>OV743430.1:16685000-17935000 GCA_928269145.1 Agriphila tristella
ATTCTTTATTCAAATAAGCTAACACAATAAGCATTTCTAAATCGTCAACACGTTGTAGGTTATTGTTAGTTAGTAATAACTATTATTATAAATACAGGGGTCGAAACTGTTTGCAGTGTCAAAAATACTGATTTTACTGACTGTAAGACTCAAAAATACTGACCTATTACTGACTTAATTTCTATGTTTAAATGTGTCACTACAGTATAAAAGGGGGTTTTTATTGAGATTTTTAACATTCACAATGTTATTTTTATATATAATTCTAAAGAACTAGAAAAAATCGACCTGCCATTAAATGGTTCTCTTATACAGGCGATAAATAGCCTTATAAATCCGAATATTATGTATGAGATACCATGCATGCAACACACAACCCCGGAAAATCGCCACTTTTTTGAAAAAAAAAGAAGTATTTTCTTTGGTTCAGTGTATTTACACTGAATAGTGGCAACCTGAGACCAAAATTTTTAGTCAGTTTTATCCATTAATCTTGTAATCTTGTTTGCCTTTTGTAAAAAAAATGGCCGCGCAGCGTGATTTTTAGTCAATTTCATCCACTAATCTTGTACTTTTTGCCTGTCTACAGCGAAAAACAGCCGCGCAGCGCGATTTTTAGCGAGTTTTATCCATTAATCTTGCACTCTTGCCTGTTTACAGTAAAAACAAACGGTAAACATAAAAAAGTGTATAAAAATTAACGTAGATAGCTAAAAAACTGACTTTACTGACCATTTTTTGAAAAAACTGACTTTTACTGACCGAAGCCAAAAAAACTGACTTTCACTGACTTTACTGACCAGTTTCGACCCCTGTAAATAGTAAAGACTACCAGAGTGTTAAAAGAACAATACCGAAGCCGTAAATGCGTCTAAAATGCATTTACGGCTTACGCCTTACGCATTTAAAACTTATTTAGTTTGATATAAAAAAACTTTCTTTACATCAAACTAAATAAGTAATAAGTTTAAGTAAAAATAATTGATAGGAAACGATTTTCATTTTTGATTAAAAAAAACGGGTGCATAGAGGCAATGAAATTCATGAAATAACGTGTGCGTGTGTCTATACGGTAAGAGTAGGTGGCCGAGGCCCCGGATCATTCATATTCATTACGATTTAATAAATTCAAACGATTAATCATAAAAAAAATATATCTGATCCTCAATAACTCGCATGACAGCTTTGAAAACCTAGCAAGGGACGTCCCTTGCTAGGTTTTTAAAGTTGTCATGTTACTTGCTATGTTTTTGAAATGGTTTTTTAGGCTCTTCCGCGTTACGACTGTGTACTTGCTAGGTTTTTCAATTTTCAAAATCTTATTTCAATTTTTTTATTTATCCTTTAATCCTTTAATAGCTATCCTACTCATATTACAGCAAAAATCCTGAATACTTCCATCTTAACTGGTGTTTTTCCTACATCTTGGAAAGATGCAAATGTTATCCCTCTCCCAAAAAAGACGACGGCAACGCATTCACCTTGGAGATTCCTCCTCTGCATGGTGTGACATCAACGCCGAAGTTCCTTAGGGTGTTGGCGTCTTATCTCCATTACTCTTCTCTATCTTTATTAACTCAATAAAAAAATTACTTTCAAGTTCCCATCACCTCTATGCTGATGATCTGTAGATCTACACTCAGGCACCATTATCAGAACTTTCAAGTGCAATAGCGGCTACCAATTCTGATCTTGCGCTTATTAGCGACTGGAGTGAATCATTTGGACTTACTGTTAACCCAGCCAAGACCCAGACCATCATTATTGATAGTCCTCATTACATTTTAAGGATCGACCTTGAGCAGCTTTCTCTTGTAAAGTTTGATGGCACTGTGGTTCTTTTTTCAAAAACTGTCAAAAACCTCGGCGTAACCTGTTTTTCAGAACGAAATTATGTATTTTTGATTATTTTGATTATTTTTTGCTTAAATGAAGGAATACTACTTGATAATATGTTGTAAAATTGTTATCTCATTGTTTTTCATAAAAATATTAAAATGTCAACATGAACCTAACATTTTGTACTTGTTCGTAACAAAACGTGTGCGTAACTGCGTTTTACATGCACGTTACGGTACAATTATTTTGAGAAATACCCATTTAACCTTCATTTTTTGACATTGAAAATGTCTTTTCGTTCGCTCCAGTATAGGCTCCGATTTCACGAAAAAGTGCGATCCCCATAAATCTCAGAAGGTTGTGAAGATGTGATATTTAAAAAGACTCAAAAGACGCGTATTTATAATTAGAGCTAAGGTGCAAAAAGAATTATTCGAGAAAATAAAAAACGAAAAAAATTATGGCCGATATAGTGGAAAAAAATCTCATTGTTTCCGATTTTTTTAATTTGGCGCTCGATATTTTGGAAACGAAGAATGATATAAAAATTTTGAGAAAAGCTCCTCTGAACAATTTAATCAGCTACAATTTGAGCTTAAAACAAAGACGATCGGATTAAGGGTTTGCCCTGTAGCTTAACCTTTAACATTGATGTTTTTTCGATCGCTTCATTATAGCCCCCATTTTCGTTCAGAGTGCGACATCGCCTTGGTGTCGTAAGTTTTAAGGCTACATGAATGGTTGAAGCTTCAAATCAAAAGACGCGTTTCAACGAGGGCTACAAATGCTACAATATGTAGCGTGTTGGCGCAATTTCGGAAAGCGCGGTCCTTAGATGCGCGTCGCGTCACTGAGTTGACGTAGTTGAAAATAAATCTTAGATTTTTTTATATAATTTTGGGTTATAGTTAATACCTTTCAATAAAATAGTTATGTTTATAACAATTAAATATTTTTATATGAATTTCATACACACGAATCACTTTAAAATTTGCTGTGATTTTAAAGTATTGTAAGTACTAATTCAAACAAAGGAATATATTTTTTATAAAATTCAATAAATTCATTTTCAATGTACCAGAAGGTCGTGAAAAGCACGAGATCTGTGAATTTTTGTAGTAGAAAGTTAAGTAAATGCGTTTTATTTAATTTTTGCATTTTTTGTTTATGGACCAAATGGGTCTTAAAATCTAAACCGGCCACAGAAACAGTCTTAAAATTGGTCTATGGTTTGTTCAGAGGGCCTATTATCTTTAGTATAAATTTGAAACGGTAACTCTAAAATGTAAATTATTATCAAAATGGCCAGACTGGTCTTGCGTATGGTGACTTTCCATAGTCTTACTCAGCCATACCCAACCTGCGGCCCTGGCCCACTTGGAATTTTAAAACTTTGACTAAGTTTTAAAAGTTATTGTTAGTTCTTTCAAAGTTAGCTCTTTCAAAATTTGGTCTATATTGCATGACTCTTCATCATAACTAATATTATAAAGGTAACAAAATCATGTATTGTATAGTTGGCTCTATTGTGACCACCTTTTCTTTTTTCAATATGTTTTTTTAACACCTAAATATTTTTGCGGCCCGCGCTTCAAGATCGAAACGTGTTTGTGGCCCCACAAAAAAAAAGGTTGAGGACGGCTGGTCTTACTGATATGTGTAGTAATTGAACAAATCTGTTTACCATGACAATTGTGAAACAATGCGGTAACCTCGAAAGTAAATAACTAACATAAATGGAGATTTTAGATTTATCACTGTCTATGGTTACGGCGGGTTAAGATCTTTAAGACTTCGGTTTTAGTATACAATATTGCAAAATCTATAACAATAACACAAAGACAAGCGGTAACCTTTTTGGTGATTTAGATGTGCGCGGGCTACAGTACTACATATTACTATAACTCAAAGCAACATTACTATAAATCAAAGAAACATTATTGGAACTGAGAAATAGTTACAGTCACAAAAGTATCAAATTGTACCAGTTGCACTGTACGTTTCTCATTTCTCGGGCGGGCGTATGGAGATGGTCGGTCACCGAACCCGGCGCGCGGGAAGCGAGCGATACGTCCTACCGTTGGGATGACCCGGCGCGAACTAACTCGTCGATCTTCGCGCGCGTGATTATATAGGTAATCTTTAAAAAATGGTATTAAATAACTAGCCTCGTAAATTGATCAAATAAAAATTGTATATTACTTTTTAACCCTTTATTGATACATAAAACGTAGTTTCAAATAATAAATTCGACCTTTTCTCATAGAAAAGCTGTATTTAAAAACGTATAATGAGCCGTTTTTATTTTAAATGTATAATTATTAAAACACACAATTTCTACAATTTTCTTCTGAGGTGCACTAATAGACCATATAAGCTGTCCAATGAAAATATATAAAAAAAGTTATTCACATATTATAATGATAATTTTGTATCTCAAAGAGAGCTCTGACCATCACTTTTGGAATTCGGCTTTCCGGAAATTATTTATTAACAAAAATATACAAATAAACACTGTAATTTTCCTCTGCAGTACACTTGTATAAGACTTTATCTATACATAATCGTAAATTTCTTTATTTGATAAGCTTGCAATAAGTGCAAAGTAGCTGGTCAAAACCACTAAAAGATTGAAGTTTCGTCGTAAATCGACTGTTCGCTTTTAGCTCGTATATCTTCTCAGGTTTAAGAGATATCGTAAAAAAATCTTCACAGTTAATCATGTGGCGGCATAAGCTTTCTGATAAGCCACTAAACAAAAATAGTTAGTGATCTTCATTCACATTTATATGGCAATGTTTTTTCTTCTGTCATTGTTAAATTAAAGGCCGTTGGGCCCGGCTGCATTTATCGTTAACACCCACTAATCCACATTTAGTTCGAGTGGTGGATTATTGCTCCTCCTCTTCATCCATCTAGAAGGCTGTAGCATTGGGAATTTAAAATGGCTCATGAATGTGTAGATGTTTTTGTGTGGCGTATTCAGCAAAACATCATGACCCAGGACCAAGTTATTTAACTCAACATCTCATATGATACTGTACATTCATCACCGACTTATAATGACAATCGTCGAAATATTTTGTACTGCGCAGCAGTGGATAATAATTAGGAATTAGAAAGCTGGCTTACCGTCGACATAAGCAGTGTAGTGAGGTAAATATGAGACGGCGGGCGGAAAGCTGCGGTTCACGTGCGCGTTCAGAATGTTGATATCCGTCACGCCCATACGGAAACTGCCCGCGAACCCGTACTTACACTCAACCACTTTGATCTGTAATTGAAGATTACTTGTAGTGGAATGATTAGGCTCAACATTCCCAACTGGAATAAGAATTCCTATAACTAAGAGCATCGCTTATTACAACCCAGCATGAAAGTATTCTCGTGACGCACTTTTAAAATGTTACACTGACTTTTTTATATTTTAATAATACGCCAGAGTACACAAAAAACAGCATTACATGCACTCATGTTAAACACAATATTTAATATAGCTGCCGAACAAATTTCCTACGGTTGCATATAAACTACTCAAGCGTGACGACATAATTGAGTAGCCGTTAGTATGGAGCGTTTTCGGGTGAGTCCAATTTTGTGCATTTCAAACTGTGATATTTCGGGCAGTTTTCATGCTAGCGAAATAATTATTTTACCAATGTTTCTTTTTTTAGAGGTAATTTATTCAACATAAAATAAAAAAGTTGTCATCATGCCCATTGGCCCAGCCTGCCTAGCATGACCATCGAAACACGATATGGTATAGCGATTCATCACGTTTAATTGTCAAAAGACAATGGATTTTGACAGTTGGGTGTCGATAAAACGCTATATTACGTGATATATATCGGTTTCATCGGTCATGCTAGGGGGCAGGAATAAAAAGATACAGGAATATTTTTTAACCTCAAATATCTCTCCAACGGCAAGGTGCGCAGAGCTAAATACGAGGGCACCCATAGGGTCCGGCGTGAGTCGCCGCGCGAACGAGTAGTCGTGCATCAAGCAGATATTGTCGCCGCAATACTCTGAGAAACTCCTGCGAAGGTCCAACTCTATTACCATCATACTCTCCAATCTAATTTGTTAATAGTAACAACCACATTTTATACAGACCATAGGGTAAGGATAACATTAGATTTTTACTTTTATTTATTTGTAAAACAAAAATCACTAAGTCCAAAAGTTTAGGCGAGCCAAGAAGCTTATACCTCCCTCCAATGGAGATTGCACGGCCAGTGTCATAGTGAAGATAGAAAAAATGTCCTTGAGTGACGTGACGGCTTATTGCAATCTCTTTCTTTAGTGTTACAATACGTGTTCGTTGTTCGTCGTTCGTTCGTTCGTGAGAAACGAAAACGTATTGTAAAACGAAAAGAAAGAGATAGCAATACGCCGTGACGTCACTAAAGAGTCTTTTTTCAATCTTCACTATGATACTAGGCGTGCAATCTCCATTGTGGGTATAAGCTTCTTGAGGCGAGCCGTAGTTTTGTTTACTTTTTGGCATTTTGAAATTAAAAGCGAATAGCTTGATAAAGATTTATAGATACGATTCTATAGAAATTTATACATACACATAAATATTAGGAAATAACATTTATCTTTTTGTGGATTGCGTGCAAAAAACCTTATTAATGAGATAGAAAATATCAGTTCAAAAACACCGGTATCCGTTCTGCAGTACCCAAAATAACACATACACTTATGAATTCTTACCAGTAGGGGGGCGGCGGAGACGACAAGGTTCTATAGTTGCTCATCAGAGTGTTGTCAGAGTTGGTGCAACCGTTGTAATTGAAAGCTCGCTCCTCATTCTGCAGAATGGTCACCTACGTAACAAACAAATATTCTCAGCTTCTAAAGGCAGGATGTCGGTAAATTTATCCCGCTTGGTGGCGCTGCTGTAGATGGAGACATTTTGTGCGCATGCATATGGGTTATTTTCCCGTTTATTTTTCAATTATGTATAAAAACGGTTGATAATAATAATATTTTTATGGAAGTTGGACAGTAAACGAATTAAAGAGAGATCAAATTGAAAAAAAAAATACAAAAAGTGTTGGATGATAAATTGATATTTATGAAAGATATTATCCTATGTCCTTTTCTGTACCCCTGACAATGTGTATGTAAAATTTCATGATGATCGGTTCAGTACTTAATAGGTAAAGGCGTAACAAACAAACAAGCAGACTTTCCCATTTAGTATACATTTAGTAAGTACTAGCGGCCGGCCGCGACTACGTCTGCGTAGAAAGGTTTTTTGCTATCCCTAGGGAACAATACTTTTTTTCGGGATGAAAGGTACCCTATGTCCTTCTCTGAACCGCTGACAACGTGTATGCAATATTTCATGATGATCGGTTGAGTAGTTAAGACGTGAAGGCGTAACAAACAAACAAATAAACTTTCGCATTTATAATATTAGTAGGTAAGGATATAAGTAATATAATAATTATATAAGTATAACTAAGGAAGTAAGGATTTTACCAACTTACTTGCGTGCACTGCCCATAGAGATCCACCACGGCGTATATGTTCAGATGTGGGACGTACCACGCCTTGCCCATGTCCATGCCGTCTAGATAGTAGTGCAGACTACGGTCGGCATGCCACATCATACCTGGTCAGCAACAAATAAAAAAAAATCATATTCACAATATTTTTTTATATTAGGAAATAGAATGGAAAAGTTTGAAATGGTTATCTATTATTGTTATTTAAATAAAATATAAATTATAAAATACAACAGATGGTTTTCCACACGTAGATCACGAAAGAAATTACTAATTATTACTGACAATGACTTAATATTATTGTCTATGGTCAGCTGACTGCCTTTCTCAATGTCAATAATCTTTTTAATCCTTTGCAGTCTGGTTTCCGTAGGGGCCACAGCACCTCCACAGCTTTGGTTAAGATCACAGACGACATACGCCAGGGCATGGAGAATCGCCAACTTACACTGATGACGTTACTTGATTTCAGTAATGCTTTCAGTTCATTTGACTTCGATATTCTCCTGGGTGTTTTACAGTCTCTTAACATATCTCCAGCCGCTAATTGATTGGTTTCGAAGTTACCTGCTAGGGCGACGGCAGCGCATCCGCCTAGGAGATTCGTCCTCTGAGTGGTGTGGTATCAATGCCGGAGTTCCTCAGGGTGGCGTCTTATCTCCTCTTCTCTTTTCTATTTTTATAAACTCCATTACTCACTCGCTTTCAAGTTCCTATCACCTTTATGCCGATGATCTTCAGATCTACACACAGGCTCCTCTATCCGAACTCTCTAGTGCCATAGCTGCCACTAATAGGGAATATGCATAAGTCACCGATTTTCATAAAATTGAGCTTGATCGCTGCGGACACTTGTAAAAACATGATGGAACAGAAAGAAAAATAAAAAAAATGAATTATTTTAGTTTTATCACACGATGAAATCAGGGGAAAATAACGAAATTTTAATTTCATTTTCGGATATAATGCACTTAACAGTCAGATAGAATATCCAATAAGAAATAATATTTTGTATGACACATATGTACTAAAACGCAAATTTAAGGAGATAATTAAAGATTCTTGGCTCACTCCATATTAAACGCGCCTGAAACACCCTGAAACGTGATAAGTGACGTCACATATTTGTATAGAGCGTTTTCAGCGGGAGCTGATGCGTGCTAACTTCAAGTAACTATATTACAAGAAAAAAACGCAAGAGAAAAGTTTCAATATTACAGTTGATTTTCTCACGCATTATACTATTGATTTTGATTAAAAAAAAATTTGATGCATATTCCCTATTCTGATCTTGCACATATATATAGCTGGAGTAAGTCTTATGGTCTTACTGTTAACCCCTCTAAGTCACAGTCCATCATTATCGGGAGTCCGTATTTTGTTTCGAGGATCGACTTCGAGCGGTTACCTCCTGTGAAATTTGACAGCACTGTTATTCCTCATTCTAAAACCGTCAGAAATCTCGGTGTTGTCTTTGATGAATGTTTCTCTTGGAGACCACAGGTTGAGGCAGTTAGAAAGAAGGTTTTTGCTGCGTACAGTTCACTCAATCGCCTACGGAACTTTCTACCTACCAGTACTAAAATCACTTTGGCCCAGTCACTTCTGCTATCCATCTTGGACTACGCTGACGTTTGTTATACGGACCTCTCTGAGGAATTGCTGGGCAAATTGGAGCGTCTGCAGAATATGTGCATCAAGTTCATTTTCAACTTACGAAAATTCGACCACGTATCCTCCTTTCGCCAAAAGCTTAATTGGCTCCCTATTCGTCGGCGCAGGGACTTACACACTCTTACGCTCCTGTACTCAATCCTTTTCCTACCAACTTAACCACTTTATCTTAAAGAATCTTTCGACTTTCGATCCTCTTCTTCACAGCGTACTCTGCGTTCTTTTTCTAATCTTACCCTCGATATTCCCCGTCATTCCACTGATTTCCTTTCCTATTCATTCTCTGTGCACGCTGTCCGTTTGTGGAACGCACTTCCAGAAGGCATCCGTAAAGCTCGTACCTTGACATCTTTCAAAGACAAAGTTAGAAGGCATTTCCTTTCTCCCACCTAATACAAGTTTTTTCTCATATCTCCCTTTCAACTTTCATTTTATATACTTACTTTTTCTCTTTTCCTTACTTATGTACATCTATATCTATTGTCCTTCTAGTATTTATGCACCCACTCCCCCTTTTTTCCTCTTCCCCTTAATATTTTTCTACTCAAGGTTGCCTGGAAGAGACTGCTACGTAGCAGTAAGGCCGCCTTTTGTGTACTTGTCCATGTTTATTGTTTGCTTCTATGTAATGTCTTTGTCTAGTGTGCAATAAAGCGTTTATTATTATTATTATCATTAATATTAAATACGATTTAATTTTAAAATACATTATTGCAACTGTCAAAAGTTGTTTACTAAATAGAACAAGTAAAGATAAACAAACAATAACTTATATTAGCTTTATAGCCAAAGCCAGATTATTTAGAAACTTTTTTGTTTGTAAACAAAAACTACACTTAGATAGAACTTTAATACCAACTAAAATTAACGTGCTATACGAGAATATTTTAAACAATACTAACTAATGTGATGGTTTAAAATTATAAAACGGTTAAATAACGGTTAGATACATTATATTATAACTGACCTTTTAGGTAATCTACTTATTCCGGTACTTAATTTTAAACCGTGTTATCGGCTATACAGTGGGAACCCTTCTAAGTAATGTAAGGTAAATAATATGTACTTGGATTAGCGGATATAAAGGGGTTAAAAATATACAGTTACATAAGCCATCAAACCATAAAATACAGAGAGGACAGACGTTAAGGTTAGTACTACGCGCGCTCGAGCATCGCACACATGACAACTCTCACCGAAATTACACCGATACGGAATCTGTGCTACGCTCAAAACAGTCCGAGCGCGTAACGCAGTGTATGCAGTCTATGTGTGTGCGTCGCTCAAGCTTCTGTCCTGTCTGTATTTTATGATCAAACGGCCTTAAAATGTGTGCTCGTGATCGTTCCATAGAATATAAGCGCGCGTTACGTCAAAATGATAATACTAAAGACTTCAGGATCTGATCATGTGTATGATTTATTCAATTAGAACAAACTTTTTATACGTTTATCTATCAGCTAAAAAGACGGTAAAATGTATGCAACAAGGCGTCTGGTAAATTATGTCAACTCGGATAGAGCAATATGCTCGAACGAACACCCGACATCATTTAGCATGCATTTACAAACAAACAAGGTCCTTTTACATGTTAAGAGGCCTATTGCATTTTAACCGTGAATTTTGCATTAAATGGCCAAGTTTGGCGTTCTTATCCTGAGAAACTGATAGGCTTTTACAACTTTGACTTATTGAATGGTGGAGAACAGTTATAAGTATACATAGCGGGCTCGCTGTTTTTTGCTTATCTATATTTAAAAGCCAAAATTCCGAAGCAAGTATTTCATAAAGTGCGTGACAACGTATTTTCGAGCTCGTAGATTGAACTACTGTACTAAGCAAACTAGCAGCCGCCTGCGATTTCATCTGCGTGAAATGGAAGGTTTTTTGCTCTCTCTGGGAAACGAGTTTAACGAGTTTAACCACTCGTTTGTCTCTCTCTCGCGACAAACGAGTGGTTAAATAAATAGCTACTTTTGCTCCGACATAATAAAGTGCAATTCAGGTCGCGCAGTTCACCTAGTAATTGCCTCTCTTTCTATCGCGTTATTACCTTTTCTTTCTGTCAACGCAACGTTAGGGTTGGCTTCTTTTAAATGAAGTGCGTAGCATATATCAATGTGAAAAACGACAATTTTTTATTAGTTTTTTTTATTTCGACATCCGTACACGGCACAGTAATGTCGACTCGACATTGTTACTAATAGTAAAGAGGCAATATCTACGCAGACAGTAAGATGCCGCGCGACTATACAGGCGGGCGTGTGGCGGCCCTCTGCTCACTTGTTCGTTCGAACGGACGGCTAGCGGTAGGTGCTTATCGCGCGACCTTGAGCGAGTGAAGGAGGCCTGTATCTTGCTTAAAATAATTTGGGAATTTGGGCCTAAATGATGGCTCAAAATCTCTCACCGACTCTGCTGCCCACGGTGAGGGTGTCCAAGTCGAGCGGGTACCCGCTGCGCACACACTCGCCGTCCTTCATCATGGCGGCGCCGCTCAGTATGTACGTGTCCCAGTTGAGGTCCGTCGCCGTGCCCGCCACTGCGCCTACGCCACCGTTGCATTCTAGGTCGTCCGGCCTTATAGCTGTTACACCTAAATCAATAAGGAATTATACATTTACGCTGACATTTTAATGGGGAAGGCAACTGCATACGCTTGTTCCACGAGAATTATGAAAACAAATGACTTTTACGTAAAAAATCAGTTTGTAAGCTTTAAAATTATTAAATTCTGTGTTATAGGCTTTAAAAATGTTGGCACTTTCAAATTTCCGAAAAATCTGGATATAGAAAAAAATTATAAAATCTGTAAAAATAAAAAAGTTTTAATTTGGCTTTAAATTTCGGCACTTGCATTGTAGAATACTCTTTTACATTCATTTTGGGTCAATAGGTCTTTTTCGGTAAAAAAAAAACCACAAAATAAATACCTATTGTCCCATTCATTTTGTTCTGAACGTCTACTGTCTTAGGAACAAGCGTACGCAGCGACATCTACAATTAGCTTTGCGTTGCCATCCCCATTTTTCGTTGCCGCAGTTGGGTGGTTCCATCTCATGATTTTTTTCGCGTTATCAAAGTTTGCTAGTGAAAGTTGCTTGCAATCATGAGTGGAACCACCCCACAGCGGGAACCAAATGATTAAAATTTCACGCAGTATAGAGGACATAATAAAAGTAAAAGATAAAAGCGATTATGATGGAAAACTAATAGAATTTAAGGTGATCGAATGAACCAGAACTGCAATTATTAGCCCCGAGCCAGTTTAGCTGAGGGCTAGGCTGATTCTGATTTTTAAATTAAAATAGCTACTTTAAAAATAGTGTTTACGTATTCATTTTGAAAATGATGAGTAAAAGATTGGATGACATTAACTAGTTTATTTATACGTCTAAAACTATAAAAATGCTTTTCTTTTATTTTCGTATCTTCGAAAAATGTAATAAGCTGATACGCAACCAGAGGCCGTACCGGCTAAAGCTTCGAACTTCGGCAAGTCTGTCGGGCTTCAAATTAAAACAATCAGGCCAAAATGGCGAACCCCAATTCATGATGTCACACGAACATCGATATCTTCGAAATAACTTCGGCAAATACAATAAGAAATTCTTTACTTTGATTTATTTGTTTAAGTAGAAGCCCGGCAGACCCACAGAAGTTCGAAAAGTTAGCCGGTAGAGCCCCAGTACTAATAATAATAATAATAGACACTTTATTGCACACAAGACAGGATTTTTTTTACAAATAGACACAAAAACAGAAAGAAAGCATACAAAAGGCGGCCTTATTGCTAAATAGCAATCTCTTCCAGGCAACCTTGAGTAGTAAAGAGATAAGAAGAGGATTTAGGGGAAGTGAGATATCAGATATAGATAGATATAAAGAGAGGAATTATGAATAAACTTTAAAGTGAAAGAAAGAACAGGACATACGATAGTGTATTAGGTAGAGGAGAGGAAATGTCTTCTGACTTGATCGCGAAATGATCTGAGTTTGAGCTTTCCGGATACCCTCTGCTGCACAGAGAAGGAATATGAGAGGAAATCAGTTGAATGGCGTAGTAGTACTAGTTGTAGAACCCACCTATCTCCAAGCTGCCGATCCAGCAGTCGACCATCTTGTCGATGCGCAGCTCGAACATGTCGCACTCGCGCAGCGGCCGCGCGCTGAACAGCACCGCGTCGTTGAACTCCGAGTAGACGGTGCCGCGGTAGGCCGTCAGTCGGTTGCGGCTCAGGTGCGCGTTGCGCCCGTGCACGCGATGGAAACACATTTCCCTAAAACGTCATTTTAATATTTATGTAGATATACTTATAATGATTTGAGCCTTTACTCATCTGTCGGCGCAGCATTGGTACGACATCAGCATACTCGGGGCACGCGATACCGAAAGCTTACTTACTGTACGCCTATATTTCAATAGTGGACTAAGAGCTAGCCCCGAAAATAGGTGGACAATTTACAGAGCGACGAAACCCCTCTTGTCAGTGTGACAACTATAATTATTAATAGATCTGGACGCCTAACAGCTTTTCAGTGGTGGGGGTGGGAGTGGTTGTTCATCAAAGGTGGTGAAAAACCGATTGAAGGTATACAATTTACAGAGCTCTGGATTTGGTGTGGTATAATAGCAAGCCAATAATGTATCTAAATCGAATGTAACATTGTCAGGCATTTAGAAAGGTAGTAGAAAAGTAGCGCCAGGCGGCATCAAACTTTACCACTTCTTCGTACACCTTTGATGCCGCCTGGCACTACTTTTCTACCAGCCAAAATGCCTGGCAATGTTATATTCGATTTAGATACATAATTAGCTTGCTATACCACACGGCACACCAAAAACCAGAGCTCTGTAAATGTACACCTTTAATCGGTTTTTCAGCGTCTTTGTGGAACAACCACTCCCACCCCCACCATTGAAAATCTGCCAGATGCCCGGATCTGTTAATAAAGATTGTATAGCACACTAACAAGAGGGGTTTCGTCCCTCTTTAAATTGTCCACCTATTTCCGGGGCTAGCTCTTAGTATATAGAGCGTTACTCATTGTTGTCGCGGTACGCTGGCCGTGCTGTGTCGCACCGCTACTGCGCCGACAAATGAGTAACGCTCTATTGAAATATAGACGTCCAGTTAGCTTTCGGTATCATGCATACCGAGCATGCTGATGTCGTACAGATGTTGCGCCGCCAAATGAGTAAGGGCGTCCGCTGCGTTAAGCGGGATCCCGGCGCGGGTACAACCGCTTGATGCAGCAAACGCCCTAAAGGGCCTACATAGGTACAGCAAGTACAACTTAACTAGGCACCTTCTTGGACTTGAAAGAATAACTTACTTGTTGTTTTTATATCTACAGATATAATCTATTTTTTTATTTTGTTTAGCAAAAGATTTGTCTTTTGAACAAAAACAAAAACTAATATTTTGGGTAATGGAGTAGAGCTTTTTTCATGCTTTTAATTACCACAATGTCGCACTTTGAATTGCTAAGTTTAGTAGCACGGGTACAAAGCTGACAGTGTTTTTATACATCCCAGAAAGTAATATTTTATTTTAATTCTATAAGCATTTTTTAACACAATATATTTGTTAACTCATATACAATAGGCAACGATCTCTGAACCTAAGGATATTGCATGACAGTGACATTCGTGACACATCCCAAATTCAGCCAAAACGCAGCCGTGGCTGAATTTTCATTTTAATATCGCGTGATCCGTCAATAGAGTATCATGAAGAAGTGCTCTATAAAAATCGCAAGAATCACTCCTTAGTTCGGGTTAAAAAAGATGGTGTGACGTGTCACCGGTAAGTAAAAAAAAATTAAGATCGAATTTATCCAAAAACTAGCTCGAAATACACTTCAGTTATTTAAAGTTTAAAATTTTAAAATATAAAACATAAAAAGCAACGGTTCTTGACATAATCGGAACAAAGTCATTTTTTACGAATGGAGTCGCCAATCATAATATTTTTTTTATTTGTAAAGTAAATAATTTCAATTATATTTATTCATCAGTTTTCCACAAAACTATGAAATGAGCCTTTGGGGCCCGTGAACCTACCGATTTGCTCTACTAGTAGGACCACGGTATGCCACTATGTACTCGTGGTCCTAGTGGTCTAGGGCTTATTATATATAGGGCTTATTATCCATAATTTAGTATCGCTATTTAATGATTTCAAATAAAAATTTACATATTTTATATTCAACTAGCTTTTGCCCGCGACTTCCTCCGCGTGGACATTTGGAAAATCGACGCTATGAAACCTTTGACCGAAATAAAAAGTATCCATGTTTTAGCACAGGCTATAACTATCTGTGTGCTATTCTAAATCCGTTCAGTCGGTTTTACGTGATTGAGTAACAAACATCCAAACATTAAACTTTCACATTTATAATATTTCATAATTATAGTGTTTTGTCACACTCTCTCTCGCCCGGCTCCCAACACACGGTATAAGTTTGAGGTTAGAAACGTCAAGAAAAAGTGAGTGGCAAGCAGACATATTATGTCTGCTTGCCGCCCAAACCTATTTTGACAGCGCGCACATATTCTGTTTGACTGCCACTATAGAGGTTAATGGTTGAAAAGGCAGATCTTTTAAAGACCTCCAGAATACCCGAAACAAATGCAAATATTAGTATAGTATTCTGTTCTATTCTATGGGTTTGCTTTTAAAACTTGTTAGTTTTTAAAAGTACTCCTACGAAGTTTCACGTTAAAATGTTTGTTTAATATTATTGTTTAATACAAAACATGAACCCCATTTTCCCTTTAGGGGTTGAAACATAGCTACTATGTTGGACTTATAAATAAATGCCATTTTCGCAATCAACATCCCATAAAACCTCAATAACGACATCCATATCGAGTTTAGGCTTTTTACCCCATTTACCCCTTAAGGGGTTGATTTTCAGAAATTTAATAGGATGGTGATTGTGAAAATGACATTTAATTTTAATTCCAACACGGTGGACATGATTTAACTCCTAAAGGCATGAAAATGGGGTTCAAATTTTGTATGGAAAAAAATATAAAATCGAAATTACAACTTTAAAATTCGTAGGAGCTCGTCTAAAAATAAATAGGCAAACACATAAATTACTATTTTAAAAATCATCCCTTAGGGGTTAATATGGGTAAGTAAACATAAAAATCAATATGGATGTCGTTCTTAGGGTTTAATGGGATGGTGATTGCGAAAATTACATTTATTTTGAAGTCCAACACGGTGGACACGATTCAGCCCCTATAAAGGTGAAATAAGGACTTAAATTTTTGTTAAGAGGTCGGGGTCGGGGACGAGACGAGAAGGGGTATGGGAAAGGATGATGGAAAGGATGAGGGAGAGGGAGAGTGAAAGGGAGGCCCGCCACACGCGGTTAACGTCTTGCCTCGCGAGGCAGCGCGCTTGGTGGGCACCCGCCTAATCGCGTAAAAACTGCTGGTCGGATCCTGGTTGAAGGTTCTTAAAGGATTTTCTTAATGTGCACGCGGACGAAGTAGCGAGCGGAAGCTAGTTATTATATAATTTTAAAGAATTCTAAAAGTCTGATAGAAAAAAATAAAAAATAAATAGCATTTTGCTACTCCACTGCTCTTTGTTCCTGAAAGCCTTCTGTCAGCTAACTTATATGTAGCTTCAACTGGCCGTTTGTTTTACATTACTGATTCATGACCGAAGAAATTTTATAGGACTCAAGTGTCAGCAGCAATGTATGGACAGAGCCAGTCGAAGCATAATATGGTGAAATTCAACGCATGTGCCACATTTCAGCTTTGCTATTGTATTGCGTAGTGCATCCTTAGGTTCTGAGATCGTTGACAATAGGGTATAAATTCAGGCAAGATTATAAAAAGTTTAAAATATGATAAGGAGTTCTTCTTAACACATAACTACATTCATAAATAAGTAACTGCTCACGGGTAAGTAGTGGCGTTTGATTCTATCGACAAGGGCGATTCTGGTGAGAACGGCGGTGGCAAGTAGCAGTCCACAATAGTGGCTTGTGCAACTCGCCCGTATAGATCTGCAACAAAAGCGAGGGTCTTGAGAATTAAGGAAAACTTGTGCACCAGAAAAGAGGATTAGCGAGGTATTTAGTTTTGGATGAACATCCGATGTCATGTCGTGAAATAAGCCTTAGCAGTAAAGATCTTACCGACTATCCCAAAGACGTGTTCTGGTATGTTGAAAGCAGCGGGACCCTGATCGACTCCGTTGACGAAAAAATGTAAGATGCCCATGTCTTTTCGCATCACGCCAACCGTGTCCCCTTCCTATTGAGAAATAACATATTACAGCCCCTTTATTAAGGTTTTGTCTAATCTTAATGTGAAAAATTACATCCCGGTGTAAACAAACCTTTTGTTCATCTGAATGACATTTCAATGTAGACAAACTTTTTGTCTATCAGTTAGAATTACTATTTCGATGTACAGAGAAAAAACCTCACTCGTCAATTTGAGCCTATTAGTAGCATGTCCAACTCGAGAGCGACTTCAGCCGCACGACACCCACTGCTGGGCACAGACCTCCCCAGGATCTCTAAGACGCTCGGTCCTGCTTGGCCCGCATCCACTGTCTTCCCGCGACCTTCCCCCTCACGTCGGTCCACCTTGTCGGGGGCCTACCCACGGAGCGTCGGCCGGTGCGCGGTCACCATTCCAGAACCTTTCCGACCCAACGGCCATCGGTACTTCTCGCTATGTGTCCAGCCCACTGCCACTTCAGCTGAGCGATCCTTCGAGCGATGTCGGTTACTTTAGTTCTACGGATCTCCTCATTTCTGATTCGATCACGCAGGGAAAAGCCGAGAGCAACTTTATTTATGTAGAAATGTCAAAAAACGACAACCCGATGTGACTTGAACTAACCATTTGTTTATCTGTCAAACTACATATCGACGAGATACTATCAACTTCGTTATGCTACGCCTCCTGGTACTGAAAATCATATTTATCACAGTCATCAACTACACTTTTATGTACTCACCACTAATCTATTGAGATTTCTGACGTACTGCGGTATGATGGTGCTACCGTCTCGTATTACGTCCTCGCCAGTCATCGCCCATGTGCCGGATCTAGTTTTAACAATTTTATTACATTTATACAAACAAGAACTGCATAAGTATTTTGACCAACAATGGCAAATCCATTTGAAAGAAACCACATAGTAACTTTACCTCATTTGAAACAATGTGTGTTTCACAGTTTAATATTAAAGAGCAAGCTCGGAAAAGTTGAAGAAAATATATTTATGGATAAAATGAATGTTTGAAGCAATGTTAGAAATATTTGATGATTCAGGGACTTTAAATGAATAAATTTTGAAAGATTTTTTTACCTCAGATGTGTATGTTAATTAGGAAATTAGTGGCATCTGTTACTAATAGAATAATACTTATTATAATTTGATAACATTTATGAGTACAACTAAAACTCATCATCGTTGTACGCTTATACCAATTTATTTGGGGTCGGTGCAGTGCGTTCTTTTCTTCGATTCTTTCCTGTCAAACATCCATGTCCATCACATTTTCGAAACATGATGATAATGAACTATAACTGCATACTCACTTAGCATTGCTCATCTTGAATGGAAATTTGATGTCGTTTGAAGAATGCTGCGTGACCCCAATTTCAATGCTTCCGGCCCACTTGGGTATGACTAGATCAAGCCTAACTTGGAACAGTTCGCCGGTTCTCAGCGTCCTGTTCGTCATTACTATGCCGTTGTTGAAGTATTCGAAAGCGCTACAACAAAAATGTGATATATTTATGAACTATATTTATTTAAATAACGACTTCCCACTAATATGAGGAGATTAAGGGCCAGTTTCACAGGTTCCTTGATAGACAATTTAATAGACCGGAATCGAGTCCGGCATACTCGAATCAAAATAAATTGATATTCGAGTAGACAAGTCCAAAGCAGGAATCGAGTCTGACTCGAGTCAAGCCGTACTCGGCACATCGCTATGTTCTTGTGTTTGTTATTATTTTGTCAATAATGTTTGTTGTGCTTATGTTGTTTATTTTATACTTGCTGTCATGTACTGTCATGTTTTTACATACTGTCATGTTATCTAACTTGTTGGTGTTTTGGATTTCTTAGTCTGTAAGCCTGCATGTATTTTATAAAATAAAATAAAATAAAAATAGAAAATGCCATCCGGCGCCTGTGAAGCAGATCCTTAATACAAAACAGCAAACACAAGCAAGTCATCACTAATTAATGAATACGCTAACTATCATTCGCTGACAATCGCTATAACTTTGCTACGTGACATGGACCTGACCTTATATCATAATCAAGATGGATTATAGTTTATATGCATTCAGTTTCAAGTTTAATAGTGAAGCATACCAAATATCATATGAATAAATAAAGGTCAATGCACAATACAGAGAGAATACAGTAGTTAAGTTTAGTAGTACGTACTCGAGCAACGTATTAGATTTTGCGGAGTAAAACTTCTGTACGCTAGTACTATTATCTATTCTGTGGTTCGAGTGCGTGACGCAGCGTCGACGGTCGGTGAGAGCTGTCCATGGTGTGTGTGCGTTGCTCGAGCGCGCGACAAAATAAAGAGACTACAGAAGCTTAACTTCTGTAGTCTCTTTATTTTGTGGTCAATGTTACAAAAATACATTGCGTTCTAGCAACAAGCTGAGAGGGTTCATTAAAATAACAACTATGGTAAATATGACAAGAAAAATTATATACTTACTTAGGCCTATGAGCAGTCTTACCATCGTTAATAATAATAACATTCGAATCACGCAGCGTATGAAATAAAAGAGTATGCTCGTCTAAAGTTGTCCTCAATCGACCTGTAAAAGGACCAAGTATTATAACTACGTAAATGGTAAATATCAGCGAATCTTATCTTAATATATAAAATCGTAAACTGAATGACTGACTGACTGACTGACTGATCTATCAACGCACAGCCCAAACCGCTGGACCTAGAGACTTGAAATTTTGCACACAGATACTTTATACAGTGTAGGCATCCACTAAGGAAGGATTTTTGAAAATTCCATCCCTAAGGGGATGAAATAAGGGATGAAAGTTTGTATGAAAGTCCCTCAGTTTTGAAGCTAGAATCTTCAAATTTTGTGTCAATCGTGAGCCTAAGCTCACGATTGAAAATTAATAAATACGGGTCTCAGCGTTTTTCAAAATTCTACCCCCGAAGGGGTCAAAAGGGGGATGAAGTTGTGTATTGAAGAAAATCCTTCATTTTCGAAGTAAAAATCGCTAAATTTATAATTTAGGATTATGGATAGAAATCTAAAGCAACGAAGGTATATTGTTTTTGTTAGGATTTCAACTCCAAAGGGGATGAAATGGGGGTGAAAAGGGTTAAAAAACCTAAAAATAGATATGGATGTCGTTATCGGGGTTTTGTGGGATGACGAATGCAAAAATGACATTTATTTTGAAGTCCAACCACGGTGGTCATGATTTAACCCCTAAAGGGGTGAAAATGGGGTCCAAATTTTGTATGGAAAAATAATATTAAATAGACATTACAACATTAAACTTCGTAGGAGCACATCTAAAAATAAATAGGCAAATATCTATTTTGTTATTTTGAAAATCAACCCCTTAGGGGGTAAATGGGGTGAGTAAACATAAAAATCGATATAGATGTCGTTATTGGTGTTTTCTGGGATGACGATTGCAAAAATTATATTTATTTTGAAGTCCAACACGGTGGACATGATTTAACCCCTAAAGGGGTGAAAATGGGGTCCAAATTTTGTATGGAAAAATAATATACAATAGACATTACAACTTTAAACATCGTAGGAGCACATTTAAAAATAAATAGGCAAATATATATTTTGTTATTTTCAAAATCAACCCCTTAGGGGGTAAATGGGGTGAGTAAACATAAAAATCGATATAGATGTCGTTATTGGGGTTTTCTGGGATGGCGATTGCAAAAATGACATTTATTTTGAAGTCCAACACGGTGGACATGACACATATGGACCTGGACCTGGACATGCACATCCAGGGAACGGGAACGGGAACCGGAACGGGCACGGGAACAGGAACGGAAACGGAACGGAACGGAACGGACCGGACCGGACCGGGCCGGACCGGACCGGAACGGAACGCAACGCAACGCAACGGAACGGAACGGTACGGACCGGACCGGACCGGACCGGACCGGACAGGAACGGAACGGAACGGAACGGAACGGAACGGAACGGAACGGAATGGAACGGAACGGAACGGAACGGGCCGGAAAGCAACGCAACGGAACGGAACGGAACGGAACGGAACAGAACGGACCGGACCGGACCGGACCGGACCGGACCAGAAGGAAGGGAACGGAACGGAGTGGAACGGTGTGGAACGGAACAGAACGGATCGAGAACGAGAACGGGAGCGAGACGGTAACGGGAACTAGAACGGGACGGGTACGGGAACGGGAACGGAAGGGGTACGGGACGAGTACAGGACGGGATCGGACGGGAACGGAACGGGAACGGAACGAAACGGGAATGAAACCAGGAACGTAACGGGAACGGAACGGGAACGAAACAGGAACGAAACTGAAATGAAACGGGAACGGAACGGGAATAGAACAGGATGGGAACGGGAACAAGAACCGGACGGGAACGGAACGGCAACAAGAACGGGTACGTAAGGCGTACGGGACGGTTAGGGGACGTTTACGAGACGGCAACGCAGCGGGAACGGAACGGGAATGGGAACGGGAACGAAACGTGAACGGAACGGGTATGAAACGGGAACGGAACGGGAATATAACGGGACGGGAACGGGAACAGGAGGGGAACGGGACAGGGAACGGGGTGGGAACGGGAACGGAAACGGAAGGGGTACGGGACGGTTACGGGACGTTTACGGGACGGGAACGCAAACGGGACGGGAACGGAATGGGAACGGGAGCGGGAGCGGGAGCGGGAACGGGAACGGGAACTGGAAGCCTTGTGCGAGGCCCGCCACACGCGGCAAATGTCTTGCCTCGCGAGGCAGCGCGCTTGATGGGGACTCGCCTAATCGCGTAAAAATGGCTGGCCGTATCCTGGTTGAAGGTTCCTTACAAGGATTTCGTCTAATATCCTCGCGGACGAAGTCGCGGGCAGAAGCTAGTTTTTTTATAAGAGCTAGCACTTATCGAAACACGATTTTTATAACACAAAGCTATCATAACATTCATAACGTATCTTGCAAAAAAGGTTACATTCATGACTAAAAGGCAACATCTGCACTAGTCACAATTAAGCATAGAACTGTTACTTACGTAAAGTTGGACATTTGTATGGAGTGGATTGTGTTGACGGTGGGCCAATGTTGCTGTCTACATCTTCACAGGGGTCGACGATCGAGACCTGTTGAGAAATACTAGTCATTTAGTCCCAAACTAAACTAATCTATAAATAAATATAAGCAGCCATGACTCGAGAATAAATACTTGTGCTCGTCACGCGAACATAATGAACCTACTTTTTTCTTTTAGATTCTTTTTTTTCTTTTTTCAACCAGGATTCGAAACTGGAACCTTTTTTATGATATATAGATAAGCACTTGCCCGCTATCAACCTGATGGTAAGCGATAATGCGATCTATGACGAAACGCGCCTGCATAGAAGACCTGTTCAGTCGCGACTTGAAGGCCCCCAGATTGTAGCTATCGGGAAAAGACTCAGGCAAGAAGTTCCACTCTCTAGCAGTACGTATGATAAAATTTCAAGCAAAACGCTAAGTGCGAGTCCTTGAAATATTCACCAAAAAACGGTGGCGCTGTTTCGTACGTCTGGTCGTCCGATGGAAGAAGAGAGATGGCGGAATAAGGTTGAGCTACACAGTCAGAGTCGCTACGAAATTGTCATTAATTTTAAATAAATTACAAATAGAAATGATACTTGCCTTCACCGTCATTCCATAAAGATCGACGACCCCCCACGCTTGAGGCTCCACCTTGTCCGTAGCCACTCCTTGATCGACTCCATTTATGAAGTAATGGAGCTTTCCATCACTTTTTCTCATCATTCCTACTGTATCACCCTCCTGTTAAAACAATATCATAAACAAGGTGAAGACGACAACACAACCATAAATGAAAACATTGGTGACACTACAACACCACCACCAGCTTTATAAAAATGACCTTAAAATTATATCTCAAAACATCAGGAGTATATATCACAACTTTGATGATTTTATTATCAACTTAAGTAGTTTCGCTTTTGAGGTTGACGTCATAATCTTAACAGAATGCCGGCTTAATGTCAACAAGCCAATACCTAAACTAGCCAATTATATAACATATTCTACGTCCTATCAACTTAATCAAAACGATGGCGTTGTAATATACATTAAAAGTAACCTAAAAGCAAAAGTATCTGAAATAAGGCTTATACATTCATCCTGTTTACAGATAGAAGTATTGAACCACATAGTACTTTGTATATATCGTTCACCCTCAAACAGAAATGCTGATAATTTTACTGATTCGCTATCTAATCATCTAAAAACAATAAATTCACAAAAAAATATAATAATTGCAGGTGATATTAATATTAATCTCTTACCAAGACCTACAGAGCAAGCCTACGAGGTTAAAAATAGAGCTCACTACCTCAATTCTTTAGCTCTTCATGGTATCACGGCAGGTCATACAATACCAACTAGGGAACAAAGCTGTCTTGACCATTTTATGTTAAAAATAAATAATAAGAAATCATCGGCTTTCATTGCTATTTTTAACACTTCCATTACCGATCATTTCACGCCATTTTTATCAATATCTAAAGTTAAAAATAGTGTTCAAGCACCTAAAACTATTACAAAAATTAATTTTGAATGTGCCCTTAAAAATCTACAGGAAAAAAGATTAAATGAGCTACTTTTCTGTAACGAACCTAACAATGTGACTGATTGGTTAATAGAAAAAATTGTGGAGTCGGAAAAAGAAAATACTTTCATAACTCAAATCCCAAAAAGTAAACGTGTTAAGAAGCCGTGGATCACCCCCGGTATTTTAAGATGCATTAGAAATCGAAATAAGCTAC
This sequence comes from Agriphila tristella, assembly GCA_928269145.1. Taxonomy (NCBI): domain Eukaryota; kingdom Metazoa; phylum Arthropoda; class Insecta; order Lepidoptera; family Crambidae; genus Agriphila; species Agriphila tristella. The sequence goes on from OV743430.1 coordinate 16,709,103, forward strand.
AAAAACAGGCTCGCGATAACCCTCATGATAATATCAAAAAGATCACATTTACTCGATATAGGAATTTTTGTAACAATTTAATAAGGAAATTAAAAAGAAAATACGAGAGAGATAAGTTTTCTAAATCATTAAATAATAATAAGCAACTCTGGAAAAATGTAAAAAATCTAACATTCACAAATAAAGATAAAAACCCTAATCTTGAACTAATGCATATAAAATCATCCCCAACAGATTCAGCTGATTATATAAATAGCTTTTTTACCAGCGTAGGTGAATCACTAGCCAAGGATATCCAGTCATCTATGCCATCAGATGATTCCGACCAGTATTTGAGATCATTACCAAGCCTACCTCAGTCATTTGTCCTCCTTGACACAGATGCTGATGAAGTGATTCGGATAATATCTAATTTAAAAAGCGATAGTGCACCTGGTTGTGATGGCATCTCAACCAAATTCCTTAAATACATCAAGCTTGAAGTATCCCCAATAATTGCACACATAGCTAATCTATGTTTTCAACAAGGCATTTTTCCTTCCTCGCTAAAAAAGTCAATAATCACCCCGGTGCACAAGGGTGGGGCTAGAGACGATGTCAACAACTATAGGCCAATCTCAGTGCTACCAGTTTTATCCAAAATATTAGAAAAATTAATAAATAATAGATTGCTAAATTATTTAACTACTAATAATATAATTTCACCAAATCAATTCGGTTTTAGGCGCGGTATATCTACGGAAAATGCTGTAGAATCTCTTAGTACTTGTATAGTAGAACAAATGGATAAAAGACAAAAAAGTCTAGCGGTATTCATTGACCTAAAAAAAGCTTTTGACACCGTCTCCCTCCCCATCCTTGTGCAAAAATTAGAAAAATGTGGTATAAGAGCTAATCAATTAGACTTGTTCAAAAGCTATCTTTATGGTCGACAACAAAGGGTTAAATTGGAACAGCATCAAAGTGAAGACATAATCGTGTCATACGGAGTACCTCAGGGTAGTGTCTTAGGACCTACTCTGTTTCTCATATATATTAATGACCTCTGTAACATACGTCTTAAAAATGCCAAAATATTCTCGTATGCTGATGACACGGCTGTTGTTTTTACTGGGTCTTCTTGGGAGAGTGTTAAGGAAAATACTGAAGAAGGACTATCAGTGGTGGCAGGATGGATGAAATACAATCTTTTAACACTGAATACAAAAAAAACTAATTTTGTTTGCTTCAGCATCTATAATAATTCACAGCCAAATGAAGACTATAAAATCTCAATTCATTCATGTACTAACAGGTCCAGTGGAAACTGCAGCTGTCCAGAAATTGAAAAAACCAGTCAAGTTAAATATCTAGGCATTGTAATAGATCAAAGGTTGTCCTGGTATTCTCATATTGAACAGCTAGCTTCGCGTGTCAGAAAATTTATTTGGATATTTAAATCTCTTAGGCATGTAGTTCCAGTAAACAATTTAAAAAATAATCATCAAAATAAAAATATTTTAAATGCCTTATACATCTCCCTAGTACAATCTGTTATAATCTACTGCATCTCCATATGGGGAGGTGCTTTTAAAACTAACTTTATGGAAGTAGAAAGAGCTCAAAGAGCTCTAATTAAAGTTATGTACTTTAAAAAGAAGCGTTTCTCGACAGAAGATTTATATTGTGAATGTAACCTTTTATCAGTTCGTAAATTATATGTTCTACAAGTTGTTTTAAAAATTCAGAAATCTATAAATTGTATTCCGAGTAATGCAAGCAAAAGAAGGAAAGACAATGTGATGAAAGTTCCAGTAACAAAATCCGTTTTTGCTAAAAAACAATTTCAAAGTAATTCTGCAACTATATATAATAGAGTAAATAAAGTACTGGATATTTTGACAAAACCTTACCACAAGTGTAAAAGTATTCTAAAAAATTGGTTAATAAGCCTTACATATGAAGAGACAGAGCTTTTACAGTCTACGTAATAGCACAATCATACATACACATACTCACATACGCACATACACACACACACACACACACACACACACACTCAATTACGCACACACACATAATATTTAATGTTATTTTATCATAGGTATAAAGTAAAAGTATGATTGGAGGAGCGGATATTCCTGGCACAAGTATCTTTATACTTAAAAGGTTTATCCAACACATTGTTTAATTTTACATACCTTGTGAAGAAATAAATATATTTTGATTTAAAAAAAAAAAAAAAAAAAACAACAGACCCCCTAGCCAAAGTAACATGTGCAAATCTTCGTTATCGCTTCGCTTTCGAAACATGTATGGGATTGACATAAGGTTTCGTAAACAATCGAATTTTAAAATGTCACATTCATAAATGTTTCGAAGCGAAGCGTTGCGAAATTTTGCAAAATATGTTACTTTGGCTAGGGGGCAGTTCATATAGTACGTGCTGTTAGGTTCGAAAATGATCCGAATATTTCACTTTGTGATACCAGCACCAAATTTTAGTATGTTGTTAAACATGTTATTCTATCTTAAAAACCGTCGGGAGCCCACTTGTAAAGTGCCTGGATTCGGAGATATGACGTAGCAAAATGGCGGCCGCCGTATTTAAAAAAAATGCGACTAATTATGATTTTATGAGCCCTATAGACATGTGTGGGGTGTTAAACGAAAGGTAATTAAGTGTTCTATAATTCTATAATACACAACATCAGCGGAATAGTACAGTTACGAAAATATTTTAAATTATAAGGAAATTCAATACACAAAAACTCCCCATTTTTTTAATTTAAGTAACCATAATTACTAAACTGATATTTTTAATGGCAAACAAAAAATATGTCCACAAAGTCCATTTAAAGGCCTGGGCACACCGGCTGCGTAGACACGCGCGTGGTTACGCGTGCGTGTACACGCGCGTAGTTACGCACGTAACCCCCTGACACACCGGGTTACGCATACGTCTACGCGGCACGCAACGCAACCTGTCCCTTGCGTACCCAGCCGCTGCGGCAGCCATGTTTGCGACTCTAGTGCGCGATGTCAGACGAAGATTGAGTAAATGGACTAATTTTTTCGCACTAATTCAATTAGTTTTTCTTTAATATCGTTATTCATTACTTAAAAACAAAATAAAACACCACTTACTACCGTTAGTACCGCTACTATTTGTAAACAAATACAACTGGATGCGTAGTCACGCGCGTGGTTACGCGCGTAGTGACTCGCAGGACAGATACGTGCGTGTTCGTATTTGTACGGTGTGACGTCCAATAGGGAATGCCATTGAGTACAACGTCATCAATGCTTTCCGCTCTGCGTAAGTACGCAGCCTGGTTGTCTCATGAGAGCTGCAATGCGTAGGGTTACGCATCGGTCTACGTGCACGCGTACGTTACGCAAGCGGTGTGCCATGTCTCATAAGGTTTCAGAGATTACAACGTCATGGTACGTCTACGTGCACGCTTACGCATACGCTTACGCATCCGGTGTGCTGGAGCCTTAATGCAGATTTGAAAAACTATAATTTTTAGTACCTTTGCTAACAATAAATAGCGAAAAAAAAATCCAAACGTCGCGCGCCGTCGATTTCTTTTATAGGTCGAATAAAAAATATTTTTAGTTATAACAAAATGGGTATCCAATAAAAGCGAATAAATAGCCGATTCCAAATATATATACATTGTGACACTTTCATGTTATAGTTTTGATAGAAACTTAAAAAAACATAACTCAGAAATGTGAAATTTTGGTAATACCTATTATTAGAAAAACAAAAAAATCAGTCAAAATCGATACAAAAAAGGCAAAAATCACAAACGCGCATGTAATTACATTTTTTTATATGTTATTAAGTCTCTTGAGTACCTTTATACCCAAGTTTACAACCCTGAAACATTGTGCTGCGGCTCAAAAAACATGTCACTAATTTCAGTTTCTTTTTAAAAACTACCATAAGGAAGCATTTTTCAAGTTACTTTGTCATACACTTTAGCAAAGGTAACTAAATTTGCTACAGTTTCAGCTTAACTTAGTGTAGGTCCATTGGTTGCGGAGACACAGCTAGTCATAGATGGAATTTTTTTACAGAACCATATTTGACTAGCTGTGTCTCAGCAACCAATAGACCTAGACTATTTCGGCCTTTCGGCGCCAGGCGTCTACTTATCAAATAGCAAATTTATCATTCCGACTACTTCTCAATGAAACATCTTCGCAGCTAGCCAACCTAGCAATTATCCTACTTCGCATACAGTCTACTTCTCAAAGCGACTACTTAGCAGACTGCCTACTTTTCTCCTAAACGTCATCGTTGGACATTCAGCATCAAAATGTTTGTCTTAGGTAGGTATTTTACTGTCTTTGTGGTCCAGTGATTAGAACGTTTGGCTCTTGATCCAGAAGTTGAGGGTACAATTCCCGCAGTGACGAACTGTGAAGTGTAGTGCTAGGTCTTATGGCGTAAGTTCTGCTGAAAAGCTGCACTTTGTGAAGAAAGCAAGCACTTTGTACAGTGGTTCGTCCCTTAGGACCAGAGATGGTGCACTTGTTCAAAAAATCTTTAAAAAAATCCAAAACCTGCATGGATGATCCGATTTTGATTATTAAGGCGTCTATCGACATAAATTTAATTGTTTTATTATTATTAAAAAAATAAGGGGGCAGAAAATAATTACAAATACCAAAAAGCCTTCATTATTGGATAAAAAAAATATGTCGGCTATGAATATTTGAAATTCTTAATAAATTTGACGCTGACTCTACTTTATTTGTTATTAGACAAGTAGGCAGTCTGCGAAGTAGTCATTTTGAATGTAGACTGTATGCGAAGTAGGATAATTGCTAGGTTGACTAACTTTGAAGTTGTTTGAGAAGTAGTCGGGGATGAGAATTTGGCTAATTGATAAGTAGACGCCTGGCGCCGAAAGGTATTTCGGTTAAGCTGAAATTGTAGCAAATTTAATTACCTTTGCAAAAGTGTATGATAAAGTAACTTGACAAACGCTTCCTTAACGTAGTTTTTTAAAGAAACTGAAACTAGTGACATGTTTTTTGAGCCGCAGCACAGGGTTTCAGGATTGTAAACTTGGGTATAAAGGTATTTAAGGGACTTAATAACATATATAAAATTGGAATTACATGTGCTTTTGTGATTTTTGCCTTTTTGTGTCGATATTGACAGATTTTTTTTGTTTTTCTGATAAATTACCAATATTTAAAATTTCTGAGCTATGTTTTTTTAGTTTCTATCAAAACTGTAACATTAAAATATCACAATGTGTATATATTTAGAATCGGATATTTATTAGCTTTTATTGGATACCCATTTTGTTATAACTAAAAATATTTTTTTATTCGACTTATGAAAGAAATCGACGGCACGCGACGTTTCGAAATTTTTTTTCGCTATTTATTGTTAGTAAAGGTACTAAAAAGTTATAGTTTTTCAAATCTGCATTAAATAGACTTTGTGGACATATTTTTTGTTTGCCATTAAAAATATCAGTTCAATAATTATCGTAACTTAAATTAAAAAAAATTGAAGTTTTCGTGCTTAGAGTAAGACGGGCTTCTACAGAAAGAGAAGCCATACGAAGCGTTTCCCCTCTGCCGAAGTACAAGCCCAAATGGGCATACGCGTTAGTAAAACCAGTTGCGCCCGGATTTCTTTCTAGACCGAGTCCAGTCACGCATGTGAACGCTGCTCTGTTTAAAATGTCGAATTGATGAGTTTTTTGCTGTTAAAAGAGATCTTGAACATCAAGTATACAAAAAGACGGTTTTACATTTCACATAAAAGTAATTTTATATCGTATTATTTTTGTTTACATTTAAACATTAAATTCGTATATTTTATTCTTGATTAGTTGTCAAATTTGTTCAGTGACATCGGGTCTGCTAGTCCATGGCTCGTCCGTACAAATTTCAGATCTGTCGCTAGATAAATCCGAGTTCTCGCCCATGGGCAACTTAGTGATGTTACCGTTAAATAATGTTTGTCGATAAAGTGTTGGTCAATCTGGCCCTGATTCTGCGCCAAATTCATTTGCGAGATTTTTGCATGATTTGCTCTGCACTGATGTGATCGCGACAGATATCGCGAAATAAATGTCGAAATAGTAGATTATACAACAAGTGAATAAAAAGAGAATTTAGTTCGAGGGACTAACGGCCGTCACTCGAGCAAGATAATTAGGCGCATGATAGCTGCATGACAGCCAACGAACTAAGATCGTTGATGACAGCTAAGTTCATGACACCGTTTTAATTTGGTCGAGTTGTAGTTAGGAAAGATTTATGCGATTCTTATCCAAGCTCAATACTGACCGTAAGTAGTACTGTTAAATAAACTATATTCAAATTAAAGCAAATAACACTGCTAAGAGCTGAATAGTAGCCGAAGATTCAGCATCGCTCTGTATAACTTAAAATCGCTTATTATTCACTCTTATGGTTGAATTAAACGCACTTTTTAGAGTGGCGATGGTAAAAAAGCAATTATTCAATGATGTAACTGTGATCAACGTTAAGACGGGGAGCGATCACCGATTGTTGTAAATTCAAATTGTTGGGTGTGCAGATGGCAGCACTGTCATGGAGCGATGTTCAGTGTCAGCAGCCTGAGCCCAACTTCCCTGGGTACACATTAGTCCCAACCCAATCACCTACACTCTCGAGCTTTTTGTATAAAGCTCGAGCGTATAAAAATGACCTCTTTGTTGTTATTCACCCCATCGTAAAATGATTGAGTTTGTAATCTTTATTCCTTTTTCCGTATCGATATTGCTGCATCGACAGTTGAGCCCAGCCCTTTATGTCAAAAACCTGTCATATTTTGATGTGTGACTCATCCGTACACAAATTTTTGCTGTTTTGTTTTATTTTTTATGTGTGTGTGTCGTCATTACAGTGTAGTTTTTGTATGTGGGTATGCGGAACTGCACTTGTGTGCATTTCCCCCCCCCCCCGCAAAAAATGCCAGAATAATTTGAATAGAGTAATATTGCTAAGGCTTCTCCCTTCGTGACAAACGAAGCCTTTTGTTGCTCGAAGTTTTCGTGTATTGAATTTCCATATAATTTAAAATATTTTCGTAACTGTACTATTCCGCTGATGTTGTGTATTATAGAATTATAGAACACTTAATAACCTTTTGTTTGACACCACACACATGTATATAGGGGTCATAAAATCATAATTAATCGCATTTTTTTTAAATACGGCGGCCGCCATTTTGATGACGTCATATCTCCGAATCCAGGCACTTTACAGGTGAGCTCCCGACGGTTTTTAAGATATAATAACATGTTTAACAACATACTAAAATTTGGTGCTGGTATCACAAAGTGAACTATTTTTACCCTAACAGAAGGGACTAATAGGAGTAAAACGATTTTGTGAAACTATCAAATAATACTAAGAACGAAATAAAGAAAAAACTCATTCAAATTAAATAGCACGAAAATTAATTGTGCTGAAAAGTATTTCTTGTGACTAAACTATTGGTTTTTTTTATAGAGACTGATAGCGTTATTAGCTATACGTACGACATTTATTGTTGCCTTGTCGTCTCCCGGTTGTATAGGCCGTCATTTTTGGTGGACAGTGCTGGACAGATGGCAGTAGTCGTTAAGCTGTTGTAATTCTCAACCACTGAGGAACTACTTTTTTATCTTACGTCAATGGCGGATCAGAACAACGTTAAATTGTTAAGGAGCCGTACAACGTCAAATACACTTTTTTGAAGAACGATTTCACACAGTATTACTATTTTATCGGATTCAAAAAAAATATGTCGATAGTAGATTATAGTACTCAGTTAATTGTCAGAAACATGATAGCTAAAACAATTCTTGAAAAAAATATCGTGAAATGACCCTCAATTTTGTAGTTTTTCAATACTTTGCCAACCAATCATAAACTTATAATCTTGAAATTAAACTTTAATAAAAACGCTAGCTCTATAGTTTTGTAACTGACAGTTTTGAAAAATAGGAAATAGTTTATTAGTTATTATTAATTAAAAACGATAAAGTACTCAATTTCGATAATATTTACTATGATTTCGTCCAGCGTTATATGCCCCCTTAACAATAATCCGTCCTTACTTATGTCAATTGGTGATAGCTAACCAGGCTAGCTTGAAACAAGACCACAGCGGCTATTCTCCACTCATCATCATCATCATCATATCAGCCACACGACACCCACTGCTGGGTATAGGCCTCCCCTAAGGATCTCCACGACGATCGGTCCTGCGCTACCTGCATCCACTGGCTTTCCGCGACCTCCACCAGATCGTCGGTCCACTCGATCGATTCTCCACTGTGCATTCATAATTAAAGGCCCGTATTTATAAATAGCTCTCAACGTTGAAGGCTATCTTGAGATCATACCTAAGATGCTGTTCCTATAAGAATAGCATCTTAAGTATGATTTCAAGATAGCTCTCACCGTTAAGAGCGGTTTATAAATGTAGGCCAAGTGTTGTTCATACCCTCAGTTCGTCCAGGTTGAAGTTCCCATACTCCATGCAAGTGCCGTGCCCGTTCAGCAGCACCTTGCACCCTGACATCATAATGGTGCCAGTGTCCATGTTGGTCATTGTGGATGGAAACCTTATTGTGGCCGGATTGTGGGTGGTCACTCCAACCTGACAATAAAACATTGTACACTAAGGTGCAAAAGCACTAAACTTAAGAATCGCCTGAGTCTTTTCTTATCTACAACTCGACCAAGATAACTAGGCGAATGACAGCTACATGACGGCTAAGTTTATGACACCCTTTTAATTTGGTCGTGTTGTAGTTAGGAAAAGACTTAGGTGATCCTTAAGTTTAGTGCAATCGGGCGTTACTGCCCCCGTATTACATACAACCTCTTAAAACTTGCCAGTTTTCGGAATAGCTATCAGTGCGTCTCTTTTATTTGCAATACAGCGAGAAAGAGATGTAACTATAGCAATTCATAAACCTGGCAAGTTTTAAGAGGTTGTAATACGGGGGCTAGTAATCAATACTTCTGTTACTATTAGTTATTTGTTAATATTATTACGACGAATTAATGAATAAAATTAATATTTACACTATAATAAATCAGAATAACTCAAAAGTAATTATTTAGTCCCCTTACTAAATAGAGCATGGTACAATGGACACTAAAACGGAAATACTATAATTAATAAGAAATTTAGTAGAACCGAACACGACTCAATGCACAGTAATATTCCAATTTTATACATACATACCTCTATACTCCCGCTCCATTTGTCCACTAGCCTGTCTATACGTATTTCAAACAGTTCATTGTCGGCCAAAGGTCTGTGCGTCATCACCACACCATTGTTATAATCGTCCAAGGGCCTCGCTCTTTCCGCAGATCTACAAAATAATAATATATAATAATATACTAGAAAAATTGGACTCGTCACCAGATCATTTTCTCAGATGGGAATCGACTCACAGGTTAAATATAATAAAAACTAAGTTCACAACCAATAATTTTAATGAAACTGACGTTAACACTGAAAATCAATGAATACTCACTTATTATTGTTGGATAGTTTGACTAGAATACCACATCGCGGATGAAATCTAAGACGATCTTGGGCTGAAAAAAGTGTCACATTTTATTTAATCAGTAAAATGTGCTAAATTGACCATGAGTTAGCTGCGTTGTTATATTGCTAGATGTGGCGTTGCTTACAGTTTCGAGTCCGATTTCTATCACAATAATCAATGTAACAAAACCCAAATAGTTTCTGAACCTTTGTTTGCAGTTTGCAATTTTCTAACCAAATAATTTAAACCTTTTATAAGTTTGTATTTTATATTAAATATTTGAAGTTTTAAATGCCTGCTGCTCCCCTCCACGTACTGTGTCTGTCAAGGTGCATGTGTTAATAATTATTTTATAACTACTTGTAATTATAACTGTCTTACTAAGTAGCTAAGCCGCATCTAAATAAAGTATAATAGTATCAATTATGACGCACACCGAACGCGGTGCAATTTTTACATGAGACAATGCTCTTCATACTTATATTACAGCGTCGCTCAGCACCGCACCGCATTTGATGTCAGGAGTTCCTAGTTATACAGTTGTTTTTCACGAAAGCGGGTCAGCTATGAATGTTGTTAGGCGTGAATATGCACATTAGTATGCGTAATACAAGAGCGTGCAGACGCGCACAAAAAAACAAAGTGCATGTGCACGCCTAGCAACATACATAACCGACCCGGTCTTTGTGAGATAAAACATTTGTACTAGTTTAAATTACCGAGTGCGCAAGCCCCTTCTGACGTCATCGGAATGAATACGCTCTCCGGGTCCTTAGGCGGAGTCTCGGGCAGCGCCCCAGCCACGTCCATCTCACTTGACGTCAACGTGTCATCGTTGTTAGGGTCCTCTTCAATCTGCAACGAGTGTGAATTAATGTGCCGCGTCCGTTGCGACCGTGTGACTCGTTTAGCACATTAATGTTTAATGTTTTGTGTTGAGAAGATGCAGGTCATGGATAAAACAATATGAAATTATCAAATCTGCATATTTATTATGTATCATGCGAAAAATGTATTGAAATATCTGAGTAGTTCTGGAAGGACAGAATATTAAGCATTATTATAAGTTGTATTCGATAGCTGGCACATCAACGTCCGACATTGCTATGAATGTGTATTTGTCGCATACATATTAATTTTTAGCTCAACTACATAGTAATGATGCCAATTCATGTTTCGCTAGTGTTAAAACAGTATTCGAGTCAATCTGTGTATTCAAATACCCAATGTGAAAATACTGACTTTTTTAATGAATAATAAAATACACAAAATTAAATACCAAAAAAACTAATCTGTAAATTGATCACAAATAAATTTCCTGGCTGTTGCTTGAAGTGTTAGTTGTTTAAGCTTACATTATCTTGCTTAAACCATTCTGAATTGTTGAAATGTGAAAAAAAATGCATAATATCACTACATCAGGCATGTCAAACTGAAAATCATTGTGGGCTAAATGCATATTGACTAGTAGAATCAGTAGGCCGCAAAAACAAAAACATTAACTTTTAAGAAAAATTTAATTAGTTTCATAGGTAAAGTGTAACTTTTTGAAATGAAATATTATAGAGATACGCTTGCGGGCCGCATCAAATGGATGTTTTTAAAATTGGACCATCCACAGTCAAACGTGTAAAGGGCTGCATGTTTTACATGGCTGCACTACATAATCAGTTAAATGGCTATTGATTAACAACATGAAATTGAAAACTATGAAAAAATTTTATATAATATAATTCAACCAGTAAAACAATTGTCAGTAAGAGGATGCGGATATGTTAGCTACTCACCTGATCAAGGCTGCTCTCCATAATAGGTCTCATCTCATTTATATGGGTAATGGAAACTTGGACACACTGACCATAGAGATCTATAACAGCAAACACTCTTGAAGGGAGCTCTCTTGCCGCTAAGCCAATACATCTACCATTTACATAGAACATTAACTCCGCCTAAAATTATAAATTAATGTTTTAATAAATATTTTAGTCCAGAGATGAGGAAAAATGGAAAGGAGTGGAGGAGGCTTTTGTGTCCAAACAACAGAAAGATAGACTTACAAAGGAAACTGCTGCAAATTAATAAAAACATTGTAATAAACTATACTTAAATTATTGTTTTCTTTAAAGTAAATTGAGGCTTAGAAAAATTATAAAACCCACTAAAATCTGTCCATCCTTACTTGTCTTATATGGTAAACAATCTTCACCCAACTCTTTATTGAAATAATCATTTATATAATACAACAAATGGTTTTCCACACATAGATTACGAAATAAATTGTTAATAAATTAACAACAATTTCATAAAGTTACTTATAATAATAATAATATAATAATAAGCCTTTTATTTCTGAGCTACATGGTTGTTACATACCTAGTTGGTTACTAAGTTCTGTAACTATGGAAAACATGAATAATACTAAATTTACAAATAATTCTACAATGAATTATATACCAAATGAAAGCACAAATATTTAAGATTATCATGTATTAAAATTATTCGAAATGACCGCCTCTGGCATGAATACACGCCTTTAGACGACGAGGCCAGTCATCGATGGCAGCACGAACTACCACCATATCCAATTCTGCGACTGCCTTGAGAATAGCGCGCTTAAGAGAGTCGAGATTCATGTGGGGCTTAGCACATGCTTTCTCCTCAACAAGTTGCCATATGGCATAATCCAGAGGATTTAAGTCTGGGCTGGAGGATGGCCATTCTTCCTGCGCGATAAAATCAATTTTGTTAGCCCGAAACCATGCTTGTGTAGATTTTGCTTTGTGCGCAGGGGCAGAGTCCTGCTGGAAGACCCATGGCTGGTTTTGAAATAAAGTGTGGCTTAAGGGTTTGACAACAGGTTCCAGAACGGTATCTTGATAGACTCTAGCGCCAGTTTTCACACCTTTTTCACAGAAATGAACCTTACTTAGCCCTGAATAGGACACCCCCAGCCAAATCATCACTGATGAGGGGTGGTGACCTCGTTGGACCCTCGGAGCAATCATGCTGGCTTCTTTACTATTCTTAGCGTATGCTCTATCATTTTGACGGTTAAAATTTTCTTCGACTGTGAAGATTTTTTCATCAGTAAACAAGATTTTTCGATGGCCGTTTTGTGCGTACTGCTTTAGTAGAGCGCGACTTCGTGCTAACCTCATAGCCTTCAATCGTGCGTTTAGCAGATGGCCCTTTCGTCTACGGTAAGCGTGAAGCCCAAGGTCATCATTGATAATTTTTTTAAGGGAACTTCTCTTCACAGTCATCTGTATTGCCAATAACTTTTGCTTCTGGACGGGATTTCTCGTGATTCTCGCCTTCACTGCCTTGATCACAGCTGGTGTCCGAACTGTGCGTGGTCTTCCTGATCTTTTTCGGTCATCGACGGTCAAGGTATTACTGTACCTATGGATAGTGCGATAAATAAATTGCTTGTTGATTTTCAACTTTTGTAGCAACTTGAAAATCATATTCGGTGGCTGCCCACATTTGTGCAGAGCAATTACAGCGACACGATTCTCCTTCAACCCCCATTCCATGGTGAAATAAACAAAATATGATATACGTGTGGTATGGAATTATAGCTTATAAAACTGTCAATAATATGTCATTTTTATTTTTTCTTTTCATTTGTTTTAATGGCCAGTAATCGATAAAGAAACTCAGTAACAGAACTTTTGACCAACCTGTGTAATATATTTAAATAACATCTAGCCGCTCAGTGTGCCTTTTGGCAAAGGCCTCCTCCAACCCTCTCCAGTACTGCCTATCAGCAGCCACTCTCGTCCAGAATGGCCCTAGGGTCAACTTTAGGTCGTCTTCCCATCTTCTTATGGGTCGACCTTTGCTTCGGTGCCCATCCCTTGGATACCACAGCGTCACTCGTTTGCTCCATTTGTCTTTATTGCAGCGAAGCATGTGGCCGGTCCATCTCCATTTTAGTTGGTCTATACGTGTTAAAATGTCAGGAAGTTTTGACATGTGCCTGATGTGAGTATTCAGGATCCTGTCCTGTAGTTTCACGCCCAACATGCTTCGCTCCATAGCTCTTTGGCATTTGGCCAATTTGTCTCTGTGTGCTTTTGTCAGCGCCCAAGTTTCACAGCCATATGTTATGCAGGGTAAAATGCAGGTGTTAAAAACGGTTTTCTTTATTTTCATGCTGAAGTCTTTACTCTTCATTATTTCCTTCATGGACCAGTATTTGTTCCACCCATATGTAATTCTTTTGTCTATTTCCTTGGTCATGAGGTCATTGGGTGATATTATTTGCCCAAGATACACATACTCCTTAACATATTCAAGCTTTCTTCCACTGACTGTTATTTCTATTTCTTCTGCATTAGTCATCACTTTGGTTTTGTTGTGATTCATTTCCAGTCCAACTTCACCACTTCTGTCTGCTAGATTTTGGATCATGTGTTCCAGTAGTTTTGGGTCCTCCTCCAGTACTACAAGATCATCTGCGAATCGAAGGTGGTTGAGGCGAAATCCATTTATATTTAGGCCAAGGTGGTCCCAATCGAGTTTTCTCATAATTTCTTCCAGTACTGCTGAAAACAGCTTTGGCGAGAGTGGATCACCCTGTCTTACTCCTCTGTTTATTCTAAATGGTTCGCCTACTGATTCTAGTTTGATTCTCGCTACACTTTCTTTGTAGATATTTCGTATGGTGTTTATATACACTTTGTGAATTCCTTGTTCTGCAAGACTGTGCCAGATATGCTCGTGGTTAAGGCTGTCAAAGGCTTTGGAGTAATCTATAAAAGCTAAATAAATTGTCTTGTTATATTCGTTGTATTTTTGGATGAGCTGTTTGACGGTGTGTATGTGATCTATCGTACTGTAGTTTTTCCTGAACCCAGCTTGTTCGATTGGTTGATTTTCATCAAGTTTCCCAGATATTCTTTCCAGTATGACTTTTGCAAAGACTTTATATATGTTTGAAATCAATGAAATAGGCCTATAGTTTCCTATGTCTTCCCTTGGGCCTTTCTTATGTAGGAGTATTATGTGTGACTCCGCCCATTGTTTAGGTATAATACCCGTGCGTAGTATTTCGTTGAAGACTTTGGCTAGTATTGGCCCCATCTCTTCTGCAGTACCTCTTAAGAGTTCGTTGGGAATTCGGTCAGGTCCAGGGGCTTTTTCCAGCTTTTGACTATTAATGGCTTTCACCACTTCAGAAACCAGTATCTCAGGTACATCCTCGCTTTCGTTGTATTCCTGTCCAGTATTAGACAGCATCAAGTCCTGTTTTGAGTATAGCTGGCGGTAGTATCCCGTAGCAACTCGCTGAATCTCTTTGCGATTAGAGGAAGTAGTGTTCCTCTTATTCCTTACTTTAAGTATCCACTCCTTTCCTTTTTCGTTAAGTTCCTTGAATGCTTTCCTAAGACCTCCTGTTTTTCTAATGTGTTCTTCAATCTTGTTCGTTCTTTTAGCTTTCCTGTCTTTCCTCATGCTCTCTCTTATCTTCTTGCTAAGGTTTGAAATGTCATTGTGGTTTATTTTCTTTTGCCTTTCCGATATTAGCCTTTTTCTTTTCTCTAAAAGTTCTAACGTTTCTTTACTCATATAGCTTTGTTTACTTTTATTAGTGTGGGTATTGAGTATTTCTTTTAATTGGCCTTCGAGTTTGTTGTATTTATTAGTAGTTTTGAGTTCAGAACTAACAATTTGTTTCATTTCTTCAATTACATTCTTTGTATTTGTCTCGTTAGTGTCATTCCAACGTGGTAGGTTTAATTGTGATGTTTTTGGCCTAGGCTTTTTGCTATCGTATATTCTTAGGCAACTGCGCACCATACGGTGATTAGTGTTGAAGTTTAAGTTTTGTATTACGCCTGTATCTGTAAAATGTTTGGGTTTGTTTGAAATCATGTAATCAATTTCGTTTTTGACCTTGCCATCTGGGGACACCCAAGTCCATTTAGATTTAGATTTTTTGCGGAATATGGAGTTCAGTAAATTAAGATTGTTTTCCAACAGGAACTCCACCAGTTTATGACCATTATTGCTTCTTTTACCTTCTCCGTACATTCCAATGATACGATCTTCGCCATCTCTTCGAGGGCCCACTTGAGCATTGAAATCTCCCATAATTATTAAGTTATTGTTGGAGTAACGACCTGTAACTTCATTAAGACTGTTGTAGAACATTTCACGGTCTGTTTGGCTGGCTTGTTCAGTTGGTGCATACACTTGTACGATCGTCCAGACTTTTCCGTTTTCCTTGAAGTTTATGTGAATTGCAGCTATCCTATCCGAAATACCTTCAAAGTCCTTAACATTTTTCTTATACTTCGACTTTACAAGGAAACCAACTCCTCTATGTCCGGCAATTTCTCCTTTGTAGTACATAATATAGTTCTCTTTCTCTTCGATTCCTTCCCCTATCCTTCTCATCTCGCTAATCCCTAAGATGTCCCATTTTAGATTTTCGATAGCACTTTCTAGCTCGTGCAAGCTCTCTTGTGTTCTTAGAGTGCGCGTATTCAGTGTACAGATATATAAAGACATTTTTTTCTGTTTTGTTTCCATTTCTTTTTCCATTGCTATTTCTGTTTCTTTTTCTATTTCTTTTTCTGTTTCTTTTTTTAGTTGAAGGGTTTTGGTCTATCTCCCCACGGTGACCGGCCGGATTGGGGAGCGTTTTGCTTTTGTTTGGTTTGTTGTATTTGTTTTTTGGTTTGTTGACATTTTTACGATTGTTCTTGGTTTGAAAATGAGTTGGCTCTGTGACGAAAAATCTCGTAGTTCTTGTTAATTTTGCTGGGTGCCGCCACTTCCTTTTCATTGCAGTTTGATTCACTTTCAGGGGGTGACTTTGTAGGGGATCGTTTTCTCTTGCTTTCAGTGTTCTTCCTTTCCTTTTCTGTTCGGTTGTCATTTCTGCTTGGTTTCCCTTTTCGTTGAGTTGGATTTTCTTTGACAATTAGTTTATCGTATCGAATGTAAGCCAAATTGCCTTTCTTAATTTCCTCTTGCTGTTTTGTCTTTAATTCTTGCCTTATCATTACTACTTCTTTTGGAAAGTCTTCTGTGACATACACCTTGTTGGGAAAATACTTTTTGTGTTTAAGTATTTCAATTTTTCTCCAGGCCAATGTAAGTTTTATAAATATAGGCCTTCTCTTATTATCTGCTTTTCCGCCCAATCTGCGCACTTCGCTTATTTCCCATCTGTCAAAATTTTCTATTCCCCCCTGTCTACCCGCATCATTGAGAGTGTTTAAGACTACTTCCATAAGTTCGATGTTGTTTTTTTCAGTTTCTTCCACTCCGTGTAGTATAATATTGTTTTTCCTTGTTTCTCTCTCGAGATAATTAACTTTCTTGTGTAAAACCTCCACTTCGTTTTTTAGTTTTTTATTTTCGACTAGCAGTGGATTCAGTTTATCTTCAATAAAATTGTAGACGCTATATTTGAAGTGATATTAGTAAACTCTTCTTTTATTTCATTCATTTTTCTGTCTAAGTTTTCGTTAATCTGTTTTAGCAAAAGTTCCATTTGGGTATCCATTTTTATTTATCGATCGAGATTGCTTGTTGTGTGTTGGCTTGGCTAGTATGGTCAGCTCTTTTGCTTTTCCCGTCGTTGACTTCGGCGGTAAAAAAACGCGCGTTGTAAAAATCGCGTGGCGATCGATGACTTAGCGATCAGTCTACTGGCCTGCTCCTAATGTCGTTTGCCGGAAGTGAGTGGATGGAGGTTATGGTGTTTATATTTATATTGATGTATAATTTCTACACAGTTTTTCACAATTAATCGTGCAATTCCACGGAATATTGCTATTGATCACTTCACTTTAGATGGCCAGATTGCTTATCACTCGATTTCACTAGGATTTGATAAGAAACTTTAGTGTTTATAAGGAGAAAGTATTTGATAACTAGGATCACTAACGTAACGCACTTCACTTGTCAAATGTCGAACCGGAAGTTACTTACATATAAAGTTACTTACATATTTTTAAATAATGATTTAAGTTTAAAAGACGTATGACAACTGTCAAAAACTGTTTACTAAATAAGACAAGTAAGGATGGACAGACTTTATTTGGCTATAGCTATTAAAAAGTCAGTTTTACCTTGTTGGTTCGCATAACACCTAAGCAATCACCTTCACGAAGAGTATCAAGTTCTGGCCCATATGAATTTATAATAGTAACACCATCTTTGACAATGGAGCTTCCAGACATAATCTAGAAATAATGTTATATGAATAGTTATTTATGCAACTGTAGTATAATGAGGGGTATTAAAATACAATTAATGTGAGTTTATCACACGAGCCCAAGTCGAGTATGGTAATAGTATCACATGAGTAATTTAATACCTAATTATGAACAGTTGCATACACGACTTTATCTACACCGATGGTATGAATCCTCTATAAAAGGTTTTGAAACAGTCGCTAATAGCCAACATTGAAACGAGTCATGGTAGCCGTAATATTTGAGCAAGTGGCTGGTCGCCCAAAAGCTGTTTCTAGGGATGCAAATATCGAAAGCAAGAACATCGATGTATTGATACACCGTTGTATCGATACATCAATGTACAAAAAACATA
This sequence comes from Agriphila tristella, assembly GCA_928269145.1. NCBI lineage: Eukaryota > Metazoa > Arthropoda > Insecta > Lepidoptera > Crambidae > Agriphila > Agriphila tristella. Next base: position 16,727,213 of record OV743430.1, read on the forward strand.
GCCCAAAAACTTTTTGGTGTTGTTTTGATGTTTTTCATTTTTTAAATAATCGTTTAATACAATTGTTTTCCTGTCAAACGGTTTCTTTGCTGGGTGATTGTAGCTCCGGCTTTTTGAAAAAAGTCTGAAAGAAATAAACAGGGTTATTAGTAAAACAACAACAAACTTGCAGGAAAAGATTACTAACATAAACAACAACATTTGTTCTACAACTTTTCCGAAAACAGACAAAAAGAATCGACTTTCCATACAAAATGTCTGAACAGCTGGGGCCGTACCGGCTAACGAATCGATTATCGAAAAGTCTATCGAGTTTCAACTTAAAACAGAAAAAATCAAAGTAAGGAATTTCGTCTTGTACTTTCTGTTGACGTAATTTGGAAGATATCGATGTTCGTGTGACATCATGAATTGGGGTTTGCCATTTTAGCCCAATTGGGGCTCGATTTATCTGTTTTAATTTGAAACCCAGCAGACTTTTCGATAATCGATTCGTTAGCCGGTACGGCCCCTGATAGAGTTTTGTAAAAGTCAAATATTTTTTGGCTGTTTTCAGAAAAGTCGTAGAACAAATGTTGTTTATTATGTTAGTAATCTACTTCTACGAGGTTGTTGGTGTTTAACAAATAACCCTGTAGATATGGCAGGCAAAACATTGATGTGAAAACATCGTATATGTTTTGCAATAGTGAACATTGATGGCAAACATCAATGTTTTTTACTGAAACATCGATGTTTCAGAAACATCAATGTACCGTTTGCATCCTTAGCTGTTTCAGAATCTTTTACAGAGGATTTAAAGGAAAGGTGTAGATAAATGTTTTTATAAAATATGAAATAAAGTAAGAGTGTAAAAATACCCAGGCAGTGTTGCGAAGTTTAGTAGCTGTCGCTGGTAGCTCCATGTATTCTGGGTCTAAAGTTGTAACCCCTATTTCAAGGGACCCATTCCAAACATTTACCTGCAATATTTAACCTTATCAATGTAAATGCAAACATTTTAGTTAGATATCAGCTTCAGAAATTATAAGTATACAATATCAAAAATTGTTGTTCAATTACATTAACTAAAAAGTGTTAAAGGTTAGATTTATATGTACTAAATGAGAAGAACTTACATCAAACAGTTGAAACTAAAAGCAGTTTGGAATTATAACTAGCAAATAGACTACATTGGATGTAGGTATTGGAACAAAGGAATCCCATACCTAATTAGTAAGGCAAGTTAATGGTAATTACCAAAATAACTTACCTTCCTATCTATGCATATTTCAAACAAAACATCATCCTTTAGAGGTTCTGCGCTTAAAATCAAACCATGGTTAAACTCAACAAAATTTCGTATGGCAGTCGAATTGTCGTTTAGCAGGGTGACTCGGTCACCGCACCTTCGATGGAACCTCATTGTTCTATTTGCTCGTTACAACACGCGCACAACCATTATATTATTCTAAATACAATTTTAATTGTATTTCTTTTACATGAGTCTTTTTGCTGCGCTCATTATTATATTTACACGGGCAGCCAGGCAGCATAGCACAGCACCCGTCGTAAGATGTTATTGATAATTACTTTATTCACATTCTATACAAAACATTGTGATTTGATTTGAATCGCACCATTTTTATTGTTATAACTAAAGTATTTAAACACAAATTACTCATAGTGGAATTGTTAATAAAAATAAATAATAAATGTGAAAAACTCTCTAAAACCCGTATTCGTGACACTCACTCATGCTAAAAAGAAAAATGACACTTTGGTTTGGTCTTTGACAGGACAGAGAGAATTATAGACAGACGAACTACCAATCAAATTCCTAATCACAAAACTCGCTATCGTGATTGGTGGTTCGGTGAACTCTGTTGACGTTTCTAGTGTTGTACGATACTAATTGTACAAATCAATCATAAGCTATAATCGATCGACTATTCTTTTAGTGGTCGCACAGAATGCATGTGTGGTCGATGTACGAGCTCAAAATCAATGAATAACCGAAAATTGATGTACAGCATAGCCATTTATTACACGTATACCTACTTGAAGTCAAAACAATATTTTGGACCCGCAGTTCTTAAAAAATCTTCCTTGATCGTCCCCGCAAACTACAAACCAAACTGTCGGCCGATAGTTGGAAACAGTATGAAGAAGTATGCAAGTGTGCACACTACAACGATTTGGTATCGGCCGATTCTTTATACAAAACCAACTATCGGGCCAACTATCGGCCGATAGAAAGTCTGTAGTCTAGTCTGCGGGCATAATATGAAGAGTTTCGGCCGACTCTTCATACAACAACCAACTATCAGCCAACTATCGGCCGATAGAAAGTCTGTAGTCTGCGAGGACGCTATGAGTCCTCGCAAACTACTAACAGATCAAACTGTCGGCCGATAGTTGGGTCGGGCCTGTAATCAATATGAAGAAGTATGCAAGTGCGCATGCACACTACAACGATTAGGTATCGGTCGATTCTTCATATAAAAACCAACTATCGATAGAAAGTCTGTAGTCTGCGGGCGCGCTTATGGTTGCGTGAGACAGTGAGACGTTATTTCTTCAAATTGTTCACAGCTGCGTTGCTCTTGGACTGGAAAACACTCGACATCAACATACCAATACGACCCTATTTATTTCACATACATTACCTTACTACTAAATTACAACGAGTTTGGCGTTTATTGCATCGCCAAGTTGAAACCACAAAATTAACTACTCACAGATACCGCAATGTATGATAGTTGCAGCACTAAATTACTGTAGTAATGTATATGAAATAGGGCTCAGCAGCCTAATGGAAGAATTTAACCCTTGGCATGCCTGGTAGGGAGGGTCTGACAGACCCACTGTTGCATAAAATCGTTGATATTATTTCTCGTTCCTAACTTGGCGCATCCAGCGCTTGAGTAGCTTCGCGTTATGAATTCTAGGTCATTTTGACGCCCCTCCCCCAGGTTTGGCGAGGGCTCCCGTGTGAGTAACACGTGCGTAAAGTACGTACGGGTCTGAGAGGCCCGACCGCGAATTTACAAAGGCTATAACTATTTGAGTCACGAGTCAGACTCTAATAGTTGAGCTTTTGTTTATGCATATTACTCGATAAAACCTAATCTATCTTAGTAAAAAAGTTGACTCAAATGGATTAACTTTTGTCGAGATATTTTCAAACATTACATACGAACAAAACCTAGTCGAGTAGAGGCTCACATCGCGAACGATTACATATTAGAAAATCAAAACTTTGACGAGCAAATTTTTAAAGAACAACGAACAAAACAACCTAGTTTAAAAAAACAATGGTCATTTGACCAGCCTGCCTAGCATGACCGATTTATATCGCGTGATAAAGCGTTTTATCACGTTTAACTGTCAAAAATACAAAGGAATTTGACAGCTGAGTGTCGATAAAATGCTATATCACGCGATATATATCGGACATGCTAGGCAGGCAGAAGTTCAACTGACCAAACTCTGGAATATCAATGTTTAACAAATAATTTATTACACTATTGACCAAATCGTTCTAAGGTCAAAAGAATTATTGGATAAATTATTAATTATCAAATGGATTAACTGAAAAAGGTAAACATAATATTAATATTAGCGAATAGCGCCTGTAATTTTTTTTCTGGGTTCGCTGGGTTCATGTCAACCTAACATGCTCGTCGCTACGCTCTTCGCACCTATCTCGTGACCTACGGTCTAAAGTCCCTGTAGACTAGTTTAGACTCATTTCCAGCTGCTTGCTATAAAGCATTTTAGGCGAAGCCCAAAGACACCTCCACAGATTCATTTGTAATTATATAATTAGATTAGTAATGATTTGCTATTTTAAAATTACATCTAGCAACTTTTGATCAGTCGTTCGTTTGATGTCACATACATTGGGATTATAATATTTTTCTAAATAAAACATTTTGTCTATTAAACTTTGTTGTTTTGTTCATTGTTCTTTAAAAATTAGCTCGACAAAGTTTTGATTTTCTAATATGCAACCTCGCGAACGCAATTGGTCGGTGCCGACATGTTCTTTCGTTCACTTCTGTAATGATCATAATATTTAGTGGATTACAAGGTAGTAGCCTCATTCAGTCAGGAAGACCAACTAAACTTGAAAAGAAGAAATCCGTAAGACCTCACAATATAAGTATTAAAATAAAACAAATCATGGAAGTGCTAAAATCATTAACGTAACTTAAACAATATTTAGGATAAGGTATATTTGCGCCATAGTTCTCTGTCTTCCAGATAACTTCTTGACAACATTATCCTAACTTTAATAGCCATACGTTTGATGTCATAATGATCATTATCGACTTTAATATTCGATATTTAAATAGGTAATTACGTACCCATAAATTTTGTAAAAGTGTCTACTTATGTTAATCTATTTTATTTTAGGCTCTTTTTCCACCATGAGCAATCCATTTAGTTACGAGTATAGTAAGTTTCATATCTTGTGCTTTGTTATGTTATGTGCCATACTTAAATAAGACTGACTGTTACTACGTTTAAATTGTAAAAATACTAAGCTAATCGTAAATTTGCTTAGTATTCTACTCGACTAGGTTTTGTTCGTATGTATTGTTTGAAAATATCTCGACAAAAGCTAATCCATTTGAGTCAACTTTTTTACTAAGATAGATTAGGTTTTGTCGAGTAATATGCATAAACAAAAGCTCAACTATTAGAGTCTGTCTGACTCGTGACTCAAATAGTATAAGCCTTTGTAAATTCGCGGCCCGACCAGGCATACGACGTAACTTTCTGTTGGTAAGTAGATTATTACTATTAGTTATTGTTTAATGCTATTATTGTTTTATTTAGTAATGATTTCTTATGGAATTATATTTTGTTACAGTAAAAAATGTGTAGACCATTATCAGATGCCCAAATTAGTAATAATTTGTAGACGAAGATGACGGCAACTCTTTCGACCCACCATGCAAGAAATCTGATCCTGTTAAAAAAAGACGTTGTTATTTGTGCCCAGTCAAGAAAGATCGCAAATCAAAATATACCTGTGTCTCTTGCAATAATCATATGTGTCTAGAACATATGCTAATTTTATGTGCTGAAATAGGGATGATGACTAATGAATAAAATAACGAAATACTAATAAAAATCGTAAAGATATTAAACTTTTAGAGTACTTTGCATACCTCTTGGTTTTATATATTGCGTATTATTTGTTTTATGACCCTTCAAAGTTGGGCGGACAAGTCCATTTAAAAAGTGTACAATTTATTAAAATAAATAATAACATTAATTAGTCCATAAAATTTATAGGAAATTTGTCAAAGAAACCATTTTGGTAAACACAATATTTAATATAGCTGCCGAACAAATTTCCCACGCGTTGCGTACAAACTACTCAAGCGTGATGTCATAACTTAGTAGCCGTTTGTATGGAGCGTTTTCGGGTGAGTCCAATTTTGTGCATTCAAACTGTGATATCTCGGGCAGTTTTCATGCTAGGGAAATAATTCTTTTACCGATGTTTCTTTTTTTTGAGAGGTAATTTATGTAACATAAAATAAAAAAATAGTCATCAAGCCTATTGTATGGCAGAAGAGGACCAAGGAAACACTGAAGACTAAAATTATGTTTCCTTTTTTATGTTAGTATGTAAGAACATTTAATAGTGTCTAAAACTAATTACCAAAATACTTTGATATCAGTCTCAAATGTAAGATTTATAATGTTAAACGTAAGGCTGGCCCCAGACCTACCGGTTCCGTTTCTTTGCTTTGCTGTGCTACCTTGCTTGAAAGACCGCCGGCCAACCAGGGTAATTTTCAATCTATCGCATTTTGGGACTAGACCAAATTGGCAAGATAGCCATTAGCTTGGTTTTATCAAATATCATCGCCTGGATTGCGAAGTAGGAAGCTTTTAGGAGATATGCCACCCTGAACATGGACTCCGATCGTTAAAAATAACTCGATCGCTTATTTATACAAGATGTTTGGTAAAGCCTTATAAAACTGAATATGGTAGATAGGGACCATAATAAAACTGAACAACTTTTACTATGGGACCAAATCTGAAATCACGAAAAAAATGAACTGTTTCATACATTTTGATAATTTCATTATTAATTTTTGTATAAAACAGCAGTTTTTTTTAAAAACGAAAACTAAAACTTCTCATCGCACCCCAGACGACGATATTTGATAACACCAAACTAATGGCCATCTTGCCAATGTGGTCAGGTCAAAATATGCGATAGATTGAAAATGAGCCTCTTGGCCGGCGGTCCATGGTAGAACAGCAAAGCAAAGAAATGAAACCGGTAGGTCTGGGGCCAGCCTAAATATTAGATTTTTGTTACCATTTCTAAGAGGTCAATTTGTTATAATAATAAAAACTGAACATTAACTGCTATTTGGTTTATTATTTAATTTCTTATAAAACATGATGGAATTAACCAATAAACAATAAAAAAAACTTCTATAAGAATATCTTTAATTAGAGACATATTTTTAAATAATGGGTCCATCAGACCCACCAGGTTTGTAACGTGATTTTCATTCACCAGGCATGCCAAGGGTTAAACGCATGTATTATAAATTATAATATAATTTGAGTACTATTACTTGATGGTGGATGGATTGAGGAGCTCGATGGCGCAGTGGTTTAGCGCCTGGCCCAGTGATTGTGGAGGTTAAGCAACGTTCGCAAGGGTCGTTCATGGGATGGGTGACCAAAAATTTATTATCTTGATCTCCTCCGTGCTTCGGAAGGCACGTTAAGCCGTTGGTCCCGGCTGCATTTGCAGTCGTTAACACCCACCAATCCGCATTGGGCCCGCGTGGTGGGTTATGGCCCGTCATCTTATCCACCCAATAAGGAAGGCCGTCGCCCCAGCAGTGGGGACATCAAAAATGGCTGATGGACTTGATGGTGAACAACTTTAATATGCACTTCTCCTCGTCTGTGCCTATTATCTCTCAAGTCTGCCAACTAACCAAGATTCAAGGTCCAAACAAATTATCGGACGCGGCTTATGGACGCGGCTTACTGCCGCGGCTGATAAGTGTGCACACTCTCATAACATCCTACGTGCCAGATAGCTGTCGGACGTCCGATGACGTCATATTAGTCTATGGTTACGTCCGCGACCTACTACATCCGATAGTTTGCACACCTCAGATCAGCCGCGGCAGTAAGCCGCGTCCGATAATTTGTTTGGACCTTCACTCTTTAATCTTCGTCAATTTGCGGACTGTGATGTTAAGAGAACTATCCTGTCTACTAACTCAAATGCTGTGGGGGCTGATTCCATTAGTCGTAAAATTATCCTTACTCCGATCATTACCAAAATCCTAAACACTTCCATTTCAACTGGTGTTTTTCCTACATCCTGGAAAGATGTTAATGTTATCCCGCTTGGCCGCTTCCTAAAAAACGTAACCCTACTATGCTCTGCTGCTGTCTGAATACCGTCCTATATCTATCCTACCCTTCACTTGTCTATGGTCAGCTGACTGCCTTGCTCAATGTCTATATATATCGGATGTAGTAGGTCGCGGACGTATCCGATAGTTTGCACACCTCAGATCAGCCGCGGCAGTAAGCCGCGTCCGATAATTTGTTTGCACCTGTAATCTTCCTCGGTTTGCAAGTCGGTTTGCGGTAACTAACGCCATCTAGACTACAATTTTGTAACCACTTTCCCACCGGATGCTGTAAAAAGCGGATACGGATATTATTAACATTTTGAAGGCAGAATAGAAATTAAATAAGGTTGATAAAAGTTAGTTTTCGTTGTTGATGAGATTATTCTTTAATAGTATCATTTTCTGAATGAAATAAGAGTAGTAGGTCGCGGACGTATCCGATAGTTTGCACACCTCAGATCAGCCGCGGCAGTAAGCCGCGTCCGATAATTTGTTTGCACCTTACCACAGGTAATGAATATAAAGATTCTTGGTACTATTATTTATACTGTGGCTATACTAAGAGCTGGCCCCGAAAACAGGCGGACAATTTACAGAGCTACGAAATCCTATCATTATTATCCGATCCGGTCACCTGGCAGATTTTCAGTGGTGGGGGTGTAGTCCAATCAATAAAGGAGTTCTAGAATGCATGAGAGGGGACCTAAGCGATTTCTTCTGAAACTTGTTCAGGGCGCTTAGGAAGTAAACATACTAAAAGTCCTGACGTCTCGGAGGTGTGCCGGAGAGGGGAGGGGGGGAGAAGATACCACTTTTGGGTTTTTCGCAAATATCTCAAAAACGGTGCGTCATAGGTAAAAGAGTTCTTCTACTAAATTAAAGCTCATAAAATTGTCTACAACTTTGATCCTAATCACGTTTGCCGAATTCCCAACCGTTTCCGAGCCACACGCTCCGGAAAAGTGAACATTGCAAAAAAAATCTCTTATATAAAAGTGAAGGGGTGACTGACAGACTATTGCCCAGCCCAAACCACTGAACCTAGAGATATTATTCAACCTCTTAAGGGGACAAACGGGGTTAAAAATTAGTATGTATTTAGGACTTAAAATTAAATGCTATTTTCGCAATGGATGTCGTTCTTGAGGTTTTATGGGATGGTGATTGCGAAAATGAGATTTATTTTGAAGTCCAACGCGGTGGACATGACACATATGGACCTGGACCTGGACATGCACATCCAAGGAACGGGAACGGGAATCGGAACGGGCACGGGCACGGGCACGGGAACGGAACGGAACGGAACGGAACGGAACGGAACGGAACGGAACGGAACGGAACGGAACGGAACGGAACGGAACGGAACGGAACGGAACGGAACGGAACGGAACGGAACGGAACGGAACGGAACGGAACGGAACGGAACGGAACGGAACGGAACGGAACGGAACGGAACGGAACGGAACGGAACGGAACGGAACGGAACGGAACGGAACGGAACGGAACGGAACGGAACGGAACGGAACGGAACGGAACGGAACGGAACGGATCGGAACGGATCGGAACGGAACGGAACGGAACGGAACGGAACGGAACGGAACGGAACGGAACGGAACGGAACGGAACGGAACGGAGCGGAACGGAGCGGAACGGAACGGAACGGAACGGAACGGAACGGAACGGAACGGAACGGAACGGAACGGACCGGACCGGACCGAAACGGAGCGGAGCGGAACGGAACGGAACGGGAACGAGACGGTAACGGGAACTAGAACGGGACTCCTTTAAAAAAATACACCGTTTACATAAAGAGAAAAAAAATTAAACCGAAAGATGGGAATTTTAGTAAAAAAAAACTAAAATGGCTTGAATTTTGAAATGGCTTACTTATTTTCGCCCGCATCGCCCCTGTTCTCGTCGCCCCTCGCGCCTCTCTGCCCCGCAGGCGAGGACTAGTAACCCTTCCGATTAGTATCGCAAAAATATTTTTTTTTCAAAAAATCTTTGAATGTAGTTCCAATTATTTTTAAAAACAAAATGAAGTCTTCTTTCAGTAAAAATTCCTATCTTCAATATTTAAGGTACTTTCCATCTATGTGGCATATTATTTATGTCCGGTAGATCATTTATGTAAATAAAAAAGAGTAAGTTGAGGCCATGCTGAGGTAAAAAACTGAGCCGAAATTGAGTTTTCTGATTTTTATCCTTCATAATCTTCGATCATCTACCTGAGGATATTGCATGACAATGGCTTGCGTGGCACACCTCAAACTCCCCCAAAACACTGCAAGTCCCCCATTACTCACGACTTGTCGTCTCGCGCGATTTGTCAAATGGTATACATGCCGAAATACTCTATAGCAAATCATAAAAATCACAACTCAATACGTTTAAAAAAAGATGGTGTTGCGTATCATCGGTAAGTAAAAAATTTTAAGGTCGAGTTCATGCAAAAACTAACTTGAAATTCACTTTAATAATTTAAATTTTAATTTATAAAACTCAAATACAAAAGTCAAAATTCAAATTAATGGAGTCGCCAATCATATATATATATTTTCGTAACGGAAATATGAAAATTTTATATCGTAATACAATGTCCTGATCGCAAATAAATAAGATGACAAACGCGAAATGGTGGAGTGAAGTGAAGTGAAGTGAAATACATATTTCACTTCACTTCACTTCACTCCACCATTTAAATTTTTTATTTAAATAAGCTCACATAATAAGCATTTTTAAATAGTCATTTTTTTACCCTACTACCCATTATGACATCTTTTAACTGACAAGAAAAATGGGCGCAAAAAACTTGTTTGTTTTATCAGATGGAACGATATTTACAAATATGTATATCGTTTCCAGACTTTATATTAACAAAGATTAACAAATAAATAACATAATTTAATTAGCTCATTTCTTAATGAATTTAAAATTTCTTTATCAATTTACAGGGTTCAAGCTAAATTCAAAGTTTGGACTTATTATTCAGCCTAAGCTGCTGTAAAAAAAAAAAGAAACATACATTTTAATATGCATAAGATAAGTAGTCAGAAGCAGACCCATTCCCATTGGCAGCACCCATTCACGAGCATGACGCATGGTGGGGGTAGAGAAACTTAGACATAGAAAGGGGCGAAAGCCTGGCCCCTGAAGAAAGGTCGCGAGTCCGGCGCGATGCGGAGGAGCGGATGCTCCAAGATTGGGAGCTCCAGTTGCAAACCCCGATTGCGGGGCATAGGATTGTTCAGGCCATTCGCCCGGTCCTCAGGCAGTGGCGGGATAGGGAGCATGGCTCCCTGACATACAGGATGACACAGGTACTTACCGGGCACGGTTGCTTCGGTAAGTACCTATGTCGAATACGGAGAGAGGCCGCTCCGGTGTGCCACGACTGCGGCGCACCGGTCGACACCACGGAGCACACTCTTGCAGAGTGTCCGACGTGGTCGTCACAGCGGAGAGATCTAATGGCGGTCATTGGAGGGGACCTCTCGCTTCCCAGCGTGGCAGTCGCCATGCTGGGTGGTGACAGGTCGTGGCAGGCGGTGGTCTCCTTCTGTGAGGACGTGATGTCACAGAAGGAGGCCGCAGAGAGGGACCGAGAGGCGGATGCGGACGCAGACCCGCTCCGACGGAGACGGCCAGGAAGAAGGAGGAGGCGCTACGCGCACCTCATTCCTCCCTAGTCCTTGTCAGGGGACGAGTGCCAATTGGTGCTCCTCCAAGTGCCGGGCTCGTTGGGGCGTCAACACCAGGACCACACGGTGCGTGACATCACGGTCCCGTGGGTCCTGCGTGTTAGGTGGTGCGGGAAACAGTAGGGGGTTTAGTGGGTAGGGCCGGGGCGGCGAGTCCCACATACCTTCGGGGGGGGGTAGAGAAACTGTGACATCATAAAGTTTTCAGTAAAATGATTTTTTTTCTCATTTTAACATACCATGTGGTATATCAAATGAAAGGGATTTGTGACTAGATTGCAAATATGTAAAACAGTTTAAGATTTTTTATTAATAATTAAAGGAATCTAAGAACTTAGAAAAAACAGGAAATTATGCTGTTATTAAAACTGATGTACTTTTCCTATTTTTAAATAATTTTGGTCAAATAGGAACTCGAATAAATTATGTTCAAAGCCATTTTTATGTACAATATTTTGTAAAAATTAATGCAGTCGTTTTCACTCTAGAGCTGTTCAATGGCGACTCTGAATTGTGAAATTTTTCGACGTTTTCTAATAATTTGTTAGACCAAGTAGTGAAAATGTTATACTTTTTAAGTATATCTAAAAATGAAAAGGTTTGTTCAGACCACGTGAATGAACAACTTTTACTATGGGGCCAACCACGAAATCGCGAAAAAAAAATCAGATGTTCCATACATTATAGTCGAGTCGATGATGTTGTACTTTTATATGGAACAGCTGATTTTTTTTTTCGCGATTTCGTGGTTGGCCCCACTGTAAAAGTTGTTCATTCACGTTTTTTAGATACACTTAAAAATAACCGTGTATATTCGCAATCTACTTACAAAAACTCTTTCATTTACACATGGTATGTTTAAATGAAAAAATGTATTTTCTTCGTTCTGAAAATTTTATGACGTCACAATTTCTACCCCACCATTTTGCGCTTGTAATCTTATATATGTGATCAGGATATCGTACTGAATGCATCGACACCACATTTTCATATTTACGTGATGACTTGTGCGAAAACTAACGTCAGGCCTTGTTTAACCGCTCGACTATTAAACGAACAAACAGCGGCAGCAACAATTTTATATATGGTTAACATCACCTCCAAAGAAAACAAAAAATAGATAGAAAAAAATCAAAAATTAGTAGCATGTTGCTGCTCCACTGCTCTTTGTTCCTAAAAGCCTTCTGTCAGCTTCTAAAAATTAACTTACGTAGCTTCAACTGACTATTTGTTTTACATTACTGCTTACTGACGGAAGAAATTTTATAGGACTTAAGTGTCACCAGCAATGTATGGAAAGAGCCAGTCGAAGCATAATATGGTGAAATTCAACGCATGTGCCACATTTCAGATGCAACTGAGTAATTTTGGCTCATTTTTTTGCCTCACTTTACATACAAGGACTGCTTCTAGGTGTTATTATTTTAAGCACCAACTCTTCACTCGTAAGAGGTGTCATGAAAGAAGAATATAAAGCAAACACAGCAGTGCATCGTTTTTTTTATTTAAGTACTAGAAAAAGGCAGTTTTACTGAATACGTAAGTATTATGAAAAGCAACCCTCTTTCAAATTACCCCTTGAATAAACGAATGCGAAATAAAGGTCGTTTCTAAGTAAATCATGCAGTTTGGTAGCCTTATCTTTTACCTTTAAACGAACTGGGCACTGGCGTGCCCCCCCCCCCAAGAGGAGAAAGCGAAGCGCAAGGGCAGTACATGGCACTACCTAGAGTACCTACCTTTTCTCGAAGCGCTTCGTCGTTTTTTTTAACCCTCATATCTTAGGTTTGGAGTATACTAGGTACACAAAATTCTCGGAATGTGATGTCAGTAGTAGACTTATTGAACATATTAAGTTTCAAGATAATATAGATTTTATTGATATTTAAAAACCCCCGATTTCGTCACTGACTCACTGATGATCATCAAAATTCATAGGGTACTTCCTGAAGTCATAGAAACCTGAAATTTGGTATGTAAGTTAGTATTAGGACACAAACATCAACAAAATTATGAAATTGGACTTTAACCCCCGAACCCTCATAACTTGGGTTTAATCCTCATAACTTGGGTTTGGATTATACCAAAAGCACAAAATTCTTAGATTATGATGTCTGTAGTAGACCTATTAAATATACAAAGTTTCAATTGCATAGCTCTTAAATTTTGGATTATATTGATATTTAAAAAAAACCTAGATTTCGTAAAAACTTACTGAAAATCATCAAAATTCTTAGGGTACTTCCTGAAGTCCAAGAAAGCTGAAATTTGGTATGTAAGCTAGTTTTAATACACAAACAACAACACAAAATATAAAACTTGGAGATTTTATCCCCCAACTCCTTAAAGTAGGGGATGGATGCCACAGCTGGAAGTGTGAAGCACGACCAGTGCGCAGAAGGTGGTAAATGAAACGTCAATGTTACAATTTTATTTACCAAGATATATTGAAAAAAAAAGGTCTCAAGGGGTACCCCCCACAGATCTTCATTTCGTGGTAGTCGCCTTGCAGTATAAAAAACACTTAGCTTGCGTTTTGTCTAACGGAAGCAGAAGCGCATGTGCAGCACGAGGGTTACGCGCTCAAGGTGAGGCGAGTGCGCAGGCTCGGCGTGGTGTTGCTCCGGGGTAGGCCGGAAGCAGCAGGTGGTGACTCGAGCAGGTAGGTGCCCGGAGGTAGTGGTAGGCAGCGCAGGAGGGTCCGGTAGGGGAACTCCTGCCCGTAGATACGACCCCTAGAAACGGGGTTGCACAAGACAAAGAAATTAAATGCAATTAATGTAGGTAACTTGTTAAGGTTACGAATGTTTTGAAAAAAAGAAAAAGGATTTTGCGAATCGTTCGTATTTATAGCAGGATAAATATCGAGAAGCATCTCAAAACAGCGAGAATGATCTAGAAGTCCGGTCTCATCCTATTGGTCGAGCTTGACATAACGAAAGTGGATGTCATAAGGATGTCATTATAGACAATGACATCATGTCACGGTGTGACACTACGGCCGCGTTCCGAGTCGCGATTTGGAATAAGGCAGAGGTCAGAACATCCCACATTCCACAGGTGAAGTGATGTAATGAATTTTTAAGAAAAATTCGACAGTAATTATTAATGGGGAGGCGAAGGCAAAGTGAATTACAGATGGCGCTTCATTCTTTGGAACAATTGTCAGTTTGAGCTTATATTGTCTTGACTGTGTATTACGTGATTTTACTTTCTTAGATTGTATTTTTTTCGGTTTTGCGGACAAACAATGTATTATATGCTAACTTTAGCTCATATAAAAGAAGAATTACGGAAAAGAAAAGCCAAAACAACAGGCAAGAAAGTTTATAGCAACTTACAAAAAATTGCTAACAAGCATTACATTTCTTTAAATTTCGTGTAAGATTTACAAGTAATCTTTTTATTTCAGATTAGAAGCATATGATTTAAATTTTAACAAAGCAACTGAGTGTGAATTTCCGTGTTTATAGTTGCCTGATGATGCCTTCTGTGCAATAGTAATTTCAGGTTTCTGTACTGGAATTTCTGTACCATCCAAAATTACACGAACCGTTTTATCATATTTATTTTGTTATTCTAAGTTTCTTGAATGACTCTGGCATATAAAATTCTATTAATTCTCTGTTTGGCCCCAATATTGGGCTTATTCCATATTTGATATACCTATAAAATTCGTCCAAGTTATAAATATGCTAGAAACTGCTGAGGTTGAAATATTAAAGAACAAAGCTGTTATAATTCAAATGTTGTTTTATTTTGGCGAAGCTTCATCAAATTCATGAAACATTCCTTTTGATTTATAATGTTTCTCAGGCTCAGCAAAGGAGAAAATCAAGGGAAAAGCATCTTTTTTTTTCTTTTTTTTTGCCCAATATTTTTTTTGTTACTGGGAAATCGATGAACTCCAATAATTTACAAGTTACATGCATAACAATGCGGAATTTTCTCAGTATAAAATTAAAAAGTGCAATACTCCAAGAGATTCCCATATGTTTTGACACTTTCTTTGAGGCGGCCCGGTACCAAGACCAGACGCCACCTATCGGGATAAAATTGCGCTTTTCCTCCCCATTATAAGTAGTAGGTTTTTAGCAACCGTTACATGGAAGTTTGTATGAGACTTCCGCAAATTTTGATGCTAGAGGTCTGAAAAATTAGACATAATTATGCATCTGAAAAATCTTTAAATATTTATTAGTTATTTTTACACACTAAGTATTTCACTGGTGCGATCCGTGCGATATGATTAGATTACTTTTACATGGTTGCTAGGCTATTTATGCTCATCATCCTTCCTACTAATATTATAAATGTGAAAGTTTGTGGGTTTGGATGTTTAGATGTTTGGATGTTTGTTCCTCAATCACGCAAAAACTACTAAAAGGATTTAGTTCGAATTTGGCACACAGATAGTAGATAGCCTAGATGAAAACATAGGATACTTTTTATTCCGATATTCCCACGGGAACGGCGGTTAACGAATAATGCATATAATGCATATGGTGAAGTTGAGTTGATAGTGAAGTACCAGGAGAACTCCTCAACAATTAACGCCCCTGCGTCGGGAAAAGCAGTATGTTGTAAAAGGTGATGAGCGGTTGACATAAGGCTGTTGTAACTTAGATAATATATCGTCACTTTATATACCTACCACAAAAAAGGTTAAAATAAAAAAGTTTATTTACCGATTTTCAAAATTATTTCGCCATTTGGTAGCTAAACTAATACCCTAGGACCTTTTTTTTCATTTTATCTTAAGTCAGTTTTTTTCACGAAATATTTACAATTTAGTAAACAAACACCCCCCAAAAAACCCGGAATTTTTGAAATTTTGACAAATTTCAAAAAATGTTAGCAGTAGATTTTCAAAATTGAAACGTTCACACGTGTCTCGATAAATTCCTCAACTTTTTGTACTATTTTCATCTCGATCCTCTCAAAATCCTCGGAGATATGGTCGAAAATGCGTCTCAGGCGATTTGCATCTGAAAACCATTTTCAATGGTAAAACACGACTACCCTGCCAAAAAGAACTAAAAACGTGTCATTGCAGTCGGGGGACCTCTTTGATTAAATATTGATTCACAAAACGGTCCCCCGACTGCAATGACATGTATTTAGTTCTTTTTGGCAGGGTTAATTTAGATTTTTTTAGAAGTTCATTATTACCAATAGGTTGTGACTTTGTGACTGAACCTAAGACATAACCACATGAGTAACTTTACTATCCCCGTCAATTGGTAATGCGCTGGAACCTTGTCAAATTAACATACACATCATCGTCATCCGCAACTAAAAATGGCAAAAAACAGTAAAATTCTAATAGGTAAAATAATATATTAATTATTGAATTCTTATTTTCAATAAGAAAGAGTCTAGGTATATGAGAAAATTACAATTGTTTTTCGTTTTTGAGGTTAAAATCATGGCCGCCAGGCGCATTACCAATTGACGCGGATAGTACTCATGTGACATAACTGCGTAAGTATATTATTTGCACAGTATAGATACTTATTGGTTGAAAAAACTAATAACTGTGTTATTTGTTTTTGAAAACACAATTTGAGCTACTTTTTAACGCGAGGTCTACAGCTCACGGAGCCACTGTATAATTTTCCGGGATTGAAACGTTCATGTGGTTGGTCCATGAGAATTGTTTTATATATTTTTTTGATACCACAAGTTTAAAGAATAAAGAAAATAATATTATGATTTTTTTATTTTACCTTGTTAACCAAATATTTTTTTATATATTATTATCGCGATAAAATATCAAACGTACGGCTGAACACGAAGTTGTCCATCAGCCATTTTTGATGTCCCCACTGCTGGGGCACAGGCCTTCCTTATGGGTGGTAAGGAGGATGGGCCATAACCCACCACGCGGGCCCAATGCGGATTGGTGGGTGTTAACGACTGCAAATGCAGCCGGGACCAACGGCTTAACGTGCCTTCCGAAGCACGGAGGAGCTCGAGATAATAAACTTTTGGTCACCCATCCCATGACCGACCCTTGCGAACGTTGCTTAACTTCCGCAATCGCTGGGCCAGGCGCTAAACCACTGCGCCACCGAGCTCCTCACAACTTTAAAACACGAAGTTCCCTTGCATTTAAACATTAAAAACTGATTGACAGGACAGATTTGACAGAGTAATCCAATTATTTTACTCTTTGGTAATCATTAATCTTTCACGACCTAATGTTGTTGTTTGTTTTTCAGCTTATTTATTGTGATTTTCTAGTGTTTTTCTTTTTCAGTTATGGGAAATGGATCAGCTTGAAGAAACCCATTATCCAGCTTATCACGCCAATGAAGTACCTACACTGCTTTGTTCCGTTTTGTTTGAAATATAGATGTGACCATCCGCAGAACAAATTTTGTACAATTATTCCCATACCTTTGAAAGAGACGTGGCGCAGAGGATTAAATAGGAATTGTCTTCAGAGAGCTTTATACGTTTGTGATGATCACGTAAATATATGTATATCTACAAATTTATTCACAAAAGAGTTATTTTATTTGTTTTAGCGGACTGTGACTGACATGACAACTAGTTGACATTGCCAATGCCAAACTTTTCATTTTTTTATTTGAGCAAAAGCACTACCTACGCATACAGCCGTAATAGTGATTTATTGTACTATGCTGTAAATTTAAATTTTAAATTATTATTTAAATTAAAATGACGTATTATAAAAATGGGGAGGCGAAGGAAAAGTGAATTACAGATGGCGCTTAGTCTTTGGAACAATTGTCAGTTTGAGCTTATATTGTCTTGACTGTGTATTACGTGATTTTACTGTCTTAGATTGTATTTTTTTCGGTTTTGCGGACAAACAATGTATTCTATGCTAACTTTAGCTCATATAAAAGAAGAATTACGGAAAAGAAAAGCCAAAACAACAGGCAAGAAAGTTTATAGCAACTTACAAAAAATTGCTAACAAGCATTACATTTCTTTAAATTTCGTGTAAGATTTACAAGTAATCTTTTTATTTCAGATTAGAAGCATATGATTTAAATTTTAACAAAGCAACTGAGTGTGAATTTCCGTGTTTATAGTTGCCTGATGATGCCTTCTGTGCAATAGTAATTTCAGGTTTCTGTACTGGAATTTCTGTACCATCCAAAATTACACGAACCGTTTTATCATATTTATTTTATTATTCTAAGTTTCTTGAATGACTCTGGCATATAAAATTCTATTAATTCTCTGTTTGGCCCCAATATTGGGCTTATTCCATATTTGATATACCTATCAAATTCATCCAAGTTATAAATATGTTAGAAACTGCTGAGGTTGAAATATTAAAGAACAAAGCTGTAAGTTATAATTCAAATGTTGTTTTATTTTGGCGAAGCTTCATCAAATTCATGAAACATTCCTTTTGATTTATAATGTTTCTCAGGCTCAGCAATGGAGAAAATCGAGGAAAAAGCATTTTTTTTTTTTAATATTTTTTTGCCCACTATTTTTTTGTTACTGGGAAATCGATGAACTCCAATATTTTACAAGTTACATGCATAACAATGCGGCATTTTCTCAGTATAAAATTAAAAAGTGCAATACTCCAAGAGATTCCCATATGTTTTGACAGTTTCTTTGAGGCGGCTCGGTACCAACGACAAGACGCCACCTATCGGGATAAAATTGCGCTTTTCCTCCCCATTCCGTAATTAGTTATTCCTGACTCCAAAGCCAAAAGCTACCAGAAAATATATAATTCACAACAGTTTTGAAAAAGTTTACCAACCCAATTGCATGGTACCCTCTCTATCATATTCGGCTTTATAACCCTGTACAGCTCTAGTCTTAACTTCCATGATATTTTATCTTTTTTGCGTATAGTCACAGAATACGTATAATAGAGTGACTTGAAATAACAATCAGTAATTTATTATGTTCCAATCCAATTCAAGGAAAAGCACGAAAACTCTACTTTCCTTTTTGCTACCTACTTACTCATTAAAACTTTCAATTATCTCTGCATTTAAGTTAATAAAGACGGCTCTTTTCTTTACTACAAACATTTAAATTACAGGTTGTAAGTAGTTTTTAGAAATACAAATGGGTTCTTTTTCTTCAAATGGTTCTAATAGCACAGAATTATTAACAGTACTAACCTAATAGGTTCTAATACGTCATTGGTGCAATTTGTAAAATTTCATTTAACCCTTTAGTTGCAGTTAGCATAGTAGACTTTATTAGTATCAGCAAGAGGATGATTTTGGCTGTAATGATCACAGCTGTTCGAGACCCACGGCGTATTGTAAAAGGGCGCAAGCGGAGTAGAGCTCGAGAGTAAGGGAAGGAATAGAGTCGTTTTTGCGATGTTAGGTCGTTATTATTCGAACGAAGAGTTTTGATGTGGGCGGGCTATCGATCGGCGCGAGCGAGCGCGCGGCAACTTCTCGTCCCGCCATCGCATCGGCAGTAAACACGAGGCCTGCAGACTGTAACAGTGTTGGAGAGCCTCCCGGGATGCACTCGCTGGTCCCGCTCCTGGTGGCTGCGGCCGCTGTGTGCGCCATCGCACGCCCTCCTGGTACGTCCATTAACCCTTAATATTACTTTTCTTTATTCCTCCCATTCGACAATTGTTACGTTTACCCACGTCACCACTATCAGTCCTGATAAGAATATTTCCTGTATGTATCATAGCAAACTTCAATGCGATTTTTTTTGACAATAAGTTATGCTTAGCGTGATTGCGACTGTGTAAAGCAAATACTTACGATCTATGGGAAGTTTTATTTATACATAGTAAAGGGTGGTATGGCATGGTATACAAAATCTACTGACACCTGTTACGCGCCATAGGTAAGCACTCTCGTAACCAACCACTGAGTGAGTGAACCTTCTATTGCTGAAATGATCAGTGTTGATAACAAAATTAGATATTTCTCTGTACTAGGTAGGTAAGTACTTAAGTAATTCATGTATTTTTTGCTGAACTCATGTCGTTGAATGATATTTCAACTCTGAACAAAGACAAGTATTTGCTGGCTTAATTTAAAAGTTTGCTAATGACTAATGACAGTATTTCTGTGGACTAATGACAGTATGCTTAGGCCCTTATTTTCCTATCTTGAGAGAATATTTGAGATGCTCTTCTTATAGAAACAGCATCTCAGGTATGATCTTAAGACAGCTCTCAACGTTGAGAGTGGTTTATAAATGCGGGCCTAAGTATTTCGAATTGCACCTAGGTACCTATAGTACTAGTGGCTCAAAGAAGCCCAAAGTGGCTAAAAAATTCGAAAAGTTCTTTATAATTTTCGAACCTGCTCTCAAACATGAGAATCGGTTGAGAAATGCGACCTGTAGAGGAGAACAGCCAGCGCCGGAAAACCGGACTGAATTATGTTTTTTATTGCCTACCATTTTTAATAATTTCAAAACACTGGCTTGACAAAAAAATATATATTTTTAGAACCTGCTCACGAAATTTCACGAGAATCGGTTGAGAAATGCGACCTGTAGAGGAAAACAAACGGACGGCCGCCGGAAGGACATACGAAAAAATATTTTTTTGCCCAAGCTGAAGTAGAGACGCTTCGCGCTCGCTCGGTCAATAAACAAACAAATGCTGAGTGTTACTTTGACATTTTATTTAGAACTAGCGGCCGCCCGCGGCTTCGTCTGCGTGGAAACGTTTTTTGCTATCCCTCGGGAACGATACTTTTTTTTCGGGATGCAAGGTAAGAAGGACATAGGTCCTTCTCTGTACCCCTGACAACGTGTATGCAAAATTTCATGATGATCGGTTCAGTAGTTACGACGTGAAGGCGTAACAAACAAACAAACAAACGGACTTTCGTATTTATAATATTAGGGGTTATTGTAAACTCGTCCCTGAAGATAATTCGTCATCAGAAAATCGATAAAAAAATATATATATGTAAACTCGTCACGGGTAGCATTTTAAAAATAAATTAGCTTTTAATTATTTTTTAGTAAGGATGACAAAAGCAAAGCGAATTTGTATTTATTTATGCTTTTTAGTTGTAGATGCAGACATAGGTAATGAAATTTGTATTTTAATGTTTATTCAAATAATTGATAAGAGTTCAAACAGAATTTTCGGATATGAAAATGTTTTAGTCGTATTAATCAATCTAACTCACAATGTTTTTACAGTAAGTTTACCTAAGATCCTTTCCTTTGTTCTCATCCACAAATATTACTATGAGGTCTCACAGTGAATGTCGGACGCATGTTTCCATCCCCAACTACCAATTACACGTAATTCGTAAAACAAACTAACCAATCACAGAGCTTTATTTCAACGCAGTGCGTTCGCATAGGCTAGGGTTGTTTAAGTATTGTTATTGAAAACCTTCGCAATTTTAATTACAGGTCGAAATCTCTACAATTTGAATTAAAGTGTGCGTCTTCAGACAGTCGCGTTCTCTTTCACTTTCTTCTGATGCATGCCTCAATACAAGGCATTCAATAGCAACCGCCTCTGTGGTCTAGTGGTTCACCCACCCGTGTAAGATGCAGGGGTGCTGGGTTCGATTGCCAGGGGGGTACAATTTGCACTCGGTTTGGTTGGTAGTAGGGCTTATTTCAAGTCCGCTTGGCTAGCTACCACCATCTTACTTATCTTAGTCTGACGCTAAAACAACAATTTAAAAGTTAAAGTTTTAAACTTTTAGATTTTATGCATTCACAATGTTACTTTTATATTAAGATTATTAATATAATTGAAAAAAAATCACAGATTTTACAGTCCCCGCAAGAATCGGAGCATTGAAAATGAACACAAAAATTTACGAAAAACCAAAATCAAATCAAATGCAAAGTCCTATTATATTTTTTAAGTTACCTAGGTAGTACCTATTTATTTTAACGATTGTGACACTCGGCTCCGCCTCGTGTCACAAAAGCGCTCACTGACTGCCTCGACGCGGCCGAAATAATATTAACCAATTTTCAAAATTCCAACGAATGCGAAAACTTCTCGTCTGCTTCTGCATCTTTTAACACTATTACGATGACAATCGGTCAATAATCATAGAAGCTACATCACTTTTTATGTACGGAAACAGCCGTTTTTCTACAATTCCAAATCTAAAGGGACCACCTACAGTTCACAATTATAAATCGATTTTCAACATTATTTCGCCATTTGATAGTTAAACTAACACCCTAGGACCCTTTTTTTAATTTTTTCTTAAGTCGGTTTTTTTCCGAAATATTTACAATTTAGTAAACAAACATCCCCCAAAAAACCCGGAATTTTTGGAATTTCGCAAAATTCCAAAAAAAGTTACCAGTAGATTTTCAAAATTCAAACGTTCACACGTGTCTCGATAAATTCCTCAACTTTTGGTACTATTTTTATTTTGATCCTCCCAAAATCCTCGGAGATATGGCCAAAAATACGTCTCAGGCGATTTGCATTTGATAACCATTTTCAATGGTAAAATATTAGAAAAAATCGACTCACCCGTGGCAGTTCAGACGGGACTCGAACCCGCACCCTTAGGATTCCGGCCCAATGCACTAACCAATTATGCTACGAGTCGCCAGCGGGAGTGGCGAAATTTTCTAATACTTTTTACGTTTCCGCTGTAAGCCAGCGTTATCTCATCAATGTGGAGAAATTAACTTCGACATTCGAATGCAACACCTTTACAGATGCCAGACAATCGATTAAGATGAAATAGCTATATAATTTTTAATGCATTCACAATGCTATTTTTATATTAAGATTATTAATATAATTGAAAAAAATATTAGAAAAAATCGACATTGGACCGGAATCCTAAGAGTGCGGGTTCGAGTCCCGTCTGAGCTGCCACGGGTGAGTCGATTTTTTATTATTTATAATATTTTTTCAATTATTTTAATAATCTTAAAATTTAAAAGTCGTTGTGTTCCGGCAGTTACAATTAAGATAGCAAGTTCCTGTGATGAGGATTCCGGGTGTAGGTAGTGCGCTTACACCTTCGGTCTTATGTTCACGTTATGCATAAAAATGCATCAAGGCATTCAAAGCGCACACTGACCGTGCGCTTCCGCTTGGGTTAGGTGCAATAGCACATGCCCTAACCCTATCTTCTCAAAAAAGGTCAAATATGTACCTAGCAGAAAGGTGAACATGAAAGTGCATGGTTTGGAGGCAATCAATATTGCATGCATTCGTTTGACGCAATTTGATAGGGGAGCGCACGTTTTGGAGGCGAAATTGCACGCGTTTGATACAAGTTGACTGGAAGTTGAAGCGACTCGCTGTAGATAGACCAAATCATAGGTAGACAGCGAAAATCTGGAATGGATAATTGAACTGTCATAAATTCTTATAAGTGCAACAACAACTCTTTTCTTTCTAACTATTCCATTACTACTTGAAAAAAAAATCAAATGCGCTTAATATTTTTTATAGGTAGGAATAAGCTTATTCCTTATTAATAGAAAAAGTTTCAGAATTTCCGGTTGCGTGATATTTGTTTTTTAAGTTTCTTTAATTTTATTTTTATTATTTTTTACGCAACCGGAAATTCTGAAACATTTTTCTATTAGTAAGGGAGCTTATTCCTGCCTATAAAAAGGTTCATTCAGCCAATTAGTTTTTTTTTCGGACATTCCCCGTTGTTAAGTATTATAATTAAATAATTATATGAAACACATCGCCCAGTTACTATTCGATCAGTTCCTATTGGTGGAATTCATCAGTAGCTTGATATTATATCGAAATAATGACCATGACGGCTTTATAATTAGACAATTAGACTCATTAGATGGGCTCGATAATCACTATTAAATTAATACTACTGTTCTGTGTGTGATAATCAATAAATTCTGTGAATACATGAAATATCGGGTAGTATTTAATCGGGTAACAATAGATTCCCATTTTGGGTACCTAACAAAAATACTGAATATAGCGTACTGAAATACTATGTGGGCGAAGGACTGAGGGCGACTACAAACATTTTAAATGGGTGACTATATAATACAAATTGAGTAACTAGTTATTCAAAATGGGCGACCTTTCTATTTGGGCAGCAACCGTAGGGTACACGTAGAAAAAATATATATGCATGCTATGATCGCAGATGCTATCGCGGAATTTTTTGTAGATCTAGAAAAGAGGAACAATTCCATCATACATTATTTTACATCATACTGCTCGGCAAGAAGCTGCTGTATGGTAAAAGGCAGTGTAAGTTGCCATTAAAACGCTAGTTTTTTTTTATATTCTCTTTGATTGGCATGTGCATTGTTAAGATAGAACGTTCCATTTTCAAATCACTGTAAAGTACCATAGCCTTCTTCATTTCCAAGCCGTGAACATAAGTTTGGCAACGTCTGTTACTGTCAGTTCGTGGTCATGTCGTCCACCAGTCTCCATACTAAATGTATGGGAATATTTCAATTTTAAGAGGTCGATATTTTTTTTCATATTAATCGTGTGAGGTTTAAAATATGAAAATAATTTAGTTCTTTTATTGAAATGCTTTGTATATTAAACAATAAGAAAAATATCAATGTTAACCAGGAAAAAATGGCTGTCAAAGATGTCATCTTTTTTGTTGATTTTCTTCAGCAGGGAGTTGATTAACACGCCCTCTAGCAATAAATGATATATCGTTAGAAAGGTTTTTTAAAGACAAATATTTGCTGTTAATATACTTTATATCAATTGTTAATGCTTTTGGAGTTAAAGGTTATTAAAGTATAAAAGTGGTTTATTGTCTTTGGGAGTTGATCTACCACACCTATTGAAATGAATGATATATCATAAGAAAGGTTTTTATATGACAATTATTTGCTGCAAACATACTTTCTATTAATTGTTAGTATTTTCGGAGTTTTAGGTCATTAATGTTAAAAAAATTGGTCAAGTTTAGAGCGTTATAACTCTCAAAGTTCTAATAGTTGACGTTTATAGTAATACAATAAAGTGTTTCAAATTTAAATACCTTTCCAATGATGTAAGATTTATTGCTAGAGGAGGCTTAGATCAAAATGCTCATCGTACTAAAGGACCCCCGAAAAGTTCAAATAATTTGACTCAAACCTTATGTTCTAATAAATAAATAATAATAATAAATATAAGACTTTATTGAAATAATCTTACATCACAATTTACAACTAGTTTAAACATAGATAATATAGGAAAAACAAATAATAAATAATTTTTAAAATAATTTTATACTATGTGCTTGACCACATGCGATGTTGCCGTTCTGCTCAACTTCAGGGCTTGGAAGATATAGAAGGCTATGAAAGTACACTTTACCATTCAAGCGATGTAAAACTCCTTAGTGAACCAATATCTTTCTTATAAAATGACGAAACTTTTTACTGAAAAAAAAACAATAAAAATGGCGGCATTTTATTTCAGTTCAAGCTATGCAAAACTCCTTGGTCAACATTTTTTTTTTCATAAAATCAATATCTCGGGTGCACTCGATCCAGGCTATGTTTACATTACGCCTGCAGCACGGCCCAGCAAACATTCCAGTAGAAGTACATTACGTGGTGTGTTTGACGTTCTTTTAAAATCGACGAACATGCCAGGCAATATATTTTCTACTCGCTACTCGACTCGGTTGTCTACTTGTATTAATGTAAACATAGCCTTAGCGCCCTATGCGAGCTGCGCTCACACGGGCGCCAAATTGCATCTTGTTCTGTAATAGCTCGCTCACGTAGGTACGTCCCTTGTGTAACAAACTTATAGCTCAAAAGGTTTATGCAGCGTTTTCGTTGCAAGCTCCCAGACTGCCTAATTTTTGCCGGCTTCTTCAATAATTATCGACATATTTCTACCAATTTACATAAAACCTCAACTTATTATTAATTAGACACATAAACCTTTCTCAGGAATTACTCTATCTATTGATGAAACCCGCATTTTTAGCGCTATTTTATCGAGTTCGGTTCGATGTCTATTTTAATTATTTGCAAATTAATTAATTCATTGATAATAGTGGATATTGTGTCTTAAAATCGGTGCAATTTTGTGGTACAAGTGTCTAACTGAACAATATGTGGGATACCTAAGTAATTGAAATAGGTGCGATCTTGGTTGTGTGAAGCTGAGACTTTTTTAGTGGTGGCTACCAACAGAATTCGCCAAGGAACGTAGGTAGAAAAACGAATTTTACCTTTTCCACTTTTCCATAGTAAGTCAGTCAGCTGGCCAATACATTTTGTATGGGATTATGATTTTTTTTTTCGTTTTTTGACCTATGTTCCATGGAGAAAGTTGTTTAGTTTAAGCAACACTATCACCTGTTTCAGTATCATCACATCACTTGGTACCACCCATTAGAAAAAAAAATCAGGTCAATGGTACCAACTTATAGGGTTATTTGTACGCTAGTAATATAATAAGTCTATGTTTGTAAAACACAAAAAATCTCGCAGGAGCAGATTACTAACATCTTAAACAACAACATATTTTGTTCTAAGATTTTTTCAAAAACACAAAAAATATCGACTTTCATACAAAACTCGATCAGCAGTTCGGACATTTGTATGGAATGTCGAATATTTTTTGTCTGTTTTCGGAAAAGTCGTAAAACAAATGTTGATGTTTATGATGTTAGTAGTCTACTTCTGCGAGTAATAACCCTGTATTCTGTGCTATAATATAACATGTTTGTTGTGATTGGCAGGGCCGTTGCAGGCGTTCGGTCAGCGCCGGCTCGACGAACCAGCGCCTTCTTCCCGCGACTCCCTGAACGAGTACTACCTGCCTCGGTTGCTCATGACCCAGTACCTGGACTACGACGGCAGCCCCGTCGCGCCCCAACCGGCCAGAGACGATTGGCTTAATAAGGTAACGAACATTCTAGAAACTTAGTGCGTCCACAGACCACCGCGCACCGCCCCTAATGCCGCGCCTCCTGCCTCTGCCGCCAGTTTTGCCGCCGTAGTCGGGGCCAGGACCTTAAGCGGGATCCCGCCGCGGGCACACAGCCCGGAAATACAGGGTAATTTTGCGACCTCTTTACAAAATCAAATATGAGTTCAAGGAAGTAATAAAAAAACAATTTGGTGAGAAAATTATAAATTATTTCTTTTTAAATCTTTTTAAATTCACAGTTTTCAGCCACTTATTATGTCCAAAAAATTTAGGCGCGCACGCTCATTCGCGTTAGAGTTTATATTCTGTGCCCTCGCGCAAGCGACGCGAGCGGAGGAAGGCGGGTGGCGGGAGGGGGGCTCGCACGGGTCGAGCGTGCGATGCGCAAACAGTGACAACAATTTCAATTCGTGAAGGGAAAAGTTTGGGGCAAAAATGTAAAAAAAATTTTTTTTTTTTAACTTCACAAATTGATTGTACTGCTGTTATAGAATGACCTGACAAAATTTGAAAAGGGGTCCAAAAATGACCCTGTATAGATTGCTGGTTTTCTGACGGACAGATGCTTGCAATGCATGAGTAAGCTCTAATCTATGTCGACCCGCGCCAGGATCCCGCTTCAGGCAGCGGACGCACTTAAGTTGACCGCCTCAGTGGTGTAGTGCTGCGTCCACACGTATAAGACGCAGGGGTCTCGGGTTCGATTCCCGGGAGAGGCGTACATCTGTACTCGGTTGGTTGGGTTGGGCTCATTTCAAGTCCACCTGGCTAGCTATTACCATCTTAGCTAAGTCTGACGCCAATTTGAAAATTGTTGGGTTCTGCCTGAGGATTCCGTGTAGTGCATTTACACTTTCGGCCTTATCGTCACTTAACATCAGGTGAGGTGAAGGCCAAGCGAGTTGAGGATAAAAAAAAAGATCGCCGAGAGTTGAAAAATAATACAGATAAAGATACGGAATACAAATTCCAATAACTAAATTTAAGGCGAAATATAATATAATAATTAAATTATACCACCCGCGCGTAATTAGTTATGTATGGGGTACTACGAGGATTGCAGTTGTTGTCAAGCAAGGCCGCCGGCACCCGTGGGTCTACCAGCTAAAAAGAACGAAGTTAATGTTAACTGTAATTTGACAGATGGATGTTATACATTGCTACTTTTCTTTGGTAAGTTTTTATTTGTGCCAAAACGAAGTAGCAATGTATCACATACATCTGTCAAATTAGTGAAACAAAAAATAACAAGAATATTAAAAAACATTATTTACAACTTTTTAGAGCTTTCCTCTCTTAACTCTTTGCGCATATACATTCAGGTTAACTAGCTTTCAAAATATAAAAAAAACGCATCTTGCGGAAGATTGAAAAATAGCCGTCTCAATTTTTCGACAGCCTCTTCTGCGGTGTTTAAATTTTCATCGGACCATTTTTCTCCTTTTTCTTACCACATGGAGCTAAATTAAGACTGTAGGTAGTACAGGACAATAATTGTACCCCCAGAGTTGTCAAAAAGTTGATAATTCTATCATATGTGCGAGCGGGCGCGTTATCCTAATGAAAAAGAATACAACGACTGCCTCTACTTAGGGGCTCGTAACGAAATACTCAAACGCCAATTAACTTTGAGGGGCTCTCAAACGTCGTCCTGTCGCATTAAATGTCAAAGATATGACAAAGACAGCATGCTGTTTGAAAGCCGCTCAAAGTTAAGTAGCGTTTGAGTATTCGGCCAAGTCAAACTTCGCAATACAACTCACTAGTAAACATCCTACAATTTCTAGAAGAATTAATCGACACTAAAATAAAAAAACCGTTATCTTTTTTTAATAACGCTCCTCTAGTAAACAAGCTTTTTTTGAGTAACTCATCCTCTTCAAACACGCATTGCTCGGATGGCTGCTTTAAGAGGGGATCGTTTACTGTGGATCCAAAGTTCTCCTATTATTAAGATGTAGAATACTTATTATAAAGCTCTTTCTTTGGACTTTTCTAACATTAATCTACACCAATCAACACGACGGTATTTTTGCTGATTTCTGAGTTACTGAGGTACCCGTCTAGAGGCAACCTTCCAGATTTAAAGTTATACATGTAAGATAGTGGAAACTGTCCGTGATTCAATCTTCAGTTCAGCCCGAATCTCTCGATATATAATTTGCCTATGTTCCTTTAAAAGCCACTCTACCCTGATGAAGTTTTCATAAGTTAATGGAGTCCATGGTCGTCCGGGTCTCATCGTTAAAGTTCTCATTGTAGACGTTTTGCTTTATAGACATTTTGCAAGTTAGGCTTTCTGATCATAAAGGCTTTCAACCACGTTTATATAAACTAGTGGCTCCGTGAGCAGTAGAGCTCGCGTTAAAAAGTAGCTCAAATTGCATGTTTTTAAAAAAAATCTAAAAGATGTAGCCACCCCTTTTTCCCACACTGCTCACGAGGTTTTCAAAGCACATAATAGTAGGTACGTGCTGTTTGGTATATTATTTGATAGGTAAGTAAGTAAGCACCTAGATTGCGCTTCTAATTTTGAAAATATTTAGAAATGGGTGATTCTTAGATAGATTTCAAAAAACTGGCTCGACAAACAAATGCGAAAGTCCGTTTGTTTGTTTGTTTGTTTGATACGCCTTCACGTCTAAACTACTGAACCGATCGTCATGAAATTTTGCATACACGTTGTCAGGAGTGCAGAAAAGGACATAGGATACCTTTCATCCCGAAAAAAGTAACTGTTCCCGAGGGATAGACAAAACACTATTCACGTGGACGAAGTCGCGGGCGGTCGCTAGTTATATATAATTATCGAATCTGCTCACAAACTTTCACGAGAATCGGTTGAGAAATGCGACCCGAACAGACAGCGCCGGAAAACTGTACTGAAATATGTTTTTTTACATATCTCCGCCATTTTAGAAAACTTCGAAAAACTGGCTCGACAAAAAAAATCTTTATAGTTTTTGAACCTGCTAACAAAAATTCACGAGAATCGGTTGAGAAATGCGGCCTGTAGAGGAGAACATCCAGCGCCCCAAAGCCGGACTGAAATACATTTTTTACATATATCCACCATAAAGTTTTTTTTAATTGGCTCTACTTTATAAATTCTATATAATTTACAAACCTGCCCACAAAATTTCGGCGCACAATTCGGCGCTATAGCCCGACGCGACGTCGGGTTAGCGCTCTAGCGCGCGCTAAGTACGCGTTCTGTTTGGAGAAGCCTATTCGCATCGATTGATGCGAATGCGAATGTCAATGCATGCGAATGTTTAAAACGATGCGAACCATTCGCATATGCGGATGCGAATATTCGTAACATCTCTAATGTAGACGACATATTGTGCCGATTTGTGCCAGACCCAAGTTCACCAACAAATGATTAAATTTTAATCAGTTGTTTAAAACATAAACGACTGATTTACAATATAATGCTGTTCACCAAACACTAACCATTGATTATATGCTGTAACCGACTGTTTAACTTAAACGAAGGAATTGACTTAGTTTAACCGCTGGTTACGTGTATTTATCGTACTGTACCCATCACTTCTGAATGAAACTCACTCGATATACTTTCACTATGGGTAAAATCAAATGCAAGACGCATTGAATTATATTTTTTTATGAAGACAATGATATCATTGGATGAAGAAAAGAATACTAATAATAATATTCATTTATTTCAGGCAACAGAAATATCATTTACAATATTAGGCCCATATAATAAATACCTTACAGACTAATATAGGTACATAATATATTATATCTTAACTATTTATTTACACGTAAGTATAGAAGGCGGCGACGTGCGCAGTATCCGGTAGCCGACCTCTAAAGTCTAAACCGGCGAAATAGGACACCTTTTGGCCAAAAACTTCCTTCATGAAGGTCGACAGATATTCAGTCGGCACCCTCACCCCAAATGAATTGAAGTTCACGATATGACGGGACTCCAACCGCTCGACCCTCACTCAGCGTATATTTGGCTTTTATTCTGATGTACTCCACAATGTCATCGGATTTTCTGGAGTAATGCAGTAATGCAGGCGGGACACGTACACCGGCGTTGTCGAATAGCCGGCCGCAGCAGGTGATTGTATCCAGTCGGGGCAGTTTCGTACAGATTACAACTAGAGGCCTTCTTCTTCTTTAACACCTTCTTGAAGCCATCATCATCGCATCCTGCATCCTGTCTCCGCGGCACTGGTTGCTCACCTTTGGAGACCGATTCTTGTTTCCCTCGTTTGTAGCCCGGTCGAGATGTTTAGCGTTTAGTTCAGTGAGAACTGCTTTTTCATCTCTATTTAAATTGGGTGTACGCTTATGTTTTTCCTTATTAGTAAGGTATTTATGTATTTCAATTTAATTCTTTGTACTGAAAATTAAGTTTGTTTGACACTGACTGACAAGTGACATGACATGAAAAGAGTAAAATTTTTATACCAAAAAGACAGCGAGATCGACACAGATAATAGAAAATGACATTCCTACTCACTCATTTACGGATCATTTGTTCAAAACGTTTGATTAGATAACCGTTTGTTAAAAATGGCTGGTGAACATAAAAAAAACGTGATCTGTTTAAACCATAAAGTTAATATACCTAGGTAATATTAACTTTATGGTTTAAACGACCAATTAATTTTAATGGAACGATTAGGTAATCAATGATTACGTCGTAGTTGGTGAACTAATGAGGCATTGTCCATAATAACATTAGTCTCGCGACATGTTCTATTATTTAGCTTTGGTAGAGAGATGATTAAGCGTAAGGGGATTACTCTACTCTGATACTTGTCCATCTCACTAAAGCTAAGCGTCTACATATCCGTCGTGTATTCTCAACGATACCACGGACTGCTTTACATTTTTTGGTAACCAAACCACAGAATAACTAATAGTACTAAACCACCGTAATGAGGTTCTAATAATTAATCAATTTATTTATAATTCGTGAGAATTCACGACATGATAAACCTACCTAGATGATCTCTTTTTGCAGATTTATTTTTATTTTTTTTATGATAGATAGGCAATAGAAAGCGATGATGCTATCTACGATAACACACGCTTGCCTAGAATGCCTAACTAGAAGATACCGATTGTAGGCCCCCAGATTGTACCTTTTTTACCTATCGGGAAACACAGAGTCAGGCAAGAGTTCCACTCTCTAGCGGTACGGATGGTAAAATTTGAAGCAAAACACTTAGTGCGAGTCTTTTGAATATCCACCGAAAAACGGTGGCACGTGGCACTGATTCGTACGTCTGGTTGTTTGATAAGGAAGATGGGAGATGGCTGAATTAGGTTGAGCAATTTCACTGCATTGCACACACTCGCCGTCGCCGAATGCATAAAGAAAGTGACATTATGAAAGATTTGATTTTTAAGCCACCGACTGCATGTTATTATGTTGCTTTTAATCTTGTTTCCATCTTTTCAGTTGACTTGTCTTTTTCTGTAGGCGGGTTTTTTATTTTATTTTTCAACACACTTGCTCGTAAAGTGAGCCCTAATACATTGCTTTTAGGGCCATAAACCGAGCTATAACAAACGCGTGCAATCCTTACTAATATTATAAATGCGAAAGTCCGTTTGTTTGTTTGTTTGTTTGTTTGTTACGCCTTCACGTCTTAACTACTGAACCGATCAACATGAAATTTTGCATACATGTTGTCAGAGGTACAGAGAAGGACATAGGGTACCTTTCATCCAGAAAAAACGAACAGTTCCCGAGGGATAGTAAAAAACTGTCCATTACGCCTTCACGTCTTAACTACTGAACCGATCATCATGAAATTTTGCATACACGTTTTCAGGGGTACAGAGAAGGACATAGGGTACCTTTCATCTAGAAAAAACGAACAGTTCCCGAGGGATAGTTAAAAAACTGTCCATTACGCCTTCACGTCTTAACTACTGAACCGATCATCATTTTGCATACATGTAGTCAGAGGTACAGAGAAGGACATAGGGTACTTTTCATCCAGAAAAAACGAACAGTTCCCGAGGGATAGTAAAAAACTGTCCATTACACTTTCACGTCTTAACTACTGAACCGATCATCATGAAATTTTGCATACACGTTTTCAGGGGTACAGAGAAGGTCAAAGGGTACCTTTCATCCAGAAAAAACAAACAGTTCCCGAGGGATAGTTAAAAAACTGTCCATTACGCCTTCACGTCTTAACTACTGAACCGATCATCATGAAATTTTGCATACATGTTGTCAGAGGAACAGAAAAGGACATAGGGTACCTTTCATCCAGAAAAAACGAACAGTTCCCGAGGGATAGTTAAAAACTGCCCATTACGCCTTCACGTCTTAACTACTGAACCAATCATTATGAAATTTTGCATACACGTTTTCAGGGGTACAGAGAAGGACACAGGGTACCTTTCATCCAGAAAAAACGAACAGGTTCCGAGGGATAGTTAAAAAACTGTCCATTACGCCTTCACGTCTTAACTACTGAACCGATCATCATGAAATTTTTCATACACATTTTCAGGGGTACAGAGAAGGACATAGGGTACTTTTCATCCAGAAAAAACGAACAGTACATGGCGGAAGATATTTTGCGGCGGCTGCAGCAATTACATGCAGATATGACTTTTAATGATCACATCTACAACGAAGCGCTGACGAAGATTGAAAACAAGGTTATGACAATGGCGGGGAAAAAGCTACAAGATTTTGGAATGGTGAGCCCTCGACGATCAGACGAAAATAACTTAAACGATGAAATTTCTCGAGAATTAAATTATGATTTCACAGCGTTGCAACAGCAAGTAACCGAATTAGTTCCGCGGTTGCTTCCAGAACAAAGTTACGTCTTTCATCAGGTATTAAGTCAAGTAGAGTCAGGGAAGGGTGCACTCTTCTTTCTCGACGCCCCTGGAGGAACCGGAAAAACGTTTTTACTGAACTTATTATTGACGTTCATAAGAAAAGACCAGAAAATAGCCGTTGCCGTAGCTTCCTCTGGTATAGCCGCTACACTGCTCAAAGGTGGCCGTACTGCACATTCCGTTCTAAAATTGCCATTAAACCTTGCACAAGAAGAGTCACCTATCTGCAATTTCAGCAAAAATAGCTCTCGAGGTATGATGCTACGCTACAGTGTAAACTATTAGTGTGGGACGAAAGTACGATGTCTCACAAAAAGGCCATAGAGGCGTTAAACCGTACTCTTCAGGACCTGCGAGTCAGTACAGATATTATGGGAGGAATGGCAGTTTTACTGGCTGGTGACTTCCGACAAACTCTACCGGTGATCCAAAAGGGCACACCTGCAGATGAAATCAAAACCTGTCTCAAGTCATCAATCTTATGGGAAAAAGTGAAAAAATTTAGTCTAACAACTAATATGAGAGTACACCTTTATAATGACGTAGATTCGGGACTTTATGCAGAGACTCTATTGAAAATTGGTGATGGACGTTTGGAAACAGATGCTGAAGATTGTGTTTTACTAACAAGGGAATTTTGTTATTTGATTTGGAGCTCATGGCTA
This sequence comes from Agriphila tristella, assembly GCA_928269145.1. Taxonomy (NCBI): domain Eukaryota; kingdom Metazoa; phylum Arthropoda; class Insecta; order Lepidoptera; family Crambidae; genus Agriphila; species Agriphila tristella. The sequence continues at coordinate 16,761,675 of OV743430.1, forward strand.
AAGTTTACCCGGACTTGCAAAATAATTTAAACTGTGATCAGTGGTTTTGTGCAAGAGCAATTCTTGCACAAAAAATTAAATAGTCAACAAAATAAACACTGAAATTTTGAAAGAGGTGCTGGGAGATACAAAACAGTATATTTCTATAGATACAATCATGGACACAGAACAGAGCACTTCATACCCCGCTGAATTTTTAAATTCTCTGGAGCTTTCCGGTGTACCCTCGCATAAACTGAATTGAAATTATGTGTACCGGTCATGCTGATGCGAAATATAGATGCACCCCGGTTATGTAATGGGACGAGGCTTCGTATCACACAATTAGGACAAAATATCATCGGAGCCACTATTTTAACAGGGTGTAGGAAAAGGGAAAAGTGTGATGATACTTCGAATCCCAATAATCCCCACTGACCTACCATTCCAGTTTAAGAGGCTTCAATTTCCAGTCAAATTAAGCTTTGCTATCACTATAAATAAAGCGCAAGGGCAAACATTACAGGTAGCAGGGGTTCATCTGGAAAAGCCATGTTTTTCCCATGGTCAACTATATGTAGCATGTTCGCGTGTGTCTACTGCCCAGAATTTGTATGTATTTGCGCCAAATGGAAAGACATACAATATAGTTTATAGCAGCGTCTTAAAATAGTGCTTTATTCTATGCCCATGATTGCAATGGCCCAGGAATTAATAAAAAATATCATCAATCCAGTGGAAAAATAATATTTTATCGTCATTGCAACCTACAACTTCGTAGTAGAAATTAAAAAAATTAAGCAAATATGTATTTTGTGACTTTCTGATTTTTTTCCCTTAAGGAGTAATGCTTCTTGAATGCCTCGATTACATACGCCAATTTAGCTTCCTAGCTAGGAACCAATTTCGGGTTGCCACCCGTACTTGACAATAAAATATTGTAGAATAAGATCAATTTTAAAATCGAATCGATTATAGTGATAACGGAAAAGTAAACATTGTTTGAGATTGGAGATGAAAATTGAAAATAAAAAATCATAAAAAATGTTGACCTTTCCGTCATTTGTGCTTATTCACTGTTAAAATTTAACTTATTTATACAAGTGGCAACTCTAAATTGGTTCCTTAAATCAGCGTATGTAATTGAGGCTTAAACAGGGTAAATAAACCTAAAAATCTTTATGGAAATCGTTATGGAAGTTTAATGGAATGTTGATTGCAAAAATTAAAAAGTTATTTAGTGAAGGTTTGGATGTTTAGAGATGTTATAACTCAATCGCAAAAACGACGGATTTAAAATGGGACACACAGATATTTTATAGCCTGGATTAAAACAGATACTTTTCTCGGTCAATAGTCCCCTAAGGATTTTCCGAATGTCCACGCGGACGAAGTCGCGGGCGAAAGCTAGTAATATATAAAACACTAGTTGGTTATAGAATTATCCCTACAAAGTTAAATAGGTACCTTACTGCAACTATATGCGAGTGAACAGAGTATTCCCAATTTAACCGGGTAATACAGTTATTTTTTTAGTAACAAGAAAGAGGTTTTATGCCGCTGAAAATTCATATATATTTTTGGAATAAATAAACGTGTAAGTCCTTAATTAAGTCAGACAAATATTTATTATTATCAAATTATTAATAATTCATAATATTTTGTTATAAAATATTAAAATATTTGCATTTTATCACTTAAAATTATATTTTGAGGTAGGCTGTTTGCTCACTAATCCTGTTGTTCGCAAAATATTCTTGCATTGCGCGTGTGAAAAAAAAACAAAAAAAACCTACGCACCTTTTCCCATTATAATTATCATATTTTGTTTTTGTCGTATTTGTTGCTTTGTGGTAAATTACTTTGTTTTTCCTTGCAAGTGTGTTAAAAAACGTCGTATGAAACTCGTGAGCTCTTGCTTATTGCACACTCGGCTGAGTTACGCCCTCGCCTACGGCTCGGGCTGCAACCCACAGCCTTGTGTTCAATGAGCAACCTAAGCTAACTTGTCTCATAATGTACTATTGTATTTATTTCTTTTTAGTTATTATATAATTATGGTCATGATATACATTTTTGAAATCCTTGTAATAAGCCCTTTAATTTGACACCCATATTGTAGTATTCTAAGAAAAAAAATTACACTTCGTATAGCACCGTACAGCCGCCATGTTAGTTTTCTTATAACGCAACCTTCTTAAGAACACTTGGGCTGACAAGACAAATCTAACGATATCATAATCATAGAAATCCGCGCAGCCGTTGTGTGGCTAATAATAGTAGTTTATGAAACTGGCGCATAATGAGGGGTATCAAAACATGAGTGTGTGTTTAAAAACCGAGCCGTAGGCGAGGCTTTTAATAGTATCACACGAGTGTTTTAATACCTAGTTATGTGCAGTTTCATACACTACTTTATCTACTCTCACTCATACAATTTGTGATTGAACCGATTGAACCTTTTTTTTTATGCCGTAGAAAAACTCATTTACGCGCTTCCCTTCCCGCTGGTGATCGGGAAGGGGGCATGTGGGACTCGCCAGGAGGGGACCGCAACATTCAACGTTGCGGCTCCCTCCACGACTACCTCCCGCAATTCCACCGAGTCAAAGCTCGATGGAATTTCGGGAGGAGGGAAAACCCACTAGAACCGATTGAACCTACAAAACTTCTACAAAATAAAATATCTATATATATAAAATTCAAAGTCCTGACTGACTGACTGAGTGAGATATCAATGCACAGCCCAAACCATTCAACCTAGAGACTTGAAATTTTGCACATAGATACCTTATATAGTGTAGGCATCCACTAAGAAAGAATTTTTGAAAATTCTATCCCTAAGGGGAAATGTTTGAAAGACCCTCAGTTTTGACGCTAGGATCTTCAAATTTTGTGTTAAGGCTGATGATTAAAAATTAATAAGGACGTGTCTCAGCGTTTTTCAAAATTTTACCCCCGAAGGGGTGAAAAGGGGGATGAAGTTGTGTATAGAAGAAAAGCCTTAATTTTCGAAGTAAAAATCGCTAAATTTATTATTTAGGCTTATGGATGGAAATATAACTCAACGTATATTGTTATTGGGTAGTATTTTAACCCCTATAGGGATGAAATGGGGTAAATAAACCTAAAATAGATATGGATGTCGTAATTGGGGTTTTCTGGGATGACGATTGCAAAAATGACATTTATTTTGAAGTCCAACACGGTCGACATGATTTAACCCCTAAAGGGGTGAAAATGGGGTTAAAATTTTGTAAGGAAAAAGAATATTAAATAGACATTACAACTTTAAAATTCGTAGGAACACATCTAAAAATAAAAAGGCAATTATATATTTTGGTATTTTGAAAATCATCCCTTAGGGGTAAATGGGATAAGTAAACATGAAAATCGATATGGATGTCGTTTTTGTGGTTTTATGGGATGGTGATTGCGAAAATGACATTAATTTATAGTCCAACAAGGTGGACATGATTTTTACCCCTACAGGGGTTAAAATGGTGTTCAAATTTTGCATGGAAAAAGAATATGAAATAGATAATTTTAAAATTCGTAGGAGCACGTCTAAAAATAAATAGGTAATTACATACCTATTTTGTTATTTTGAAAATCATCCCTTAGGGGTAAATGGGGTAAGTAAACATGAAAATCGATGTGGATGTCGTTTTTGAGCTTTTATGGGGACAGGGACGGGGACGAGATACATACTAATATCTCTGGACCAATTCTGATTATTGTAAAAAACTAGCTTCCGCCCGCGACTTCGTCCGCGTGGATATTAGAGAAAATCCTTAGGTAACCTTCAACCAGGATCCGACCAGCCGTTTTTACGCGATTAGGCGGGTCCCCACCAAGCGAGCAGCCTCGTGCGAGGTCCGCCTCACGCGGTAAACGTCTTGCCTTGCGAGGCAGCGTGCTTGGTGGGGACCCGCCTAATCGCGTAAAAACGGCTGGTCGGATCCTGGTTGAAGGTTCCCTAAGGATTTTCTCTAATATCCACGCGGACGAAGTCGCGGGCGGAAGCTAGTCAATGATAAAAAAGAGTAAGTTTGTAGTTTCTCTTGGCATAAGTAAAACGGGGCCTGTATCGTAATGAGAAAAAAAGTTATTTTATAACATTGCTTAGTATAGCGATGGTATGTTATAATAGTAGATTATACAACAAGTGAAAAAAGAAGGAATTTAGTTCGAGGTACTATGTTGGATCCCGAGAGCAGCGAAGGATTCTAGAGTTGAATCCCGAGCGTAGCGAGGGATTCAAAAGTAGAATCCTGAGCGAAACGAGGGATACAAAGGACCGAGATGAATTTTTTTTTCACGTGTTGTGTACTCTACTTTTTACCATTGACTGCGAGAAAACATAATAGCAGTACTTACACCTATAGTACTTATTTATAGTTATCAAATTTTATTATTTAGATAGGTAATCGGTAATTTAACCGTTAGAAAATAGTGAAACTATAAGTTTTCCAATGACATAAAACAACCATGCTATGAGGGAAATTACATGATCAATCTGACATCAGTCCATTTCATCAGTTTGTATAGACTTTGAATTTTTACAGACTGAAGATCGTACCAGACTGATGGAATGGACTGATGCAAGACTGAACATCTAATCTCCCTCTAATATAAAGAAAAGAACCCAAAGATTAGACACTAAAAAGAACCTAATTAATTTGGCGAGATATTTTTTAGAAAAGAATCCAAAGATAAGACACTTAAAAGAACCTAAATAAAATTGGCGGGATTTTTTTTTTATTTAATTGTATAACTTGGCTTTATCTATGGAATAGCTCCATACTTTCAGCACGTTTTATTTTTTTTGTACATAATTCATACGATGAGCGCTTGTTCCAAATTCAAATCATTTTTATTCACTCGGTGAATAAAATCGCTTATTATTCACTCTTTTCGTTGAATTAAACGCACTTTTTAGAGTGGCGATGGTAAAAAATAACTTTTCGGTATTGCGTGTATAAAGTATGTCAAGATATGAGAATAGATAAAGAATATTACATACATACAAACAAACACAAGATACGCGCGAAAAACATAACCCTCTTGCAGTCGGGTAAAAAATAATCGCGACATTGTCGATTTTCCTGGTTCGATTTAATTGTTTTGAACCCTTATGAGGTTCCTTTATCAATTCCAGTAGCGTAACACTAACGTAACACTGTGGTTATTAGCTCGTGTATAGGTTAATAACTAGTGTTACGGAGTGGGATTCGATAAACACGATTTATTTTATGTAAGACATGATTTCGAGGCCCTAGCTTTGTTACCGTCATGCATGGGTTTATAATTCAATACGGTATCAAGCACCTGTTTGTGAAGTAAAATCAGTAAAAAATGCTCCTCACTATTTCCATAAGAATAAATAAGACTGTTATTTCTACAATATTGTTATTATTAACAACCATTGTGTTGCCTAAGTAGTTACTGCGATAAAGTATCCTCTTATAAGAATTGATATTGAAGCGGCAAGCGACCGCCCCTGGAGATGTTGAAGTGCATAAATGCAATATTAGATAATAACGGGCTGAGAATAGCTGCGATGCAATAAATTGCAGTTACAGCTGAAGGATAAAGCCACTTTGTTATATAAGATGGCCTCGTCCTTGCACGGCTTGCTGCGGAAACTCAAAGGAATACGTTATTTGATTACTTTTCCATCCTCTATTTTAAAACAACAACAATATCAACAATAATATAATAGCTTTATTGCACACGACACGACAAAAACACAAAACAGAAAGAAACAAAAATGACAAAAAGAAAACAAAAGGCGGCCTTATTGCTAAATAGCAAGCTCTTCCAGACAACCTTGAGTGAGACAAAATAAATAAGTAGAAGTAGGGGAAAGGGTGAACATTTATTAGAGGACAGGTAATATAGTTAGAAAGAGAAAAGTAATATAGGTAAGTGCCTACTTATTGTAAATTACGATCACAAGAAAGGAAATGACTTCTAACTTGATCGTCAAAGGATTTAAGAGTTTGAGCCTTTCTGATTTCAGGAAGTGCGTTCCATAGTAGGCGGATGGCATGAACGGAGAAGGAGTAGGAAACGAAGTCAGTAGAGTGCTTAGGGATGGCAAGGGTAAGGTTTGAAGAACGCAGTGTGCAGTGTAAAGATGTAGTGCGAAACGAGAAACATTTTTTTAGATTATGTGGGGAAGTAGGTAGGAAAAGAATAGAATAGAGGAGCGTAGGAGTGTGTAAGTCCCTGCGCCGGCGAATGGGGAGCCAATTGGGTTTAGTACGGAAGAGAGACATGTGGTCAAATTTACGGAGATTAAAAATGAATCTGATACAGATATTCTGCAGACGCTCCAATTTGTCAAGCAGCTCCTCCGAAAGGTCAGTGTAACAGACATCACCGTAGTCAATAATCGAGAGCAACAGAGTTTGTGCAAGAGTGATCTTGGTCATTCTTGGTACTGGTTTGGAGAGTTTGTGCAAGAGTGATCTTGGTCTTGGTACTGGAACACCTTTTATCTCAACCCTTCTACGTGGGGTTGTTGATCAAAGGTGACACCAAGGTTCCTGACTGTATTCGAGAATGGAATAACTGTGCCGTCAAATGTAACTGCTGGAAGGTTATCAAACTCAATCCTTGAAATAAAATGAGGACTACCAATGATGTCTTTGCCGGGTTAACATTCCAACCATTATTTAGAGATAGAATTAATAAAGATATAGAAAAAAGTATCATAACTTATGTATTCCAAAGAAAAATTAGGTCATCAAAAATTTAATTGATACATTTGTGGGAAAATCATTGAAGCAGATGCGAGCTGTTAAATATTTCTGTTAATTATTCAGTACATTTCTCGAGCATTGGGTAATATATATTCTGAAATTCGTGCCAACATGATTCGTGTTAAAAATAAATAAACGTAAGTATATGATTTATGTTTTTATGAAGCGCTCATGGCGGAGCTTGACAGACTGATCGTACTCGATCACGTTTGTTAAGCAACGCTCGGTCCGGTCAAGTGTCAGATGGGTGACCGTCAAGTGGCATTACAACTGAGCGCTTCCGTGCTTCGGAGGGCACGTTAAACCGTCGGTCCCGGCTGTTGTCATCTGATAACAGCCGTTAAGCCAAGTTAGAGGCCCTAATCCTCATTCGATAAGAAGAAGAAGAATGTTTATTGTTTTTTTTTAATTTAATGCTTACATTATTATCTACTCAGAATATTCGCCTTGTAAGAAGTCGGTTAAATATACACTGCCTTGGTCTTGAACTAACGATAATTTAAAGACGTGAAATACACCAAATTTTATCGACAAAATCACCCACAAGTTATATAGGGTCTCTAAATTATCGCTAGTTCAAGACCAAAGGCACTGTATATAGCTTATACCTATTTGTAAATATAATTCTACTAGCTACCAAGCTAGATCAATTTTGTGGGCCGACTAAACTATTGTCTGAAATCACCTTTTGTTTATCCGCCGTATCTGACAATATCAATTTCGCTTCATTAATGTAAAGCGAAATTTAATCACTGCATGCTCCGGGAGCTCTCGTGAAATTCAAACGAAGTTACTTCCCCGTACGGTGTTCCACATTCAATTTTTGGCTAAACAAAGAGAAATAAGTTTCTGACAAAAATCCAATTTTGGTACAACCTTTTATCGCCGACTGTACTTTTGTCCGCTATATTGGTTTTAGAGTAGCGTCACTTTATTTTTCGGTTATTCATTATCCGCATGCCCTTCTCCATTTTGGGTGAATGGGGAATGTCTTACGTAGTTATTGCTTTCTCTGTGGGGGAATGTCCGAAAAAAATCAAATTGGCTGAATATTTTTCTACAGTGGCCCTACCATGAGTTGATGCAAACTGTTTACGTTACCGTAAACTATCGGATATACTGCTCACAGTCAGTGCGAGTGAAAGAGACAAAACGATAGTTTACGGTAACGTAAACAGTTTGAATCAACTCATGGTAGGGCCACAGGTAGGAATAAGGTCCCTTAGTAATAGAAAAAAGTTTCAGAATTTTTGGTTGCGTGAAAAAGTAAAAAAAAAATTAAAGTCTCTTCGACTTCACAAATATACAAAAGTAACAGCAGAATGGAAATAATACCTTTGCCACTACCTGCCACAACCACAAGATGGTATTAAAAAAAAGTTTCAAACATGACAAATGTCAAAATGTCAAAACTTTTTATTTTTTATTCGTGTTGATGTTGTGGCAAATGGTGGTAAAAAGTGGGGAGGCGAAGGCAAAGTGAATTACAGATGGCGCTTAGTCTTTGGAACAATTGTCAGTTTGAGCTTATATTGTCTTGACTGTGTATTACGTGATTTTACTTTCTTAGATTGTATTTTTTTCGGTTTTGCGGACAAACAATGTATTCTATGCTAACTTTAGCTCATATAAAAGAAGAATTACGGAAAAGAAAAGCCAAAACAACAGGCAAGATAGTTTATAGCAACTTACAAAAAATTGCTAACAAGCATTACATTTCTTTAAATTTCGTGTTAGATTTACAAGTAATCTTTTTATTTCAGATTAGAAGCATATGATTTAAATTTTAACAAAGCAACTGAGTGTGAATTTCCGTGTTTATAGTTGCCTGATGATGCCTTCTGTGCAATAGTAATTTCAGGTTTCTGTACTGGAATTTCTGTACCATCCAAAATTACACGAACCGTTTTATCATATTTATTTTATTATTCTAAGTTTCTTGAATGACTCTGGCATATAAAATTCTATTAATTCTCTGTTTGGCCCCAATATTGGGCTTATTCCATATTTGATATACCTATCAAATTCATCCAAGTTATAAATATGTTAGAAACTGCTGAGGTTGAAATATTAAAGAACAAAGCTGTTATAATTCAAATGTTGTTTTATTTTGGCGAAGCTTCATCAAATTCATGAAACATTCCTTTTGATTTATAATGTTTCTCAGGCTCAGCAAAGGAGAAAATCGAGGAAAAAGCATTTTTTTTTTATATTTTTTTGCCCACTATTTTTTTTGTTACTGGGAAATCGATGACCTCCAATATTTTACAAGTTACATGCATAACAATGCGGCATTTTCTCAGTATAAAATTAAAAAGTGCAATACTCCAAGAGATTCCCATATGTTTTGACAGTTTCTTTGAGACGGCTCGGTACCAACGACAAGACGCCACCTATCGGGATAAAATTGCGCTTTTCCTCCCCATTAACTCCATTCTGCTGTTACTTTTACACAATATTTGTAAAGTCGAAGAGATATTATTTTTTTACAATTTTTTTACGTAACGGAAAATTTTGAAACTTTTTTCTATTACAAGAGAGCTTATTCCTACTTATAAAAAATTATTTAGCCAATTTGATTTTTTTTCAGACATTCCCTATTCCGCCATGTTCACTGACGTCTTGTTGGACGTCAGTGTTCATGTTGGATTTAGAACGAGGTGACACAGATAACCATGCATCTTAGATTAAAGCCATGCATTGTCATCCAAACTAATCGTGTAAGTATCAAAGATATTCCGTATACAAAATTTCAAATCAATCGGTTGAAGACAACTGCTTCAAAATTATTTTCACCACCTTCAAAGTATGCTCCTTCAAAAACTATACACTTACGCCAACGAATAATCTTATCGTCAAAAAAATTTAATCGCTTTTTCCGGAATTGAGTTCAATTCTCGCCGCGAATTCCCCTATAAGTCTTCTACCAGATGAAAACGGGTGCCACGAAATGGTAATTATTTAAGTTTAGGAAAAAGAAATAAGTTGGCTGGAGCTTTATCTCCTTTAGGCGCATAATATCAGAAACGCAAAATAGCCGATTCGTAAAATATGATTCTTATAATAACAGATTCTCAAAATAGCCAAAATTGTACATATACGGGCAAAAATGTCAGGAAATCAAAAACGCAAAATTACCTAAAAACTATTTTTTAGTTCCATAGAAATTTGCGAATGGATCAGGTCCTCTGATGTTGAATATAATATTGAAGTAATAAAATAAAGTAAAGGCAATATTGCGTTTCTGATATTATGCGATGCGCCTAAAGGTCTTTTGAATAAGGTTGTTGCACGATTTTCAAAACGGTATAAAATAGCTTAGAATATTTACTATTTTTTACACCCATTTTGGAATTTCGTACTAGGTATCGAGATCATAGAGATACTATCCATACATATCTTTACAATCCAGATTGTAGGAAAATCCAAAATAGGAGGAAAAATAGTAAAGTATTGTATTTTTTACCGCCTAAAGATATGAGAAAATCATCTATGGTCGTGGCAGGAAGTACAACACCATATGAGCCACTGCTGGGGTTGGCGATCGCAATAGGGGCATTTTTTTAGAAGACGCTATTGCCCAGCATGTCTTGATAACTGTGCTCCTTTAGTCGTCTTTACGACATGCGATGAGAGGGGGCAGTGCTATTCAAACCTTTTACCGTGGTACCAACCTGGGGCCCTATATTTGAATCTTTCGACTGGCATCGAGCGCTTGATTTCTACAGATTTTCGTTCGACATTTGACTTTACATCATTTTTGAATCGCTTGACCGTAACGAGTGCCCTCCCACTCGTTGGTCAAGCGATACGTTACGCGAGCGATATTCTTTTCCACTAAAAAGCAAAGGTTTTTTGAACAGCCAATTGAAACGTGGATATTAGGTTCCGTTTTCGTTGCGGTTGTTACCGGTTTTCCCTAGATTCTGCTTGGAACGGATAAAATCCAACATTTCGTTTATGTTGGCAGCACCGGTAACGAACGATTCAAAAATAGGGCCCCAGCACATTCATGACAAACAGTAAGAACAAGTATGATGCAATGAAATATAATCTGGGTAGGTATCTACATCATGTATCGTATGTCACAATCGATCACTGAAGCCTGAAGCCAAGAAGCCACTGACGTCCATTATACATGGACGTCAGTGCAAGAAGCTTTATAAGCTTCTTGACTGAAGCGGTTTTCTGACAGCTGAGAATTTTAATCTATTTTTATGTTGATAGATGGCGTTATTCAACTAGGTAGGTTTTTTTCATAGACTTAGAATTTTTTTTGCTATTCCAGTGGATATTAAGTTTATGTTTTTTTTTGACCGAGCGAGCACGAAGCATAAGAATAAACAATACTACTAGAACGGACTCTTCTTTGTCCGGGTCCCAAATGCCGCCATTTATATAATAGTACAGTAGCCCGTAATACATTTAAATTACCAAAAAGGTTACCGCTCGCCGCGCCGTTGTGATATAGTTATTTATTACGAAATTATAGATCCTTTAACCCAAGTTTTACAGATCGCAACCCGCCGTAACCTATATTTGTATATCTCCAAAAATTATATTTTTTTAGTTTTCGAGGTTTACCACATGGTTTAGCTATTGTCGTGTTCTACAGCTTTGTTTGATTGCCACTGATAATAGTAAGACTATGAAAAGCAGCCATAGACAGATTTAAGACCAGATGAAAATGGATGGACTTTATCTGGTCTTAAATCTGTGTATGGCCACTTTCCATAGGCTTACTATTATTAGTGGCAATCAAACAAAGCTGTAGAACACGACAATACCTAAACCATGTGGTAAACCTCGAAAACTAAAAAAATATCATTTTTGGAGATATACAAATATAGGTTACGGCGGGTTGCGATCTGTAAAACTTGGGTTAAAGGATCTATAATTTCGTAATAAATAACTATATCACAACGGCGAGCGGTAACCTTTTTGATAATTTAAATGTATTACGGGCTACTGTAGTATAACTACTTCCCACTTCACGTCGCTACGCCCAAGCGTGTTTGCCAGGGTTGCTTACTATTAAATATTGCTTACGTTTAAAGATCATATCGCTAAAATATGAGTTTTTCTTTAGTTTAAAATCATTATTTTATTCTAGTTAGTAGATACAAAAATGAAATACTTAATCACTTTTTCTAGGTATGTAAGTACTTACCTACTCCTGAGTTTGTATAAATAAAGTAAATAATTATCTAAACATTTAGTATGGAAATTAAATTAAATTTTGGACAAAGATGTACTTCTAAAACATTTTTAGGTTTTGATCTGCTTACTGTTTCGTTGTGTTTCAACACGTAACGAAATCCTAACCCAAACCCAATTATGAATACAGGTAGGTAGATATTTTCTTCATTCCTTTTATTTTTTATGTTGGCACAGAACTTGCGTGACGATGTTTTTTTCACAAATGTACATCTTTTTTGATAAATACTCAGGTGTCCTTTTTATTAATAAGGTACTACGAAAACGAAATAATATTTTGATAATATTAGGTAGGTACTTACCTCATAATATCATCTTTGGGAAAAACTAAAGAAACTTAACTGTGGCATTGTTTTCGAATTATTTGCACAACCAAACACAGCACAATAACTTGGCGCCATTGTAATACAATTTAATTCTAAGATTTACGCACAGAGAAAATATTACGGAACGCAAAAACAGGCAAACGCGCGTGCGGCGTCGCCGGCCGTGACAGCCCGACATAGTATTCTGTTTAACAGACGCGCTAATATCGTGACCTTGAGCATATATATTCTGTGCCTTGAGCCCTTCGAGCAACAAAGGCTTCGTTTTTCACGAAGGGAGAAGCCTTAGCGATTAAACTCTATTCAAATTATTCTGGCATTTTTTGCGGGGGGGGAAAATGCACACAAGTGCAGTTCCGCATACTTACATACAAAAACAACACTGTAATGACGACACTCACACATAAAAAATAAAACAAAACAGCAAAAAATTGTGTACGGATGAGTCACACATCAAAATATGACACGTTTTTGACATAAAGGGCTGGGCTCAACTGTCGATGCAGCAATATCGATACGGAAAAAGGAATAAAGGTTACAAACTCAATCATTTTACGATGGGGTGAATAACAACAAAGAGGTCATTTTTATACGCTTGAGCTTTATACAAAAAGCTCGAGAGTGTAGGTGATTGGGTTGTGACTAATGTGTACCCAGGGACGTTGGGCTCAGGATGCTGACACTGAACATCGCTCCATGACAGTACTGCCACCCAACAATTTGAATTTTGACCGACCGTTGAATAAAAAAATAGCAAACTGATTTTGATAATGTCGTCAATATAGTAAAATATATCATTATTTTTCTAAGAAACTGTACATTCAATGTCTCAAAAATGGCCTGATTTATCATATGATGATAGGTACCTCATTCGAGGTGGTATATTGAAAGAGATATGATTTCAATGGTAAAAAGTAGAGTACACAACTCGTGAAAAAAAAACTCATCTCGGTTCTTTGTATAATACTTACGGCTATTTGCACTAAACTTAAGAATCGCTTAAGTCTTTCCTAACTATAACTCGACCAAATTAAAACGGTGTCATGAACTTAGCTGTCATGCAGCTATCATGCGCCTAATTATCTTGCTCGAGTTGTACTTTGGAAAAAACTAGGCGATTCTTAAGTTTAGTGCAAACGGCCGTTAGTCCCTCGAACTAAATTCCCTTTTTATTCACTTGTTGTATAATCTACTATTTCGACATTTATTTCGCGATATCTGTCTCGCTCACACCAGTGCAGAGCAAATCATGCAAAAATCTCGCAAATTAATTTGACGCAGAATCAGGGCCAGATTGACCAACACTTTATCGACAAACATTATTTAACGGTAACATCACTAAGTTGTCCATCGGCGAGAACTCGGATTTATCTAGCGACAGATCTGAAATTTGTACGGACGAGCCATGGACTAGCAGACCCGATGTCACTGAACAAATCTGACAACTAATCAAGAATAAAATATACGAATTTAATGTTTTAATGTAAACAAATAGCAATAATATGATACAAATTTACTTTCATGTGAAATGTAACACCATCTTTTTGTATACTTGATGTTCGAGACCTCTTTTAACAGCAAAAACCTCATCAAATCGACATTTTAAACAGAGCAGCGTTCACATGCGCGACTGGACTCGGTCTAGAAAGAAATCCGGGCGCAACTGGTTTTACTAATGCGTATGCCCATTTGGGCTTGTACTTCGGCAGAGGGGAACGCTTCGTATGGCTTCTCTTTCTGTAGAAGCCCGTCTTACTCTAAGCTTGAGCCCGTTCGGAGCGGGAGTGTCCTTTCTAGTAAGTTTTATTTATTCTTATGCACGAAGTGCGAGCGAAGCGTCTCTGCTTCAGCTTGGGCAAAAATTCTTTCGTATGTCCGGCTGTCTGTTCTAACCTACAGGTCGCATTTCTCAACCGATTCTTGTGAAATTTTGTGAGTAGGTTTGAAAATTATATAGAATTTTTTTGTCGAGCCAGTTTTTTGAATTTCTTTAAAATGGCGGACATATGTTAAAAAAACAGATTGCAGTCCGCTTTCCAGCTCTGCCTGTTCTTCTCTACAGGTCGCATTTATCAACTGATTCTCGTGAAAATTTGTAAGAAGGTTTGAAAATGATGTAATTTTTTTTTTGTTTAGATTTTTTTTTTATTTTTCAAAATGGCGGAGATATATGAAATAAACAGATTTCAGTCCGAATTTCCAGCGCTGTCTGTTCTTCTCTACAGGTCGCATTTCTCAACCGATTCTCGTGGAAATTCGTATTGTAAGCAGTTTTTAAAATAACAAAAAATTTTTTTGTCACTCAAGTTTTTTGAATTTTTTCTATGGAGATATGTTAAAAAAACTTATTTCAGTCTGGCTTTCCAGCGCTGTCTGTTCTTCTCTACAGGTCGCATTTCTCAACCGATTCTCATGAAATTTTGTAAAAAGGTTTGAAAATGATGTACAATTTTTTTTGCTTTGTAAGTTTTTTGAATTTTTTTCAAAATGGCGGAGATATGTTAAAAAACAGATTTCAGTCCGACTTTCCAGCGCTGTCTGTTCTCCTCTACAGGTCGCATTTCTCAACCGATTATCGTGAAATTTTGTGAGCAGGTTTATTAATTATATAAAATTTTTATTCAAGCCAGTTTTTAGAAATTTTCCAAAAAATCACCTATTTCGAAAAATGGTAAAAATTAGAAGCGCCGTCTAGCTGCAAATATACATACCAAATAATATACCAAACAGCACGAACCCACTATGTGCTGAGCAGTGTGGGAAAAAGGGGTGGCGACATCTTTTAGATAATTTTTTAAACAACATACAATTCGAGCTATTTTTTAACGCGAGGTCTACAGCTCACGGAGCCACTAGTTTTATTTTTCCTAGCAGCTGAGTATACCACTGAGTTTGCACTGAGTATATAACACTCGATACTGGCAAAAATTACTCCTTGAAGAGGAGTAGTTTGCCATAACAAAAATAAGAAGAAAAATTGACTGTCAAATTGACAAAATCCTTTGCTTTTTTCTTAAAAAGTTACGTACTTAGTTGAACAACGACATCTAGCCGTCTTTTAAGTACTACTTTTTTTTCTTAAACTGCCGTTTGAAAACCGCTCATTAGCAACATATTATCCGTATTTTGCAACTTCTGTGTAGACTAAGTATATCAATGCATCATCAACCAATAACGAATCGGACTGTGAAACCAGTTGGGTATGTTGATAAAGATATTATTAAAAATCACAAATGAAATGAAATTCCATTTTCACTGTCATGTAACATTTTGATTCTACTGCTATCATAAAGTTAAAACACCTATCACTGTTGAATTGAATGAAAGTAAAATTCTTAGCTAAGTAGGCACCTCATTATGGAGCATCCTGTGAAAAACTCGTTGCATCTTTAGGATAGGGTTCTATTTTCACATTTCCAACGAAAGATAACGTTATTTAACGCGCGCCATTTACGCTTCCCCTGCGCACCGCTGGCTGACGTAATCTATACCTATGTACCTACGTTTCTTGTATTCGTACGTTATAATATCCCTGCAAATTGGTAATGCGAGGGAACCTTGTCACATTAAAATCCACGTTGACGGTATCCGCATTAAATTACAATATGTAACAATAAAATCTAATATTTTATTTCAATAATAAGATAGAGTTTCGCTCGGTATATAGGTAATTTTATAATTGTTTTTCGTTTTCGAGGTTAAAAACATGACCGCCAGGTTCATTACCAATTAGCGGGGATAGTAATACGTTAGCGGTTACCAATTAGCGGGGATAGTAATACGTTAGCGGTCTGCAAGAGGCGATGGCGCGCGTTATACAGCGTGAAATTTTAATCATTTGGTTCCCGCCGTGGTGTGGTTCCACTCATGATTACAAGCAACTTTTACTATGAGGCCAACACTCCTGCTCGCAAAAGCAAATCAGCTGTTCCATACAAAAGTGCAGTACCTACTCGACCTTAATGTATGGAACAGCTGATTTTTTTTTGCGAGCAGGAGTGTTGGCCCCATAGTAAAAGTTGCTTGTTATCATGAGTGGAACCACCCCACGGCGGGAACCAAATGATTAAAATTTCAGCGTGTATAACTTCAGCGGCCGCGAGGTAGGCATAATGGCGCGAGGGAATGCAAAACTGAAGTAAAATGAAAACAGTTTTTAACATTGAAAATGTTTTTTTGATCGCTTCTGTAATAGCCCCTGAATTTCGCTCAGAGGGCGACATCGCCGGGTGTCGTGAGTTTTAGGCCGTCCGCTGCCTTAAGCGGGATCCCGCCGCGGGTACACGGCGCGGGAATATAGATTGCTGGTTTTTGACGAACAGATGCTTGTGCAGTGCATGAGTAAGCTCTAATCTATGTCGCCCCGCGCGCGTGTCCCGCTCAAGGCAGCGGAGGGCCTTAGGGCTACGTGAATGGTTAAGTTCACAAAAGATGAATCTCAACAAGGGCTACAAAGAGTTGAAAAAACTTTTTGAAAAAAATTAAAACTTTTGCGAAAATTGCATAAATGTCAAAAAATGACGCATTTTGTTTTACTAAATCGTCTATATTATCTCGAGAAAAATGAAAAAAGCCCACGGGGTATTGAGTTGGACTACATTTTGAAAAAACCGGACCTCTCTGTCTCTTACGGTCTAGGTTTTACTTTTATTTAGCGAAATTTTAGAAATAGTGCGCTGGAGGTGCACTAAGGCGTGTTAGTGTACTTTATGTACATTTTGAATTGATTTACATGGAATTCCCGGCTGTGCCTTGCACGTGGGCATCGAAAAAACAATTTTAGCGCATCTGTTTTTATTGTTTTGGACGTGGGATTTTGTGATTTACGGCACTTTTTAATTTGTGTATACTTAGGTAAACGGATAAACGAATCTTGCGCGAAAGTTGAATAAAAGAGAGGTTTTAATTAATACTTACGAGTACATACAGTAAAGTAAACCCAAAATATTAAATCGTGGGTTTTAAGTTCGAGATTTAAAATCATTAGATCGGGCATGCCGCATGCCTCATGTTCTTCTTAGTTACGCTACGATTCGAAATAAATTTTTACAATGGTCTCTGAATGAGAGTGTGAAGAGATGCCTACGTAAACATAATTTGCAATTGCAATAAAATGTGGGTTAAAATTAATGTTATCGCATATTCGAGTGATGATAAAGTCGGTGTGAGAGTCTCGCAAGCTGCATTTGATTTTGATTAGATTTTTTATTATGTTTTTTAAGTTGAAATTCAGATGTTTCAGTTACTAACCTACTAAAGTTATCTTTTAATAAAATATTAATGTCTCATCATATCAACCGCACGACACCCACTGCTGGGTATATGCCTCCCCCAAGGATTTCCACGACGATCGGTCCTGCGCTGCACACATCCAGTGGCTTCCGGCAACCTTCACCAGATCGTCGGTCCACCTTGTCGGGGGCTTACCCATGGAGCGCCGCCCGGTGCGCGGTCGACATTCAAGAACCTTTCCGCCCCAACGGCCATCGGTTCTTCTCGCTGTGTCCAGCCCACTGCCACTTATAAGCTGAGCAATCCTTCGAGCGATGTCGGTTACTTTAGTTCGCCTGCGGATCTCCTCATTTCTAGGCCCCATAGTACAAGTTGTTCATATTCATGAGCATAATCACCACCTAAGAGGTTTTGCGTTTATTCATTAACACGTTGTATAAATACAAAATAACAAACTTTTTTTGCTGTAACTATTCATAATAAATATCCATATTTTACTGACTTACTCGCTATTAAAACTTTCGTTCGACTCGTTCAGCTGAATTAATCGACGTTCCTGCACATAAGTAGGTCACTGAACTGATTTGAATTAACTACTTAAAGCATTCAATCAAAATGGGGCAGTGCATTTTCATTTTATACGTAATGCAGAGCACGAAACTTTGATCAGACAAAAAAAAAACGGTTTGTCGTTTAAAATCCGGTTTTATTTTGTTTGTGAAATCTACCGAAAAGACGATTTTTCGGTTTTGGTGAGGTAGCAAAAAAATTAGCACTCGCGAATACTTATGTGTTTTATAGATATGTAGATAGGTACATCTATTCTCACGGAAACTAGGTATGTTTGCCTCAAAACAGTACAATGGAAACCATAACAAAACCGTTTCCAAGTACTAAAATAACAGATTTTTGACGTTTCTTACCCGTCCAAGATCTCGTTAAAAAAATACAAATCTTTTGCCCCTACTTACTTAGACTTACTTTGGTAGAGGCATGAGTAGGGGGGAATTTTTTTTTCTTTGTTCTGTGCGTTAAGATGTGTGATTGATTGAAAAGATTTTCATTTCACAAACGTTTTAGATTTATAAAATTATAACAGATTTCGAAGTGAAGGTGTTAAAAAACCGTAATGCCTAATATGGTAGATGGATCATCAACCTGAACAACTTTTACTATAGGACCAACTCTGAAATCGGGAAAAACAAATCTACTGTTTCATTCAAACATTAATACCGAAAATATCAAAATGTATGAAACAGCAGATTTTTTGATAAAACTCGTCTTCAATAGACATGTTTTATTAAAATTGTAATGCGTATCTAATATTATTATTGAATACTAGAGTCTGCCCGCGGCGCCGCCCGCGTGGACGAAACTATACTGTGACAAACAATTTATTCTTTCAAAACCACAGTGATTATTGTACTAAATTTGTAAACATCTGTAAATTTGTAATTTACAGAAAATGAACAGTTTAGGACCTACATTAATAATCAAATAGATTCAGCTCATTCAGCTGAATAACTACAAAAAGTTATACTCAGAGCACCTCGTATATCCTCACGTTCAAAACAATCTTTTCATGTACTAATTATGCTAGTAATGCCTTTTTCAGACGATCTTGCGATCTCTATAACAAACTATTGAATGGAGTCGACATCTTTGCTAATTCATTAAACTTTTTTAAGAAAAAAGTGGGTGAACTGTTATTCTAAATAAAGTAAACATTAAAAATAGTTAAGACTATAATGTACATTGTAATAGTCGTAGATCAAATTGTCTCTTTTTTTTGTATTTTTGTATTACTTATCTCATCTTTATTGGTAGGTAAGGTACTTTGTTAAAAATGATAGTAACTGACACAATCTTGCACAATTATAAATCGTTTGTATCAAGTTATGGTACTTTAAGGTCTGTTTCTTTCCAAATGTTAATTTAAGAATGATTGTATATGACTGTTTGTTATCTAAATAAATAAAAATAGAAAATAGTTAAACTGTTTATGCTCTGAAAAGATTTTAATGCATAAATTGTTATTTACAAAATAAATTATGTACAGATTAGTTACAGAATAGTGACAATTTAGAGATTATTTACAAATTGTTAACAATTAGTTTAGAAAATGAACAGTGTACATGACCTCTACCATAGACGCAATTTTCCACCAACCCATGGTCCTTCCTACCTTCTCGGTGTATACGGAAAAAATCTCAAGAGAGTGCTTTCCTCATTTACACTTTTTTGACTCCCCATACAAATTCTGTTTTTGTCCTTTCTTTTTGGCTATCTCTTAACTCTCCCCCATCTGGATCTAGGTTCCACAAAACAGTACTTCGCGTCGGGCTACTTTCTAAAATCATTCAGACCTATTCATACCATCTTCTGATGGTGTACCAGATGCGCGCGGACTCGTGCAGTGCTTTCCAGTTTTCACGGCAACAGATGGGGTTCTGGTTCGTCCAAGGGTTCTGGTTATTAACGGGTCCTGGGTATTGGTCAATCTCACAGTGCGTGATCTTGGCTAGCTTGGCTATTCCGGTGTCACACCTGCTGCTACACCCATGTTCGGTCAGTAGTTGAGAGACGATGGAATCTAGTTCAATCTCCGGAGAGGCTCACTGCGATATCGAGAATGAAGCTATAGAGTTCGCACCCGCCTTCGCTCTAGTCCCATCGTTTCTGCCAAATAGCGACGGTTTCCTCTTTAATGGCTCTTCTTAGTCCTCTGTACTCCCTGGGAGCCAGGAGGCTCCCCTCCTCCGCAAATGGTCCTGCCCGAAATCTCAAGTTCAGCAAGGAAAACTTTAGCAAGCACAGGTAACGCTGTGGAACTACACGTCCTAGCTTTCGTCAATAAAATAAGCGCCATTCTCTGTGTACTGAGCTAAGCTCTCTTTACAATAAAAACATCGGCACATGAGCATCGGTACCATACGGCTGCAGCGTAGCACAGCACAGACTTCCTTGCAGCTTCCTTGGTATAAATTCTGAGCGAACGGAATAGAATTTCCCATTTGGACCCAGAAACTCGCGAAACCTTGCCGAAACAGCTCATAGCGCTTTCGCCGATAATTTGCGCATCGTAACTTCTTTTCGTACTTAAACACAGTTGAAATTATTAAATTTTAATTGACACTGATGGCAATATTTAATCGACGAAATAAAAACGTGATTTCCCTCTCATATTTTATAAAATTAAAATAATAATTTTGCAAAATTAAAATAATAATTTTGCATGCTCTAATGACAATCACAATGACAAATTGACAATTGAGATGACAATCAGAGAAATCGTAACTAAGCAACCCTGCGAAAATAATATTACTTATATTATTACGAAAATTTGCGATTTTATATTGCTTATTATTCAAAGTTTCTACACTCAATGTCATATTTTCTTCGGTTTTTCGCGATTCCCGGCATCAAGGAATCGAATTACACACAAATTCCCGATAAATATTGAAACGTGTCAAAAAAGTTTCGTAGAGCGCCATCTCGCTTTTTGTCTCGTTCTGGTTTAACGATTTTATATATTAATTTCTTGCTCTTTAGAGGTATTTCATTTTGAAGCTGTTTTCGTTTCGATTATCAGGTTTTTAAAGAATTGTTTTAAAGCTTTTTGTTTTCCACTTTTTGTGGTTTGCTTGCGGTAGTTCGGTTTGATTGTCATAAACCTACCAATATCTCAATTATCATGCAACTGCTAAAAGTGGTCGTTTTTGACACATATTGCTATCTAGTTACTTCTACGAATGACTACGAGGGCATGTAGTGATACCTTCTAACAATACTAGACCATGTGCCCTAAAAACTCACGTAAAACATTTTTAAAATCTTTTATAAAAACCTCTATGGGCGCCACTTTCGATCATACAACCCCCAACAAATCAGTTCATAAACAAAGAAGTTATGCCTGAAAATTCGAATAAACTCGTGCGACGGGAAACAAAATGATTGATACTTTTCAGGATTATGAAAAAAAAGTACAAGTACAAAGTAGCCAGATCTCTATAAAAAAATATGAGACCACATCTGAACTATGTTCTTTCAGATAAAAAAGAATTATTAAAATCGGTTAAATTGCCAAGTTATGGTAAAGGTTTGCGGTGAAGGTCCTCTCCTTTATTTAGTGTACTTTCTATCTACCTAGGTTCACATAAAAAAATCAATCCTGTATATTATAAGGTTATCGAGTAATATGACTCCCCTGATGATGAATAAGCAAACATGCTTTGGACTATTCCGTTTATGTGGCCGTAAAATAGATTGAGTACACTACAGTATTAAAATTCTTTATTGCCTTGATCAATAAGCTTATGTTTGTACTGTTTGATAATAATAATAATAATAATTTCCTATACGGTCAAATTCTTGAATGTATTTGAGAATTTATTGAAAACTCACTTGCCTTTTCAAAATAACAAAGTTCACTTCTGTCTTTCAATCAACCAAATTGAATCATGTGAACAACATACACTAGTGGTTCCGTGAGCTGTAGACCTCGCGTTAAAAAGTAGCTCAAATTGTATGATTTTTAAAAACAAATAAAACAGAATCGATATTAGTTTTTTCAACTACTTAATAAGTATCTACGTATAATGTGCAAATAATATACGCATTTGACCGGATATCCAAAGGTCGCGGGTTCGATTCCCGTTCGAGAATTTATCTGGTGCGAGTCATATTTTTTCTAGGATATTATAGTATAAAAATAGCATTGTGAATACAAAAATTATATAGCTATTTCGTCTTAATCAATAATCGAGGTAGGTATACTAAGTATACTCATCATGTGATGGAAGATGGCCTCATCATATCACTTTTAATTATTGATGATCAAATCTGGGAGAAAAATAACCTTGCTGAGATAATGCCAGTTCCTCTATATCAGACCTGCGTAAATTATTGATGCTCTTATTTATCAGCCAAGACTAGTTAAATTATTTTGCATTATATTTTGTATCTTCTTTCATGTTTTTATAAGTATTTCATATGTACCATTTTTATGTAACCCGAACTTAGTGTCTTATTAATTAAGTCGAATCTTATCTTTGTCCGCAGGAGATAGATCGGATCAACCGAATGGAAGACGAGGTCGACTCAATAGGAGCATATGAAAAAGATTTGGCGCGGATCGTCAGTCAGGACCCTTATCTGATGCGCATGTTCGAGAGTTCAACCAGACTGCGAGAACCTTACTCACACAAGGCCAGCATACCATATCTTCCTGCACCACAAAGTGCCTTTAACGCACCGCCCGCAAAAACTGTCATGAAAACTAAAAAAGGAAAGGAATCCGATCTCACTGACGATCGAAGCAATCGCAGAAAGAATTTTGCGTTGACTCCATCAGACAAAGGCTACTTCGATTCCGAAACAAAGCACAGAGAACACCGTAAGTGTTTCATAGTTTTATACAATAGAAACTCATAAGTAGATATGCATGGGATATTAATATTACTAATTCAAGTCTCATGAGTCTACCCCGAAAGGTTTAAATTAATCATGCAAGACTTCGTCGAGCCGCCAGCTCCCGTCTTATAATTACTTAGGCTCGACTTCCGTAGGTAGCGCTGCATAGTCTTTGATTCGTTTGCTTCATTTTATATTGGTTTAGTGGCTAAAGCTTGCGTTGTGTTATAGCAGTAACAAAGACAGTTGCCGGGCACCACGAGGGCGGCGGCGGGCAGGCGGCCGCCCAGCTGCAGCCGCCGCGCCCGATCCGACAGAACCCAATTAGTAAAACAAAGCATTTGGTCGCCGAACATTTAGATCAACTCAGATCCGGCCTGTAAGTAACGAGTTCTGTCTGATTTACTTAATTATTTTTATCTATTATATGTCTTATCGACGAAACTCATTTCTACACACATAGTGTGACCGTTTATGGACGATACTCAGTCTGCGAAATATTTCTCTGTCAACTAAAGTACAATTCAAACTGCATGCAAAGCTTCACTGGTTTCGTATGAAAACCGCATTTACCTTTGCGAATGATGCCCCAATTAAATTGGTGCTGATAATTTAATTTTGAAGTCCTTCGGCTGGCGTCGATCGCTCCTTAGCTACCACCATGGTACAATAATACTGCGCCAGGTATAGCAATCCGAGACAGAGGAAGTGACGTGGTCTACACTTGCTTACGTCATCTCCGCAGTCCACGAAGAATGTCAAAATTCCTCGTGATCAAATCAGTTTGACTAGTAGGTATGACCACAAGGAAGGAAGGGCGTATCGGTGTTGAAAATTACGTTAATTCATCATTAACTTAAACTGTTTCGTTTCTTAAGAGAAACAAATCACAATTGAAATAATTTGAGTGTGACAGAAATAATCACAGATCTCGTGCTCTACACGACTTGAAAGGGCATTGAACATGAATCTACCTATTATAGATTATTAAATTTTATATATATATATATATTGTTTGAATTAGTACTTAAAATATTTTGAAATCACAGCAAAGCCATGAACAATTTTTGACCTACTTTTCTGTGATTCGTGTATATGAAATTAATATAAAAATATTTCATTGTTATAAACATTACCTACTATTTTATTGAAAGACTACTACCTAAAAAATATTAAAATTACTAAGACTTGTTTTGAACTACGTCAAACCAAACTTCCATAGCAACTCAGCAGCGACGCGACGCGCATCTAAGGAGCGCGCTTCCTGAAATTGCGCGCACACTATCTTGAAACCCGTCGATTTAAATTTTCAGTAAGAATGCGTCATTTTACGGTCAAAAAAAATTTTTTTTTTCAAAAGCATTTTTTTTTTCAGAACGAACTTTTCCAAAATGTTTTTACATCATCTTGATTCCCTTCTAATTCCGCGTCTTTTGAGGACTCATACGTTCCCGTGGCCGCACGTCTCGTCTCCCGCCGCGTGATATCGCACCTCGCGCCGCCCAAAACTCGCGGCTAAGGGCACCTCTACAGCCTCAACCGTCACCAATATAGAAAAAAGTGTAAAGACCTAAAATGTTCCTTGGTTCAATGCCGAGGTGTTTTATTTTTTCATATTTTTGAAATTCGGCCCCGTTCTCAAGATATCGAAAATTTTCTGTGAAAACACGTTTTTTCAGTTGAAAAAAGTCGGTTTTTTTTCCATTTCCTAAAAAGTTTTTGACTTTTCAAAAATATTGTTTTACATCTTCTTAAAGCCCTTCAAATTCCACGTCTTTTGAGCCCTCATACGTCTTCGAGGCCCTAAACATCAGGGTATCACGGGCGAATCCAAGAATCTTATATTCATCCTACTTGAGCGAACGAAAAAACATTTTCAATGTTAAAAAATCCTTCATACTTTACTTGTAGTGACGTAAGCAAGTGTAACACTGCTCCACTGATTATTCCGGAAAAGGTAGAGTAAATATGGTTTGATGGTTTTGATGTACTTATTTTGGTGGTTTAATAAATTTATAATTAACAGTGACATTTAACGTAGGTACAACTTATTTACTATGACCTGCTCTTAGTTAAACATGGTGAGAGAGAATATTCCCAGGTGGGTTTGTAATATTGTCAGTAAAATATATAAATAAGGACTGTATATAGCAAATACACGCTTGCTATTTAAATTACCTGCTACACTGCTCAAGCATATTTCGGTTCAACTCTTAGATATATTTAGAACTTAAATGAAATAATTTTATGCTTTAATCGAAACTTAGTAGTAATTTTATACCTTAGTTTTAAGCTTATATCATATATATTTTGTTACACATGCATTATTCCATGAATCCAGCAGGTATTTATCAAAAATATATAAGTAATATTTGAATATTATGCTAGCAATCATAAGTTTGTTCCATGATTCCTAAGTTTTCATCAAAATATCATTTTGTGTTTTTCAAATAGCTGAATGAGAAACAGGAATCATGGCAACAAACAATGAAGGGTGTGCTTAATCGGCCTTCGTTGCAACAGTAGACATTGTAGAATCTATTCCAGGTTATCTAAGGAGTATCGCTTACCTGTCTCCTTAATCCCAACCAATCTGGAGTGGTTAAGAATTAGACAACCCGATGATGAGAAGAGGTGAAATTAAAATAATTTCAAACACTTAGAAAAATCCCGCCACGCTCCCTGCAATGTCCTCAGTTAGATGCGCATGGGTTTATGTCAGAAGAGGCTAGATTTTGCCTCCAGATGACCGGGGAGATAATGCAGCACCATCATTTACAAGTGACCTAGATGCACCGTTATCACGTTTGAATTTGGTCACCTGAGATCGGCTGCCAACCCATTTTGCATTAGTTCTGCAAATACAGTCCACGACAAACTTATCGCCTTCAACTTCAATTCTTTTGTGAAATCTGTGTATCAATTGTCTGTTAAGCATGCGTCAAGAATTCAACACTTCTACTCATCTAACTTTAGATCAAATTTGGTCACATCCGGCTGTTTAAAAAAAATGGAAACAAACATAATCATTTAAGATGTTTTAATATTTATTATGAAAGTAGCAGAAAGTTATGATACTGTTAAACTCTTGATTTGGAGTTCAAAGACAATCTGAATTTTATCTAAAGTTACAAATTGGTTCCAAAACCTATCTGGCTGTCTCAATTTTTTTAAGTAGGTACCCTGTATTATGTACGTGAAATATCCTGTCAAAATAACTCTAAGGCTTTCAATATATCAGAGTCTCTCTTGTGTGGCCAGAATGGGCCATTAAGACTTTAGAGCACTCATAACTTTGCTTTTAGTTAAAACAAGCTTTGATAATGATATGCGCATGAAAAGTTGCAATAGTATGCGAATTAAACTTGCATTTTTTTTTAATCTCCAGGGATCACACTTGTTGAAGTAACACACATTTCGTGTGGATCTGAACTGAGAGCCCAAATTTTAAATCATTGCGTATCAAATTGAAACTTATAGGGGGGTTAATAAAAAAATCTAAAAACCTGAAGCAAAGGTTCAAAAATTTCTAAAACGTGAATCATAAGGTTTTATAACCGTATGTGTTGGGCCCTCAATCCAGACGGTTGCAATAAGAGGCTTAGCATAGATCTCAGAAAGTATCATCTCTGTGTTAATAATTTTCATTTTAGAATTTAGTTAAAAATTTCTAACATCTTTTTAGAAATTTTCAACTCGCAAGGAGATGGCATAACAGATTTATGACTGTTTAACTTGGGCCCCCAGTTCACTTACTATTTAACCAATAACGTTTTAACGAATATTTCTTTTTTAGAAATTTACTAAGGTGTTAGACTTTATGATAATATCGTAATTTTATTGTATTTCTTCAGTTTAACTCATGTTTTGAAGATTCTACCTAGTTGGTTACTAAGTTCTGTAACTATGGAAAACATGAATAATACTAAATTTACAAATTATGCTACAATGAATTATATACCAAATGAAAGCACAAATATTTAAGATTATCATGTATTAAAATTATTCGAAATGACCGCCTCTGGCATGAATACACGCCTTTAGACGACGAGGCCAGTCATCGATGGCAGCACGAACTACCACCATATCCTATTCTGCGACTGCCTTGAGAATAGCGCGCTTAAGAGAGTTGAGATTCATGTGGGGCTTAGCACATGCTTTCTCCTCAATAAGTTGCCATATGGCATAATCCAGAGGATTTAAGTCTGGGCTGGAGGATGGCCATTCTTCCTGCGCGATAAAATCAATTTTGTTAGCCCGAAACCATGCTTGTGTAGATTTTGCTTTGTGCGCAGGGGCAGAGTCCTGCTGGAAGACCCATGGCTGGTTTTGAAATAAAGTGTGGCTTAAGGGTTTGACAACAGGTTCCAGAACGGTATCTTGATAGACTCTAGCGCCAGTTTTCACACCTTTTTCACAGAAATGAACCTTACATAGCCCTGAATAGGACACCCCCAGCCAAATCATCACTGATGAGGGGTGGTGACCTCGTTGGACCCTCGGAGCAATCATGCTGGCTTCTTTACTATTCTTAGCGTATACTCTATCATTTTGACGGTTAAAATTTTCTTCGACTGTGAAGATTTTTTCATCAGTAAACAAGATTTTTCGATGGCCGTTTTGTGCGTACTGCTTTAGTAGAGCGCGACTTCGTGCTAACCTCATAGCCTTCAATCGTGCGTTTAGCAGATGGCCCTTTCGTCTACGGTAAGCGTGAAGCCCAAGGTCATCATTGATAATTTTTTTAAGGGAACTTCTCTTCACAGTCATCTGTATTGCCAATAACTTTTGCTTCCGGACGGGATTTCTCGTGATTCTCGCCTTCACTGCCTTGATCACAGCTGGTGTCCGAACGGTGCGTGGTCTTCCTGATCTTTTTCGGTCATCGACGGTCAAGGTATTACTGTACCTATGGATAGTGCGATAAATAAATTGCTTGTTGATTTTCAACTTTTGTAGCAACTTGAAAATCATATTCGGTGGCTGCCCACATTTGTGCAGAGCAATTACAGCGACACGATTCTCCTTCAACCCCCATTCCATGGTGAAATAAACAAAATATGATATACGTGTGGTATGGAATTATAGCTTATAAAACTGTCAATAATATGTCATTTTTATTTTTTCTTTTCATTTGTTTTAATGGCCAGTAATCGATAAAGAAACTCAGTAACAGAACTTTTGACCAACCTGTGTATATGTTTGAACTGAGGGCCCAAGTTGAACAGCCATAAATCTGTCGTGCCATCTCCTAGCGAGTTGAAAATTTCTAAAACAATGTTAGAAATTCCTAACTAAATTCTAAAATGAAAATTATTAACACAGAGATGGTACTTTCTGAGATCTATGCTATGCCTCTTATTGCAACCGTCTGGATTGAGGGCCCAACACATTCGGTTATAAAAGCTATAATTCACGATTTAGAAATGTATGAACCTTTGCTTCAGGTTTTTAGATTTTTTTATTAAATCTCCTATAAGTTTCACTTTGATTCGCAATGATTTGAAATTTGGGCTCTCAGTTCAGATCCACACCACATTTCAATGTATCCAAATTCCAAAATGAACGTTTTGTTTGATAAGTATTATGTATTTGAACTAGACTTTAATCTCCTTACATTTTAGTGATAAACAGTAAATTCATTAGCATAACAATATTTAAAAAAACAAATGCTTCAACCTTATTATACCTACGTAATGAGTAGAACTACGTAAATGAGGGTGAAATTAATACGAGTATAATTCAAAGTCTACAAAACGAGTTTGTTATTTTATCGCTGTCAAAAGTCCAATCGTTCAAATCATTTATAAAGCTAGGGTTTCCTAGAATGACGGTGCCGTCATAATACGGCCGTAATATAGAGGCGTTGAATGTTGTCTATGTAAACAATATGGCGACACTCAGAAACCGCGCCCTAGCCTAGCTTTAGTCAAATAGACTAGTAGAAAATTAAAAAAAAATCGGCTTCCTTTACCGTTTCAACGGCATTTTGTGCGCAATTTGGGAAACATGACTTTTCCGATATAAAAAAGCCTGGAATTTGAATCTGAATGTTGCCAAGCCGATCGTTTTTTAAAGCGTGTTTTGCTCTTATAACGACTTGATTCAAGACAATATCTCTTTATTCGTCCACAGAAAATCTTCTACAGAATTAAAACTAAGTATGAGGATTTGCTTCAGGAGAAAAAAACACTGGTAAATAGCCCAGTTATTTCACTATAGAGTAATATAATAGAAATATAATAATAAACTTGTTGAGCATTTTTGTCTAGTAATTTTGTTAAAGAAATGATTTGCGTCGCGCGTTGTATTTTTACGGCCGTTTTTTTTTTCAAAAATCTACTGAATTGAAACTATTAAAATTTACCCGATAAAAATAATACTGGTGAATAGCCTAGTTATATCACTATATAGAATAATAAACTGGTTAAACATTTTTGTCTAGTAAATGTATTAAAAAAAAATTGTATCGCGTGGCGAAATTTTCTCTCCTCCAGCCACATCTCATACTTCCGGTACCTGGCGGACTTCCGGTTATCAAATTGAGTTCAGCGACCCCTAAAACTTATGCCAGGACACCTCACATGACCAGAATCGAGTTCTAATAAGATAAGGCTTCATTATGGCCCTATCTTGAATTTTGGGCAAAGGAGCCAAAATTAGGCTTGGCAACATTCAGAACCGAATTCAGCAGGCTTTTTTACTTCCGAAAAGACATGTTGCCAAAATAGCTCACAAACTTGAAAATTTTAATAAGAATAGTTAAAATAATAATTAAGTCTAAATGGCTTTATTCAAATAAACTTAATAATTACGCACTTTTGAATCGTCCATATTTTCCTACCACCCGTTCCAGACTATTTCAACTGACAAGAAGAACGGGCGCAAGAAACTTAGCAGCTTTAATAAAAATGAGTACCGTTATTTATAAATTTAAATTATATCGTTACCAAATACAGTACTAACATGATTATTGACAACAAAATACCCCGTTGAAAATTATATGTTACATCATTTCCACGCATTTCGATCGTTCAAATAATCGTCAACTTTAAAAACCTTTATACCCTTATGAATTTTCATGCAAAGGAAGATCAATCACTTGTTGTGGAACTTTATTAATAAAGGCTTAAGGAAACTATCCCTTGCATGATCTTATTTTGATGCAACTCTCCTAGTGAGTAATAGGAAGAAGCGCAATAGGGCCCTTAGGAAGGATATCTAGCACGCGATTATATAACAGCACTGATTTTGATGTTACCTTAATAAAAATAGATAACCAATTTTGCTGTTTGAAAGCGCATCTTTAGTATCACCTACTATATAAGTAGGTACACACACAATCATGGCACTGCATCAACCTAGTCATTATTTTGTCTCGTTCATTCCTCCCATCTGAATTCTGATTGATTATTATGTTCACGTAAACCCATTATTTAACTACATAGTGACGATAATGGTAAATAAAACAATTTTTAAATAATCCAAAGAATTAAACTTTAATTATATTTTGTTCATTTGCATTAAAACGTTTTCCTAATATTTTTTTCCAAATAACATCAATCTGATTCATGATGATGCCTGTAAATGTACTTGCCCATCATTCTAATATGTAATGTTTAGCAAAAGTTTGATCTGTAGTCGTCCTTTGCTTTTCTGCCT
Source organism: Agriphila tristella (assembly GCA_928269145.1). Taxonomy (NCBI): domain Eukaryota; kingdom Metazoa; phylum Arthropoda; class Insecta; order Lepidoptera; family Crambidae; genus Agriphila; species Agriphila tristella. The sequence goes on from OV743430.1 coordinate 16,792,273, forward strand.
TCAGAAAACTTTGCACCGTTTGATGCGTAGGGGTCGTATGCACGAACAACGCAACCCGACCAAACTTGGGTTCCCAAAATTCAAAATTGACACGAAAAACGTTTAAAGAGGTGATTGGCACAGCATCAATAGTGAATAATTTCCGTCGTGAATAAGTCCCCAAATCAATAGTGGTATGCTTTGCGAAAGTAGGCGTTAATATTTTTTTTACTGACTGTTTTGCTTGATTAGCTTGCACGAAGAGTCGGGGACGTCGGAGAAACCTCGGTCGATCCACTTACTGGAGGCAGCCACGGTGGACCCTGCAGACTCGATATACGGAATAGCCATCATTGCGGCGGTTGGCACTGCCCTCGTGCTAGCTATAATAGGATTCGCGTTTGGCTGGTACACGTGAGTAAACACACAATTATTACATACATAACTTGTTTATTTTTAGCGTACATCCTGATTTTACTAGAGGTACTAAAGCATTTTAAACCCTGATTATTTTTCGTCTGACAAATACGTAATTTATTACTAAACAACTCACCTATAGTACTTATTTACTATATTAGCTTATTTTTGTTGGCATTTACACGAGTCGACTTGACAGGCAACTTGGCAGACAACTTTAATCAATTACTTAGCGATTTTTATCGACAATCGCTTGTAAATTCTAATTGCAAACCTAATTTCAATGAGGTGGCCATCGAAATGTATTATTAGGAGGTGGCGATTAAATACAAGCGATTGTCGATAAAAAGCGGTAATTGACTAAATTCACTTGCCAAGTCGCCTGTTAACTCAACCCATGTAAATAGGGGGTTTTATAACGGGAGTTTAAAAATATGTAGGTATGTAATTTTAAAAGTAATTGAAACTAAATCTAATTATAATAGGTGAGCGGTTGAGAATAGTTTTCGCACAAGTCATCTCTTAAATATGATGTGGTATCGATGCACTCATTACGATATGTCCTGATCACAAAAAAATAAGATGGCAAGCGCAAAAATGGTGGGGGTAAAAACCGTTCAGGTCACAAAGTTTTCAGTAGGTAAAAATAATTTTTTCCCGTCTTTTTTTCCTTTTACGTCATACTATGTTCATTTAGGAGGTGGACCCTATTTTAAACCTTTTTATTTGGCAGAATGACCAAAAGGGCAAAGGCGGCGGCCGACGTCGACTACCCGGCGTACGGCGTGACGGGCCCCACTGTCGACATGTCGGGGGACCGGAAACTGGCCCACTCCGCCCACATGTACCACTACCAGCACCAGAAGCAGCAGATCATCGCCATGGAGAGGTGAGGGTTCCAAGGGTTATCATTATCACCAACATGTACAGTTTTACCAAAAGAGTGTTTCGCAGGTTGTCTGGTTCGCAATTCGTCTGGCAGACAAACCGCGAATTTTTCTTCTCAATTCGTCTGGGAGATCTCTGGGTCCAATACAGTGAATTTTCTATCTGTCTAGGTTAGGTACCCCTATTTATTTTCTTTCATTCCTTTAGTAGGAATCTCGTTTTGTAATCATTTCATTTACATAATAGCATTATTGAATTTTTAGATTTTAGGCATTCACAATGCTATTTTTATATTAAGATAATTAATATTAGAAAAGATACTAGAAAAACCGGCCAAGTGCGTGTCGGGCCACGCGCAGTAGGGTTCCGTAGTTACCTTATACCATACGATATTTAATACCACTATTATTTTCCGTCTGCAAAAATAACTTTGTTTTTCACAGTGTTGGTATGAATGACAAAGTTATATTTGCGGTTTTGGAAAATATGATATATCTCGGAAACTGATTACTATATCTCGTTCAAACCAATTTCTACAGCATATATTTTTTTAGATTTTTCACTTTCTTATTTCAAAAGTTAGAGGGGGGGGACACGCATTTTACCACTTTGGCGGTGTTTATCTTTCAAACGGTTGACTTTGAAAAAAATTCGTTTTAGGAACCTCAATCTCATTTTAAAAGACCTATCTATAGATATCGTGATACACGTATTGGTTTGAACAACATTTTTTTTTCAGTTTCAGTTCCATGTATGGGGAGCCCCCCCTTAATCTTTAATTTTTTTATTTTTGTGTTAAATTCGTTAAGCGGTTAACAGAATACATCTACCTACCAAGTTTCAACTGTGTAATCCTAATACTTTCGGAATAAAGTGGCTGTGACATACGGACGGACAGACAGACAGACAGACATGGCGAATCTATAAGGGTTCCGTTTTTTGCCATTAAGGCTACGGAACCCTAAAAATCGACTCATCAGTATCCCGTCTGAGCTGCTACGGGTCGATTTTTCTACTATTTTTTCTAATACTTATCAATTATCTTAGATATAGCATTCCCAAAAACAGTGTTGATTTCCCTCCTAGTGCATTATATCTATTGGGTTTTATTTTACTACTAGCTTCCGCCCGCGACTTCGTCCGCGTGGACATTCGAGAAAATCCTAAGGGAACCTTTAACCAGGATACGAAGTATTCGATGTTCTAACATCCTGCCTCGCTAGGCAGTACGCTTGGTGTGGACGTATCTCGCTTGCAGGCAGGGCGTTTGCCATTTGCGCGTGAGGATGCGGCCCGACATCGCACTCGGTCGATATAGTACACGCTTACCAGCCAGAGGCCTGCTGCGCGCAAGGCACGTTCACACCAAGCGGTGTGACTGTTCAATTTTGACCCAAGGTTCATGGCACGGTTATTTACGAATATTGTATCATGTATTAACACCAGCAACCCCCTCAATAGGGGGCTGAAACAATGCCCCACCTATCTAGATTCTAGATGCTATCCGCATTGTTTTGTGATATGCGTCCCAGACTCAAAAATACCTCCACTGGCATAATACAATTAAAAGAAAATTAACAAAATTAATTTTAGTAAAAGACGAATTTCAACGGGACTGCTAACGTAATGAACTCTCTTATTGTCAATCCAACATCAAGAGTGTCTGTGTTTAGTTCGTTCGTATGGTGAATGCAAAAGCGTTTGTTTTCAAACATAGTGTTATTGTGTGGTGTATCTAGGTATGTCCCTAAATGAACAATTTATATTGTTCCCCTATACTTCGAATGAAAGAGCCGACCACTGGTCGTTTACCCTACGATAATCCTAGGCTGAGAAATTACTAGTCTAGTTGACACATCTCAATACCAGTATTGACAAAAGGCAGGTCATTAAAGTAGATTAAATAATAAAATGACACTTACCGAATGGAAATTCATAGTTACCAGAAACTCAACACTAAACACTGACTAAGGATTAAATATTATTAGGTATCTATTTAGGATTATTCTCAAACACTTTCGTCCTAAATTACAAGTCTGCATATAATTTTAAAACCTTCCGTCCCTCTCGGCCGTCCCGTCTCGAATCCCCAACTCTCCCCTCGGCCTCGCTTCTGCATCCCTATCCCTATCACATTACCTACTTTTCGTTATTGTTCCCACGCAGTCTTTCCACGAATTCAAAGATATTTGAATCTTAAGTTTGCACTTGTTAAATTTGGTTCTTCAGATAAAGTCCCCTCTGGTATAAGAGTTCTTGTTACTTAAATATTTAGGAGAGCCATTTGTGTCACAAATGTTTTTATTTATTAACATTTTTATTACCACTTTTCAATATTTTCAGCATAAGTTTACAAGTGGTGCCAATGTTTAATAATTTATGTATCCCATAGAATGTTTTGCTGGTCTGAACCATAGTCAAGGTAATGTACAGTATGTGTATAATAAAAGGTGTATTCAGTAAGGCAAAGTTGAAATACTTTCATTATATTTCCTTCATGGCGTCACAGCGGGCTACCTAGCAAGGCAGGATATTAAACTTTTTATCCAGGTTAAGGGTTCCCTAAGGATTTTCTAGAATGTCCACGCGAACGAAGTCGCGGGCGGAAGCTAGTAGTGTAAAATAATATAATACTTAGAAAGCGGGCTTAGATTTTACTGCATGCACGTGCATTTTTTTTCTGAGAAATTACAAAAGACAGACCCAAAACTCGACACTTTATTGTTTACTTTAAAGCCATTGACCATTTTACCGTGCCAGATGTGGGGACACCAGACCCCCTAGCCAAAGTAACATTTACAAATTTTCGCTATCGCTTCGCTTCGAAACATGTATGGATTTGACGTTTTAAAATTCGATTGTTAACGAAACCTTATGTCAATCCCATACATGTTTCGAAAGCGAAGCGATAACGAAGATTAGCGAATGTTACTTTGGCTAGGCCCTCAGGTCCAGGTAATCGTCGTTCTAACAGTATAATTCCCCAAAGATATTGTTACAACGAATTCATCGTAAACTCTTCTTAAAAACTTAAAAGTCGAATATCTTTTGATTGAGTAAACCGATTGCGATGAGATAAAGACTAAATTACTTCGCAAAATACATAGTATATTTCTATGTAAACATCATTACGATTAAGTTAGCGTTTTTTAAGTTATTAGCGCACAAACATACAGATAAACAGATAAACAGACAAACAGACAAAAATTCCAAAAATGATAGAAATGGGTTTTATAGGTTGTTATCAAACACCCCAACCACTTTTTTTTCAATATATTTTCTTTGTACAGACACAACTTTTTTACAGTTTTATTATATGTATAGATTGATGGTAATTACATTGCAACCAACGAATGCAAAATTGATTATTCCGCAAATAACATTGTGATTGATACAAAAGTACTTAAGTTGGATTGTTATTTAATTTTCAATCATTCAGTTCTATTTATTTCAATTTACTTACTTACGTAGGTACTTACTTTACGTTTTTAATGGCGAAGCACGCTACTACGACATCGAACTCATAACAAATGCAAATTGTACATAATTTTTTAAAGCTTGCTTTCATTTTGTTTGTCCTTTGTTTGTGTTCAATAAGTAACTAAATTTGTTCGGCCTCAATTATTCTGTAATGCCTTAACGAGCCGCGCTTTGTTGTGTCCTACTAGGTACTTACCGATTACATTTACGATTAACGTAATGAAGCTTACAACAAAACACTGCAATTTCTAGTAATTATACAAATACACAGATCTGCCCCCCTACTCAAATGGCTTATATTTCAACTTGAACATTTAAACTTAAATATGAACAATAGATGACTAGACTATACATGTCGACAACTTATGTAAATCACAGACTTTGGTGCATTATGGAATTGACAAGCTTACGTATCTACTGCTTATTTTAAAGCTTTAATAGTAAGCGTGCCATTTGAGTAGGGGGGGGGGGGGGGGGCTGATGTAAACTTAGAAACTATCTTTGATATAAGTATATGTAATGTAGTTAAGTACTATGATGTTTGCAAAATCCATTTTGTTGACCGAGCGAGCGTGAGTTGATTCGTCCAAGACTGCGAGCGATGCGTCTCTGCTTTCAGCTTGTGCGAAAATGCTTTCGTGTGTCCGTCCGGCTGTTTTCCGAGGGTAGATACCTTTAATGGTGTAGATGAGCACTAAGAAAGGATTTTAGAAAACTCCTGTTATACAGTGTTGCTACAGGGTGTTCCAGTTTGTATAAAGGTAGAGACACCATTTTTGGAGGGTAAATCCCTTTTATGGTGTAGGTAAGCACTAAGAAAGGGTTTTGTGAAATTTTCGGTATACAGGGTGCTACAGGTTGTTCAAGTTTGTATGAGAATTTGTATGGGGCTGAAGGTAGAAACACCATTTTTGGAGGGTAGATTCCTATTATAATGTATGTGAGCACTACGAAAACGGTTTTGGAAAATTCCCGTTATACAGGGTGCTACAGGGTTTTCCAGTTTGTATGAAGGTAGAGACACCATTTTTGGAAGGTAAATACCTTTCATGGTGTAGGTGAGCACTGAGAAAGGGTTTTGGAAAATTCCCGTTATACAGGGTGCTACAGAGTGTTCCAGTTTGTACATGAATTTTTATGAGAAAATTGAAATGTGTGAAATGAGGTCTACAGATAAATACCTTGGTATATTGGCAATCCGCGACTTTAAAATAAATGCAAAACTATCTTAATCACGCGAACGAAGTCGCGGGCAAAAGCTATATTGTATAAACACGTAGGTACTTCATTTTCGTGGATAGGAAAAATAAAAAAAAAAAATGTTTAAGCAACTGTACTATAAGAGGTATTAAAAAAAGAATGTGGGTTCGCCTCGTGTGATAATAGTATCATTATGTACAGTTACATACAAGACTTTATCTACACCCATTTTTGTTTTTTTATTTGGGAAACAAACAATATTTTAATACATTATGGATTAAAAACACCCATGATATGTATCCTCTACAGAGGGTTTTGACTTCGACTTTCCTCCTCTTCCTCGTCATTATATCTTCCGAAAGTGTGTTATAATGTTGTACTAAATTTCATAATGTAAAATTTCGCGATCCTCTCGCTCGGATATAGTAATGTTGGCAGTAAGCTAACCCTTTCAGAACCTTTTTACACAGGATTTAAAGCATGGGTGTAAATATAACCCATTACAGTGCAGTCAACTGAATCATAAAATAACTTTTTAATTTTTATAGCACACTTTTAATTTTAATTTATTGGCTCGTATGGGCTTGTAGTATCTCTGGTCTGTAGTGCGGAGCGCGCCATTTTTAATGCAATACAAAAAGTTTTGATTTCTTAAATCTGGCTTAAAATGTCTGATAGCTGTGAATGTTAAGAAAATTTGACTCCATCTAATATTTATTGAAAATTTTGATTTTAGGCATTCACAATAGTTATATTAATTAATTATCTGTCCAATATTTTAGATGCAGTGACGGAAATGGATTTGAGCAAGGTATAATACGGTAATACCAGCAAAGTCTCTCTCTCTGTTTTTTAACCTTGATCTTTTATTTAGTAGGTTCAATCCCAAATTTTATGAGTGTATAAAGTAGTGTATGACACTGCAAACAAGGTCATTTTTGGACCCCTTTTCAAATTTTGTCAGGTCATTCTATAACAGCAGTAAAATCAATTTGTGAAGTTTTAAAAAATTTTTCTTTTTACATTTTTGTCCCAAACTTTTCCCTACACAAATAGAAATTGTTGTCACTGTTTGCGCCTCGCACGGTCGACCCGTGCGAGCTCCGCTCCCGCCACCCACCTTCCCCCGCTCGCGTCGTTTGCGCGAGGGTGAGCGTGCGCGCCTAAATTTTTTGGACATAAAAAGTGGCTGAAAATTGTGAATTTAAAAAGAAATTATTCATAATTATCTCACCAAATTTTTTTTTATTACTTCCTTGAACTTTTATTTAATTTTGTAGAGGTCGCAAAATGACCCTGTATAAATGATATATAAGGAATTATGCATCAGTTTCATAAACTACATGCATTAATCTAGGCATGTCAAACATGTGACTTGTTTGACTGCAGCCCGATCCAATTTAAAAATCATCCTTCTGATGCGGCCCGCAAGCGTGTCGAAATAATATTTCAATTCTAAAGTGCTTGACACTTTACCCATGTAATGAAAGTTAAGTTTTGCGGCCCACTGATTCTACGGTCAATATGCATTTGGCCCACCAATGATTCTAGTTTGACATGGCTGCTTAATCCGATAGGAACGGAATGGAGCAGCGCAACGGGTCCATATCAGAACCGGAATCTGAAGAGGACAACGAGGAAGGCGACTACACCGTTTACGAGTGCCCTGGATTTGCAACTGTAAGTACTTTACTTTAGAGTACACATTTGCATGTCACACACACGCCATTTAAAAGACGACCGTAAGTATTAATAATTGGGTGTCGCATACTCGTTCACTGAAAGAGTTATTAAATTTTTCTACGTTGGGTTACGATTTAAAAAATAACAATGTTCTATTGTTCTTTTTAATGGTCGTGACGCTTTCACAACATTTTGTTGAATACGACCAAAATTTCACGAGCAAAACGTACTCTTTCATCCTATACAAAACATTATTCCGAGTGATGTTCTTACCTAACTTCAGCAGCAAGTTTCATAATTTAATTATATATTTAAAGCACTTCAATGTCTTTTTTCAACACAAATAAACTTTTGCAAAATTACCCTTTCAAACCAACAATATGCGTTAAGACTGTATATACGCATTTCAAAGAAATTAGCGTTTTTCCAAACAAGTTATCTAAAGAATTAAAGCATTACTATTGATGTAAACTTTAGTTTTAGGAAGCAAAATTCTTAAATTAGTGCCGTATAGAGAGAAAAACATAATAAATTATCAGGTATTTTAAAACAAAGACAATCTGTTTAAGTGGAATTCCAAATTTGCTTGTCAGAGGTATTTTTCAAACACGTTTCAGCTGTAACAAATAATAATACGAATACGACTCATATTTATTTTTTCATTTATTGTTTGTATTGTCAAGGAGTGCCCTATAGAGAAAAAAATTTAAAAAATGATTTTAATCACAGAGAAATAAAATATTAAAAAAATGCTCAAATAGGTACACTGACATGTTTTTTACTGGCATTTACAGATTTTAAAGTAATTTATTATTTTCCTTAGAAATAATGAGGTATTTGTCTATTGTATTGAGTATTTTGTATATACTTATATCTAATATATAATTTAATAGGAATTTTCAAAGTTTGCCCTCATTACGGTTCGCGCAGAGATGTTTCGATCATTTGTATGGAAAATTTAAAAATGGAACGTGATGCGCGTCTACAGCCTTAAACGACAATGTCCAAAACTTTTGAGTTCATCCACAGACTGGTGATATGGAAGTGAAGAACCCCCTGTTCTCCGAGGAGCCGACTCCGGCCACTCCCGGCAAATGCGAGCTGGTGAAGCCCCAACCGAAGGAATAACTGCCCGGCCCTCCGCCCACCGGTGCCCTCCAGCCCTGGCGACTGATCCTCATCATCTTCTTCAAGTTCATCTCCTTCCTCATCCCTTTATTTTAATCGGTTAATTGGGTTTTTGACACCATTAACCATTGTTACCAAGGCCCAGCTTTTCTAAAACAACACTTTATTTATGGCCCAAAAACCCGATATCTTCCAATAAACTGTAAAAAAACGATTTAAATCTATGTAGGTACGATTTTTATTTGCTTTGAATTGTAATCAATTAATAGAATTTGGCAAATGAGTGACGTCACGTACGCTATTTTCATAAAAACCTTTGGCGTTTTTACAGCTCTTAAAAAGTATGTCATTAATTGGGGTGTCAAATACCCAAGTAAACAGTTTGCTACCTAAAAATCAGGCGAATAAATATTTCCTGCTACATTTTTTTTAATACGGTAAAGCTTTTTATATGGTTATTTATCAAAATTAAGGCTTTCAAAATATCTCAAAGTTTACAAAATTAAACCAACCTATGTATTCGAAATAGCCACTAACGAGATTATGTCCATATGGCAGACGTTCATTCCCAATGGAACTACCTCCATAGGCATAGTTAACTATAATTCCATTTGGACACACCAACTTGAACGTACTTCCATTTGGAAGAATTTTATTGTATTTGGACGTCTGCCAATTGGACGTCTTGTCAATCCGACATCACTCATACCTCATACTTAAGAGGGCACTGCAAGATGGCGAAACTATAATGTTTTTCAAAATGAAAAACAGACCTAAGTAATCTTCATTCTATTATCAGTCTTTAAACGAATTCTTATCATAGTATTGTATTTATTAAAAATCTATTAAGGTGACGGGATATTTTCTACTTTAACTATCGTTTAAACCAAAGTTTATTTTTATATTCTGAACAACAAATACGTCTACGCAATACAGACCAACCAAAATCGCCGACCCGACGACGCAGCGCAGGCCAGCGGCCTATATATAGGCAGGGCTGTGTCGGCTGGGTTATATGCTACGGGCTGTGTTGGCTCGCTTATATGCGCCGGGCTGTGTTGGCTAGCTTATATGCGCCGGGCTGTGTTGGCTAATTCATATGCACCGGGCTGTGTTGGCTGGCTCGTATGCGCCGGGCTGTGTTCGCTGGCTGTATGGGCCGGGATGGGTCGGTGTATTTTGGTATTTTATTAACGATATAGTCTGTTTATCCTTACTTTTCTTATTTGGTAAACAATATTTACCCAACTTTATATCGAAAACATCAATTATTAGTAAAATAGGTACAACAAATTATTTTCAACGCATTTATTACGAAAGTACTACGATTACTACAAATACGTAACGTAAAAACTACGAATCATTAGTGACAATTTTATTTAATAAGACAATATAATTTCAAATAACGATACTAAATAGGACAAGTAAGGATAAACAGACTTACGGCACTTCACATGGGTATTCGTGTTCGCGTAGCTTATTAAATATGTTCGTGTATTCGTTTAGCATTCAAAAATCGCAAACACGCCCTCCCTTTTTATGGACGCGACAAACACGTTGGAGCAAATAAAACAAAGAAAAGTGGAAATACACGAATACGAATAACTATGCACAGTGTATTCGATTAATAATAATGCTCCGTATGGAGCTTTTATCTAAAAGTTATAATTGGTCGTATTTATATTTTCTAGTTAAGTATTTTCTAATGATAATAATAATTATACAACTGATATAATACATACTGACACAGCAAAGGTAATGAAATTTTTTCAATTTATTTAATTATGAAAACATAATCAATTATTTTCATAGTTATTCCCACCGGACATTTAAACGTATTCACACTAGAGATAATTTCTTTAAGTTACTCAGATATATCGTATCAAATTGCATAATTTAACCAAACGGTGATAAGGGTAAAAAAATGAATTTAATTAAAAAACATATTATTGTTATTGCTTTTTAATTGTTTATAAAATAAAAAAGTGTTTCCAAATAAAATATATTCCTAATAAAAACAAAAAAACAAGGCAAATAATTTATTTTGCAAATGGTGAAGTACCTGTAATAATATATATTAATGGAGCTAATGAAACTAATTAGTGTCATCTGCACCATTGATGGTGCAAATCAATGGTGCATACGTACGTTACAACGGGAATACATTTTACGCTTATAACGCGGTAATACCGTGCCTATAATACCAATTTTAATAACACTAAGTACCTGCTATGTTTGTTTAGATCAGGAATTCTCAGACTATTTTGGGCAATACAAAAAAACTAAGAAAGTGGTCTAACTCATATTACGAGTAGAAATGAACCTTAAGGTAGCTCATATAGTTTTTCGTCTCGAGCTCTCTAGCTTTTAGATTTACTATTACTATTCTAAAGGATAGGCCAAAAAGATATTGCACTTTTAAACGGGATTAAACAAATATAAAGTAATGACCACCAAAAAACACTTTGCCCTAAGCTCTCTTACCAAAAAATATGCTAAACACCAAAAAAATAAAGTTTGCAATTATTACAATATTTCTAGCTTTCAAAAATTCAAAGACCAAATTAATGTGGTAGGTAAATGATCACCAAATCCTAGCGAGCAAATTATTGCAATATTTCTGCCTAAATAAACCACTATGATTGCCATAAAATGTAGGCATAATACCAAATAAAGTACAATGAAATTATATTCAAAAACCAAATGTAGTAAATGATCACCAAATCTTAAAATAAACCACTACAATTACCATAAAATGTACGGGCAAAAGCTAGTGTACAATAAATGCCAAATTAAGTTACAAGATTTCGGCAATCATTTTGACGCTCTTTCGACGGAGTGGGGGTAAATTTGCGCATTATGCACTAGCGAGCAAATTATGTGGGCTCGGAATAAATTTTAATGTATTGGATTTTCATAAAATGTTCGTTCGTTTTTAATGTTGTACTAGGTTAAAATTACGGATCGTTTTTATTACAAAAAAATACTTTTATCATAAGTTTAAGTATATTATATTAGTGTAGGAAATGAAGCGATCTTTTGTATGGAGACCCCAACATTAAATCCTCAGTCGATGAAACCTTGCAAGGATGTAACATAGTATGAACCAAAACCTATGTACTAATATCCAAAAACAAAAAGAAAAGATTTTGATTTTTTAAAAAATATGTTTCATTTATGATACTTTATTATACTATAAAGTTTCGTCTACTGAGGATTTACTGTGGGGGTCCACTACCTTCATTTCCTACACTGTATGTGCAGAAAGTTAGAAAGATAAAAAATATTTCATACTTTTTAGTTCCTTTTCAAACCGTTTTTTTTCAGTTTTTTTTCAGTAAATTATTATTTTCTGGTTAAAAACCAGCTTCACCACCAAAAACCTTCAACGAGCTAAAACAAAACATCTCCTACTGGACTACTTGTCAAGACGAATCAAACGAGCCCAAACTCGATGGGGTTGTGTGGTATTATTATAGAGTTGTGGCCTTCTTACGTTTTCATTTTCAGACCCTAGAAACTATTAGTCCGTGAGCCCACGACAGTATTGCCTACGTCATATGACATCACGATGAAATGCATGGCACACGGTCGGAAAAGTTGTGCTGAGCGAGGATCAGAAGATTATCGCAAATAAAATTAGCCGGAAGCTTGAGAAAATCTTCCACTTCCGGTCAAAATTTTAAGATTATATTTACGTCATGTGGCATCAGTAAGAGACCCGTGTCATCATTTAGTTTTCAATCGTAGAGAGAGTAAACATAAGTCTGTCAGTTCTGAAATGGCCGGAATACCTTAAACTTAAAATTTTTGTTTTTTAGTCATTTTCTCAAGCTTCCGGCCAATTTTATTTGCGATAATCTTCTGATCCTCGCTCAGCACAACTTTTCCGATCGTGTGCCATGCATTTCATCGTGATGTCATATGACGTAGGCAATACTGTCGTGGGCTCACGGACTATATTGTATTTCCCAACAGAGTACTCGTCAAGACGAATCAAACGAGCCCAAACTCGAGGTGATAAGTTAAACATAAGCCATTTTAAACTCGGATAAAACAAACAATATTTTTTTTGATATTTACAAAAACGTAATGCAATTTAGTTTATAAAAATAAAATCGTCGAGATGAGCCCTGTCTGGTCGTCGTTAGCACTGCGATCGACAACGCATACTTTGGAGCACTCGTTGAATGTGCGTCCAGTGGCGTTTCGCAAAATATCATAATAAATACTTATAGCAAAATGACACCAAGTGACTTTAAATTAGTAGTATTTTCTAGTTTGATATTTTTGAGGAGACCAAACATCAGGACGAATTAAAAATACATTAGATATTTCTTAAGGAGGTCGACCAAACTAGATTCGATGGTTTTTTCTACTCATGCTTTAAAAGTGCATAAACTTTAGGTCGATCCCTTATTCAAAGATAGTGTCGAAACGCCGAAATGGCAAACAGGCTACCTTGGGCTACCAGATGTCACTTGTCACTTAGTGCATGTTATACGTATTTCACAAGTTCCAGATAGCAATTAAGCAAGCACCTATCTTCGGTATTAATTTTAGTTGTCAACGCCCGAGCGTCTCATTCTCCGGGGATTGAAGGATTAAAGGCCTACTCAAATCTGACCGGTATCCTGTACCGGTTGCGGTAACGATATCCCGATGGGTATGCGGACAATGCGCTGTTCAAACCATAGCGGAACTTTACAGCTATCGGAGGCGGTAAGGGTACTAGCGGCGCGGGGTGGCGCCCGCGGGGGGAGTAACAAATGTTTCGCCGAACACGCGGTACATACCGCGTACCCATCCGGTATGCGGTTTAGGTTTCGTAACAGCTGTGGTAATGCCTTACAAAATACCGGTTGGGATATCAGTCGAGATTACCGTTACCCACGGCGGTGGCGGATACCGGTCAGGTTTAAGTAGGCCTACAAAAATCAAACTTGTCATACGATTTCCTTGGCCTTCTTGTTTTTCAACTGAATTCAGACGCAAACCAAAATAAAATAAATAAAACACTGTAACCGGCCTGCGAATGCCATTTCTGATACCAAATTGTATTCAATTATTATTTCCATATCCTCGTTGTGATTCGATAATCGCATAAAATATCGGCCTAATATTTAATTAGTATACAAGGTTGGTAAGGAGTGTTACCATACGTGGACCATACGACGTTTTTCAATACATTTGCGAAAAAACATCATAGGTACCTACTGAAATTGTAGTAAAATAAACGTAATTAGAAACAAAAACGCATGGCGTGCGATAACATAAACAAATCAACTTTATGGTATAATCAAAGTTGATTTTACCCTACGCTTTTTACGCAAGGAGTGCGGTAAAATTAACTTTCAGCACGCTGTAGGTACTGCCATCGAAAGCACCTTCAAGCAACCGTATTGAGAAATTTTCGTTGTTTCAACAACGATAACTCGATGTGTGTTAGTTAATCCACAGCACTTTTTGATAACATTTTTGTTAATTCCGAAAATGACCAATTTATTAGTTTAATAATACTTATATATTTATTATGTATTCAAAATTATATAACCAAGTATATTTTTTCATACATTAGGAAACGTATTTTACCTACTTATACTTATTATAATACTTAGTGCAGATTGCAAACATGCGTTCTTAATACCTACTGCTAGCTATACTCGAGCAAAGTATTTATTTTATATTTTAATTGCAAATTTCATTCTTTGAATTATAATAACTTTTAGTTTATATACTTACGTCTGATTTTGTTTGGAATTATTCAACATTACATATATTTTTTGTGAGGAGACATACATTTATTATTATTACACACCTAGATATACATATAATAGGTAATTATGTATTATAAATGAAGACTACAGGGGGGAAATAGGAATGTCAATCAAAGGCACATTTGCGTAAATCAAGATTGAAATTTTAAAGTTCTGAAACTGCATGTGCACTGAGGATAACAAATCAGCAGATAATCGGCAGGCAAAAAGAAAATTATTAAAAAAATCACAGATCTCGTGCTCTACACGACTTGAAAGGGCATTGAAAATGAATCTACCTATTATAGATAATTTAAAAAAAAATTACATCATCTTAAAGCCCTTCGAATTCCGCGTCTTTTGAGCTCTCATACGTCCTCGTGGCCGCACGCGAGCCGCCCGCCGCGTGATATCGCACCTCGCGCCGCGCAAAACTCGCGGCTGAGGGCACCTCTACAGCCTCAACCGTCACCAATATAGAAAAAATAACTTTTTAAAAAACACGTTTTTTAACCGGACTAAATTATTACAAAAAAATCGGAATAAAAACATTAAAACGGACTAGTAAAACAGACTAAAAAGTATAAAATAAATTTTTCTGTAAATATTACAACCCTATACCTACAGAAATTTTAAACCTAAAAACGTGGGGCGCATTTTGTATAATTTATCATCCATATTGTCTTTAGCATGATTCATAATCGATGTCTTACTGACATTCCTTGTTTTTCCCCTGTTTCTTCAATTTATTGATTATATTATCTTTACAGATGGTTCATGTTCCGATCTGCACATCAGCTTAATTTGTAACGAAATATAGAGAACCGGTGGATTAATACTTTTGTGTAATTAACATATCTTTAAAAAGTACTCTTTTCCAAACTATGTATTCAACGTCGTTTAGGCATCAGGACAAAAACATGATAACTAATAGGCGTTACAAACAAATAACTGCTCTTGAAATGTGAATTGCATACAATATAAAAGATGTCCATAGAAAATCGTTCCGAACACAATACGTGTTCCATTGCCACGTGTAATCTGCTCTATTGTAGCGACTACACGTGGCAGATAGCCTCTATAGGCTAAATAGGTATACGTTTAATAGTACACTGTACCTGCATTATATTGCATACACGATCCCTGGAACACCTGCTTACTCCTGGGGCCTAACAATGAACTATAGTAACTGAGCATTATGTGAGGGCTTCTAAGGCTTCCGCGCGTGCATTCATTAGAAATAAAACACTTTTTACGGATATTGGTGAATTCAGATGTCATTTTAGAATTATTTCGTTTTGTTTTGTTGGTTTTTTGAGTTTCGACATCTTTCCAGGGGCCGTGGTCAAAAGCAAAAAGGCTGCTCACCGCAGTTCACAAAATGGACACCAGTCCCATTAGATTCAGTAGCTAGATCGTGTTTTCTAATTAACTTTAATCAATGTAATTATATAGTAATTATTAAAACCAGAACGCAGCTATAAAATAATTTAATAAACTTCCGAGCGGATAATTTCATAAAAGTGAGCAGCCCAGCACGGCCCGTGGAAAGGTGTCGAAACGTCGGGACATCCAAGAAACCAACAAATCATAACTAAATAATTCTAAAATAACATCTGAATTAACCATACGCGCTGTAATCCGTAAAAAGTGTTTTATTTCTAAATATGTAAGGGGTTCTAATTCTAATTAAATCACACTAATTCAACCACCAGTTAGTTGTTTGTTAGTAATAATTATTTGCTGAGAATTTCGGTAGCACTCAAAGTATAATTTCTACTGTCATAATAAACAGATCATAATTTCATTGTCGCTATGTGGGATACTGCAATTTAATGAAAATAGTAGGCATACCAGCTTTCGCCCGCGACTTCTTCCACGTGGATATTCGGCAAATCTCTAGAGGGAACCTTTGACCGAGATAAAAAGTATCCTGTGAATTATCTGTGTGCCAAAACACGAGTATCTCTATATTATAAAAGATCATTGAGGCCTCTGAAACCAAAAAGGACTTCTTAGTTGTTACACTTTCAACACCCAATCGATATCGGGATCTTATATCGATAGTTTTGAAAGTGTTTCCTAGGATGACGGTGCCGTCTTACATAGACAACATTCTACGGCGCTTAATTACGGCCGTAATAAGACGGCACCGTCATCCTAGGAAACCCTAGCTTTACACTCGAGCGACGTTTTTGGGGCACGGTTACTCTATGCTTTATATTTCATTAGGACGGACGGACGTGTGCTTTAGTTATTGAAATTCACGGGCTCCTCCGATGGTCAGTGTTTACTTAAGTAGTCTGTTTTCACCAAGTTTCTTCAACTTTCAGGTCAACTTGCGTCAGTCGCATGCAATATTACCTCCGAACCGTGCATTTTTCCTTTCAACTTGCGTCAAAAGGTTGATTCAACGAGCTTATGATCGGTCCTCAATCGGTATGGGTTGCGAATTTGCGATGTTTAAATTGTCGCCCTATCAATTCACGTTAGATGTGAAGATGATATCTGAGATAAAATATATATGTCAGGGACAGTGTGCAGATTATAATACTAGCAACCGCCCGCGACTTCGTCTGCGTGGACAGTTATTTAATTTTATCTACGAGGGCTGCTCTTTATGTATCCGGAACTGGCCACTTACAGAACAATATTTAAAAATTAATTACTTACTTTATTTGAAAATGGAGCTCTTTAAGTTACTGTCAATTGTTTTTCCATTGTGGCGCCATTTCGAAAATCCGCGAGTTGACAACTTTTCAAAAATAATTTTAAGCGCTTCATGTGTTAAAAATAATACCCGTAAATTAATATTTTATTAATTATTTTTCCTTTTAATCAAATAAAAGTATAATTTTAACTTAAATAAGAAATATGACATAAAAACGCGTCAATATGATCACGTGACTACGTATGACGTCATCGTTCAATAAACAACAGCTGTCATACTCCATTCAATCCTACTAATATTATAAATGTGAAAGTTTGTAGGTTTGAATGTTTGGATGTTTAGATGTTTGGATGTTTGTTCCTCAATCACACAAAAACTACTCAACGGATTTGATTGAAATTTGGCACACAGATAGTAGATAGCCTAGATTAAAACATAGGACACTTTTTATCCCGATATTTCCACGGGAACGGGAACCACGCTGGTGAAACCACGGGCGGCCGCTAGTTAGTTATGAACGTGAAAAATAACTACCAGTGCTGTGCGCTACCTTATTGTGAAAATACTACTACTACTATATTATCAGCAAAATAGTAAACAACAAAAACATTATAAGAAAACATGATTATCTGAGTGATATTTATATCTTAATTATAAATTACAACACTGCAAGTGTAAAATTAGCACTAGGTATACTCACATAGATGTTTTTACATTTCTGAATTCAGAAGAACAGAATTCCGAATTTGTAGCAAAATAGTTTGAAAAGAGGTAGATGGGTTACTTGCGCCTTCACAGTGGCAGCTGAAAACTGAGCTAATTAGCAAACCTGAGCTGAGCGCAGTCTTGCGAAAGCTATGACATTTTGAGTTGCTCCCGAGAAACTTAATAAAATGCCGTCCTGTGTTTTGTGAAACTGTAGGAATTACACAAGTAAGCTTTCAAAAAATCTAAGGATCACATTTCATGCGCGTGTTTTATATTTAAGTTGATTTCCGTTCATATTTGTAAATTAGAAATACAAAATGTCAGTAAATATTATTCTAAAAATGTCTATCATAGATTATAAATATACAGAACGGAACAATGCTACGACAGTGCTCAAGCATTCGCTCCCATTTTCCAAGAAAAGAATAAATTTATAAAATAATAAAAATTAAATTAAATTAAATAAATAACGTAACGTTTTCTGATTGGTGTTTCCCATCACGTGACTCACGTTTGAAAATTCCTAATTTTCTCAAGGGAACATAAAACAAATTAATAATTATATTTTCTTCATTTATATTATTTTAGGTTTTCTGTTAATAGATCTATTTAAATAAACAGTTATTTTAAATTTTAAACATAATGTCAACTCGCGGATTAAGAAAAATTTTCGTGTGTTGATTCATTACGATTTTTGGCGTGGACTCAAAAACAGTGCTTTGAACAACTGACTTCGACTTTTGAGGACGAAGCACCATCGAAAACCACTGTGTACCACATTAATCTGTGTAGTTTAATCGTGGACGGTCTAAAGAAGGTCGCCTATTTTGCGAGATAGAGGTGTCCCTGATGAGCATTAAGTATGACGAGCATACATAAGATATTACACAAACACTTAGTTGCAAAAAAATGGTTCGCGTCGGATTCCGCACAACTCGGTGAAAAATTAAAAATAAAATACAATCGTGGTGTTTGCTGCTGTTTATAGCAACTATACAGGTGATGTATCTTGAAACTATGCGTAGGACCCCGAAACTAAATAACAATTAACGGTGTGGGTGGGTTCCCTATGTTTTTGCATAAAATTTTAAGGCATAATATGTCATAGCATAATATGATTTCGCCGAATTATGTTTACGCATAATATTACTTAGTCAAACATAACAGCTTATGCATAATTTTTTTAGGCATAACTAATTTAAGCATAATATTCTTTAGCATAAATTGAAACACGCATAATGTTATTAACGCATATTTCTATAAACAAAAAAAATGAATACACTTTGAAACTTGAACATTTAAAAGCTATTGCAAAAAAAAAAAACATTTGAAATAAATATAAATATTGTTTGTCACATGCATGGCTAGGAGTCTGTATTTACAATGCCATAGAAATAGACCGAATTTTACAAGACCCATGGACGAAACACCGAAAATCAAATGGTCCAACGGTTGTTTTGCCGTACGTTTAAAATCACGAAAGGACATTTTAACTAAAATACTAATTCCCAAGTTTAAAAACTGAAGGTTAATTGAGGGTTACATGCCAGCAGGTTGGTTCTGGCACTTCGCCGACTGCTGCCGCGGCACGCTTGCTTCGCTCGCTCGGCTCGTGCGTTGTGGGTCGCAATGAAACTTAACCTCCTCCTCGCTCGCTACGCTCGCTCGTCGTTGCACCTAATAGTCCTAAACAGACTTTCGGGATTTCGAACTATCGGTCATTTAATAATCGATCTTTTAAGTTACGGTCTATCGGATATCGATATTTAGGATTTACGGTATTTTAAAAAAAGGTGGTTTATACGTCGATATTTCGGTCGTAAGTGGTATGAATTCTCGGCATTTTAATACATACCCCTTTTGCCAGAAAATAAATAAGTACGTAAAAATATTTATTCTTATTGTTTTTGATTTTTATGTCTGAATAATATTAGGCGAATAGACAATATGCCATATAACATTATGCGAAAACAAATTAGTCTAAATGATTATTATGCTTATATGAATTGTATGCCAAAAAACAATTATGACAAAGTATTTTTATGACAAAAAAATTATGCCCAATCCGTTATGCCAAATCAAATTAGGTATAAAACTATTGTGCGAAAACAAGGGATCCCGTGTGGGTGTACCAAGATGAGACGGAACCCATTGAAGCATTCAAAATGCATGTTTTGGAGATACCTCAATCAGAATGGAAAAAGTGCTATGAAAATTGGTTTCATAGTATGCAAAAGTGCATTGATCATCACGGCGAATATTTCAAAAATAGTAAACCCCTTGAGCCTATTAGCTGATAGATGTTTGTTTCTTTTTGTTATTCCGGATAAAACGTAGTGATTATTTCCTCTGTGATTCCGGATACATAAATAGCAGCCCTCATATCCCTCGGGAACAATACATTTATTTCCGGATGAAAACTGCCTTACGTCCTTTTCTGTACCCCTGACAACGTGTATGCCTTTCATGATGATATGTTCAGTAGTTAAGACGTGAAAGTGTAACAAACAAACAAACGGACTTTCGCATCCTTACTAATATTATAAATGCGAAAGTCCGTTTGTTTGTTACGCCTTCACGTCCTTAACTACTGAACCGATCGTCACGAAATTTTGCATACACATTGTCAGGGGTAAAGAGAGAACATAGGGTACCTTTCATCCCTTTTCCATAACTTTCATCAAAAAAGTGTTGTTCCAGAGGGATAGCAAAAAAAATTCTACGCAGACGAAATCGCGGGCGGCCGCTAGTTTTTAATATTAGTAAGGATAATGTAATTGTATTATTAATGTTTTGTTGTTTATGACTTCATAAAATAATATCATACTTATAGAAATCTATTTGATTGTAAATGCTAAGCTTTTGTGTATGTACAATACAGATAATATAACTACACTAATATGATAAATTTCTACGTTTGTATTCTCTCTTCCGTTTTGTGTGTTGGAATAAATCATATTGTACGCATAATTTTAAGTACTTACTTGTCATTTGGAACACAAATAAGTAACTACTTATATAAATAAATTCTGCAATTTAAAATAAGTTTGTATGGTTATAAAAAAACCGGCCAAGTGCGAGTCGGACTCGCGCACGAAGGGTTCCGTACCAAAAAACGGCAAAAAAAATCACGTTTGTTGTATGGAAGTCCCCCTTAAATATTTATTTTATTCTGTTTTTAGCTATCACGGTTAATGAGATACAGCCTGGTGACAGACAGACAGACAGGCAGACAGACAGACAGACGGACAGCGGAGTCTTAGGAGTCGTAATAGGGTCCCGTTTTTACCCTTTGGGTACGGAACCCTAACAACTAAGAATTATACGCAGTACATGGCCTTATCTTTCACGAAGTTCGTAGGTTACGGGTGAACGTACAACTGTTGAACGATAAAATCAAAGCTAGATTTCGTTTATTTCCTACAAAAATTATTGCTGCAAATGTGGAAATATCGTTGTAACTTATGCATAGCAAACATTGGAAGGAAATCGCACCAAAATATGTCATCAAAAACACTTGAGCTAAATTCATTTGAAAGAACAACTTCTATTGTCAAAGGTTCAATACAAATGGGGAGGAAAAGCGCAATTTTATCCCGATAGGTGGCGTCTGGTCTTTGGTACCCGGCCGCCTCAAAGAAAGTGTCAAAACATATGGGAATCTCTTGGAGTATTGCACTTTTTAATTTTATACTGAGAAAATGCCGCATTGTTACGCATGTAACTTGTAAAATATTGGAGTTCATCGATTTCCCAGTAACAAAAAAAAATAGTGGGCAAAAAAAATATCAAAAAAAAGATACTTTTCCCTCGATTTTCTCCTTTGCTGAGCCTGAGAAACATTATAAATCAAAAGGAATGTTTCATGAATTTGATGAAGCTTCGCCAAAATAAAACAACATTTGAATTATAACAGCTTTGTACTTTAATATTTCAACCTCAGCAGTTTCTAGCATATTTATAACTTGGATGAATTTGATAGGTATATCAAATATGGAATAAGCCCAATATTGGGGCCAAACAGAGAATTAATAGAATTTTATATGCCAGAGTCATTCAAGAAACTTAGAATAATAAAATAAAATCGCGCGGTGCCATCGCCTGAGCGGATATGATAAAACGGTTCGTGTAATTTTGGATGGTACAGAAATTCCAGTACAGAAACCTGAAATTACTATTGCACAGAAGGTATCATGAGGCAACTATAAACACGGAAATTCACACTCAGTTGCTTTGTTAAAATTTAAATCATATGCTTCTAATCTGAAATAAAAAGATTACTTGTAAATCTTACACGAAATTTAAAGAAATGTAATGCTTGTTAGCAATTTTTTGTAAGTTGCTATAAACTTTCTTGTCTGTTGTTTTGGCTTTTCTTTTCCGTAATTCTTCTTTTATCCGAGCTAAAGTTAGCATAGGATACATTGTTTGTCCGCAAAATCGAAAAAAATACAATCTAAGAAAGTAAAATCACGTAATACACAGTCAAGACAATATAAGCTCAAACTGACAATTGTTCCAAAGACTGAAGCGCCATCTGTAATTCACTTTGCCTTCGCCTCCCCATTGCCTTTACTCCTGCCTTCCTCCGTAATAGTTTTGTTTTGTTTTTTTTTTATCGTTCAAAGTTAGCCTACTCAACCGGTATCCTGTACCGGTGGGGCGGTACCTAACGATATTCCGATGGGTATGCGGATAAAGCTCTATTCAAACCATAACGGAACTCTACCGCTACTAGAGGCGGTAACGGTATTGGCGCGCGACGCGAACGCCGCGGGGTGCGTCCGCGGGGGAGGAAAAGTTTCGGCCGAACACAACACGTGGTTCATACCGCGTTCCCATCTGGTATGCGGTTCCGGTTTCGCAACAGCTGCGGTAATGCGGATAAAAAAGCGGTCGGGATATCGGTCGGGTATACCGTTACCCACTGCGGTGGCGGATACCGGTCAGGTTTGAGTAGGCCTTTAATCGTATAATCAGGCACGTATCCAAGGGGGGGGGGGGATAGTTGGGATTTATCCCCCCCGAAATCCGGAACACACAAAACAGGACTAAATTCAAATTTAGCGGGTAGGTCACTCTCGGGTTTGCGGGATGCATTTGTCCCGTCCCCCCCCCCCCCCCGAATGAAAAGTCTGGATACGTGCCTGTTATGATGTCTGCGATCGGTAACGATTATACCTACGAACTTAATTTCCAAAAACTAATTATTAATTAATATTGTCTTTTTTGTTTAGTTTCCATATAAGTTTAAGTAGCAGATGTAGCAAACATATATGTTCAAGTATAACTTGACTGTAGCGACTTATTTTTTGAATAATATACGTGTAGTTTGACTAGTTCGATACTTAAGATTGCCTATTAATATCTATATAGATTTTATGTCAATTGAATTTGGCTGTCTCACAGTGCCACGAGTCCCGTTCCGCGTAACACGCGTTACATTATTTATAACACGCGTTACATTATTTATAACACGCGTTATATTATTTATAATTATGTAAGGAACATCCGTTTCAATTCTGTATTCTTTAAAAAATCGAGTAAGCTAATGATATCTTAATTGAAATTAATATTGTTATGAGTCTTATTAAGATTGTTTACACAGTCAATAATATAAAAGTTTTTTTTTAACTTATATATAATACTGTGTCGTTTACCTATTCATCAATTTTAATTAAATCACTCTGCAGGTATGTAGGTACACGACTCAATGAATAATTTATCTTTCATTATGCCGTTACCAAATGTTGAATAATAAAATACGTAAAAAATGTAAAAAAAATCAAAATATTCATGTTATAAGTAGATATATTAATAGGTAACTACCAATACATGTAACTAAGTAAAATGTTGTGTTTACGTTGCGCATCTATGTTCATGTCACAAAAATATATTTGTTGAAGTAATGTGGTAAATTTATGTTTAGTTAGACTTATCAGTGTATAAATATCATATATATGTATACAAAGCAAGTGGTATTCATTGTTTTTCCTACTGCTCCCCTTTTTACAAGCCTTTCGCGATATTAATTGACAACATTTCAAAATATTTAGGTAATATTTATTTTTATGGATTTAATGAAAATTTATCGTTTTTTAGGCAACACGTTTTTTAGGTTACTATTTTTATTTTTTAAATTTCACTTGGAAAAACTTCATTATTTGTTGATTTTTATAGAAATAGTGGAAAGATATATTATTCTTGTATTTAACTATACTCATAGGTTTGCTGTAATTTCAATTTTGGGATTTAAAATTACTCAAGCGGGCGATGTGTCTCATGTCTCTTTTAGCCCTTCGTCGCATAATGTACAATACGCAAAATGTGCAACTGTTGCAAAATGTACAATACGCAAAACGTACATACGCGAAATGTACAATACGCAAAATGTACAATACTCAAAATGAACATACGCAAAATGTACATACGTGAAATGTACAATATGCAAAACGTACATACGCGAAATGTACAAAACGCAAAATGTACAATACGCAAAATAATTTTATTAAGGTAAATAATTTTATTAATTGACATAATTTTTCCTTAAAAATTAAACGGGTGTCCCTTGACTCGCCTAAAGTCATTGGTCCTAATTTCATTTGGCCGAATTTCTTTGGCCTAAACTCCTAAGGTACAATTATTGTTTGGCCTAATAGATTTTTTCGCAGTTTCGTTTCGCCTAAACGTTAAAATCCCTAATTGTCACAACCACTGATGTAAATTGTCCTAAAATTTATTAGCATACTTTATTTTTCACAGTTTCACATTTTTACAAAAATAACTTTGTTTTTCACAGTGTTAGTATGAAGGACAAAGTTATGTTTGCGGTTTTGGAAAATATAATATATGTATCTCAAAAACTAAATCTTTTATCTCGTTCAAACCAATTTTTGTTGAAAGTGTTTATTAAGATCTATAGCATATACGCCGTCATTTAATTAACTTAGGGGGGGTTGTACCCATGAAACTAAACATTTTTGTCCAAGAAACATGGGTCAAAAACGACAAAAAAATTTGGTCCTCCCATACTAACTAAACTAGACAGCTAAAACATTGTATTTGTATTATTTTGTATGGGAAAGTCAATTTTTTTTGTCGTTTTTCGACCCATGTTTCTTTGGCAAAAATGTTTATTTTCATTAGTAGAACACTCCCTTAAGCTAATTAAAACGACTACAAAATGACGGTGTATTTTTTAGATTTTTCACTCTCTTATTTCAAAAGTCAGAGGGGGGGGGGGGACACACACATTTTACCACTTTGGCAGTGTTTATCTTTCAAACGGTTGACTTTGGGAAAAAATTGTCTTAGGAACCTCAATGTAATTTTTAAAGACCTATCCATAGACATCCCACACGTATTGGTATGACGAAAAAAATTTTTTCAATTTCAGTTCCATGTATGGGGATCCCCCTTAATTTTTATTTTTTTTATTTTTGTGTAAAATTCGTAAAGCGATTCATAGAATACATCTACCTGCCAAGTTTCAACTGCGTAATCGTACTCTCGTAATCTCGTAGGTAATCGTAAATCGTAATCTCAGTTTCGTACTGTACATTTCTCGAATGTACATATTGCGTATGTACGTTTTGCGTATTGTACATTTTGAGTATGTACGTTTTGCGTATTGTACATTTTGCGTATTGTACATTTCGCGTATGTACATTTTGCGTATTGTACATATTGCGTATGTACGTTTTGCGTTTTGTACATTTTGCAACTAGTGCACATTTTGCGTATTGTACATTATGCGACGAAGGGTCTTTTAGTGCCGGATAATGTTTTCCCTAAATCTAAGGTAAATAACCCTGGCTGGCACCACTATTTTTTTTAAATAGAAGGCAAAGAGACTCATCTCAGACTCCCTATATCGACTAGATTTTAGTTTTTTAAATTAACGTAAAAAATACTGATCTAAAAATTCTGAAAAATAATATATACGAGCTTAGAACACTAAAATCTCGAAATGGTTTTCTAATTTTAGTACTTTCTCAAAATGAAATGTTGTCAATTGCATGACCGTCGTGAAGAAATTGGATACTTTTCAACATGCAATAGTAGATTGTATTACAAGGGAGCAAAATAATATTTTTACGGCGAGGGCGCTTTTTTGAATCCAGAGCGAAGTGAGGGATTCTAGAGTAGAATCCCGAGCGTAGCGAGGGATTCTTCAGTAGAATCCTGAACGTAGCGAGGGATTCAAAGTATGTCGCCCTCGCCAAAAATATTTTGCGCCCGAGTCATATACTCTACTTTTCATCCCCTTTCTATGAGAAAATAAATAGGAGACTGTGTTTATGTAATTAATGAAAATGTTCTTTATTTAAAAAAGACACGTGAAAAGTAAAAATAATTACAAATTTATAGTTACGTTTGATACACTAGCGCAATTTTCAAAAGTTATTGTACTAAGTACGTAATTATGTACTAATTACAAGAACACAGACTTAATTCGCGCGCTTATGTTTTTTTTTAGTCTCCGCGCCGTCTATCTATACCATAGCCTTCTATAATTGCAAGCCGTGAACATAAGTTTGGCAACGTCTGTTACTGTCAGTTCGTGGTCATGTCGTCGGCCAGTCTCCATACTAAATGTATGGGAATATTTAAATTTTAAGAGGTCGATATTTTTTTTCCTAGTAATCGTGTAAGGTTTAAAATATGAAAATAATTTAGTTCCTTTATTGAAATGCTTTGTATATTAAACAATTAGAAAAATATCAATGTTAACCAGGAAAAAATAGCTGTCAAAGATGTCATCTTTTTTGTTGATTTTCTTCAGCAGGGAGTTGATTAACACGCCCTCTAGCAATAAATGATATATCATTAGAAAGGTCTTTTAAAGACAAATATTTGCTGTTAATATACTTTATATCAATTGTTTATACTTTTAGAGTTAAAGGTTATTAAAGTATAAAAGTGGTTTATTGTCTATGGGAGTTGATTTACCCCACCTCTAGCAATAAATGAAATATCATTAAAAAGGTTTTCATATGATAAATTTTTGCTGCAAACATACTTTCTATTAATTGTTAGTATTTTCGGAGTTTTAGGTCATAAATGATAAAAAAATTGGTCAAGTTCAGAGCGTTATAACTCTCAAAGTACTAATAGTTGACGTTTATTGTGATACAATAAAGTGTTTCAAATTTAAAGACCTTTCCAATGATATAAGATTTATTGCTAGAGGAGGCTTAGATCAAAATTCTCATCGTACTAAAAGACCCCCGAAAAGTTCAAATAATTTGACTCAAACCTTATGTTCTAATAAATAAATAATAACAATAAATATAAAACTTTATTGAAATAATCTTACATCACAATTTACAACTAGTTAAAACATAGATAATATAGGAAAAACAAATAATAAATAATTTTTAAAATAATTTTATACTATGTGCTTGACCACAT
Organism: Agriphila tristella; assembly: GCA_928269145.1. NCBI lineage: Eukaryota > Metazoa > Arthropoda > Insecta > Lepidoptera > Crambidae > Agriphila > Agriphila tristella. The sequence continues at coordinate 16,819,597 of OV743430.1, forward strand.
GCGATGTTGCCGTTCTGCTCAACTTCAGGGCTTATACAGCCAGTCAATACATACCAGCCGGCGGCGACGTTCGAATTCTTTGAAAGATACATGTTCTAAATTCAAATCTCTTTTCCTCCCACTAAAAAGTTCTTACCAGAAAAGAGCTATTTTGGTCCCACTTATATAGGAACAAATCATCATTTTTCGAATAGAAGGGATGAAAACAAATATTAAATAATATATTGTTGACAATAATGTATTCAAACATCAATTATATTGTGTTGTTGACAGCATCTGCTGCTAACCCAATAAAAATGCTTGTATATTAAACACGGATTAATTAATATCCAGCCATCTGTCATTGACTGAGGGTGCTCTAGGAACGGAATCCTCAAGGAAAGTGCATCAATGAAAGGTTACCATGGAAAATAATGCTTTCGAAAAAAAATCAAATCAGATCTGAACCATTATACCGGGTGTAATAACAAGAACCTCAACGAAGCCGAGGTCTACGTATTCTGCCCATCATCATTTCTGTTCAAAATTATTGCTGGGAAACGATTTTCATTCTTGGTGTTAAAAAAGCCCTTCGTTTCTCGTGGTACACCAGTGTTGCATAATTATGTGGTAGGATTATTGTACAAACAGGATTTTTACAAAATCCTATTATGATTGTAAAACACTGGATAAATAGAATCTAAGACAGATTTTTGCAATCATCCGAATAATGTTTAGGATTTTTACATAAATCCAGCGTATCTTAGGTAATAGTAGTTTGTTACACAAGGGACGTAAGTGAGCTATTACAGAACAAGATCCAATTTGGCGCCCGTGCGAGCGCAGCTCGCAAAGGGCGCTAATGGATCGAGTGCACTAGCACAGTGTAATAGCTACTTACAACCGAGGTAAGCAGGTACTACTTTACATCATTCATGCGAGGTAAATAAAACATTGACAAGGATATTATTAGTTCATTATCATTAATCTCAACGATTTTCAGTACGAATATGTCGCGCGCGGTGGGCGGGGAAATCGTCCGGTAACGGTGAGTCCACAATCACGCTGTTTTCGGTTAAAAGTCACGGGTTCAATGAAAAAAATTAATACACGTGATATCTCACTAGACCCCCCGTCCCCCCTTGTGATACTTCGTGATTTTTTCAACTACCCCCCCCCCCCCCCTCGAGGATCACGTGATTAATGGACGACCCCAAACTGAACAACTTTAATTATGGGACCAACCTCGAAATCACGAAAAAAAATAGTTTTCTTTTGTAAATAGTTTCGTCATTTTATAAGAAAAGAAATTGGTTCACTAAGGAGTTTGACATAGCTTGAATTGTAAAGTGTACTTTATAATTAAAGCATTCCCCTATGCTTGAATTGTAAAGTGATTTGAAAATGGAACGTTCTATCTTAACAATGCACTGTTTTGCACATGCCAACTTACACGGCCTCTTACTATACTAGTAAATCCTAGTTGCCGAGCAGTATAATGTAAAGTAAATGACGCATTACCATCTTAATGCGCGGGCTGATTGGCTGACGACAACGTTATGAACTGACGGATTGTAACGTTGCGTTCTGACACCAAGTTTAAATTTTGGCGCGGAAGCGAAATGGTAGTTTTCAGTACCTTACAGGAATTGGCACCTCCCCCTTAACGTCATTGGCGGACGTGTGTAGCAGCCGCAACTTTAATAAATGTCTTTTCGAATTTTTTAGTATTTGAATAAGGTTTTGAAATGAATAAACATTGGAAAACAGAACAAAGTCTCTCAATATTCGCTTCAGTTTTGCAGAGAATTTGACGATAGAAAATGGCGCGTGCGGCGTGTCATGATTTCGACCAATACGAATATAAGATTCTTGATTTCGACGAATAGCAACAACGCCCAATAGGAAGGCTGATTTTGGTGCCGCGGTGTTGCCATTTCGCGTCACATTCTTCTATCTGACACTTTTAATGAAGTTATGCACAAACACCTTTTTGCTGATTGAAGCGTCGAGTGACAGTTCTTTGTGTTTTGTCCAAAAGATTTATAGTCGACAAAACACAGGTATTTGTTTATGTAGGTTAAATTTTTATTTACAAAAATATTTGGTCAATTTTTAATTTCAAGTTATGGTAGGATTTGGGAAAACGGAACGTTTTGGAAGAAGTTTCAAAACGAGCAAGGGCAACACCAAGCAAGTTTTCAGATTTTCAGAAAAGAAAGATGACAGTTGTGATGAACGAGATTCCATTTGGTTATTTTATTTAACGCGGCGAGAGTCGCTCGCATAATAATTTATAGTCAGAAAACGTTACTGAGGTAAGTGCAGTTTTATCTGTTTAATGCAGATGTCGCAAGACGCCAGGAACATTTTTTTTGAGGTTGTTCTTATTACAGGTAGAACCACTGGTCACTGGTTTGAGGGTGTGCCAGATTCCCCAATTTTACTTACTGTGGTTGAGTTCGGCCAGGCAAAGTTTCAAACGGGTGGTGGGAGCAGGCGGTTTGAACACCCGCTAAACAGGATTCTGTTCAGCGAAAACCTGGTAAGAATCTTGGAAATATTATTTCCCACGCCACGCCGCCATGCCGCATAGCACAACGTGTTCGTGGTCGGTTTTCCAGTTTGCTAATCATACATATTTTGTTACAGCTATGGGAAGTTAATTTTATTCGACTCATCGTTTTATGAGAATACCCTACTTTGGGACGGTGTCCATCCACGGCCACGTCACCGGCCTGAACGAATTGCTGTCCACCGAGTCCTAATTTCATTCAAGACTCACAGGAGCATTAATAACTAGAAGTTGTCATCATATCGGACACATGAGGTCGGTGTAACTTTCACTACAATTTAGCTCTTTTAGTGAACCGTGGTATCTCCATGTAGGGCTCGGTTTCTTGACGTAGAACTGTAACTTTTACCTTTTGCGGCCCAACGCACACCAACCAAATCGTACCCATGTAAAGCGACCCCTATCGCTAAGCTAGTATTTTGGAATTTTTCTTATGTAAGGTGTAAACCAAATTTTAACAATATAGACCATTAAACCCATACCATCTTTTATTTATTTTTGTTTACTCCTTATATTTAATTTTCTTTGCTCCGTGGCTCTCATCGGGCAGTATTCAAAGAGAACCACGTGGCAAATGGCGCCCACATTTATTTAAAGATATTGTTTGGTGTGTGTTGGTCAGAAATATCCCCCATCTTTCTCATATCTGGGCCCGGACCGCAGGGAATATTGTGTGTGTAAGATTTTGTCCTGGCCCACACCTTTGGCTTACTTATGGAATGATTTTTAGTACTGATTGAAAGATTGAGAGAGGGTAGGAGAGAGTAGGGGAGTTTTTTTTGTTTTAACAAAAGTTTACAGTCGAGTCATATTATTTTTTTTGATTTTGAAAAGAGGGTAGGTTTATATTTTTGCTTAACTTAGAATCATATTTTTGAAAGTATTTGGTAGAGTCATTATGTATTTTGTGTAACTTAGAGTCATAATATATTTTTCAAACAAGAATATTTAGTTCATAATTATTGAGCGAACAACATTTAAGATATTTTTTTTTGTGCTTGAACAACATAACCACAGTAAAGAATTGTTTTTCAATTTAATAAATTTCTTTGGAACATTTTATTAGGAATTTGTTTTTTTTAACAGTAGCGGCATAGATTTAAATTGATTTTTAGGATTGGAATACCACGCGTTCTAGTTTTGTAATTTTATGTTGTGGTGTGCTGCTATTGTGAATGTTATAAAGTGAAAAAAAAACACATGTGTGGTTGTTTCATTTCCTTTAATTTTTAAGTGTTAAGCTTTTGTTCCATGTTTTATGTTATGTGTTATATGTTTTTATAAAACTAAGATTTATATGTATAGGTATCTACCTACATGTTTCATGTTTAAAAGTTAACTTCAAGTTATATTGTTTTTATGTAAAACTGTAACTAAACAGACATAAATATCAGATTTTACATTTGGTAACAAACTAGTGTTGTGTACACATTCATATTTTGAAAGGAAAGATTTCAGTTTTCAGATTAAAACTTTATTTTGTTTTTACAATGAATACATTTTGTTAAATTTAAAAGTTCATACAGTTGGTTTATAAATTTGATACATTTTGTTAAAACTACCTACATTTTATACATTTAGGTGATAAATTTACAAAATATTACAATATTGTACAAGCGGTGTGTCGTTGTGGTCAATACAATTACAAATAATTTTCTTGAGTACTGTGTTTTCTCTGATTTAGTGTTTGATAATTTAATATTACCTTTTATTTAAATTATTTGTGAAGGAAATACCACCAGTTCTTAACGATGGATTTAGAAATTTTAGTACATTCTCTTTTAAAAGATGAACTTACTTATGAAGTGACAATTAGGTCTGAAACACCGACTTCTACGGTTCCTTTGTTGAGAAAGCAACTAAAACAGCTTCTTATTGAGTGTCCCTCTGAGGTAATCACAGAAACAGAGTTTGAAAGTGGTTCGGAACTTAAAATTATTTCAGATAAAATTAAAGAATTAAAAGCAAAACTTAGTGAAAAATCTGTTACAGCACATTGTTTGAGCAGATGCCGTGGTTTGGTACGACACTTACATCATAGGCTTTTGCGAGTTGTGTCGGATGACCCTGCTGTTTTGTCACAAAAGGCAGAGTTGTCTGGCGCAATTGAGTTTTTATTGTCAGTTTCTGAAAAGTTTTTCTTGTCAACAAGAGCACAGCATCCGGATCAGAGCGATACCCAGGTTGAACCGGTGCCAGTAGTAGCAGTTGCAGAATGTTCTGGTGATAGGAATGTGGCAAAGTGGAACTTGAGATTCAACGGGACCACAGACCCACGCTCATTTTTGGAACGTGTCGACGAGCTCCAAGTTTCATATGGTGTTTCTGACGGCAAGTTGTTCAACTCAGCCGCTCAGTTGTTTTCAGAACAGGGTTTGCTGTGGTATCGTGGCATTAAAAGTCAGGTTGACAGTTGGGCAGAACTGAAATCTTTGTTGCTCGAAGAATTTGACCCGGTCGATTATGATTACAGGTTACTGGGTGAGATCCGTTCACGAACACAAGGAATGGAGGAGCCAACACACATTTATTTTTCAGTAATGGCATGCCTATTCAACAGACTGAAATCACCACTGCCGGAGGAGAAGCAGCTTGAAATCCTTTTGCATAACATCAGACCGTATTTTTCACAACAGTTAGCTTTGTTAGATATTACTACAATTTCCGATTTAAAGACAAAATGTCGTAAACTTGAATCTGCTCGCCAACGTTCGGATTTTTTTGTTGAACCGACTAAGTCGAATTTTCTGAGTCAAGAATTTTGCTATAAGGGTAAAGCAAAACAAGTTAATTATGTAGCAACACACAACACCAGTAGACCGCCAACAACATCACAACAGTTTAATTCTAATTCAATGCCTTCTGCAAACCAACGAGTGTGTTATAAATGTGGCAAGGGTAACCACAATTTCAGATTATGTAAAGTGACACCTCAAAATATAAAATGTTTCAAATGTGGCAAAGTAGGTTTTACTGTCACATCGTGTCCGAACTGCAGTAAGGGCACAAGTTTTAAAAGTTCACCACAGACAAAAAACTAGTTGGTGAGAACCGAGGTAATAATTTAGTGGATAGTGAGGGTAAATTTAAATCTTTTCGTAGCATCGCTTCGGTTCTCTTCGCACCTAGTGAAAATGATGTTAGGCCTTATTTAAAATTTAAAGTGAATGATTTTGAAATTATTGGTTTATTAGATTCAGGTGCTTGTATCTCAATTTTAGGGAACAATGCACATAAACAATTTATCAAGTTTGGGTTTGAACTTCAGGAGCGTGTAGACAGGTCGTGTAGTGTTGCAAATGGAGTTCAACTAGAATCTTTAGGGTTTATTTTTGTACCGGTTACTTTTGGTAAAATTAGCCGGGTAGTGAAATTTTTGGTGATTCCTAGTATAGTCACAGAGGTGATACTAGGTTGTGATTTTTGGAGATCTTTCGATTTAGGAAAGAACATTTTTGATCAAATAGATTATAGGAACGCTCCTAAATCATTTTTTAATAATTGTAGTTCAATTCACTCAGAACAAATAAATAGTATTCAGTCGTATAATAGTTTGTCTTTTAGTCAAAAAGAATTGGCTGATTCAATGGTGAAAGACTTTGAATCAATTTCTTCAGAAAGGATTGGGTTAGGAAGGACCCCTCTAACTGAGCATGTTATTGATACGGGAGAGGCCATACCTATTAGGATAGGTCAGTATCCGTTGTCGCCGGAAAAGAAGAAAGCCTTAAATGACGAGTTGGATAGAATGCTGGAATTAGACGTTGTAACACCTAGTGAAAGTCCGTGGAATAATCCCGTTCTATTAGTTAAGAAGGCGAGTGGCGATTGGAGATTCTGTCTTGACTGTAGGAAGCTTAACGCCGTTACCAAGGGCGATGCATATGCTATTCCGTACATGCCTCAGATACTTGACAGCCTTAAGGAGGCTAGGTACTTATCCTCGATAGATTTAAGCTCCAGTTTTTGGCAAATTCCACTCCAAACTGAGTCGCAGGATAAGACTAGTTTTACTGTTCCGGGAAGAGGTATCTTCAAATTTAAGGTGATGCCGTTTGGACTCTGCGGAGCTCCGGCTAGACAGCAACGTTTGATGGATAGGTTGTTGGGTCACGGGTTCTGCAGTGATATTGACAACGGAACAGTTTACTGTTACGTTGATGACATTATTATCTGTAGTTCTGATTTCCAAACGCATTTACTACTTTTAAAACGGGTGTTTGACAAGCTTAAGGAAGCTAATTTATCTATTAATTTTGCAAAATCTAAATTTTTCCGAAGTTCTATTAAATATTTGGGTTACGTTGTAGACGAATTCGGTCTGAGAACGGATCCGGAGAAGGTTTCCGCAATTTTGAACTTTCCTACTCCAACTTCAAGTCGTGAGGTCAAAATGTTTCTTGGAACGTGTTCCTGGTATAGACGGTTTATTCGTAACTTTTCGACTATCGCCGCACCACTAAATAAGTTGACGTGTAGTGGAAAGAATGCGCCACCCTTCTCTTGGTCACAGGAAGCCGAAGAGTCTTTTAATACTTTGAAAAACGCCCTGGTTACAGCACCGGTTTTAGCTGTACCAGATTTTGGTAAACCTTTCACTGTACATTGTGATGCATCTTCATATGGGTTAGGAGGAATGTTATCTCAGGAAATTGAAGGACATGATCACCCTATTGCATTTGTAAGTCGTTCTTTAAATAAAGCAGAGAGAAATTACAGTGCTACAGAAAGGGAAGCCTTAGCTGTTTTATTTTCGGTCGAGAAATTTGAACCTTATTTGGGATCTCGTCCTTTTAAAGTTGTCACGGATCATTCATCTCTTAAATGGTTTACTAAGCTGGAGAACCCTTCAGGTAGACTGGCGCGTTGGTTTTGTCGACTGTCTCAATTCGATTTTCAGGTTGAGCACAGGAAAGGCACAGACAATGTGGTTCCAGACGCGTTATCCAGACTTATGGACGCTAATACCTTAAACGTGATCAACTCTGTGGAGGACGAGTGGTTTGATAAAATTTTTAATGGTTGTAAGTCGCATCCACTTAATTTTCCTAATTTTTGTGTAAATGATGGTAATTTGTATCGTTTTTCAAAAAGTAAATTTAGTTTATTGAGTGAATTTGATTGGAAGCTGGTAGTACGAAAGGACCAGAGAGAGGCCATTATTAGGGAGAACCACTGTGAACCAACAGCGGCTCATTTGGGAGTTTTCAAAACCCATAGACGCCTTTGTCTACGGTATTATTGGCCAGGAATGTACAAAGACATCGTTGATTTCATTAAACACTGTGACACTTGCGCCGCATACAAACCATCACAAAAGGCAACTCCAGGTTTAATGGGTCAACCGAAAGTCTGCCATAAACCATTTCAGGTTTTATCCGTGGACATCGTCGGTCCAATGCCAAGGTCTCGTTCTGGTTTTGTTTATCTTTTGGTAGTTACCTGTTGCTTTTCTAAATATTGTTTAATTTTTCCAATGAGACGTGCTACTTGTGCGGAGGTGGTGAAAAACTTGGAACAACGCGTAATTTTAGTACACGGCGTTCCAGAGACTGTAATTGCTGATAACGGAGTGCAATTCACAGGATCTGAATTCCGCAAAATGCTCGAACGTTATAAAGTTCCGAAACTCCATTTTACCCCGCGTTACACACCTCAAGTAAATTTGGTTGAAAGATACAACAAAACCATAATGACAGCTGTTGCTTCTTACGTTAAAGATAATCATCGTACATGGGATGAACAATTGCCAAAAATTCAGTTTGCAATTAATAGTGCCGTGAATGAGTCCACTGGATTTTCACCATTTTTTCTAGTACATGCTAGGGAACCAGTCATTAGTGGTACCTTTTATAGGGACACAGATAAGGAATACGAACCTGGGGTACCTAGGGACGAATACGCCGGTGAATTTCACAATTTAAAGACCATTTTCGAAGAGGTACGCGAGCATTTATTAAAAGCCCATGCTGAGAACACCACTCACTATAACTTAAGAAGAAGAGAGGCTAAATTTTCTGTAGGTGATGTTGTGTGGAAGAGAACATTTACTCAGAGTGATGCGCAAAAATTTAAAATGGCAAAGTTGGCACCTAAATTTGAGAAATGTAGGGTCAAAAAAGTTTTATCGCCTTTGGTGTATGATTTGGAAAGGGTTTCTGATGGTCAATCTATAGGTTCTTGGCACATTAAGGATTTAAAAGCTTAGGGCACTTATTACATCTTCTCTAGTAGTGTGTCAAATACACGAAATTTGGCACACGAAGCGTATGTCTGTGTGTGGTGTTTACAGTTATTTTCACTGTAACACTTTTGGTTTGCATGGTGAGGTATGAAAGGACAAATGGTGATGAAAGAATGAATGACGATTGCATGCGGAGGAATTTGGGTGTGAAAGAGCAGGGAATTGCCGGTAGCCAAGCTATAGGTAGATGGAGGACTGGTTTAGTTTTTTTTTGTGTGGTTCTAATCTCTAATGAGTTAGAATTCACTTTTTGTTACGAGTTTCGAATCTATTTTTTTACCTAGGTGTAGATTCGGGTAAATCTTGATATTTTTTTTATTTTTGCTGTTTGGCAGGTAGTGAAACTTATTTTTTTTTTTCCAATTCATACTCCAATTTTGAAACGACTCGTTATGGAAGAAACCGGCATGTTTTTTTCTGCTATTTGGGTGACTGAAATTTATGTCACAATTTTTTTTTAATCTTGAATATTTAGTTGTTGTACAGTCACAACAACTGTAGGCATTTGCGTATTTGGTGAATGCTACAATTTTTTTAGGAGCGTAGTTTCGTCTCCTTGTTTGGTTTACAACTTGGTTTTGAGTTGTAAATGTTTTGTTTGTGCGGTGTTGTTTTGTGTTTTGTCTCGTTAAGTGGAAGTCCTGTGTCGTCAAATGTGATGTCACTAGGGTGACGGGTTGTACGTCCAGGGTATATATATATATATTTTTTTTTGGGTTGTCGGTCGACATGGTTCGTTGAATCGTAGCATTCAATAGATTTTTTTTTCTAGGTTTGTGTTAGTAGTAGGATTTGTAGTTTGAGGACGCTGAGGGCAGCGCCTTTTTTTCAGGAGAGGGGGTATTGTAACGTTGCGTTCTGACACCAAGTTTAAATTTTGGCGCGGAAGCGAAATGGTAGTTTTCAGTACCTTACAGGAATTGGCACCTCCCCCTTAACGTCATTGGCGGACGTGTGTAGCAGCCGCAACTTTAATAAATGTCTTTTCGAATTTTTTAGTATTTGAATAAGGTTTTGAAATGAATAAACATTGGAAAACAGAACAAAGTCTCTCAATATTCGCTTCAGTTTTGCAGAGAATTTGACGATAGAAAATGGCGCGTGCGGCGTGTCATGATTTCGACCAATACGAATATAAGATTCTTGATTTCGACGAATAGCAACAACGCCCAATAGGAAGGCTGATTTTGGTGCCGCGGTGTTGCCATTTCGCGTCACATTCTTCTATCTGACACTTTTAATGAAGTTATGCACAAACACCTTTTTGCTGATTGAAGCGTCGAGTGACAGTTCTTTGTGTTTTGTCCAAAAGATTTATAGTCGACAAAACACAGGTATTTGTTTATGTAGGTTAAATTTTTATTTACAAAAATATTTGGTCAATTTTTAATTTCAAGTTATGGTAGGATTTGGGAAAACGGAACGTTTTGGAAGAAGTTTCAAAACGAGCAAGGGCAACACCAAGCAAGTTTTCAGATTTTCAGAAAAGAAAGATGACAGTTGTGATGAACGAGATTCCATTTGGTTATTTTATTTAACGCGGCGAGAGTCGCTCGCATAATAATTTATAGTCAGAAAACGTTACTGAGGTAAGTGCAGTTTTATCTGTTTAATGCAGATGTCGCAAGACGCCAGGAACATTTTTTTTGAGGTTGTTCTTATTACAGGTAGAACCACTGGTCACTGGTTTGAGGGTGTGCCAGATTCCCCAATTTTACTTACTGTGGTTGAGTTCGGCCAGGCAAAGTTTCAAACGGGTGGTGGGAGCAGGCGGTTTGAACACCCGCTAAACAGGATTCTGTTCAGCGAAAACCTGGTAAGAATCTTGGAAATATTATTTCCCACGCCACGCCGCCATGCCGCATAGCACAACGTGTTCGTGGTCGGTTTTCCAGTTTGCTAATCATACATATTTTGTTACAGCTATGGGAAGTTAATTTTATTCGACTCATCGTTTTATGAGAATACCCTACTTTGGGACGGTGTCCATCCACGGCCACGTCACCGGCCTGAACGAATTGCTGTCCACCGAGTCCTAATTTCATTCAAGACTCACAGGAGCATTAATAACTAGAAGTTGTCATCATATCGGACACATGAGGTCGGTGTAACTTTCACTACAATTTAGCTCTTTTAGTGAACCGTGGTATCTCCATGTAGGGCTCGGTTTCTTGACGTAGAACTGTAACTTTTACCTTTTGCGGCCCAACGCACACCAACCAAATCGTACCCATGTAAAGCGACCCCTATCGCTAAGCTAGTATTTTGGAATTTTTCTTATGTAAGGTGTAAACCAAATTTTAACAATATAGACCATTAAACCCATACCATCTTTTATTTATTTTTGTTTACTCCTTATATTTAATTTTCTTTGCTCCGTGGCTCTCATCGGGCAGTATTCAAAGAGAACCACGTGGCAGGATGTTCTGATTGGCTAACCATAACATATCTGCGTCCATTGTTATTGTTGTGATTATTGTCCAATATTTCTCTAGTTTCTAAAATTTAGTGCTGACATCAATTAAGTGACATTAAGTACAATGAGTGAAGTGAGTGAATTAGATGTTAAATACAAGTGCCGGCCGTTATTATCCGGTTATTTTACGGTTTTTTTTACAATCGACCTGTCCTAGGATTTTTGTAAAGATCCGGTTTAACGATTATCCTACGACACATAAATTACCACGCAATGTAACGCGTACTACAGACCGCCCCTGCGAGTGTATGCTACACAGCTGCGTGCGGCCGAGTTGAAAGGCAGGTGTGCTCATGAGATACATTGAGTGATGACGTTTCGAAGCCATTATTTGTTACAAAATACTTACTTAAAATTTTGATAATTTTTCTTTGGACAAAAATTAGGAAATAACGAATAAAAAAAGACTACGTATTTTTTTATTTTGACCTTCAATAACTTTGTAGTTATTGATTTCCCAGGTATAGTCTAAAAGACAAAAATGATCCTGATGATGGGTGGAATGTGTGGACTTCGGCTTCGTTGAAAGTCTTGTTACACCCGTTATTACGAGAGGAATCAAAAATGAAACCAGTTGTTGAGCTAAAATTTTAATAATGACAAACACGAACAAGAAACTTTATAAATACTATAACTCTCTTATGATATCAGATTTGCTTAGTACCTACAGTGAATAGGTATAATGTAATTAGAGGTTTCATCAGTTTCGTTTGGTGTTGAAATATCCGCAAAAATAATAGTGCCCAACCCAATGTACTGTTATATCTGGTTTACATCAAAACTCAATTAAGAAAGGGAACATATCAAGGTATGCCATTTTTTCAGGAGTCACGAAATATAATTTCTAAAAATTTCTTTTCCCTTTCTCAACTTCATGTAAAAACCTACTACAGGTGATTTTTAAAACACGTGACATATTTTCAGGATGTTTTCAGTCCGTGAACCTGAACCATTTTCTCTAAGAAACGTAGATCGACATACGTCATAAATGTTAGGCCATCCCATATTAAAATGATCACGTTACGTTATACTGATTTGTATGAACAATCTAAAAAGTTGTTTCGTTTTTGACCTATGTTTCTTGGATAATGTTGTTCAGTTTCCTGGACTGAACATATCCTGAAATTCTGTCACGTGACTTAAATACACCCTGTGGTATACTCGTATAAGCCGCCTTATTGATATCTATTTCCTAAAGGTTGACTGGGAGATAATGCTTTTAGCATTAAGTCCGCCTTTTGTAACATTTGTTTCATAAAGGGTAAGTAGTATTTAATCGGGTAACAATAAATTCCCATTTTGGTTATCAAAAATACTAGGGACGTACAGAGGGCAAGAGGATTCCACCGAGCTTTGATTTGGTGGAATTACGGGAGGCAGTCGTGGAGGGAGCTGCAACGCCGAAGTTGCGGTCCCCTCCTGGCGAGTCCCACATACCCCCCTCTCGCTCACCTGCGGGAGGGGACGCGCGTAAATGCGTTTTTCCTCGGCATAGCAAAAAAAATAACTACAAATGTTGAAAATGGGTGACTTTAAAATACAAATTGAGTAACTAGTTATACAGAACGGGCGACCAAATTACTATTTGGGCGACGACCTTAGGACACACAAAACGTTTAAATTTGACATATATTTTATTTAAAAAGGTGACTATTAGATTAATGGAGATGACAAAAATACCATGTTGGGCAGCTTAAATCAGTTAATAGTTACCTACTTGGTATAATAGTTACCCACTCAGTATTTTTGTCACTCATTTAGAATTTTCACTGCTAACTTAAATTATTTATCTCTCACATGACTGATTGTAAACACACGTTTTACGTATTTTTGTAATCCACACATTGTCGCCCGTTTAGTTATTTTGTCGCCCAAAAAATTAACCGCTGCCAGGTTTAGTATTTAAGTATTCCATTAACAGTCGTTTCATAAATATAGGTAAGGTAGGTACAATAGAGTTTGTTAAATAAATAAATAAGCATTCCAGTCCTGCACTCACTGGAATAATTAAAACTGGCACTGGAATATACCCATTCCAGTGAGATCTGGTCTGGCACTGGACTGGATTGACTAGCTAGAGTACTGGACTAGAATAATATAAACAGGACATAACAGACACACTGGGTTACACGCCTAACCACAACAAGCTAGGTACGACCTAGGTAATACACGTCACAAATACTATTTTCATTATCTAAGCATTTATGATTTTAAATATTTGCGTAATCTCATTTAACTTTTTTAAATCACTTAAAACTAGTACAAAAAATAAACTGTCGAATATAACAAATATCACTTAAGTATATTTACATTTATAGATTCTATTAATCTAATTAATTAATAATTATTAAAAATAAATGCTATTTAGAGTATCTATTCTAGACTTTTATATGTATATTCTAACGAGAGGAAATTGACTAAGTGATTAGCTGGGGTTAAAACGAAGATCAAAGTAACTAAATGACCTGTCCATAACTACGAGTACCTAATTCACTTCACCGAATTACAATTAAGGTTACTTATAGAATAAATTACGCAAACTATTTTGATGAATTACCATGATCGCCATATACAAAGGTAAGTAATGATTCTTTGTGTTCGGTTATCACATTGCTATAATAGGGAACATGCATAAGTCACCGATTTTGATAAATTTGAGCTTGATCGCTGCGGACACGTATAAAACATTATGGAATAGAAAATTAAAAAAATATACCTATGTATTATTTTAGTTTTATCACACAGGGGATAATAACGATTTTTTTTAATTTTCGGATATAATGCACTTAACATTCGGATAGAATATCGAATAAGAAATAATATTTTGTACAACACATATGTACTTAAACGCAATATTTAGGGAGATATTTGAAAATTCTTGGCTAACTCCATAATAGTGCGCCTTAAACGTGACATAAGTGACGTCACAAATGTTGACCATTTTGTATAGAGCGTTTTCGGCGGGTGCTGCTGCGTGCTAACTTCAAGTACCTATATCACGAGAAAAACGCAAGAGAAAAGTTTTAATATTACAGTCGATTTTCTCACGCATTATACTTTTGATACAAAAAAATTGATGCATGTTCCCTATTCTGTACAATAAACACATTCGTACAACTTGCAAGCCACGTCTTGCATTACGCGCTGACGGCTGGCCGCGCGGCTAGCCGCTTTTTCCACTTAAATTAGCGACCGCTCGTGATTATATGTACTTGCGGTTAAGGTGGTTACCTATACCACCGCCCTCAGACGTTTTATTGAAACGATTTTAATAAAACTTTACGTGGAATTTTTAGGGCCCGTCTAGTATTTTTAGAAGGTATCACTATAATTTTTTTTAAACACAACGGGATACTGCTTGGCCTTCATCTCACCTAATGTTAAATGACGATAAGGCCAAAGGTGGAACCACACTACACCCGGAATACTAACTATCTTACCTCTAACTGTCGGAACACAACAATTTTCAAATTGTTATAATGGCGTCAGACTTAGTTAAGTGGTAGCTAGCCAGGTGGACTTAAAATAAGCCCTACCACCAACCAAACCGAGTACAAATTGTACCCCCCCTGGGAATCGAACCCGGGACCTCTGCGTCTTACACGGGTGGGCGAACTACTAGATCTCAGAGGCGGTCAAAAGTTCCCTCGTAGTCATTCGTAGAAGTAGTAGCAAATGTGTCAAAACCAACCACTTATAGCAGTTTCTAGTTCTAGCAGTAACTCAAAGGAATGTAATGATACCGTTCAAAAATACTAGACTATGGGCCTTGAAAAATTCCACGTAAACTTTTATCAAAATTGTGTATTAGAATTACAATATTAAATAAAATTCATCGCGGCGGCGGCGCCACTTTCGGTTATACAACCGCCTTAAGTAACCGCCACCCGCGGTTGACCGCTAGTACGCGTCACCTGCTCAAACCGATTAGGCAAAGATAGTGTTATTTTAAATGTGTAGTTTTTGACTGCTTTATGATGCATTAATAAAAAACAACAAAGTTTGTCTTTTAATTAATCTACACAGATCTAGTAAGAATATTTTTAGTATGTTACTACTAAAAATATAACATACATACATCATACATACATACACTCACGCCTGTTTCCCATGGGGGTAGGCAGAGACTATGGATCGCCACCTGCTACGATCCTTGCACACTTCTTTCGCTTCATTCATATCCATCAATCTTTTCATACATGCCCTGCGGTTTTTGTCACTGCGTACACCAGCCTTTTTTATAATAACCTCTATTTGGTCCGCGTAGGTTTTTCTGGGACGCCCTCGTGCAATCGTTCCTTCCACATTCGCACAGTATATCTCTTTCGTGATTCGCCTTTCATTCATCCTCTCTAAGTGACCAAACCACTGGAGCATTCCTTTCTCAATTCTTGTCACTATATCATCTTTCAGACCACACCTTTTGCGAATCACCTCATTGCTCACTCTATCACTCAGTTTTACTCCACATATTTTCCTCAACGATCGCATCTCTACCGCATTTATTCTGCTTTCATTCTTCTTCTGCCATACCCAAGATTCACTTCCATACATCAGTGTCGGTACCAGCACTCCGTTATGAATAGCCATTCGCGCCTTTGCAGAAACGGTTTGGCTACTCATAACCGAGTGTATAGCACCACTCACCGAATTTCCTTTCTTCACTCGTCTTTCTATGTCTTCCTCACTCTTTCCGTCCCTTGTGAACAAACTCCCCAAGTATACAAACTCACGGACTTGTTCCACTTTTTCGCCACCTAACATTACCGTACAGTCAGTCATTTCTTCATCTCTCTCAAACACCATCACTTTAGTCTTAGTTACATTCACTTTCATCCCTTTTCTCACAAAATCTTCATTCATAACCGACATCATTTCCTGCAACTCTTGCGCAGAAGACGCAAGTATAACTTGGTCGTCAGCGTAGAGAAGGCACTTGATTTGAGTCCCATTCATCACAACCCCACAGTCACGTTCTTTCAGACCTTTCATACAACTGTCCAAAAACAGATTAAAGAGCCATGGTGACGCAACACATCCCTGTCTGACACCCCTAGAGATGCCAAACCAGTCAGTGTATACGCCGTCAATCCTGACGCATGCACGGGAATCCTCATAGAGAGATTTCAGTGCATGAATCAGTCTGCTCTCCAATCCGTATTCGGACAACACCTTCCATAGCTCATTCCTGTCAACTCGATCGTAGGCCTTCTCCAGGTCCACAAAGGCACAGTAAACCTTTTTGTGCTTAGCCAGGTGTTTTTCGGTTAAGCACCTCAAGGAGAAGACCTGATCCGTGCATCCCATTCCCTTTCTGAATCCCGCTTGCACATCCCAAATACTCTGATCAGTTTTTTGCATCACTCTTTCAATCAGTACCTTTGCATACAATTTACTGACAATGC
The DNA here is from genome assembly GCA_928269145.1 of Agriphila tristella. Classification (NCBI taxonomy): domain Eukaryota; kingdom Metazoa; phylum Arthropoda; class Insecta; order Lepidoptera; family Crambidae; genus Agriphila; species Agriphila tristella. The sequence continues at coordinate 16,836,276 of OV743430.1, forward strand.
TGAGAAGACTGATCCCGCGGTAGTTTTTAGCATCCTGCCGTGACCCTTTCCCTTTGTACAGCGGCACGACCACGGCTTTACGCCAATCTTCCGGCACTTTGCCACTGTTCCAACATTTATTAAAGATCAGGCACAGCCAGGACGCAACCAGCTCTTTCCCACCTCTCAGCATTTCAACAGTAATTCTGTCATATCCTGCTGCTTTCCCTTTTTTCATGCTCTTCATTGCACTAATAATCTCATCCATATATATATCTCTTTCATCCACTTCTGTCTCTTCCTCGTCTTCCACCCTTTTATCCGAGGCTTCTAGCATAGAGCCATCCGCCTCAAACAAACTCTCAAAATATTTCATCCACTCCTGTAGTACACCTTTTTCATCTGTCACTAGCTCACCTTTTTCATCTCTTATCACATTCATTTTAGACTTATGTGATCCACTTCGAGACGTTTTCACTTGTTTCCAAAACAATTTTATATTGTCTCGAAAGTTATCACAGAGTTTGAAGTCACACTTTTCTTTCATCTTTCTCTTTTTTTCGTCTACTTTTTCTTTCACTACTTTCTTAATCCTTTTAAACTCCCTTGCAACTGTATCAACATCATCTTCTGTAACACTTGCATTCACTCTTTTACTGGCTTTGATGGCCAGCAGATCCTGCCATACTTTTTTCTTTTCATTCACTATCTGTCTTACCTCACTATCCCACCAGTTTATTGGGGGAGCATTCTTCCTTTTACTCACTCCACATATTTCCTCAGCTGTTTCAGTCACACCTTTTTTAAACTTTTCCCAAACTTCCTCAAGCTTGCCATCTTTCACTTCAGCCACATTTCCCAATCGTTCTTTCAATTTGCACAAATATGTCTTTTGCACTTCCACTTCATCCAGGTTCTCAACTTTTACTCTAGTCAGCTCCGTTGTTGACACTGTGGGACGATGACGCCAACTTTTGAACAGACCACTAACCCGAGACACTACAAGAAAGTGGTCTGTTCCAATGTTACTACCCCTAAAGACCCTGGTGTCTACAACTCTGCCCTTCAGTCTTTCATCAACAATCACAAAATCGATCATACTCTTCTTTTCCCCTCTCTGCCAAGTGTACATATGAATTTCCTTGTGGTCAAACATGGTGTTCGTTACCACAAGATTCTTTTCTAAACATACCTCAATCAAACTCCTGCCATTATCATTTACTCTTTTGTCTCCATATATTCCTAAATCAATATAACCTAATCACTTTAAGTATGTACGATCTTGTCGTTGGCTAATGGCTAGTCTACTATTTTTATTTAAGAATCTGTTTAGTTAGATATTTAAATTTAAACTAAAAAAGGCACTCTTTGTGCCGCTACTTAAGTATTTAATAAACAGTAAAGTATTTCAGTTTTATCTATAAATTATATTTTGTCCTAAGACTAATCACATTAATTAGGTAACTCACTGGTTCATACAAACATGTGATATTTCAAGAAATAAAGATACAACTATATTGGCCCGCTCAGCACTAATAGCTCTATCTCTTTCAATCACACAGAAGCTTCATTTACTAGAGCAAGAGAACCGATCGGCCGCGTCCGCTTTCTTCGCTTTCGGTGAACCCGGTCTTCGCTTATTCAATAAAGACCTTTGGAAAAACGCTAAATCGATTTTTTTTTATTAAATTTGTGTAGGACTTACTCCCCTGGGGGTCACGACCCACAGATTGAAAAACACTGCTCTAAATCATAGTAATATAACAATGTGCATACAAGTTCATCTCAAAAAAATAAGTAAAGACTGCAAAACTAATGGTCTTACGTAACTAACGAACAAAGTAAATATAATTAAAAAAGTGGCTCCTTGAAAGATTCTGAAAGATACATATGTATATATTTACTTACAGCTTAAAAAGTCAAGTATGGCAAATATAGATAACATTTAAATACAGATTTATTACATATATCGAGAAGTTAAATCGAAGTGTTTGGTATTTATTTGGCAGCTTTACTGGACGAAAATCTTAAAAGCATACCTACTTACAACTTAGACTTATAAGAATATAAACAGTTATAATCCTTCATACTTAGAACTCATGGGGAATGTCTGTAAAAATTCAAATTTGCTGAATATTTTGTTATAGGTAGGTTAACCTTTTTAACTACAAACCTATAATATACTTAGCAAGGGAATAATCTTCCGTGTGAAAACGAAGTACTCGTACCTATTTTTTTTTAATTTCGACGCAACTAAAGATTCTGCAATAGGGCGAGCTTATTCCTATCTTCAGAAATGACTGAATTTCAAAATGCGAACGTGATTCGCCAGACTGCTGTTCCATTTTCAAATTATCTTATTTTAAGATTTTAAAGTTGAGAAATAGTAGGTACATTACAGCCGAGAACGGAAAATAGCATTTACATTGTCGAAGATGATTCGATTTCTTTTTTATTTTATTTTTAAGGAAAAATGAGTGTTGATATTTAATACCGCACTGTTCAACAGACCGCCACGTAAATGTGGAACCTTCAGCAAACGTTTTTCAAATTCTAATGATAATATTTCAGATCATGAGCACAAAATAATCTATTGTGGCATGAGGGACAAAAATATAATTAGTTTTAAAACTTTGTCAAAGCCTTTGCGATGTTATTACTTGGTAAAATCAATGAAGTTGCCACAAAAATAATGGAAAGTCATAGAATTATGATAATCAAAGCCCTATAGACGGTTATTTTATATGAATTATTTTTCTTTATTTAATAACAAACTCATGCGAAGTGAACTGAGGATCAAAGTGAGATGCGAGTTTGGTTACAGAATCGACAGGCATGTATTATTTAAAACTTTTATCATCCACTCAGATCGGTATTCCAGAAATGCTTTCAAATATATAAGTGTATTAGTTTTTATTCGACAAAACTTATATATTCAGTACCTATCCATACTTAATTACTTACACTCGGAATTAACCCCAGCTTCTCAATAAAAACTTTTGAGTATTTATCAATCTAGTCTTAAAACAAACTAGTGATAAAAATAATTACCTACCCATACAACGTAGGCAAGTTCTTTTGTTCTATTTATATTATTGTACTATGATCAAGTACACGTAGTTTTCTATTCGTTTTTGATTATCTAGATACTTTATGATTTTCTAAAAATAATATGGGAAGATTTAATAAGGTAAAGTTTATATAGGTACTTTTAAATATTACCCTATGTACACTGGCCTGCAAAACTAAGTACTCCAGAGGTCTATTTTCATACAAACGAGGTAACTTTGAAGCATTGGTTCTCCGCCCAGGATTAAACCTGGTGTGATCTGATGATGGCCATCCAGGGAGTGAATGGAGAAGATTCAGATCCCCATACACACCCAATAGATCTGATCAGCATTCTAAGAGCTGTAAGGATAAGAGTTATCAGTTACAGCATTTCCATACATTTTAATGCTATTTTCGTGGTTTTTTTAAACATATCCAAACAGCTCTTAGAATGCTGATCAGATCTATTGGGTGTGTATGGGGATCTGAATCTTCTCCATTCACTCCCTGGATGGCCATCATCAGATCACACCACGTTTAATCCTGGGCGGAGAACCAATGCTTCAAAGTTACCTCGTTTGTATGAAAATAGACCTCTGTAGTACTTAGTTTTGCAGGCTAGTGTATTTTATAAAGGATAATGCAACCTATTTGGCTCGTGAAATAATTGAACAAACCAGAATAAAATTTTCGTTCACATTTCATCATGTTAGCTCTTTACAACGTGTTACGAAAAAACTCCTAATGCCGAATATGGTAGATATAGGGACCATTAAACTGAACAATTTTTACTATGCGACCAACTCTGAAATCGCGAAAAAAAACAGCTGTTTCATACCAAAATTAATTGAAAATATCAAAATGTATGGAACAGTTGGTTTGATGGGCCCTATCTAACATATTTGGCTTTAGGGTTTTTTTTAATATCTGAACAATAAAACCGCTTTTTAGCATCAACATTGTGGATAGGCTAGAATCTAGCCTAGATAGAACAAACTTTAAATATAATAATAATAATAAAAAGGTGAGCACAAAAACTTATCCGTTTTTATAAGCACTACAAACGTAGCATTGAAATATCAGCCTATAATAAAGTCGGGTGGTAGGTACTGTAAAAGATGGAGAGCGTGAAGCGAGATAGCAATAAGAAAACGACGCGCGCGGGAGGAGACCGATTCGGCAGATTTGGCGCAAAAATCACTAAATCAATTCGTAGTAAATAACTATAGGGATTAAAGAAAAATGCTTCTACACGACTGTGAATATTGATGATACAAATTATTTAAAGCTATTACGACTTGAATATCTAATAATGTTTCTAAATAATTTCGAACCTAAGAATTTTAAAGAAGTATTTTTGAAATTTAAATGTATCGAGCCAAAATTACTGAATTATATTTCTGGTTCAATACGTGTCTGGTGTAAGATATACCTATAAAGAAATATATATCTTAATTTCAGATCTCTAGGATCTTTCCGCGACCATAGCATTACATCAAAAAGTGGCTTTTTTAACGTATAATAACTTAGGATTTTTTTCTAGGTCCTCCTTCCAAAAAAGCTACTCTGAAAAATACTTTCTTTTTAAATTTCAATAGAAAAGTTGAATCCTCCCTTTTCAAACTGAAGTTCCATTGAAATTATTATTTTCATAGAAGCATTGGCTCAATACCGTTTCCCACATTAATATTACCTATTAGGAATCATCGGTCACATAATGAATTTTAGGCAAAGTGCTTTGGGCTGTCAAACTTCAAAATCATTATTATATTTTGAAGTACCTACTTGGCCTTCATCTCTGGCCTTGGCCTACTCTCTCCTCTACTTGGCATTTATCTGATGTAGGCTTCCTTTTTGTTACACTAACAAAACAGTTCAGGCACACAACAACAATAATAAAATGTGAGCAAAAAGGAACAAATCTCTCAAAGAGACCTCGTGCATGCAGCAACCAGACGCTAAGATGTCAGTGACGATAAAGCCGGAATAATCCTCAACCAACAGTTACTTTCGTTGTTCTCAATGAACATTGATTTTTGAATCAAAATAACTTTATTATTGTATCACAATTAACTATAGGTAAGCTTCTGAACAGCTATATTTACCACCTAGTTTGTGAAAGTAGAGTTGAATTAAAGGGTTTTAAAAAAAGCTACAGCTTTGAGGAACCCTAAAACCGATGATTGAAGATTCTTAGACAATATTATGTATTTAAAAAGGTAAACTACCTATCCCTATGGATTTAAAATTAAAACAAATAGTATCACAAATACGTACAATAAATCTTTTTAAATGCAATAAGTTATCTTACATTAAACGAAAAAGTATGTCAATAAAAATAGACACAATCTCACAAAGTAAGGCCACGTACGCATTGACAGGCGGCTTGCTTGGCACCTAGAGCATAGCGAATCACCAACGGTATATCATGTTCAGAAACCGGCCGCACTGTGCCCTTCCCTTAGTGCCTTTGCTAGTCGCTAGCTACACGCTAGGTCACTCGTCGCTAGGCTCGAGGCGCTAAGCAAGCCACCTGTCAGTGCGTACGATCCTAATGACAGATCTTGTCAACATATACATTTAAATCAGAACACCGTTTAATCCATAATTCAATTCAACCCCTTATGGTCATTACAGCTCAAATAAATGACACCTTACAGTGTATTACGACATTTACACCTAATCATGGGTATACGAATTTTACAATCGACAATTTACACTTACTACTTTTTCTACATTGCCTTCATAAGAACATGGTATTTCTTACGTATAAATAACAACATATCATCTGCTACTTAAATTATTTCTGCATAATTATGTATAGGTACATATAACAATTATTTTATACCATTTCTAATGATAACAGAGTTTCATCTGAATTTAAACCAATTAATACTTAAATAGGTATTTTATTAATAATTTACAAACCATTTACGTATCGGCTTTGATTTTAAAAATACTAAGGTAAAATAACTGCAAACGCAAGTAAATAATCAAAGTGGGGACAGAAACATTCTTCAGAAGTTCAAAAACTGTTAAAATAGTAAACATTGCACCTGAAAAGATCACATTTTTTTAATTTTAATATCGCTTTATTTTTTCGAAATAATGAGATTCAAAATGGCAATATTATATAGGCAATATGTAGCCGTCAACAGCGCCACCAATACAATTTTATTACTTACTCATAAACCAGGTCAAAATTAAAGAAAGGAAACAACCATGTCCTCTTGTCTCTACTATTATGGAACAACAGTTCTACTCAAAACATTACATTATTTTTAGACAGATGGACGACCCCCACCTTATGAAAGCCCAAATCGTTGACAATCATAAGTATTTTGTGTCTTTAATTTGATCTCAGCTATCCCCCCCACTTTTAGTCTTATTAAATCATATATTTTTTCAATATTGCAGTCGGAAGTGGACGTTTTGAGCCTATATGAAAATAGAGTTGTCTCCAATACTCTCCCGTTCATGTTTTAATTCAACTGACCTCTTTTTTTTTACTATACCGTACGATGAGATGGATGATGCTGATGTCTTCACCTTTATGTGAATTTCTTTTGGCGTTAACCCTTTCTTATGAAGATACCTTTATACCTTTACAGCCTGGATTAAAACATAGGATACTTTTTATCCCGGTCAAAGATTCTCTTGGGATTTTACGAATGTCCACGCGGACGAAGTCGCGTACGGAAGTTAGTTATGTTATATTATGCTTAGACTTATGTATGAGTCATAAAAAAATTGTATGAGCGACCCCAGTGGGCAGCTACATGACCCAAATTTTTAATTCTCCTCCCAAATAAGCATATTTATAAAAGCAGTTTTCGTAATAATTGAATTCTTCGCTTCAATTTTCCTCTCACCCTCCGCAAATTACAAAGCGGATTTTAATGAACAGCATACCGGATACCGGCAACATTATTTTAAGTACTGAAATCGTGGAAATGTTAACTTCAATTAATTCGTATTGCAAAGTAACCTAGTTATATGAACATCGGAGCGGCAGTCCAATCGAGGTGTCCTTATTTATCCATACTGCTTTATTGTGAAAAAAAAATGCGAATGCCTTTACGTTTTTACGCCTAAACCGATTTTGATGAAATTCGGTAAGAATATAGATGGGACCATGGGGAAGTACATAGGGTACTTTTTATCCCACTATTGGGCACGGGTCCAGGTGGGCGACAAATAACCTGTAGTCCAGGCGGGTGGAGCTGCGGGCGGAAAGCAGGGACCGGAAAACCCCTTTTCTTGGTTAAGCCAATTGTTAGGGAAACCCTATTAAAAAGCTTACCAAATGATAGGGTTTCCCTTTCGATAGGGTTAGTCGACGATATGCTTACCGTATTGATAGGGTTTTTGAAAACAAGACTATGAAATACCCAATCAAAAACCCCTTTAACGGTAAGCGGTTCAAGAAATACTCAATCAAAACCCCTTTAACGGTAAGCGGTTCCGGTCCTTCGACCCAGGTGGAACTAGGTATAAATTGCTTGAACACGTTTTAAAACCCATTCATTTAGCTTCATAAAGCCTTTACAGGGTTTCCCCGATAGGGTTTTCGGATACCTGGGTTACCCTTTCGATAGGGTTACCGTATTGATAGGATTTTTGAAAACAAGTCTATGAAATAGCCAATCAAAAACCCCTTTATAAGTAAGCGGTTCCGGTCCTTGGCGGAAAGCTAGTTTTCTATAATTTTCGATAATCATGTTGGTCTGAATCCTCGGTTGTTTTTATAACAGGCTTACACGGTAGAACATCGACGTGGCGTGGCCTACTTCGTAATATCTTTCGATAATTTTATTATCGGGTTTCATTTAAGACACTAATACGTATCTTACGTACGACTCACGATTTTGATAGATACATACCAGCTTATCCACTTTAACAAAAATATCTAAAACTCTTGTTTTTGAAAATTTTCAATTTTATCATCCAGTCAGATCATCTAGATCAGACATATCCTGACTACTTTAAAAATAAAAATAAAAAATATGCTTAAACATAAAAAAAACCTAAAGCATACCTAATATTTCGATTCATGTGCAATTTCTTCACATCTATATTTCTGTCAAAATCCAAAGGCTTAATATCATCTACAACGCACGACAAACTAAATAACGCTCTATACCGAAATGCATTACAACTGCAAGTAACAAATTAATCTAACAAGTGATAATATAGTAAGCACAGCCATGAATTTGAGAGGGATGTGAACACACAGGCAGGTCGTGTCGGTAAGTGCCTACAGCTAATACATGTCACCCACTATACACATATTATGAGCATTTCGTCAAAATAAATCTATATACAAAATAACAAATCCTAATTATGTTTCCTGTTTCCGCACGCTTGCTTCAAGCCGAACGAAACGATAAGAAAACAAAATGTGCGCTTACTATAACATCTACTTAAACGTATTGCATCCATCTATTTAGAATATTTTTTTCCAAGGAAAACATGTAAGTACGTTAATGCTAAATAGATAATTTAGATCATAATGTATAAGGCGATGTTCTTAAAAATAGTCAAGAATATCTTAAACGATATCGTTCTGTAAAAACGAAGTTTAACCGATTTTAAAATGATATGGTTTTATTGCACGACGCAATCTAATTGTTCAATAACGAACATAGAGATTTAATTATTGTCTGAAAAAATGCATATAAGTAGGTAAGCTAAAAAATTAAGTAGTTATTAATATTTCCAACAGCAATCACGTATGTATGCAGTTTTTCATTTTCTAATTGATCTATCATATCGATCGTAGTGAACAATAGAATAGCATAAAGACCGAATATCTTAATAATTTCAATCGTTTACTTTTAAATATTAATATAAATCTTGCGATTTAATTTATACTAAAACATATAAAATTACAAAATGATAAATTTTGCACTTTTTATTATATAAACGATAAAAACTACTTAGCTTCGGCAACACCACTACTTACAACCATAATATATAGAGCATTTCATCTACGTCTCTATAATATACCATTCATTTCATAAATCTATCTAAGGTATTTCTTCCCGTGATGCCAGCGGCCTTTAGAGGCATGGTCGCCACGCTCAGTCGTCGTTGTCCAGGCCCATGAGCTCGGCCTGCAGGCGGCCCTTGGTGCGGCAGCACGCGGTCAGGCACAGAATGCGCAGCGCTAGCCGAAACTGCGGACTCAATGAAATCAAAATGACGATCTTCCAGAACGAGTTGAGTATGCCCAGCCAAACTACGCCAAAATGTAGCATCGGTATTTTTAGTTCCTGGTCCGTGATATACTCGTACAACCTGACGCCGGCGTACGGCGTCCAACTCAGCCAGAAAGCAGTCACGAGAAGGAAACTCATCCAGTGGCTCGGGTTCGCAAGGTTCTCAGCCAGAGCCGTGGCGTACTCTTTATCGTGAATAGGTACGCCGCTGTTCAGCTTACGCTTCATAGAGAATATGTAAAAATAGTTGTACACGATCGAGATGAGGCTCGGGCCGAGAACGAGAATCCCTAGGGTGGCCGTGTACGCGTAAGTTGTACCCCAATCGAGCATGCAAATAAAAGTTTCCTTGTCAAAATTTGCATCTTTTTTGTATCCGAGAAGGGGTGGGCAGCACAACATAGCGGCGGAAATCCAAGTGAACACCATCCAACATTGACTTCTAGTGCGCGTTTGTACCTGACAGGCAAAACGGACATAAGGGTTTTTAACTGTACTTTAGAAAAGTTTGAGTGAGAGTGCATAACAAATCTATTATTTTTTAGATTTATTGAATATTTCATTCAAATTCATCTCTAAAAATGTAGCAAAACAAAACTCTCGAATAAAAAGCGTCAAATCCGAAATCATTTAACAAGCTTTTATATTGCAATTTTATTATTGATAATAATAAATTAACGATTAGTGCTTTAGCTATTCCTATATCGGTGCCAAATAAAAATTTAAATCTAACGGAAATCGTAAAACAAAATCGGTTACAGCATAATGGAAAGGAAAATTCTCTACAAGTGCATGTGCAGGGAATAATATGAAAAAGATAGCTACCGTCGCACTAACCGTCTCATAACGGAGAGGTTTCCGGACGGCGAGATATCTGTCGACGGATATCCACATGAAGGTGTAGACGCTGACGGACCACAGCGTGACCTCGATGTAGCCGGCCAGCCGGCACATGAGGTCGCCGAACATCCAGCGGCCCGTGAGAGCGGGCCACACCGACAGTGGGACCACTAACACACCACACAGAAGGTCGGCCACCGCCAGTGACAATAAGTAGTAATTGATCACTTCGTTTGATAAACCTGAAACCAAAAAGGTTCACTTAGAAAAAACACTTCATAGAAAGTTGCAAAATGCCTTTTCAAATTCTATTTGGAATGTCCCCCATCCTGTTTTCAAATGAATGATAACCTCGTATCGATGTAAATGCTAAAGCTGCGATTACATATCCCGATCTAGCATCCTAGTTAGGAAGCAATGTTGGTTCCTAACTAAGATGCTAGATTGGTATATGTAATCGCGGCTTAACTTCCCGTTCTGCCGTTATTTACATACTATCAATATTATTCTATAAGCGGTCCAATTATAGAATATTTGGCTGACAATATAATTAATTTGTGTTGCGGTTTCATCAACAATCAATTTATCAATCCTATTACTGAATGAAAAGCGATTACCGAATGTAATTAAACTATTGTACACATTATTGGGAAAATTAATAATATTAATGAAATCAAATTAAAGTCTGTAATAAAATTAATAAGACTCATTAATAGCAATTTGATTGTAACGTGCGTCACAGAATACATAATAAAGTGCGTGGAAAGTTATTTTTCTATCCCGAACTGTACTATTTTTCTATGTAAGGTGTAATATGTCCTTTTCGTTCCTTGACAACAGGTATGCAAAATTTCATGATAATTGTTGAAAACGTAACAAAACCCCCCTACTGGTAGTGCAAGCCGGTGGTGCTATGGGCCCAGAAGGAAATCGATCTAAATTTCTTTATTATAGTCAAGTGTTATTTTTGTGGCGCGGCTTGCTGTCCAAAAGTAGACAAAAAATGCAAAAACTACAGTATTATAAAGATTTCCTGAACCGATATCAACATTTCAAAAAATGAGACGAACTCGGGGAGAAACGATGTAATAACGTTTGAATCATTTCAATCGGTTCAGCCGTCCGAGTAATCGGTGTACATACATACATAAAAAATATATAAGTGACGAAAAGATAACCTCCCCCCTTTTTCATTTTTGAAGTCGGTTAAAAGAAAATTTAAAAGCTGGAATAAAGGCCGAGACCGGAGAGGTCGAGGCCTTTATAGCGCGGACAGCAAGGTCTGCAGTGATGACCAAGCTTGAAGGCCGAGAGCGTAGTTAAGCTGAGCTCGAGGCCATCATATAACGTGGCCAGCAGTGCAGTCATTATAGACCAAGCCTTGTGTAATGCTTTACTCATACAATGCGAGTACTACCTACTGTACTAATTTTAATTTAAACCTAATTTTCGAAAAAAGAATACAAAAATGAAAGTTTATATCCCAGAAACGGCGCGACGGAGCCAAAAAATAAAGTTTTTTTTCGTCCCTTTGAAGAACATCGGAAGTAGATAATAGTAGATTATACACCAAGGAAATAAAGCACTGTTTTATGTCACGAATTAAGATTGAGTCCTGAGTGCAGTGAGGGATTCAAGCGCCCAAGAAAAAAACAGTTTTATCCCGGTGGTGTATACTCTACTTTTCTCACTTTATGCGAGACAATAAAAAACCAGGCTTAGTAGATAGTGTTTATTACAGCATATTAAAAGTGCAAATTGATATTGGAGACATTGATAACGTTATATTATTGACAATGCCTATGGCATCTAATTTAATAGCTTCTGGAGTCAAAATACTTTCATCACTCGACATTTTTTAATTTTCTTTGAAATATTTATAGAATCTTCCAAAGCTAGTAGTACTACTAGCTACGGCTATAGCAACTTCTTTCAGTTGGCGAGGCCTACTCGATTTGACAAACAAATGAAGTTCGTCTCAGTGCGAATCTAGTGGGCCACGGCCTCGGTCTTCGAAAATCGAGTTGGCCGCGCCCGCTGAGGACACATTCTGTTTAGTGAAATTAGACTTTATGGACATAGCAATAAGAATTATGAAAGTGAAAATCACATAATTGACCAGCGGGTTATAATAGAACATTATAACCCGGCTAAAGCCAAGAGATATAATGTCTTGCTTTCGGTAAGGTTTACATGACATATATAATTCGGCATTGTCGAGCATGTGGTGTGAAAAATGTATTAAATGAAATGTCCAAAAAAACGGGCAAGTGCGCGTTTTTTTACTTTTTCTATATGAACTTTATATAAAAGTAGATACAAAAATGTCATCTGGGCTAGAGTTATCTCCCCTCGATGTTTACAACCCGCGCTAATAAAGAATGCGATTGAAAAAGGCGGCTCACCGCACTTACCAGAACGAGTGTGACTGAGAAAGCGATAAGTGTAGCGTTTAGTGTGCGAGCGAGAAGTGATTATGACCGACGCCATTTGTAATCCCATTCCTTATCTGCGCTGCTACAATGTATTATTTTTCATTTAAATATGTCTGAAACAAAACTCGGCAATAAGATTCTCAATGGAAATTGCTGGTGGCTAAAACTCGACAATAATGAAATCCCAAACAACATCGCTACGTCACCATGGGAGTAGCGCGACAAGCCTAACTTTGCTCAAAAGAGGTTGTCAAAATAATGACCAAAAAGCATTTTAAAGAAAAATTGATTTATCTTCTATTTGCGAATACGCTAGAGATGGCTAGAGCTATTATTTAGATTCCATGCTAAGTGCTGAGTGTTTTTTATTATTTTTCAACTATTCAATGGAGCGATTTGCGATTGACTGTTCACACTAATTATTCAGAGCAATTTGCGATGGACTCTCTATAGTCAGATATCGACATAGTGATTACTACGTCGAATGTATGTTTAAAATACAAATCACGAAATGTTTTGCAACAAAAAAAGTCCGTAACGCTTAACGGAAACATAACCAGTACCTAAGCAACTTGTAACTGGTGGCTAATCAGAAAGCTTGACACTCACGAATGAGGTGTATTTGCATTGCTAATACCTACTTTTACTAGTAAACGCTATTGGGCACCAATGTATTTTATATTAATAATAATAATGATTAAAATTGTTAATGAAGTACTAATAGAACAGAATAAATAGTAGTAGGTACTAGCGCTAATAGTCGTAACAAACTATGGCTATCTTACGCCGTCTGAAAAGCTCATCGCGTATTTCATTGTTTTTTGAATTATATTTTCATTCGATGCTGCACGTGCCACCTCATCTCATCTCCCTTAAGGCGCTAAGAAGGGTCAAATCCCAATATTCAATTCAAATTATTGAAAGATTACGCGCGTGAAGCTATCATGGAAAAAATATATAATGTACTTGGAATAATACACAATAGATTTAATTGAAAGCATTTGTAAAAATGTTACCACCTTTGATGTAAAAAAATATTCCGTGGACCCTGTTTCTGGTCCTATTTGCAAAATTTCTCGGAAACAGAACATTCGTTAATGTTAAAACCAACACATAAAAATCGGCGATGTTAATACCTTCAATCTTAATTGAACAGATTTTTTTTAAACTAACTTGAAACCGAAGAAATTTAATAAAAACATGTAAAAATTTAGAATTCGGTGCTAGTTCTCAACGCAACCGCCGCGTTGGAACGCGCACTGATTCGAACCTAAAGTGAGTAGAGTTATGTTCGATTTCACACCATCACGGATCAACCCGCTCGGATTAAGGCATGTTAAAGCCTTAAGGAGCCAAGATAGGAAAACATGGTTTGCGCGGCCCATAGTTTTATATAAAAAACGTAAAGTTGTAGCCACAAAAAAACATACGACAAGCTTAAGAGACTATCTAGTGGCTACAAGTATTAAATTGCGTATAAACCTCATAGATGATTGTAAAAAAATCGGAATATCATCAAAAGCACTTGTCACGGGTCATATTCTTGGCGCAAATAAAAGCGGAAACGTATTGAATTCTACATCAAAATACACTTTAATGTACTGTGCAGTTGCTCTAATATATTTTTTTCAAGAAAGATAATTGTGCTAAAGATAATGATGAAAAAAGAACGTAAAACATAGAAAAAATGCAGAAATGAGGCTATTTCCATACTCTTTACACGTAAAGAAAAAGTCAGATAAATGTTTTCGCATAAGCGACCCTTAACAATAGATATAAAATCTCCGTCCATTAGTGCAAGTTAGAACCCTAATCCCAGCCAGTGGCCTAGTTCGAAACTACCATGTATCTCGGGCGCACCCGCGTCCTATTGGGGGCACTGTTGCGCATATATGTCACAGAACGTTGAAAATTTTCATTGTTCCGTAGTATATGTGACCGATTTACCTGCGCATTTGCCACCCAGTAAACTGAAAATAAATATCCATCTTGCCTCTTAGTCAAAAGGTTTAAATCGAACAATCAATGTAAAGGAAAACATCTGAATTGGAGATAGCCTCCGATAGGTACTGGCATAACTTTAGTTTTTGCATTTTGTTAAATTTTCATTCATTACCACAAATTAAACAAATTGACTTCTGTGTCCTTTCCAGTAGGTATCAATAAAGTAATTATTAGTGTAAAGTTATCTTTTTATTATATTTTTTTTCTGAAGCAGCATTTACCGTGCAATTCAATTCGCAGCCCCTATTTGAAGCGTACTATGATTAAAGTTTGGTAAAATATTACCAATTCTATAAAATTTTCTATACATTTATTTATTTAACAAAGCCAGTAAAATACATAATTTTTATCCACTTACTCGAATGCAATGCGAAAGTTTCTAATTGGTTATCTAGCTGGCCTAGAATACCAGAAAACTGAAAAACAGCTTCAAGATAGTATCTACAAACACACAAACTCACATAAACACTCTCACGCATACACTTAAACTTTATTTTGTTCTTTTGATAAGTTATTTTTCTAAATACAAACATGGTTGATTGTAATTAACACAGAACAAAATGGTAATAGGGAATATGCATCAATTTTTTTATGCTTAATCAAAAGTATAATGCGCGAGAAAATTATCTGTAATATTAAAACTTTTCTCTTGCGTTTTTTTCTCGTGATATAGTTACTTGAAGTTAGCGCGCAGCAGCACCCGCCGAAAACGCTCCATACAAAACGGTGACGTCACATATCACGTTTCAGGTGTTTCGGCGCGTTTAATATGGCGTTAGCCAATGATCTTCAATTATCTCCCTAAATTTTGCGTTTAAGTACATATGTGTCATACAAAATATTGTTTCTTATTCGATATTCTATCTGACTGTAAAGTGCATTATATCCGAAAATGAAAAAAAATAATCGTTATTTCCCCTGATTTCATCGTGTGACAAAACTAAAATAATACATTTTTTTATTTTTTATCCTGTTCCATCATGTTTTTATAAGTGTCCGCAGCGATCAAGCTCAAATTCATCAAAATCAGTGACTTATGCATATTCCCTATTAAAATATAAGTACATATTCGAAGAGGGCGCTGATTATTAGGTATAATTTACCAGTGTAGGCTTTTTAGGAATCAGACTTTATTATGTCTGTGAAAAAATTATAAGTCGATAAGGCTTGTAGTACTTACTAGTAGTTAATTCAAAGGCGTGAAATATACCTAATTTTATCGACAAAAACACCCACATTTAAACCGCCATTTCAAATTTTTACACGACTGCCCAAAGCAAAAAGAGTGTTATGTGTTCAGGGTTCATGTATGTTTGTGGGTATGTGAGTTTCTTTATTCCACCATAACTTCTAAATGCCTGAACTGATTTGGATAAATGAGGTATCGTTAGAATCCTTACAGCATTTCGAGTGACACTGGCTATATTTTTTTTAGAAAAAATCAATATGGCGACTGTACGACGCCATTTTCAAATGTGAAAAAAAAAATTTTTCTTCTATTATTACAATATGGGCATCAAATGAAAGGCCTTGATGAGCACATTCCAAAACTATATAATATGTCACTAAAATATGTGAAATAAAATTAAATAAATTTAAAAAATATTAAAAACACGACTGCCCTGCCAAAAACGAACTAAAAAGTTAAACAATAAAATGTTGTTTAAATAAATAAAACAAACAACAAGTGTCATTGCAGTCGGGGGACCTCTTTGATCAAAAATTGTTCCATAATAAGGTTCCCCGACTGCAATGACACTTGTTGTTTGTTTTATTTATTTAAACAACATTTTATTGTTTAACTTTTTAGTTCGTTTTTGGCAGGGCAGTCGTGTTTTTAATATTTTTTAAATTTATTTAATTTTTAGCTCATTAAATTCTTAATCAATTTACAGGGTTCAAGCTGAATTCAAAGTTTGAAGTTATTATTCAGTCTAGTCTAGGCTTGTTACAACAAAAGAAAAAAACATACAAATCAAGCAGACCCATTCCCACTGGCAGCACCCGTTCACAAGCATGACGCATGAACCAGCCATCGCTTCGCTTAACCATATTTGAGGGAACATAACGATATGTGGAGTATTGGTTAGTGACAAGCTGTTAAAAGCATCGCTCTGCGAGCTATATAGTACCGCATTTCAAACGTCGAAACAGGCATGTCGATCGCAGTCGCAGGCAGTTGCTGATACTCAATTAAACCGTCTGTGTGGTCTTATGGTTCACTCACCCGTGTAAAACGCAGGGGTCCCGGGTTCGATTTCCAGGAGAGGGGTACAATTTGTACTCGGTTTGGTTGGTAGTCGGGCTTATTTCAAGTCCACCTGGCTAGCACCACCATCTTACCTTAGTCTGGCGCGCCATACTTAACAACAATTTAAAAATTGTTGTGTTCCGTCCGGCGCAGGTAGAGGTAAGATAGCCAGTTCCTCAGTGGTGAGGATACTGGGTGAAGTGCGCTTACACCTTCGGCCTTATCGTCACTTAACCTCAAGTGGCCAAAAAGGCAAAGCACCATCCCGTTGCGCATTAAAATAAACTCAAAGCTAGATTGATCAAACTATAACCTATTTCCTATGAATTTCATGCACAATCGTTTGTATTCTATAGTTTGATCGCGTGAATTAGCACATATCACATCCTACTTAATATTATAAATGTAAAAGTTTGGTTTAGAAGTTTGGATGTTTGTTACTCAATCACGCATGACCGGTTGAACTGATTTGGAATGGCAGACAGATAGATTTACTTTACATCCCGGTCATAGATTCTCTAGGGATTTTCCTAATGTATACACGGACGAAGTCTCGGGCGAAAGCTAGTTGTTAATAATTTCTAAACTTGCTCGACTATTTGCGGTACAGAATTTGAATTGCCCCGCAGAAAATTACAAAAACATTTACCGAATAAAAAGATATCGTATTTGTAAAGAAAGATCTTTGAACAAAAATTTCTGTACAGTATTTCTATCTAGATATTTTAGGTGTTGCAGTATTGTAGCACAACGAATTGAGAATAAACAGTTGCATTTAGTATTCAAGTAACTTCGAGAATCTAGGTTGACCTGGGTCATTCAGTGAGACGAGAGCACCGAGTTGTTTAACTAAGAATAAAGTGTCTCACTCAGCTCAAATAGAAACGGGTCTTATAATGATTGCTCGTTACTCAACGTCGCTAATGGAAATCGAGAATTCTATAAATAAGCATTTATGGATATTAATGGTCTGTAACAGCCTTTCATGCCATTTCTAATTTCTCAGTGTAAAGCTCATATAATCTTTATTGTAGCATGTTTTACACGACACGATACAAATTCTCTGGAGCGTGAAAAAAAATTAGGTAAGTGATGCGTCGGGTAATAACAAGTGTTTTCGTGCAACTCGTTATTTTTGTCATCGTGTAAGTATGTGATCACTGAATGCTAAGCAAAGCAGTGCTGGAGAGGTTTCTTTCCGAGTTCTTCGTACGTACGGTAAAGACTTTTTTAATTGTTCTAATTACCTATTAGTCTAGTCTCTCACTGATCAATCAGTGCAGTAAAATCTTAGTTTTTTTTTATTTCAATTTTTTTTCATCATTGTCAGCCGCATGACGCACCAGTCACACTATCGGGCATATATGCAAATTCTATTGGTAAGGATCTTGTTTAAGTAAGCAACCTATTCTAATAATTTAGCTGTTGGTTATCCCAAAATTAACCAGAAGTTAATATTTAATATCTAATCATAGAAACAGTCTATGACTATGAGCACCTTTATATAAAACAGTTTAAAAACAGGTTCTGATTGTAAGAAAGGATGTTTAAAAGATAAATCTGATATTGGCCTTACGTATTATGTTATAAGTATACCTTAGTTATATTGTGATAGTCTTTATAGGAATATTGATTTTCAAAATAAATAAAAAATAGGCATCCCCAAAGATCTCTATTACCAATATTTTTAATAACTTCACCAAAAATATGTATCGTTTATTTTATTCCATCAGGAGCAAATTAAACGATACATATTTATTGCATGATGCAATACAGGATTTGTCATTTTGTTAGAAATTGACTATTGTTCTGTCAAACTGTTCTCGCTTTAATATGTTTCACCTACTGATCCGAGCTGGGTGTTTATTTCATAGCATCATCATCGAGAGCAGAAAGGATAATTACCGTTTAACGTGAATAGCGTTTGCACTATTAGTGTGGGTAATGATTTAAGTTGAGCACCGCACTTAATATATTTTACCGGCTAATATCCGACGCGCGGCATAATTATTGCTTTCTCTGTGACTGCAGCTAAACCTAGTTTTAAAACTAGGTGTAGCCGATAGATGTTGGTTAAAACTAGGTGTAACCGATCTGCTTTACTCCTGTAGGTTCCGAATAGGTTAGAAATTTAAGGCGAGCCTAAAGCGCAGCGAAGCGTGAACCTTAAGTTTAGTGGTTATTTTTTTAACAAACAGCAGAAATAACTTTTAACAGACAACAAAAATTACTCCCCCTTAGTAGAAACACAAAGAAGGCTAGACCTAGTTTTAACCGGCTACACCTAGTATTAGCTGCGAGCAATCAGCTACACCTGAGTTTAACCAACAGCTATCGGCTATAACTAGTTTTAGCCGGCTAAAACCTTGCATAACCGCACTTCGGATATTATGCCGGCACTACATGTTCGCTAAACATCGCCATTCACGAATGTGTAGAGGGCGTATTTGCCTGTGCTCGCCTCTGATTGCCTACTTGTCGGTGTTTCGCTCACACATCAAAGGGATGTTGGCCGCTAATCGTGTACGTGCCCACACACTATCGGTAAACATTCGGTCAGTGCCCAGTGGCAAAGAGCACAATAATTACCCTTCTCACTGTAGATTCCACTATGTTGTACATAGTTCCATCAGTGGGTCCAATAGGATTTCGAAGTCCTCGTGTTCCCACTGCTAGGAATACAAGGATCAATCCTGCCGAAGGAAACCTTTGGTTCAGCAATAGCCATGTACACCTGCGACTATATTTATAACTTTAGTGATGACATTCCAATATTTCTCAAAATATTTAAACGAAAGTTTTTACCTAAACATTAATTCTAAATTTCCTTTTGAACCCAGACTCAATTTTCTACTTCTTAGAAGGTTTCAAAGGAATATAGGTAGACCCGCTAGTCACTGGAGTCACTGACGTCGAAACATTTGTAGCCGTATACCGGTCGCCGTAACTTTTTCTACATACAGTAATAACTAAAGCTTTTAAATCAAACGAAAAGCGCGTGAAGACAAATATTTATAAAAACTTATACTGGTAACCCTGTTGGTTGGTGCTGTCAAAATTCTAATTGTAGGTAAACATATTTATTTATTTAGATGGGTATTGGTGGGGTGGTCGGGGATTTAGGTCGGTAAAAAAATTACCTTTGAAATTACTCATGTAAACAGACTTTTTAGACAGACTCTACACGCACAGACAACTTCACACGTGGAGGGGTGCACGTGCACTGCAGTGGTGGGGTAGCTCTCATTTTTTTCTATAGAACTGACGTCACAAAATAAGAATATTCTGTCCTATTTTTTTTTTTCATAGAACCGCTTAAGCTAGGGTTTCCTAGGATAGCGGTGCCGTCATATTACGGCCGTAATATAGCGGCGTTGAATATTGTCTATGTAAATTGTAAACAATACGGGCGGCGACACCGTAACGTCAGAAACCGCGCCATATTGTTTACATAGACAACGTTCTACGCCGCTAAATTACGGCCGTAATGTGACGACACCGTTATCCTAGGAAACCCTAGCTTTACTTTTCGTTGCGTTTCCATCTTGATTTACTCATTAGTATAAATTGAGAATAGTTTTTTTCCAAAACAGTTCCATGTAATGTTTGTAGATATAGTTGGTATGTAAGTTTCCATGTTTAATTCAAGTGGCCGGTTTGATAATCATCAAGGAGTCTTGTTATTTTGAACAATTTGAGAAAACTAGTTACTTAATGTTATATAAACAATTGGGATTATATTTTTCTTTTTTGTCCCGGTGACGTCAGTTCTATAGAAGAAAATGGGAACTACCTCACTGGTGCTTGTCCATCAGCCATTTTTTATGTCCCCACTGCTGGGGCACAGGCCTTCCTTATGGGTGGATAAGGAGGACGGGCCATAACCCACCACGCGGGCCCAATGCGGATTGGTGAGTGTTAACAACTGCAATTTCAGCCGGGACCAACGGCTTAACGTGCCTTCCGAAGCACGGAGGAGCTTGAGATAATAAATTTTTGGTCATCCCATGTCTGATTGTGAATGTTGCTTTCCGCAAACGCTGCGCCACCGAGCTCCTCATAACCTGCCTGGTGCTTGGGGATTGAATAAATACCTTTGAAATTGAGGAAGGCGGCAACGATGAGGAGGTTGGAGACCACAATGGCCACCCCTATGACGGCGATGACGGCCGCCTGCGTCAGGGACTCGAAGGTGGCGAGCGGACTGTCCGCCACGCTCACGTCGCCCGCCGCGCCCGCTCCGCCGCGAGCGCTCATCATTCTCGCGGGCATTTCTGAACATTAATATTCATTTTTAGGAAATAGAACTTGAGCCACCACGCTATTTTCATAAATATGCTGATTTTACAATCTCATTCTACAAAAATTTTAACGCCTCTAATTTTTCTGAATGACTTAAGAGTGTATATCCGCATTTCAAAGAAATTAGCGTTTTTCCAAAGAAGTTACTACTAAGGAATGAAAGCATTATAGTTTTAGGAAGCAACATTCTTAAATTAGTGCCGTATAGAGATATTTAAAGATTCTAAAGTATTTTTTTAGGAATTATGAAGTATTTGTCTAATGTATTGCGTGTTTTGTACATTTTTGTATTGTTTTATATCTATTTAATAATTTGATAGGAATTTTCAAAGTTCGCCCTCATTATGCCTCACGCCGAGTTGTTTTGATCATTTGTATTTAAAATTTAAAAATGGAACGAAAATGAAATGTTGCATATCTACACCCTTATCTAAAAGCGAGATTGTCTCAAAAATTTAATAAAAACAATAAAAACAACATTAAAATGCCACAGTCTTTCATTAAATCAATTGACTAAGTAATTATTTATTTGACTTATCCTATCAGTGCCTGTATAATTAAAATCATAAACCCTCATAGCATAGTGATCAATGATGAGGATTCCGGGTGTAGTGCGCTTCCAATTTCGGCCTTATCGTCACTTAACATCAGGTGAGGTAACACTTTCCCGTTGTGCATAAAAAAATCAGTAAAACTTTTTAAATTTTTCTAGTATATTATTTAGTATAATCAGTAAAAGAATAGATATTAAATTATTAATTATAATTAAACTAGATTGGCAGTCGAGTGTGTTTTACCATTATACAAAATTCTAAATTAGTCTAATCGTCGACCTATAAATATTACACAGCTAAGCTCAAGTCTCCTCGTGAATAACGAGCGAGGTACCTAGTCGGAGAAGACCGCAATTTCCCTGAGTTCCTGCGGTAAACGGCTCGTGGACTAAGACAATGGCCGTCGAAATAGAGGAAATTATGAATGGTAATAATTCAATTCTATTTTTAAATATATTTTTAAAGTCGAATTCACATTTAAAAATAGAAGTTAGTGCACATTATGAACCACAAAAACATGTAAAAAAACAAGGTCTGTCATTTCGGGAGAAACTATGTCTAGCTTTCGTCACTATACAGTTGCGTTGTGCGACTTTATCGTAACAAACAAAGAATGTTTTTTTTTCTGTCACACTCAGTACAAAATTATTAAAGTGCTTTTTAATTGGGATTTGTTTCTCTTAACAATTTTTTATCGCTTTAAATTTAAAGGTGTTATTCGCATGTTTTAGTGACAACTCCTAACCACATAAATAATTAATTAAAAAAAATTCACAGATTTTGCAGTCCCCGCAAGAATCGGAGCATTGAAAATGAATACAAAAATTTACGAAAAACCAAAATCAAATCAAATGCAAAATCCTATTATATTTTTAAAGTTACCTAGGTAGTACCTATTTATTTTTACGATTGTGACCTTCGAGCAACAAAAGGCTTCGTTTGTCACGTAGAAGCCCGTCTTACTCTAAGATTGTGACACTCGGCTCCGCCTCGTGTCACAAAAGCGCCCGCTGACTGCCTCGACGCAGCCGAAATATTATTAACCGATTTTCAAAATTCCAACGAATGCACTTCTCGTCTGCTTCTGCATCTTTTAACACTATTACCATGGCGATCGGTCAATAATCATAGAAGCTACATAACTTTTTAAGTACGGAAACACCCGTTTTTCTAGAATTCCAAATCTAAAGGGACCACCTACAGGTCACAATTATTTATCGATTTTCAAAACTATTTCGCCATTTGGTAGCTAAACTAATACCCTAGGACCCTTTTTTTTTCATTTTTTCTTAAGTCAGTTTTTTTTCGAAATATTTGCAATTTAGTAAACAAACACCCCCCAGAAAATCCGGAATTTTCGGAATTTTGCAAAATTTCACAAAAAGTTACCAGTAGATTTTCAAAATTCAAACGTTCACACGTGTCTTGATAAATTCCTCAACTTTTAGTACTATTTTCTTCTCGATCCTCTCAAAATCCTCGGAGATATTTTACGATTGTGACACTCGGCTCCGCCTCGTGTCACAAAAGCGCCCGCTGACTGCCTCGACGCAGCCGAAATATTATTAACCGATTTTCAAAATTCCAACGAATGCACTTCTCGTCTGCTTCTGCATCTTTTAACACTATTACCATAGCGATCGGTCAATAATCATAGAAGCTACATAACTTTTTAAGTACGGAAACACCCGTTTTTCTAGAATTCCAAATCTAAAGGGACCACCTACAGGTCACAATTATTTATCGATTTTCAAAACTATTTCGCCATTTGGTAGCTAAACTAATACCCTAGGACCCTTTTTTTTCATTTTTTCTTAAGTCAGTTTTTTTCCGAAATATTTGCAATTTAGTAAACAAACACCCCCCAGAAAATCCGGAATTTTTGGAATTTTGCAAAATTTCACAAAAAGTTACCAGTAGATTTTCAAAATTCAAACGTTCACACGTGTCTTGATAAATTCCTCAACTTTTCCCATACAGCCATTTTTAGTCACAGATTTTCAACAGATGTAACAAGTCGCTACAGTTTCGTAACTGATACGACACATTGCGACTATTTGCGACTGTGTGGGGTTTTGTTTAGGCTGGCCCCAGACCTACCGGTTCCATTTCTTTGCTTTGCTGTTCTACCATGGACCGCCGGCCAAGAGGCTCATTTTCAATCTATCGCATATTTTGACCTGACCACATTGGCAAGATAGCCATTAGTTTGGTGTTATCAAATATCGTCGTCTGGGGTGCGATGAGATGTTTTAGTTTTCGTTTTAAAAAAAAACTCTGTTTTATACAAAAATTAATAACGAAATTATCAAAATGTATGAAACAGTTCATTTTTTTCGCGAGTTCAGATTTGGTCCCATAGTAAAAGTTGTTCAGTTTTATTATGGTCCCTATCTACCATATTCAGTTTTATAGGGCTTTACCAAACATCTTGTATAAATAAGCGATCGAGTTATTTTTAACGATCGGAGTCCATGTTCAGGGTGGCATATCGCCTAAAAGCTTCCTACTTCGCAATCCAGGCGATGATATTTGATAAAACCAAGCTAATGGCTATCTTGCCAATTTGGTCTAGTCCCAAAATGCGATAGATTGAAAATTACCCTGGTTGGCCGGCGGTCTTTCAAGCAAGGTAGCACAGCAAAGCAAAGAAACGGAACCGGTAGGTCTGGGGCCAGCCTTAAAGGCGTTGTAACAGTTCAGTAACAATGTTACGGAAATTAGTTTCAGTAACTTTGTGTTGTCGCTGTGTCGACACAATTCACAATGATCTGTGTCCATACATTCTATACACTTTGTGCTCAGTTTGCAACTAGAGTACAAAGTTGTAACAATGTGTGGTAACGGGATGGTAACGTTACAACACATTGTGTTGTAACGTTACGACAATGTTCCGGAATACCAGATAACCTAGCTTATACAAATGAGCGTCACCAAATCCAGTCATTCTCAAATATTGCCTTTGTTTTCTGCCCCCTAGCATGCCTACCGAAACACGATATAATATAGCGATTTATCACGTGTATCTAACTGTCAAAAGACAATGTATTTCGACAGTTGAATGTTGATAAAACGCTATATCACGCGATTTTATCATGTTTCGATGGACATGCTACGAGGGCGAGGCTAAAGTTTGATCATGCCTATCAAACCAACTAAGTATTGACTTATTAGCATAACAACATTGGGGTTAAATGAGAAGCTATAAGAAAAAGGTATAATATTTATTTCAGTATAAATAAACAGCCCCTTTACTTATAAAATAGGTTATGCAATCTGTTCAGTTTAATAGGTACGAGTACATCTCACGAGTTGAAATAGCCAGTTATTCCACTTTTTTATGTAGCATAATTTATTTTTCTATGTTCTGACTGCGACCGCCTGTGCCAGAAATGTTGGTTTTTTTTTTGACCCTGCAACAAATATCGAAACTTTGAGAAACGCTGGAAGCAAAAAAATTGAGAAACCATTTTTGAATTCCCGTTACTTTGTGACGACTTTACGTCACCATGTCGACGCATTATAGTAACTTTGTGACTAGTTGTGACGAGAATATTTTCACGTAACAAAAATGCTTTTCTTTAATATTTATCAATTTTACTGTTTAATATTGCTAAAATATATTATTTTTCGTTTGATTATAACTATTATGAATAATTAAAAGCATTTGAGAACTCGGTGTGTAAAAATAAATAATGTTTACTTACCACCAAAATACTAAAATTGTGATAATATTGTGGCGCGTTAGTAAATTTCATTCTATTTGATGAAATTACACAGTCAAATTTTTTTCCCATTACGATTTGAGCATTAATAAAAACAATATTGAACAAAATCTTTTTATAAATATAACTTGCCTGGAAAAAGATGGCGCTACCTTTTATTTTAATTAATAGTTAATGTCACCATATTTGTCACTTCACGAGTCAAAGGAACTGCTGAACGAATGAATGAATGAATTCCTGATAGAAATGAGCACAAACACGTCGCGATGCGACAACGCGGCGACAGCGCAGTGCGACTAAAAGTTACTGTTACCAAATGTTACAAATCGTCCCCACTTTTCGAAACGGCGACGGAACAAGGGTCGACACGGCTACTCATTGTGACGGAACAAAGTTACTGAAAAAATATGTTTCGACACAAGTGCACTCTAAGTCGTAACCGTTACCAGAATGGCTGTATGGGTTAGTACTATTTTCTTCTCGATCCTCTCAAAATCCTCGGAGATATGGTCGAAAATACGTCTCAGGCGATTTGCATCTGATAACCATTTTCAATGGTAAAAACAATATTTAACAACGGTTTTTTTTTTATTTACATAGTCAATGTTATTTGCACTCCGTCCTTATTAAAACTTCACCTGTTTATTGTTGCTTACTATTTCAGTTTTTTTATTAAGATATGTTTAGTGGCTGTCTATCACTATCTTCCCATATTATAGAATATTGAACGTACGTACCAGACAAGACTTATTTAAGTTTATTTCTAATGATAATAAGATTCTTTGGAATTTAGATTTTCCAAAACTTTTTTATGGTATGTTTTGTATTATTTTGTGCATCTATGTACTTACAGAGTACAAAAGTAGGCAGGTTATAACAACCTTTTCAAACATAAGTCGTGACTCTCTCCGACAAAAGACTTGGGTAAAGCACCGACCGCAAAAAATCGCGAAGTGTGACAACACAGCGTTATTGTGCACTGACCCAGAGACTTGTGAAGAAGATTTGTGATGTATTTTCCTCAAGAAATATGAAGTTTATTTTAAAATATTGCACTGGTGCTTAGCAATAAAAAACATATCTAGCAATGACTTACCTATAGCTAACTACTATCAAAACGTCTGTCAAGAATTATTTGCAGAAAAAAATTGAAACTATTAAAAAAACTGTTGGTTTTCTACGTCTACAATCTAAAAAGACATAAGGATTTTTATTGAAGGTACCTATAATACAATACAAACTAATTATACACATATAACTTTACCTACTCCTCTATAGCCAACTTATGGAAAAAAGTAAACAAAACTTTGTGCATATTTCGTAATTGATCCACAAATACGTTAAGTTTCTGTTAATTAACACAATATAGGTATCTAATTTGAACGACATAAGTAGGTAATCTATCAAATGATATTCACATATTTTTAAAATGCGTTATAAATACTACTTTTAAGGTAAAGTATGGTTAATTTGTATAAACAAACATTACATTACCGTAAGTTGGCTGGAGTATGCGACCACCGCAAAATTAAGGAAGTAAACTTGCAAATGTGAAAAGCGTAGCAGCTACGGTGTAGCTGCTACGGTAAAGAAGACTCACGCTATACCGTGCTGCCGAGTCTCCGCCGTAGCACGACCAACTAAAATATTCACTAGGTTTACAAACGAAGGCGCTCGGAGACGCTTGAAAGGTAAAGTTCATGGAACATTATACGGGTACAGCAACGGCACTTCTCCAAGTCAGCAACTAATTGGTCATTAAAATTAGAGCATTTATTATACTCGCAAATTTGTGGTACCCGTGGTGATAGCAAGCTTGGACCTCAGTTTATTAGCGCTGACGGCCAGCGCCCTATAAAGTGGTAACCTAAATTCTAGGCGGCGGCGGCGGCGCGGCGTCGAGCTGCCATGCCGATGTGCCGTTGCGGTGTGACAGAATAATTGGAGTCGACATGGTGTAACGTTACTCATCCACTAACGAGTCGCGAATCGTTAGTGCATAAACTCGAGAGACTACGACGCTCATAGCTCAGAATTAAAAATAATCGTCGGATTCATGTGTAGTCTCGAAATAATGCACGTTTTTTAGAAAATCAAGCACAATAATAACAACAAAGTCAAGATATCTAAGAGAATGCTGTTTTTTAACAAATAACTTACCTATTATCCATTTCATTCATACAAGCCGTGCAATAAGAAAAAATAATTGTTAACTAATTAAGTGTGTGTGAAAAAAAAATTAAGCAAAAGCTTACCATTAACTTTGTAAAAGGGTCATGTTGTGAAGTTTGAGGGATGACGCGGCCATCTTTATTGAGATCTTACGATACGAGTACCTGTATAAATGTGAAAAAAATATTAAAATACATAAAATATATCTACGAATAATCGCCAGCACACTGCTATAACTCGTTTGCGTTCCTTATTTGCAGACTTGTGGATGCTGCTGCGCTTTTAAAAAACAAAACACAATGATTATCTCGCCAAAACTAGCAGCCGAAATTAAATAGCATTTCTGGTAACGAATAACGATAATATTGTGAGTGAGCATTCGTCCTAAAATGTCGGTTTTCACGTTCCTTTTAATTTTTCCAATTTTGTCATGCCAATTTGGGCCAACAAGTCAAAAGGGCGGATCAACAACAAAATCATCTCCGTAGCTGATAACATACAGTTGATAAATCAGATTTTTTTGGCTAGAAGGATTTACAGCATTAAGATGTTATAAAGTTTATGGAGATGTTGACCTTACTTATATCCCTTGTACATGGATGCCTTCGTAATAATAGCGATTGATATTTCTCATTATGTCGCTAGTCAAGTACTACGCGACACGGGGCGACGATGATTGTGATTGTGAGTGTGACCAATGCCATTATAATCGTTGTGCTGTGAACGTTTTGACCACGCACTGAAGCGAGTATTCGCGCGTCGCGACGCTGGTCGCCCCTTCGCGTGGACCGCGGTGACCCACATAGCGATGAGTCGCTCACGCGGCAAAATTTCATTTTCTATTTCGACGTCAGAGCTACCACTTTCACTCTCAGTTTCATTGATTTATTGCGACTGAAAGGTCAACGAACGGACGAAAATAACAGCAACCTTCTTGAGATTCGTTTGATGTGGTGAAAACTAGAAATGGTAGTAATACGTCGCAATCCTTACTAATATTATAAATGCGAAAGTCCGTTTGTTTGTTTGTTTGTTACGCCTTCACGTCTTAAGTTAACTACTGAACCGATCATCATTAAATTTTTCATACACGTTGTCAGGGGTACAGAGAAGGACATAGGGTACCTTTCATCCCGAAAAAAGTATCGTTCCCGAGGGATAACAAAAAACATTTCCACGCAGACGAAGTCGCGGGCAGCCGCTAGTCTTTAATATATCGACTACTTACTTAGTGAGACCTAAGCCCACATTTAAACAATAGTAACCCCTGACATCATTAAAAAGTACTTAAATCTATGACTTCAATGTTGTATATGAATGAGACATAGTGTTTGCACTGTTGCTGAGACCCCTTGGTCGCCTAATAGATTTTGTTTCCTATTCGAGTGTTAAAATATGCTTTACAAATAGCCGTATAAGCACAATATAGAGAGAGTACAGTAGTTTAGCTTAGCCTCGCGCGCTCGAACAACACACACATAGACATCTCTCACCGACACTGTAAAACCAGAATCTCAAAACAATCTCAAACCACTTCGAGTACGTGACGTGATGCAGCGGTGAGAGCTGTCTTTGTGTGTGTGCGATGCTCGAACGCCCGTAGTACTAAGCTCAAGTTCTGTTAGTCTCTCTATTTTGTTGTATAAGTGTGAAGTTTGATTCACAGCTCCATGATAACTTTCAAAACCTAAGTTAACAGAAGTTATCTTTAAAAAAGTATAAAAAGAAGACTAACCAAATAAGTATAAGGTAAATGTTTTTTTTGTTTATATCCACAAGCAACTGCCTACTGTCACGTGTGCTTGGTAATTCATTTCATTACATTATTCAATGCACCTACTTTTTTGTTGAGTCAAGTCCCAGGTGTCCATACGAACATGTGATATGAAATTTCGTCCACTGGGGCATCTAAAAAGACTAGTTTGTAGATGAAACATTTACCGATTTTACTGTCCTTCGAAAGGACGCGTATCCAGTGCTGCATTATTATTATAGCACTAGCCCCGCCGCACCCATCTTGGAGGAGACTGTTGATGCTGCCGCGTACCAACCCGACGGATATATTACGGCCGTAATATGACGGCACCGCGATCCTAGGAAACCCTAGCTTTATGATGGCTGTGCATGGCTGGCTACCTACCTTCGCCGCAGCTAGCATCCCTGACGCACTGCAATAGGGAATCTGCATAAGTCACCGATTTTGATAAAATTGAGCTTCATCCCTGCGGACACGTTTAAAAACATGATGGAACAGAAAAATAAAAAATAAATTATTATTTTAGTTTTATCACATGATGAAATCAGGGGAAAGTAACGATATTTTTATTCATCTTCGGGTATTATGCACCTAACAGTTACAGAGAATATCGAGAAAGAAGTAATATTTTGTACAACATATTCAACTTAAACGCTATTTAGGGAAATAATTGAAAATTCTTGGCTAACTCCATAATAAACGCGCTGAAACACACCTGAAACGTGACAAGTGACGTCATAAGTCACAAATCATGACCGTTTTGTATAGAGCGTTTTCGGCGGGTGCTGCTGCGTGCTAACTTCAAGTAGGTACCTATATCACGGGAAAACACCCAAGAGAAAAGTTTTAATATTACAGTTGATTTTTTCACGCATTATACTTTCGATTTTAATACAAAAAAATATTGATGCATATTCCCTATTGAGGGGCAGCTCCATCAGACCCCTAAAGGCGTTGTTATATTGGGTGCATAGGACTCTGTATTAAGCAAGTAAAATTGCTACACAGAAATTCACTGCGCATCGACATTTCAACTGCAGTTTAAGTTTAATTTGATATTCATTGTCTGACAACAGAGCCGACACAGAAAATGAGCTGCGTCACGCGACGCCACTCACTCTGCACATAAACTATTTACGTACCCTTTCCCTATAAGTGAGGGCATGAGCTTAGAATAATTTCACAAGACTATTGTCATGTCAGTCAGTTTTAATTTATTCTAAACTCTATACGTCAGACTTTGGAGTTAATAATGGGGGCAAAAACAGTACCAAACAACAGACAATGAAAATCTCACAACCTCAGAAATAGAATGCCAAAGAACAACTATGTCAATAAACAGATGATCCGAAAAACGAATGTATACATTATATATGAGATACGTAAAAATGACTTACATACATAAATTATTACTAAATTATGGCAAAGGAAATTAATAATCTTTATGTTCCATACTGTTTTCTTCGTCGATAAACGAATAAAATGTAGAAAATTTAGTTTTAGAGAAATGTGTGGCAGTCTTATTTACCTTTGAAAAGTGTGATTACTTGGATTGTTTCTTTTTATCACATCAGAATTACTTAGAGCACAAGACAACATGGCTCCACGATACCTTTATTTAAAATTCTAATAAGGATTAACAAATATTTTAAACAAATTGTGATTGCTCATTTGCAAGGCGGGTCGCTAGGGGCTCTTACTGTAAAAAAAATTGGCACATTGTCACTTGATTCTTTGTCTCTTTTTATCACAGACCGTGTCCGTATAATGTTAACTTCTTTTTTCCACGCTTTGTTGGTCTTCTTGAGTGCAGCGAAAATTTTTCTATGTCTATGCTCACAACCATAAAAAAGTCTTTTTGTAGATATTGGTATCACTTAGTTAGCACTCTATGGGTGAAGTTGTAAAAATGCCGTTTATAAATGCTGCATATCCAAAATACTTGTGGTCATAAAGTAACTATTTTTTTTTTGTTGCTACATGTGAAGGAAAATAGACGGAAATCTTAAAAAAAATTGCGTAAAAATCTTAAAAAAAAAATTATCGATTGTTTTATTTAGTGTTAATCCTCAAGCTGCAGACATATCAATTCAATGATTCAATAAAAGTAAATATGTAAAGCTAATATGAACAAATTGATAGCAAACCACTACTAAAATGGAAGGCACCAGATTATATCCACTACAAAAGAATCAAATCCATACGGGATAAAAAAAAACGACAAAAGGCTATCATAACCTGTTTCTGATACCGGTCTTATTTAAAATCCAACATAAATCCGATCAAGTTCAAAACAAAAAGGGGAATATATAAATGCACTCTAAAAATAATGTAACACACTTTAAAATGTTTAGCTTCAAAATTTATTGAATGAACTATAAAAAAATGGTTTCCACTATAAATATGCTTAGCTTTAAAATTAATACTTTGCACCATGCAAATTAATTTTATAACTTTAATACAGGTCAACGAACTAGTAAACAGTCAACTAGGTGCGAGGACGAGCGGGCGCAGCGAGAGAGGAGCCGAGGAGGAGGTTAAGTTCTATTGCTTGCGACCAACAACGCCAGAACCAATCTGCTGGCGTGTATGCATTATGCCACAAGTTGTTATCGTCTTGCCATCTCATTTTAACAGTGGTCAGTCTGACATGGTTGGACAGAAATTAAATGGTGTCGGAGTTGGGACAAAGTTATAGTGCAAACCATTATTTTTGTAGTGATAATATTAAATTATAGATCTATCACTATCTTAAAGTGCTGATATACAATTTTATAGCTGTTTTCATCAAATTTTAAATGCTATTTAATACATCCAAAACAAAAATGAGGCCAATCGGTCCTGTCTGTTGCAGATAAGTGCCTACGCTACGGAGCGCAGAACTGCAATATCGCTGACTACGAGTAGCTACGGATTCTGCGGAGCAGCTACATCTGTAGCAGTTTCGTAACACCTTGCGCCACGTAAGCTCGAGCTACGTACGACCCATACAGATCCACTTACTAACATGCATAATATATAACCTCAGATCTACGGTATCCGCACTTTACTAAAATATAGCATGAACGAGGTAAGACTCAAATAAAATTAAGTAGTAGTGACCGGATATTGCGTTTTGAACGACACGATGCAAAAGCCGTGCACTTAGAAACAACTACATACACCCGCGTACTGCGCAACGCAGAGATAAAGCGAAACTTTCTAGGTTGACATTGACCCGTTGATCACAATATCAACGCACCGACATCGCTATCGGGTCACTATCGAACTTCTGTACTTTGCAGTTATGAGTATGCACTTCTTCACAGTTTTCACAGGTGGTATTTATTGGCGTTCATCGTGTACTTTTAAAACACGCTTTCTGTGTTTGTCGCACCGTTTCACAGGTATAATGCAAACTTGTTTCAGGTAAAATACGTATTGCGCAGCTGCAGTGAACGAAGGCCGAGACCCTGGATCATTTCATGGTCATCTCGTCGTCCCACTCCAATGAAAATTATTTTAATTTAGCGTTTTATTATAACTAGAGTGTTTCAAAGCATTCGCCAAACAGCACATATTTAAATATCATGCGTCACCAATCTTTCATATAATGCGCACGCAGTTGCTACCTATAAATCTGGTAAAATGAAATGTCAACAAACAAAATAATCTAAGCGCATGTAAAAAGAAATCAATATTTTCTCGCTACAATTAAACGCGATACGAAAACGTCAACACAGAGGCCAAAAAAAGATGTGTAATTCTAATTTTAGCACGATAACAACTGCGTTCACAGATGTCACACAAAAAAAACAGTAAAAGAAACTCACTCGCTTTGCTTGTTAGACAGCGTATCGGGGAATTCGCTTTGGTCTGTCGGGTGTGGTGAAGATTCGCGATAAAAGAACGCGTGACTACAGAGCGCCGCGGCGTCTAAAGGCGTTGTGTTATGGGTCGGCGCGCGGCGAGTGGCGACAGCGCACGCGGTACGCTGGAGTCAAGGTCAGCCTGCGGGAGCTTCGCTAGCCGGGTGCCTCAAGGTCGCCACCCTCCCCTCACCTCGCAACCAATCGATATCAATTTATAGACGCTAAAGTGAACATAACATACCCTATATACCACCTTTATTCAACTTTAACTATCAATAAAAAAAAATTTAGTATTTAAAAGCTGTTTTCAAGCCTTATGACTACAACTAAATCCACTCCAAATACAGTACCTATTTTTATTACATTTCAAAGCGTGATTCTATTTTAGTTCATATTTTTTGCTGGGACTCGCGTATGCAACAGAATGGTAAACGTAAAAAGTCCCCCCTTTGATGCTTTTTTTTAACTTTGTGAGTTTGGAATTCGCGCGCGATACAGTTGCTATTTTAATCCCGTTTTACAATCTGGATATTCGCGGCAGCGAAATGGAAAGTGCGGAAGCGCTAACGACTCTGGAATTCTGAATGTTTTAGTTGTCTAGTTCGCGTCTGGTTTTTGATAGGTATTAATTCTATTCCCTATTAACTAATCTATAGACAACAAAATATTTTGATTGATATAATAAAGACCTACTCAATTCGAGCGGGGTAATACCCGAGCGATATGCCGCGCGGTAATTTGTATGGCATTTTCGCAGTTGTTGCGAAACCGCAACCGCATACCAGATGGGTACGCAATATGTACCGCGTGTTCGGCGAAACTATTACTCCCCCCGCGGACAGCGCCGCGCCGCCCGCCCGCAGCGCTCGTGTCGCGCGGGCGGGCGGTATACTGATTGATACCGCTACCGGCTCTGGTAGCGGTTCTCCGCTATAGTTTGAACAGCACATTATCCGGATACCCATTGGGATATCGTTGCCGCCACACCGGTAGAGGTTACCGCTCAGAATGAGTAGGCCTTTAGAGTGCTAATCAAGAGGAGTGCCAGCATTGGGCTAGTGTCGCGTAGTAGCTTGGATCATGAGTGCCCCTGGCAAAATTTGAATTTTGCGCCCCAAGACTTTTAGGTCCGTATTTGTAAACCGCTCTCAATACCGATCTCAAGAGCGATTTCAGCTGATACGCTCTCAAGATGTGTGGACATCAGATTACTTATATCTTCTTCTTCTTCTTCTTCCGTGCCTTTTCCCATTATTTGGGGTCGGCTCCTCGTTTTAAGGCGCCAAGACAGTCTGTCCTGGGTTGTACATTCATCTAACAGGGCCCGTTCCATATCTTTTGCCACGGTTGTCCACCACGTAGTCTGTGGGCGGCCTCTGCCTTTTCTCTTATCTGGGATTGCTAAAGCTTTTCTGACAATGTAGTCTTCATCCCGCCTCATCACATGTCCATACCACCGCAAGCGACTTTCAATCATTTTGTCCATAATTGGCGCGACTTTGAAGGACCCTCTAATGTACTCATTCGCACCTTATCAAGCCTAGTTACCCCGGCAGCCCACCGTAGCATTTTCATTTCATTTGTGTGCATCTTCTGTTCGTGCTGTTTTTTGACCGCCCAGCATTCTGCACCATACATCATGGCCGGCCTTACGGCAGTTTTGTAAACCTTGCCCTTTAGTTGTATTGGCATCTGAGAATCGCATAGCACCCCGGAGAGTGTTCATCAGATTACATTACATTATGATTCCATCAGATTTGATGTAATCATAATAATCATAATGTGTTTATGATTACATCAGATTACTTATATATGCACTAACAAATTTTCAAAATATGCGTGCAAATATACACTAAAAAAAGGCCGAAATATGCACTAAAAACTGTTAGTATGCCCAAAATACGCACAATGCAAAATCATAATGTTTATTTCTAAAATTTTAATTAAAAACGTTACAAAAACAGCAAAATATTCTTGAAATTATGCATAGTTTTTGTGACAATATAAAATTTAAGTATTTTTTCCGAAATTTGAGTGCGTGACTTTTATACCAATCATTTATTGACGAACTGCAGTGCAGAATGTTTATTTTCCGTTCATGATGTTACATGATTAGTGAGATTAGTAGATAAAACTGACTAAAAATCTCGCTGCGAGGCTGTTGTTTTATTACTTACTAGTTTTTGCCCGCGACTTCATCCGCGTGGACATTCAGAAAATCCCTAGGGAACTTTTAGCCAGGATATAATAGTATCCTTTGTTTTAATCGAGACTATATAATATCTGTGTACCATTCCAAATCCGTCGTTTTTGCGTGATTGAGTACAAACATCCAAACTTCTAAACATTCAACCTTTACACTTATAATATTAGTAGGATATTCATAATCCCTTCCTGTTCGTTCCCGTTCCCGCCCCGTTCCCTTACCCATTCTCTTTCCTGATCCCGTTCCCGTATTATTATTCCATTCCATACTAAAAGACCACCATTTTGGACCCTTTGATCTTTAGATTTATTTAACCCATTTACCCTTTAAGGCGTTTAAGGGGTTAATTTTCGGAAAATCAAGAAATACCTATATCTTTGCTTAGTTTTTAGAAGTCATCCATTTAGGGGTTGAATCATGACATGACCACCGTGTTGAAGTTATCCCCTGTGGGGTACTGTTTCGGAAACCACGACATACGTGTTGGCTTAGTTTAAGAAGTACTCCTACGATGTTTCAAGTCGTAAACTCGTAATGTCTATTTAACATTATTTTTCCATACAAAATATGAACCCCATTTTACCCCTTTAGGGGTTTAAACGTGGCCACTATGTTGGACTTCAATATAAATGTCATTTTTGCAATCAACATCCCATAAAACCTCAATAACGACATCCATATCGATTTTAAGCTTTTTTACCCTTTAAGGCGTTGATTTTCAGAAATTCACGAAATACTTGTTTTCTTATTTGTTTATAGAAGTACTCCTATGAAGTTTCAACTCGTAATGTTTATTTAATTTTTTTTTCCAAACAAAGTTTCAACCCCATTTTTACTCCTTTAGGGGTTGAATAATGTCTGCCATGTCGGACTTAAAAATAAATGCAATTATCGCAATTAACATCCCATAAAACCTCTATAACGACATGCATATTGATTTTGACTTTTTTACCCCATTTACCCCCTAAGGGGTTGATTTTCGGAATACCACCAAACACGTGTAAGTTTACTTATTTGCTTTAAGTAAATTTAAGGAAAGTATTTTTTTTCTCATACAAAGTTTGAACCCCCATTTCACTCCTTTAGGGGTGGTATTTCCAAAATTTCTTTCTTAACACTGTATAAAGTATCTAGGTACAAAATTTCAAGTCTCTAGGTCCAGTGGTTTGGGTTGTGCGTTGATTTTTCTATCGATTTTGGGCTTTTTTACCCCATTTACCCCCTAAAGGGTTGATTTTTGGAAAACCACAAAACAAGTGTTTGCTTATTTGTTTTAAGAAGTACTCTCACGAAGTTTCAAGTCGAAATGTCTATTTAATATTTTTTTTCCATACAAACTTGGAACCCCCATTTCACCCCTTTAGGGATAGAATTTCCAAAAATCCCTTCTTAGTGGATGCCTATACTGTATAAAATATCTGTGTACAAAATTTCATGTCTCTAGGTCCAGTGGTTTGGGCTGTGCGTTGATATGTCAGTCACCCCTTCACTTTTATATAAGAGACTAGCTTCTGCCCGCGACTTCGTCCGCGTGGATATTACAGAAAATCCTTAGGGAATCTTCAACCAGGATCCAACCAACCATTTTTTACGCGATTAGGCGGGTCTGCACCAAGCGCGCTGCCTCGCGAGGCAAGACGTTTGCCGTGTGTGGCGGACCTTGCACGAGGCTTCCCGTTCCCGTTCCCGTTCCCGTTCCCGTTCCCGTTCCCTTTCCCGTTCCCGTTCCCGTTCCCGTTCCCGTTCCCGTTCCCGTTCCCGTTCCCGTTCCCGTTCCCGTTCCCGTTCCCGTTCCCGTTCCCGTTCCCGTTCCCGTTCCCGTTCCCGTTCCCGTTCCCGTTCCCGTTCCCGTTCCCGTTCCCGTTCCCGTTCCCGTTCCCGTTCCCGTTCCCGTTCCCGTTCCCGTTCCCGTTCCCGTTCCCGTTCCCGTTCCCGTTCCCGTTCCCGTTCCCGTTCCCGTTCCCGTTCCCGTTCCCGTTCCCGTTCCCGTTCCCGTTCCCGTTCCCGTTCCCGTTCCCGTTCCCGTTCCCGTTCCCGTTCCCGTTCCCGTTCCCGTTCCCGTTCCCGTTCCCGTTCCCGTTCCCGTTCCCGTTCCCGTTCCCGTTCCCGTTCCCGTTCCCGTTCCCGTTCCCGTCCCAATTCGTTCCCGTTCCCATTCCCGGTCCCGGTCCCGTACCCGTCCCCTCCCCGTTCCCGTTCCCGTCCCTGTCGCCGTCCCTTGGATGTGCATGTCCAGGTCCAATCATGTCCTTCAAAATAAATTTCATTTTCGCAATCACCATCCCATGAAACCTCAAGAACGACATCCACATCGATTTTCATCTTTACTTACCCCATCCCTAAGGGATGATTTTCAAAATAACAAAATATCTGATGCCTATTTATTTTTAGACATGCTCCTACGAATTGTAAAGTTGTAATATCTATTTTATATTCTTTTTTCATACAAAATTTGAACCCCATCTTCACCCTTTTAGGGGTTAAATCATGTCCACCGTGTTGAACTTCAAAATAAAACTCATTTTTGCAATCACCATCCCATAAAACCTCAAGAACCATATCCATGTCGATTTTTATGTTTACTTACCCCATTTACCCCCTGAGGGGTTGATTTTCAAAATTACAAAATATATGTTTGCCTATTTATATGGATATGTACTCCTACGAAGTTTAAAGTTGTTAGTCTATTTTATATTATTTTTCCATACAAAATTTGAACCTCATTTACATCTTTTTAGGGGTTAAATCATGTCCACCTTGTTGGACTTCAAAATAAATCTCATTTTCGCAATCACCATCCCATAAAACCTCAAAAGCGACATCCATATCGATTTTTATGTTTACTCACCCCATTTAGCCCCTAAGTGGTTGATTTTGAAAATCACAAAATATATTTTTGCCTATTTAGTTTTAGACGTGCTCCTACGAAGTTGAAAGTTGTAATGTCTATTTTATATTATTTTTCCATACAACATTTTAACCCCATTTTCACCCCTTTAGGGCTAAAATCATGTCCACCGTGTTGGACTTCAAAATAAATGTCATTTTTGCAATCGTCATCCCAGAAAACCCCGATAACGATATCCATATCTATTTTTAGGTTTTTTATCCCTTTTCACCCCCATTTCATCCCCATAGGGATTGAAATAATAACAAAAACAATATACGTTGCGTTGGATTTTCCATATCTATAAGCCTAAATTATAAATTTAGCGATTTTTACTTCGAAAATAAAGGATTTTCTTCAATACACAACTTCATCCCCCTTTTGACCCCTTCGGGGGTAGAATTTTGAAAAACGCTGAGACCCGTATTTATTTATTTTCAATCGTCAGCCTAAACACAAAGTTTGAAGATTCTATCTTCAAAACTGAGGGACTTTCATACAAACTTTCATCCCTTATTTCATCCCCTTAGGGATGGAGTTTTCAAAAATCCTTTCTTAGTGGATGCCTACACTGTATAAAGTATCTGTATGCAAAATTTCAAGTCTCTAGGTCCAGCGGTTTGGGCTGTGCGTTGATAGATCAGTCAGTCAGTCAGTCAGTCAGTCAGTCAGTCATTCAGTTTACGATTTTATATATTAAGATAGTCAGGCAAAATATCAAGATTATAATCTTGATATTTTGCCTGAGACATGAAATTTTGTACACAGATATTTTATACAGTATAGGCATCCACTAAGAAGGGATTTTTATGGAACTGACAAAAATCGCGCTGCGCGGCCGATTTTTTTATTAAATACTCATAGTCGGGCAAAATTACAAGATTAGTGGATGGAACTCACAAAAAATCGCACTGCGCGGCTGATTTTTTTTACTAAAGATTAACAAAATGACAAGTTTATTGGATGAAACTGACAATAAAACGCGCTGCGCGGCATTTTTTTGTATAGTCAGGATTTTTTCTGAAAAATCTGGCGTTTTGTGTTACTGAACAGGCATCCTCTTCTTCCCGTGTGTGTTACACATATAATACATAGCAGATAAAACAGACAAAAAATCGCACTGCGCGGCATTTTTTAAGCATAGACAGGATTTTTCTAAAAAATCAGGCGTTTTGTGTATCCTAGACAGGCATCCTCATTCCTCTTCCTCCCGTAGGTAGATGGTAGATAACCCTAGGGGCAGCATACCTTATTAGCCCAGGGTGCCGAATCTTAAAATACGTCCCTGGGTGAGTCGTACGTTATGCATTTCGTTCATTAGTTATAACAAAAATAGGTGAAACGTTCTTTAGTTATTCTAAACAATAGGTCTTCTTAAAAAAAGTTGAGATAAAATTAATATTATGATATGTAACCAGTTTTACAGATCGATCGCAACCCGCCGTAACCTATATTTGTATATCTCCAAAAATGATATCTTTTTAGTTTTCGAGGTTTACCACATGGTTTAGCTATTGTCGTGTTCTACAGCTTTGTTTGATTGCCACTGATAATATGTAGTAAGACCATAGACTTATTATTATGAAAAGTAGCCATACACAAGATTTAAGACCAGATGAAAATGGATGGACTTTATCTGCTAGGTGATTGCGTAAAGTCAATCATATTCATTTGACAGTTCATATTAGATCATAATATTATATGTCATCCCATACAAATTGCAGCTGATGGAATACGATATGAACTGTCAAATGAATACGATTACCTTACGTAATTGCATCTCTGGTCTTAAATCTGTGTATGGTCACTTTCCATAGTCTTACTATTATCAGTGGCAATCAAACAAAGCTGTAGAACACGACAGTAGCTAAACCATGTCCATGACCTCGAAAACTAAAAAAAAAATTTTTTGGAGATATACAAATATAGGTTACGGTGGGTTGCGATCTGTAAAACTTGGGTTTAAGTATTTATAATTTCGTAATAAATAACTATATCACAACGGCAAACGGTAACCTTTTTCGTAATTTAAATGTACTACGGGCTACTGTACTAATAGTATTATCCACGTACACATACCTACGTAGCAATCTATATAATATTAAAATGAATCCAATTTAAAACTGAATGTCGTTCGTTTTAAACAGAGGCTTCGGTAGGAGTTATTTTATTGATGAAATACATGTATAGTAATTAATTTATTATTTCTTACGAAAGGGATCTAAGAAAACTGAATTTCTTGGTGCTCATCACGGTTAATTCAGTCAGAGCCATCACGCCTAATATTAAATTGGTAAGTTTGGATAGACTAACATACGCGTTACTAACATAATAAGTGATATATACTTTTGTTTTAAATTTCCATGGTTATTGACGTTAATAGAATAAACTACTTAGTTCTTCCGTGATCATGGCGCATGCAACTGCGCCGAAATATCGGAGTCTCAAAAATAAACAGGTACATGGTGTAAATCCTGACATAGTTTATTCTATTAAGATATATACTTAGTTATAAAGCTGCTGGTTTAGAAAATAAACGGGAACGGGTACAGGAACGGAAACGGGAACGGGTAGGAACGGTATCTACTAATATCTCTAAACCAAACTTTTAATTAATATGAATTCAGTAGGTATTCATAACTAAGACAGGACAACGTCTGTCGGGTCAGCTAGTTCGATATAAAATAACACTATACCGCGCGCGCACGATCTCAAGTCACGGCTTTGCAGAACTTGGCGAACACGCTCTCAATCATCATCCCAAGAGCGATCTCAAGTGCAGTTTTGTTTATTAATATGAGAGATCTCAGTTAATAACACGAACTCAAACATGTACATTAATAAGAACAGCATCTCAAGTAGGATCTCAAGAAGGATCTCAAGATAGCTCTCAATGTTGAGAGCGGTTTATAAATACGGGCCTTAAGCTAGGGTTTCCTAGGATGACGATGCCGTCATATAACGGACGTAATATAGCGGCGTTGAATGTTGTCTATGTAAAGAATATGGCGACACCGTAACGTCAGCAACCGCGCCATGTTGTTTACATAGACAACGTTCTACGCCGCTAAATGACGGCCGTAATATGACGGCACCGTCATTCTAGGAACCCCTAGCTTTAGACTTTCTTCTACCTTTAGGTGCGCAAAGTGCGCCCTCCTGAGGGTTGCCGACCACGTGAATGAACAACTTTTACTATGGGGCCAACCACGGAATCGCGAAAAAATATCAGCTGTTCCATACATTACAGTCGACTCGATGTTGTACTTTCTATCGAACAGCAGATTTTTTTTCGAGATTTCGTGGTTGGCCCCATCCCATAGTAAAAGTTGTTCATTCACGTGGTCTGAAATCCCCATTTCATTTTTAGATATACTTAAAAATTTACGGTAAGTATATAGGTACCTATGTTTGTTATATATATATATTACATGTTATAAACAAAATAAATAAATAATATTTAGTGTTGCGACTTTGCCGTAGGGAAAACATCCTGTAATGGTACCTAAAATAAATAAAATAAATAAAATAGACACGAGTTTTTATAAGCCACCGTATTTTTTCAGGTTCAGCTGCAGGGGCTGCCACTTATAGACGCCCACCATTCAAACACCATGGAAATAATTATACGAACGAGCTTTAGAACTGCGAACGGGTCAAGAAGTTCGCACTACGTGGGCATCACAGTACGTTAATCCTAATCTGCAGTAAGTACGCCTATGCTTACATAGCATACTATGTGATACTATGTTATATCACGTTACTAATCTCATGAAACCTTATCAATGATCGAGAGCAATCAAGGTTGAAGGACTTACAGTACAAATTACGCTTTAACAAAGTAAAGGAGACCGCCAAACTTCCTTAGAACCTGGGCCTGACTGTTACACCGATGATTTTTGGACAGTTGTGTTAACATAACTGTATACATACTGTACGAGTAATCGTACATGTATATAAAATCATTTATAATATTGTGTAAGCATCGATCGGTTATTGTGAATTGCAAGCAAGCATTTCTGCTGGCCTAAATTATTACGAGTATTGTAAAAATGTAGCAGTGCAATAAACGCATTCTATCAACGCGGTCGGTTATCATTTTAATAGCATTTTCCCTTCCGCATATCAGTAGCATCTTTATCATTTTATCATCTAGCATTCAGCATAATAGTTAAAGTGTGCATACCACACACTTTACATTGGTCCTTCGATATTTTGACCCAGCGCGCGGTGAGGTCTCAGATCGGAGTTACAATTTCGTAATTCTAGTAAATCGGTGACTTAGCGCTTTGGTATACAGTGAACATTTAAAAACAGCATAGCATTTAGCATTTTTGTGACTTTGTGTCGTGGACTTTCTTCAAATAGCAATAAATATCGTGAACTTTGCATTGTGAACATTAAGCCAGTGAACAGCATTTGAATTTGGATTTTTTCGGGGACGAGTTCTAC
The DNA here is from genome assembly GCA_928269145.1 of Agriphila tristella. Taxonomy (NCBI): domain Eukaryota; kingdom Metazoa; phylum Arthropoda; class Insecta; order Lepidoptera; family Crambidae; genus Agriphila; species Agriphila tristella. The sequence continues at coordinate 16,878,962 of OV743430.1, forward strand.
CAGCGGGCTAATCAGCTCGTCTCGACAGCAGCATCAGCAGCACGACAGCGACAGCAGCAGTAGCAGTCGGTTTGCAGCAACTCAAAGTAAGATCTTTCCATTATCTCTTCTTACTTACCTTTTATCATGGCACAAACATTTGAAGCAATCTTTGTTCGTCAAGTGGAAATTATCACTCAGCTCGAGAAGATAGAATCAAACTTTAGAAAAGACAGTGCTAGTAGGAAAACTCAGGATTATTTGGATAAGAGAGTCAAAGTGTTGGACGAACTTTGGGCGGAATTCCAGCAGAATGACTCGAATGTGCAAGCATATGAAGATAAAAATTATGAGTACTTTATCAAAAATATTTTTCAAATGACGAAAGAGTTTTATGAAGCAACCAGAGCAAAAATGACGTCGTATAAGCCATTTTCAGCGACGTTATCTCCATTGCCCGTTCCCGAAGATAAAAAGGAAATGTTTTCGCAAATTTCTTTCTCTATCCCAACTATTAGCAAGAACGACAAGGCCACCCAGCCAGGTGGTCCTGCCGACGAGATATGGACGCAACAAAAAACTAATTTCAGAGCATTAATGAGACAAATCCAACGTATATCTATAGAAAACTTGGAGGAAAAGTGGGAAATCGAGGATGAGCTTAGAAACATACAGCGAAAGTGGCAAATAATCGAAGAAACTCATTTAAAAATTGATAACATTTTACAAGGCAGTGACGTGTTATATGATAGTGAGTATACTCAAGTGGAAGACTACTATTACAGCATAAAAAAGAAGTTGAATAAAAAACTGTGTTCAACTGCCCATTTACAGCAATCAACACCTCAAATTGAGATTCCTGTCTTTACGGGAAATTATACCAACTGGCCTACATTTTTCGATTTATTCTCGGAAGCTATCCATAAGAATAAATACCTGAGCAATGCACAGAAAATGCAGCATCTTAAGGGTAAGGTGCGCGGCGAGCCTGAGCGCCTTATACAGCATTTGCATGTATCTGCAGAAAATTATGAGACAGCATGGGATATCTTAACACACAGATATGATAACCCACAGGTACTTTTCACCAAGCAAATCGAGGTATTCCTAAATCAACCTTATGTACAGAGGCAAACAGCATTTGAGTTAAAACGATTGTATGACGTAACAACAGAGTGTATTCACGCCATACATAACTTAGGAGTGGATACTAACACATGGGATCCACTTCTAGTACATTTATTAGCAAAAAAGCTCGATAGTCACACCTACAGTGACTACATGGAATCACGTAAGCAACCCCGAGAGCTACCAAAACTAGTAGACTTTATGCAGTTCATAGAAAGCAAATTTACAGCACTCGAGCCGATTCATCTACGAGCATCATCTTATAAGCAAAATAATCAATCTTCGCCTCAAGTATCAAAACCGTCCTACAGCAAACCCAAGAATCAGGGTAACCATATATTTAAAAATTATCAAGCATTGCCCACATTTACATCAAGATGTTCATTTTGCAATCAGAATCATGACTTGTTTCAGTGCAAGAAATTCCTAAGTCAATCACCCGAGAGCATAATGAGGACGATTTCGAAATTAAAAATATGTAAAAATTGTTTGTACAAGCATGTTGACAATATTTGCCATTCCACGAAACGATGCAAAGAGTGTAATGGTGAGCACAACACACTCATACATGAAGCGATGACACAACAAGCCTCGAACGCGTCAAATGCAAGCTTGCAATTGCAGCAAGCTCGGTCACTGCCCCCAGCAACAGCAAAACAAACGCCGAATAAAAGCGAAATCAAACAGCATAGCGTAAACCATGTTGCAACTGAGGATGAGGAAATTTTACTTACTACCTTATCACTCAAGGTAAAATCAGCTGATAGCACATATATCACTTTAACAGCTCTTTTAGATCAGGGATCTCAAATTTCATTATTATCAGAAAACGCCGCTCAGATGTTAGGACTACAGCGTCAGCGTTTTAACGCATCAATATCAGGAATAGGAACCAGCTCTAAAGTAAGCAAAGGGGTGGTCACAATGGAATGTCAATCAGTTTATGATGATTATCAATTTAGCACACAAGCATTAGTTATCACGAATGTCATTAACAACTTGCCGAATTCATCCTTTAGAAAGCAAACTTGGCCACATTTACAGCATATTAGATTAGCAGATCCTGAGTACAACGTGTCGAAGCCAATTGACATCCTTCTCGACGCCAGCGTTTACTCAGATATAATCATGAGTGGCTTAATAAAAGGGCCGTCACAGGCACCTATAGCACAACAAACCAAGCTAGGTTGGATTCTGTCAGGCAACGTAAGAACATTTAACTGCAATGTGGTTATTAATAACATCGATGACATCACAAAGTTCTGGGAAATTGAGGAAATTAGCAGTAATTCAGCATTATCATTAACTAAGGAAGAGCAATATTGTGAGGACTTTTATCTAGCAACAACACGCCGATTAGAATGTGGCAGATATGAAGTCGCATTGCCTATGAAACCTCATTTTGAACAGCATCTTGGAACTTCAAAACCGAAAGCAATAGCACAATTTTTACAGCAAGAAAAAAGAATGATTAAAAATGAACAACTATCAGCAAGTTACATAAAGTTTATGAAAGAATATCAAGAGTTAAATCACATGCGACCATCACTATCTGAAAACACCGATCATCCTGAATGTTATTTACCCCATCACGGAGTGTTGAAACCTGACTCCACCACAACAAAACTACGTACTGTATTCAATGCGTCATCGCCTACTTCGTCTGGATACAGTCTGAATGACCTGATGGAATGTGGTCCAAACTTGCAACAAGATCTGCAATCGCTCATATTGAAGTGGAGACAGCATAAATATGTATTGACAGCAGATATCGAAAAAATGTTTAGATGCATAGCTATTAGAACAGCAGATCAGCAACTTTTAAAAATAGTTTGGAGGGATTCGCCACACCAGCTGCTTAAAGATTATTATCTTACGACCTTGACCTATGGCACAAAGGTGGCTCCGTTCCTAGCAATGCGAACCCTCAAGCAGATAGCAAGAGATAACCCTCAATATGAGTTAGCAGCGTCAGCATTAGAAAACTCATTCTATATGGATGACCTAGTTTGGGGCCACAATTCCTTAGCAGAAGCAAAATCACTACAACAGCAATTAATATCTGTTTTACAGGGAGCTGGTATGAACATCCGAAAGTGGGCTAGCAATGACCCAGAGTTAGTGAAAGATTTAGCATCAGAACAGTTAGAAAGCATCTTAGAATTTAAAGACACGCAGAGCAGAAAAACATTAGGTTTAAAATGGACACCGTCATCAGATTCGTTTACATTTCAATATGACATATCAGACAACAATAAATGTAATACGAAACGTCAATTATTATCAAACATATCAAAAATATTCGATCCATTAGGTTGGTTGTCGCCTTTAACAATAAGAGCAAAAATTATGTTCCAAAAAATTTGGTCATTTGATTTAGCGTGGGATGATGAGCTCCCAGCTGAACTTTTGAAAGAATGGACAGCATTGAAAGATGACCTGGAAAGCATACAGCAGTTGAGAATACCTAGACATTTTGGAAATACGGAGCGAAATTATCAACTACATGGCTTTTGCGACGCATCGGAAAGGGCTTATGCGTGCGCGATTTACATTGTGACAACGAACGATAAAGGCCAGTGCATATCAAAGTTAGTGATCGCAAAAACAAAGGTCGCGCCACGTAGCAAACAGATTTCATTAGCCCGACTTGAGCTCTGCGGTTCACTTTTATTGGCACAATTGATGAAAAGGGTTTTAGAATCCCTATCGAACAGTGATATCAAAGTCCACGCATGGACTGACTCCATGATAGTGCTTGGCTGGCTCCAAGGAGAACCCTCGAGATGGAAGCAATTCGTGGCCAATCGAGTTACTCAAATCACAGATATCATACCAGCATCAAATTGGAGTCACGTCAGATCAGAAGAGAACGCAGCAGATTGCGCCTCGCGAGGACTCACATCAAGTAAATTAGCAGACTTCTCCTTGTGGTGGGAAGGCCCTAAATGGCTTAGCACGTTAGATACCAGCAAAATAAAGAAAATCATTTATCAGTGTCCGACTTTAGAAGAAAAGAAAGCAAGTGTGAATGTTGCCTTACAATCGAAACAAAACAATGAACTTATATTTAAATTATTAAATAATTATAGTGACATCGCAAAAGCAGTAAAGGCAATCGGTTGGATATCACGTTACATCAGCTGGTTAGGTAACCGGCATACGTCACGCGATTGCACTTTGTCAACAACAGAACTGAATAATGCATATAATATAATTATAAGAAGTGTGCAATCTATTGATTTTCAAGATGAGTTGATATCATTAAAATCTAGCGGGCAAGTCAGCACAAAAAGCAAGATCGCTAGTCTCAACCCATTTTCAGATGATCAGGGCATACTGCGGGTTGGTGGAAGGCTGCATCGTTCAAACTTGAAATACACAGCCAAGCATCCTATCATTCTATCATCTTCTAGTCGTTTGACGGAGTTAATCATCCAACAATAACACTTAATTACGTTACATGGAGGCCCTCGACTTACTTTATCGCACATTCGAGATAAATATTGGATCATCAGCGGCATTCGCACGGTGAAAAAGCAATTAAGACAATGTGTCAAATGTCGCAGATTTAATCACATTCAGCAACAGCAGATCATGGGTACGCTACCAGGAGCTCGGGTTACACGTCCTGCTCGTCTATTTAGTAACTGCGGCGTAGATTTTACGGGATACCTGGATATAAAATCAAACAAAGGACGTGGTGTGAAGACGACCAAGGGCTACGTCGCGGTCTTCATTTGCTTATCAACAAAAGCAGTACATCTGGAAATGGTATCGAATTTGAGCACAGCAGCCTTCCTAGCAGCTTTTCGGCGAATGTGTGCTAGAAGAGGTACTCCAAACAATATGTTTAGCGACAACGGGACCAACTTCGTAGGTGCTAATCGGGAACTGAAACAAGAATACAAAAGCATATTGAAAACAATGGACACAAGTTTTATCAAAGACGTCAGTGAAATGGGGGTCACGTGGCATTTTAACGCGCCAGCCTGGCCAAATGCTGGAGGCCTGTGGGAGGCGGCGGTTAAAAGCTTAAAGCATCATCTTAAGCGTGTCCTAGGAGATCAAAAGCTCACCTACGAAGAATTTATCACGCTCCTGCATCAGGTGGAAGCATGTCTTAACTCTAGACCACTCTATGCACTTACCGAAAGCCCAGAGGATGACATATTAACACCTGGTCACTTCTTGGTTGGTAGTTCATTAATATCACGACCACAAACAGACCCTGACACTATTAATTTAACAACACGTTGGAAATTAGTGCAGTCGATGAATAAGCAGTTTTGGAGAAAGTGGTCTACTGATTACTTACAGCATCTACAGTCTAGATCAAAGTGGAGATTCCCAACTAGAAATTTACAAATAGATGACATAGTTCTCCTGAAAGAAGAAAACTTACCACCAGGCAAGTGGGCCATGGGTCGTATTCTGGAACTGCACCCTGGAAAGGACGGCTACGTGCGAGTCGTGACCCTTAAAACAAAATCAAATGTTATCAAACGACCCATCAACAAATTAGTTCTACTACCTGTGTGTGAAGAAAGCACCAAACAAGAGCATCAATCATCAGAGCAAACACAACAGCATTCACAAGATCAGCCATCATCATCATCGCTAAAACTCAAAACAAGAACATCGAGAGCAAAAGGAAAATTATTTAGGAATTTTTTCACTACTATTTTTCTATTTATGACCGTTTTATCCCCGTCTACACAGCAAGAAACAACTAATTTTAATATCACGACCTTCAAGCAGAACACACCTTTCTATTTTGATAGAATATCAGACCTACAGCATATACGGGATGACTGGAAGTTAGTAGTGTATTACAACATGTCTACATACTGGAACGGACTACATCACCTAGAACAGTATGTAAATCATATAATGGAATTATGTACTAATACAAACAATCAGTACAGAAGCGTCGTTTTACAGTTGCAACATGAGTTATCAGAAATAGAGCATTATAACAAACTACTTATGAATCATCAACACCGCATAAGAAAAAGAGGATTAATAAACGGTGTGGGTTACATTGCAAATTCATTATTCGGCGTCTTGGATGACCGTTTTGCTGACCAATACAAAATTGACATCGAGAAAATCGCAAGGAATGAAAATCACTTGAAAAATTTAATAAAAAATCAGACCCTTATTATTGAGTCCGAGTACAACATTTTACGTCGCAATGAAAACATTATGAACCAACAATTTACTTTCATTAAAAATCATCTTCATAACGTATCAGTGGAAGTAAATGAGGTTCGGCTCGACATCAAGCACGATGCCTATATCACATCATCAGCATTAGCAGCGACTGTTATTTTAGCAAACTTGAGACGAATCCAAGAAACATTGATCAACACTATCACCGATATAAGTCAAGGACGCGTGGACATTCATTTATTATCACCGCAACAATTGGAAGCACAAACTAATTTTATTATGAGTCAACTACAGAGTGATCTCACATTACCAGTTGGTCACGGTGACATGCAGAGCTTGTACAAATTATTAAAAATAATGACAAAATTGTCGACAATTATCTTATCATAGAAATCAGAATACCAATTTTGAGCAGTGAATCTTATCAATTAGACAAAATCATTAGTTTGCCACAGATATCACAAACTACTATGTTCCAAATAGTACCAGCATTTAACTACATCGCTTTTAACATACGAAAGGATGTAGGTATGTATTTATCAGAATCAGATTTGCATCTTTGTATACATTACTCACAAGAAAAATTATTATGCTCGCTCGATAAACCTATATATCAATTAAAAATAAAACAATCAATTTGTGATGTCTCAGTTACTAACGACGAATATAGCAAAACATTAACATGTATAACAGACACAATAGCATGCCGCAATAAATGGATCAAATTGCAGCGCCCGAACGTCTGGTTGTACTCCTGTTGCAAGGAATGCAGAGTACACATTTTCTGTTCGTCGGGTGTAGAAATAAAAACATTACAGGGCAATGGACTTATCACATTAGGTCAAGGTTGCGCATTAAAGGGCGAATCGTTTACAATTTATTCGCACAACAACTTTTTTAACCATCTGAAGAAAGAAGACAACTTAATGGAATTTCCGCAGATGTCCATTTTGAACTCCATCATCAATACTAGCACTTCAATGGAAATTGACGCCTGGCAACCTGAAAAGCACAACGAATTGTATAAGGAAGTTAAGATGCAGATAGAGGATTTAAAGAGAAACGAAGCGAAAGATCTTACTATACACGACATTCATCATTACACCCTACTCTATGGCATACTGGCTGGAATTGTAATCGGAGGGGTGGTATTATCCTGTCTTTGGCGGCGGAGGAGACGCCTGCAGGACAGGCGCGGTCCGAAGGGGGGGTCACGGGGGACATGACCCCCCCCCAAAATCGTACACGTCAAATAGAAAAGTCTTCTATACAGTACCGACAGAAGGGCGGTACAACTACAAGCGGTGCGACTGCACTGGGCGCCCTCGTGTGTGGGGCGCCGAAAACGCCCGACCACCGGTCGACTATCAATCGTACTGTTGCCTGGTGACGAGCGTCGACGCGACGAATGTAACTGACTAAACATCGCATTGCGCGGCCATTTTTTGCTATAAACAAGCAAGGTTACAAGATTATTAGTTGAAACTGACTAAAAAATGCGCTGCGCGGTTGTTTTTTACTATATACAAGCAAAATTACAAGATTAGTAGATAAAACTGACTAAAAATCGCGCTGCGTGTCGGTTTCTTTTTACTTTAATAAGCAAAATTAGAAGATAAGCAGACGAAACTGACAAAAAACTGCGCTGCGCGGCCGTTTTTTACTATAAACAAGCAAGGTTACAAGATTAGTAGTTGAAACTGACTAAAAAATGCGCTGCGCGGTCGTTTTTTACTATATACAAGCAAAATTACAAGATTAGTAGATGAAACTGACTAAAAATCGCGCTGCGTGACGGTTTTTTTTTACTGTAATAAGCAAAATTAGAAGATTAGCAGACGAAACTGACAAAAAACTGCGCTGCGCGGCCGTTTTTTACTATAAACAAGCAAGGTTACAAGATTAGTAATTGGAACTGACTAAAAATCGCGCTGCGCGGCCGATTTTTTTACTATAATCAAGCAAGATTACATGATTAGTAGGTGAAACTGACTAAAAAAACGCGCTGCGCGGCCGTCTTTTAACTAATAGACAAAATCGAAAATCTTGGAATCGCATATGGGGTGCGCCCCGTAGAAATGTCGCCCTGGGCGGCGACTGGTAGTGCTAAAACCGGCACTGCTTCTTTAAATTTTTAAAATAAAAAAAAAGCAATTGTATTGTTATTTATTAGTGACCCCCTCCAAAATTTGAGGCTGCGACCGCGCCTGCTGCAGGAGCAGGCGGCTGGAGCAGCAGCAGAGCGCGTGGTCGCGCCTGTTACCCGGGCGGGTGACGTCATCGAGCGTGGCATCGCTAGTGCAGTGATTAGTGTGTGTAGTGAAAATGAGGCTCAAAAGTGCTCGGTAAAAAGTGTAGAGCAAGGGACCTCTCCTATAGTGTTACGCCCTGCCAAATTCGAGGTACCCATAGCAAATAGTGAAGTGTAAAAATAATAGACAATCGGACAGAGACAATTTTAGTTATAGCAATTTCATATTCATTTGTAATGAAATACCTACTTTTATATTATTTAAGATGACATTTATAAGTAGCATTATTTAAGTTTGTAAAATGGACTTTTTAAGATACCTTTTGTTAAATCAAGCACACATCATCCTAATCATACTTTATCAACATTATTTTGTAGTTAATCATTGTCAGCATTTACATAATCATTTTTGCAATATAATAGTATTAACTTTAGTTAGCAGATAACTCTCTTTCTTTCTTGAGAGGCCAAGATGTACGAGTAATCGTACATGTATATAAAATCATTTATAATATTGTGTAAGCATCGATCGGTTATTGTGAATTGCAAGCAAGCATTTCTGCTGGCCTAAATTATTACGAGTATTGTAAAAATGTAGCAGTGCAATAAACGCATTCTATCAACGCGGTCGGTTATCATTTTAATAGCATTTTCCCTTCCGCATATCAGTAGCATCTTTATCATTTTATCATCTAGCATTCAGCATAATAGTTAAAGTGTGCATACCACACACTTTACACATACATACATGCATATATAATCTCTATGACTCGATAGATCGAGATTTCGTCAGTATTTAAAATATCTATGAAGCTGTTTTACAGGATAGCAATGTCGTTTAAGTGACAGTATCGCATCGTCTTCCAACAAATACATGCCTATAGTTAATGCTACGAGCATATATGATGATTCATCTCAAAACCACAAAAATAAGATACGCAAACCTGCCTACCTATTGTCTAATTTTCAAAATCTATCGCAATCGCTTTCATTTGACAGATGGATGTGACACATTGCTGCATTTCTAAGGTAAGATTTTATTTGTGCCAAAAAGAAGCATCAATGTATCACAGCCTGAAAGCGATTGCGATAGATTTTGAAATTAGACAATTAGCCCCCTGGGTACTTATTGTCTAATTTCAAAATCTATCGCAATCGCTTTCAAGATGTGATACATTGATGCTTCTTTTTGGCACAAATAAAAACTTAACAAAGGAATGCAGCAATGTGTCACATCCATCTGTCAAATGAATGCGATTGCGATAGATTTTCGAAATTAGACAATAAGCCCCCAGTAATGCAACAAATCGAACGTCACTTTCACGTTGACATTGAATCAGATAGACGTTTGACAATGTTTCCAGTTTTGTCTTAAATATTGACAAAAAAAGTAAAGATGAATAAATAATGAAAAAAATATTAGAAAAAATCGACTCACCCGTAGCAACTCAGACGTCTGAGACGTCGATTTTTTCTAATATTTTTTTATTATTTATTCATCTTAATATAAAAATAGCATTGTGAATGCAAAAATCTAAAAGTTAAAAAAGTAAAGGTAAGAAACAACTAAGAAAAGTTTACAGACACAAAAGTGTCAACATCAATGTGTTAAATACACATTACAATTACACTAAATGCTGTCACTACTTGCGATATGCGATAACTAAAATAATGGGGAAGGCAACTGTCAAAGTGGCGCTACGTACGCTTGTTCCATTCCACCAAAGGAGAGATCCTTCAAAACAAAGGGCTTTTACTTTAAAAATCGTTTTATAGATTTAAAATAACCAAATTCTGTTCAAAATTTTGGCACTTACTAAGGTCATTGGGCATTTTGTTCGACGTTTGACCGATGGCGTACACAAACAAAATAGGGCTAGATATGTACATAAATGTATCTGCTACTCAGTGGTATGGGTCGCATCCTTGCAGGCCATGTTTCATTTTTTATCATTATAAATCATAGCATTTCAATAATAAATAAAATAAAATAAATAAATAAAGACAATATAATCTTTTATTATGCACCACACATTATCACAATGCTGAAGTAAAAACAGTAAAAACTTCTGTTTTTTTTAAAGAAAAGTTTAATAACATAATACATATACTCGCACACATACAGTAAAATAACTTTTTTTTGTCGGTCGGTACATAAAAAATTAATACGTATTTTGAAAAATGGGATTGAATTCTTCAATTTAAAACTGGTTTGTTTTCTGACGCAAACTTTCATCAAGCAGGTCAAATATGCTCAATGACCTTTCCGAAAATCTGCATATAAGATTAAATGAATAAATTGACTAAGAATAAAAACGCCCTCATTTGGCTTCCAATTCCAGCATTTGCATAGGAATAGAATAGTCTTTTATATCTATTTTGGGTCAACGGGTCCTTTTCGGTAAAAACTCGGTTCTGTTTTAGGAACAAGCGGCGACATCTACAATTAGCTTTGAGTTGCCATTCCCATTAATCAATAATCGAAACGTGTATTACAAAGATAAAAAAACAGTTTTTTGCGATTGACAACATTGTCCTTCGATGTAAATACTATAGTTTGTTTGTAGTCAACTACGACACTAATCGACCGCGGTACAGTGTTTTCGCAACGCCGAAAATCGGCAAAGATGGAGAGACATCGCACGTCCGTCGTGCGGCCACCCTGGGAGCGAGTGGCGATGGCGAGCCGCAACCCTGTCCATCGTCGGCCACGACGACTCTGTCAAGAGTGCCCGACTAAGAAGAAGACGACACTAATAATGTTGGATTTGTATATCGTGCCGTTGAACTATTTTTTGATATTTAACGACAAATTACTAAAATTTTAATAATATTCTGATTCCTGTAACGGTTTAGGGCCATTTCTGCCAATCTCCTTTTGTACAGATATTATAAAACACAAAATTATGTAGTTACCTACCTAATAGAAAAAAATATGAAGAAAATATAATAAACAAATCCATTTATTGTTAATAGCAAAATTATTTATGTTATTAGTATATTTTAAATCATGTAAGTAAGTAATTTTCTTTTTCTCACTTTATGCTCTGAAATGTTAACTCTCAACTCACTTATGCTATTTGAAAAATAAATGCGGCGGGGCGTTCCACGTTTCCGGGGGTCTGGTTCATCACATTCTAAATTTGAAATTCAGTGCGAAAATGAATTTCAATAGACCGTGGAAGTGTGACGTCATTGGCGGAGTTTGACATTTTGGATAGAAACAAGAAAGTTTCTCTTCTAGAGACCGAATCACACCCAGGAGGGCATCTAATTCCTAACAGCAAAATAACTCAACAATTGGATAACAAAGCAAAAGTGCCAACGTTCTCGTGTTTGTTTTTACCCAATTTTACGTCATCACGTCCACTGTGTACTTTACTTCCCGCACTAGTGCGGAAAGTAGTATTCCAAATTCAAAACGGTAGAACGCATCAGCTAGCATTATTTAAAAATCACATTTTTACTTAGAAAATTTTATTTTTCGCATTTCGTGAGAAAAGTATACAGGGTTATTTGTAAAACACCAACAACTTCGCAGGAGTAGAATACTAACATCATAAACAACAACATAATTGTTCTACGACTTTTCCGAAAACCGACAAAAAAATCGACTCTCCATACAAATGTCCTGAACAGCCGATCGAGTTTTGTATGAAAAGTCGATATTTTTTTGGCTGTTTTCGGGAAAGTCGTAGAACAAAAAATGTTACTGTATATGACGTTATTAATCTACTCCTGTAAGGTTGTTGGTGTTTTACAAATAACCCTGTCTATATACCTTTCGATTAATTAAAGCCCTCGTCTGCGGCTCGGGCTTCAAACCATCCTCGACAATGCAAATGCTAGCTTCCCGTTCTCGGCTGTAATGTACTATTTCTTACTTTAAAGATTTTTTATTACGGATGAAAGCCCTTTTGTCGAGGCCAGAACTTTTAGTAATGTTCCAAGTTCACTCACTACTGCCATAGTATAATCTACTGCTCTCAGCGCCAATATGGCGATTTTCAAATCGGCACAAAAAATTGCTGTCATTTCATGACAATAGCCTGTCCAGCGTACTTGTTTAATGGAGGTCAGTGTTGACTATGCATTTTTGACGATTGGATAAACTAGCGACAGCCCTACGTGTTTAGGCTATTATCGCTCGCTCGAGGCTCGAGTTGGCCTACTTATTGCTTACTATGCCTGAACGGTAAATTCTAATAACGTGGACTAACTAGATACTATAGTGAGGCCGTCAAGAGGTCAAAAGCTCGACGTTGTCCCAAATTCCCAACAAAACGTCAACCAGACCTATGAAATTACTTACTTTTCTCTCACATACCTACATTTGATTTGTGCTTAGACTTAGAGAAACGCGGCTCCTTCCGGCACAGAAGCTGCGTTGCTCTAAGGATTTGTGTATTAAAAAGTTGAAAGATCTATGCGTTCGTGGTCGTTATACAGGGTTATTTGCGAAACACCAACAACCTCGCAAGAGTAGATTACTAATAGTAATGGGCCGAGTACAACTTTTACCGAGTACCGAGTATACTCGGTTAAAAGGTTTCTAAAACCGAGTAGGTACTCGGCCGAGTTACTCGGTTCAGTTTGGGGCGCGAAAACAGGTTTATACAGATTTGCGCGGCGCTACCAACCACCGCGAGTGAACGACGCGAGAATGACTGATTTTCGGGGGGAAAGGCGGTTTCCCCCGAAAATCAGTCATTCAGTTGTTGTTTAACGAGAAAATATTCGGTCCGCCCGCGCATTAATTGCTTTAATGTTTTAAAAACTTTGTTGTTCGCGTACTGAAATAGAGGATTGTTTGTACTGCGACTGTTGACACAATGAGTATACGCGAAAGATCGCGAATTTGGATGTTTTACGACGAGATTGAAGAAGAATTACCAGAATGTGCAGAAAGTCTAGTCAAGTCAGTTTTTCTGCATCATAATTTGCCATTGCTAAATTTTTTATATTAATTGTTTTATGTTTACTTCCAAACTTGAATTAAAAATTGATATTTCTCATTAATTTGTGTTTTTAATTAATAAATACTCTTAATTACATTCAATAAACCAGCCTGTTTTATTATAATACTCTTAATTCCCCTTAATAATAATTTTATTTCGAAGGAGTACACTCGTCATTAGAACCGAGTTATTCGGCCGAGTACGAGTATCAAAAACTGCCGAATACACCGAGTAGTAAACGAGTAGGTACTCGGCCCATCTCTAATTACTAACATGCTATACAACAACATTTGTTCTACGACTTTTCCAAAAATAGACAAAAAATGACTTTTCATACAACAGTCGATCAGCTGTTCGAACATTTGTATGGAGAGTCGATTTCTTTGTCTATTTTCGGAAAAGTCGTAGAACAAATGTTGTTATTTATGAGGATAGTATTCCTGCGAGGTTGTTGGTGTTTTACAAATAACCCTGTATAGGTAAGAAAATAATCGTGTAGAAAATGCATCTTTTTAAAATATTAAACGACAGTTTCGTAGATCAACGGTTCTAATACTACGTCCAATAAGAAAAGTATCTACATACGACATTTAATTACGAAAACAACTGAATTGATAGCCTCCTTCTTTTTTGAAGTCGGTTAAAACAGCTTTTATTGCGAAGCCGAAGGTACGGCAAATCGGAAAAATAATTTCGCTCTCGGAATGGCAGTGAAAAATATTTCCATTCCACCAAGTCTATGCATTCCACATAGCAAATAAAACTCATCCACTACACTCCCGCGAGCTTACATTTTTCTCTGTGAATATAAAAGTCATCCTTTTATATATTCTGAAGCCGATACGCTGCGATAATCCTGTACCTTACTGGATTACTTTATTGGATTGCTGACTGAGAAAAGTATTATTGTAAAATAGTTATTACTGTCGCTGATTTTACCGGATTGGCGCGAAAAGTATTATTGAAAAATTGTTATTACTTAGTCGCTGATTTTACCAGTTTGGCGCATGATATACTTAAGAGAGTTTTCCGAATGACCAAATTGAAAAAAATATATATACAGGCTGCGATAATTAAATTAAAAAAATAGAGACTTAATGTGCCAACTCTTTACTAATTATCGAAAATAAATCGGCCTAATAACCCAGTTTAGGACGCCAGAGTAGGCCGTCAAAATGATGTTGTTATAGATAGAGCTAAACGTCGCGTTGAGCGCCATTTTGACACCCATTGTAGGGGGTATCAGCTCCAGTAAAAGCCTACCGAGGATAAAAAGTGACGAACTATAACAATCAAGACGAAAACATACTACAACAGTCCTCTTGTACTACTTATTTATTCAAATAAAACACTAGTATGCATAAAACACTATTTGAGAAAGATTTGTTTATTTCTCTATTTTTGTTTATTTATTTAACCACATCACAAGCTATCATTACAGGTCCGTTTTTCCTTCGCAGAAAGACTTTTGAAAGACAGGAAATATTTTCAAAAAGAAGCTAAAACATCATGAAAATTACAGTTAGTAGTTTAATAAGAAATTCATGATTCATCCGTATTGTTGAGTTGACTACCAAACAAGATGCATCACGGTTTAAACATGGTCCAACCAAACACATTGACATCTCCAAGTGATAATGTGCCCAATGTGTCTGGCTGATTCTTTAAAATCTCGTAGTTTTTATTTGAACTAAAATAGAACATTCACACAACAATAACAATAACCTACTGAACCCAAAAACAATAATCAGAAACAAATGACAAACCTACCATCCCCACAACCACTTGTATCTAGGTATTAGTTATTGTGCCACAACCACCAAAATCTAAACGACATATTGTGGCCAACACGAAATGCCGCTGCGTTTAATTATACCGATATGCAAGTTGGCTATATTAATTGCATCGGATTAAATACAGACGGCTGCGCTGGCTTATTCCCTGATGTCACCGGTGTCTACGCTAAGGTGGTTTACACCTAATGTACGATTCACACCAACAGGCGTACGTCGGAGCGCATTTGGCAGAGGTAAGAAAGAGTCTATACAGGTAGTTAATTCAATATTTGCATGAAAATTTACATGCCGCGGCAGCTGGCCGGATCCGCACGCATAGTGTGGGAAAGGAAGGTAGTGGCCCCACAGTAAATCCTCAGTAGACGAAACTTTTACAGAATGATACAGTTTCATAAATGAAACATATTTTTTTAAATAATCCAAATAGTTTTTTTTTGTTTTTGGATGTTTGTACATAGGTTTTGGTTCATACTATATTACATCTCCGCAAAGTTTCATCGACTGAAGATTTAATGTTGAGGTGTCCATACCAAAAAAGTACGCTTCATTTCCTACACTAGCATGCCGCGACAGCGGATCGGTGGCATACGCAATATGAAATTTTACTAGTATAGCCGCTTTAATTTCCTTTGGCAGAGGTAAAATGCGCTCCGACGCGCGCTGGTCGGTGTGAATCGCACATAAGGCGAGTAATCGAGGGTGCGGCACTGTAATCGCCATCTCACCGCTACTGTCTCGTAGCTGCCTCCGTAGACTGCTACGATTGTGTCGCAGCTCGCGTAGCGTCGCGCTCATTGTGTGACGCACATTCAATTACTGGATTGTACTAACACGTAAATGAAATATACTTATCACATCTGACGAATTAATTACTGGATTGTATTATACACGTAAATGAAATATACTTATCACATCTGACGAATTGTCCATCTTGTTGAAAATTTTAATGTAAAACATTAAAAATGAAACTTAAAGGACAATTATCGTAATTTTTTCTACCAGAATTATCTAGCATTCTTTAAAGAATTCTCCTTGAAGTTAGGGAATTTTGAATCTTGTTATTTATTATGTTTTAAACTGTTTGCTTCGATCAAAGACTGAATGTTAAAAGAATTCAGTTAGGTATACATAACAATATTAGGGGGTAAGGGTAACGTATGAAATTGCCGATTTGATACGGATAAAAGAAAACTATTTTTTTTCTAAAATGTAACATATTTATTTAATCAAAATATTTACCCTCATTATCTATACATTGTTGCCATCTAATCGGAAGTTCATTCATGCCTTTGCGATAGATCTCTATGGATCTAGATTCGACCAACTGTGTGAAAGCATTTTGTGCCGCCTCTTGGGTAGATATTTTTTTTACCGCGTAGAAAATTGTCTAAATCACGAAAAAAATTGTAGTCCGTTATATCAAGGTCTGGCGAATACGGAGGATGCCATATGGTTTCTAACTGCAGCTCCTGTTGAGTTATTAGGGGTTTAAGAATAAAAATTGCCGTTTTTATGGGAAATTAATAAAAATGCATTATTTTCCCATACTAACATTTTCTTAATTTACTTAACAACCATGAACGCGAATATTTTAAAACTTTTATTCACAAATATATAAACACTCAGCTAAATAATTTCATATAACATTAAGTGAAAAAATAAGTATCGGCTAAGTTACAACGAATTAAGTGGTCATTTCTGCTAACGACAAAAGGAGTCACTAATAAGAGACATTTTTAACGTTCAGGAAAAAATCAGAAATCTTTTTAATTGCTGATTAGTAGGCCGTTATGATCAATAACGAGTAACGTCAAGAAAATTGAGAAAAAAATCGCCAATTTCATACTTTAGCCCCTATTATTTTTTGCCTATTATAAAAAAATATTACAAATTGAAGTCATTCTCGGAACTCCAATGTAACTTGGTCTATACGAATTAACCGAAACGGCAAAATTCAACTAATTAAATTTAAAAATGTGATTGCAAATTTTTGAAACCATTAATAAAGAGAAATTAGTTCAAACAGAAGACGCAATATTCCATATGTAGAGAAGAAGCGGATTTATTTCTTAAAATAACGAACGCACAGCAAAGTGATACTTATATGAGAAACAGAAGTTGCAACTACAATTGAAAAATATTTTACAACTATAGAAAATGAAAATAAAAACTTCTAATATAAAAAAAATGCTTTTGATTTGAAGCCAGCAGCATCCACAAAAAATCTAGAAGTTTCCCAAATTATTCAAACAACAATAGGTACATAAAAGTTTTTCCACAAAAAATCATTTCGCAAACTTTAAAAAAGTTTCTAAAGTTTTAAAACTTATGTATGTAAGCTTACTTTATTGTCATGAGAGATAATTGAGCTGAGCTGTGCCCGGAGGCGACCGATGCACGGCGGTGGTGGCAGTCGGACCCACGGCGACGCACGCCGGCTCGAGCGTTGCCGTGCGGTGCCGAGCGCTCGGTCCGGCCCGCCTCGCGACGATGACGGCTCTGACTGTACCAACCTCACTGCGGAGACAACGGCGCGCGCACGCTCCTCGTGTGCCCCGCGCACGCCGCATCACCGCCCCTCACAACCTCTCCACCATCGATTCATCGTTTAGCCATAGCCACTTTTTATCACCGAAAGTAAAGCTCAGTGGTGAATTAGGTCACTTGCGATTCACGCATCAACGACGGCACCTTAAGTTCATGGGGACCGAAGGACGCGCGCCGGAGCGGCCGGCCCGTGCTCCCCTCTGCAACTGCATCTTGTAAAGCCCCACTTTACTCCCGGTGCACTTTAATTCAGACAACTTTTTATTGAATTCCATGAAACATTTTATTGTTTGAAGAAGACACCGAAAAAACCACGAGAAGTTTTTTATTTGTCTAGTATTTTTAGACGGTATCATTAAATACATTCCCTCGTAATCACTGCTAGAAGTAGATGGCAAAACTGCTAAAATGGCCGTTTTTGGCACATTTGCTATCTACTTCTACGAATGACTACGAGGGAATGTAGTGATACCTTCTAAAAATACTAGACTATGAACTCTGTGCTCTGAGATGAACCCTAAAATTCCACGAAAAGTTTTATTAAAATCTGTTTCTATTAACAACTTATTAAATAAAAAACCTCTGAGGGCGCCACTTTCAGTGTAGTATTCACATAACCTCAAGAATTTTATATTCATATTCTCATGACCTCCTCTGAGTAGCGCGGTCGCGGCTGCGGGCGGCTTACCGCGGGCAATTTAGTCCTTAGAGCAACGCCGGCTTCCGTGGAAGCCCGTGTTGTAAGGAAGCCCGGGCTGCTCGAGGATTTAGTCATTACAACTGACAATGGCATTTTCAGTTGTCAGTTGTATGACTTTTAACTAGGAGTGTGTACTATCCATAAAGATAATATTACCTTAAAATAGGTATATTAACTTTATGGTACTATCACACGTATTAAGATAAAACAATCTACTAAAACTCAAAAACGGCTTGGCCGACTGGAATAATTATATTTTTGTTTTGTTTGCTATAGTGCCTATTGGGGTGGTCTAGAAACAAAATACTAGCTAGGAATACCCCAAAAGAACAGCTACTTAAATAATTGAAATTTCAACATTGGCAATTTTGTATGGGAGTCACCATTTCGGATTACTGACTAAAATTAAAAGTACCTACATTTAAGCTAGCCACTAACGAGATGTCCATAATATGGATGGAAGTACTCCCAATAGGTATTGTTTACTATAACGTCCATTTGGTCATATCATACGTGAGTGTGACCACAGATAATGAAATACTATACTAGTGTCACACCAACGCTGCGCTGGGCGCACTTCCATTTGGACCAGTGGCTAGCTTTACGTTATGTGACCAAATCCAAATATTCTTCCAATAATTTTTAAAACGGACAGTTTGGGGATGTAAAGTAAATAAAAAAAATAAAATTTTGACAAGATTTTTATTGAACACGAGAGCACAGGAGTGCTTATCATGAACATAAATACACACAAAAATTGGATATGGTACAAAGCTTTATACTTAAGTCTTATTACTTCAATGGTATCTTTGTAAGCAGAGACCAGTTCCCTGTTCAATCAAAGCAATATAGTGCAATAAGCCTTAGAGTAGCATCTGGGTGTGAAAATATTATTGCAAGTATCTTTTAAATCTAAATAATTATTTCAAAGGTTTTTTTAATGACTTATTTGCAATATTATTATCAGTCGCAGATACATGAATAAAGCTAATAAAAAAAGTTCAGTCAAGTATCATAGCCTCAAGATCTATTTTACAATTACATATAATAATTAATAGGACATTCATAATTAACGATAGCTTTGGTTACATAGGTTTTTTAAACATTCCAGAAATAATAATCTATACCGATTGTGCGACTGGAATTCGAAGTCGATGTTTCGCCTCATAGAAAGGGTTAATCTAGAATAATAACACCCTAGAACAGTGGTGCCCAATCGGAAGCTATCGCCCGCGGCCTGTTTTCTAGGCGCCCGCGAACAATATGGGTCAAACAAATTAAATAAACAATAACTAAATTACGCTGTATGGTGAATGAGAACACCCAAGTATCGCATTAGCTTATATAGTAAATGTGTCATATTAACATAAATGAAAAGTGGTGTAATTGTATAATGTAGTTTTCGTTATATCACTTATGTTTTTTTATTAACTCGACGTATCGGGATTATCAAAATAGCCCTTGGAGCAATACCAGTTGCGCACCACTGACCTAGAACGATAGTTCCCAACAAACCGCACTGTCTAAAGTGAGGCAAATAGAACTGAGCCAAGCTGACTCAAAACCCAAGTTTTCAGATTTTTTGCCTTCATACGTTACCAAATCATACCTATAGAAACGAAAAAGTTTAAATTTCCCTACCTTTAGGGGATTAGTTACTATTTTATTGGATTTTAGTTATGATTAGGTAACGTTTGAAGGACATTAATCTGAAAACCGTTTTTTTGCCTCACTTTAGATACAAGGACTCGGCTTCTAGGTGTTATTATTTTAAGAGATAAATTAATATCGTTACCATAATATAAGTATTTTCCTTAAAATTATAATTTACAAATCAATATTTTTTTTTACAAATTTTGAAGCTGTTAATTTGTTGTTTGTTGTATAGATATGTTTTTAATAAAGACAAATATAATGAATGTGATACAAAAAAGTACTTTACTGTTAAGAGGCCGTAAGACGCTGAAAGAAATTTTCATATTAAAAATTATCGATTTTTTATTATTCGACAACATCAACGTTTTAACTTGAGGATTGTCAAGCAAACGGTCTACATACAAACGGCGATAACGTTTCCCACCCTCTAAACCTTAACCTACAGAAAATGAATTATTGGTATGTTTTTGAAATGCCTAAAAACTAGGGCTGTACCTTTTGATTTTTTAAATATCTAATATATAATCGATTTTAAAATATCTGCATTTTTGTGATTTCGTACAAAACAAAAAAGTGCCAATATTTAGTGAATATTTAAAAAATCAAAACGTACAGCCCTAGGTTAAGGTTTAGAGAGTGGTAAACGTTTTCGCCGTTTGTATGGAGACCGCTTGCTTTCATTTTGAAAAACTGTCAATCACAAAACTAGAGAGTTAGCTAAGGTTTTTTTATTATAGTTTAAAGATTATAGGCAGGGCTCTGTCACTCAACGCACGAATATGAAGCGCTCGACGTCCTCTGAGAGGACAAATTTCATACGTCAGAAAAGAAAAGACCTACGCGATAGAAAGAGAGGCAACTACTAGGTGAATATTTTGTAGCGCTCACCGCTGTGCGATCTGAATTGCACTTTATTGTATCGGAGCACGAGTCACAATTTATTTAAACGATTTGGCGGAGTGTAACTTCTGTTCGCTAGTACTATTATCTATTTTGTGTTATAGGTTTATTATTGGTTGGCTTGGCACACATCAGTAAAAAAATGCAAAATGCAAAAGTGCCCTCACTTAACGATTTTTTTCGATACAGAAAAGTTTTAGCTATCATGATTCTTTCAATCACATAGCTGAGTACTACAACCTGCTTTGTACATTATTTATTTGAGACCGACAAATCAAGTAATACCTATTGTGTGAATTCGTTGTTCGAAAATGTGCATATGACGTTGTACGGCCTCTTAAGGGGTGATCGGCATAACGATATTTTTATTGAAATTTCGACGAAATCGAGTCTGAGTGAGCATGCAGGCACTATTTTTGCACTTTACTAGTTTCGTGAATAATCCAAATTTATTTCTACCACGCTGTTGTCAATCATCCGTAAATTTATACTTTTTCAATTCATACAAATTGTATTCAAACCTTTGAATGAACTACCGAAATAATATTATAATATTCAAATGTTTTGAATAATTTACACTTAAAAAGTTGTTAACAAAGGAGCAACCTAAATTAGCTACATAACATAATTGTTTGATTTTTGATAAGACTGAATACTGGCATTTCATTTTACGTATTTGTAGGAAACATTTTGTAACAGGTGATATGAAGAATCGATAGTGCTGTTGCACTAAGAGAAGCTACAAGCCCAATAAGCTAAAACACCTAAAGGTATTTGGAGTAATCCGGTGAAACGAGGCCGAACGAAGCTTCCGGCCGTGTTGCCTGTCTATGGCTGTCCGACATTCGGTGTCGATCCAGGGTTGCCAGGCCCAAAAACAGAAAAGTCGGATATAATAATATTAAGCCAAAGATTTTGCCCTGAATGTCATATTTTCATATGTTTAACATCTTGTAATCGAACCATCTTTTTTAAATAAATTATTATGATTACACTGGCTTTTAAATGGAAAAAACTGAAAACTGCTACTTGGCCGAGTTTTTTATTTGAATGGAAAAATGACAACCCTAGACGAAAAAAGACTATTGTATTCGATAATCAACCCGTTAATTAGGTTTATCACTATGCATTTATAAAAAAAGTGGTGGTTTCTAGGGTTCATAATAATTTTCCGGAGTTGTATCCATAAAACTAGCCTCAGGCTGCCCCTGGTTGTATGCATAGTATCTCTGAAGCTACAGCCTGTATTTGACATCTGCCAGCCCTACTCGACCGGCAGTCGCTGCGGCACACGCGGGTTTGACACTCAAGTACAATTATTGCCTTCAGCAATGTTCAGCCCATTGACGGGAGTCCGCTGCTGGTGAACTTTTTTATCTACTCTATCAGTTTTATGAAATAAAGAGAAATACTATTTATTTTGGTGAAACATACTAAATATTGTCCATGTATTATTTTTCAATTCTTGTTTGCTGAATGATTGCCCTGTTTATCATTTCAATATTTAGTGTTCAGATATGTACAAAATATTGATTTGATATTTATTAAATGTGATTTTCCTATGGCAGAAAAAAGGATTCAGTATCATCCTATTAAAAGTTTGTGGATTTGGATGTTTAGATGTTTGGATGTTTGTTCCTCAATCACGAAAAAACTACTGAACGGATTTGGTTGGAATTTAGCGCACATATAGTAGATAGCCTAGATTAAAACATAGGATACTTTATATCCCGATATTCCCACGGGAAAGGGAACCACGCGGGTGAAAGCGCGGGCGGCCGCTAGTTAAAAATAAACTTTACATTGTCAAGGATATTACAAATAAAAAAAATAAAAAAATCAACTAGGGCCCTATTTTTTAATGCTTCGGCTGACGTCGAGCGCTCTTTACTCTTAATCATTTTCTTCCTAGATAGCAAACTCATATTTTTGAATCACTCGTTGGTCACCCAGTTGTCATGTCAGTAATATTGGGTGTCTTTGGTCAGCAGTTTTGGAGTGATATTTAGTTGTCGATTGTGACATTATGTCATATGCGGCTTAAAGCGCTTTCACATATGGGTCATATTCTTAGATATGACACACGCGATGTTAACGCGCAACAGACGCGACTGTCATATGTATGGTTACGACAGACGCACGCCCTACGCCGCGACTAAAACGTAGAAATTAGACGTAGAATTAACGTAGACCGCCACAAGAAATATTTCAAACGAAGGCGTTCAATAATAAAAGGGCTCCTGGACAATTTTATACCAAACGAGCTGCCATTTCCTTACTTGCAATTTTTAAATTATTTTGTTTCATTTATATAGGTACTGCTGACGAGCCTTTTATAAAAAACATTTCATTAATTCTGTTTTTCCCTGACGAACAAATAGCTACCATTTTGAAACTACCAAATGTCAATATGTAACACGGCCATAACTTCGTTTGCAAGACTCGTATATCCTGTTTCCTTGGCAATTCCAGGAATTCTATCTATGCTCCTGGTATCGTGTAGCTTTTAATAAAAACCGGTCAAGAGGGAGTTGGACTCGCGCACCGGGGGTTCCGTAGCATCATATACAGTGCCTTTGGTCTTGAACTAGCGATAATTTAAAGGCGTGAAATACACCTAATTTTATCGACAAAAATACCCACATGTAGGGGACACCCACAAAATGGATGTTAATGTCCTAGTTTTAGAGAAATGTAAAAAAAAAGCGCGCAAATTTCGTATTAAATTTTACTTCAGTAATTTTTATGACGTATTAAGTAGAAAGTTTACACTATTTTTTTTACTGATAGTTGATATTAATACCTTTCGAACAATTTTTTTGTTATAACGGTAAGCCTTCTAAATCCGGAGAAATTAATATATTTCGGCAGGGTCATCTAAAATAAAAAGTCAAATTTAAAATGGCATCCATTCCAACAAGAGTGGAGATAGACCCCAACAGGTGTTTTTGTCGATAAAATTAGGTGTATTTCACGCCTTTAAATTATCGCTAGTTTAAGACCAAAGGGACTGTATAAATAAATACACTGCGGAGTAGAATATTTCAGTTGTAGGTCAGCGACATCTCTTGACCGATTGAACTAATGTAATTTCTGTTGATGATTTCTCAAAAAGTGTGCTATTTAGACTTCGTTTTATTTTTCCTGTAATCTTTACATAAACTTCTACCACATATAATAATTTCAGATTTTTCTCAGATAGCCCCCCTATCTGAACGGATTGAACGGTAGTAGCACCACTTTATATATTTAAGACCCACTTTCAGTCCCTGTTGCAAAAAATATATATTTCTTATTTGCAAAATTGTTGCGAAAACGTAATCTAAAACTATTCCCAATTTCAAGTTGATATCATTAGTAGTTAGTATTTGAGATATCCAGCTGTGAGCCGCACCATAAGGGTTTCTTTTTATCATTTTGATACGGAACCCTAA
Source organism: Agriphila tristella (assembly GCA_928269145.1). Classification (NCBI taxonomy): domain Eukaryota; kingdom Metazoa; phylum Arthropoda; class Insecta; order Lepidoptera; family Crambidae; genus Agriphila; species Agriphila tristella. Next base: position 16,903,486 of record OV743430.1, read on the forward strand.
AAACAATCTATAGATCCAATTGAATACTTTCAGCGATGACTCTTCCTAAACAACTTTACTCTCTCCCGATACCAAAATAATGCTTACGTGATTAAAACATTATTATCAAAACAAAGGACGAAATAGACATCATTTAAAGAGGTAAAACGTAAAACTTTGATATGATTTCGACGTGTAATTTTGTACATTTAAAATGGGGAATATATAAATGCACTTTAAAAATAATTTAACACACTTTAAAATGTTTAGCTTCAAAAGTTATTGAATGAACTACAAAAATAATGGTTTCCACTATAAATATGCTAAGCTTTAAAATTAATAAGTTGCACCATACAAATTGATTTTATAACTTTAGTACTGGTAAACAGACGACTAGGTGCGACGACAGAGGAGCTGAGGAGGAGGTTATGCATGCATTATGCCACAAGTTGTTATTATCTTGCCTCTCATTTTAACAGTGGTCAGTCTGACATGGTTTGACAGAATTTAAATGGTTTCAGAGTTGGGACACAGTTATAGTGCAAAGCATTATTTTTGTAGTTACAATATTAATTATAGATCTATTATTATTTTAAAGTGCTGACAAAATTGTTATAGTGCAAACCATTATTTTTGTAGTGATAATATTAAATTATAGGTCTATCATTATTTTAAAGTGCTGATATACAATTTTACATCTGTTTTCATCAAATTTAAAGTGCTAGAAAATACATCCCATTTATAATTAAAATTACCAGTTTTAGAGAAAGGGTCGCTGCAACTAAATGAAAGTTTTAATCGAGTTACTTAACATACCTACCTACCAAATCTTCAATTCTGCCAAACGCATTACGTATACATTTCACGAGATTGAACTTACGAACTTGTCTTCCCTCCGACAGACTTCTCACAATAAGTGAATAACTAAACTTATACATTATAGGAAGTACGTACAGTACTTAGCTATACTTATTATCACGCATCGTAACTTACCGACATAGCACCTGACCAATAACTAGTGATACGAAATGATTAATAATTGATATCACGGGGACTGTTATTGCGGTATTGACGCCGATCGTCACTTTCGCAAATTGTCATCGCGAAAAATTTGGTCACTTTCGCAAAACGTCACTTTCGCAGAGTGTCATTCATTTTTTTTTCTTTTTTCTCAAAATTGTGAATGACATTCTAATGAGGATCAGTAACGATTTTTTAGTGGCTAATTAAAAAGCTTATGCCACCACATGATTAAATGTGAAATTTTTTTTACGATATCTCTTAAACCTGAGAAGTTATAAGAGCTACAACACTGGTTTTTCGGGGGTCCCTATGACGTCATCGCGACGTACGCGAACCTTATGTCGTACGTGATAAAGCACATATTGCATTGAGCTTGGCATTTCTTTCAAACCTTTTTAACTCAACCATTTCTAAACGGATTTCAAAAATTCTTTCACTAGGTTTCATAGCTATCAATATGTGTTTATATTATATCAATAAAACTATAGGATTCAAACCTGTTACTGATCCTCATTCTCATTCTAATTCTCTGCGAAAGTGACCATTTGCGAAAGTGGCCAAATTTTTCGCGATGACCATTTGTGAAAGTAAGGATCTGCGTCAAAACCGTTATTGCGTTATGCACATAAATAATAAAGGAGGTATCCGTGGAATTACCAAAACACAGTGGTATGTTTCGCGGAACTCTAAGCAGTGACAGAGCGCGCGGCTTAACCATGCCAATTCAATTATGCACCAACGCGAGAGAGCATTGTAATTCTATACAACCTACCGATAAGTGTCGTTAGTCAAGTGTCGTATCATCTTGCCTTCACTTGCATGGATAAATAAAATTTTAGGGGGGTGTCCACATTCGCCAACTTCCTTTTTCGCAAATTTCTGATTTGCCAACTCCAGATCCCCTAGCCAAAGTAACATTTGCAAATTTTCGCTATCGCTTCGCTTCGAAACATGTATGGATTTGACGTTTTATAATTCGATAGTTAACGAAACCTTATGTCAATCCCATACATGTTTCGAAAGCGAAGCGATAACGAAGATTTGCCAATGTTACTTTGGCTAGGCCCTCTGATTCGCCAATTCCCGATTCGCCAACTCCTGACTCGCCAACTCTTTATTGAGAATCTGTCATTTCGGTTGCTCGAGCGTTTATGTCTCATGGGCTCGGCCTCATACTAAGTTCAAAAAACTTTTGTTTTAACGTGTATTTATTACAAAATATATATTATAAATATATGTATTTATTTTAAAATAAAAATAAAATAAATTTAATATTAGAAAAACAAAATCAAAGAAATTGTTAATCCAGAATAGTCCTCGTCTTTTTGTTATCATAAAATTCACAGATCTCGTGCCCTTCACGACCTTCTGGTATGGTATATATCGATTAATTTAATTGGCATGGCAATACAATGTTTGAGTTTGGCTGTAGGCCAGTAAGGAATTAGCGAATCAGGAGTTGGCGAATCAGGTTGGCAAAAAAGTTGGCGAATGTGGAAACAGGGAATTTTAGAGGCAAATTCTTGAGTAACTTCAAAATTTAATTCAATCTATCTTCCGAGCTATGAGGAGCCGTTAAGCCGCTGGTCTTGGATTCATTTGCAGTGGTTATAACCCACCAATCCGCATTGAGCCCGCGTGGTGGATTGTGGCCCATCCTCCTTATCCATCCACCCTTAAGGAAGGCCTGTGCCCCACTGCTGCACATTAAAAATGGCTGATGGCCATCTTCCGAGCGCCAGTGATAAAGTGACCGCAAACTCTTGCGCTATTCACTTGCAGAGCAAAAGCCGTAAAGTAAACGCTCGGTCAAGAACTAGAAGCGGCAACAGGTGAACGTTAACTGTTAAGTAGTTACGTGGCGAAGTTTATTCAACTAAATACCTCTCTCTGAATCGGTTTGGTGCAATTTTGCTATTTACTAAAACTAAATGCACAACTTTAACTGTCTACATTTGAAGCAAAACCGCGATCTAAAATTTTGTTAATGGTATGCTGTACAAGGAATCATTTTATTCATGCGTGGCTAGAGTGAAAATCTGCTAAAAGCAAAGCTCATATCCTATCGATATTAACTATATTGATTAAAAAATAAATAAACTAATAGCACTTGAAAAGTAGTTGATGCTTGTATTACTGCAGCGCGTGCCTTTCGACGCATAGTGCCAGAAACGCAAATTACCGTAGACGTAAACGACCATATTTTTAACAGCAAACTACCAGATATGCAAATGACCAGATTTTTTTCCGCAAACGACCAGTATTTAATTTATACGCATAGTGCCAGATACGCAAAGTACCACCTGGGACTTAGAATTATTTTGTTACTGAAGTGAAGTGGCCAAATAAACTATTTCACTAAGGTTCCTCAGTCTGCGCTGCATTCACTTTATCGTCAGTACAATGAAGAATGAATGTACCTATGAAGCCATATGCGGTATTGATAAAATAGCAAACCTTGGACTATGATTAAAACGAAAATGACCATGCTAGTATGAATGTAAAGGTAGTATGAATGTAAAATCACAGTACCTGTTCATCAGATCCGGTCAGCATTTTCCCCACAGCTCTCTGGAGTCCTAACTGCTGATACCCTAACCTCTCTTACCAAAAATATATATATACTAAACAAAATAAGTCTAAAATTATAATTATTGTTCTAGCTGTCTTAGTCATTACTCAACTTCAAATTGTATTCTAAGACAAATTTCAGGTCGTTTGCGGGCCTGGTCAATTGCGAATTCATTTCAGGTCGTTTGCGTATCTGGTCAATTGCGAATTCATTTCAGGTCGTTTGCGTATCGGGTCATTTGCACGTCTGGTAAGTTGCGAATTTGAAACATGGTCGTTAGCGTGTAAGGTAATTTGCGTTTCTGGCACTATGCGTCGAAAGGAGCGCGTGGTCACGACCAATTTAGGGGATTTTCATCAAAACGTTGTTTCTATGTAATTTTACGTTTCAGTATAATTAGCACTGAATTAACTTGTTAATAACTATCAATTATCCCGTTTCTACTCTAAATTAACTAATTTGACCGCTTTGGCAGGGTTTCGACTGAGACTATCTTCACTGAAAGGACTAAAAATGACATCAACCATACAATAAGTCGTTCTTAGTAAACTTTTAGTGAGTATGAGTAGTGAGTGAATGAGTACAGACGACCAATGGACTAACCCAATAACCTAACCATAGCAAAAAAAAAATATAGGTATACTAAGCAACGCTTATTTCCCGTCATTGAAAAAATATAACTATAGCAACTAAGCTAGTAGTCCTGTCTGTAACTGGGGATAGATCATTGTATTCAAAGTATCTAGTCTCAAGATTGAGAAGACACTTATGTTAACGGATTCGGTCATCATTATAATAAAAATATTTAAGAAATGTAGAATAAAAAGCCTAAAATGTACAATATGACTAAAGGAAAGATAAAAATGTCATGGACCTGGTTACCAGATGTTTCGTTTAATAGACATCTGTTGAGTATTATCAAAGTGATGAGTATAATCATATTGAGACAAGTGCGAGGTAACCACCGTGTCTCTTGTTCATTAATAAATTCTTGTTCTATTATTTATAAGCAATGGCACAATATCAATTCAATCCTAAATGCTAAAACGTGTTCACTAAACTATGCATAAATACGTCTGAACTAATAACTAACATTACGATACATAATAACAAAAAAACAAAATGATAATCATAATCGAGATACAGTGTTTAAAAATTAAACCTAACTATACAATAAAAAAATATAGGGTTCTTTTCCGATATAGTTAAAAAGTTTCTCATTACAGAATTTAATATAGATTTAAAATGTATATCGGCTCATCCAAAATATCTATTTTATTATTTTTAAGGGAACCATATTCGAGTTTCAGATCAAGTTACATCTTTACAAAATGCAAAACTAATACACTCTAACAATGAAAATGAATGTGCTGCTGCCTCAATAAAATAATAAATAACTCGTTAAAGGTTTGAGGTATTTTTGTCAAATAAACTGAAGTTATATATTTCGATAGATTTCCGCTATTCAGGGCTAATTGAGATTCAATCGCAGAAAATCTCATTTTATCGTACGAGATATATCGGGTCATTTTGAACATACCATCCAAATTATGAGGATGTGTTCAGTCCATGAAACTGAACAACTTTCTCTGAGGAACACATGGCCAAATATGTAAAAAAAAACGACTCTCCATACAAATCTAAGAGATCACGTGATCAATTTAGTATGGGATGACCAAAATTTTGTGGCGAAATTCGACACATGTTTCTTAGAGAAAGTTGTTTAGTTTCATGGACTGGACAAATCCTTGAAATTTGGATGGTAAGATCAAAATGACCCGATATAAATGTTATAAATATTATACTTTGATTGGACATGACACACAGAACATAGATTTCGTGTCAAGGCGTTCGCGTAACCGACCCAAGTGTCAGTACCACATAAAACAGGATAAAAACATGTTCTTTTCACTTTTCATTCTTTAGAGCAGAGTCACCATTTTACTAAGGCAGCAAACAGCATACGTAAACATAATGTTTAAAAGAAAAAAATAACAAAATAAATTATGGAGTAACAATAAATCAGTAATAAACATTATTTGCGGTGCAGTCGGAATCAGAAGTAGCTAAACAGTTTAATCAACTACATATATACTAAGAGCTGGCACCGGAAATAGGTGGATAATTTACAGAGCGACGAAATCCTTCTAGTTAGCCATACTATAATTATTAACAGATCCGAGCACCTCGCAGATTTTCAGTGGTGGGGGTGGGAGTGGTTGAGCAACTAAGGGGCTGAAAAGCGATTAAAACATTATTAAATATTATTATATTTTATTAAATTGAATATATCAATAATATTATTATTAAATCGAATATAACATTGCCAGGAATTTTGACTGGTGGAAAATGTTGTATTCGATTTATATACATGATTCCTTCAATCGCTTTTCAGCCCCTTTGTTGCTCAACCACTTTCACCCCCACCACTGAAAATCTGCGAGGAGACCGGATCTGTTAATAATGATAGTAATGGCAAACTAACAAGAGGGATTTGGTCGCTCTGTAAATTGTCCCCCTATTTCCGGGGCTAGCTTAAGAGCTAGCCCCGGAATGCTCCAATATAAGTATTGTTCAGTAACACAATTTTAGTATACGAACGCAATGTTTGGTACAACTTGAGATTTTAGCTATTTCTGAGGCCGAGCGTACTCTGTCTAGTTTTTCTCTTATTCTAACGTGACATTCAAGATTTTACTGATAAATAGCTTTCAAATACTTGATTGGATTCTTATCATGTATGTGTATGTAAAAAAAAAATGAGTAGTGGATTGTAAAGTTAGTAAGTGAAATCTTCTATGTTTCGTGTGGATAAGAGAAAAAGTCAGACCATTTTACATGTAAATTAAACCTTTTGTTCCATTAAATATTTAATAATAATATGTAAAGTAAACAATGGGGAATGTCTGAAAAAATCTAATTGGCTGGTTTGTTCCTTCCTTAGTCGTGAAAATGTTTCAATTTTCGGTTGCGTGATAAAATCACTACATAATAGTATAAAAACAAAGTCGCTTCCCGCTGTCTGTCCCTATGTAAGCTTAGATCTTTAAAACTACGCAACGGATTTTAATGCGGTTTTTTTTAATAGATAGAGTGATTCAAGAGGAACGTTTCTATGTATAATACATGGTGTCAAATTCCACACTACACCGAAGCGAAGCGAGGGCGGGTCGCTAGTTGAAAATAAATTAAAGTCACTTCGTTTTGACAAATGTACGGAAGTAACAGCAGAATGGAGATTATACCTTAGTCACCACCGGCCACAACAACCAAACGTATTAAAAAAAGAAAAGTTTTGACATTTTGTATCAATTTTTTTTAAAATACAATGTTGTATTTGAGACATTCCCCATTCATAGATAGTACACAGTACAACAGTATGGCGAGTACGTACGCGTGTGGCTACTCGAAGGACATCAGGTTGGCCGGCAGCGGTTTCACTATCTTAGTTGTGACTTCTTCTATTTTCCTCACCCACTGCTTCGCCGCCGATTCAGTTCCGGTTCTACGAACACGAAAACATCATTGAGTATAATCGCCAACATACATATTATATTGTGAAATTGAAGAGGCTTAAGCCGCACGTATACCAACACATGGTTGCAACAAGATTCATCACCATGTGACTAGATGGCGCTAGTGTCGAATAAACACAAAGATCAGTAAGGAATAGCACCTTGTAGTATGGAGAATATATGGAGTAACCTACATCTCGCTGACGGAGTTTACTCAGCGACACAGCATATATACAACTGCCAACCATCATCGGTCGGACCGCGGTCACCGGGCTAATACCACCCAGCCCGGAGGAAGATCTTCCACTTTGTCCTTCTTACTAGTGGCCACCTCTCTCCATAGTTAGGTGGCGACGAAGCATTTTGAGATTTTTCGTCGGACTCTCTTCTATATACCTAAAACTGGTGTGTATGTGTTCCTTGTGCTCTACGAAACACGAAACTGACGGTTTTAAGAGGAGGAAGTGGGGACACGCATAGCTGTGACGTCACAAAGATGGCGGCCGACCGTAACAAGTTTTTCTTCATTTCTCGAGTTCTTTTGCATCAATTTCGTTGTTTGATATGTCATTTGAAAGATTATATAACTGTCTATGATTGTTCTTTTGAAACCTACTAACTTAGTCTTGTCGTTATTGAAATATTAACAAAAGTATGATTTTTTTTTCATATTTTTTTTCTTAGTCACAGGTATAAGCTAAATTAAAAAAATCATTTGTGTACCTTTTTTTGTAAGTTTATAATAAAAATAAAGTCTGTTTTAATATCTTCTCAGAAAAATATAAACATAATTGTAGTGCCATAATAAACAAACAAGTTGTTACCAATTCTGTAAGGAAAGTACTCATCTAGTTTTTTCAATTTCTTCTTTATTTCATCAAGTTTTTCTACATTTATCGAGTTCTACTGCATCAATTTCAATGTTTGATATGTCATTTGAAAGGTTATATAATGTTCTATGATTATTGTATTGAAACCTACTAATTTAGTATTGCTGTTTTTAAAATATTAACAAAAATATGTTGTTTTTTTTCATACACTCTTTCTTATTTACCGGTATAGCTAAATAAAGAGAAACATAAGTGTGTCTTAGTTTGTATATTTATGTATAACAAAAATAATGTATATTTTATTACCTTTCCATAAATATAAAGGTGATTGTAGTGCAATAATAAACAAACAAGTTGTGACCAATTCTGTAAAGAAAGTACGAATCTGATTTTTACCGCTGTTTTCACTATTGATTTGAAAATGATAAGTATTTAAGAGAAAAAGCTGTGCTTTTTACAACTTAAAGTATAAATCTAATATGTGTTTACTTTTTATTATAATATCAGATGTAATATAACTTCATACTAGCGGCCGCCCGCGGTCTCACCTGCGTGGTTCCCGTTCCCGTGGTAATATCGGGATAAAAAGTATTCTATGTTTTAATCTAGGCTATCTAATATCTGTGTGCCAAATTTCAACCAAATCCGTTCAGTAGTTTTTGCGTGATTGAGGAACAAACATCCAAACATCTAAACATCCAAACCCACAAACTTTCACATTTATAATATTAGTAGGATATTTATATTATATTATAATATCACACATCCAGTAAATTAGAAGTAATATAAGCTAAGCTATTATAGAAACAATGTACAAAACAAAGTATTATTGTAATCTTAATAATAGTGCAAATAAAAACTATTCCCAAGGTGTAATGAAAATTACTTATTTTTACGTAAATCACATTGTACAAAATAGAAAATAACAATGAAATAATGAATGAGATAATGTTGACATAATTGAATTATCGAGTTTAGTGAACAGAGCATAGCAAGCAACATATACTACTCATCAACATCCATAATGTTATGCTGATTAAAATATTTCTTTTCTAATATGGCATACTCCTTTCAATATACGTTTTTGCTTTGAGCGTGCACAGTCGCATTTCATTGTCAGGCAGTCTGTCTTACACTGGCACGATATGAGCTTGATATCTTGGTAATTTCAGTTTGTCTAGGTTTTTAACATTTGAGAAAACCGGTGGTAATTTAATTACCACTTTCTAGAGAAGTCAGAAGCACCATCTACACAGAGCTAATTACCAGACTTATTTGGAAAACTGCGAATATCCCGATCCAAACCCTACTCTTACCAGAAAACTGTGGCTGGAGGTTATATAACAATTCCCTAATTCCCATCACAAGCTTGAAACCTCCATCCAATATGTCTGCAATGTATCGAGCTCATATCGTGCCAGTGTAAGACAGACTACCGGACGACGAAATGCGACTGTGCACGCTCAAAGCAAAAACGTATGATAGGATTGGAAAAGAATTAATTATGTTTTAATCAGCATAACTTTCTTGATGTTGATAAGTAGTACTTATATGTTGCTTGCTATGCTCTGTTCACTAAACACATTATCTCATTCATCATTTCCCTACTTAATAAGTGATTTTCACTACACATTGGGAATAGTTTTTATTTGCACTGTTATTATAGGTAATTACAATAAATAATACTTTGGTTTTGTACATTATTTTTTATAATAGCTTAGCAAGTACATCTAAATTGCTTGATGTGTGATATTATAATACATATAAAAGTAAACGTATATTATATGTATACTGTAATTTGTAAAAAGCACAGCTTCTTTTTCACAGCTCTTAAATACTTATCATTTCAAAATCAATAGTGAAAACGGCGGTAAAATCAGATGAGTACTTTCTTTACAGAATTGGTCACAACTTGTTTGTTTATTATTGCACTACAACCATGTTTATTTTTCTGAGAAGGCAATAAAACAGACTTTATTTTTTGTTAAAAACATACAAAATTAGGTACACTTATGTTTCTCTTTATTTAATTATACCGGTAAATAAGAAAAAGTGTATGAAAAAGAATCATATTTTTGTTAATATTTTAAAAACAACAAAACCTAATTAGCAGTTTTCAAAATCACAATCATAGGCAATTACATACACTTTCAAATGGCATATCAAACAACAAAATTGATGCAGTATTAGAACTCTAGAAATGAAGAATAACTTGATGAAATAAAGAAGAACTTTAAAAAATCAGATGAGTACTTTCTTTACAGAATCGGTCACAACTTGTTTGTTTATTATTGCACTTCAATCATGTTTATATTTCTGAGAAAGTAATAAAACGGACTTTATTTTTTGTTATGAACTAACAAACTTAGGCACATTTATGTTTCTCTTTATTTATAGTTATAACTGAAAATAAGAAAAAGTGTATAAAAAAACATATTTTTGTTAATATTTCAAAAACGACACACTTAAATTAGTAGCTGTCAATAAAGCAATCATAGACAATTATATAACCTTTCAAATGACATATCAAACATTGAAATTGATGAAGTATAACTCGAGAAATGAAGAAAATTTTAATTAAATAAAAAGAAAATGAAAAAAAAATTATGAGTACTCTCCTTACAGAATTGGTCACAACTTGTTTGTTTATTATTGCACTACAATGATGTTTATATTTTTGAGAAGATATGAAAACACACTTAATTTTTTATTATAAAATTACAAACGTAGGTACACAAATCTTTTTCTATATTTAGTTTAAACCTGTAAATAATAAAAAGTTTATGAAAAAAAAACATATTTTTGTTAATATTTCAAAAACGACAAAACTAAATTAGTATGTTTCAAAAGAGCAATTATAGACAATTATAAAACCTTTCAAATGACATATCAAACACCGAAATTGATGCAATAAAACTCGAGAAATGAAGAAAAACTTGTTACGGTCGGCGCCATCTTTGTGACGTCATAGCTATGCGTGTCCCCACTTTCTCCTCTTAAAACCGTCAGTTTCGTGTTTTGTAGAGCACAAGGAACACATACATACCAGTTTTAGGTATATAGAAGAGAGTCCGACGAAAATCGTGAAGGAGACGACTTATTAAATATTTGCCTCCTGACTACCATACTACCTTACAGTGGCGAGGGGTGAAATTATGGCGAAGGTAAGCCGCTCTACAAAAATGATGAAAAATGTTATGATCTGCATAGTGGATCATTGGGGTGGGATTTCCAAAAGTAAGCCGATGGGAATCGGCTTGTATGGACCCTACGCCACTGCTACCTTACCATAATACCCTACTACATTTCCTACAAACTCTCTTTTTATTATAAATAATCAAACTGCCTGTGTTCTAGTGGTTCGCCCACCCGTGTAAGACGCTCTGGTCCCGGGTTCGATTCCCAGGAGGTACAAAAAATGTACCCCCTTTGTACTCTAGGAGAGGAATACATTTGTACCGGTTTGGTTGGCTTATTTCAAGTCCGACTGGCTAGCTACCACCATCTTACCAAGTCTAACGCCATAACAACAATTAAAAAAATGTTGTTTCCTGCAGTTAGAGTTAAGATAGCCAGTTCCTCGATGATGAGGACTCCGGGTTTAGTGCCTTATCGTCGCTTAACAACAGTTACAGCTCGCGCAACATAACTTGAACCAGACCATAGACAATGAGGCTTGCGCAGTAGCAATTTTCAGTACATAAATTGAAGTGCGCAGGTCACGTGGTACTAAAAATTGGGTCAAGTTATATTGCGCGAGCTGTACGTGGTGCTCTTCATCCGGGCGGGCGATGCTATACATACACACAGACAGGCAATGCGTGTTACTACAGGTGCAACGCGATGGTGTGTTTGATACACGGAAAATGTGGACATTGCAGAAAAAAACATTAATTTTTAATTCATTTCAGCTTATAGCACCGTAGCCCTTAGTACATTTAAATTACGAAAAAGGTTACCGTTTGCCGTTGTGATATAGTTATTTATTACGAAATTATAGATACTTTAACCCAAGTTTTACAGATCGCAATCCGCCGTAGCCTATTTTTGTATATCTCCAAAAATGATATTTTTTTATTTATCGAGGTTTACCACATGGTTACCACAAAAGTAAGACTATGAAAAGTAGCCATACACAGATTTAAGACCAGATGAACTTTATCTGGTCTTAAATCTGTGTATGGTCACTTTCCATAGTCTTACTATTATCAGTAGCAATCAAACAAAGCTTTAGAACACGACAATAGCCAAACCATGTGGTAAACCTCGATAAATAAAAAAAATATCATTTTTGGAGATATACAAAAATAGGCTACGGCGGATTGCGATCTGTAAAACTTGGGTTAAAGTACCTATAATTTCGTAATAAATAACTATATCACAACGGCAAACGGTAACCTTTTTCGTAATTTAAATGTACTACGGGCTACTGTACTATTATAATCACTTACAAAGTCTTGTTTTTGATTTTTTTTGATACATGCTGTATTTTGTCTGATACATGCTGTATAAAGTTATACTTACTTGAACTTGTATAGTGTTCCAGAGTGGTGATTGACCAGTTGGAAGGCGTCAGCCGAGTCACCAGAGTTCCACGTGGCCACCCATCCGTCCAGCGCCAACACTTTACAACGCTCCGCTCGGAAATCACCGCGGTTAGTCCTGTTCAACAAACACTTTTACTAAACCTGACTACCGAAACATCATTATAGCCTATTATTTTGACTGTATAAGTATCGATAAATCGCTAAATCATATCATGTCGTGGACTGGTGCTCCGGTAATAGACTATTTGACTAATATTAGAAAACCATTTTAAATTATTCCTTATTACGTAATAAGCGCACTACATTGATATTTCAGGAAAAATCAATGTATTTAATTAAAAAATCAATGTTAAAGTTCATAATTTTAAAACCGCGCCAAAAACGCTATGGCGCTGGACACGTGACTTGTTGACGTCACAAGCCTGTAAACATTGTAATATCCTTAGCCATTTGACAGCCATCAATCGCGGATCCTTAGTCTATGGTCGTGTCAAACGCCTGAAGCCATATTTATTTACAGGCATGTGACGTCATCAGTCAGCTTAGAGCGTTTTCGCCACAGAAACAAATTCAAAATTTTATTGCATTTTTCTAGGTGAAATTATTCAATTAATAGACTTAATTTAGTCCATATCATAGTTGAATATGTTTTTTTACACCATTATCTGTTAGGATGACCACAATTTGTAGTATATTTTCAATGTTGTCAAATTGTCTATTATACTACAGGGCTAAGGTCCCTAAAAAAATCGACGCGTGACGAAGACGAAAGGACTTTCATATAAGTATGTTTAGTACATAGTATCTTATATTGTACTAGCGACCGCCCGCGACTTCGTCTGCGTGGAAAGTTTTTTTTTGCTTTCCCTCGGGAACAGTACTTTTTTCTGGATGAAAGGTATCTATGTCCCTGAGAACGTGTATGCAAAATTTCATGATCATCGGTTCAGTAGTTAAGACCTGAAGGTGTAACAAACAAACGGACTATCGCATTTATAATATTAGTAAGGATTGTCGAAGTCCGAATTTATAATTCACTAATCATTTATAAAACTAATTATCAAAAAATATTTATATCATTTTCATAAGAATTTCGCGAGATATAACTCAAAGTATTAAAAGGAAATTTTATTTTCATTTTCAAATAAAAACAGTTTTCACTTTTTAGTTCAACGAGAAAAATAAATCCTTTATACACTGCTACTAAAGTGTCGATTTTTCAACCCACAATATTCTATTTGCTATTCTCGCGGGTTAGAAAGAGTAATAATATCATTTTATTGGCTTACCCTTTGAAGGATTTTGACGCGTAGAAAACTAAAATGTTTCCCGATATTTGCAGCCAATACCGTTGCCACGACGAAAGAGATATTTTCCTCCCCTCTTTTAAGATTGTTTTTCTTCTGACGAAGCCTTGAAAGTCACATTCAGTCTCCGTTTTGGATAGATCACTAACAAAAAGAAAACAGTTTGCATATTTTTTATATTTCCTTGTGAATTGTGATGCATTGGGAAGGGATGCAAAATTTTCGGGTGCCGACAATGACGCAGGAAGTAAGAAGTTCGGAGATTCACCCACCCATCATTATTTTAAGTAGGTAACATTTCATGAAGATAAAAAGTTAAAAAGTCTTTAAAATCCTATTTTTTAAGAAATACGTTTGGGGACTTAGCAAGAAAATTTAATACATCTGTGAATTGCGAGATAAATAAAGAGAAGAGCTAATAATAGGTACAATCGAATAAAAGAGAAAGCTTAAGCTAAGTGCAACAGCAGAGAGGCGTTAAGTAATTGGCACCGCACAGCTGGAAATGGGCACGAGCAAGCAAATAAAAAAAAATATCTTGGCATAAATGCCAAGAAGAAAAACCTTCTAAAGAGGGTTTCAACTCATTTTGATGCATATGTCACCGTTAAAGTGCGTAAATCAGTGAATCTACAGATTAACTAGTTAATCTGCAGATTCATTGGTCGAATCAGTTAAAGTGCGAAAAATTGTTTTACTTCGTACTTTAACTAGGTAATCTGCAGATTCCCTAGCTAATCTGCATATTAACTACCAAGGATCAGTTAAAGTACGGTCCGGCGAAGCGCCAGAAACGAAGTTTTTATAAAATTAACTTTCAATGTAGGTCTTTTACTTCAAATTCCTGAAGCCTTGGCTATTTCACTCACTGTCCGCACTTTGACGGTGTAGCATCCGTTAATCTGCAGATTAACTAGTTAAAGTGCGGAAATCGTCTACTTTAAGAAAAAATCCACACTTTAACTGACTCGACTAGTTAATCTGCAGATTCACTAGTTAATCTGCAGATTAACGGATTCCGTACTCTAACGGTAACACATACACTAATAAGTTCGTTTATCTATAGGTACATTTAGTAAGGATTGATTTCTAAAACTTTTAAGTGAATACAATATTTTATTAACCTACAGCTAATCAATGGTATGCCATTAGCAAATATATTATATATTATATTGCCGTAAGCAAAGTATACTCACTGTAAGTTAGTTACTTATACAGCAGGTTCTAAAATGTAGGTGTAAAAAAATGGCAAAACAAAAATCGGTGTAACTTACCTATGCGGCAAGGATTGTGACATCTTGTCATCTACCACAGAACCCGGTGATTCCAGCAACGTGTCGTCAAGAAGGTTAACTGACCCCGCAGGCGTTTTCTCGTCGGCCTTCTCATCCGCGTGGCCTTTCCCGAAGATACTAGTTAACAAAAACAAACAAGCATCAACAAACAAATCTTTGACACCGCAAACGAGCGAGTCAAGCTATCTAACTGGGGATCGCTCCGATTTCGAATACCATAATCTTGATTAAATATGGCGGGCGAGTGTCGCTGCTCCGCTCTATCAGTGGGATCAGTGTTTCTGGATTGGGGGCCTTCTCCTTGTTTGGGGAAACATTTGATTATTGGGGAGAAAAAAATCTTGTGTTCATAAAAAACGTTTAATTTCGAGGAAAAATAAAATTAGATCTGGGGAAAAATAGGTTTTCATATCTGGAGACAGTCTGGATACTTAAATGATGCCATGCCATGCCATCTCTATAGGTCGAATTACGACTTACGAAGGTATGTATAGTTTAGGTACAGACAGATTAAAGTTACACGACTTTCCTAAAGCCGGTAAGTGCTTCTTCAAGCAGATTTTGCTTACTTGTAAAGATGGGAATGTCAGTTTACAAAGTTCGTCTTTGCGCCTTATTTAAAGCACTCTAGACTTACAGTATTTAATCCAACGATCGAGCACTTAGAAATTGTATCGTGGAATTTAGTTGCCTCTGTTGTATTTATAAATACCTCGGATACAGACCGTACAAAAATACTGACCTCGGACAAGTCTATACGTATAGTCTATGCTAACATAGGGTATTTTCCAAATTTATGAAAACTGCTTATATTTAAAGATTGGGACGAACAATTTAACAGAAAAATAAAAATAAATTAAATAATGTCTTTTTTCTCCATTAAACTAATTAAAATCAAATATACTTTTAATGCTTTTGAATTTACCGCCAAAACGCTCGGTTCGATGACGTCTACTGCGTGACGTCAATTTTGTGTAGTCTGTGTTACAATTTACTCTATAGTTTACACAAAGTTGACGTCACTCAGTAGATGTCAGTGAACCGAGCGTTTTGGCGGTAAATTTAAAACAATTAAAAATAAATTTCATTTTAATTGGTTTAATGGAGAAAAAAAGACATTAATTTATTAATTTTGATTTTTCTGTTAAATTGTTCGTCCCAATCCTTAAATATAAGCAGTTTTCAAAAATGAGGAAAATACCCTATTGAACAAAAAAATGGTTCTTGACCGCGCGCGAGCAAAGCGCGAGCGAAGCGTCTCTGTTTCAGCTTAGGCAAAAATTATTTCGTATGTCTGTCCGTTTGTTCTCCTCTACAGGTCGCATTTTTAACCGATTAGACGATTCAAAAGTACTTAATAATTAAGTTTATTTGAATAAAGCTTATTTGACTTTGACTTTGACTTTGATTCTCGTGAAATTTTCTGAGCAGGTTCGATTATAACAGATTTCAAAATAGCGGAGTGTGAAAAATGATCAAAAATGTAACAATTTTTTTTTGATTACCGGTGCAAATTAAATTTTATTTTTTTAATTTCTGAAGACTCAAAAGTTCATCAATCAAAACATTTTTGGCCAAAATACGATTTTTTTTTAAATACCTATTTATTTTATAAGGTTTTGTGACTTTGTGACAGAACCTAGGACTGCGTCACTGACCTCTATATATTTATACGATAACGATACAATACGATACGAGGTCAGTGGACTACGCTTAGAGCAACGCCGGCTTCAAGGACTACGTATATTTGCACAGTATTTATTAGTTGAAAAAAACTAATATCTATTCGGTATCACCCATTTGGTTTTAAAAAGCATAAAATTTGAACTACTTTTTAATGCGAGGTACTACAGCTCACGAAGCCACTAGTTTTAAGAATGCATACGCTTCCAAACATCGCCGGTGATAAACGATTACCGGCAAGCACGACAGAGCAAGCGCGATAAAAATACATTGAATGAAAAATCACATTGTAAGTTACAATATTTCTTGTATAGAGTGTTAAGATTAATATTTATTATCGACAAACGTACGGCACCACTTCATGTGTGTCAGGGCTTATTCTGCTAAGTGGTCACTTTTATTGCGAAAACTAAACGATAGGCTAGAAAATATTGTTTAAGTGATAAAAAGTATCACAAAGCTTGTTTGGAGTGCACTACAATTTCTTCTTTATTTAAACACCATGATTTTTGTACTACACCTACTCGGAAAGTACTTTGATACTTTATCAAATTTACGGTAGAAAGTACGTCATTGCATATCGAACAAATATGCGGGAAGAAAACGCATCTGAGCGGGAGAGAAAAGTGTATGAAAATCCATTTCTTACGTGGTTTTTCTTATTAGGGTTCCGTACCAAAATGGTAAAAAAGGAACCCTTATGGTGTGACTCAGTCTGTCTGTCTGTCTGTCTGTCTGTCACAGCTGGATATCTCGAGAACTACTAATGGTATTAACTTGAAATTTGGAATAGTTTAAGTTGACATTTGCCCAATTATTTTGCAAATAAGAAATAAATAAAAATAAAAATATCTTTTTTACAACAGGGGCTGAAAAGGGGTCTTAAAAATTTGAAGTGGGGCAACTAGGGCATGTGGGGTATCATATGAAAGAGCGTCGTTTGCACGTTTTCAATCATTTTTTCTTTTTTTTTAGGCCGCATAGTTTTCGACTTATAATGAAAATTGTAAAAAAAAACCGTTCCCCCCCCCCCCCCTTATCTCCGAAGTTTGCAAAGAGAAAAATCTGAAATAATTCTATGTGATAGCAATTTATATAAAGATTACAGGAAAAATAAAACGATGTCTCAATATAGCACACTTTTTTAGAAATGATCAAATTTCTAAAAAAGTTAACATTAGTTCCACTATCGGTCAAGAGATGGCGCTGACCTAAAACTGTAATACTAATTTATTATTCTACTCTGCAGTGTGGTTTGATGGTGCAATTATGATGGTATGGAACCCTCAGTGCGTGAGCCCGACTCGCTCTTGACCGATTTTTTTTTTTGGGTAAGACTATGCGCCGGTAACCTAAATATCAAAAGCCAAAAAGTGTTTTACAGTGAGTTTTTATCTCCAAGTTCGCAAAATGACACTGGCCACTAGCTGTGTGTCGGGCTGGCAGTGCGACCCTGCGGCGGCAGGATAAACAATTTGAAAAAAGAACATGTGAAAATTGCAGACGCCATTGGCGCCATTTTCAATTTGTGTGTTGTTTGAGGATTCAGTTTTGTGTTACATTAAGCTTCACTAACTGCAACAATTTCAATATAAATTTCAATTAGTAAAGATTTAGTTTTTTATTTTCCTCGTAGGTGTAGTATAAAGCACTATGTATCACTCGAGAGAAAGTGCGATTCCCGATCTCGGGTGGTCTCTTTCTCCTCTCGGCGAAGAATGTACTATTTCCCAATGGCGACGCTAGTGTGCAGACTGCTCCCTCTTAACTTGTGAAAAACTGTTCATATACTCATGATATACTCTTGATATTTAAAAGCACAAGTCACACAATAATATTGACTTGGAATTCACTCGCCCGTAGAATGGGAATGACGACGTTTGTATTAGTGTACCACTTTCGACTTCCGCGTTCGACAATTTTCTCTCTCAATATACGTGAAATATTGAGATTGGAGACGTTTCCTAAAAGAGATGGATGGTCGGTGATTGTTGACAATACCAGCGAGAATTCTCTACAAGTTTGTCGCAAAAACAAAATATATCTTAATGAAATTCAATCGAATACCTACGTCCACTTGGTAATAGAATAACTGTCGATACTCAGCTTTATTGTAAAAAAAATCTAACCATTTATTTCAGGATTTTGTTTTCCTTGGCTAGTTGCCTTACACAAAGATGTACTCGCTACTCCTGCCTTACTACTACTTACTATCCTAGAATTGACGTCAAAAATACAGCAGTACCGATACTAGTAACTTGGGATAGTTTTATATATTATATTAATTATTATATGTACCTAAATATGTGAACATATTACGTAGAGGTTGAGACCCTATCATAGATAAAAGGCATTTTGAAATGTTGTTTTTTTTATAAAGTCAAATTTAGGCCTAATTTCATTAATAATTTAAAAAAATGTCCTTTATCCATTTAGAATTTATAACTATAAGCATTTATGTACTTATTCTTCAAAAATATTTTCAGTATCAATTAAACAAAGTGCAATGTAAAAGGGTTAGTGGTACTTACTGTGTACATGCGGTAAAAAATGGAAAAACAAAACCAACTTTTACCACCTTTTACTCTATCTGACCATATTTATTTTAACTTAAAAAGATAATGCATTTCCATTAGCTATTTACAAGATACTAGTAAAACAAAAAAAATGTGTTCAGTAAGCGTACGGCAGAAATCTACATTCACAGTTGCAAATAAAAATAATAATAATTAATTCATTAATAAGATTTGATAACCGAAAATTCTAGCAGCCTTTTTCGTAAAAGTTATAGGATTATTAACTTGATATAAGTTAAGTAATTCTTGCAAATCGTTATTTATAATACGAGTAGATCAATAGCGACAAGCGCTCTTTAAACCTTCCATAAAGCTATAGGAGGTTTCCCTGCTAGAAATTTTCTAAAATGTGGCTGTCTTCCAGCTGATTCGATTGAAAGTTTTCAGGGTATATTTAATGAGATATTATTTTCGGGAGTCGCAGAAATCAGTCACTGTTTTTATATCAATTCACCAGCCAGCTGGCCTACCGCCTAATTCTATCGCTTTGACTCTGGCTTTGGTTTATAACGTCAGTGCACTGTCCGTCCTTGTCATCGTGTTATGATATGACAAGGACGGATAGAGCATTGCTATCACTTTGGCTATCGCTTTGAGTTAGCCTCCTCCATTTATTCTTTAGTTTGCCATTATCAGATCAGAGTCCGTTTAATTCTGGGCTGAGAACCAGAGCTTCAAAGTTACCTTGTTTGTATGAAAATAGGCCTGTAGTGCGATTTTTCTGCTCTCGAGTGTAGATGGGACCTTGGGAAAGGGCATAGGCTACTTTTTATCCCACTGTTGGGCACGGGTTTCTACCCGGACGCTATAACCTGCAGACTACGCGGACGAAGCTGCAGACGGAAAGCTAGTAATATTATAAACTAGAGGCCGCCCGCGACTTCGTCTGCGTGGATAGTTTTTTTGCTATCCCTCGGGAACTGTAGGTTTTTTCTGGATGAAAAGTATCCTATGTCCTTCTCTGTACCCCTGACAACGTTCATTCAAAATTTCATGATGATCGGTTCAGTAGTTAAGACATGAAGGCGTAACAAACATAAGGATATGAAAGTTTGAATGTCTGGATGTTGAGATGTTTGTTACTTACTTAATTACGCAAAAACGATTAAACGGATTTGGATGAAATTTGAGTCAGAGATAGTTTATAGCCTGGATTAGAACATAGGATACTTTTTATCTCGGTTAAAGGTTCCCTAAGGATTTTAAGAATGTCCACGCGGACAATGTCGCAGGCAGAAGCTAGTTATTTATAAAGATAGTTACAGTTAAATTTAACTCAACATTTAAAGGTTAATAATATAGAATAAATGCTTCTGGATATCCGCAAGACAGTAATTTCATAATATATACGCATTACCTTTAATAAAATAAAGGAAAATTGGAATGGTCTCTTAGTGTAAAATCCACCGTGTCAGACACAATAGGAATATCGCTAACTGGGATTTCTTAGCCGCGGTATGCTTCGATGGAACATCTATTTATTTCTAAAATGTTCCATAGTACGTACGAGGCTTGGAACCAGACAAATAATTTAACCTGATAAACTGAGAGGAACAGAAGTACATTCGCAACCATGTTGGTACCATGTTGTAAGAAGATACAATGTAGTAGGCATATCCTTAACTAAATGAAGATAAAAAATGTGCATTAGCTAAGTGTGAAATTATCAAAACGTTCAAAAATGCATGTCAATCGAAACAAAAAGCGAGCTTGTTAAAGTCATGCTGTGCTAAATAATATAATTATTTAAAAGTAATTTTTCATCAGACATAATCATACTTCATTGCATCAAAATTGTATGATTCCATAGTTCAAGCAATTAGCATTATAGACTGTACTTAAAGCCTAATGAGTAGCTTGATCTTTTGCACTTAATTTCTAGTCTAGTCTAATACATACTATGCCAATTTATAAATTAAGAAAAGATAATAAAATTTGTCAACCAACTTAATACCGCTACCAAAATGAACAAAAATAACAAAATTTCAAGATATAATTACATATTGATATCACTGCTTTAGCATTGCATTAAAAAGCACAAGGAATGAATAAAAAAAATGACATAACCGCTGAGGAAACCTACAGTGTTAGTGTTAGTTATAGTTGATCTACTTCTATCTCACGAAACATAATTCATGACGATCTTCGTGAGATAGAAGAACTTTAACAGTAACAAAATCTTCTCTTCTCCTCTCCCTTTGTAAGCCTGAATAGTAACTCTCAGAACCTGTTTCTTTTATTTTTATATCTCTAGGTACTTCTTGACTCTTGCTGAAAGACTAGTAAGTCTTGTCTTGTAGGAAAGGAAGGTAGTGGACCCCCACAGTAAATCCTCAGGAGACGAAACTTTACAGTATGATAATAAAATATCATAATTGAAACATTTTCTAACTATCAAAATCGTTTTTTGGTTTTTGGATATTTGTACATAGGTTTTGGTTCATACTATATTACATCCCTGCAAAGTTTCATCGACTGAGGATTAAATGTTGGGGTCTTCATACAATACAATTCAAGTATTTTTTGATTCATTTCCTCCTACACTATTACATTAGATTAATTTATCACTTACATAACTAAAAACTCAAAATTGGCAGTAAAAAGTCATCACGAAACTTCGCTAACCATCGATTTAAAATTACAAATCCATACGCTTTTCAAACACAATTATTTTCGTTGTATTGTAGAGGCTGGGTGACTTATTTTCAACTTGTATGAGTGTGAGTGCTCAACGTGTTTTCAGCCCTTGTTAGATACAAAATTTGTGTAGGTACTCGCTTTGATCTTAATTCATAAAATCTATGCATTCCAAGTCCGTCACTGAAATGTAGCGCTCTAATTTTGCTCTATCAATTAAGTCAATAAGCTTTATTTTATAGATTGTAACACGCACATCATATGATGGATGTGCGTGTTACAATCATATATGTGTTACATCATATAATGTGCGTGTTGTCAATAACGACTTCTATAATAGAAGTTATTGGTATTTTGGTCCTTTAGTCCTATTACTTGATTTCATAATTGACTATTTATACACTTAGAAGGCCCCGCCTAAGAATCAAAAGTATTACTTTAAAAGTAAATCTTTTAATAATGTTTGGAAGATTATATGAGATAAAAAGAATACGCTAATCCAGGCTATGAATGAACTACAAGTATTTTTTGCGCCACTTATTATACTAAATAAGGGAGAAAACATTATTACTCGCAATAGAGTCAAGGCATTGATCGACGGCGCATTTATTTGATAAAAGCTATACAAAAAGATCACAAAGTATGGGAAACCGTTTGCCCTGAAAATGCGATTGGAAGCATACACGTACACGGCTACGGTCGAGCTCTTTGAGTCTCCACAAGCTACAGAATAAACAGTCGGCCGAAAGTTAATCAGTTAACCAGCATGAAGAAGTATGCACTAGGTACTAGGTAGGTACTTGTATAGGCAACATTCATTGAGAGTAATTATGATTTGCCCCTTACAAGAAGCTTAGACCTCCCTCCAATGGAAATTGCACGGCCAGTGTCATAGTGAAGATAGAAAAAATGTCCTTGAGTGACGTGACGGCTTATTGCAACCTCTTTCTTTAGCGTCACAATAGTTCGTTGCTCGTCGTTCGTTCCTTCGTGAGAAACGAAAACGTATTGTAAAACGAAAAGAAAGAGATAGCATTAAGCCTTGACGTCACTAAAGAGTCTTTTTTTAATCTTCACTATGATACTAGGCGTGCAATCTCCATTGTGGGTATAAGCTTCTCGGCCCCTTATTTAGCGTAGCGTGTCAATTTGTACACGTCAATAAGTCTGGTCCAAGTGGCAAAATTCGTTAAAGTTTGGTTGACTTGTTTATGGTGGTCTGGTCATTTTACCATTATATTCTAAAACGAAGATGAACGAGGGTTAACGAGATATTCTTCTTCAACAGAAGTACTAAATTTTGTTTTTGAAAAAAAAAATAAGCCAATGTTAATTTCTAATTTAACAAAATAGAAATAGCTATAATATGCCGCTTTTAAATTAAAAATAGAAGCTACCTTTTCGAATCTTTTCATTCACTGGTGTCGCAATAAGGTAGTATCTCATATGTATGTATCTAGATATTGGTCTTTCGTCTGAAAGCTAATGCCAATTTGTACAAAAAGCGCAAATTATAAGGTAATCTATGAATCCGTTAAATTTCAGTTTGCTGTAAAATTAAGAAAGGCACTTTGAGCATTATGAATTGTGTTGTATTAGTTGTACTTTCGACATGCAACATTCGAATTTCTGTTCTAGGAGATGAATAAAAAAAATGTGACATGATTTTTCTGTGGGGAGAAATAAGCATTTCATAAGCTAAAAGTCCTGTTTGACTATTTTATCTAAGAACTCGAACTAAAAATTAAAATAACAATTTCATAATAACGTTTATTCTTTAAAATTCTGATTAAAACTAATATTTATTATTTCTGGTTTAGATCACAATTTATCATGTATGTATTTTTTCAACAAAAGAACGTTATTTTCTTTATATTTCTAGTTTCAATAGGGAATATGCATCATTTTTTTTTTATCAAAAGCAAACGTATAATGCGTGAGAAAATCAACTGTAATTTTAAAACTGTTTTTCTTGCGTTTTTTTCTCGTGATATAGTTACTTGAAGTTAGCACGCAGCAGCAACCGCCGAAAACGCTCCATACAAAATGGACATGATATTATGACGTCACATATCACGTTTCAGGCGCGCGTTTACTATGGAGTTAGCCAAGAATTTTCGGTTATTTTCAATTATCTCTCTAAATTTTGCGTTTAAGTACATATGTGTCATACAAAAAATGATTTCTTATTCGATATTTTATCTGACAGTTAAATTCATTATATTCGAAAGTGAAAAAAAAAATCGTTATTTTTCCCCGATTTCATCGTGTGATAAAACTAAAATTATACATTTTATTTTTATTTTCCTGTTCTATCATGTTTTTATACGTGTCCGAAGCGATCAAGCTCAAATTTATCAAAATCAGTGACTTATGCATATTCCCTATTGTAAGTTAGGAAACGAAACTAACCCCCTTATTTATAAACTGTTTATTAAAGTGACAAAACTATGTTGTTTATGAATAATAAAATATATTTTTAGAATTTTAGATTACTGGAAAGTTTATTCCTAGCCACAGAAAAAGTCACGAATCCAAAATGTTTCAGACATCTCCCGTTGATATAATACCGATTAAAATATAACTACGGGTTTATCAAGATGCCTTGCTTAGTACCAGGTTCCCAAGATTCTTCAATGAGCAAAGCATGCTGATACAAACCTATATATTCTATATTATTTAACCAAACATATATTCATAATCTACACCATACAAGCCATTGTGTTCATCAACCATATTAAGGAACTCACCCCACACCAAAATTGACCTTGTGAAAATTTCTTGGCAAGCTCGCACTACGAAACCTATTACCGATTGCAAGAGAGAGAAAAACATACTCCATATAAATTACAAGTCAAGTAATTAATTCAAACACGATTATGTCTTACAAATAAACGGAATCAATATCAAGAAAATATAAAAAAAATACAATTAGTGACTGAAACAGGAGTGAGCTGAAAGTGTAGTATAACAAGTATGTGGGTAGGGCAAATACTTTAGTCTAATTTAACAGATATTCTGACCAGCAAAACCATAACGCCTTGAATAAATAGTATTTTTGTTTATTACAATAAAACCAGAAATGAGCCATTTTGAATAAAATATTTCCAAACTTCACAGGTAAGTACCCAAGTAAAAGATGAACCCCTAGAAACAAATATAAATTATTATAATCGGTAATGATGCTCCGTGAATGATGCTCAAATATTACTTTAGTCTTCGAGCTGAATTTATTATAATGCAAGTTGGAATGTACGAGTATGTCTCAGTCTCAGCACCAAACCATTCCACTGCAAATTCAAACAAAACCAATCCACTCAAAAGAACTTTCAGTTCCTCAGTGATGAGGATTCTGGGTGTAGTGCGCTTTCACCTTCGGCCTTGTCGTCACTCGACATCAGGTGAGCTGAAGGCCAAGCACAATCCCGTTGTGAATTAAAGAACCTAGGTAATTAGGCACTCCTCCATCGGTGCTGACTGCCAGCCGCCAGCTCAATCTCACTCGCACTGCTGATTAATCTGTTCTGACTTTGTCGCACAGCACACAATACAGCTCGCGCAACATAACTTGACCCAAGATGGCGGCGATCTGCGCAGGTACAGACGCTCACAAAATTTTTAAGAGCGAATTAAGTTTAGTTAGTAAAATTAAATAAAGAAATACCTAGTTTTACTTATTTATTAAATCTTTGAATGTGAACAATGAAAATGCAGCGAGTACGATCATACTAGTTAATCACGAATTATTTGTTTGAATCTGGCCTTTAGTTAATCCACTATAATCCTTTTTGATAAAACAATATAAGTTATAAACCATTTGTCTCGTTTCTCGCTTCAGAAATGTATTGCTTAAACGACTTTGCGGCGGCATTTTAACGTTTGAAAAAGCACACATTAAACTTAGCACTTGACTGTCCTTAAAGACGCTCGCGGGTGGTGTGCGGGCACGCAGCGCGCGGCACATCCGTTACCATGGTTACGCGGGAAGCAGCCGCCCGCGCTTCATACCCCCTACCCAGTTGCGCCTAAAAATCGTACGACGCGCAGGTTCAAGTTATGTTGCGCGAGCTGTAACATTGTTGAGTAATCCCAAAAATAGCACAATATTAGCAAAGCTCAGCATAGCATATATAGCCGAATGATGATTAGTCATCAATATTTAACACAATATCAAAGTAATTATCACATAAACCATTTACATTTGGTTATAACTTTATTAGTTCACCTTTTGATTAACTTCAACAAAATATGTAAACCATGGCAGTAACAGTAAATAGAACACATTGAAAAACAAGGACTGGATATGCTGATCAGAAAATTGTTAGAAAGGAGGAAATATAGAAACTTCATACGTAAAAATTAAATAGTACACAATTCTACAAAAACAAAATAGTCGAATACGTACTTGGATCCTAATGAACGACATTTTCTGTGGGTCGGTATGAATTTAGACTGATGGTAGGTTCCTTGGAGCCGCAGGGAGCCTGAGCCGAGCCTGTGGGAGGGGGACAATGTGAACGGGGTAGAAGGCCCTTGTGGGAGAACCTCCTTAACCGACTCTTTGGAGCCAGTGCAACTACCCACGGGAGAAGGAGGCTCCAGCTTCAGTGACAATCTGAAACAAGGCAATTATAATTACGATTTACGACCGACGAAAATAATTTAATGGAATAAAAACCATAGTAGAGGAGACTAAAAAATTAACCATCAAAATTAATCGATACCTAAGTAGTTTGTCAAAAATACATGAGACATTAATTTTCAAAAGATCAGATAAATGTCCAGTTCCTAGAATAATCTAGTAATCAATTCAGTCCAACAGTCAAATCTAGAGCTAGATTAAGGTGAACTGGCACTGGAATGTATACCCGTTCGAGTGAGAGAGATCTAAGGCCGTCCGCTGCCTTGAGCGGGATCCCGGCGCGGGTACACGGCGCGGGAATATAGATTGCTGGTTTTTGACGGACAGATGCTTGCGCAGTGCACGAGTAAGCTCTACTCTATGTCGCCCCGCGCGCGTGTCCCGCTCAAGGCAGCGGAGAGCCTTAGGCCCGTATTTATAAACAGCTCTCAATACCGATCTCAAGAGTGATCTCAGTTGATACGCTCTCAAGATGTGAGCAGCATCTTAAAGTAGCGCATCAAATGAGATCGACCTTAGGAGCAGGATCTTAAGTTCACGATTTTTGTAGATAGCAACACTACATTTATGAATAAAGTTAGAATGATTGACCGACCGTAAATCATAAGAATTATCTTAACGGCGATTCGTTTTAGCTGTGTAGAATTAAAAAGTTCAAACTACAAAGCGTTTCGTTAAACATTTTAGACATAAGTGGTAAATTGCAATAATTTACATGAAAACAAATACCACTTTATTTTTTAAGTCAGTTCAATAATGTAATGTAAGCATGAACACAAAATACTAACGAATACATAATGCTTTCGGATCGGGCTTTAGCGCGCTCATGGCGTCATATTTTAATTAATACATCGAAATGTATGACATTTCGATGATAAAATAGATAGAAGTATCTTAAATATGAGTTAAAAACACATATTTTCGCCACTCGAAAATGTTTTCGAAAATATAAAAAAATTCGCTAATATAATAACTTTCCCGTGCGCGCACGCTCTCAAGTCACGGTTTTGCAGCACTTGGCGAACAATGCTCTCAATCATCATCTCAAGAGCGATCTCAAGTGCATTTATCAATATGAGTAACTCTCTGTTGATACCAAAACATGTACTTAAGTATGATCCATTAATTAGAACAGCATCTCAAGTATGAGCTCAAGATGGCTCTCAAACTTGTGAGCGTTTTATAAATACGGGCCATCTCGTACTGAACTGGATTGACTCGCTGGATTACTGAACTGGAAATATATGAACCGGACATGCTTAAGGCTTGAATGTTGTTGTGACTGATGAAACGACATAACATTAAGTCGCAAGTGATACTGAAACACCTTAGTTAGACATGTCTAGGGCTATTACAACATCTAGTCTTTTCAAGCTAGTTGGTTGGTAATATGGTTATCAAAGTTAATGTCAGTTAATTTTGTATAATACCAAAAGTAATCGTACTTACTTATACTGATCATCTTCCAGGAACTTCTGCAGTTCCTCTATATATCGCACGCTGTTTAAATAAGTCGCGACATGCGGCAAGGGTAGTATGTCGTATTCAGAGGTTTGATACCGCTCTAATGCTTTGAGGACTACGGCCATTTTGGCGATGCGGTGCGGCGAGCCGGCTGGGTGCGCGATGTCGATGTACACCAAGTCAGTGAGAAATATACCTGCAAATTTAATAGTATTACAGGCATACATTACAGGCATTGAAGGACGAACGCGCGGATTGAAAGAAAAGCGCAAGGTTTGGACGCAATATTGCATGCGTCTGACGCAAGTTGAATTGAAATTTAAAGCGACCCGGTAAAGACATGGTCTTTTGGAATTATTCCAATCCTGCCTAGTATCTTTATTTTTTTCTTTTCAATAAAAGCACAAAACAACAGCTACCACAACATCCATGGTCGAAATGTCCAATGCAACCGTTGCAAGACGATGCAATTGATTGCAATGCAACTAATTGCTATTGTATGCTAGCCCTCAATTATAGGACACCTTACTGACTTATTATAAATAAACAGATAAAATAACTCACCCAAATACGGTATGCACGGTAAAGATATACTCTTTAAATATTCCCTTAATGCAGTCCAGTTATCACTCTCTCCAAACAGTTCGGCAAGCTTATCAAACTGCTGCTTATCTTTTTTGGACAAACAAGCCCAAGTTTTCGTCAACCTTTATTTAACAAAAAATACCACTGTTGTAGCTTTGATAATTAAATAAAAAATATTGTGAATTCAATATTTTATATAAACTTACCTATATACGCTAGCGCTATGCAATGCCGATATTACAGCAAAAAGAGAATGTAAATTATTAAGGTCATGTAGCTTTTTTGCTACTTTTATAAAATGAGCAAGCCTCTCTGCTCTTGCTTTTGGTGACTGACTGTTCAATATTTCCTGCACCGTCCAAAAACTTACCTGCAATTAATCATAATTAAATTGAGGAGGGTTTTTACCAAAAAAGCTGTTGAAACTAGTTTATTTATTTGTGTAAATATTTATTTATAAAAAAACACTTTATTATCCTTTTACGGACAGAGTTGGATTAATGTGATAAATGTTTTTGTGTCCATCTCGGTTGGTATTTTGTAGTACTTACACACATGATACTGACGAAAAAGATACAAAAAAAAATACAGTTTGATCTACTCTAGTGGTGGTTAGAGTGAATCTTCAACATGTTATCTGGGGCCGTACCGGCTAACGAATCGATTATCGAAAAGTCTGCCGGGCAAATTAAAACATATGAATCGAGCCCGAATTGGGCTAAAATGGCGAACCCCAATTCATGATGTCACACGAACATCGATATCTTCCAAATTACGTCAACAGAAAGTACAAGACGAAAATCCTTACATTGATTTTTCTGTTTTAAGTTGAAACTCGGCAGACTTTTCGATAATCGATGCGTTAGCCGGTACGGCCCCTGTTCATTAGTTATATTTTACAACGAAAATCGAAATAAAGCGTGCATGTCAAATGTCACGGATGCACCTATTTTAAAAAGTTTTTAAACAAAATATTGAGCGTGAAAATGAGACACAAGATTTTCTTCTGTTGTCCACCGGCGTCCGTGCGGGCATTGATAAATTATAGAATACAGTCACGCAGCGTGACTGAAGTAACTAGAAGTCTACCTATTTTAATTCTTCCATTACCAAAATAAATGGTGATGTGTATTCTATAATTCATCAATTCCCGCGCGCACCCCTGTGGACAACAACAGAAAATCTTGTGTCTCATTTTCTGGGTTGACGGGTTAAAGCTATTTCGTATAAAAAAAAGCTATCAAAAACTTACCCTATTAAATCTTTTTGTAAATGCAACAACATTAGGAGCCACAGTCAGTTTATTCAATTTGTTCCAACCACATGTAGTTAGCTCTTCAGCTTTGATCGCTTTGAACGATTCTAAATCTAACAATGTTAGCTGGTTAGCAATATCTTCAGGGGCCAGTCTCAATGGTGAACATACAATATCGTCCCATGACTGCCTGATAGAAGATGCTGCAGGCAAACTACTAGTCTTGTATTGGTATATCGGATCGACCTGCCTGTTAAGCCCACCTTCCCCAAGTCTGGAAATAAGTTTGGAGTTTCTTCATAAATATACCAGAAGTAGCAGTGCCGGATTTGTCATTAGGCCGTATAGGCCGCGGCCTAGGGGCGGCAAGGAACTAGGGGGGCGGCAGACCAGCAACGCCATTCATTCAGCTGACAAAGGAGCGGCTGGTACTACTCGGCCTAGGGCGGCCAGGACTCTAAATCCGGCACTGAGAAGTAGTATTAACTAAAAGCATGTCTTAATAAAATAAAGGTTACCCATAGTTGTAATAGCAGGCGCAGTCATCTTTTGGATAATCAGTTTGATTATTCACAGGTGCATTATCCATTTTTTTATTAATTTGCTTACATGATGACTTCTCTTCCAAAGGCCAATTCTCTTCATCTTCATGCTGAAAACATATACCTATCGATAAAGAAACTAAACTATGGCAATTTTTCATATGTTTTGAAAGAAATAAGCGAAGTATGTAGTTATCAGTCTGTTAGGTTGTATACAGAAAGAAAGCCAACGCTTATTTCGCTATACTAAAATGGACCGGCGCTTGTCGGCGCCGATAAGCGCCGGTAATAATAATAATAATATAATACGCCGGGATAAGGTCCATTTTAGAATAGCGAAATAACGAAGCAAATAGCGTTTTCTCTCTGTATACGGCCTTAGAGTATTAAAGCTTGACCACAAATGCTGTACTGAGCTTTGGGTGGTAAGGTGACAGATGTGGTGGGGCTGGGGGGAGCAAAAGCGGCGGTACAGCGCTTGCCGTCAAGCCTAGTTGTGTGGTGTCCAGCAGAGTAAGATAGCACTAACTCTTCACACAGGGATTTAGAGAAAGAAAGAGTTAGAGGCATCAATACATCTCACTCAATGGACAAGAAATGGGCAGCAGCATTTCTAACAAAAAATAACTAAGTATAATACCAGCCTAGTGTTGTAAAAAAACAGTATTTTTTTAACGTGAAAAAAAAACATGAAAAAAATTGTTTTTTTGGAGCATGTTTTTTTTTAAGAAATCAAAATTATTAAGGAAGTCACCGTTGAAGATTAATATTTATGAGTTCATATTGAAGTTTTCTGTTCATTTTTGAACATACATTACTTTTTTGGTTGAAAAGTACCAAGTTTTCAACAGTTGTGTGAAATCTTCATTTGATTTACGTTTTTTTTAAGTACCTATGAACTTAGTTAGAACGAGGAACAGTGTCTCCAGATTGGGGGGTTTTCCCCATTGTGTGGAAATTTCTTATCATTGGGAAAAAAAAGAAAATCTGTTATTCATACAAAGCGTAACATTTTGGGGAACAAAAAATCACGTTGGGAGAAAATTTTCAATCTTCTATTCATACAAATATACCATTTTAGGGAAAAATAAAATGAGATCTGGGAAAACATTGAAATTCGTATCTGAAGACACTGACAAATAAAAAATTTTTTATATAATTCTTATTGATTTGATTAAAAAAAATATTATTTTCCAAAGATTTTATTCTTGAAAAAATAAAAACAAATTTAGAAAAAAACAACAGTGCTGTGTTTTTTTTTCATGTTTTTTTTCAATATTGTGAAAAAAACCAAAGTTGTTTTTTTCATGTTACATCACTATACCAGTCACACACCTTCTAATCAGAGCTGATTTATCAAATGTATGTCTACGTGGGTGCGAATATATGGGCGTGTTGAACGGCGTCATTCTCCTCGACATTAAAATTATCATGATAGGTTGCAAGAACAATATAACTTATGCTCCTAAATACTACTCATCTGAACTATTCTTCTCACTGCACACAGGGATAGAATTTTCCTACTCTCAAATGGGCATGATGACATTTTTTTTATTACATAAATTACCTCTCAAAAAAAAGAAACATTGGTAAAATAATTCGCTAGCATGAAAACTGCCCGAAATATCACAGTTTGAAATGCACAAAATTGGACTCACCCGAAAACGCTCCATACTAACGGCTACTCAGTTATGATGTCATGCTTGAGTAGTTTGTATGCAACTCATAGGAAATTTCTGCGGCAGCTATATTTTATATTGTGTTTATCAAAATGGTTTCTTAGACAAATTTGCTATAAATTTTATGACTTCGAAGACGCTGTAGATAATATCTCTAGTGATCATGAACTTGATCTTGAGGGAGAAAATTTGGAACCCGAACCGGTCCAAGAAGACCATGTACATGAACCCGAACTCGAACCGCATCACGTTGATCCTGAAGCAATCGACTATGACGCCGAGCAACCGCGTTACAATTTGCGCAATCGCAACGAAATACGACGACCTGAAAGACTAAACGACTACGTATGTATTACAGAGACGTACCCGTCGAATTTCGCTGATGCAATGGATCGTGACGACAGTGAGGAATGGCGAAAAGCGATGCACAGTGAAATGCAGTCACTGAAAGACCTTAACGTGTGGACGGCATGTGATCTACCGAAAGGGAGAAAAGCGCTTCCTTGCAAATGGGTCCTACGAACAAAAAGGAACCCAGACGGCTCTATTGACAAATACAAGGCACGACTCGTTGTGAAGGGATTCAAACAAAGAAAAGGAATCGACTACGATCAGACCTTCAGTCCTGTCACACGCCTAGCGACTGTCAGAGCATTATTGAGTGTCAGCGCTCAAGAGAACATGCATTTAGTGCAATTCGATGTTGCTACTGCGTTCCTCAACGGAAAACTTGAAGAGGAAATATACATGCAGCAACCCGAAGGCTTTAGCGACGGAACGCCTAAGGTCTGGAAGCTTAACCGAAGCTTATACGGTTTAAAGCAAGCTCCAAGATGCTGGAACTCATGTTTTGAAAGCATTTTGCTTGATATGGGCTTCAAGCAATGCGAGGCTGACTGTTGCCTATACACTAGAGAAACAGATAGAAAGAAGCTATTGATCACGCTGTACGTAGATGACGGATTAGTAGCAGCAAGTGATGAAGACTTAGCGCAATCGTTTCTTAATGATTTACGGAAACGTTTGAAGATAACGTCGAAGCCCGCTTCATATTACCTAGGGCTGCAAATCGAAAGAGAGAAGGATGGCTCTGTCTTCATTAATCAAGAAGCATATGCAAAGAAAATACTGGAGCGTTTTGGAATGACAGATTGCAACCCTGTCACGACACCCATCGAGAAGCAAGATACGACTATTCAATTAGGGAAAGTCGAATCCGAAACCGTGAAGTATCCGTACAGAGAAGCCGTCGGTGCTTTAGCATACTTAATGGTCGGAACACGTCCTGACATTGCATTTGCAGTGGGTGTTGCCTCCCGAAAATTAGAATCCCCCTCCAAGGAAGACTGGCTTGGTGTAAAAAGGATTTTGCGTTACATCAAAGGAACGTCTGCCTATGGAATTAGGTATGGACAGCATAAACCAGCAATACTAGAGGTATTCAGCGATGCTGACCATGGAGGCGATCGAGAGACCAGCCGATCTACCACAGGCGTAGCCTGTCGCTATGCAGGAGGTGTAATATCTTGGCTCAGCCAACGGCAAGCGTCCGTTGCTATCTCTACTACCGAAGCCGAGCTGGTAGCAGCCAGTGAAGCAGCTAGAGAGTTGGTTTGGCTAACCAGAATAATGCAAGAGTTAACCGAACTCAAGCATATTCCTGCACTATATGTTGACAACGAAGCAGCAGTTCGCTTGGCACATAACCCAGAATTTCACAAGCGAACAAAGCACATTCGAATTCGACATTTCTACGTTCGAGAGCAAGTTGCTGAAGGTGCAATGGAAGTCAAGAGAATTGGCACTGCAGATCAGTTAGCTGATATCTTAACCAAAAGACTACCGCGGCCAAGATTCTCTTTCCTATGCCATGCCCTTGGAATAGTATTGAATAAGGGAAAGTGTTAAAGGAGTTTTTATGCTATGTATTAGGTATTCAAACTACTTAACTTGTGACTTGACTCTTTGAAAAAGGATATAATAATAATATGTCAGATGTCTGTTATGTCCTGTCAACATGTCTCGAAAATAAAACAGCTTTATTTAAACGTGCTATATTTTAATTAATCTTCTCGAAAGCTTTCCTATTCTCCAAAACTGTGTCCTAAGGCGGACACCACTGAGGCTCTGCTTTGTCAAACAACATCACTGTTAATGTTTGTGTGTGACTGATTCAATCTGTCCGATGTATGTATTAATATAATAAAAGAATACCTTACCTCCACAATTCTAAGGACTGCTAAACTATCACTTAATATGTCTCGTGGCATTTCTTTTGTTTGAACAGTAAAGCAAACCTTACCTATAAAATAAATGTTTTTAATAAATGGAAAATCAATATAAATCTACTATGGGGAAAAGATTATCAAGGAGCCAAGGGCACCTTATTATTTAATCTTTTAGTAAAATGCGAATGTACGTATATTGTATTGCAAACGGCAATAAATGTGAAGCAGTTTGCACTTAAAAATCAACATAAGTAAATACTTAATGCAGGTTTTAGGATGATGACCTTCTATTGATTGTTTAGACAAGGAAACACATTATAACATTATTTGGATAATCTGAGGATACAGTAACATAGATACTTTATTATGTAAACTCACGTGGGCGTCTGTGTATTATTATGTTGTGAAAAAATTGTGTTGACGGACTAATATATATTAGGTAGGTATTATATAAAAATCACATTTTAAAAATTATTAAATTATAGTTAGTACCAAAATCCAGCCATGTTTTTTTAAACTCCACAGACGTCAGACTGACATGACAGTAGGGACAGACATCCATAGATCACAGATTAAAAAGTCAGCTGTCATAGACAATGATGAGTCCTTCATAAGTACTCCACCCTAGACAATCAAGCATGCTTGTCAAGCACGTACACATAAAAAGGGGACGCATACCTCCTTTAAAATATACTATTACAGCTGCCGGCATATAAATTGGCAAGAGAAAGTTGAGACAAAAGTAGACTTTGTAGCTACTGCGCATCTTTTGTGACAATTTTCTCTTTCCAATTTACATGCCGCCGGGAGCTGTACGATATTTACCACGCGTGTAGCCGTAGCCTTATGGCCGGTATACATTTTGATTAGTGATTAGTGCGAGTGGCTCGTTTAATGTTTAGTGTTTAGCAAAAAACAATTACTTAACACTAATCAGAGACTGTCTGTCCGAACGTGTTTTTTGCTAAACACTAAACGAGGCACTCGCACTAATCACTAATCAAAATATATAACGGCCATTACGGTAGGGATGTTCGATCCGGGTGCCTTGTATCGATATTCTGGATCGCAATGGATCGTAATCCATTGTATCGATCCATGGATCGATCCTATTAAATTGATACGATTTTTTGGATCGATCCAGTATCGAATTAAATATTTTCGAAAAGTCGGATTTTTAATCACTTTAGCATTAATTTATATGGTAAATAATAAAAAATGGCAATATTATACAGTGTTTTTTGAACAATTATCAAATTTTGTGGTATGGCTTTTAGAGCGTCAAACTAAAAAAAATTGTCTCTACAGACAAAGTTGTTCAGTTTGTCTTTATATTGGTCCTATGACCAACTTGATCAGTTAAAAAAAATATTCAGCTGTTCCATAGAAAAAAATATTAGAAAACATCAATATCTACTCGACCAAAATGTATGGAACAGCTGATTATTTTTTTGCTCTGGGGCCTTACTATGAGCTCTTATAGCAGGACTTATACTGAATGGCATTACTTTTTCGTACCATGACCTCGATTTAGCAGGCCTGCGGTGGGCCTGCTTTAATACACGCTCTTAAACCGTTCACCATTTTTTATGTATGGACGAAGCGTACCATGACGCACGGTTTAACAGTTTGGGAGCTGTTTTATAGCGTCTGTAATGTCAAATGAAGCAATTCATAAAAAGTTCCTACTTGATCAGCTTTTTCAAAATTGTTTAGTGTATTTAGATAAGTTTGGTGTGAGAATTTTAAGATTTGTGAATTTCTTTTAATGTTTATTATTTAACAGTGAATTATATCACTTGATAAAGGCAACGCGACGACTTCCTTGTTGTTGAAAACCACTGAAATAAAAAGAAATGATGAGAGATGAGACGAAATAAATTGCATTACATTTTATGTTATTATGAATAATAATAATCAAATAAAGAAGAAAATGATTTATTTTATTTCGATGTAATTAACAAACTAATGGTGTGAAATGATATTGAAAATAAAAAAAACTGAAATAATATAACTTCAATTTGTTTTATTGACTTGCGACATTTTATTAGAGCACGCACCTAGTAAATCGCACTTAAAAATAAATAGGCGATTTCAAAATTCTTAACACCCCCCAATTTAGCGTGTCCCATAAATATTTTTCTTTTTTACGTAAATATTTCAAAAAGTTTGACTAAAAAACGTTTTCCTGTAAATAAGTATATTTGTAAACTTTTAAAATATGTAACTTGTATGACTAAATAATTAACACATATTTTTAAAATAAAGGACCATGCCCATGGGTCTATAGAAGTCCGGCCCACGGTAAACCGCGGTGTACACAGACGAATTGTGCATTAAATGAAAGCATGGCATGTCAAATACTCAATAAACTGAATGTTGGTTAAGAAAATAAGTCGCCTTTTTTAGATAAAACGACTTTTTTTCGTTAGTATGGGCACAATTCATTTCAACAATTTTCATATCAGAGGCATTTGTTTTATCGTTTTAGTCACTCGTAGTCAGTTTAACTAAATGTAATGTTGTTTACTTTGAATTAACTAACCAGAGTTGCCTCCAGAATCCAATGCATAAGAGAGTCAAGTGGGCAGTTTCCATTCCAGGTTATCGTCATATAAATAGCGGGGCCTAACTCGAAAGTTCGGGATAGGGTCGGAGACTTGGAGTCCATTAGCGTAAAATGGGTCAAAAAGTAAAGGATGCACGAGAAAAAACACACTCACTGCAAAACACTTCCAATACAAAACAAAACAACAAAACACAAACAAACGACAATCAAACGTTGTGACGTCGCCGTCGTCGTACTGTAACTATAATGTCAAACTGACAGTAGACCAGCCGAGTACACAGTGCTGCCATTTTTCTATTGGAATCGATTACTAAATCGATTTTAGTCTTGTTCAATACTGATCTAATCTAAAAAATATTTTATGATATTATGTACTGGTTTTAATAAAAACTATATTTTTTGAAGTTATACTCAGTCAAACAAGAATTGCCGTTACAAATAATGTTAGTAATTAATAATATATTTTGTTGGTTTCGATTTTTATATCGAATCGATTGTTTACGAGATTTTGACGTACCTAGAGCAACGTCACTCGGATAAAAATCTTTGAATTGTTATTAAAATGGTTTTGGTGATGGCGACTTTATTACATAATAATTCCAATTGCATTATTGATATTAAATTAAATAATGATTTTTAAATTTTATCGTAACTTTGTACACGGTATTTTAAAGTTTGCCCGTAGATGGGCGTAAGCCTTTAAAAACATAAAGTACCACTTAATTTCACATGTCCCATCTCATTCAACGGTAACGAAATTTAATAAAACTCATGTTTCGTAACATAACAGGGTACAGTGGTATTTTAAGAATTTTAAAATATCTTTTTAAACGATTGAAAAACCGATGCTATTGCCCTCGCTGTTCGATATATATAACCGCGCTGTTATAACTCAGCCTAATAATATTTCAAGAGTCACTTTTGTTACTGTCCCATAAAACTTGGACGATTATTTTAATATTTTATCTATTTTTAAAAAAATATCAGGTATTATTAATACAAAAATACCTAAAGAATTTATGATTCTTCAATATTTTGGTTGTTTAGAGCTCTTGTGATCTCTCAATAATTAAAAAACTCAAAAATGAATGTTTTTTTGGCTCCATGGTAACAAAACTTAGTTAATATTTTGAAAAAGTGGTAGTCGTTTTTAAATTGCACACAACTTCATGCTGCCATTCCTTTGATATTTTGCTGTTTTTTCATAAAATTTAATAAATATTGTTCAATGCTCGCAGTTTTAATTTATTTATTACCTTTTTATATACACCGTCATTTTGTAGTCGTTTTAATTAACTTAAGGGTGTGTTGTACCAATGAAACTAAACATTTTTGCCCAAGAAACATGGGTCGAAAAACGACAAAAAATTTTGGTCCTCCCTTATTAACTAGACAGCTAAAACATTGTATTTGTATGGGAAAGTCCAAAATTTTTGTCGTTTTTCGACCCATGTTTCTTTGGCAAAAATGATTATTTTCATTAGTAGAGCACTCCCTGAAGTTAATTAAAATGACTACAAAATGACGGTGTAGTAACAAAACTGACGTCAAATCTCGACACCTCTTACTATTTTGTAAAATAAAAGCAAAAATACACGGTATTATGTGATTAATTTCTAATTATATTAAAATCTAGAATGTGCTATTCATAGTGCGATTGTAAAATAGTTCTAAACTTTACATAAAAAAATTAAATAAAGAAAATCTAAGGTGTACAGAAATTTGAAATCGCCCAAATATGAAGTTGTGATACTTTATTTGCAATGTTCTCATTAAAAATACTAGTAAGTGACCGTTATTTTATTTTTCATCAATTTAGAACGTCTCGGCAGATAGAGATATACTATCCCCGCCAATTGGTAATTCGCAAGAACCTTGTCACATTAACATCCACATCGACGTGATCCGCAACTAAAAATGCCATGAAATAAGAAAATTCTTAATAGGTAATCTAATGATTATTATTTATTGAATTATTATTTTCAGTAAGATAGGGTCTAGGTATATCAAAAATTTACAAATTGTTTTTCGCTTTTGAGGTTAAAAACATGGCCGCCAGGTGTATTACCAATTGGAGGGGATAATAAGCGATAAATTGGGTGCATTCTGCCAAACAAATATCTGAGTCATCGAACGCCATAAAGTACATTTTAACCATGAAAAGTAAATGAATATTCTAAACAAATTACTTTCCATGGTTAACAAATTTATGGCGATC
Organism: Agriphila tristella; assembly: GCA_928269145.1. Lineage (NCBI taxonomy): Eukaryota > Metazoa > Arthropoda > Insecta > Lepidoptera > Crambidae > Agriphila > Agriphila tristella. The sequence continues at coordinate 16,942,632 of OV743430.1, forward strand.
GATGACTCAGAGATTTGTCTTACAGAATGCACCCATCGATTTGTATAGGCTAGCTCGTTTGATCGCATCGTCTACAAAGCATTAGTGATCTGTGAAGGTCCAAACAAATTATCGGACGCGGCTTATGGACGCGGCTTACTGCCGCGGCTGATAAGTGTGCACGCTCTCATAACATCCTGCGTGCCAGATAGCTATCGGACGTCCGATGACGTCATATTAGTCTATGGTTACGTCCGCGACCTACTACATCCGATAGTTTGCACACCTCAGATCAGCCGCGGCAGTAAGCCGCGTCCGATAATTTGTTCGGACCTTGACAAAGCATACCAGAGACAAACTAACCGTTCACCTTGAGTCAAAACTTGGTCAAAACAATATTTAAGCCGTTCACCTAAAAGACGGTCATGGTATCGATTTAAGCAATTTTGTTTAGGGCCTGCTTCTGAACTGAACGGCTTAAGGATGGTTTCATAAGGTCCAAACAAATTATCGGACGCGGCTTACTGCCGCGGCTGATCTGAGGTGTGCAAACTATCGGATGTAGTAGGTCGCGGACGAAACCATAGACTAATATGACGTCATCGGACGTCCGATAGCTATCTGGCACGCAGGATGTTATGAGAGCGTGCACACTTATCAGCCGCGGCAGTAAGCCGCGTCCATAAGCCGCGTCCGATAATTTGTTCGGACCTTTATTTGCTGATGGTAAGCCTCCTGATTAAGTTGGTCCCATAGACAAAGTTGTTCAGTTTCAAGGTCCGAACAAATTATCGGACGCGGCTTACTGCCGCGGCTGATCTGAGGTGTGCAAACTATCGGATGTAGTAGGTCGCGGACGTAACCATAGACTAATATGACGTCATCGGACGTCCGACAGCTATCTGGCACGCAGGATGTTATGAGAGTGTGCACACCTATCAGCCGCGGCAGTAAGCCGCGTCCATAAGCCGCGTCCGATAATTTGTTTGGACCTTGATAGTCTAAAGCCGGGGGGGTAATTACGTAACTTTGTTGCAATCAACTTTGACGGAAATCGCAGTTACATCGCTGGTTTAGTAAGAACCAATGTGACAATTATCTTAACTAAAGCAGCAATGCAACTGCGCTTTCAATCGATTTCAATCGAGAATTGTTAGAAACAGACTTACGTGATCAAGGGTCAGGGGCCGTACCGGCTAACGCATCGATTTCAATAATAATTTCAATATTTCAATAATTTATTTTCAATAACATTTTGTTTACATTTTATGTACAGTGACCGATTATCGAAAAGTCTGGCGAGTTTCAACTTAAAACAGAAAAATCAAAGTAAGGAATTTCGTCTTGTACTTTCTGTTGACGTAATTTGGAAGATATCGATGTTCGTCTGACATCATGAATTGGGGTTCACCATTTTGGCCCAATGGGGAGGAAAAGCGCAATTTTATCCCGATAGGTGGCGTCTTGTCGTTGGTACCGAGCCGCCTCAAAGAAACTGTCAAAACATATGGGAATCTCTTGGAGTATTGCACTTTTTAATTTTATACTGAGAAAATGCCGCATTGTTATGCATGTAACTTGTAAAATATTGGAGTTCATCGATTTTCCAGTATCAAAAAAAAATAGTGGGCAAAAAATATCAAAAAAAATATGCTTTTTCCTCGATTTTCTCCTTTGCTGAGCCTGAGAAACATTATAAATCAAAAGGAATGTTTCATGAATTTGATGAAGCTTCGCCAAAATAAAACAGCATTTGAATTATAACAGCTTTGTTCTTTAATATTTCAACCTCAGCAGTTTCTAACATATTTATAACTTGGATGAATTTGATAGGTATATCAAATATGGAATAAGCCCAATATTGGGGCCAAACAGAGCATTAATAGAATTTTATATGCCAGAGTCATTCAAGAAACTTAGAATAATAAAATAAATATGATAAAACGGTTCGTGTAATTTTGGATGGTACAGAAATTCCAGTACAGAGACCTGAAATTACTATTGCACAGAAGGCATCATCAGGCAACTATAAACACGGAAATTCACACTCAGTTGCTTTGTTAAAATTTAAATCATATGCTTCTAATCTGAAATAAAAAGATTACTTGTAAATCTTACACGAAATTTAAAGAAATGTAATGCATGTTAGCAATTTTTTGTAAGTTGCTATAAACTTTCTTGCCTGTTGTTTTGGCTTTTCTTTTCCGTAATTCTTCTTTTATATGAGCTAAAGTTAGCATAGAATACATTGTTTGTCCGCAAAACCGAAAAAAATACAATCTAAGAAAGTAAAATCACGTAATACACAGTCAAGACAATATAAGCTCAAACTGACAATGGGGAATGTCCGAAAAAAATCAAATTGGCTGAATATTTTTTTATAGGTAGGAATAAGCTCCCTTAGTAATAGAAAAAAGTTTCAGAATTTTTGGTTGCGTGAAACAATTTTAAAAAATTTAACTCTCTTCGACTTCACAAATATACAAAAGTAACAGCAGAATGGAAATTATGCCTTTGCCACCACCTGCCACAATCACAACATGGTATTAAAAAAAGTTTCATGTTCAAAGTTTTGACATTTTGACATTTGTCATTGTCAAAATGTCAAAACTTTTTATTTTTTATTCTTGTTGTTGTTGTGGCAGGTGATGGCAAAGGTATAATCTCCATTCTGCTGTTACTTTTACACATTTGTAAAGTCGAAGAGACTTTAATTTTTTATATTTTTTCTACGCAATGGAAAATTCTGAAACTTTTTTCTATTACTCAGGGAGCTTATTCCTACCTATAAAAAAATATTCAGCCAATTTGATTTTTTTCAGACATTCCCTATTGTTCCAAAGACTGAGCGCCATCTGTAATTCACTTTGCCTTCGCCTCCCCATTGGGGCTCGATTTATCTGTTTTGATTTGAAACCAGGTGGACTTTTCGATAATCGATTCGTTAGCCGGTACGGCCCCAGCAACAGCGCGTGTTTTGATCTACACAATCAATAAAAACATCTCAACATTCAACAAAAAAAAAGTATGAGGATTTTGTTGAATGTTGAGATGTTTTGTTGATTGTGTAGGGCAAAGCATGGACCGGCAGGCTGATTATCTTATTAAAAACCACCTAGCGACCGGTCATAATTACGAAATCGTCGCTGTCAAACTCGATTTCGTACCACCGATCGAGTTTCTACGAGTGCTGCCTCCAACGGACAACTAAAGAACTAAAATATACGAGCACTTGCAAGGAAATGCTCCGAAATTCGTATTATCTAACTCAGAAACCGCGACGCGACCGCGATGATTTCGCGATTTATTCTGTCAAACAGCACGCGTAGCATGAGCAAACGGGACTCTTGTCTACGAAGACTTGTCGTCTCGACCCTCTAGACTGCTGAGCACAGTGGTGGGACTCGCTCTCAGAATTTTACAACCTTTTTATGTCTTTTAATACAAATATGAGTTTTAAAATATAATATTTTTATTTCAACATCAATAAACGTCGAAATTATCTGAAATGATTCGAAATGATTTAGTTTAAACATCATACTTATTTTTTAATAAGTTCTAAGATAAAGAGACACTCACAAAAGCTTCCACTTCCGTAGACAAAGCTCTCTCGAGCCTTGGACGAATCAACCACTCTCGAGCTCGAGAAGAATAATGTTGCCACTAGTAAATATTTATAATTATTTCCATCATTTCTCTTAAAGGGCGTTCCTTTCTATACGTTTCACGACGCAAAACTCTTAAAACCGAGTTAAATATAGCCGTATGGATATAGTTCGTTTGCCTTCCTTTTATTGAGAGATTTTTGAAAAGATGACACAGACCAACGCACTTGTTAATTTAGTAATAAATATTGAAATCAATGTATGAAAATAATTTTAATTTACGTTTTTAAGTAAATAAATTAAAATAGGAAACAATATTATTGAATAGGTAGGTAGGTACCTTTTTACAATAAATTATTTATTGTATTATTTTAATTTATAAAATTTATGAAAAAATTTAAGAATAAAAAATACTTATTCGTTATTTACTACTAGTAAATATTTATTATATTTCTTTTTTAATAAATTTTATAATAAAAAAAGAATTACTTAAATACAATTTTTCATTTTTTTTCGTTCCGGACAGCTGTTTTTGTCGTTTGTGCTGTAACTTTTCTTCTTACCTTAATAAAATATAAACACGGACAACTTAGATTTATTTTTATTGCGAAATTAAAAACTCAGAAAAAAAAATAAGTCGACTAATCTTTCTCGACCACTCGAAGGGTGGTAGACAAATTTCTCCCATTCAACTGTCAAATTAATGTCAGTTGAAGACAAAAGCTCGTGTTTGTCGACTTTTGACATTAGGCCACGACAAAGAACAATGCGAGTCTACGGTTGTAAAATGCGAGCATGAGTATCTCGATCTCAACCCGACAAAAGTGACATTTCGGTGTAGACAAGCCATTGTTCTGTGAGTCGAATCTTATCTCGATGTTGGTCATGCTACGCGTGCAGAAACCAGACAAAACGTAATTTCTGATTGGTTTTCGTTAAATTCTTAGCCTTACCTTTAACCAAAATTAAATAAAATTGCTATAATGTAAAACAAAAGGTCTGTCCTTTAATACCTACACGGAATTTGCAATTTTGAAGACGAAAAAATGTAAACAAAATTCGAAGCGAAAACAAAAAGGTTATGTTCACAGAGCACATATGGTCAGACACATTCACAGTCACAGACTACTTTCGGTAAAAAGACTTTTCAGTCGCTCCCACCGGTTGCCAGTGGCGCTAGTTTCTATGGAGATCTTCACGAGCATAACCGCCGGGTGGCGAATTTACAAAGGCTATACTATTTCAGTCACGAGTCAGACTCTAATGGTTGAGCTTTTGTTTATGCATATTACTCAACAATACCTAAACTATTTCAGTAAAAAAAATGACTCAAATGGATTAGCTTTTGCGTTGATATTTTCAAAGAAAATGCACGGACAAAACCTAGTACGGTATTATACATATTCACTCAAATAGTTAAGTTTTTGTCCTAGTCGAGTAGAGTCTCACTGCCTTGTTTATCGCGAATTAAGTTATTAAAATAATTAAAATACTCGTTTTATTCTGTATTTGATTTACTAAAAAAAAACAATCTACAAACGAACATTTATTACGAAAGAAACAGGTACACACTCAACACTTGTTGAGAGTACTTACAAATAAAAATAAAATACTTTTTCCTCTAATGTAAAATACAAAAGGCAGATAATTATTTTTATCTACACCCATGCTTTAAATCCTCTGTAAAGGGTTCTGAAACGGTTCTCTTACTGCCAACATTACGATATCCGAGCGAGAGGTTAGGTTATCAGTACAACATTATAACACACTTTCGGAAGATATCATGATGAGAAGGAGTAAAGTCAAAGACAAAGTCAAATTCAAAACCCTTTGTAGAGTATAGGTACATATCATAGGTGTAGATAAATATCATGGCTGTTTTTAATCCATATGTATTAAAATATTGTTGGTTTCCCAAATAAAAATTTAAAAAATAAAGAAATTGGTGTAAATAAGGTCTTGTATGCAACTGTACTTAATTAGGTATTAAAACACTCATGTGATACTATTATAAACCCACATTCGTGTTTTAACACCCCTCATTATGGTACAGTTGCATAAATAACTATTATCTTCACATACAACACAACGTAAAGTTCCATATGGATTCAAAAAAGATAGTATAAACACGTACTTTTGTTCATGAGTAAAAAAAATCACAGTTCAACATTCTGCATCATAAAATGCCTTTTTATTTTTATAGCACACTTTTACTTTTTAATTTTTTAATGATCAAACGAACTTACCCTAAGTGAAGTTCGATCTTAATTATCCCGTCTTCATCGAAGAGATTTAATTTGTTACAAAGTAGTAGCTCTGCTATACGCTCGCACTATATCGCACGTCTTCAGCGCTATAGGAAGGAAAAGGAAAGCAATAGCTACCCCCTCTCTGCCTCCGACCAGCGCTGCCCGCCGCCGCGTCAACCTCATTCAGTTTGGAGTAGTAAGTAAATACATTGATATCTCCATCTATTATAGGGATACGGTTGTTAAACAAACAACTAGCAAGGGAGGGTTGGGACTTTAAATCTCTTCGATGAAGACGGGATAATTAAGATCGAACTTCACTTAGGGTAAGTTCGTTTGATCATTAAATTATCCCGTCTTCATCTCCCGAGATTTAATTTGTTACAAAGTAGGATGTTTAGAGAAGATATCAATGTTATTAGAGGAACCTTTGTTTGTTTATATAAATAAACAAGGGTTAAGTGAACACACATTAAATTATTATAAGGATTAGTTAAATAAGATAAAAATAAGTCAGTGCTCCTGCACTGCAACTGCAACATAATAAAAAATTGTTTTATTACAATGTCGGTTCTGCAAAATTAGAGACCGTATCCTGGAAACTCGCAAATATTGTCGATTGTCCAGTCCAAACAGCAGATTGCGAATAGCATCCACAGAAAATTCGACACACAGACTAGTAATTAAACAAATTTTTCGTCACAAATGGCAGCAACTTGGCCGCCGCGCCGATGTAACCACATGTTACACAACATGATAAACAGGTAATGAGATTTAAAAAAAATCGGTGTAACATTCCTCCATTATAAATTTTATCAATCGGCCGAATGTTTGTGACGAGGCAGCATTGATAAGTTTTTTTTTTTTTTTGGGGGGGGGGGGGTTTGTATTAGTTCATAAGGGCGATAATATTTAAGATATTTATATTAATAAACACAAATAATTAAAGAATGGAAAGTTCAACAAGTTGAGACTTACAGAAGATGTGATTAAACATCTGTCATTTAAATTTTAAATAATACATTATTTCGCCAAATCTTACTGTGTTACCTCAGATAATATAATACAATACTGAGTTGCTTAATTGAATTAAGTACATGATCTGTTTTCATTCACTTGTAGCCAAGGCTAACAAGGTGACCAATGTGTGCTTAATTGTTCAAAATGTAAGTTATTTGGGAGTAAGTTCAACAGGTAAACTTAAACTATTGTAAGATCCAACGGTATCTAACGGTAATGTAATGTAACGGTAGTGTAACAAACAAATCTAAAAAAAAATTTTTTTAGGTCACCATTGCCGCTGATATGGATTTAAAATAATTAGGAGATATCTGAGCAATGATTGTATACTGGGATTCGTTTAGAAAGCAGTTATTTAGAAATCCTATTAAATCGTTAATTTATATAAAATAAGATATTCTTTCTTGGCACTATTTCCAATAAAAATATAGATTTGCTTGCAGTATTATTCAAATACTGAGGCAAGGTATCAATAGACACTTCTAACGCTTGACTAAAGAAACTTGTTTTCTAAGGAACGTTTGCCTTATAATATGCAGCCAGAGAAAACTGACAGCGAGGATGATGTTTCTTTCTGCGACAAATAAAAATAAATTAACGTTTGTTGTGACTATTACCATCGCTATTTCTTTAACAGCAAGTTGATTAAGGTTTCAACGAGGGAATGGAGTTGCCTGTCACAAGTATATTATTATGTTTACTAGGTAGCTTTAATAATATAAGTTTATTTAATGTATTGTGTAATTGCAGAAATAAAAAACTTTTATTTTTTATTTTATTTCATTGAGAAACCATGGCTGTGATAGCTATTATGTCATTTGACTTTGTCATGTACAATAAAATAAGTTTTTTTTTTTAAATAAGTAAGGAAAAATCAAGCTGGGGAGGCGTTATTACGCCTATTGTTAATCATAACACTGCCATTTCTCGCGAGCAATTTAGCAATTTAATTTAATTGCAAGCAATGAACACCACTAATTCGATTCATTTATGAAATGGCAGTGGTGTTATTAATATACAACAAAAACTTCAGTATAGGCACCTGCAGACAGACGGCGTGGTGCACGTCCCAGCTATATCTAGCACAGCCGCAGTGGTAGGCGCCGCCCATCGGGTAGCAGCCCATCGGTGCTAGTATACGCACGGCATGCGAAGAATTTTATAACAAAAAGCAGATCCAGGTCATTAATGAGCAGCAATTATTCCTGGTTTGTGCAAAATCTTATATTGTCTCACTTTGACCGGCAGCTGCGCAGTCTTATTGTCAAAGCAATGGAGAAAGTATTGAAAACTATTCGTTTATCATATTGATTTAAACGTATCAGAAAAACAAATATTATTTTTCCACCATACAATACAAAGTTGACTAGGTACATAGTACGATGTAATACGTAATTATTATATTCATTATTTTAAATAGTTAAACATTAATGCTCAATATGTACAAGCCTTAAGCTTGTCCAATATTAAAATTTTAAGTGTTAAAATAGTAATGCTACCACAGTACAAACTCCTGTAATAGTTCCCAAGTATCTGACAAAGTCACTAAAATGTATTTTATTTGATTTTAATAACTTCTTCTAAAAATATTTTGTTTGTCCTTATTTGTCAATATACTACTAATTTTAGAAATTCAATACAAGGCCAAAGAATTTACATGTTTGGCTGGGACTTTCTTGATAGTTAATGAGGATCTTAAATATTAGAATCATTGTTTTTATAGTTTCTAATACTTGAAAATTTGAGAAATTTTGGTAATTAATACCCAGACATAAGTGTCATCTTAATAGGGCATTGAAGCCTGTAATTAATGGGTTAAATTATTGGTTTAAAAATCTAGTAAAGATGATGATTCTGTGTAGTGCTGTGAAAAAGCCAAAGAATAAGACCCAAAACTCATGAAGTTTATTGACTTAATAACATATTTACTAATATTAAAAATGCAAAAGTCCTTTTGTTTGTTTGTTTGTTACACCCTCACGTCTCAACCACTGAACAGATCATCATGAAATTTTTATACACGTTGTCTGGGTTACAGAGAAAGACATACGGTACCTTTAATCCCGAAAGGAAAATATTGTTCCTGAGGGATAGCAAGAACCATTTCCTTGGCGGCCGCTAGTCTTCAATACTTTTTGCGCTGTGCGTGAAAGCAACCGTTCTCAAGGACTAATAGTTGTGCCATGACATTATCAGGACACATGTTATGAGTTAAGTCGTTCTAGCATCCTCCATAAAATGTTCAGAAAGTACCCACATGTTCTATTTTCTATTGTAAAGAAAATAAAATATATTTGTTTATTTTTTAATTTAACTAACTGAATACTTAGGATTAGTATTGGAAAATAACCTCAAGCACATAACGGTCGTTTGATAGGTTTTACTCGAATCGAGAACGTATTTTAGCTGACCAGCTAAAAATACAGACAAGGTACAGACCTTTTGTTCTGATCCGGTAGCGCGACGGTGCCGACGGTGGTGATCACGGGTAGCCCTTGGAGCTGGAAGCTGCAGGTAGGTGCCGCAAGGCTGATAAAACACGTTAAACTGGCCCTGCTGATTGTTGTCCGTCACCTCGGCTCAACTGCTTGTGTTCCAAGATATGGTTGTGGTTGTTGTGGCAGACCCCAAGTTTAGAGAGAACTGAGCAGTAGGTGTCGTCGCGCTGACGGTCTTTAAAGACACTGTTCGAACGATTTTCAGTAGTGGCATAATACATGATAATAGCATGATTCATTTTCAACGAATCGGAGATGAATTTGCCGGTAATGTTTTTTTTTTAAATTTTACTGACCATAAGGGCACCTTTAACACTTGTGGGAGTGTATTTTGATGTTCAACATCATTGCTGATTTTTCTCGAAGAAAAAATAAAAAGGAATCAGAATTTTGTTTTATAATGTTGTTCGAGAAAACCGAAACATTTAAAAGTACTTGTATATACCTGTATCAGTGACAACAATTTTGATGTTTCACGAAAAAGATTATTAGGCCTTCATTTTTGATAGCAAATATCTTATTAATATTTGTAAAATAACGGTTAATATCTCGTATTAACACATAGAAGTATCTCGTATTGACTTAAAGTAAATAATCTGCAGTTTACGTCAGCAAATCTAGGTATATATGTTTTATAAAATTACGGCTAATATCTCGTATTAGCTCATAATAGTACTTATCACTGGTCAATATCACGTATTGACTCGGGAAAAAATATCTCATAAAAGCAAGTATGTCGTATTGACTCAAGGCAAATATTTTGCAGTTAACACCAGCAAATCTATTCATATTTTGTAAAATATGAAGCGGTTAATAATGATTAAACAAACTTACCTGTAAGTTGAGTTCAATCATAATATACGAAGGATTCGTTATTAAGACATTAACTCACAAAAGCAGGTCGTATCGACTCGAGGCAAGTATTCGGCAGTTTATTGTAAAATTAAGGTTAATATCTCGTATTAACGCATAAAAGTATCACTGGTCAATATCTCGTATTGACTCGGGAAAAAAAATTCACTGGCCAATATCACGTATTGGCTCGGGAAAAATGTACCATTGGTCAATATCTCGTATTGACTCGAGGCAAATATAAGGCAGTTTGCCTTTGTGAATAACTTGCATACTTTTCATCACTAAGAGAAAAGATAAATTGTGAGTCTACCTTCAACATTCGTATCACTTGCATAGTGAAGGTATTTTACCGTTTTCATGAATTAATTCACGTTTATAATTTCACTGATTTTAAGACTATAGTTAAACAAAAAAGTAATATTTTTGTGATGACCGACGTGCGTCTTGCGCGCGCGCGCAACAAAGAATGAGGTTGACGCGGCGGCGGGCAGCGCTGGTCGGAGGCAGAGAGGGGGTAGCTATTGCTTTCCTTTTCCTTCCTATAGCGCTGAAGACGTGCGATATAGTGCGAGCGTATAGCAGATCTACTACTTTGTAACAAATTAAATCTCGGGAGATGAAGACGGGATAATAATAAAATAATAGTACTAACCACAGACCATAAAACAATACTATGTAGTACTAACGTATGGGCTCTAGTATAATACGGTCTGTGGTGCGGGGTGCGCCATTTACAGAAAAGTTTTGAATTCCATTTTAACTGTTTGTTGTACTGTTTTTATTCTTGCTTTAAAATGTCTGATAGCGGTGAATGTGAAGATTTGACTCTGCCCGATATTTTAGATGCAGCGACGGAAATGACTTCTATTGAAGGAACCTAATACAAGCAAAAAAGAAAACCGCCTTCAAAAAACCTGAAAACAAAAACAGCTTAAAAATTAAATACCTCTAAAAAGCAAGAAATAATATTCGAATCATTCGTTACACATATCAATATTAATAAAACACGTCTATTGAAGTCGGGTGGGGCTGGAGGACAACTTCATTTTTTTCTTAAAGCCCCACCCGACTTCATTAGACGTGTTTTATTAATATTGATATGTGTAACGAATGATTCGAATATTATTTCTTGCTTTTTAGAGGTATTTAATTTTTAAGCTGTTTTTGTTTTCAGGTTTTTTGAAGGCGGTTTTCTTTTTTTTTAAAAGCTTTTTTATTTTCAACTTTTTAGTGGTAGGTATGTAAGCGCAGCGTGTAAATATTTTTTAACTTTATATTATAACATTTTCAATTGTAAAATGCCCAGAACTCAATTTCCAAATTCACGCTGTTTGTTTTTGAGGAGTTCCGTTGTGTTTTCGTAGTCCAAATCTAGTCCAGAACGTTGCATCGCAAACCATGATTTGGTTTGTTTTGGATTGCCATAAACTTACCAAAACCTAAATCACTTTACATATACTATTTGACTTTGAGGAGTTCCCTTGTGTATCTTCGAAGTTCGAAGTCCAATAACGATGAAATTAAATTGTGACCACTCTTGAAGTATACCCTTTCAAATAAAAAAAGAATCATCTAAATCGGTTCATAAACAAAGATGTTATGTCCGAAATTCCATAAAAACTCGTACGATGGCGAGCTAAATAATTGATATTTTTCAGGATTATGAGAAAACTACTGGCCAGATCTCTGAAAAAATTTTATGGGACCACACACAAACTATGTTCTTTGAGATAAAAAAAGAATTGTACAAATCGGGTAACAACTGACGAAGCTATGTTAAAACATACATAAAAAAAAAAAAAATAAAAAAAAAAATACCGTCGACTTGAGAACCTCCTCCTTTTTTTGAAGTCGGTTAAAAAGTCTCACTCTCTTTCTTAGTAAAAAAAATTTCACAGATTTTGCAGTCCCCGCAAGAATCAGAGCATTGAAAATGAATACAAAAATTTACGAAAATCCAAAATCAAATCAAATGCAAAATCCTAATATTTTTAAAGTTACCTAGCTAGTACCTATTTATTTTTACGATTGTGATTGTGACACTCGGCTCCGCCTCGTTTCACAAAAGCGCCCGCTGAATGCTTCGACGCAGCCGAAATATTATTAACCGATTTTCAAAATTCCAACGAATGCACTTCTCGTCTGCTTCTGCATCTTTTAACACTATTACCATGACGATCGGTCAATAATTATAGTAGCTACATCACTTTTTATGTACGGAAACACCCGTTTTTCTAGAATTCCAAATCTAGTGTAATCTCATTCACTGATTCATTGTTGGGATTAGCGTAGAGCCCTAACGGCTGATATGAAGGTAGAGACACCATTTTTGGAGGGTAGATAGATACCTTTCATGGTGTAGGTGAGCACTAAGAAAGCATTTTGGAAAATTCCCGTTATACAGGGTGTTCCAATTTGTAATTGTACCTATGGGGATATATATAGGGCTGAACCATTTTTGCTGGTAGAGATAAAATTTTTGGAGGGTAGGTACCTTTCATGGTGTAGGTGACCACTAAGAAAGGGTTTTGGAAAATTGCCGTTATACAGGATGCTACAGAGTGTTCCAGTTTGTACATGAATTTTTATGGGAAAATTTAAATATGTGAAATTAGGTCTAAGTACTGCTTAGGTTGTTAATCCGTGACTTTCAAAATAAATGCACATCAGAATCAATCTTAACCACGCGAATGAAATCGCGGGCAAAAGCTAGTGTTATATTGTAACACGCTTTAAGGGCGCATTAATGTTTTGAAATTTTCTTTATAAAACGATTTTATCCTTTTGGTTCACAATTTCGTTTCTATTCCTTGTGAAACATAGTTTTATTGGTATAATATAAAAAAAGACTAGCGGCTGCCCGCGGTTTAACCCGCGTGGTTCCCGTTTCCGTGAGAATATCGGGATAAAAAGTATCCTATGTTTAAATCTAGACTATGTACTAACTGTGTGCCAAATTTCAACCAAATCCGTTTAGTAGTTTTTGCGTGATTGAGGAACAAACATCCAAACATCCAAACCAACAAACTTGCTTCCGTTTAGAAATGGTTGAGTTAAAAGGGTTTTGAAGGAAATGCCAAACTCAATGCAATATGTGCTTTATCAAGTACGACATAAGGTTCGCGTACGTCTCGATAACGCCATAAGGACCCCCAAAATAACAGTGTTTTTGCACGTTTTAACCCGTATATTTTATCGTAAAAATTTCTTCACAGTTAATCATGTTGTGGCATAAGCTGTCTGATAAGCCACTAAACAAAAATCATTACTGATCCTCATTGCACAAAGAAATGAAACAAGGTTTACATATTATTGAAATTAATATTGAATCTATATTGATTGTGCAGCTGGTAAATTCGATTTGACGTCTATATTTCTATGGGAATGTCACTTTATTGGTATTGTATGTGATGATATTTCGTTTTTTACTGTAGCGCTCCAAAGATATCTGAAATTTCGGCAATTTATAACAATACATTTAAAGGGTTTTAAAGATTTAAGGTCAGCCATTGTTGTACAAGTCATCACATCAATAGACTATTATTTGTCTGTAATATGCGATCGAGCGCCATTGCTATTTGTTTTGCTTTAATAAAAATAAATAATTATAATTTTGTTTTATTAAATTCTAAACAGGACATTTATAAAATATGTTGTTATATATGAAAGACATATAACAGGATGATGAACCGAAACTGTATGTATTGACAAAGTTTTTGTTTTACGTTAACAAAACCAACTGTTAAATAAAAGGTATATTTAATAGTTAGACTTATATCTTTATATTATATTGAAATCATCCATAATTCCACTACATAATCATTATATTAAGGTTTTTTAAAAACGTTTTTAGACCAACAAGTTGTTTAGATGTTATAATAATGTCCCTATTTTGATGATATTGTCTTAAAAAAACCTTTTTACGACTGAAACGTTCTTACGACTTACCATTATATTACTGTTACTTAACTGAGTTGAAAAAACGATTATTCGAGGTTGTAATTAGACTAGTTAGACGACTTAATCATCAGATGTACTTTGTCTATAAGAACGATAACAGAGTTAGTAAATAACCAATATAAAACTTGGACGAATTAACCACTGGACACGTAACGTAAGAAAAATGTATGAAATCACGATCAACCAATTTTTGCGGGGTGAGGGGGGATTAACTTGTCAAATAATGACAATATTATAGGGTGATTTAGCCGGTTTCCGGCCATAATTGCCGGCCAAATATTATGGATTGTGAAACTCATACATTAGTTCTCGGCCAGGCAGCCGAAAAGCAAATGACCTCCCAAAAATGCATTTAGTTACCCGGCCATCAAATTTAAATGTATCACACCGAAAACTTTACGCGTTTAAGTTAAACAGTACTAAAACTAATTTACCATACTCACACTCAATTGCAAGAAACTTCACTTTAAATCTTCTTTAGCTAATGCCACTTTAAAAGCTAATGAAATCATTAAAATATTGATTTCATTAGTTTGTTGCATCAAACTACTTTAGGTTAAAAACTTTAACTAATGAGAGCCCTAAACATTGTTGCCAATAATAAAGTTAAAAAATGAATGGGATGACCGAATGGTTAAGTTTTATTTTGAAAAGTATTCAAAGTTTGTATATAAATTGGCCAAAAAAACGCGTTTGACACATAGTATGGTTTGACAACTGACATTTGTCTTTCAAATTCGTTGGTTGTGAAATTTTTATTATTTCGGTATTATTTTCTTTGTGAGTAAAAATCTCAAAACGAAAACAAAAACGTGAACGAACGTGAACAAATAATTAACTCAACATTTATTTCGCCATTGTTCTTTGAAAAAATGGTCAGGATAAGTCAGGGAAAAGTCAGGGAATTTATTTGGACTTTAACAGTGGACACTCTGGTAAACACTATTGTAACTTACGTTCCAAATAACTCACATGCACATTTTTGCTACTTTTAACGACACACCTACCCTGTTCAATTTTCGCCCTTCTTCCCCACGACACTACCAAGGCGCACCACTGGTAGTGTCGCGGGTATTTTTTTTCCTTCTACACTACCGGCCCAGTAGTGTCGTAGGTAAATGAAAAATTCCATACATATGCATTCCCCACGATACTACCATTAAAAACTTAATTATTGTTAAATAAACTTAATTAATAAATTGTTAAAGTCCTTGTCCGCGCGACCTTGAACAAGAGAAGGAGGCCTGCCCCCCTACTCAAATGGCCACTTTTCTATTCGTTCGCTAACTTAACGATTAAAAATAAGCCATAAACCCTAAAATTGCGTGTTGGAGGCCTGACACTTCTATACAATACTACAATGTCTACTTGCAACGTGTTACTTGATCGTTTAATTGTTTATTTTCAAGCTTTAAGTTAGCGAACGAATAGAAAAGCCCCCCTTGTTATATTTCCGAAATGGCCGAAAACCATAGGGGGCCGGCAAACCGGCTAGCTCACCCTACTTTGTTTACATACCAAATTTTATTTATTTTACGAAAAATAGCTACTATAATAGGTTAAAATTGTGCTTACGTGTGAAAAGAAACATTTCTAGATTGCCCGCTAATTTTTTGCTGAACAATACGGAGCATTTTGCCCATTTTTGTACCAATGTTTCGCCACGAGCTCTAGCATCACACTGACAACGCGATATCGTTTACTGAGGCTATCGGTCACAGTAAGTGGCTAAGGGGTAAAGGCGAATATGGCTGTCATTTCGCGTCCAGTGGTTGATTCGTCCAAGATATAAAACTTTAAAAGTAAGTAGTACATAACCCTTCATTTATACGACTTGTTTGCTTGTACAGTACTAGGTTTTGTCCGTGCATTTTCTTTGAAAATATCAACGCAAAAGCTAATCCATTTGAGTCATTTTTTTTACTGAAATAGTTTAGGTATTGTTGAGTAATATGCATAAACAAAAGCTCAACCATTAGAGTCTGACTCGTGACTGAAATAGTATAGCCTTTGTAAATTCGCCGCCGGGTGCGGCCTGCCATAGAGTACATTGGTCGGTACGCAAATCAGCGCGATGACATCGCTGACAGCGCGGCGCGGAATGCACCCTTTGTGGTTTCCTAGGAAACCATACTCTTTGAAGGTAAGAAAAGTAAACAAATGAAAGAAAAGAAACCGTCAAAACTGTCTGAAATAAACAGAAAAGAAACTTTGTTTCAGATTTTGGATGAAGAACACTGATTTATAGTAGGTATTGTGCTAAATATGAAGAAAGGAAGCAATTAACTGGATTGTTTGTTTTTTAATTGTGAATGTCGTGTTCAGTGGCCCTATCCTTTGAATATTATTAAAATATATTTTCAAGATGTCAAATGGACATGCAAAAGCTACATTACCAGCAATCGAAATTTTACAGCGAAATGTTCGAAAAACTCCGACTTTTCATGCGAGGTACGGTATGGGTTACAGTATTTTTATTTTTACTTTACGGTATTTTTACTTTCTATAGTCTGTAGTTTTGTGAAAGGCCTATGAAAAGCTTCTGGATAATAATTTTCAATTCGATGCCTTAACATGGGTAGCATTAGTATGTCATGCTCTCTTTAATCATTTCTGCGGTGGTGTCGTGTGATGCGGGTCGTTACGTTCCCTCAAATATGGTTGAGCGAAGCGATCGCTGGTTCATGCGTCATGCTCGTGAACGGGTGCTGCCAGTGGTAATGGGTCTGCTTCTGACTGCCTATCTTAACGCATATTGAATTTTATGTTTTTTTTCTCTCTTGTAACAGCCTGGACTGAATAATAAGTTCAAACTTTGAATTTAGCTTGATCCCTGTAAATTGATTAAGAAATTTGAAATTCATTAAGTAATGAGCTAATTCAATAATGTTATTTACTTGTAAATCTTTGTTAATATAAATTCTGGAAACGATATACATATTTGTAAATATCGTTCCATCTGATAAAGCTGACAAGTTTTTTGCCATTTTTCTTGTCAGTTAAAAGACGTCATAATGGGTAGTAGGGTAAAAGAATTGACGATTTAAAAATGCTTATCATGTGAGCTTAATTAAATAAAGTATTTTTCACTTTTTCAGTTATACTAAAGCAATATTTACTTCAATAATGAGCATCCTTACTAATAATCCTTACTAATATTATAAAGGGACTATAATACTTGGCGTTCGTGGACTATGAGAAAGCCTTTGATTCGATTGAAACCTGGGCGGTGCTGCAGTCTCTCCAAAGGTGCCAAGTGGACTATAGGCACAGAATACATAATAGTACAAGTACAGAAGATCCACTCCGCAAAGTCATTTAAATAAATAACTACTCTATTCCATACCCAATAAAGTGCAATTCAGGTTGCACGCCGCTCTCTTGCCTACAGTTATATACACCTAGAAGTTGCCTCTCTTTCTATCGCGTAGCTCTTATCTCTTCTAACGACTTCAGGGTTTCTTCTTTTAAATAATAATTAAATAACTGGTAGTTAATTTATTACAAGTTATGTGTTTGTGAAATAATGTGTAGTTAAATACGTTTAAAAAAAACATAGGCTAGGTACAGTCAACGCCACATCAGACTATACATGCTGGCTTTAAAGCAATTGGCTTTATTACGAAATGAAATTGTAATTATTATTGGGATTTTGTCAATGAGAAGCCAGGAGACTTTTATTCGCTTCTTTATTACCACTTTTCTCATTATAAATTTATTACATCTTCTCTTAGCTGAGCCCAAATTCGTATCGTCAAACTATCGACTGACATGTGTGGCAGATTGTCAACCTTGAGATTCGAACATACCATAGATATCCCATGGAGGTCGGAAGCCTCCCGCAACACACCCCCTCAATCTGCTACACATGCTGACCATCCTGACTAAAACACTTTTCTACCTATCTGTACAACACTATGATAAATTTCGAATCACCTGCCAAACTTATAATAAACTTCTTAAATCCTACCAAGTTACATTAACCTTTAACCCAACCCAGGAACCTAACTCTAACCTAACCCAGACGACAAAATTTCTACACATACAATAATCCAAACCAAGGACCTGACCTAACTAAACCAAAGAATTATCAAAATACACTTGGATATCAAAAACATTTCATTTTAAATGATGATTCATTTACTTTCTAATCCCACACCCCCTTAAATGAATCATTATTTAACGCACCCCCTTAACGAACACAAGCACCCCCTTAATTCTATATTCTATCTTCTAATAAACTTCTTCATCTCTATCTCTATCTTCTTCTCATAAAATAATTCTTCTCAAAACTATCTTGCTCCTACTCAACTTCTTCAATATTATAAAATAACTCCTTCTCTACCTCTTCATATAAAATCTCCTTCTCGACATCTTCTAAAAACCTCTCCTTCTCGACATCTTTTATTTTAAAACCTCTCCTTCTCAACATCTTCATTAAATTCTCCTACTCGACATCTTCTTTATAAACCTTTACTCCCACTCAACATCATCTTCATTATAAAACTTCTTCTACTTTTCTCCCACTCGACTCTTCATCCTTAAAAAAACTTCCTCCTTCTTCATCATCATTACATTATAAAACCTTCTCGACTTCATTACACTAATTGGCAAAAATATATTCTGCAAAAATAAACTTCTTCCAAAATAATAAAATTCTTCATAAATATGCCTTACATTTTTCCTTTCTTCATTTTTATTCATCTCATTTCTTTTCATTTAGTTTCATTCCATTTATTTTCTCTCGACTTCATTTGTTTTATAGTAGGTATGTTTTGTTACCAAAAAAATTTTTTACTCCATCTGCACTCCTGGCTTCTTTTCGAAAGCGTGCTGGGCGCATAACCTTTTGGTATTTTCAAATGAGAAGCCAGGGCCCTATTCAATAAAACTTACAATCCTACAAATTTGTCAATAAGTGACATATTTGTCAAGTTGTATGACAAGTGCTGTTCAATAAACCTTACAATTATGTAAGAATTTTACAACTCAAAATCTTACAAATATTACAATTATAAATGCTGTTCAATAAACGTTTACATATGTAGAAAACGCCTGTAGATTTCGATGACAATATTGTATCTACAAATTTGTAGTTGTAATTTACAAATTACATAAATTTGTAAACTGTTGTTGTCCATCAGCCATTTTTATGTCCCCACTACTGGGGCACAGGCCTTCCTTATGGGTGGATAAGGAGGACGGGCCATAACCATAATGCGGGCCCAATGCGGATTGGTGGGTGTTAATGACTGCTAATGCAGCCGGGACCAACGGCTTAACGAGCCATCCGAAGCACGGAGCAGCTCGAGATAATACATTTTTGGTCACCCATCCCATGAGCGACTCTTGCGAACGTTGCTTAACCTCCGCAATCGGTGGGCCAGCCGCTAAACCACTGCGCCACCGAGCTCCTCGAAATTTTTGTTGAAGATTCTTAATTAACGAGGATAGATTTCAAAAATCTTAGAATTTTAAAATAATCGATAGTTGCCTTACTTACCCTAAACTTCTCATTAAATGTGAAATCAGTCACATCATAAAGAAAAAAATATTATGTTTTTAATAAATATTTTTCTTTGTCGTTCGATTAGCACGATTTCATCGTTATCACTCCTCTCACTACAAATTTTGGTAAAAAAGCAGCTAAAACAAAAAAAAATGCCGAGTTATAAAATTTTACCGAGGGTGCGGTCACCTGTCAGAAATGTAATACAATTCTACAAATAAGTAAACTTGTAAATACAATTATGCGTTCAATAAAGCAGTTTTTCCTACAAATTTGTAAATTGTCACCTGTAACAGGAAAATGTTTATTGAACAGAAATATGTTAAATTGTAAGTACAATTCGACAAATATGTAAATTTTCCACCATTACAAATTTGTAACTTGTATTTTTTATTGAACAGAAACTTGTAAAATTGTCACCTGTCACCTGTAATTGTAAATTGTAAATTGTAAGTTTTATTGAATAGGGCCCAGGAGACTTTTATTCGCTTCTTTATTACCACTTTTCTCATTATAAATTTATTACATCTTCTCTTAGCTGAGCCCAAATTCGTATCGTCAAACTATCGACTGACATGTGTGGCAGATTGTCAACCTTGAGATTCGAACATACCATAGATATCCCATGGAGGTCGGAAGCCTCCCGCAACAATTATAATTAATTTTATTTCGAAAGTAGGTAGGTAAGTAAGTACCTACCTAATCAATAAATTATTATTTCAATATATAGTATATAGTTGGGCGAAGATTGTTTAGCAATAAGAATAAACGGATCCTAGTACTAACTAGGTACCTAATAGACAAGCACTTCTTACGTTTTGATGTCGTTTGGGACTTTTGGGAGAGTGAAAAACGTGAGGTTCGGATCCTTTTTATTCGTATTAAGGCATACTATCGAAATCGAACTGCTAATGTGCGACCCAGCCGGCACGCGGTAGCCCTCTGAAATTAGTCCGTCCGGACGGACCCGCTACCTACTTATAGCTTTGTACCTAAAGCGCGGAGTGCGCCTAGCCTGCTATAGGTATATCGAGGTGTTGAGGTACTTATGCCAAAATGCCACCATGACGATCCCAGTACAGAACCAGAACACAAATCCTATCCAACTGCAGCATGGTGTGAGACAGGGAGACGTTATTTCTCCGAAACTGTTCACAGCTGCGTTGGAGGACATCTTTAACCTCTTGGACGCATCAACATTAATGGCCAGTACCTAACACACCTTCGTTTTGCCGATGATATAATCCTTATGGCTGAGACCATGGAAGACCTGAACACAATGCTCGAAGACCTCCGTAGTGCTTCCCAAAGAGTGGGTCTTAGGATGAACATGGATAAGACGAAAATTATGTCAAATGCCCATGTTGTACCCTCTCCAGTTCATGTTGGGAACACTACACTTGAAGTTGTTGACCATTACGTATACCTAGGACAGGCAGTCCAGTTAGGTAGGTCCACCTTCGAGAAAGAGATCTCTCGTCGAATCCAACTGGGGTGGGCAGCATTCGGGAAGCTTCGAAAAATCTTCGCGTCCGACTTACCTCAGTGTCTCAAGACGAAAGTCTATGAACAGTGTGTGTTGCCAGTGATGGCTTACGGCAGTGAAACGTGGCCGCTAACTATGGGTCTCATAAAGAGGCTCAAGGTCACTCAGCGTGCAATGGAGAGAGCCATGCTCGGCGTTTCCCTACGTGATCAAATCAGAAACCAGGAGAACTAAAGTAACCGACATCGCTCAAAGGATTGCTCAGCTGAAGTGGCAATGGGCGGGACACATAGCGAGAAGAACCGATGGCCGTTGGGGCAGAAAGGTTCTGGAATGGCGACCGCGCACCGGACGACGCTCCGTGGGTAGGCCCCCGACAAGATGGACTGACGATCTGGTGAAGGTCGCAGAAAGCCAGTGGATGCAGGCAGCGCAGGACGGATTGTCGTGGAGATCCTTAGGGGAGGCCTATACCCAGCAGTGGGTGTCGTGTGGCTGATATGATGATGATGATGATGAATATTATAAATGCGAAAGTCCGTTTGTTTGTTTGTTTGTTACGCCTTCACGTCCTAACTACTGAACCGATCATCATGAAATTTTGCATACACGTTGTCAGGGGTACAGAGAAGGACATAGGGTACCTTTCATCCCGAAAAAAAGTATTGTTCCTGAGGGATAGCAAAAAACCTTTCCACGCAGACGAAGTCGCGGGCGGCCGCTAGTTGATTATAACTGTAATTATAGTGGCGGTCACAAAGACACCCAGTCAATTTGCATACAAACAAGGTAACTTTGAGGCCTTGATTCGCAGCCAGGGATTGACCTAGCTGTGATCTGATGATGGCCATCCTGGGAGTGAATTTAGGAGATTCAGATCGCTGTACACACTCAACTGATTTGATCAGCATTCTAAGAGATATAAGGATCAGAGTTTTCAGTTTCAGAATTTCCATACATTTTTATGCTAATTTCTCAGTTTTTTTCAAACATATTAGAATGTTGATCAAATCAGTTGGGTGTGTTGTGTATAGCAAACTGAATCTCCTCCATTCACTCCCTGAATGGCATCAGATCACAGCTAGGTCAATCTCTGGTGGAGAACCAAGGCTTCAAAGTTACCTTGTTTGTATGAAAATCAACTGGTGTCTTTAATAGGCATGTTGACTATTTTTTTATTTTATGTTACATAAATTACACCTCAAAAAAAAGAAAAATTTGTATAAGAATTATTTCGCTAGCATGAAAAATAGCCTGGGATATCACAGTTTGAAATGCCCAGACTCAACTGAAAACGCTCCATACTAACGGCTACCAAGTTATGACGTCACGCCTTCCTACGTTGTATGCAACGCGTAGGAAATTTGTTCGGCAGCTATATTAAATATTGTGTTTATTAAAATGGTTTCTTTGACAAATTTGCTATAAATTTTACGGACTAATTAAATGTATTATTTATTTTAACTTTATACTTTTTAAATGGACTTGTCCACCCAACTTTGAAGGGTCACAAAACAAATAATACGCAATATATAAAACCAAGAGGTATACAAGCTACTCCAAAAGTTTGATATGTTTACGATTTTTATTAGTATTTCGTTATTTTATTCATAAATCTACATCCCTATTATGTGACCACCGTTGTTCATGGTAATGTGTTATTAGGCTATTACATATTTCAATAACCCAATTTGCAGGAGACCTCGAGATATACCTTTTCATCTGCCACATAAAAAGTTGTTAGAAGAGATTGAATTTGTCAAACCAGAGCCGGAACCATTGGTAAGTGAACCACAATCCAATAATCTAGTTCTTAATAGCCTTCGATTAATAATATCCTAGCTTCACGAACAACAGCATTCAAATGTGGCACCAACTGCCGAGTGTTTCGCAGGTTGTCTGGTTCGCAATTCGTCTGGCAGACAAACTGCGAATTTTTCTTCTCAATTCGTCTGGCGTTTTGTTCTTTGTATTTTTCTAATTCGCAATTTGTCTGGCAGACGAATTAATAATAAAAATTCGTAGTTCGTCTGGACTTTTACCATTGTTAAATCCAGACGAATTGCGAAAACATTTTTTTACCATTGCCACTCGAAAAAGTGCGTTTAATTCAACGATAACAGTGAATAATACGCTGTTTTATTCACCGAGTGAATAAAAATATTTTAAATTTGGAACAAGCGCGCATCGTATGAATTATGTACAAAAAAAATAAAACGTGCTGAAAGTATGGAGCTATTCCATAGATAATTTTCTTTAGGTTCTTTTTAGTCTCTTATCTTTGGATTCTTTTTTGAACTTATAGTTTCACTATTTTCTAACGGTTAAATTACCGATTACCTATCTAAATAATAAAATTTGATAACTATAAATAGGTAGGTACTATAGGTGTAAGTACTGCTATTATGTTTTCTCGCAGCCAATGGTAAAAAGTAGAGTACACAACTCGTGAAAAAAAATTTCATCTCGGTCCTCTGTATCCCTCGTTTCGCTCAGGATTCTACTCTAGAATCCTTCGCTGCTCTCGGGATCCAACATAGTACCTCGAACTAAATTCCTTCTTTTTTCACTTGTTGTATAATCTACTATTATCACTTTGTCTAGATCGTATAGGTACACAGGCAGATTAGTTATTCTGTGCTGGCAGTCTGAAAAAATCGTAATGGATGACTAATGAATAAAGTAGTAACTAAATAAGGTCAATGATTGTAGGTACTTCGTTATGATTTTAACAATTATTTGTTAACATTTAAAAAAATACATTTCGGGCGTTAAGTACCTGACACCAAAATTTGTCTGCTGAAGGAACTGATATGAAAAATTAGCAGTTCGTCTGCCGCGGACAAACTGATATAAACAATAAAGCAGTTCGTCTGGCAGACAAACTGATATAAAAATTAGCAGTTTGTCTGGCTGACAAACTGATATAAAAAATTAGCAGTTCGTCCGGCAGACGATCTGCTAATTTTAAAAAGAAACCAGACGAATTGTAGAATACAGACAAATTGCGAACCAGACAACCTGCGAAACACTCCAACTGCCAAACAACAAGCGATTCAAAATTTTA
Source organism: Agriphila tristella (assembly GCA_928269145.1). NCBI lineage: Eukaryota > Metazoa > Arthropoda > Insecta > Lepidoptera > Crambidae > Agriphila > Agriphila tristella. Next base: position 16,966,860 of record OV743430.1, read on the forward strand.
ACCTTTCTAAATTCAACTTTAAATAGTAAGAAACAACTAACTAACATCGGCACAGTTTTAATATTACTAACAGTTGTCCGACTCATGTACTTGCGAGGGGCAACGATGGGGGAGCGGCAGAGTCGGCGAGCGCAATCTCCTCTAGTTTGCGCTCTCTAACTTGAAGGGGTGTACGTTTTAAGAAGCGTAACGAAATTTCAAAACATCATAATGGTTTACAGGATTTGTTCCGTTTTTGATTGTTAATCAACGTCAAGGTTTGATAGGGACCATCAAACTGAACAAATCTTACTATGGACAAACTTTGAAATTGCGAAAAATCTATCAGTGTTGTTTCTGTTTTGTCTGTTACGATATTATTCTTGAAAAGGCTCTATTGACTATTTTAATTTTTTCGTTAATTACAAATCAAAACTTTCATGTAAAATATTTGAGTAGTTTTTGTTGTGACAACCCTGACCCTTGACGGAGTTTCTGTGCGTATACCTACGCAGTGGCGGCATGTATTTATTAACAAAGGAGTCGGTTTACTGGTAGGTAATTTATTATACTGTGACATCGGTGTTGATTTACGCACGGCATGATCTAACTCCTGAGGAGGCTCCGGGTTGGGGCGAAACACGTGTAGAGTAGCGTAATTGGTGAAGGTGCAAGGTGTGTTGCTGTCTTGCTAAATGCAGGTATTGTGCACTGATATTTTGTAGTGTGCATGTGCATATTTTTGCGGGCAGGCGGGCGGTGCATCTTGCATATATCGTTTGCGGAAGTAAGCTACCTACATATATTTCTTTTTTCAAAATGGTTTGTGACTTGCGCCAAGTAGCCCGTTGGAAATAGACATTAAATTCGCAAAGCGTGATGTAGTTCTGCATTTTTGGTATGTTGTATGGGTCTGTTAGGGTTAGGGTTGCCAACCCTACTATATAATATAGTATCCTACTATATTGAGGGCTCGCCTACTATATTTTTTGAAAAAATATATAGTAGGCAAAACTACTATATTTTTTCAAGTGAAAAAATTAAATAAAAGCAACAAGAAATATATATGCACCTAAGTAATTGCATAATACTTTTTGTGATTAAACATTTGTCCTTATGGTTGTTGAATAACTTATGAAAATGTTAGTATAATTATTTAAGTATGAAAAATGCAACTTCTTTAAAATCCTAAAATTGTACATACAAAACTGCAACCTGCTATATTTTTTTGAACTTTTTCGCCATTTACTATATTTTTACACTAAAAATCTTGAAACTACTATATTTGATCCAAAAAAAGTTGGCAACCCTAGTTAGGGTAGTGTGAATCCAAATTTGCAACTTCGAAAAACTTGTGGAAACCATAGATATAGTATATTAAAAAGGGGTAGATGCGCTACCGAGCGACCGGGTGTAAGGGATAGATATATTATGACGTCAAAATATGGGGCTGCCATGATCACAAAAAAAATACCCTAAAATGCAGTCGGAATCGTTACAGTACTTGAATGAGCGGTTTTCAAAAGGCAGTTTAAGAAAAAAAGTAGTACCTAAAAGACGGCTAGATGTCGTTGTTCAACTAAGTACCTAACTTTTTCAGAAAAAAGCAAAGGATTTTGTCAATTTGACAGTCAATTTTGGCATGGTTATGGCAAACTACTCCTCTTTAGGGAGTCATTTTTGCCAGTATCGAGTGTCTTTTACTCAGTGGTATACTCAGCTGCTAGGAAAAATAAAAAAAAAACCTACCTAGTTGAATAACGCCATCTATCAACATAAAAATAGACTAAAATTCTCAGCTGTCAGAAAACTGAAAGTCAACATTTTGACTCGCTAATTAAACAAAGTATTGCAAGCGAAAACGCGAAAATAAGTGGTCCCGACCGACCACTCTTTTTGTGATAAACTATATTGAATTTTTGACAATTACACCCTGTTATAATATGACAAACAAACAGACAAACAGACACACTTTTTTTATTCTTACTCTATTACTATGTTTCCATCGCTTCAATTTTTTTTTTATATTTGTAATATGAAAAATATTATTAGAAAAGTAGAAATTTACGAAAAACCATTTTATATTATTATTCTAGTTCAGTTTATTTCATCATGTACCTGTAACAGCACTTTGCACGTTTATTTTATTTTATTTTAATTTTATTCAGGACAGCAAACAGCGGTACAATACATATTACAATTATCATTTAAATAAACTAGTACTCATTGCACCACCAGCACCGTTATCCCCATCTTAACTATATATAACATAGCCTCTAATTTTCATAAGTTTATTCGTGTAAAAAAGACGGAGCTTGATAAATGTAAAACTATGTGCTTGATCACATGCGATGTTGCCGTTCTGCTCAACTTCATGGCTTGGACAATATAGAAGGCTATGCTTCTATCCATTTCTCACGAATTTTATCTTCCGTCGGAAATCTGGAAAAATCAAATCGCTTGAAATTCCCTGAAATATGGGGTAATTTTTGGGGAAAAATTTCTATGTGGGTAGGCATCCGGAAATCGATTTATAAACCTACTGATTTTAGTGGACGTCAATTTTAAGCTGGCTTCTATTACGTAGATTAATACGCAATTTTCCCGGTTTGCATGTCAAATGTTTCCGAGGTTATTTTTAGAAATAAATTTTAGATTTTTCCTATTTATCAGGTTTTTCATGATATAACTAATGATTTAGCTCAGAAACTTGGTTCCTGTGAGATTTGAGAAAGAAATACGTGATCAAAATATAGAAAACAGTGTACTTACGCATGAAATGTAACACCCGCTTATTTTCTTTATTTGTTGCTTTTGCAGCCAAATATTGAACATCCCACCATTTTGTAGGCTGGACACAAACACTACACATTCGATTTATAAGAAATTTTATGTATTAATTAGGTAGTAATCCACAAAACCTTTAATTTCTTTGGCACTTTTGAAATAACCCCACTTGTTTGTTTTGCCTAGTTGAACTGTGCCTATAACCCGACCATGAAAAAAAGTCCGGTCGGTGATAGAGATAAAACATGAAACTCTTCTCTATTTCCTCCTATAGGAATCTCAATAAGACGATCTCGCTCTATCAAAGCATGTCAGACCCTTGGTGGAAACTGAGAAAATCGAGAAAAACTACGGCTTTTTTCACTATCTGCTCTCCAGGGCCAAAACTATGCATTGTTTGCGAACAATGTTTTCTACACTTATAAACTGTATTAAATTACCTACAATTTGAGCCTAATTGCTGCTCTATTGATCCCATAGAAGCTAAGCTATTGCACTTCAAAGATGACCAATTTTTCAAAAAAATTGAAAATTTCTGGTTCTACTCACGTATTTCGTTAAATATTGGCAAAACCGCTTGTCTTATAAAGAAAAGGTACTCAAAACAATTTGTGGTAAATTTAATAACCTTTTATTAAAGCCCAAAATAAAGTCTGTAGAGCTAGCAGTTCACTTAAAATTTAAAAAATAAATAAAAGAAGGTAAACTGAGTTATAGAGACAAAAGACTAAATATACAACGTGTTACAAAAAAATCCCCTAATGCCGAATATGGTAGATAGGGACCATCAAGCTGAACAACTTTTACTATGAAACCAACTCTGAAAAAATCAGCTGTTATCTATAAAAATTAATAACGAAAATACCAAATAGTATGAAACAGCTGATTTTTTTTTCATGATTTCAGAGTTGGTCCCATAGTAAAAGTTGATAAGTTTGATGGTCCCTATCTACCATATTCGGCATTAGGGGTTTTTTTGTAAAACGTTGTATATAAGGTGGTACCAAATGTTCTGATGATACTTAAACAGGTGATAGTGTTGCTTAAACTGAATAACTTTCTCCAAGGAACATAGGTCGAAAAACGAAAAAAAATTTTCATACTTCCATACAAAATGTACTGGTCAGCTGATCAACTTACTATGGAAAGGCGAAAAAAAAATTCGTTTTTTGACCTATGTTCTATGGAGAAAGTTGTTCAGTTTAAGCAACACTATCAGATAATTTGGTACCACCTTATATTTTAGTCCTTTGTCTCTATAACTCATTTTACCTTATTTTAGTTTTTTGCGATTGTAAGTGAACTGCTAGCTTTACAGACTTTGTTTTAAACTCTAATAAAAGCTTATTAAATTTACTACAAATTATTTTGAGTACCTTTTCTTCATAGGATAAGTGGTTTTTCCAATTTTTCACGAAATAAGTTTGTAAACTTGAAAATTTCAATGTTTGGGTAAATTAGGTCATTTTCGGAGAGCCATATCTTGGCTCCTGTGGAGTCAATATAGAGCTGCAATTGAGCTTAAAATGTAGGTACTTTAATGCAGTTAATTTCTAAAGAAAACATTGTTCGCAAGAAATGCATAGTTTTGGCCCTGGAGCGCAAACATTTCTAAAATTTCACAGTTTTTCAGAAACTGCTACCTGCTTAAGCTTTTATCGTTTTTTCTGCAATGGAGTAACAAAGAGCAATTATTTTTAGTTCTTTATATAGCAAGAAGTAGTAGCATCTTACTCAAATAAAGCATTTACGAAATTAGAAAGACCTCTTTGAAATATTTTAATTGGATTTTTTATTGAAAATTTCACAAAAACAAAATTTGTTTTTTAAAACATTTGCTTTAATTTCCGTATGGATAAAGAATAACACAGGTTTTATTACTGTGCATTGTAGACCCATATTGTAACTCTCTAAATATCAAAAAAAAAAAAATTTTGAATAACTAAGATTTTTAAATTAATTTTAAAATGAATGAAAATGGTATTATTATAAAATATATATTTTGAAATATCTTGAAAATGGTTCACTTTTGCATTACACCATTTTGGGTCAGTATTGTTGCAAATGACCTCCCCCATCACCCCTTATATGATTCCGGTCTAATTTCCAATAACCCTGTATACATTAAGTCTTATGCCTCCATAACCCATTTTACCTATTTTGGTTTTTTTGAGATTGTGAGTGGACTAAAAAGTCTCACATACTTCGTCTTGGGCTATAAAAGCTAAATAAACGTGCAACAAAATATTTTTGTAACTTTTCTTCATATGACAAGCTGTTTTGTCAATATTTCACGAAATACGTAGATAAAACCGGTTTTTTTTTTTTGAAAAATTGGTCATCTTTGAAGTGCAATAGCTTAGCTCCTATGGGGTCAATAGAGCTGCAATTAGGCTCAAATTGTAGATAATTTAATACAGTTAAGAAATGTAGAAAACTTTGTTCGCAAAAAATGCATAGTTTTGGCCCTGAAGAGCAAATAGTCTTAGAGTAAGACGGGCTTCTACAGAAAGAGAAGCCATACGAAGCGTTCCCCTCTGCCGAAGTACAAGCCCAAATGGGCATACGCATTAGTAAAACCAGTTGCGCCCGGATTTCTTTCTAGACCGAGTCCAGTCGCGCATGTGAACGCTGCTCTGTTTAAAATGTCGATTTGATGAGGTTTTTGCTGTTAAAAGAGGTCTCGAACATCAAGTATACAAAAAGATGGTGTTACATTTCACATGAAAGTAAATTTGTATCATATTATTGCTATTTGTTTACATTAAAACATTAAATTCGTATATTTTATTCTTGATTAGTTGTCAGATTTGTTCAGTGACATCGGGTCTGCTAGTCCATGGCTCGTCCGTACAAATTTCAGATCTGTCGCTAGATAAATCCGAGTTCTCACCGATGGACAACTTAGTGATGTTACCGTTAAATAATGTTTGTCGATAAAGTGTTGGTCAATCTGGCCCTGATTCTGCGTCAAATTAATTTGCGTGATTTTTGGCATGATTTGCGCTGCACTGGTGTGAGCGAGACAGATATCGCGAAATAAATGTCGAAATAGTAGATTATACAACAAGTGAATAAAAAGGGAATTTAGTTCGAGGGACTAACGGCCGTTTGCACTAAACTTAAGAATCGCCTAGTTTTTTCCAAAGTACAACTCGAGCAAGATAATTAGGCGCATGATAGCTGCATGACAGCTAAGTTCATGACACCGTTTTAATTTGGTCGAGTTATAGTTAGGAAAGACTTATGCGATTCTTAAGTTTAGTGCAAATAGCCGTAAGTATTATACAAAGAACCGAGATGAGTTTTTTTTCACGAGTTGTGTACTCTACTTTTTACCATTGAAATCATATCTCTTTCAATATACCACCTCGAATGAGGTACCTATCACATTATGATAAATCAGGCCATTTTTGAGACATTGAATGTACAGTTTCTTAGAAAAATAATGATATATTTTACTATATTGACGACATTATCAAAATCAGTTTGCTATTTTTTATTCAACGGTCGGTCAAAATTCAAACTGTTTGGTGGCAGTACTGTCATGGAGCGATGTTCAGTGTCAGCATCCTGAGCCCAACGTCCCTGGGTACACATTAGTCACAACCCAATCACCTACACTCTCGAGCTTTTTGTATAAAGCTCGAGCGTATAAAAATGACCTCTTTGTTGTTATTCACCCCATCGTAAAATGATTGAGTTTGTAACCTTTATTCCTTTTTCCGTATCGATATTGCTGCATCGACAGTTGAGCCCAGCACTTTATGTCAAAAACGTGTCATATTTTGATGTGTGACTCATCCGTACACAATTTTTTGCTGTTTTGTTTTATTTTTTATGTGTGAGTGTCGTCATTACAGTGTTGTTTTTGTATGTGGGTATGCGGAACTGCACTTGTGTGCATCCCCCCCCCCCGCAAAAAATGCCAGAATAATTTGAATAGAGTTTAATCGCTAAGGCTTCTCCCTTCGTGAAAAACGAAGCCTTTGTTGCTCGAAGACTATATCTATGTTAATAACCTTAGAGTAAGACGGGCTTCTACAGAAAGAGAAGCCATACGAAGCGTTTCCCCTCTGCCGAAGTACAAGCCCAAATGGGCATACGCGTTAGTAAAACCAGTTGCGCCCGGATTTCTTTCTAGACCGAGTCCAGTCGCGCATGTGAACGCTGCTCTGTTTAAAATGTCGAATTGATGAGTTTTTTGCTGTTAAAAGAGATCTCGAACATCAAGTATACAAAAAGACGGTTTTACATTTCACATAAAAGTAATTTTTTATCGTATTATTGCTATTTGTTTACATTTAAACATTAAATTCGTATATTTTATTCTTGATTAGTTGTCAAATTTGTTCAGTGACATCGGGTCTGCTAGTCCATGGCTCGTCCGTACAAATTTCAGATCTGTCGCTAGATAAATCCGAGTTCTCGCCGATGGGCAACTTAGTGATGTTACCGTTAAATAATGTTTGTCGATAAAGTGTTGGTCAATCTGGCCCTGATTCTGCGCCAAATTCATTTGCGAGATTTTTGCATGATTTGCTCTGCACTGATGTGATCGTGACAGATATCGCGAAATAAATGTCGAAATAGTTGTAGTTAGGAAATACTTATGCGATTCTTATCCAAGCTGAATACTGACCGTAAGTAGTACTGTTAAATAAACTATATTCAAATTAAAGCAAATAACACTGCTAAGAGCTGAATAGTAGCCGAAGATTCAGCATCGCTCTGTATAACTTAAAATCGCTTATTATTCACTCTTATGGTTGAATTAAACGCACTTTTTAGAGTGGCGATGGTAAAAAAGCAATTATTCAATGATGTAACTGTGATCAACGTTAAGACGGGGAGCGATCACCGATTGTTGTAAATTCAAATAGTTGGGTGTGCAGATGGCAGTACTGTCATGGAGCGATGTTCAGTGTCAGCAGCCTGAGCCCAACTTCCCTGGGTACACATTAGTCCCAACCCAATCACCTACACTCTCGAGCTTTTTGTATAAAGCTCGAGCGTATAAAAATGACCTCTTTGTTGTTATTCACCCCATCGTAAAATGATTGAGTTTGTAATCTTTATTCCTTTTTCCGTATCGATATTGCTGCATCGACAGTTGAGCCCAGCCCTTTATGTCAAAAACGTGTCATATTTTGATGTGTGACTCATCCGTACACAAATTTTTGCTGTTTTGTTTTATTTTTTATGTGTGAGTGTCGTCATTACAGTGTAGTTTTTGTATGTGGGTATGCGGAACTGCACTTGTGTGCATTTCCCCCCCCCGCAAAAAATGCCAGAATAATTTGAATAGAGTAATATCGCTAAGGCTTCTCCCTTCGTGACAAACGAAGCCTTTTGTTGCTCGAAGGCAAATAGTGAAAAAAGTCTTAGTTTTTCTCGATTTTCTCAGTTTCCACAGGTTTTTCGAAGTTGCAAATTTGAATTCACACTACTCTAACAGACCCATACAACATACCAAAAATGCAGAACTACATCACGCAAGAAGCAGACACTGACCCAGTTGTCCTAATCGCAAGGGTCGTCAGTCTGTAATTTTCCTATGACATAAATTTATAATAAAAAAAATATAACATTTAAAGTGAAATTATGTGCATCCAATCCAATGTTATAAAAATATCAATGTACTAATATTACTTAGGTATTTGCTTTTTTAAAAAAAAAACCTCACTTTACATGGGTAGTGCTGCTATTTTTCTAAAATCTGAGATGTTTATTTAATCGACATTAGTTATTTTTAATGTCTCGCTGCTGGGGCACAGACCCACCACGCCGCCGGTCCAATTCAGATTGGTGCCCGCCCAGACTAGCGGCTTAATGTGTCTCCTAAAGCACGGAGGAACTCAAGATAATAATTTATGGTTACCCATCCTATGGCAGACCCTTGAGAAAGTTGCTTAACCACCGCAATCTCAGGGCCAAGCACTAAACCGCTGTGTCACCGAGCTCCTCGAATTAATATAGGTATTTTTCAAATTGTTTATGATATACATGTATTATTTTCATAGACCGGGTTTACTGCGGCTCAAGAAGAAAGATACAGAAAAGAACGAAAAATAACCAATTTGCAATTAGAACCAATAAAACCAGAAGATGGTGAGAAATTTATAGTGATAAAAGAAGTTTAGAATAAAAGAAGTGATGGGGAAGTTTCCGAAATCTTGAAAACAAATAATGAATGAAAAGTTAGACATAATGGAGATAAAAACGACTTTTCCAATAACTTATGTAAAAAAACGGCCAAGTGCAAGTCGGATTCGGGCACGAAGGGTTCCATACCAAAAACGGCAAAAAAAACATGTTTGTTGTATGGGAGCCGCCCTTAAGGGTCCGTTATAGGAAAACATGGTATGCGGGGCTCATTTTTAGGGTTCCGTGCCCAAAAGGTAAAAACGGGACCCTATTACTAAGACTCCGCTGTCCGTCTGTCTGTCTGTCTGTCACCAGGCTGTATCTCATGAACCGTGATAGCTAGACAGTTGAAATTTTCACAGATGATGTATTTCTGTTGCCGCTATAACAACAAATACTAAAAACAGAATAAAATAAATATTTAAGGGGGGCTCCAAAATAACAAACGTATTTTTTGCCGTTTTTTGGTACGGAACCCTTCGTGCGTGAGTCCGACTCGCACTTGGCCGGTTTTTTATATAGAAAACGTAAAGTTGTAGCCACAAAAAAACATACGGGCCCCTGTGGTACAGCTTTTATTTAATGGCCACCATACCATAAAAAATTAGGGCCCCTGTGGTAGAGCTCTTATTTAATGGCTTTCGGTGGAAATCAGCTCTGATGCAGCTATTACTGCAGTCCATACAGTTTCTGTATGGACTGTACGCATATCGAATTCTAAGTGTGTTCAACGTACCAATACCACTTAAGGCGTTAACATGCGTCAAATCCCAATATTCAATTCAAACTATTGAAAGATTACGCGCGTGAAGCTATCATGGAAAAAATATATAATGTATACTACAATAATACACAATAGATTTAATTGAAAGCATTTATAAAAATGTTACCACCTTTGATGTAAAAAAATATTCCGTGGACCCTGTTTCTGGTCTTATTAGCAAAATTTCTCGGAAAATTCGTTTATGTTAAAACCAACCATAAAAATCGGCGGTGTTTAGTTACCTTCAATCTTAATTGAACAGATTTTTTGTAACTAACTTGAAAGCGAAGAAAAGTAATAAAAACATGTAAAAATAGAGAATTCGGTGTTAGTTCTCAACGCAACCGCCGCCGCGTTGGAACGCGCACTGATTTGGACCCAGTGTAGAGTTACGTTCGATTTCACTCCATCACGGATCGACCCGCTCGGATTGACGCATGTTAACGCCTTAATAGACTGTGCCAATACTGCCAATACCATGTGTGTAATGGGCTAATGGGACGTGCAGTCCGTACCTACGCAGCTTCACAATTAAGACATCTATAAAGATATTTGATAGAATTAACTACTGAGCTTCATTGGAAGCTTTGTATGTTAATTTTTATTTAATAAGAAAAATAATTCGAAACTTCCCTATTGCCTATTGTAAAATTGAAATTGATTTATCTGACCTCTTTCTCATTTAATATAATTTATTTGGCTTCCTAGCAAAAAAGAAAAAGACCAAAGTAAAAACAATTGATGAAATTCAAACAAAAGACCCTCTAAAAATAAAACCTGAAGTGGCATCACAGAAAGAAGTTATAGACTATGTCAAGAAAAATCCTTCCTGTGGTTTCCTGTATATGATATATGCAGTTCACCCTGAAAATGTTTATTTTACTCCCTACTACCTCAAGTAAGTATATCCCGCACCCTGATTATCTAAAAAGAAACTATTTAGGGACCGGTTGCATTTGACATACATTGCCACTTTTCTTTGGTATGTTTTTTTTTAACCCAAAAAGAAGTAGCAATGGATCACGATCATCTGTGAACTGCAACCAGTCGCTAGGTGGTTTTTAATTAGATAATCAACCCGAAGGTCAAGTTAACTCGGCACCTAAGGGGTCGTCCATTAATCACGTGAGCCTCCAAGGGGGGGGGGGGGGGGGGGGGGTAGTTGAAAAAAATCACGAAGTATCACAAGGGGGGAGGGGGGGTGTAGTGAGATATCACGTGTATTAATTTTTTTTCGTTAAACGCGTGACTTTTCACCGAAAACTGCGTGTGATTGTGATTGTTGACTCACCCACCGCTACCAGGACGATTTCCCCGCCCATCGCGACATATTCGTACTGAAAATTGTTGAGATTATTTTGTACCAAAAAAATACACGTGATTTAGAGAGGGGGGGGGTTAACGTAAAACCTCACCATGCATCACCAAGGGGGAGGGGGGGGGCTAAAAATTGGCCAAAAAAACATCACGTGATTAATGGATGCCCCCTTACCCCCTAGCCAAAGTAACATGTACAAATCTTCGTTATTGCTTCGCTTTCGAAACATGTATGGGATTGACATAAGGTTTCGTTAACAATTGAATTTTAAAACGTCAAATCCATACATATTTTGAAGCGAAGTGATAGCGAAAATTTGCAAATGTTACTTTGGCTAGGGGGACTGAAGCGAAAGCGCCCCTCTCCTTTTCTCCTTGTCTCACGCCACCGTCGTCATGCCAGAAGCAAGCATAATGGGGAATGTCCGAAAAAAACCAAATTGGCTTAACTGACCGAGCGAGCACGAAGTGCGAGCGAAGCGTCTCTGCTTCAGCTTGGGCAAAAATTCTTTCGTATGTCTGTATGTTCTCTTCTACAGGTCGCATTTCTCGACCGATTTTCGTGAAAATTTGTGAGCAGGTTCGACAATTATATAGAATTTTTTTGTCGAGCCAGATTTTTTTAATTTTTCAAAATGGCGGAGATATGTTAAAAAAACAGGTTTTACGGCTTTCCAGCGCTGTCTGTTCTCCTCTACAGGTCGCATTTCTCAACCGATTCTCGTGAAATTTTGTGAGCAGGTTTGAAATTAATATAAAAATTTTTTGTCGCGCCACTTTTTAGATTTTTTTCAAAATGGCGGAGATATGTAAAAAAAAACATATTGCATTCCTGCTTCCCGGCTCTGTCTTTTCTCCTCTACAGGTCGCATTTCTCAACCGAATTTCGTGAAATTTTGTGGGCAGGTTCGAAAATCATATAGATTTTTTTAAGTTGAGACAGTTTTTCCAAATTTTTCGTAATGGCATAGATATGTAAGAAAAATGTATTTAAGTCCGGCTTTTTGGCGCTGGATGTTCTCCTCTACAGGTCGCATTTCTCAACCGATTCTCGTGAAATTTTGTGAGCAGGTTTGAAAATAATATAGAATTTTTTGTCACGCCACTTTTTCGATTTTTTTCAAAATGGCGGAGATATATAAAAAAACATATTGCAGTCCAGCTTCCCGGCTCTGTCTTTTCTCCTCTACAGGTCGCATTTCTCATCCGAATTTCGTGAAATTTTGTGGGCAGGCACGAATTAAGTTGAGACAGTTTTTCCAAATTTTTCGTAATGGCGGAGATATTTCAGTCCGGCTTTTTGGCGCTGGATGTTCTCCTCTACAGGTCGCATTATTCAACCGATTCTCGTCAAATTTTGTGAGCAGGTTCGAAAATTACATATATTTTTTTTGTCACGCCAGTTTTTTGAAATTTTTCATAATGACGGAGAAATGTAAAAAAAACATATTTCAGTCCGACTTTCCAGCTGTCCATTATAACACGTTATTTCCTCTACAGGTCGCATTTCACAACAGATTCTCGTGAAATTTTGTGAGCAGGTTCGATAATTATATAGATTTTTTTAATTAAGCCAGTTTTTAAATCACCATTTCGAAAAATGTTTAAAATTAGAAGCGCCATCTAGCTGCGAACATACCTACCAAATAATACCAAACAGCACGTACGTACTACGTGCTTAGAAAAGCTCGTGAACAGTGTGGGAAAAAGGGTGGCGACATCTTTTAGATAATGTTTTAAACAACATACAATTTGAGCTACTTTTTAACGCGAGGTCTACAGCTCACGGAGCCACTAGTATTTTTTTTACAGGTACCTATAAAAAAGTTTCAGAATTTCTCCTCGACTTCACAGATGTACGAAAGTAACAGCAGAATGGAGATCATACCTTTGCCACTACCTGCCACAACCACAACACAACATGGTTTTAAAAAGTTTCAACACAAAATGTATAACTTTTTTTTAATACTTGTTGTGGTTGTGGCAGGTGGTGGCAAAGGTAGGTATAATCTGCATTCTGCTGTTACTTTTGTACATTAAGTCGAAAAGACTTTATTTTTTTTTAATTTTTTCAGGCAAAAATTCTAAATCTTTTTCTATTGCTAAGTGAGCTTAAGTCCTACCTGTAAAAAAATATTCAGCCAATTTGATTTTTTTCGGTCATTCCCCATTATTGTTAGCGATAACTTATCGAGGATCTATTGAAAAAAAAAATCGAGGTGGCGTCGTAAGGCAAGGAGAAAAGGAGAGGGGTCGCTTTCGCTTTAGGTGCCGAGTTAACTTGACCGGGTTGTGATTTGTGATTGTTACCTTTTGTAAGTTGTTCCTTCATGGCAATAATTTGAAACTTTCAGGGTGGTGCCTTATGAAGATATTGATAAAAAAAATTACCTCACTATTAGTCAGTGTGGAGTGACCCATTATACTAGTGAAATGGTATTTACGAAAATTGGAGCATGGGAACAAGAATATACCATATTTGTGAAGCTTACTGATGTAAGTTAATGTAATTAATAAGTAATTTTTATATCTGCCACTGTCAATGATATTTTATTTGTTTGTTTATATTTACAGTTGTGGCCATATAATTAAGAACGATTATTTTATGAGATTATTTTTTACAAACAATGTCTCATAATAAATTACATGATTTATTTTTTATTTTTTGTGGTATCGCAAAATACTTCCTTACAATTAGGACATTCGTTTAAAATATTAGTAATAAAAAAAACAGATAGATAAATTTTATACAGGATATATCGTGGCAGCGGAACCTCGGAAGTATTGGTACAGGCTGGTCACTTAATTAAGAACGCTGAATATTTTTCTTATAATTATAATTTTAATAAACAACAGTTTGTTATAGGTCACTTTTTGTTTAATATCGGTACTATTCGGTACCCTTTATTGCTGAAAACTATGAAAATCTGTTTGCTTTTAAAAAAAACTGGGAAATTGCAAAGTTGCGATAAATCTATGAGGAATAGGGAATATGCATAAGTCACCGATTTTGATGAATTTGAGCTTGATCGCTGCGGACACTTATAAAAACATGATGGAACAGGAAAAAAAAAAATTTATTATTTAAGTTTTATCACACGATGAAATCAGGGAAAAATAACAATTTTTTTTTTCATTTTCGGATATAATGCACTTTACAGTCAGATAGAATATCGAATAAGAAACAATATTTTGTATGACACATATGTACTTAAACGCAAAATTTAGGGAGATAATTGAAGATTATTGGCTAACTCCATATTAAACGCGCCGAAACACACCTGAAACGTGATGTGTGACGTCACCGTTTTGTATGGAGCGTTTTCGGCGGGTGCTGCTGCGCGCTAACTTCAAGTAACTATATCTCGAGAAAAAAACGCAAGAGAAAAGTTTTAATATTACAGTTAATTTTCTCACGCATTATACTTTTGATTAAGATTAAAAAAAAATTTGATGCATATTCCCTATTATAATAAAATTTCATGAGAAGAACTGGTCGTCCAATAATATAGCAGACCACTTGCAATGCTCGACAACAATTATTTTTCCATGCTGTAAAGCATTTTAACACGTATCAAACTAATTCAAATGTTCCACATGTGCCTAGAAATAGGAAGACATGTTGTTGAGTCGATAGAAACACCATACGTTTGGCCAAACAATATCCTTTGAGAATGAGATAAGAAACGATTTTTTTTGCAAAAACAACCCCTCGGGAATCTCGGCGTGGACCATCTGAAGGCGTTTGGTGGAAGAGAAGTTGTTTAGGAGGATAGCCAGGAAGATACCGATGTTGACATTGCGCCTTAAGCAAGCCCGTATTGCTTTTGCCAAACGTTATGAAAACTGGTCATCCCGACTGTGGAAAAATGATATTTTTTTCTGATGAAACTAAATTAAACAGAGTGTGCTCTGATTAAAAGCAATACTTACAGCGCCCTTCGAAAAAAATATTTGACCCCAAGTTCACAAAAGTGACATTAAAGCCGGGCGGTGGAAAATGTGAAAATCTGGGCATGCTTTTCTGGTCATGGAGTCAGGCCTGTTAGGCTCATAGAAGGAAACATGGATCAGTTCCACTACATAAATATAGTAGAGGAAACGATGTTACTCTATGCTGAAGCCGTCCTTTCGGTCATTTGGATATTCCAGCAAGACAATGACCCAAAGCATACTGCACGTTCAGTAACGGAATTCCTTGACTCACAATCTGTTTGTATTAAATTTGGAACACAGGTTTTAACGCGATTTTAACTAAAACATAGGTGTTGAGCACCTACCTTTTCCCGACGTTTCGACCGAGTTGCATCGGCCGTGGTCACGGGCTGACTGGAGCTGCGGTGTTACGCCTCCTCCTCTGCATCGGTGGAATCTTCATCCACCGTCGAACAGTTTTTCCAACTACCGCCACACACAATACTAACGGTGTCCCTATTCTGTATCATAGCCGTATTCTGATAGTTAGCCGACCGCGAACAAAGAGGTAGTGCGTTTGTAATGACTGGATTCCACACTGCAGATAATTTGTGTCCATCTTCCCGATTGAAGTTGTTAGGATGTTTTTTAATTTCAATCGCTTCACGTACGACTCGTGAATAAAAATGACGATCAGTGGAAAGAACCTGCGTGCGATGAAATTCAATCCAGTGGTTTGTGCCACTTTCCAGCAAATGTTCTGCAATCGCTGATTTATTAGTTTGGCGGTTTTTTACAGCTGTGATGTGTTCACGGACTCTTTCGGTGATAGTTCGTTTCATCTGACCAATATAGCAACTACCACAGCTGCAGTCTATCTTGTACACGCCAGGTGTTTGTAATGGTATGACATCCTTCGGCGTACCCAATATGTTGTTGACCTTTATGCCAGGAGTGTTAAACTGTCGGTACAGAGTATTCACGTAAAACGTGGCCGATCTTATCTGTTACTCCTTTGACATAAGGCATGTTGGCTGGTTGTCTACTAACCTCGGGATGCCTACACTTTTTCCTCGGCAGTTTATGTCGTCCGTGCACTTGATATCCGTTTTTTCTTAAGTACCTCCTGAACATGGATCAGCTCATGCTCTAAATGTTCAGGGTCACATAGGTCATAGGCTTTATTCACGAGTCGTACGTGAAGCGATTGAAATTAAAAAACATCCTAACAACTTCAATCGGGAAGATGGACACAAATTATCTGCAGTGTGGAATCCAGTCATTACAAACGCACTACCTCTTTGTTCGCGGTCGGCTAACTATCAGAATACGGCTATGATACAGAATAGGGACACCGTTAGTATTGTGTGTGGCGGTAGTTGGAAAAACTGTTCGACGGTGGATGAAGATTCCACCGATGCAGAGGAGGAGGCGTAACACCGCAGCTCCAGTCAGCCCGTGACCACGGCCGATGCAACTCGGTCGAAACGTCGGGAAAAGGTAGGTGCTCAACACCTATGTTTTAGTTAAAATCGCGTTAAAACCTGTGTTCCAAATCTAATAAAATGCAACGCGAAAGTTTAAAAGTGTATATGTTTGTATTAAATTGGCCAGCTAACAGCCAGGATTTAAATCCGATTAAACATCTTTGGTGTAAAGTTAAGAGAAAGGTTTCAAATAGACAGTGTGGCAATTTTAGAGATCTGTACGTCCTTTTTTTGAAAAATGGAACTCTTTTTCACTTACAAAATGTCAAAAATTGATTGAATCAATGCATCGCCGGTGTAAGGCAGAAATTAAGAGTCGTGGACATGCCACAGAATATTAAATTAGACTAAAAAACATTCAATTGCCTTGTTTAATGTAAGATCTTTTACTTTGTGTAACTTCATTGCCTATAAGTTTCATCTGATGAATATTTTATTGATCGTTCTTAATTATTTGTCCAGCTTAATTTGTATGCATATTTGTTAGATTTGAAATAAACGTACATAAGTAAATAAACTCAAGTGTAATTTATATTTGTACTCCTAATAAAGTTTGCTTTATCCATGTACCTATTTCATAATGAATTAAATTACTTCTAAAGGTCAAACCGCACTACAGCGGAGCGGCGCGGAGCGGCGCGGAGCGGCGCGGCGCGGCCAAATATTATTTCTATTGATTGCAATGATGCAAACCGCACTATAGCGGAGAGGCGCGGCGCGGCGCGGCGCGTACCGGCGCGGCGCTGCAGATTTGGGTGCAAAAGAATATTTTGCAGCGCCGCGCCGCGCCGCGCCGCTCCGCTGCCGCTAGTGCGGTATAGCTCGCGGCGCGGCGCGGCCGAATATTCTTCGTAATCGAGTTTCAGTCTATAGAGGGTATTTGGAAATATCTATTTCTGCTGATATTTCAGTGTACTAATTTTGATTAAATTCCAAAGTGGTATTTTACGTGATCATTTCATAAATCATCATAATCATAACTCATCACAAATAAATAAATAAAAAATATGAGGATGTGTTGCTAAATCGTTCCTTGGAAATTCGTTCTAGGGAACGCGTGACCGAGCGTTCCCTTTTCGTTCGTGCGTCCAACTTCAATGAAATCTTGTCACGTCTGGCAATTTACGCCGCGCCGCGCCGCTCCGCTGCCGCGATAGTGCGTTTAGGAGAGGCCGCGCCGCTCCGCTGCAGTGCTGCGCCGCGCAGCGCCGCTCCGCTGTAGTGCGGTTTGACCTTAAGAAGAAACACGATCGAGAAATCGTTCGGTCGTAATCGAATTTTTTTTTAACTAAAAATCGTTCTTAATTATATGGCCACAACTGTATACTCTTTATTAGAGAAACAGAAACACGTGCAACATAAAGGAGACATACAAATGGCGGCCTTATCACAAAAAAGCAATTTCTTCCATTAATCCATTTTTTAATTATTTTATAGATACAATTCTTCAAAGTGTACAGATATTGGAAGGCATTTTATGTTTGGCGTAAGTCAATATTGTTCAGGAAATTCAGTAAAACTCGCACGAAAATTGCAAAGAACCTGTTTATTCTTACACCTGTGTTAGGCAAAGCCCTACTAAGCATACAGGCTATGTGCTGCGAGATGTACATGAAAAGCTTTGCTGATTTGTCTAAAGATATGGATACTGCATTCTTTTATTTCATAGAAGTACAGGTAATGTTATCTCTAATATACAATATTAAATTAGAGATGTTACGAATGTCTAATTTTACATATTCGCAAATGATAAGACAAATTATTATAAAAACTCAAACTTTCTACTTAAAAGAGAAAAAACATTATGTTAATAGTCAAAGTTCAATAAAGGCACATAAATTACATAATACCTATTAAAAAAACAGTTTTGTGTCCTTTTCACCCATAAGGCGATTTCAGAGGAGCTCGTATAAGGCCGGCTGCTTTAACTGTTCACTCGGACGCAACCCTTGGGGTCGTCCATCATTAATCACGTGAGCCTCGAAGAGGGGTGGGGGGGGGAGGGGTAGTTGAAAAAATCACGAAGTATCACAAGGGGGGACGGGGGGTGTAGTGAGATATCACGTGTATTAATTTTTTTTTCGTTAAACGAGTGACTTTTAAACGAAAACTGTGTGTGATTGTTGACTCACCGTTAGTGGGTGACTCACTATATTCGTACTGAAAATTGTTGAGATTATTTTGTACCAAAAAAATACACGTGATTTAGGGGGGGGGGGGGGGGGGGTTAACGTAAAACCTCACCAAGTATCACCAGGGGGGGAGGGGGGGTTAAAAATTGGCCAAAAAAAAAACATCACGTGATTAATGGACGCCCCCCTTGCTGGTAGAGTGCTTAGATATTTACGAGCCAAATCTGTCAATTTGACATTTTAATTAAAAATTTCTACCAGTCTAGTGAGTTTTCCTTGATAGAAGCACGCTTTCCTTTACTAGGCCTATAGCTAGGCTTTTATTTATGTTCTGTATCAGCAACAGAGTGTCCACATGAACGAGCAATCACAAACAACCCGCCTGAAATAAACGCTTCTTATTGGTCGAAGCACACATTCGAATTCGCATAAAATTCGCATTGATTGCGAATGCGAATATTCGTAACATGTCTATATTAAATACCTTACACTAACAGACATTTCATTTGTTCTACTACTTTTGTTCTAGATGAAACAAATTGAGTACATGCGAGGCAAACTTACTGAGTTTCGATCTGTAGTATTGGAAATAATTATTCAGGCTTGTCACACAGCACTATATCAAAAAGGCTTTGTGTTTGATGACCGGAATGTGCCCCCTTTTCAAATAATAAGAGGTAAACCTACAGGAGGTATGTCTTACACTGAGAAAGCTAATAAAAGGAAATATTGTGAAAGACTAGCAAGGTACGAAAAGTCCTTAAAATGTTTTAATGCTTTTCATAGTGACAGTATGTAATTTATTCTGATCTACTTTTTTCTACTGCAGTTTTGTCAAGGTCACTGACTATATGACAAACTACATGCTGTATCGTCTTACGAAGCGATCGAATTCGATGATGGCGGCGATGCTACGCAAACATGCGGAGTACACGCCAGGACACGATCTTCTAGCAGGTACTGAAGTTGATGAAGTACTCGAAATCCTTCCACGAGACACAGAGGATTGCAAGGTAAAATGGATTAGTACATTCTAACTTTTGATCCAATTGTGATTTAAATTCTCGTTTTGTTTAGTCTACGAATTTTTTAATTATGCCTTTGCTATTTCAATTAGTAGCAGTCAAAATAATACCGATTAAGCTGCTCAAGGGCATTGTAGTTGTTGCCCTAGGAAAGTTGTGCACTTTTGGTGGCCAGTTACCAGTGCCCATATTTTGACCGAAATTATAATAAAAAATATCTTTTGCAGTGGGCTTTATTCCAAGTTGATGCTTATGTTGTGCCTAGTGGTGATGTAGAACTAAACCCAAGTGAGAAAGTGGTATCAACATATTTGGCGAAAATTACAAATTATTGGGAAGAATATGTCCGTACTTTCCATAATTTTTTGAATGAGGAAGCTTTACAAATATTTGTGCAACCTACTATCATGGGTGCCCAAGTGGAATGGTCAGCTGGTCAGGCGCCGAATTTATATTTCCTAATGCACCAGGATAAGACGATGCTGGATGATATTGCATTTATCCCACATTCTATGAAATTCGCGTACGAGTGCGTCTGGACGTTCTTGCAAAGAATGCAGGGGTTTATGGACAACTTCAGAGAAGCTAACGAGATGGACGTAAATTTGATAAAATCAGAGAGAGATACAGCTGCATTTCGTAAATTGTGTGATAAACTCAACAAGCAAATGGAATCCATAGAAGACGTCGTCAGCTACCAACCGCTGGGTCTTCTGTTCTTATGTCTGTGTCCATTCCAAGAATTATTCAGGCCTCAGCCTAGGAGGCTTTTCGACGTTGTTATGAACGTGACGCCAGAGTGAGTATTTATTTGGTGGTTTTATTGCTCTGATCGCTTCACGGCCTCCGAGGTCGAATAGCTTATACCACAGAATAAATAAAATAGCACAGTACGAGGCATATATCTTGAAATCGGGTGAGGATTGCGCGGAACACGTATTTTGGGTATGCATAGCGGTGAGGGGCGCGGGCGGCAGGAGAGGGGCGCACGCTATTGGTCGCTCACAAGAGCACATGCGCGAACTTATCCCCACTCCGTCGAAAAAAAATTAAGGTATATGCCTCGTACTGTACAAGTACAAACAAATGTTCACTCCTGAACAAAAGCGTTTTCAGGCACGCTCGGCCGCCGCATCACACTCTATACTCGTAAGTTGCCACTTGGCTCATCATTCGTGCACCGCGCGCCGAGCAGCGAAACGCGCGAGATGCAGCAGCCCCGGCTAAGTAGATCACGCATCACGTACAAGTCAGCAGTGCTCAATGGAATATGAACGTTTGTCCCACTCAATAAATTCCTATTTCGCGTGCAAAAAATGAATATACTTATGCAAAAACTGCGAAGTGGACAATATCTGCTTAGGTTCACACCGGTCTTCATAGTATCCCCATCTCTGAGATCCCTGGTTCGATCCCCGGCCGGGTTAATTTAGAAAGGATCATGCCGCATTCTGGGCCATGATGCGCATTAACCATACATATCTGTGACAGATTCATGTCATGTCAAAAGGGGTAAATAACAAAATGTCATATGATAGGAAAATGTCAAACACTTATAACCCTAAACGGCTCCTTGAGATTGAGATTTCTCTTTTTTCCCGCATTATATTTTAATGATATTCTTCCCACGCAATCACTATAAAATTACTATAGTATATTGGTAATTTCATCAAAGCGCATCATGGCCTAGCTTGTATAGTAAAATCGGCATAATCCTTTCTATATTGTCTGAGGTCTGGAAAAAATTGAATTAAAAAAAATATTTATTCAAGTCAACTCAGAAATAAGTGTTTTTGATGTTTCCATTACACAAGTGCTTTAGTTATCTAAATATTTACTTGAGCGATGTATGTGCGATGTTGCCCAATTACTTTTTTTTGTTATTGAGATTTGGAAGAGCTTATTTAACCCTTAACTTGGCAGGAAAAATATTTTTACAAAATATATGTTAATTATTTATTTTAGGGTTCTTTAGGGTCCAAGAAGTGTAAGATAAATAATAATAAAAATCTTTGTATTATATTTTTGGTATTATTCAATGTATCTTTAAATATACACTGCCAAGTCAGTAACAATCAACATGTGTATCCCAGAAGATACGCTGCCATGAATACAGAGTTTCAAAATACCTAGTTATTTTGTAATAAATAATTTAAAAAAACATGAAACTTTTTCATAAAATCATTCAAAACAATGTAAAAATAACAAAAATAATAAACAGTCTTCTGACAAAGTAGTTACGTCCGCTGACTCTACTATCGCCCCGAGTCGGCAAAACATCTTCTAGAAATCCAGACGCTGAGTCAGCGGCCGGAACCGATAAGCCCAGGTAGTTGGGTGCATGAGATGAAATTGTATTAGAATAAGAAGTAGTCTTAAGCTGTCTTTTGTGACGAATAAACGTCCTAAAATATTAAAAATTGTATTTTTAAAAGATCCTCCGGCTCGCCCACGCTTTGACTGGCGCAGCCGGTAGGATTTCCGCGTCGCGAAAATACTCAACTTTAGTATCGCGCCGAACGTTTTCACGCGTTTTCCACGGAAATCCAACGAACCAAACAAATAAGTCGAGAACTTTATGTGGGTGCTCTACACGACGAGACCTCCGAAGGATCTTCAGCTAAGACTCAACGAGTGATATGGGCAGTCTGTGAGTAGACCTAAAATCGCTTTTCCAGTCTTTTCCCAATCATTTTCACCTATAATAGTTATAAGTTTCTAGGAAGTGGTTAAAGTTATTTCCGACAATCGAAGTACTTTTAATTGTTTCTATTAGAGTAGATTTAAGTAAAGTTTAACTAAAGATTTTTACAAAAACAAACGTTATTTTTTTAAGAAAATTAAGAATCACCTAAAATAGTTTACGTAAAACATAATTTTTTTTACATCAAAAATAATTTTAGATTATATTTTAAATAATTAATACATTACTTGTTTTCTCTATTTTATTGCAAAATGGAAGGAATAGTGCAAATTCCCCGGGAAATGTCTAACATAATTCCTATATTTGACGGAGATGAAAAGTTATTAAATTTATTTATAAGAAAGTGCGAATATGTTATACAGTGTTGCCGTTTAGAAAATAACGAAATTCAGGATTTGTACGTTTTTCATGTAATCACATCTCGATTAACAGGGAAAGCGGCTAATCTTATTAGTGAACGACAAGATTTAGATACATGGCCCGCGTTAAAGATAGCGTTGGAACAACATTTCGGTGATCCACGTTCGGAAGAGTGTATAGCTATAGAATTGGAAACTATGAAAATTAACAGTGGCGAATCATATCTCGATTTTTGTAATAGAATTCAGTACGTAAAAAGCACTTTGATTGCCAAAGTGAATTTAATAAATGATCCGAGTTTACGCCGAAGTAAGACAACTATTTATGATAATATGTCAATGAATGTGTTTTTATTTAATTTACCTGAGGATCTCCTTCGCATCGTGCGACTAAAAGGATGCGATTCTCTTGAAAAGGCGCTTAGCATAGTACTTGAAGAAGTTAATTTCTTATACCAGTATAATTCCAAAAATAAAATGCTGAAATCACAAAATATTTTACATTCAAAACCACAACTTATGAACCATAATCCATTTGTAGATAAATTTGGAATGAAACCATATTTTACTCCAGCTCACGTTCAACCACAACAGCAATTTAAGTTTGGAATTACACCAAATAGTAATCCTAATAATAATTTTAATCAGCAGCAAAATCAACCAAAATTTAAATTTGGTATTCCACCAAGTAAACAGATGAGATTACCTGCTTCACAACCGCAACAATTTAATTATAAATCGCAGTTGCCACAACAGTCATTTGACTATAAACCCCAGTTCAACCAGTTTGGGTATCGTCCCCAGCTAAATCAGAATCAGCCTCAATTCGGCTATAAACCAAATTTTAACCAAGGTCAACAGTTCGGATACCGACCAAACTTCAACCAAGGTCAACAGTTCGGTTACCGACCAAACTTCAACCAAGGTCAACAATTCGGTTACCAACCTCCACAAAGATTACCACCTCAACAATCTACTGACGTTAGCATGCGTACAGCTCCACCTGCAAAACCTCAAGGTTTTCGTATGAATGAACTTTATAATCTGAACGAATCTCAAGATATAGAACCTAATTACATGAATGATGAGTACGATGATAATATGTGTAACAATGAGTATGATGAGTATTTGGAAAACGTCGAATTGAACGAATGCGTCGTTGATCCAAATAGTCATGATGCCCCTGTCCAAAGTGTTGAAAATTTTCACATAGGTGCCTCAGACCAAAAACCGAGATAATAAATCTAAATTGTAATACATTAAAGTTACCTTACATCAATATTCCCGAGATAAATGCGAAACTAATGATAGACACAGGAAGTTCGCGATCTTTTATTAGTCCTAGAAAAGTGAACGAATATTATAATAACTATAAACAGTACGAACCTTTTGAAGTAATCAGCACACACGCCTCCAGCAAGCACGATGAAGTTATAGTTATACCATTATTCCCAACATTTAATAACCCTGAAACACACAAATTTTACATTTATGAAGTAGACAGTCATTATGATGGACTTATAGGAAGTGACCTACTAAAACAATTAGATGCTAAAATAGATATGAAAAGTCAAATACTTTTTACAAATTCGTCGTCTATACCTATTATATACAATTACCCTACTACAATTAAATTAGCTCCGCGTTGCGAACAGAGAGTTAGATTGCCAACTAACGTAGAAAATGGTGAAGCTATAATGGATTATAAATTATTTTGTGATGGTGTGCGAATGCCAGCCGCCTTAGTAACTTGTAAAAATGGTTTTGCTACAACCATTATCCAAAACACCTTAGAAACAGAAATGACATTAACAGTTACCAGTCCATTTATTGTAACTAAATATAACGGTGAAAAGTGTGAACTTAATAAATTAGACTATAACAGTGACTTAGACGTTGACAAAATACTGACGGAAAATCTTGAAAAGCTACGTTTGGACCACATGAATTCAGAAGAAAAGGAACTTATTTCTAAACTTTGTCTAGAGTACAAAGACATTTTTCATTCCAATGAACTACCTTTAACTTTTACCAACGAGGTTAAACATCATATTCGAACACGTAACGAAGACCCTATCTATATACGTCCATATAGACAGCCACAAGCTATTAACGATGAAATAAACCAACAAGTAAATAAAATGCTAGAAAATAATATAGTTATCAATTCTCACTCACCCTGGAGTGCTCCTGTACATTTGGTTCCGAAGAAAGCAGATGCTAGTAATGAAAAGAAATACCGTTTAGTAGTTGACTATAGACGTCTTAACGAAATTACAATAGACGACAAGTACCCTCTCCCAAACATAACAGACTTATTTGACAAACTAGGACGCAGTTGTTACTTCTCTACTCTCGACTTGGCGAGCGGTTACCACCAAATAGAGGTAGCAGAAGAAGACAGACAAAAAACAGCATTCACCACAAACTCAGGACATTACGAATTCACCCGTATGCCGTTCGGGCTGAAGACAGCGCCGGCGACATTTCAAAGAACGATAGATAACGTGTTACGTGGCTTGCAAGGAATCCATTGTCTTGTGTATCTGGACGATATAATTGTATATTCTTCCAGTTTACAAGAGCATTTGACAAAATTAAGAACCGTATTTGACCGATTGAGACAAACCAATTTAAAAATCCAACTAGACAAGTCAGAATTTCTTAGGAAAGAGGTCTTATACCTCGGACATACGATTACTAATGACGGTTTGAAACCCAACAACGATAAAATCAAAGCTGTTTTAGATTATCCTTTGCCTCGTACAACTACAGAAATAAAAAGTTTCTTAGGACTCATTGGCTATTATCGCCGTTTCATAAAAGATTTTGCAAAAATTACCCAACCAATGACAGCACGATTAAAGAAAAAAGGTGTAAAACCCATTAATGATGAAAAATACATAGCTGCATTTCAGAAATGCAAGGAATTACTTGTGAACTCACCCTTACTTCAATACCCTGATCCTAACAGACCGTATATACTGACTACAGATGCTTCCGAGTTTGCTCTTGGTGCAGTCCTGTCCCAAGGCACGATCGGCAGCGACAAACCAGTTGCGTATGCGAGCCGCACGCTAAACGATGCCGAGACGCGTTACAGTGTCACTGAGAAGGAATTACTTGCCATAGTTTGGGCGGTAAAACACTTCCGTCCATACCTCTACGGTAACAAATTTACAATAGTTACCGATCACAAACCCCTCGCTTGGCTAAATACCTTGAAAGAAACAAACAGTAGACTCACCCGTTGGCGCTTACGACTATCTGAATATAATTTCGACATTGTTCACAAAAGTGGCAAACAAAATAGCAATGCCGATGCTCTTTCGCGTATAAAAACTAATGCTTTAGGTAATGAAGATAATATATCTACAAAAGTTAACGTTGATAAAGATGAAGACAGAAATAAATATATAGAAGAGCTTACTAAAGAAATAGTGAATTTAGGTAAAGAACAAAATCAACAAAAGGAAGCCATGTCTATTTCTGATTCCGATTCGGAAAAAACAGTAGTAATTTCAGATTCAGATTCAGAAAGAACGTTGTCCGGTAATGTTAAATCTCCTTATTCTATACCATGTCCTTCAAGTTCAACTTTGACAGCTTCAAGTAAATCAAATAGTAATACAGTTCATTCAGGAAAGG
This sequence comes from Agriphila tristella, assembly GCA_928269145.1. NCBI lineage: Eukaryota > Metazoa > Arthropoda > Insecta > Lepidoptera > Crambidae > Agriphila > Agriphila tristella. Next base: position 16,993,123 of record OV743430.1, read on the forward strand.
ATACTGAGTCTCAAGGTATACCTATTCTGAATGAGGCCATAGACACCAAACCCAACCAGATTTTAGTAAATACTTGGCTCATTGACAAATTAGCAGTAAAATACATATCCAGAGAAAGACAAAAGGTGTTAGAAGTACATTTGCCCGTAAATAGACCAGATCTTGTAAAACAGTTTCTTAAAGAATACATTCGAAATAACACAAAATATTTTATCTACTTTGAGGATGACAGACATAAGCGACAGTTTACTGAAATGGTAATATTCTTATTTAAAAAGGAACAAGTCCAATTTTTCGAATGCACTAAAAGAGTAGTATTTGTAGATAACGAATCAGAACAGAGAGATATAGTAGAAAAATATCACCTTGGCAAAACCTGCCACCGTGGCATAAAGGAAACCCTGACTCACATTAGACGTACTTACTTTTGGCATAATATGGAACAGACCATATCCAGTTTCATAAATTCTTGTGAAGCCTGTAGAAGGATGAAGTATGACCGAAAACCGCTAAAGCCTAAACTTCAACTGACACAAACGCAGACTAAACCACTACAAGAAATCTTTATTGACATTTTCTCTATAGAATCACGCTATTATTTGACAATAATTGACGCATTTAGCAAGTTAGGACAAGCATTTGAACTTCCGAACCGATCAACTCCAGAAGTAACTAGGGCCCTTATCAAGTATTTCTCTTTCTATGGTGTTCCTCTTAAGATCAGCTCAGACCCAGGCTCAGAGTTTAACAATGCTCTCTTAAAAGAACTTCTTTCCCTATACAAAGTAGAACTTCACATTGGCACACCCAATAACCCCAATTCCATGGGACTCATTGAAAGGTTCCACTCAACAATAACCGAAATTTACAGACTTGCAAAGTACGAACAAAAATACACTGACGCTGCTTCCATAATGACTTACGCCGTTATGGCATACAACCATTCTATCCATTCTACCACTAACTTAACCCCATTTGAAGTTTTATTTGGACATACCGACTCTAGACATGCGTTCGATATGGACTTTGAAAAGGAGTACATGCAGCAATTGGTTAGGGAACATAAGAAAAGAACAAAATTTTTGTATAAACACATAACGAATCAGACGATCAAACGAAAACAGAATATTATTGAGAAAAGAGGTGGCGAAACAGAATTTGATATAAACCCTGGTGATACTATTTTTGCTAAAGACACTAATAAAAGAAGCAGTAAAGACAAAGCTCGTTACCATAAAGCTAAGGTTACAAACGAAGCAACTAGAAACATAGTACCCATACAAATTAGAAATCGCGATACAAAAGTTCCAATAAAGAATGTCAAACGACCTCCACAGGTGCGTCCGCGTCCTCCTGGTGGCGTCTATGACGATCCATCTCCAGGCACTTCAACTGCAGGAGTTGAATAGAAACCCTGGAATCCTGCTACTAAGAAATGGCGTTGCTGTACTTAGTAAAGACAAATGGATAATCGCAAAGGTGTTGGACTTCACGCCTATTAAAGAAGACCTGAAATTCAACATCGATCGGCTCTCCGAATTAGATAAGTTAATTAGAGATAAGTTTGAAACAAATTTTACGTATAATTTTGTAGATATAAGAAAGCAAGTAGATTATATAAAATTAGCTACAGTCAACAAGTTAGAACAGATTGCGCCATCTATTAGAGTTAGACGTGGTCTAGTAGATCCACTTGGATCACTTATTAAATTCATTACCGGTAATCTTGACCATGATGATGCCATAAAAGATAATAAATTGATAAAAGAAGTAAAAGACAAACAGAGTTCAAGTAACGAAAAATTGACATTGATCACTGAAACTGTACAAGTTCTAACTAACTCTACATTAAAATTAAATAACAATTTAAATAAACTAAATAAAGAAATTATAAAAGTTGCTAAGAATATAAGTAGAGGTTTGAAAAGAGAACATTTTGAAGTTCAGATTTTAAATACATATAATTTACTTTTTCACAATTTTCAAGTAATCTATACTAAATTGAACGAAATTGAGACTAGTTTTGCGTTAAGTAGATTAGGTATTTTACATCAATCTATAATAGAATCTAACAAGCTTTTAAGTGTTTTAAAAGATATTAGTAAGATAGAAAAGTTGCTATATACACCTAGTTTAGGAAATTTAGTTAAGATAGAGCAGAGCATTACTATAAAAGCTTATTTTATGGGAAGTCAAATCACCTACCTGTTGGAAATACCTTTAATTGAGAAAGATACTTATATCTATTATAAACTGATTCCCTTACCTGTGTTATCCCGTAAATCCACCGTCGTCATTACACCCAAAAATCCTTACCTATTGGTGAAAGGGTCGAAGATCAGACTGCTCTATTAGCCCTGCCAGGAGATCGACGAGCTCAACTTCCTCTGCCCCAACGATGTAACGCACCAGTTCGTCCAGGACCCCTGCATCAACGACCTGATTACGTACGTTGAAAACGTGACGTCATGCACACAGATTCCAGTAGTTATAGAGAAAGTTAAAGTTCAGCCACTACAAACCAACAGATGGATACTCTACAGTAGAGATGAAGAGTTACTTACCAGCAGCTGTGACGGAGAAGCATCTCGTCAAAAGATTCAAGGAACCTTTATACTCACCCTGGATGACCCGGCCTGTGAAGTAAAGATCTCAGACATAATCCTGAAAATGCATCAGATCAATACAGAAAATATTACATATACTAAATTACCAATAATGAACTTACCTACAATATACTTACCTGATGAAGCAGCATCTTCGCAGCCTCTGGACCTGGAAGGTGTTGATCTTGAAGACCTGAAACTCCTATCGTTCGCCATTAAGAAGAGAATCAGTGAAAGAAGTGAATGTGAAAATATGGTCATTAAAGTGAAGTCTGTGAGCGTTTGGACTCTGATAGTTTATATTCTGATTTTTGTACTGCTCTGTTTCCTAGTTCATAAGTATCGTTTGAAATTGTTTAAATCATGTCTTCGAAGTTCTCTTAAAGAAGATAACTTCGAACTTAAGGAGGGAAGAGTTACGTCCGCTGACTCTACTATCGCCCCGAGTCGGCAAAACATCTTCTAGAAATCCAGACGCTGAGTCAGCGGCCGGAACCGATAAGCCCAGGTAGTTGGGTGCATGAGATGAAATTGTATTAGAATAAGAAGTAGTCTTAAGCTGTCTTTTGTGACGAATAAACGTCCTAAAATATTAAAAATTGTATTTTTAAAAGATCCTCCGGCTCGCCCACGCTTTGACTAAGTACAAACAAACTTATTATTTTGTTTTAAAATATTATAATCAAACAAACAGCCTTCCTGTGGTCCACTTATAACTAAAAATATAAATCAAATGAGATAGTGTAGCTGTTGATGGAGATGCTGGATGATAGCGGAATGGAGCTGAAGAGTCTAGATACTCTCAATTTACTAGCTATTGAAGATATTGGCAATGAAAACTGGTGGTGAAAATGGTTAACAAAGGGTATAAAGTGCAACTTTTACGGGTCCTATTTTTGTTGCAATTTTAATTATGACATTTGAAAAAAAAAGCATAGTATTATAATTGCAAATAATGTATTTTCTGTCACATTACTCGCATGATTACACATAATTTAAAGAAAAATATAATATACGGAACAACACCCTGAAGCTAGCAGTGTGCATTCTTTTTACACATTGTTATAATGCATTCAGAACTCAATTAAATGTTGTAAATTACAGTTAGTATTGTAACTTATAAATAACAATCATTCAACAGTTGATTTGTCAGAAGAATAATAATATAACATTTTTTTTTACCTTGTTATGCGTAGACGCACGCTCGCGGTCCGCCATCTAGCGTTCTACTGTCAACTTGGTGCTGCCAGTCGTCAGATAATAATTTTATATAACATATAGGGAATATTGCCTAGCATTATATATAAAAAAAAATACATGTATAATGCAATAGGTTCGTACGCAGATTTTTTAGAAGCGCAATGTGCATAAGAATGCACACTGCCAAGTAAAGGGTTAATTTGTTCATTTTGCATCAAAAATCCCACCAAAATAGTAGCAGATCGCCTGCGACTGAGCATTTGCACTTTCGATTTTACTAACGCGGCTGCTCGCCGCACGGCCTAAAGTAGGGCGTTAATCTAGTTGAACGGGAATTAATGCTTTAGCATACCAAAAAAAAACATTTTGTTCTCCAAAATTAGTAAATGCTCACCAAAACCCACCCAAGAAGATTTGGTGAGCATTTACGAATTCTGGGTTAGGTTAGGTTCATATGAAAGCCCTTTGGAACTTGCTAATTTAGTCCCCTGCAGCTTAACCGAAATGCTATTTAGACAGACGATTTTGATTGTCCAAGTTACCCGTGTAAACCCCACAAACGATTCATAATTTTATTACAGCATTGGGCACGATTGTATTGAAGAAATACTAATGGGCATAGCCCGTATAACTGAAGATATAACCAAAGAGCCGGAGAGCGCCGGGGAGCTGGTGGCGTTCAACTTCATGCTGGATGGGCTCGAGGCGCGCGTCGTGCAGCTGGAAGAGAGGCTGGAGTACCTGCGCGAGTTGTACGATTTGATGGGAGAATTCAATATTGCCATACCGCCTGATGATATGACCGATTACTTGGGTATTTTTTTTCTACACTTACAATTTTTTTCTACACTTACTATTTTTTGTGTCATTTTATCTACACCTATGCTTTCAATCCTTTGTAAAGGGTTCTAAAAAAGGTAGCTTACTGCCAACATTATAACTACCAGTGTCATAGTAACCACAATATTCCGGCGAGAATGTCATAATGTAACGAACGAGTGTTATAATGTTGTACTGACAACATTATAACACTCGTTCAGATGATAAAATGACGAGGGGGGGGGGAGGAAAGTTAAAGTCAAAGTGAAATTCAAATTCAAGGTCAAAGTAAAAACCCTTCCTTCATAGAGGATACATATCATGGGTGAAGATAAATATCATGGTTAATCCATATGTATTAAATTTTGTTTGTTGCCCAAATAAAAATATTTTTTTATAAGGTCTAAGCGTCGCCCTCGGGACGTTGAGGACAAACGTGGACGCCATAATAGAGACACGCAGCAAACTGGCAGGACTCTTCGCTAGTCAGATCGGCAAAGACATAATGGATCTCATTATAGACGTCAACAAATTGAGGGACGAAGTCATGGTAAATGTTATCCTACTAATATTATAAATGTGAAAGTTTGTGAGTTTGGATGTTTGGATGTTTAGATGTTTGGATGTTTGTTCCTCAATCACGCAAATACTACTGAACGGATTTGGTTGAAATTTTGCACACAGATAGTAGATAGCCTAGATTAAAACATAGGATACTTTTATCCCGATATTTTCACGGGAACGGGAACCACGCGGTTTAAACCGTGGGCGGCCGCTAGTCGAAGATAAAAAATCTGCCGACATTATTTTTTATTGCTTTTATTTTTCTTTTTACACGACCGCTTGCCGCAGTGGCAGCGATCCTGCCCGAGGCTCAAATCCCAGTAAAGGCATACGTTTGAGTTGTGCATGCATTTGCTCCCGAGTCATTGCTGTTTATATTTTATTCATCTATTTGTATCAGTTAAATACAAGGTTATTTTTAGTTAATACAAAACCTCTTGTGAGGTTGATTAGACCATCATACTGAACAACTTTCATTATGCGACCAACATCGAAATCACGCAAAAAAACTGCTGTTCCATACAAAAGTACAATCCTACTCCATGGAAATGTATGAAAAAGCATTTTTTCGCGATTTCAAGGTAGGTCCCATAATGAAAGTTGTTCAGTTTGATGGTCTGATCAACCCCACGAGAGGTTTTGTATTATCTAAAAATAACATTGTATAACATAACATTGTACAAGCTTTGCTTAGTTTATGATTGGTGTGATTACTTATAACCGGCAAAGATTTAGATCGTTAGATATGCCCTTACCATAGTATGAGCTCACTGAAATGTGGCAACATTCAAATGAGTGAGCCTCACTTCTTTGCTATTAGATGGCTATCTTGCTCATTTGAACACAGTGTCAGTTACTTCGAGAAACCACGTGATAACTTTTTCAAAATGCCGTCTTGTACCTTTTATCTGTGCACCAACAATTGTAGAAATAAAATTAAGCAAAATGGTGTAACATTTTACGCGTAAGTATTTAGATTTCTATTATTTTCGAAGTTTATTTTCCTTCCGTTGTCAATTCCGATGGACGTAAACAACGCATCACGCATGCGTGCGCCATTTTGACAGATTTGAAATAATGCCAATTATGTATTCTGTGATAATGCTACAGATGCTTAGTACGAGGGCAGATCTAACGATTTAAATCTTTGTTGACCGGAATATTTACATTTAATGTTTTTTAAGGCCCCATGGTTGTATGATATGAAGTCAGACATGGAGAAAGTAATGGAAACTTTAGGCGAACTTCAAGAAAAGCTGCAAGCGTGTTCCGCCAGAGACAAACAGATTCGAGAGTGGCAGAAAATATTCAAAATACCTCCGGCCAGGCTCGAACAGTTGGACGAAACGATCAACGACGTGAAACTCCGACAACTGTTGTGGAAAGCTTCCAAGGAATGGAACGATATGTTTCAGTCTTGGTAAGAAAGTAGAAGTTATACGTATAAGTAGTTACAGAGCTAGTGACAAAATACTGCAAGAGTGTTCCACTGTGTTCCACTTCCTGGCCTTGCGAGTAGGTACTGACTCATGTACACCCTATGATATACTTTGACATGGTATAATATATTTTTATAATATGAAATCTTTTAGTTTTTCAATCTAGCCTTAACTTGCTCCTCTTACAAGATTCATTTAGAAGATAAATTAGAATTAAATACGCTAATTCCAAGAATTTGAAGTACATGTGACGAAATTGTTGATATCTGACAGGTATGAAGTGCCGTTCAACACCTTAGATATGGAAGATATACAGAATACAACAATAAACTACGGAAAGATATTCAATCAGCTCGATAAGGGTTTGCCCCCGAACAAAATTGTACCAGGGTGTAAAGCGACTATTGATATTATCAAAGAGAAGGTATTTAATATTTCATTGCTTTTTTCCTTGTGCATGATTCAAAGGTATCAACCGAACTAATGTATCTCGAAGTCAAGAAATACATTAAAATGCGTTTCATAAGTAAATACATAAATAAGCTATGTTCACACTCAGCCCATTACCTATCCAGTAAAAGATGATCTATTATGGATCAGTCATAGGCAACTTGTTGTTTCCCATCATTTATCAGAAGTACCTGGGCAACTAATTTGTAGTATGGACTAAGAGCTAAACAGAGAAATAGGTGGACAATTTACAGAGCGCCGAAATCCCTCTTATTAAATTGCCATCTATCATTATTAACAGATCCAGGCACCTGGCAGATTTTCAGTGGTGGGGGTGGGAGAGGTTGAGCAAAAAGGGGCTGAAAAGCGATTGAAGATATACAATTTACAGACCTCTGGATTTGGTGTGGTAACACCAAATCCAGAGGTCTGTAAATTGTACTGTAAACTGTAATCTGTAAAAACCACTGAAAATCTGCAATAATGCTGCCCGGATCTGTTAATAATGATAGTATGGCTAACTGACTAGAGGAATTTCGTCGCTTTGTAAATTGTCCACCTATTTCCGGGGCTAGCTCTTAGTATAGTAAGCCAGTCCCCTGTTGAGCTTATTCTCAATGATGCACTAATAAATACACTAAAAACGGTTACCGCCAGATACCGGTGATGTCGTACTTGCGCAATCCGGCGTTGAAGCCGCGCCACTGGGTGAGGATCGAAGAGATCCTGCACACCCGCATCACGCCAGAAGTGGTGGTGACCTTGACCATGTTAGAAGAACTGCACGCCTTCCAGCATGCTGAGGAACTGATGGAGGTGGCGGGGCAGGCCAGCTCCGAGGCCGGACTTGAAGCGTTGCTTAAGAAGGTACTAACGGCCAGGAGGTCAAGTCTGCTAATGTTAAGAGACATATTACATTTCGACTGTGATTTTTGCGTAAAATGGCCAATTTTGGCGTTATCGATCTCAGAAACAAAAATACATTAACAACTTTGACTTATTGAATGGTGCAGAATAGCTATTGGAATAGTTCATAGCGGCCTCACTTTTTTGAAAATTTGCTTAACTTTATAATTAAACTCGATATTGCAGAGAAAGATTTTCATAAAATGCGCGAAGGCACTTTTTTGAGCTCATGGATTGAACAACTGTGTTAAACAATTGGAATAAAAAAAATGAGTGTTATCTCTTATATAGTCGAATAGTTCATAGCGGCCTCGGAATTTTGAAATTATGTATAGAATATGAGAAAAAAAATCCCAATCAAAAACCATAAAACTACTAAAAAAGCTCAGAATTTACTGTGGATTTCTCCTAGATACATTATTATTATTACGTAAAAATTATATCATAATAATCTTTAGTTCATAAGAAAATCAAATTTCATACTTTTATTTGTTGTTTGTACTTGTGTGGCTCTCTGTGTATGTTCAAAGTTGACTTTAAAATAACGTTCACCAACTTTAATTTTCCTTTCTAACCCTTTAACTTTGCAGTGAGTACATGAGGACACATATAAATGTATTTAGTAGACCCAAAGGTTTCTCTAGGTTGTATCGCTAAAATCCGTCAAAATTGAAATTTCGACTAAAAAATGTGATAGGGCCCTTAAGGCGCGGTGGTAGTGAATGTGGCGCCGCCACTACATTTATTTTTAGTACTCGTAAACCAAGTCAATATTTAAAAAAAGCACAAGTAATAATCTCTTAAATTGTGTCTTGTATTTTTTTAATAACTCTTCAACAGTTTTCATTGTTTCTGTAAGTTTTAAAATCCATTTTAGCTCAAAGTGGCCACTTTTGGCAATTATGGATTTTAAAACTTACAGAATGTATGATAGCTGTTGAAGAGTTATTCAAAAAATGCTAGACATTATTTAAGAGATTATTACTTGTGCTTTTTTTAAATATTGACTTGGTTTACGAGTAATAAAAATAAATGTAGTGGTGGCGCTAGTTTCACTACCTACAGCGCCTTAACACCAAAATCGTGTTTCGATGGTGTTTGAATGGTAATGCTTTTTGACACAGTTCTTGTTATTTAAACCCAAAATCGAGACATAATGTGTTTCCGTTTTGGGTTTAAGAAACACATTGTGTCCCGATTTTTGGCCAGGATAGGCCCCCTATCCCTAGCCACTCGTAGCGGCGATCGACAACGCAACTCGTTATACATTTCGTGTGTTGCCGCGAATTGTGACTTAATCGGTGTGTGGTGAGCATGTTGAACACGCAATGAAGAGACAATCCTCGCGTTGCGTCGTCTCCGGATAACGTGACCAGGCTGTAAGAACGCATACTTCAGCATAAGCACATTGTATTATCCGCTATTTGCGATCCGGTTTTTACCCGACTGCAAAGAAAGGGTTATGTTTTTCGCGCGTATCTTGTAAGTATGTTTGTTTGTTTGTATGTGTGTTTGTATGTAATATTCTTTATACCTCATATCTTTCAAACGGCTGAATGGATGTCTGTAATTAAGATATCGTTAGATTTGTCTCGTCAGCCCAAGTGTTCTTAAGAAGGTGGCGTTATAAAAAAACCAACATGGCGGCTGCACGGTGCTATTATACGAAGTGGAAAAAAAAATTTTTTTAGAATACTGCAACATGAGTGTCAAATTAAAGGGCTTGTTATAAGGATTTCAAAAAGGTATATCATGACCGTAATATATAATAACTAAAAAGATATAAATAAAAAAGTAAATTAAAAAAATTAAAAATCTTGTTTCCATCTTTTCAGTTGACTTGTCTTTTTATGCAGGCGGGTTTTTTAATTTTTTTAATTTACTTTTTAACTATTTACCTTGTTAATTATTTCAAAGCATTTTGTTTGCAAATTTGCGGGAGCGGCAACCACTGCGATTGTAAAAGCTTCAACGCTTATGAGTTCCATTTATGACATTTCTCGAAATGTTCCCAGGTAGAGGAAATGTGGGCGGCCCTCGAGTTCCCAGTGTTACTACACAAAGACGCGCGCGACGTTTACATACTGGGCGGGCTGGAGGAAGTGCAGGCGGCGCTCGACGAGAGCAACATCCACATCAGCACCATACTCAGTTCCCGGAGCTGCGGCCCCATCAAGAGCAGGGTCGAGGAGTGGTATAAGAACCTCGACCTTTTCTCTAAGACTTTGGTATGTATGACTACTTACAGTGGCCGCTGAGATAATGCACATTTTAACAGATTTTATCAAGTTCACGTCAACTGAATAAGATTTATTTTCTATTATTGGCTAATAGAAAATTTACTGTATTCAATTGACATAAGAACTTGAAAAATCTATCAAGTGTTCCATTCTTGCGGTCGCACTTTATGGACTAAGAGCTAGCACCGGAAATAAACTTTACCACTTTTTCTCACATTTTGATACCGATGCCGCCTGGCACTACTTTTCCATCAGTCAAAATGCCTGGCAATGTTATATTCAATTTAGATATATGATTGGCTTGCTACTATACCACACCAAATCTAGAGCTCTGTAAATTGTATTCCTTTAATCGCTTCTCAGCCCCTTTGTTGCTCAACCACTCCCACCCCCACCACTGAAAATCTGCGAGGTGTCCGGATCTGTTAATTATGATATATGGCTAACTAACTAGAAGGATTTCGTCGCTCATTAAATTGTCCACCTATTTCCGGAGCCAGCTCTTAGTAGGTATATTAGACGGGTCGTCGAAGCAACACCAAACCACTTAAATGTCACATTGTCTTCTTATTTTTAGGATGAATGGTACGCTTGTCAACAAACATGGATATATTTGGAAGTGATATTCTCTGCTCCGGATATTCAGAGGCAGCTGCCGAATGAGACCAGACTCTTCACTATGGTCGACAAGTCCTGGAAGGATATCATGCGTAAATTAGCCAAGGTATAGTCATTGCTGGTTATTTTGCATGATTTCCTGTATATTTGTTATTTACAAACACAAACGTTTCCCAATCCTATACTTAAATAAAGGTTCTTGACAGACAGACAGACGGACAACAAAGTGATCCTAAAAGGGTTCCGTTTTTTCCTTATGAGGTACGGAACCCTAAAAACATCACTACCAATTACCAAGTGCATTGTCCGAAACGCTAACTAGAACAGCAGGCCTACCGCCTAACTCTCTCGCTTTGACTCTTGACTTTATTTTATGACGTTAGTGCACTGTACGTCCTTGTCATCGTGTTATGATATGACAAGGACGGATAGAGCATAGCTATCGCTTTGGCTCTCGCTTTGAGTTAGACGGTAGGGCCCCAGGAGTTTGGTAATCGAAATTCCCTTGTACCGGGCTTTTCCATAACGTCTCAAACGCTCATATCATTATGGAAAAACCCCAACCCCCTAATGAAAAGTCTGGCTTAGGAAGCGTTTGTGAAATAAATCCGCTCGCTGTACACTTTACAACCGGCTAAGGTACCTTCCTAAACTTATTGTAATGCTGGGTATACTTTAGCGGGCGAAAATGCGTGTCGCGTTGGCGCGCTAAAAATATCGTGTACGGGCATACGAGATGTTTTTGTCTACATATAGGAAAACATTGTTTACGCGGACCATATTTTTATATAGAAAGCGTAAAGTTGTAGCCACAAAAAAACATACGACAAGCTAAAGAGATTATCTAGTAGCTACAAGTATTAAGTTGCGTATAAACCTCACAGATGATTGTAAAAAAATCAGAATCGATTGTAAAGAAATCATCAAAGCGCTTGTCGCGGGCCATATTTTTGGCGTAAATAATAGCGGAAACGTATTGAATTCCACATCAAAATACACTTTAACGTACTGTGCAGTTGATCCAATAACTTTTTTTCAAGAAAGTTAATGATGAAAATCAACCAAAAACATCGAAAAAGTGCAGAAGTGAGGCTATTTTCCATACTCTTTACATGTAAAGAAAAAATACAGACAAATATTTCCGCATAAGTAAGCCTCGCGGGCGAAGATTCATCGTGCCGGATTGTGTTGTTGTGCGACCGAGACGGTAGGCGGCAATTCAAAATGGAGGAAGTAGTACGACACTGAAGTGACGTAGGTGTAGCCACCCAAGCGAATATTGTCGCTACAAGTCCTTTTGATGTGCGTTATTTTTCCGACGGTGCCCCGATAGTACATCGTCTTCACCCGAATACTACGCGTTGCAACGTTCTACCCGGCCACTCATTAACTCGAATATTCGCCTTAGCCCGCTAATGTACCCCACGCGCTCAAACAACGCACACATAGACATCTCTCACCGACGCACACAACAATCTCAAACCACTTCGAGTACTGTGTGACGCAGCTCGAGATCTGCCTTGTGTGTGTGCGATGCTCGAGCGCCCGTAGTACTAAGCTTTACTTCTGTTATCTCTCTATTTTGTACCTCAGAGCATTATACTGATGATCGCAGGTGCCGTTGGCCATGCCCGCCGCCACCCAGCCTAAGTTGTACGAGGAATTCGTTCGCAATAATGAGATGTTGGACCAGATCATGAAATGTCTCGAAGCTTACCTGGAGACGAAGCGAGTGGCGTTCCCGAGATTCTTCTTCTTGTCCAACGATGAACTGCTAGAAATATTGGCCCAGGTAATGTAATAAAGCATTATTTGAGAGGGTTTGTTGTAATGGTTTCTATAAAAAAGTGTTTAAAAAATATGTTATCGAGTCTCTTCAAAAAATGTTGTAGAAAGACATCTAGAATTCATTTTCATTTTAATGTTGAATTACCTATGTTAATGATAATTCATTTGAATTGGAGGTAGTCCTCTGGAGGAAAGACAGTACAAGTCAAGGCAGGCCAATACTGATAACCATATTTTATAAATCTATTTAGACTCGTAACCCGCACGCAGTGCAGCCTCACCTTCGGAAGTGTTTCGACGCGATCGCCAAGCTAGAGTTCGGTGTCAAACTGCCGGAGAGCGAGATGGAGATAACGGAAGAAGGCACGTTGGTTGAGAGGGAAATGTCGTTCCACACGAGGGACATGCTGCAAGCGAAACTTGCGAAGACGGCGAAGCCAGATGACCTGACCACTGATATTATAGCTATGTTGTCTCCGGAAGGAGAGCGAATCAACTTGGGAAAGGTGACAATAAAATAGTTCCGCTACGGTGATAATTGCATTTACATATTTGATACCGTTAAAGTGCGAAAACCAGTTAGAGTGCCTGGTCGAGACCATGCAAAAAAATTCTTACATTAACTAGGTAGTTTGAAGATTTCTTAGATAATCTGCAGATTTACGACCAAGGATCAGTTAATGTAAGAAAACAGGTTCTTTGATTGAAAAAAATGTGTAATCACATAAAAGGGGGTAGACACAAAAGCTAGGGGACGGCGGAGGGCGCAGCTCTCCTTGAATTAATACACTTTATTGTTCACCATAATAAAACACACAAGGACCGTACAAAAAGCGGAACAATTGGCGGCTGAAAAGCGATTTATTCCAGGCAACCATTAATTCACATTGAAAAAAAAAAAGAAAATAAGCCGGCCGGCCAGCGAAGCGCCAGTACGACGTTTTTGGAAAAAATACTTTCAATAGAGGTCTTTAACTTAAATTTCCTGAAGCCTTGTCTGTTTCACTCACTGTCTTCCGCACTTTAGCGGTAACATATTAAGTTAACAGTTCTATTTTCATTGCTTTCAATTATGATTTCTGCGCTTCTGTCAATGGGGTTACATCTGTCATTATAATTTGATTGAGTATATGTGTTTAGGGTCTGAAAGCTCGAGGGAACGTAGAAGATTGGCTGGGCAAAGTAGAAGAGGCCATGTTCGCTTCGGTCAAACGCAGCATAAAACACGCGCTCAAAGACTATTTGGGACGACCGCGGGTGGAGTGGGTCCAACTGCATGCTAATCAGGTGAACTGTGAAGGCCCGTGGTAAACGTGGTAATTGATACTGCTGGGGGCTTACCATCAGCAAATAAGAAACCATTCAGTTCAAAAGCCAGGCTTAAACAGGACTGCTTAAGATCTGCTTTTGAACTAACCTTTGAGATCATAGTATGAAAAAGTAAGGCAGTTGAATATAAGTTCTGCTATAAGAGCTCATAGTAAGGCCCCTGAACTATTATTATTTTTGAAGAAAAAGTTTTCGCGGATGTTCTTTATAAACTAAACTTTTCGCGGGTGTCCGAGACGAAGTATCGTTTTAAAGAGGTGTGAATAGGTAACAGAAGTAGATGTTTGTAGAATAATGTAGTAGGGTATTATGGAGATAGGTGGGCCACTAGTAGGAGGCCAAAGTGGAAGATCTTCCTCCGAGCTGGGTGATATTAGCCCGGGGACCGCGGTCCAACCAATGATGGTTGGCAGTTGTATATATGCTGCTTCGCTGAGAAAACTTCGTCAGCGAGATGTAGGTTGCTCCATATATTTTCCATACTACGAGGTGATATTCATTACTAATCTTTGTGTTTATACGACACTAGCGCCATCTAGTCAAATGGTGATGAGTCTTGTTGCAACCATGTGTTGGTATGTGCGGCGTCGTAGGTAGATGCCGCTACATATTCTATCTAAATGCTGTAGAGGAACTTAAAAAAGCAGCGCAATAACTGAAGATCATTCATACAGGTGGTGCTAACAGTTTCTCAAATAATGTGGGCAAAAGGCGTCCACGAAATATTCGCCTTGGAGATACCGCTTCGTATAGACACCACACTTTTGGAGTACGAGAAGAAGTGTATTGTAGATCTGAATAACCTAGCGGCCCTCACGCGCAAGGATCTGTCGTCACTCTTCAGGAAAGTGCTGTGCGCGCTGATCACCGTCGATGTCCACGCCAGGGACACTATACAACATATGGTGGAGAAACATGTACAGAGGGCGTAAGTAACCGATATTTTTGTTTAATCCTTGTCATTATCTCGGCTGACTGACATTTATAACAAATACTTGACGTTGATATATTTATACCTAAAATTGGCTTGTTTAAAAAATCTATTGTGATATGACGAAACTTCACACTATCATTAGTAAAAATTGTTAAAACAAAACATGATTAACGAAAAAATGTACCTAACAATATTCAAATTTAATTTCATTACCTTAATTAAATCATATTAACATTATGTACTCTCAACTTGTTAAAACTTATTTGTGGTTAACCCTTTTTTGGCACAGTGAAGTATTCTTAACACTCCAAAAAAAAACATATCACTATAATAAAACTAATATCATCGGATATTATCATAAAATCAATTTACATAATTGTTCTTTTTTCTACTAAAAATGTTTTACACGACCAGACGACTTTGACAGATTTAATGACAAGATGGAGTCGCGACGTTCGGTCTTATGCTTGTATAAAATAAAATAAAATATTTTATTAGTTTTAAATGCTCTGAAATAAATTCTTTTGAGTGGAATTTATTTTTGATTGTTCTCATAATTGAATGTATATAATTTTATATCGTTATACTAAGTAATTATCGAAATAATTGTTCGGTAAAAGTTTTGTTAAGTATTCTTGACAAAGTGATATGGTAAGGTTGTTTGCCCAACAAACTTGTAAAGAATACTTAACAATTTTGTATGATGTGATTTTAACTTATGATATTAAATAACGACTTTATTTATTGTATTTTATGGTTTCGAACTCCCGGAGTCTGATCTAACATTGTAGCTATCCTAATAAAAGCTTTTTTTTTTATTCAGCATTTTTTATAACTACCTACTAACTGATTTTGAATGTTTTTTGGTTGGTGCTGGGTTGCACTTGCATGTTTCTGTTTCGATTTTTAGAACACATGATCTAGTAAGATACTGGCCTTGCTTTCAAATGACAATCCACCATCAGCCGTTAGTGGCCCGACTCAAATGATGAAAATGACTTCCACAGCCTCCCTATGAGTCTTCTTCAAGTGATACTACTTCCATAGATTCTAGTGATGATTCCATTTCAATTCTGCATACAAATGAAAATAATCGGACCCTCAACTTTGAAAATCTTCTATATCTACATCATTTATAATCAATAAGGTGGTATATTTTATTGACTTTGTTAAGTATTTTTGACACAAAATTATGTAGTTGTGACTTATACTTCGAATTTTTTCAAATATACTTTACACTATACCTATATATTTATGTATATATTATGTCTAGATTTTTTTATTATTTTTTAGAGGATCTATTACATCATAATAGATCATAAAAGAAATTTTAAACATTTTGGTTAACTTTTATACTTTTGCCAAATAAAGGGTTAAGGATTACTATTTTTATCAGAAATGATTTCGAGTGGCTGAAGATGATCCGTTACTATTGGGAGGAAGATATCGACAATTGTGTGGCGCGGATGTCCAGTGCCATGTACATCTACGGTCATGAATACTTGGGCGCCGGAGGTATAGTTTGGATCTTTTTTGTTTATTTAATTGGTTTATTTAATTGTTTGGAACTAAGAGTTGGAGCGAACAACATTTGCCCAGCACGTCATTCATTCTTCATTCGTATTGTAGTTAACACGCGCATTCTCCAGTTTACTAAATGATTTTGTTAATAAAAAAGGCGGTCATAAACTTTTTATCTCTCATAATATGCATTATTTTACAATTCATTTATTTCATAATTATTATTATGTTGCTAGGTGTATTGGTAATAACGCCGTTAACGGATCGCTGCTACCTCTGCCTTATGGGGGCTCTGCAGCTGGATCTAGGCGGCGCGCCCGCTGGCCCTGCTGGCACTGGCAAGACGGAGACCACTAAGGACTTGGCCAAGTCTCTCGCGATACAGTGCGTCGTCTTCAACTGTTCGGAAGGTAACCGTATTATGTAGTGACCTACCCCTGATCTATCTCTGTCTAATGGGGCCGCTACAGCTGGATATAGTTGGCGCTCTTGCGGGCCCCGCTGGCACTGGCAAGATGGAGACCACTAAGGACTTGGCCAAGTCTCTCGCGATACAGTGCGTCGTCTTCAACTGTTCGGAAGGTGACCGTATTATGTAGTGACCTACCTAGGGGTAAGATTAGGATTAAGATTAGGATCTATCTCTGCCTAATGGGGGCGCTACAGTTGGATCTATTTAGCGCGCTTGCGGGCCCCGCTGGCACTGCCAAGATGGAGACCACTTAGGACTTGGCCAAGTCTCTCGCGATACAGTGCGTCGTCTTCAACTGTTCGGAAGGTGACCGTATTATGTAGTGACCTACCTAGGGGTAAGATTAGGATTAAGATTAGGATCTATCTCTGCCTAATGGGGGCGCTACAGTTGGATCTAGTTAGCGCGCTTGTGGGCCCCGCTGGCACTGCCAAGATGGAGACCACTTAGGACTTGGCCAAGTCTCTCGCGATACAGTGCGTCGTCTTCAACTGTTCGGAAGGTGACCGTATTATGTAGTGACCTACCTAGGGGTAAGATTAGGATTAAGATTAGGATCTATCTCTGCCTAATGGAGGCGCTACAGTTGGATCTAGTTAGCGCGCTTGCAGGCCCCGCTGGCACTGGCAAGATGAAGACCACTAACGACTTGGCCAATCTCTCGTGATACAGTGCGTCGTCTTCAACTGTTCGGAAGGTAACCGTATTATGTAGTGACTACCCGTAATCTCTCTCTGCCTTATGGGGGCTCTACAGCTGGATCTAGGCGGTTCGCCTGCGGGCCCCGCTGGCACTGGCAAGATGGGGACCACTAAGGACTTGGCCAAGTCTCTCGCGATACAGTGCGTCATCTTCAACTGTTCGGAAGTATTGTGTAGTATCTATCCCAAATCTATATCTGCCTACTCATAAGGCAGATATAGATTAGGGGTAGTTTTAAATTCAGAGGTAGCGCACCCGCTTATAAAGCAGAATAAGGTAGATAGGGACCATCAAACTGAACAACTTTTACTATGGGACCAACTCTGAAATCGCGAAAAAAATAATCAGCTATTTCATACATTTGATATTTTCGTAGTTGTTCAGTTTAATGGTCCCTATCTACCATATTCAGCTTAATAAAGGTTTTTAACAAACACCGTGTATACAGTATGAAATAGACATGCAAGAGTTACGACGTTTATGCTTTCACTGTAAAGTGTAGAGTTCGAGCTTAAGTCCTTATTGGAATGCTCATTTCGACACGCCAATTATGCAGTTGCAGATGGCCATCTAAAGTGCTAGCACAGAATAGATAATAGACCTAGCGTACAGAAGTTGCACTCTGCAAAATCGTTTAAATAAATTGCGAATTTGTCCTCTTAGAGGACGCCGAGCGCTTCATACTCGCGCGCGGAGTGACAGAGCCCGTAGTAACTACCCCTAATCTATGTGCCTTATACCTATAAGGCACATATAGATTAGGGGTAGTTTTAAATATAGCTGTAGCAGCGTACAGCTAGATTTAGGAGGCCCGAAAGCCACTCATAAATGAATACGTTCCCGTAGTCTAATACACTTTACAGTGACAGTATATATGTCGCAGGCGTATTGTATATTTCGCCGTATTACATAGCGACTAGCTGTTTTAGAAAACGGCGCCGTATTGTGTTGCGGCGGATTAAAGATACGCCGTATTCAAAACAGTTGATCAAAAGTACGCCGCATTGAACAGAGCGCTTTGCGATTTTCAATACGGCTAGCCGTAATGTAATTGGGCGGTTCATAAGCCGCTTTTCCGTCAGTTTTTAGTACCTACTAGGTAATTATCAACACTCGCGGCGTTACCTACCATAACAATAAAAATGGCGTCAAGTGCGGATATTGCATCGAAAATAAGTAAGAATGTGGATGAATTAAATAATGAAAACGTGCCAAATGTGTACAGATAATTGTTTTAAGGTCAATTTTTAATGTGTAGTTAAATAGTTTCTACGCAGCTCAATGCGAAAGTATGAAAAAGCCGTGGATCAAAGAACGAGATTTAAACTAAGGTGGCAATGGTTTCTGGTGTTGTGCGGAATACTATGCAATATTATTGGTGTAAAAATATAACGTAATGAGTGTAGCCAGTGAAGATTAAAGGAAAATTATTTCAGAAGACAGAACTTAACTTTTAGAAAGATTTAAAATTATATAAACCAAAAAAATTAGTTAAATGTTCTAGTAGTAAGTCTAACTAATATTACAATTTTACAAACAAGAACCAAACCGTTTTTGTACCGTACCTACTTATTTGATAGAAGTAGTACTTATACATTCCTTAAAACTAATAAAAATAACACATGTTTCCTAGTAAGTACTAGGAAACAGGTGGTACCAGGTGTTTTAGAAGATACTTAAACATACCTTTTTTCATAATTATTAAAATTAAATTATCTTCAATTAAGCACTGTTTAATTTTGTTAGTGTGGTCACTCTACAATAGAACTTCGATACAAAACGGCTAAACGTGCTCCGCCGTATTGAACAACGTATCACATTGTCAATCTGGCGTATCGTTGACTCGCCGTATTACAATACGGCGCTGTTTTCTAAAACAGCTAGTTGCTATGTAATACGGCTAAATATACAATACGCCTGCGACATATACAGTATGAAATAGACATGCAAGAGTTACGACGTTTATTACTGTAAAGTGTAGAGTTCGAGCTCGATTGGAATGCTCATTCGATACGGCAATTATGCAGTTGCAAATGGCCATCTAAAGTGCTACCTAACACTGCGTTTAACTTTAAGGGCTGGACTACAAAATGATGGGCCGCTTCTTCTCCGGGCTGGCGACCTCGGGCGCGTGGTGCTGCTTCGACGAGTTCAACAGAATCGACATCGAAGTACTCTCTGTCATCGCGCAACAGCTCATCACTATAAGGAACGCTAAAGTCGCTAAACAGTCGAGGTATATCTTGTATGAAATTAGTTAGATTTGAATGGAAAACTTATCATCATAAAATGACTACTATACGAGATTAATCATCAGCTAAAATTACAAATGCCTTTCCTATTTTTAGGATTCCGTACTCAAAGGGTAAAAACGGGACCCTATTACTTAGACTCTGTCTGTCTGTCACCAGACTGTACACAGAACAAAGATTTTTTTTTCTCCCAGTAGAAGTCGCATGTGGGCGGCACCCGTGTAACATCATATCTGCGAAGCTCCGCACATCTTTGAATTTTGCTCCGTCAGTCGTATGAACGAACGCCAAACAAAAAAAATCTTCAAAAATAATTTAAAAATGCCGAGGTGCATTATACAAGGTGTTTGGTAAAAGCCTTATAAAGCCGAATATGGTAGATAGGGACCATCAAACTGAACAACTTTTACTATGGGACCAACTCTGAAATCGCGAAAAAAAAATCAGCTGTTTCATACAAAAATTAATAACGAAAATATCAAAATGTATGGAACAGCTGATTTATTTTTCGCGATTTTAGAGTTGGTCCCATAGTAAAAGTTGTTCAGTTTGATGGTCCCTATCTACCATATTCGGCTTTATAAGGCTTTTACCAAACACCTTGTATAAAAGAGCAAAATCGATAACCACATATATCAGGTGCATAAAATATCGGAGGCGAGCTTTATTTAATTAATTTTGATTTTAATTAAAAATCCAACTGATATTTTCCTTTTAAAATTCATAACAATAAATATCCACCTTTATGCGGTATACACTTATGATCCATATTCCAACGCACAATTTGACATATTCTTGAACTTTCATAAACACTACAATATAGAATGGCGGAAATGTCACTCAATAGGGGAGACCGAGAAAAGATGTGACTGTGAAGAGTTGAAAAGTATTATCACCATAGCAAAAAATTGATAAGTAAATGATAAACGTCTAAATAACAGTTGATTTGATACACTCACCACTGAAAACACGCAAAAACAGCACGGAATTTTAGTCAACTTAAATAGTACGTTATAGGCGAGTCCGGGAAACTAGAATTTTATTGTCAAGGATTTTAATCATTCAAGGCAATTTAATGAAAATTGCTTCCCCTACAAGGCTGCGAAGTCTCAAGAAATGAGAGGGAAAAAATTCTTAGTTAAAATGTAATTTTGAAATTGGTCATGTAGCCATAAAGTTTTATAAAAATAACGTTTTATAGTTATTTTTAGATTTAGAATACTACACTCCTGGGGGTCAATTCTGCTTAGATATGAGCGCCGCGCCGGCGCGCCGCCGCCGCCGTCGATTTTTCCGCGCCGCCGCCGCCGCGAAATGGCAACGGCGCGCCGATGATCGTGAGAAAAGATTTAATGAATCAGTGTGAACAAGCTCGTTGTCATGGTAGGATAGGACGCGTTGTTTACACGTTTGCGTCAAAATACGCCTGCGTCGTCGTCGTCATTAGAAGAACAAAATGTGGACGTTTTTATAACGAAACTAGCTAAAATTACCGTGTTTTCGCTTTCATTCATAAGTAAAGTTTTAACACAGTTACTCTTGTAACTATTACTTGGCCTCCTCCGTGGACTATGAGAAAGCCTTTTCGATTCAAAAGAGCCCAGTAGCAATCTAGTTTGTAGACGCCTAGCGCCTGCACCTTGAAAAGGGATGTTGCACTTGACAGGTCGTAAGAGTTGGTTTATCTTCCTCGTCGGCTTGAGGTCTTGATAGACACTCTCTTCAGAATACCTACAATCTTGTCAATGACACCTTTCATGTAAGGTAGAATGGCAGGTCGTCGTTCTACTATGGCTGGCTTGACACGGTTTCTGGGTTGGAGGGGAGGCATGGTACTGGCAATTTGTTACTTCGCAGAACGTGCTTGACATGCTGAAGCTCAGCTGTCAGGTCTTGTTGGTCATAGATCCCAAATACAAATAAATACAAATAACTTTATTTGCTGTAAATAGGGTGATTACTTATAATTCCCGCGTACTCTCCGAAACAAAGATTTCCTTATGGTAGGTAGCTAACTGTAAAGGATGGTGGTGGAATTCACCATTGAGGTATCTATCTGTAAGTGTTGCTTTTCGAAACATCCGATATCCGATATACAACGTGGATTTGACAATGCGACAATAAATGATAACACTGTAGACACTAGTTCATAGAAGTATTTTGAAACTATCAAATAATTCCTAGGCGCGAAATAAAAAAAAATTTTTTTTTCGAACAAACTAAATACCACAAAAACAAGTACGAAATTAAACACCCTTGGTAAATATTGGTTACTTACATGGTAAGAGCGGCAACAGCGCGGTGTTAGATCACAGAATAGTATTGACAGGTGACAAGCCGCGAAATGAACTTTTGGCGCCATTTAATGCTGAATTAAAACAGTGTTTTTCTTGATATCTACGGCAGCGACTCGAGCTACGGCATCATGTAACAACGCTGTCCATACGGCAATTTTCATTGCTGAGATTTTTCAAAACCATGGCAATAAATTATTTTTTTTTTGCTTTTTACGGTAACTTTTTATTTTGCTAAATTTGAATCCTAAATCACTGATTTAAAGTTATTCTGTCCTCTGAATACCTAGTCACAAATTGAATATTTCTTGTATGCTTTGGACAGCGGACAAACACAAATGTTACCATAAT
Organism: Agriphila tristella; assembly: GCA_928269145.1. Classification (NCBI taxonomy): domain Eukaryota; kingdom Metazoa; phylum Arthropoda; class Insecta; order Lepidoptera; family Crambidae; genus Agriphila; species Agriphila tristella. The sequence continues at coordinate 17,015,608 of OV743430.1, forward strand.
ATCTCTCTCGGTATGTCCGTAGAGCTAAAAATAAATTAAAATCATGTAGGTGTACTCGAAAACTGTGAAATAGTAGAAGTAATACTTATTCGTATTATATCAGATTTTAATAAGACTGCGTCAATGAGACGTCAAGTCATCATCGACATGTTCTTTGGGCGTTTTTGTGATGTGTTGTACAAAAAGTAAACAGAATAAAAATAAAATATTAAAAAGTCACAGACTAAAAATTACAGTATAATAGTGAAAACATTATACCATAGTTGAATGAGTTTTCTCCACTACTAGCACTTAGAGAACACATATCGTCATATCTGTTGCTATGAAAAATAAAAAACCGGTCAACGAGCATTCACAAAAAAAACTGTCGCTGTCAAGTGTCAACATATTTTCCGCTTGTGCTTTGAATGTTTTGAATTGAATTGAGTATTTTAGTTTATTTTAACTTATTCGAAAATAATATCGGACTTGTAATGGCTGTTGTAATGTAACAGTCCCTAAGTGGAGTTCATGATACTACTAAAACCGCAGTTTTCAGCGAAACGATATTGTTAACGTTTGAATCTGTTTAATAAAATACAGGTTGGTTTGAAGTGCATTTATTTCAATTTATAAAACTTTAAAGAAACACCACTGTAGGTAAACGTGTAGACAAGGTGCAGGACTTTGGCACGTAAAAAGTGTTTAAGTAGTTTAATTAAAGTAAGTAATTTAATCATAATAAATACTCATTTTTATACAGGTAAAAGATTTCGAAACGTTGTCAACTTTATTGTTTGTTCGAAGTAGATTTTGTCTCATTCGCACATTTTTAGATGACACGCAATTAAAAATGACTCTTACGGCTTGAGCATAAGGTACAATTCGGCAACAGTGTGTTAATTTATACTGATGTAGGGGTTTTTAACTTGTCGGCAATAGCTTAGTAATAGATACAGCATGTAGAAAATGTTAAAAACGAAAAAATGTTTCTTGTGACTAAACTACTGGATATTTTTCATTGATATTTTACAGGCAGACTGGGAGCGTTACTAGATATACGAAATTTAATTTATTGTTGCATTGACCTCTCCACTTTGTATTTATTTTATTTGGGTTTCTGAATTTTGAAATGCAAATATTTTTTACCTAGTAATTAAGAAATGTCAGGATTCCACCGAATTATGAAATAGGGTTTACACGAATTATTGATTTGAAACTATTTAGGATAAGCTAAGTGAAGAATGTTAACCAACCCGGTTTCCCTTATCTCATTAAATTTTCTTAAAGTACTTTATGTGTTAATAAATTAGGTGGTAAATCGCACTATTAAAATTAGCTTACGCCATCTAGCGGCTGAGTAGCAGCATTATAAATATACGTATTATTTAATTTGGTACCAAGTTGCTATGGTAATACGACTGAATCTAAATAAATAAACTTTGTGATTTATGGCTTTCTGGATATTATACATTTTTACTTTTTATCCAATTATGTGTTCACAAAGTGTGTGTGCGTAGCATGTAACTATTGAGTGGGGGGCTTGGCTTCGATTTTTTGTGTTTAAACCCTATTTAATGTGTTTGTTTGGTTACACTGGTTTTCATACTAAATTGAGCTCATACTACTTCTATCTACTTCTATGTTCTGTGAGACTGTATCTCATGAACCGTGATAGCACAGTACATATATAAGTTTTTCAAACAGTATGAGAGCTCCATGGAAACGTTCGAATTTGACGGCTGACGTCACTCTAAGAGCTCTAAGCAAAGTTCGCAGTACTATGGCCAGGGTTGTGACATCGCGTCGCAGTTGTTTCCATAGAGTTCGCGCGTAGCATTCCACGAGACGGCCGGAAAATGCCAACCCTAGCGATCCGCGGAGTGCAATGACAAAAGGGCCTAAGTGACGTTAGCTCCTCTACTGTTTGAAAAACTTATATAATTGTACTGTGGTGATAGCTTCACAGATGATGTATTTCTGTTGCTGCTTTAACAAAAAATACTACTACTACTAAAAACGGAATAAAATAGAGTGGGGCTCACATACAACAAACGTGATTTTTTTTGCCGTGTTTTTAATACGGAACCCTTCGTGCGCGAGTCCGACTCGCATTTGGCCGTTTTTTATTATTTAATTACCACCTAAGTCCTTGTCCAGACTAGTCCGTTTCGGCGTATCAGATCACCGTATCTTTAACATACATCGATGGTTTGGTTGGGCGTGCGTTAACCCCACAAAAGACCGCTACATCAAGGTTTGTTTCGAGTCTTCACAGACGGTAAAGTCATTGTTACGCAACAAAGATAAACTGCAAGAAGGCATCAAAATTTACTCTGATCAGACTCCTGCACAACAAACCTATATGAATAAGTTAAAAAAAGAGTTGAAAGAACGAATTGCGAATGGAGAAAACGATATTACCATAAAATATATCAAAGGAACACCAAAAATAATTAAAATTAAAGAAAACAGAAGTCCAAAAAACTAAATAATCAACACGTAATAGCCAGCAATGAAAGTAACGAAGATATCACTTATCAGGTACTTGATAGCTACCAAAACATACAATTTAGTAAATCCAGTTTAAACTTTTTTTATGCCAATATGAGAAGTATCTGTAAACCAGGCAAATTCGATGAGCTAAAGTGTATAGTACAATCTTTTGATAAGTGTATACATATTTTATTACTAACTGAAACATGGATTAAATCAGAAGAACAGGCTCGGCTATTTGAGATACAAAACTATACGCATTATTTCAATTTAAGACTTGATAACACCGGTGGGGGTGTCTCCATCTACATTCACAACGACTTGAAGCATGAACTAACAACTGAGGTTACCACAAATGGAAACAATTACCTGTGGATACACGTTTACAAATACGCCTTGGATGTAGGAGTAATCTACAAGCCCGGTCGATCTAATTTTAGTAGCTTTCTTGCAGACTATGAATCGCATCTGATATCCAAAAAAAGAGCAATTGTTTTTGGTGACTTCAACATAGACCTGTTAACTTCGGAAAGGCAAACGAAAATGTATAGAAATATGTTAAATGAATGTGGCTTTAAAATTCTTAATAAAATAGACCCTGCGTACTGCACTCGAGAGACGCCAACATCCAAAACAATAATAGATCACGTTTCCTCGAACTTGAACAACTACAATTATCATCTTGCAATCATTGAATCTTCAATGGCAGACCATAAAAATATTTATCTCGAAATAAAAAAATGGGTACCGCCACCAAAACAAAAAAAACTTTATACGACAGTAGATTTTCCAAAGCTGTATGAAATGGTGAAGTTGGCTCAAGCGAACAACCCAACGCAGGATTTTGGCAAATTGGAGAACACCATCAAGTGTGCAGTGGAGGAAAGCAAGATAAGCAAATATAAAATCCTGAATAGACCAAAAGAAGAATGGATCAGTCGTCATATAATATCAGAGATTAATGAAAAAAACCGACTGTGCAGCCAGCTAAAGAAAGACCCTGAAAATGAACAACTAAGAGAGCAGTTTAACGCCAAAAGAGAACATGTGACACAAACAATAAAAAACACCAAAGACAGTTATTACTATGGACAATTCATAAAGTGTACGAAGAAACCTAAAAAAATGTGGAAACTTATTAATAACCTTTCAAACAACAAAATTTCTGTTAACTGTGCTCCTCCAAAATTATTAGATGAAAATGGACAGTTTGTTTCTGATCATGCACAAATCTGTGAAAATTTTAATAACGTCTTTGCAAATATAGGGACTCAACTAGCTAACAAAATACCAGTACAATTTCACAACAATCACACATACACAGTAACAAAACCCCACGCCAATGCCGAACACAATGAACTTCCGTTTTTATCTCCGTGTTCTATTGATGAAGTTTCAAAAATAATAGATGAATTAGACCCTAACACAAGTGCAGGTATTGATTGCATTAGCACAAAGGCCTTGAAATGTATCAAAAACTTGATAATTGAAAATTTAAGTCAATGTTTAAATCAACTATTAGCGAAGGGAGTATTTCCAGATAGTTTAAAAATTGCCAAAGTTACACCAATTTATAAATCTGGAGTTAAATCAGATCCTGGAAACTACCGACCTATCTCGGTATTGCCAGTACTGTCAAAAATATTAGAAAAAATAATATACAAAAGAATAGAGGAATACTTAACAAAAATTAACTTTTTATTTGAAAGACAATATGGATTTCGGCCTAAGTCTTCTACCCTCAGCGCTGCTGCTGACTTATTAACTACAATAAGAGCAAAAATAGACAAAAAACAAATTGTTCTTGGATTGTTCATTGACTTAAAAAAAGCATTCGATACGGTTAGTCACTCCTTATTATTGAAGAAAATCCAAAACATTGGCATCACTGGAACAGCATTCAAAATGTTAGAATCATACTTAACAAATAGATATCAACTGGTGAAAATTGGAGAGGTTACGAGTGAACCCAAACATCTTACATGCGGTGTACCGCAAGGCTCCATTCTGGGACCTTTGCTTTTTCTTATTTACGTAAATAATATTCACCAACTGTCTCTAAAAGGTCATCTCTCTCTCTATGCTGATGACACATGTTTATTTTATTTTGGGCATAATGTAAACGAAATTCTCAGCAATGCTCAAGAGGACTTAAATTCACTATATAGATGGTTTCAGTACAATCTCCTCACAATAAACGCCTCAAAGACATCATATATTATATTTAGTGCTAAAAACAAAAAAATATCCCAACACATACACTTAAATATCAAGGGTGAAACATTGCAGAAAAAGACACATGAGAAATATCTTGGGCTTATACTCGATAGTAATTTAACATGGAGTGCACATATTAGTCACATTAAAAACAAACTATCAGCCTTAGTAGGATCTCTGTACCGCATAGCGCGATGTATCCCAAAAGAGACGCGTTTGTTAATTTACAATAGTTTAGTGAAACCCCATCTACTTTATCTTATCGAAATATGGGGAGTTGCGAGTAAAACGAACATAAAAACTATACAAACACTACAAAACAAAATAATTAAAATATTATATCATTATGACTATCTAACACCTAGTAAAATTCTATATAAAGAAACCAAACTCATGAATTTAAAACAATTGCATAAATACAGTACCTGTGTACTCATACACAAAATAATCAACAGCAAAATTCACTCAAATATTACATTCAAAACAAAAACACACAAATACGCCACTCGTCGAAAGAACCATTTAGTATTGCCTTGTGTGCGAACTAATTACGGTAAAAATAATTTAGATTTTGCAGGAGCACAAGCATATAATTCACTCCCAAAAGACATAAAAGATGCGAGCTCGCTTAACATTTTCAAAAAAAGATTAAAGCAATACATCTTAGACAGTGATGTATAACATACCTACTTATTATTTTGTTACTTGGACCACCGCCTTGCGTACACGAGATCGCAACTTGTATGCAGTATTATGCAGTGAGTGTAGCTGTAGCAATACTTTTAATTCTACCCACACCTCGAGACAAGTAATGTAATTTTGTTAGTATTATTCTCATGTAAGTGACGATTGTCGGAATGAGAAATAAAGATCTTTGAACCGATTTTCCCTAACTTGGCAAAAAGCCCACTAACCTTTACCAGGAATTAAAAATTAAGGTATCGCAAGCATTAAGGTACGGATGTGTCATTTTTGTTTTTCTGCCAGATTTATGTTCGAGGGCCGTGAGATAAAGCTGGTGCGCACTTGCGCGGCGTTCATCACCATGAACCCCGGCTACGCGGGCAGGACCGAGCTGCCGGACAACTTGAAGGCGCTCTTCCGGCCGATATCCATGATGGTGCCTGATTATGGTACGTAGATTGTTCACGATTTAGTTTGGAAGATATCTTTGATGATTAAAATGCAATGATGTCAAGAAACCGTTCCGTCCGGCACGTGAGAAAAACACGTCACGCATAAGCCCGGCCACACACACGGCCTTGTCGAAATTCCGTTCCGTCCTGCCACATACAGACGGAATCCCGATTCTGTCTGTATGTGGCAGGACGGAACGGAACTAAAACTAAACAGGAAAAAATTATGGCACAAAAGCGAATGTGTATGCAGCAGCGAGAAGGTCCAGGCTAGGTGTATGAATTTTGCAAAGGCAAATTTAAAAGCAGAATTTTGTCGCTGCGACAAAACACCGATTTTCAGCTTTCACCCAGATGAAACAGCAACTGCACTAGGTCGGGAACAAGTGTGTGTGTGTGTTCGGAAGTGTGTGTGTGTGTTCGGAAGTGTGTGTTTGAGAGTGTGATGTGTGTGTGTGCGCGTGCATCTGTGTGTGTGTGTGTGCGTGCGCGTGCGTGCGTGTGTATGTGAATAATCTTGGGTATTTGGCTAGTAGTAGTATACAATGCGACGACAGCGCATGTTTTGTTTTGATAACCTATAAGAATGATGACTATTTCACTGAAGCTCTCATCGCGGAAGTGATCCTGTACTCGGAAGGTTTCGAGTCGTCAAAAGGCCTCGCCAAGAAGATGGTACAGATGTACAAACTGTCCAGCGAGCAGCTTTCGAAGCAGGACCATTACGATTTCGGCATGAGAGCCGTCAAGAGCGTGCTGGTAACGCCACTATGAGTATTGAGTTGAAATTAGAGTAACATTGGTAATTAGTTGCATTATCACAAATAATTTGGAACACCTCACTCACCTCACACTACGAGGCAAGTATCTTGAAATTTTTTCGACAGAGTGGGGATAAGTTCGCGCATGTGCTCTTGTGAGCGACCAATAGCGCGCGCCCCTCTCCCGCCGCCCGCGCCCCTCACCGCAAAGCATGCCCATGTGTTATAATACGCGTACCGCGCAATCCCCACCCGATTTCAAGATGTATGCCTCGTACTGTACGCAAAGTTCTCTTTTAGTCAGGCATTGCATTTCCCAACGTAGGTAGTAGCCACCGTAGTCACGGGTAAATCAGCTAAAATAACAAGCCCAGCTTCGACAACTTTTTATCATTGTGCAAAATTATTTTAGTGGTGATTCACTGTATTGTTGCGTATTTTTCACTTTATTCACTATCAGAACAGTTATGTTTTACTGTTTTTCTTTCTTATTTTTATTCATATTTGGTCCTTACCTTTTTTGACGTTTTGTATAAACAATTTTTAACAAATTATATGTAAAAATAAAATCAAAACTTCAATGTAAAAATGTTGACCATTAAATTAACTAAGGCTACATAAATTGAGCGAAAAAATTAGTTTTAGGCTAAGTTACAATGGATAAAGTGGTCATTTTCGCTAACAAAAGAGGAGTCACTTTCAATGTATTTTTTTTAATGCTAAGAAATAAAATAAATAGACTTTAATTATGCTGATAGTTGACGACTATGGTCATAATTTGATGTAATATCCAGCAACTAAGAAATGTTTTTAATCACAGAAGTTTTGAGGTTGTCTGTGTGGGAGAAAAAATACCAATTTCATAGGCAAAGACCCAATATTGTAACGTCTTCATACAATTAATTAATTTCTTAGTCGATGGCTTTAGAATTCTCAAAAGTGTATAATGTTAGGTGATGGCAGGGGCCCTAAAACGAGCCAGCCCTGACCAGCACGAAGAGATGACCCTGTTGTGCGCTCTCAACGACAGCAATTTGCCCAAGTTCCTCGCGGCTGATGCTGTACTTTTCGCGGGTATTCTGTCCGATCTGTTCCCGGGAGTCAGCTTACCGTTCCGAGACTATGGTGTGATGGAAGACGTTATCAGTAAGTATAAAATTCATCCTTATCCTTACTAATATTGTAAATGCAAAAGTCTGTTTGTTACTCCTTCACGTCTTAAATACTCAACTGATGATTGTTAAATTTTGCATAAATATTCTGAGGTGCAGAAAAGGACTTAGGGTACCTTTTTATCCCGAAATAAAGAACTGTTCCCAAGAGATAGACAAAATACTATCCGCGCAGATGAAGTCGCGGGCGGTCGCTAAATCCTCATATTTGAACAAGAATAGGAAACAAAAATAATAGACACAATACACTTTAAGTTTTCTCAGATCAGTTACCCCTTTTCAAATTGCCTCTTTTCTATCCGTATCAATTAATTGAGTACTCACGCAAGATCCTCATCTATGAGGGAACGACTGAGTGGAGGAAGAATTTATTAAAGCTGTAAATATATCACATAGTATGTGTGTGGTTACACAATTTTATTGTCTATTGCTTATATTTAAGGCGCTTTCCTTACTGAAAGTGGCGCTGCGACGAATTAATCAATGCGTCGCTTTTATTTGCTATACAGCGAGATAAAGATATAACCATATCAATTCATAAACATGGGCACCTGGCAAGTTTTAAGATATTGTAATACCCCCCCCCCCCCCCCTCCCCCAGTTCAATAGTACTTAAAGATAATCAATAATGTTTCTGACAGAGATAATGTTGCGAGAAAAAAAGCTGCAAATCGAAGTATGCCAAATTCGGAAAGTAATACAATTGCACGAGACGATGATCGTACGCTGGGGTGTGATGTTGGTGGGCCCCACCGGTGGAGGGAAAACAGTGGTGTTGCACGTAAGGCTCCAACTATTAAAATAGGATATCAAGTTCGTGTTTGATTTTAAAATTGTTTTAATTATAACATTAATAACTGAACCATTTATCAATAAGGGCTGATTTTTCAATGCACAGATAAAGCTTTATTCGTTTGATAACGTATTATGCCGCCATATTGAATATGATTGTCATATGTTTGTTTGTATTTGAATGACTTCTATATTATTCGGATTATAATTTAACTGACTGATATCTGTTATCTGAGGATTGAAAAATCAGCCGTAAGTTAGTCAAACATTCATAAGATACACATACATTCCTTTTCATCCAAAAAATACCGAATTTAGCATTTACTGTCTTCTAATGTGCATTTAATTTTCGTATTAGTTTCGGTATACTCTCTGTTTTAGTCAAATCGTTTTCTATAGAAAGAAAACCACCCCTATTCTCGCTATAGGGAATATTATTTCTGAGTGTGGCGACAAGATATAAAGGCTAACTAAAATGTAGAGCCCGGGTACTTATCAAAATCTATCGCAATCGCTTTCAGGAAGTGATACATTGACACTTTTGTTTGTCACAAATAAAAACTTACCAAAGAAATGCCGCAATGTGTCACATCCATCTGTCAAATGAAAGCGTTTGCGATAGATTTCGAAAATGAGACAATAAGTACCTAGCCCCCCTAGCATGACCAACGAAACGCGATATGAGACAATAAGTACCTAGCCCCCCTAGCATGACCAACGAAACGCGATATGAGACAATAAGTACCTAGCCCCCCTAGCATGACCAACGAAACGCGATATGAGACAATAAGTACCTAGCCCCCCTAGCATGACCAACGAAACGCGATATGAGACAATAAGTACCTAGCCCCCCTAGCATGACCAACGAAACGCGATATGAGACAATAAGTACCTAGCCCCCCTAGCATGACCAACGAAACGCGATATGAGACAATAAGTACCTAGCCCCCCTAGCATGACCAACGAAACGCGATATGAGACAATAAGTACCTAGCCCCCCTAGCATGACCAACGAAACGCGATATGAGACAATAAGTACCTAGCCCCCCTAGCATGACCAACGAAACGCGATATGATATAGCGATTTATCACGTTTAACTGTCATAAGACAATGTACACTGGCTTGCAAAACTATGTACTACAGAGGTCTATTTTCATACAAACGAGGTAACTTTGAAGCTTTGGTTCTCCGCCCAGGATTAAGCGGGATGTGATCTGATGATGGCCATCCAGGGAGTGAATGGTGAAGATTCAGATCTCCATACACACCCAATTGATCTGATCAGCATTCTAAGAGCTGTTAAGGATTAGAGTTATTTTAATGCTATTTTTGTGGTTTTTTTAAACATATCCAAACAGCTCTTTTTTTTCTCTTTATTAGGGTCAACTAACAACCACATATTAATATACTATAATAATAAAATATTTTCTTAGGTAATTTAAACAAATATGCAGTCTTACCCGTTAACCACATGTTACTACAAAAGAATTAACAAGACAGTGGGATGCTAAGCAACAACAAAGATAATAAAACATAATACTTAAACAACAAAATAACCAAGAAGCCTCATAAATAATTATTTACGCCAGGCCAAGCAGTAGATAAATTTTACTTACAATAAGATTAATTAAGTAATTTTAGTACATTTCGGATGGAATGCTTGAATTGCACATCAGAGAGTGTAAATATGTCAGCGCTCAGAAAGAACGAGTTATAATTTTCAGTAATGCGTCGCAGAGGTGAACGTTTACCAGCATTAGTACGACAACTACCAATGGCGAACAACTTACGGGTGCGAACTTCTCGCATGTGGATGGTTCTAGGAACAACATAACACAGTCTGTTGGTCAGCTCAGTACAGTCGAACTTGTTGTGAATAATACCATGAAGTACCATACATTCCAGAAGCTTACGTCTAGATTGCAAGGTGAGAAGATCATACTTATCTAAAAGTTGGTCAGACGGTAGATATGAGCCATAACATCTGTAATGCATGGATCTAAAGTATTTGCGTTGCACAACTTCTATCATTTCGTTATACTTATTATATAGAGGATTCCATACCGGTACGGCAAATTCTAACTGGGAACGTACTAAAGTTTTATAAAGATACAGATATGTATACGATTTCTTAAAGTCTTTAGAAGATCTCATAATAAATCCATACATTCTATAAGCCTTGTTTATTATATTTTCGACATGAATGTCCAAATGCAATTTATCATCCAATGTGACACCAAGGTCACGTATAAAAGAAACTTTACTTAGAGCTACATTACAAAGGGAGTAGTTAAAGTTAATATTATGTAGAATCTGATCTCTTAGAATGCTGATCAGATCAATAGGGTATTTTCCAATTTTTTGAAAACTGCTTAAATTTAAAGATTGGGACGAATGATTTAACAGAAAAATAAAAATAAATAAATTAATGTCTTTTTCTCTATTAAAACAATTAAAGTCTAATTTATTTTTAATGGTTTTGAATTTACCGCCAAAACGCTCGGTTCGATGTCGTCTACTGTGAGACGTCAACTTTGTGTAAACAATTATAACACCTATGTAGTCTGTGTAACAATTTACTCTATTGTTTACACAAAGATGACGTCACGCAGTAGACGTCGTCGAACCGAGCGTTTTGGCGGTAAATTCAAAACTATTTAAAAATAAATTTAACATTAATTGGTTTAATGAAGAAAAAAGACATTAATTATTTTTTTAATTATTTCTGTTAAATCATTCGTCTCAATCTTTAAATATAAGCAGTTTTAAAGAATTTGGAAAATACCCTATTGGGTGTGTATGGGGATCTGAATCTTCTCCACTTACTCCTTGGATGGCTATCATCAGATCACACCACGTTTAATCCTGGGCGGAGAACCAATGCTTCAAAGTTACCTCGTTTGTATGAAAATAGACCTCTGTAGTACTTAGTTTTTCAGGCCAGTGTATTTTGACAGTGAGTGTCGATGGTATATCACGCGATATAAAACGTGTTATGGTGGTCATGCTAGGGGGGCTGGTGATATAAAGCCTCAAAGACAACACATTTCTTGCAGATACTGGGCGACACTTACACGCGTCTCTGGGAGCAAGAAGTCCCAGGCACGCAATACCAGTTCGTCCACAAGTACATAATGAACCCGAAGAGTTTGACGATCGGCGAGCTGTACGGCGAGGTCAATCTGCAGACTCTGGAGTGGCACGACGGAATATTGCCGCTGTCTTTGAGAACTGCAGTTCAGGTAAGTGAAACTTAAGTTTCAATAATCTTAACCCCAGTAAGAGATACTAGAGATTTGTTGCCAAGATGTATTTAATTATTTGTAAAACACCAACAACCTGAGAACATTACTATCATCATAAACAACAACATTTGTTCTACGACTTTTCCGAAAACAGACAAAAAAATCAACTCTCCATACAAAAATGTCCGAACAGCTGATCGAGTTTTGTATGAAAAGTCGATTAGTGTTTGTCTGTTTTTGGAAAAATCGTAGAACAAATGTTGTTGTATAATGATGTTAATAATCTACTCCTGCGAGGTTATTGGTGTTTTACAAATAACCCTGTATTGCGCGAAATACAGGGTTCGCCCCCTTCTGCTGGGGCACAGGACTTCGTTATGTGTGAATAACAAGAGAGTTATTCATAAATATAACCCACCACGTGGGACCAATGCGGATTGGTGGGTATTAACGACTGCAACTTGAACTGGAACCACTGTCTTAACGGGTCTTCCGAAGTACGGAGGAGCTCGAGATAATAAAGTTTTAGTCACCCCTTCCATGACCGGGCGGATGCGCTAACCCTCTGCGCCATCGGTCTCCTCAAAATTAAATAAGCGCGCTAAATTGTTAGTCGGGGCCCTACCGCCTAACTCAAACATCAAAAATTAACTCTTCTTGTGATGTTATTCGGATTAAGACAGTATAATTGTCTAGGGTTCTTAGAAATAAAAAAAAATATTAATGTGATTTGCTATTTTGATTGAATAACATGTACTTTTAGTTGGCTTTTATTTTGAATGTCAAATTGCAAATCGTAAGTATTACGATTGTATAGAAAGTCAAAGAGTAAAATAATATATTAGAAAGTTCACTGTTCGTCGGCCTCTCAAAGCGCGCTATTGGTCATATTCGACGACATTTGCTAACTTTCCCCCACTATACCAAAAGGTCAAGATGATTGCCGGGATCTGTATTGTATTTGTTTCAAATTAACATTCATTCATGAACCTACTTCTAAGTACGCACGTACAGTTCTTTAGAAATAAATCATTTTTTACGCATTACAGCGCGTCTATTGGTTAATGTAGATCTTATTTTAGAATTATTGTTGGTTTTTTGGGTTTCCGTTTTTAAAATATTTATACAATAATATCTGAGTTAACCAATATACGCGCTGTATACGTAAAATGTGTTTTATTTCTAATTCTTTCATGATTTTGGTTGCCTGTTTTGCGTTGTTCTATATTTATTATTTGTATACCTTACAATATAAGGTGGGAATACAGTGATACTAACAAAATAATGTCAACTTCCATCATTGTAATACTGATGCCGGGTCCATAGCGCGTGTTTTGCTCTACACAATCAACAAAACATTGTTTCGCGAAACAAAATCCTCATACTTGTTTTTGTTGAATGTTGAGATGTTTAGGTTGATTGTGAGTAAAACACGCGCTATAGACCCGGCATAACAGCTGCATTTCACAAATAAATAATTATATTGTATTTTATTGTACAGTGCGAGAAACCCGACCACCAATGGCTGATATGCGACGGGCCGGTGGACGCCGTCTGGATCGAGAACATGAACACGGTGCTGGACGACAACAAGATGCTCTGTCTCTCCAACTCGGAGCGCATCAAGCTTACGCCTTATGTGCACATGGTGTTTGAGGTGACATTGGAACATCTTTCCCCGTGTCCGGATTTTTAGGATCTCTGGAGCCGATTTCATAAACATTACAGTTTTGTAACTTACTACGGCGATTCGCGTACATTGCGGTGTCTGTGAGTAGTTTATTTGGCTACACAATGAGCATCAAACGATCGTTATAATTTACTATGGTAATGTTTATGAAATGGGGCTCTGTTATGTTATAATGAGTGTAAGAAGCTCTGAGTTTGTTGTGTGTCTATGTTCACCATTTATGAAATATTTCTGTGCACTGCTACAAGGCCTTTTAAACCAAAAATATTGCTACATTACTGCGTTATTATTATTATTATAGGTTTTTAAATAATATTTATTTTCTGATAAATTCATATGGCAAGATAATAGAAGTTATCCTGTCACGATAATAATAATTATAGGCCGACCGGTTAAATGAGTCCCCTCCTGCGGGGCACAGGGGCGCGGGGGGCAGGCGACAACGGGGAGCGCGGGGGGTGCGGGCGGCGGGCGATATACGAGAGGCGAAATGTGCACTGGACAGTTCTTAAGATATGTGACGTCACAGTGGTTAACGGTGAACAAGTGGCTATTTTTTGAATGAAACCAACTATGACTTTGTAGATAATATATTAAAATATTGGATAATAAACTTATGTGCAATTTATTATACAAGATTAATCAAAATTATGAGTCAATCATCTCATTTCATTTCAGCATGATTTGGATCCATTTTTTTTTCTATAATATTCGTATACGTTAAAATTCATTTGCTTTCACTGATTATTCATTTTATGTCCTAAAATATTTTGACGCATCTTGATAATGTAATCTCATGTGTAATCTCACAAAGCGTCCGCAACTTTCAACACGTGCGATCGCTAGCCGCGTTGCCAGCGAACTGAGTTTAGGCAAAAATGCGCCTGCCGCCCGCACCTCTCGCGCTCCCCATTTTCGTCTTTCCCCACGCCCCTGTGCCCCGCAGGAGGGGATTTGCTCTAAATACTGTCATTTAAGCTTTAACTAATAAAAATTGTATATCAAATGTATAGTTACACAATGGTTACTCTCTGTCAAACCATTTATGTTTGACATTAAAAAGTAAGGGACAAAACACTGTAACTATTCTATATTCTATACAACTGTTATTAGTAAAGACGTTAGAATCCAAACGACAAGAGGCGCGTTCCGAAATTCAGAGTGCGGTTTTTGGTTGTTTTTTAACTCACTCTTGTATTCGGAACAACCAAAGAACTTTAGATGTCATAAGTTACGGACTAAGACCTAGCCCCGGAAATAGATGGACAATTTACAGAGCGATGAGATCCATCTGTAAAATGGTAAAGTTTGATGCCGCCTGGCACTACTTTTCCACCAATCAAAATTCCTGGCAATGTTATATTCGATTTAGATACACAATTGGCTTGCTATTATACCACATCAAATCTAGAGCTCTGTAAATGGTATATCTTCAATCGCTTTTTCAGCCCCTTTGTTGCCCAACCACTCCCATCCCCACCACTGAAAATCTGTCAGGTGTCCGGATCTGGTAATAATGATAGTATGGCAAACTAACTAGAGGGATATCGTCGCTCTATAAACTGACCTATTTCCGGGGCCAGCTCTTAGTAAATTACAAAGTCTTCGTTTTCCGTCAAGTTGCAATGTTTTGACATTTGGAATGTTGTGTCAACCGAACTTGCGCACTAATGTTTAGAACACCCGCCGTTAGAGCGTAAAGGTGCACTTAGAGCGTGGGTTTTGAACGTGTCTCAGACTTTAATGTTAACATCCCCGTCTAGTAGTTCTGGCAAAGAAAGCTCAAAAAAAAAGTAGGTGTATAAATTTTTGACTTCGTAACTTTGTTTGTCTTTGTTTCTCTAGCGACATAAAACTTTCTACAAAATAAAAGCTGATTAAATTTCCTACAAGATTTAAAATGTCAAGTTTTTCGATATCGTTTATAGTTTTCGAGATATCCGCTGCGCTAATGCGCTATTCCATTGTCTTCAAGCTTCACCTTAAGCATGTTGACATTTATATTCAGGAGCGGATATCTCGAAAACTATAAAAGATATCGAAAAACCTGTCTGAATAAAACTTGTAGTAAATTAATCAGCTGTTATTTTGTAAAAAAAATCTCATATCGCTAGAACGCATAGTTTCCGAGATATATATATTCCCCCCGGCATAGGGGCTACGCAGGGGACTTTTAATATGTTCACCTCCTAACTAGTCCAGACAAAGTTACGAAGTCAAAAACCTTTTCATTTACTGGGTTATAGGTGGCAGATCTAGCCCAAGCGTCCCCGGCGACGGTCTCTCGCTGCGGTATGGTGTACATCGACCCTTACGAGCTCGGGTACTTGCCGTTTGTGCGATCTTGGCTCGAGGAGAGCGTCGAAAAGAACCTCTTCAGCCACGAGAACTCTGAATTCCTGTACGAGCTGTTTAAGATGCTGGAGACGGGGTTCGATTATGTCAACTCTAAATGCAGCGTTGGCATCAAACAGGTGGGTTTCAGGTCAAAATAGTAATCGTTTTGTAAGGGCATTTAAGGGTATGGTAGTTTTCCGTAGCATTATCTCTTTCCGTCATTCGAAAATAGTCACTAGAGCAGTGGTTCCCGAATGGTGTACCGCAGAACCCTGGGACCTCATAAGATGCTCTCAGGGGTTCCGCGAATTCAAGAGTCAAGTAAATATCTTTTTGTTCTAACTAAATATATTTTTATCTTAAAAAGTTCTTCTTTTAATGTCAAACTATACTGATGATGTTATATACAAAAAGCCAGGATGGTGTGATTTCACGTAAAACAATGTTACAGTTAGTTTACTTGTTACTTGAGCTAGGGTTCCGCCCAAAAACGGTGAACCAAAAAGGTTTCCGTAGCCAAAAGAATTCCGGAACCTCTGCACTAGAGCGACAACGGCATATCAGTCATCGCAGAGCTATATCACAGTACATATATAAGTTTTTCAAACAGTAGAGGAGCTAACGTCACTTAGGTCCTTTTGTCATTGCACTCCGTCGGATCTCTAGGGTTGGCATTTTCCGGCCGTCTCGTGGAATGCTACGCACGAACGCTATGGAAACAACTGCGACGCGATGTCACAACCCTGTCCAAAGTACTGCGAACTTTGCTTAAAGCTCTTAGAGTGACGTCAGCCGTCAAATTCGAACGTTTCTATGGAGCTCTCTTACTGTTTGAAAAAACTTATATATGTACTGTGGCTATATTCTTGCCCTAGCGAAGCTGAGCGGATACAGATAGAGCTATCAAAAAAATGCGAAGCCAGGTGGTCCAATAAGGTTTATTCCTAATAATTGTTAAATATCTGTCACCCAGGTGGATATAAGCAAAGTATCAGCAGTCTGTTACTTGTTGAGCGCGTTACTGGCCGAGCCCGGGGAGAGGTTCCCCGAAAAAGCGGCGATCAAAGTGTACATCGCGCACTGCTTCATATTCTGTTACGTGTGGTGCATCGGGGGCAACATCCTCGAACACAATAGGAAGGGCTTTGAGGAGGTTATCAAACGGCAGTTCGAGGAGTTTGAGGAAGCAGAGTAGTGAGTATCAGCACAGAAAAAATAATACTAGCGTACAGAAGTTGCAGTCCGCAAAATCGTTTAAATAAATTGCTGCTCTTGCTCCGACACAGTAAAGTGCAATTGACAACATATCATAATTGTTATCCTGTTTTTTTTATTTGTTATTTAGAAATTACTGGTGAAAACATGAGACACGTATTTTTTTATTTTCCAAAATTTTTATTTTAAGTCAACGTAATATTAATTTGAAAATTTATCTATTCTAAAAGAGCGTAAGTGCCGTTTAAAGGATTTTTGGCGGACAATATCCTTTGCCCATATGGATAAAAAAAAACATTATGACGTCAACCTGCCAATCTAATCTATGGACGGTAATGACGTTTGTTTGTTTATCTTTTGCTCGAGGTTGTTTTCTTTTATTGTCGCTATTTTTACCTTATTTTCAACAATAATAAATAAAGATATTCGTAAATTAGATTCCATAATCTCATGTGTAGTTCCTGCCTGCAAAAATACTGTGATTGAATGCCCAAACAAACACTGTTTTACGTGCCAAACCAAAGTCTACACGTTTACAAGTGGTGTGTTGCTTTAAAGTTTTATGGAAATTGAAACTAATGCACTTCAAAACAAACTGTATTTATTAAACAAATTCAAACGTACACAATATCTTTTTATTTCTAAAAATAAAATGTTTCGCAGAAGAATTCAGCTTTTGCAGCCTGATGGAGTCCATTTTGGTAAGGTTGCGACTGTCTGCTATTAAAAATCCTTCAGAAAACTTGATATTATATTTCGATAGATGTTAAATTTAACCAAAATACTAATTCAAGTTAAAAATATCATGAATACATTCAAAACAAAACTAATCAAAGTGAAAAATATTTTGATTCTTGACACAGACTTTGACATAAATTGTAACCTTGACAGCGACAGTTTTTATGATTATTATTTTTTTAAGATAAAATCACACAACTTTTTCACGCAAAGGAGTTAAATATTTAATATTCCTTTATCTCGATGATACAGTGTTTTTTCTACATATTTCGTTAAATTATTGATCAAAAGCCCCGAAAAATTATGTACGGTGTCAGAAATTGAAAAACCTCGAAATGGTTTTCGATTTAAGGTACCTTGTAAAAAATGAAAACATGTCAATTCTGTCTCCCTAGCCAAAGTAACATGTGCAAATCTTCTTTATCGCTTCGCTTCGAAACATGTATGGATTTGACGTTCCAAAATTCGATAGTCAACGAAACCTTATGTCAATCCCATACATGTTTCGAAAGCGAAGCGATAATGAAGATTTGCCAATGTTACTTTGGCTAGGCCCTCAGGTCGCACAGCGCTCCCTTCGCTCCAAAACATCACTAAGTAGTTGCCTCTCTATCTATCGCGTAGGTCTTATCTTCTCTGACGTATGAAATTTGTCCTCTTAGAGGGCGCCGAGCGCTTCAGACTCGCGCGCGGAGTGACAGCACAAGGCGGCATCGGCAGTCAGATGGTAAAATATCCATCCATGAGCTAGGCTTGTGCCAGCAGAGGGGACATCAAAAACTGCTTTAAATAAATAAATAAAATAATAATAATTAATAAATGCTTGGACAATTTTAATCAACGCCATTCAGCCCCAACTAAGCAAAGCTTATAATATGGGTGCTAGACGACTGATATACTTATACTTTTTAAATATTAACTTACCGCCGGTTTCTGAATTGAGCATTTCAGTGGAAATCAGTTAAGTTTTTCTCAAATAGTTGATGACGACTTAAGTTTCCTACGTTTCACTCGTCATATCTAGTTTTTCTCAAATCACTTTTGAGTTTTTCTCTAGATGTTCCATTACAAGTAAAAAAACCGGTATTCGCTGTCGGTTTTTTATTTTGTAATGGATCGTGACTGGATTTCAATATTTGCATAATGTAAATTGAAAAAAATATGCTAAAGGTATGATACTACTAAATTGCAATAAAATTGAGAATAATTTCATAAGTTTCCTGTTATTGTGAATGAATTCGTAAGATGGATTTGTGAAGAACGAAACGTCTTCTGTCAATTATTTTACTCTTTGTGTCAATGTCTCACCATTTATGACAATGCCAATCGTGGCAAATTTTTAATCTTTAATTTCGTTTTATATTTAAATGAAAAATCGTTATAAAAATTGTAATGGAAACCAATAAGAAAATAGGTCGCCCAACTATACTTATGAAAAAAAGGAAATCCTTCTCTCACTTGTAACAAAGTAAGTAGGTAGACATGATTTATTTTCTGTATATAGGTACTTGTCTTTAGGTATTGTTTCAAATTCTCGTTTCGTATGTAATTCCAAAAAATCTAAATACTTACATACCTACTTACATAAATCAAAGCGTACCTACCTAGAATTAATTAATGAATATATTACCTACTTTATTGTTCACCAAAGTATAACATAGAACTAATAATATAGTTTTTTCTTCAGATACAAATGAATAATATTGATTGTTAAAAAACTGGAGCCTTCTACATTCAGAAAAAAGGAAGCATTGATTGCTATTTGAAAACAGTACTATAGCATCTGTACAGTAGCAACAGTACAATATTTGAGTGTGAAAGGTCTAACACCTATTAAAATTATTGATACAAAAAATAAAAACATTGTAACAAATCATACAATCTTTTATTCCTTATTTAGCTATTCAAATAACTAGGTATCTACTATTGCAGTTCTAGTAGCAACATTTTGTGTAGGTAGGTATGTTGATTCTGCACAGGCATTTCAACTTCATTCACTGCTCCTTCTGCTGCGAGTTCATCAACTTCCATTACATGGTCATCTAAAAAGAGCCATATTATGTAGAATGACACGTGCCACAACACAATCACATTTTGGTAGTTTTAATTGCATGCCACAATGAAGATGAAGACAGATCCTTGAACTACGCATCGTCGAGGTTTAGAAAAAAATCGGCTGGTTTCTTGCTATTCGTCGTCTCCGTGTTTGTCGTATTTGAGGCTCCTCCATCGGTGATAATGAAGTGTCTTCACTAGATACGTTTTTAACCACAATTTTATTTATTTAGCAATAAGCAGGGTTAAAGTAAGCTTTGAGTACCCCGATTCGGTTACTCAACTGTCAGATGCTTAAGTTTGCAGTGAGCAGGATTTGAGTACTGTCAATCGTGTTCAGAAACGCAAATTTTGACTTAAGCACTATAGCCCAGTAAATGAAAAGGTGTAGAGGGAAATGATTGGAACACAATTTTTGACTTCGTAACTTTGTTTGGACCAGTTAGGAGGAGAACATATCAAAAGTCCCCGCCCGTAGCCCCTATGCCGGGGGGAGGGGGGGGTTTGAAAGTCCCATTTTCGGTTTTTCAGATATAACTCGAAAACTATGCATTCCAGCAACATGAGTTTTTTTACAAAATAAAAGCTAATTAAATTTGAGACAAGATTTATTATAAAAATTGTTTCGATATCTTGTATAGTTTTTGAGATATCCGCTCCTGAATATCTGTAATTTAGGAAAAAATATATTTTTTGATTGATGATGATTCGCCCCTATTTCATCCCCATAATGGCTGAAATACTAACAAAAACGATATACGTTGAGTTAGATTTGCATCCATATGCCAAAATTATAAATTTAGCGATTTTTACTTCGAAAATGAAGGATTTTCTATACACAACTTCATCCTCCTTTTCACCCCTTCGGGAGTAAAATTTTCAGAAACGCTGGGACACGTATATATTTTTTTTTTTCGTCAGCCTAAACACAAAATTTGAAGATCCTAGCTTTGAAACTGACGGACTTTCATACAAACTTTGGACCCCCGTTTCACCCTTTATGGGGTAAGTGTTGAAAAATGGGACCTTTAAAACTCCCCCTCCCCCCCGGCATAGGGGCTACGGGCGGGGACTTTTGATATGTTCACCTCCTAACAGGTCCAAACAAAGTTACGAAGTCAAAAATTGTGTTCCACGCCTTTCCCTTTATACCCTTTTTTGAGCGTTCATATCCTGAACTACTAGTTGATGAGCTAAACTGTCACATTTGAGAATTCTCAAACTCAAATGCTCAAATTAAACTTAAACTCAATTCGAAAACTAAAATATATTTGAGTCATACTTAAGTCGTACTTAAGTTGTTCTCAACGTTAAATTCTCAATTCAGAAACCGGCTGTTAGTTTATTATATAGGTTTTCACAGAAATTCCACCACAGTGGAATTCATCATATCAATTTCTGCCCGGCCGCGAATCGAACCTGGGACCTCTTGCGTGGCAGGCCGTTATGTTGACCACTGCACCACTCAGGTCATGTGTTTGCTTATGGTTTCAAATTTCAGTTTTAATATTTTTGAGTCGCTAAAGTCAACACAAAATAAGAAGCCCGTTTTGAAAGATAACGTGTTCAAAGAAAAATATTGCAGGGGTCGAAACTGGTCAGTAAAGTCAGTAAAAGTCAGTTTTTTTGGCATTTATCGCGTGTATAAGAGAACCATTTAATAGCAGGTCGATTGTTTTCTATTTCTTTAAAAATATATATAAAAATAACACTGTAAATGCTAAAAATCTCAATAAAAAATTGTCAACTCTGTCAAACTCTGTCTTAAACCCCTCTTTTTAACCGACTTCAAAAAAAGGAGGAGGTTCTCAGTTTTTTTTTTATTTTTTTTTGTTATACTCACTACACATTTAAACATAGAAATTAAGTCAGTAATAGGTCAGTATTTTTGAGTCTTACAGTCAGTAAAATCAGTATTTTTGACACTGCTAACAGTTTCGACCCCTGATATTGTCTACCCAAAGAAATACAGTATAATTTTCGAACATAATTTTTCACTAAAATGGCGGAACGGTATTTTTCTTGAGCTTTATTCCTTTAGCATAATTAACATTTTACTTTGAACACGTCAAAACGGTCTTCTTATTTTGTGTTGACTTTAGTCATTAAATCCCAAATAACATTTTAATTAATGTTTTTTTTAAATAGACGCACAGCAGTACGGCACAATACTATACCTACTTCTTTTAAATTAAGAATGAATATAGTAGCAACCCTTGTGAGTCCAGCAAGTTTAGGTAACAATTTTCGAGGACGGCGAGAGTGGCTTTCTGTAAATTGGTTCCGGTCATCGCAGATCGCTGCGATTTATCGAGTTTTACATTCCTCCCATGGACAACTAGACAGCTAATTGTGTCACGAAGTGCACAATATTATAAATGCGAAAGTCATTTTGTTTGTTACGCCTTCACATGTTAACTACCTAACCGACCATCATGAAATTTTGCATACACGTTGTCAGAGGTACAGTAAAGGACATACGGTACCTTTAAACCCGAAAAAGTACATTTTCCTGAAGGATAGAGAAATAATCGTCCACGCAGACGAAGTCGCGGGCGGCCGCTAGGTGTAAAATAAAGATGCAAAACTCTATACATTCCATAGATTGCAGCGATCTGTGATCGGACCGTATGACCGGAACACATCCTGTGTGTTTGAGTTCTAATAAATCTATCGTCGTCGATTCAAAATATATAGACTTTCAATACAACACAGTGCACAATTTTTCGATATTTAGAAATAAGCGACGCATTCCTTTCCATTTCGTTTCTTACTAGTGTGACTGCACTTAAAATAAGAACCCTTCGAATCTTATTTTAGGCAGATTTAGGGCCGAACACTCAAATGCTTCTTAGCTAAAATATTAAGTAAAGGTCTCCTTAACTTTAAGGAAGCTGTCAGTTTCATAGAGTTTCTGTCAAATCTGACTACTTTTTTTTAATTTAAGGTGGCCTTAACTTTAAGATCCGTTTGAGTATTTGGCCGTTAAAAAAAATTACTTCATATTTACTACTACGTATACGTACTTTATAAATGTGACTATGTGTATGCTCCGAATCATAGAAATGTATGTAAACTAGAATGGACAGATCTACGGCACAAATTGCCGCAGCGATTGCAAAGATGGCGGCTACGCATGGACAGTGCGAGCGTGAGTTGTCAAAGAAAAAGTAGCATGCACACAGATGCGACACATTCTTCATAATGAATAGGATATACCTACTTGTTTAATAATATTGCATAAAATTATAGTAAGAACGCAATTTAATTAGGTAATAGCACAGATAATATAATACTGTAATAGGTACATGTTAATACTTACTCGAAAAATAAAAAAAAGGAGGATGGGCATTGAGTATCCGCACTCATAACAATCATTTGGTGTCGTCGAATAGATCTTTTATTAGGAAAATATTAGGTACTATATGGAAGGAAACAATGAAAAATATTTTTCCATGTATCCATAGTAATGATAATAATGATTAGGATATACCTACTTGGTAGACCGACGATCTGGTGAAGGTCGCGGAAAGCCAGTGGATGCAGGCAGCGCAGGACCGATCGTCGTGGAGATCCTTAGGGGAGGCCTATACCCAGCAGTGGGTGTCGTGTGGCTGATATGATGATGACTTGTTTAATAAAATTGCATAAAATTATAGTAAGAACGCAATTTAATTAGGTGATTGGTACATTTGTGAATACTGACTCGAAAAAGGAGGATGGGCATTTAGTACCCGTATTTGATGTCGTCAAAAAGATTATTTTAATAGGAAAAATATTTCTATGGCAACATGGAAAAATATTTACTAACCCAGATCCTTGTTCGGAAACCGCGGAAAGCTCACAAAGTGCTAGTTCTAGTTGATATCATAATAATTGCATATACGATATTATTATAAAAAAATTGCAAATACGATTTTACATATACTCTGCTTTATCTGCTGCTTATAATAATTACTCTGTCATAGCATTAAAGAAATAAACGAATTGAAATAAAAATCTGTAATTGAAATTAAAAAGGGAAGATAAGGCACTAGCTAGCGTCTAGAAAATGCGCCCTCAAAATTAAAGCGTTGAATAAACGTACTAATGAATTCTATAATCCAAAAACACATTCAAACGTACTGGGGATCGAACCGGCCGGCACAGCGCTTATCCAAACGGTAGTCAACGGCAAAGTAAGCATTTATTTGGCGTTTTCAATACAATACAGATCTTAAAAATTAGAATTAGACGAGGCTCAGCTTGTGTTGTGGAGTCTAATCCACAACGCTGGTTTTCAGCTGGACCCATAAATATATTAAAAATATAAAATATATTTTAAGAGAAAACACTATACCATCGACGATGCCAAAACTGTAGGTATAATACAGTCTAAAATAGTCAAAACAAAAAATGTAACAAAAACATATTGTGTTGTTTTTTTTTTCTCTAAACTACCGAGTCAGATTTTGATGCCGCTTTGCATAAGGGTGTAGTTGAGGTATCCCTACATAAACACAACAACAGTGTCGCTATTGGTTCATGGACCACTTCCTATACAAATTTTCCCACTCTCCTTTCTCATAGACAATTACTCTATTGAGTACTTTTACGCGCGTTTTTTTTTTAGATAGATATTTGTGCTAGGGATCATGTAGGTACACATTCGAACTCACTATTTGCCTTGCCACTCGAGCGGGATGAGTAATTGCGGCAATGGAGCACAGTTGTTCTATGCACGGATGTGCCTCGACAACAAAATACAGTAGGGATTTAAGATTAATAAATTTTAATTAATTTTTCTTTTTTGACAAGCCCCTGGACATATTTTTCGCCTGACAGCGTAAGTTAAGTACCTACACTGTGGCGGCGCGCGGCGGTGTTGTCCTACATCATACGCAGTTCTTAACAGAATATAATAATATACAAACTTATATTGTATCATACTTATATTGTAAAACTGTGCTATTAGTTCACCTATCCTACTTTAGTACCTACGTATACAATCTGTATAGTTCACTTTTCATAATCTATGATTTTCATACAAAATGTCGGCTCAGTAGAAATAATGTATAAAAATTAGTTTTGGTTGGTTTATGTTGATGTTTTGTTTACTTACCGATGATAAGTCACTCCACTATTTTTTTGCTTCGTAGTAGCACGATTTTTGCACGTCTTCAACACACAGGTCGGCATTTTTGTCGGCACAATTACACCGTGCGTTCGCGGTGAGCGTTGGCGAGTGACTAAATGAGTTGAGGTCAATTGACCTCAACGCGTGGAGCAAAAATCGGGGCCGCGAGGTCGATTCTATACATACATTTCAATGCTCCGAATAAACATATTTTCTTTCTTTCTTTCTTTTATATTTCCCGCTTCAAAAACTGTAAAAATCTACATTATTTTTTGTTCAGTTTCCCCCAAGGATTCAACTTCTTCGACATGTACATGGACACAAAGCAGCGCCGCCTGAAGACTTGGGCGGAGATAATCCCGGAGTTCCTGTACGACTGCAACAAGCCGTTCTTCGAGACCCTAGTGCCCACCATCGACACCGTCCGCTACGGGTACCTGTTCGAGAAGCTTCTTAACGTCGGGAAACCCGTCATGTTCACTGGGAACACAGGTCAGTTTATATCGCGCTTTCCTGACCGAAAGTGGCGCTGCGGTGAATTTTATTTAATACTAGCGGCCGCCCGCGGTTTCACCCGCGTGGTTCCCGTTTCTGTAAGAATATCAAGATAAAATTTATTCCATGTTTTAATCTAGACTATCTACTATCTGTGTGCCAAATTCCAACTAAGTTCGTTCAGTAGTTCTTGCGTGATTGAGGAACAAACATCTAAACATCCAAACACACAAACTTTCACATTTATAATATTAAGTAGGACAGTAAGTAATGAGGGCTTTTCAAAGTGACATTAATTTTTTTTTTATCTTTTTGCCATACTAGATGGCGTTGGTGCAAAGATAACTGTCAAAATTGGCTTTGAAAATAAACGGCCTGTACCAAAGACAAAGCGCTCGCTGACTGACATCTGCCCAACATTTTGAGAAACATTTTGGAGTTACATCTGCCTGCCTGCCTGAGTACTCTTCGAAGCTTAGTAGTAGAAAAAAACTAGTAGTTAGTAAAAAAAAACACATTGACACATACATTTTTATCATCGCCGTCTATCGAGCTTACTGTTTTTGGTCATTGTAAAAAGCCCTCATTCTAATGTTAATATAACTTCTCGTGGAATTTTTAGAGACCATAGTCTAGTATTTTAGACGGTATAATTACATTCCCTCGCTTTCTCTGCTAGAAGAAGATAGCAAAACCTGTTAAAAGTGGCCGTTTTTGATACATTTGCTATCTAATTCTACGAATGACTACGAGGGAATGTAGTGATACCTTCTGAAAATAAAGAAATCTAAGAAAAGAAAACCACGAGAAGTTTTATTAAAATCTTTTTCTATTAACAACTTATTAAATAAAATCCTCCGAGGCGCGTCTTTTGGTGGGGTATAGAATAGGTGTAAAATGTATTGAAAAATTCAAACTTACTTCTTCCAATAGGGAATATGCATAATTTTTTTTTCATCAAAATCAAAAGTATAATGGGTGAGGAAATCAACTGTAATATTAAATTTTTTGCTTGCGTTTTTTTCTCGTGATATAGTTACTTGAAGTTAGCACGCAGCAGCAACCGCCGAAAACGCTCTATAAAAAACGGACATGATATATGACGTCACATGTCACGTTTCAGGCGCGCGTTTACTATGGAGTTAGCCAAGAATTTTCAATTATCTCCCTACATTTACCGTTTAAGTACATATGTCATACAAAAAATATTTCTTTTTCGATATACTATCTGACTTAGTGCATTATATCCGAAAGTGAAAAAAAAATCGTTATTTTTCCCTGATTTCATCGTGTGATAAAACTAAAATAATACATTATATTTTTTTATTTTTCTGTTCCATCATGTTTTTAAACGTGTCCGAAGCGATCAAGCTCAAATTTATCGAAATCGGTGACTTATGCATATTCCCTATTAAGTACAATAATATAATAAATTCATCTTATAATAATAACACATTGAAGCCGACCGAGTCCTTGTATGTAAAGTGAAGTAAAAAAAACTGAGTCAAATTGGCTGCTGAAGACCTTTGTACGGGCATTTACCCCCGATTTTCTCATTTATTTTAAATTATATCTAAAAATGGTCGATACTAATAAATAATTATTATGGAAGTCGGACAGTAAACGACAAAATTTGTTGCAAGAAAAATAGTACATTACTGCAGCGGCAGGCAACTCAGGCATTGAAGGACGAACGTGAAAATGTGGGCCGAGGCGAAGCCGAGGCACACATACGTGAGTCCATCAATGCCCAGTTGCTGCCAAGGCTTGTATAGTACTTTTCTCAAATAATGCGCGGAAATTCAAACCAAGCCTAGTAACTTTTCTAACATTTTATTTTTATTTAAAATTACAGTAATTAAAAGCAAAGATTAAATCTTAGATTGAAAGTAAAATCGCACTGTCTTGAGTTTCTACGTCTTTTACATAAATACTCTATATGTCGTTGCATATTCATGCACCGAAAATGCCAAAAATCAAACCTGCAACAAAAATAAAGAACGTGTAAAGTTGTGATGTTAGCGGTTTGACTAAAACAAAGTGGTAAATTATTCGTAGTACCTAGGTAGGTACTTATCAATACGAAAACTTACTTTAGGATCCAAATACACACTGTCTGATGCTAGACAAGAAAATTTGCACGTTTGAAGCAGGCTTTCTACATTTATACCCTTGTGATTGTCTTTTGTGCATTGCAGTTAGGTTTACATCTTGGAGTCAACATGTTTTCTATTACAGTTCTTGCCGCTTCTTGAATTTCAGGTGGCGTCAAAATATCACTTTCGTCGCTTGAACTCATTTATACAAGGTGTTTGGTAAAAGCCTTGTAAAGCCAAATATGGTAGATAGGGACCATCAAACTGAACAACTTTTACTATGGGACCAACTCTGAAATCGCGAAAAAAAAATCAGCTGTTTCATACAAAAAATAATAACGAAAATATCAAAATGTATGGAACAGCTGATTTTTTTTTTCGCGATTTCAGAGTTGGTCCCATAGTAAAAGTTGTTCAATTTGATGGTCCCTATCTACCATATTCGGCTTTATAAGGCTTTTACCAAACACCTTGTATAATAGATTAATAACTTATTTTAAATCGAATATAAAATATTTGACAAAACAACAAACAATTTCAACAAAATATTCTTCCCGCGACAAGATCCATAGATAATACAACGTTATTTTTATGCCGCCTGTCCGAATCGTATGTTACACGTAAGTTTTCTGCGCTCATGACACTCTGTTACCGTGATTCGGAACTTTCCATTTACAAAGCCAGTTCTAATTTTAAATATTGATGATGATCACAGACCTCATTGGCTGTCGTGTTTCATTGAAAATTTCGTTCCATTTCTGAATTACACGTGTATAATGAGTTTCAGTACTAACCTTTACGGTCAGACGCAGGCAATGGACAACATTTCATTTTGAGAAAGTACTAAAATTAGAAAACCATTTCGAGATTTTAGTGTTCTAAGCTCATATTTTTCTTTTCAGAATTTTTAGTTCAGTATTTTTTACGTTATTTAAAAAAAACTAAAATCTAGTCCAAATTGGGAATGTCAGGAAGTTTGAGTTGAGTCTATTTGCCTTGTATTTATATTATCTGTGCATTCATTAAAAAATAAAATCCATTGTCATAATAAATCATAGTGACAGAAATTGACAGAATGTCATTCAAGCGTATTTCTGATCAGACTAGTAAAATGTAGAAATTTATAATATATTATTGTAAAAAACTTAAAAGAAAGTCCTAGCATTGTTTGGGATACTTATGCGTTACCAGTGAAATTACGTCTTGTGTGATTAAAGGCTATACATCTCGCACAGGAAGTAATAATAAACATTATGATTTAATCGGTAAGTTTATATTGTTTTAGATGTTTTATGTAGTGTTAATAGCTTGAAACTATTATAATATACTAATAATTTGTACAAATAGTCGTTTGTGTCCAGTTCTTTGCTGATTTTGCAAATATCAGATTTTTTATTACATGTCGTAGAGGTTATATTATTTTGCCTAGTGATGTGCATTTCTATATCGATATTTGTTTTATAGTACTTTCTTACTTTATATTTGATGGGAACAAAAAGTAGAAAACCATCACATGGCTTGGCACATCTTTCTTTTATGTAAATAAATAATAATCACGTAATTTACATTTGAAAACTCAAATCAGTTGTAACATAATATTTTGTATGTAGGTACTACTACAAGTTCTATTTCTTTGTTTTAGGCGCCACCGTTATCCAACAAAACACAAAACGTAACACGTCAGGAGAGCCTGCGAGCTATCGACATGAAGCAATTACCTATTTATAGTTTGCAGCGACAACTAAAAAGACTTAAAAAAGTGAACACCTTAAAATAATAAACACTGATATTTTCAACGTGTTCTTTTAATTTCCTTGACTAGTTTCCGCTAGGTTATAAACTATTCTCTCTGATTTTTCACTGAATATAAAGCGCACATCTAGCAGCTCGTGTTTAAATAAAATATTGTTTGTAAAATGACTAGCAAAATGTGGAAAATTGTCAATCGAATTTTTCGAAATTTTTGCAAAATGTCTGACATATGTAAAAAAACATATTTCAGTCCAGCTTTCCGGCGCTGTTTGTTCTCCTTTGTAGAGAACTAGATCTCATCTCAACCGATTCTCGTGAAATTTTGTGAGCAGGTTCAAAAATTATATAAAAATTTTAATCGGCGAAATATTGGATATATTAAAAAAAACTGGCCTTAAAAATAAATTTATCCCGCATTTGGAAAAATTTTCAAAATTAGAAGTGCTATCTAGCTGCGAATATAAAAAAAGCTGAAAATATTTATATAAGCTGAAGACATTTAAACGTCGACTTTCTCAAAATGAAAATGTTGTCTATTATCGACATCACTTACAGAAATCCCATGCCACATCACTATCGAAATCATGATGTGATATTGTCACAGATAAGATCAGAATTGATTTTTTTTTGGCAAAAGCTACACATTTCAACTTCCTGACAATGTACTTACGCTCTTTTAGAATGAGTAAGATTTCAAACAGTGATTTAATATACAAAAAAACAATTAAAAGTTTAAATAAAAAATACGTGTCCCCTAATTTTGTATCTTCTTTCATCATACAAAGTGAAAACGACATATTATATTTTTGAAAGGTTGTCCATTTTAGTATGAAAATCCATTATTACACGTTAGTAATGGATTTTCATACAAAAGTTGCCGGCGCGGTTTAGGTCTGTCCGGAAACTCCGATTTAGCACGAAGAAGGTTGTCAAAATAATGTTCGAATTTCCAAGCATGTTTGAGAAAATTATATTACCGAAAATTCGATTTCAACATCCAAAAATTTATAGCAAACACATATCAAACAACAAAATGACAGGTCTACATCTACCCTAGCGCCAAGTTAATCGTAGTGCGCCGACTGGTGGACGATTTGTGAAACAGTAAAATTATCCTGCCATTGTAGATATAGCAACATCCTGCCACGGCAGAAGCCTACGTCCAACCATGGACTAATGAGCTGGGGGTCAAGTATGCTAATGTTAACGTCAAAATCGTGTTTCAATAGTGTTTGAATGGATGTAATTTTTGACACAGTTCTTGTTTCTGAAACTCAAAATTTAGACACAATGTGTTTCCGTTTTGGGTTTGCGAAACATAATGACTGTGTATCCATTTCGAGTTTCTGAAAGAAGAACTGTGTCAAAAAGCACATCCATTCAAACACCATTGAAACACGATTTTGACGTTAACATTAGCAAACTTGACCCCCTGTTATGATGATGACAAATCGGAAATAGTTACTATAGGTTTGTTTGAATGATTTGGTTATCGCAGGTGTCGGCAAAACTTGTGTAGCAGCTGAAGTATTGAACAAGATGGCAGCAGCTGGGTATTTTATACCGGTTATACTAAACTTTTCGGCGCAAACCAGTAGCACGAGAACTCAAGTAAGTTTCATATAAATCGCATCGCATACCAATCATATTGTCCTCTTAAGTATTGAAAAAAGACTTATTTATTAAAAGTCGAGTGCCATTTCAAAGCCATGAAAGATATGACATTCTAAAAGGAATGACACTACCACGTGAACGATACAATGTGTTGGGTTTTAGTTCTAATAAGACGATGTCTAGTTTCTGATCAAAATTAGGCCAGGCGCACTCCTCACTTTAGGCATGAAGCTATAAGTACGTGGCGGATCTCTTTAACGAGGCCAAAGCCAGAGGGTTGTCGCGCGCCGGTCGATTTGCTCGTAGTTCGATACTCACTCAAGCACTTGCCGCGCGTAGTACGTTTGTTGCTTAAGATATTTAACAAAAATGTTCCAATATTATTGCAAGCTTTTCTTTAACCATAGTAGGAAGAATCGCTTTCCTTTGATGATATGCTATGCCATGCAGTTCATTTAAAAAAATTGTTTAAAAACAAAAAAACCGACTTCAAAAAACCTGAAAATAAAAACAAAAACAGCTTCAAAATTAAATACCTCTAAAAAGCAAGAAATAATTTTCTAATCACTAGATACCTACGCATATCACTGTAATAAAACACGTCTATTCAAGTCGGGTGGGGCTCTTAGAATAAAAAAAGAAGTTGTCCTCCAGCCCCACCCGACTTCAATAGACGTGTTTTATTACAGTGATATGCGTAGGTATCTAGTGATTTGAAAATTATTTCTTGCTTTTTAGAGGTATTTAATTTTGAAGCTGTTTTTGTTTTTATTTTCAGGTATTTTGAAGTCGTTTTTTTTGTTTTTAAACAAATTTTTTTAATTCTTTTTAGTGTAATCACTATACAGTTCCTATTTGATTTTGAGGAGTTCCCTTGCGTATCTTTGATATCCAAGGTCCAATAACAATGAAATCAAAATGGTATCAGTTCTAAAGTATCCTCTTTCAAACAAAAAAAGAATCATCTAAATCGGTACATAAACAAAGAAGATATGGTCGATCATCCGTATAAGTTCACAAAATGGTAACGAAAACGACAGTATTTTCAGGTTTTCCTGAAAAGTACTGAACCGATTTCAAAATTTTAAAAAATGGGACCAACTTAAAAACAAACCTGATCTAATAACGTTTGAATCATTTCAATCGGTTCAGCCGTCTTCGAGTAATCGGTGTACATACAAAAAACAAAAAAAAACGGGTCGAATTGAGTACCTCCCTCCTTTTGAAGTCGGTAAAAATCAACATTCAACCCTAACTCGCCTGAAAAGATAAGAGCATGCGATTGAAAGAGAGGCAACTTCTAGGTGAATATAACTGTCGGGCATTAGCGCTGTGCGACGTGAATTGCACTTTATTGTGTCGGAGCAAAAGTCGCTATTTATTTAAATGGCTTTGCGGAGTGCATCTTCTGTACTTGTACAATTATGTATTCTGTGCCAAAGTAACATTGCTAGTTACCAACTACGTCTCGGCTGTAAAGTCTAAACCACTGTCTCTCTGACACTAGGAAGTAATCGAGCTCCGTCTTGAGAAGAGACCTCGCAAGGCGATCGGCGCTCCCCTCGGGAAGAAAGTGGTCATCTTCATAGACGACGTCAACATGCCCAAGTTGGACGTGTATGGCGCGCAGCCTACTATTGAACTACTAAGGTACGAAAATTGCAGTATTTCTGTAAAATAATATAACTAAGTATTAAATCTTCAAAAACTGAACGTCTTTTTATTATAGTATGATCCCGACTGATTTCTTTGGCGGTGCTAGATCACCTGTGGCAAAATTTTGTATTATACAGTGTGTATTCTGGCTTCCATAATCTTGGACGCATTAAATACATGGAATTTTTTTGTCACTTTTCCCATTTTTTTCCACTGACAAGTTGGCAAGAGTGGAAAATATCCATGTATTACAACTGATTGGGAAAACTAGATTGAATAGCCCCCAATGAAGTTAACTGTTAAAAACAAGAAGCGGAATCGCTTACCGTTAAAGGGGTTTTTGATTGGGTATTTCATAGACTTGTTTTCAAAAACCCTATTAATACGGTAACCCTATCAATACGGTAACCCTGTCGAAAGGGTAACCCAGGTAATCATAATCACTTACCGAATCCGAAAACCCTAGTGGGGAAACCCTATGAAGGTTTTATGAAGAAGTTTTAAAACGTGTTCAAATAAATTAAAAGTAGTCCCACCTGGGCTGAAGCACCGGAACCGCTTACCGTTAAAGGGGTTTTTGATAGGGTATTTCATAGACTTGTTTTCAAAAACCCTATCAATACGGTAAGCATATCGTCGTGTAACCCTATCGAAAGGGAAACCCTATCATTTGGTAAGCTTTTTAATAGGGTTTCTCTAACAATTGACATAACCAAAAAAGGGGTTTTCTGGTCCCTGGTTAAAAGGGGCTTCGTGTTTGAAATAAAATTAAAAGAAATTTATTTGATAACTAGCTTTTGCCCGCAACTTCGTTCGCGTGATTAAGATAGATGTGCATTTATTTTGAAAGTCACGGATTACCAATAGACTTAGGTATTATCAGTAGACTTAATTTCACACATTTAAATTTTCCCATAAAAAATATGCACAAACTGGAACACTCTGTAGCACCCTGTATATAGGGATTTTCCAAAACCCTTTCTTAGTGCTCACCTACACCATGAAAGGTATCTATCTACCCTCTAAAAATGGTGTCTCTACCTTCAGCCCTATACAAACTGGTACACGCTGTAGCAGGCACGTATCCAGACTTTTAATTCGGGGGGGGACAACTGCATCCCTCAAACCGGAGAGTTCCTCGCCCGCTAAATTTGAATTTAGTCCTGTACTGTTCTGGATTTCGGGGGGGGATAAATCCCAACTATCCCCCCCCCTTGGATACGTGCCTGCGCTGTAGCACCCCGTATAACGGGAATTTTCCAAAACCTTTTCTTAGTGCTCACCTACACCATGAAATGTATCTACCCTCCAAAAATGGTGTCTCTACCTTCAACCCTATACAAATTCTCATACAAACTTGTACAACCTGTAGCACCCTGTATAACGGGAATTTTCTTAAATCCTTTCTTAGTGCTCATCTACATCATGAAATGTATCTACCCTCCAAAAATGGTGTCTCTACCTTTAGCCGCTAGGGCTCTACACCTATCCCAACAATCAATCAATTTAGAGTTTTATATATATAGATGTTTACAACAGGCAATTCCTAGACTTCGGCGGCGTGTACGATCGTGACAAGTTGTACTGGAAGGACATCCTCGACGTGGTGTTGTCGTGCGCGTGCGCGCCGCCCGGCGGCGGCCGCAACCCGCTCACTGCGAGATTCGTCAGGCATTTCGCCATGTTCTACATATCTGCGCCTAATTCTGAGGCAATGAAAACTATATTTAAGGTAGGTATAATTTTTTCGAGCTAAAGATTGATTCTAGAATTTTATTGCCTTTTTTCTGTCGGTAAAACACAGTACCTACCTACAATTTTTTCTTCTTCTTCTTCTTATTTTTAGTTTGGCAATCTACTCTCCTCTTTAGGGAGTAATTTTTGCCAGTGTCAAGTGTTGAATAGTTCAGTGGTAGATTGTTTCAGTTTACATTAAAATTCGTGTGCACCGTATTCCAAGGCTCCAAGTATATCGAGATAGTTTACACGGTAAGATCAGCCGAGGTAGCCACCACTACAATAAAAGTCTCAGCTTCACACAACCAAGATCGCGCCTATTTCAATTATCCCACATAATGTTCGGTTGCGTAGACACCTGTACCACAAAACTGCACCAATTTTAAGACAAAATATCAACTCAATCAATTTGCGAATAATTAAAATAGTCACCGAACCGAACTCGTTAAAATGGCGCCAAAAACTCTACCTAAAGTTTTCGTGAACTTATTCCACGTTCGAAGTATCTTTAAAAAAACAATTTACTTGTAATATTTCAAAACTTCATAGGGTTTAGTTGTATTTATGAAAAAATAAGCATTGACTCATTTATTTAAAATTGTATTGCCTTTATAACTGTAGGATGTTTAGTGTAAGAAAGTTGAAAGACGTGGAATGGAACGGAAGGAAGAGTAACAGGGAGCGGTGTGTGTGTGAAAGGGAAGGGGGATTCGATTGACGGATGAACGAAGTAGAAGACGCAAGACGAAACATAAATACATTTGTTATTTAATTATATTGTAAGAAATACAGCATTCCCGAACAAATATCTCATTTTATTAAGTCATCATCACCCCCCTACTCTTATCCTAATTTATTTGGGGTCGGTGCATTGCGTCTTTTTCTTCCATTCCTTCCTGTCACTCGTCATCTCCCCATCCACTCCCTTCACATTCATACCATTCCGCACACAATCTATCCATCTTTTCTGCGGTCTTCCTCTTACTTTCCAGCCGTCAACATCCATATCCATTACTCTTCTAGTAAATGCCTTTCATCCCTTCTCATAACATGCCCAAACCATTTTATTAAGTCTGTTCCCTTAATTAGGAGAATGATACAAAGGATTTCATGTGTTTAGGCTATATTGAAAGGACACATGGAAGACTTCGTGCCCGAAGTATCAGTGCTTGGCGAGCCGATAGTGAACGCAGCGGTGGAGCTGTACCTGAAGATCTGCGCGGAGCTCCTGCCGACGCCGGCCAAGTCGCACTACGTGTTCAACCTGCGCGATCTCTCCAAGTCGATGCAGGGCGTGCTGCAAGCCGACGCTGCTTTTATGAGATTCCCGCAGGCCATGCTCAGGTTAGACTTTAATCCATAGAAATAGAATGCCAAAGAACAACAATGTCAATAAACACCTGTTTACCACCTGTGGACCACCTGGTCCGAAAAACGAATGTATATTTTATATATGAGATACGTAAAATATGACTTACATCATTGAAATGTACATACATCAAATATGACTATGTTATGGCAAAGGAAATTAATAAACTATGTTTCATACTGTTTTCTGCGTCGATAAACGAATAAATGTAGCGAAATTTAGTTTTAGAAAAATATGTGGCAAAATCTTATTTACCTTTGAAGAGTGTGATTACTTGGATTGTTTCTTTTTATCGCATCACAATTACTTAGAGCACAAGACACCATAGCTCCACGATACCTTTATTTGAAATTCTAATAAGGATTGACAAATATTTTAAACTGTGCTGCTCCTTTACAAGGCGGGACGCTAGGGGCTCTTACTGTAAAAAATGTTGGCACATTGTCACTTGATTCTTTGTCTCTTTTTTTCACAGACCGTGTCCGTATAAGATTAACTTCTCTTTTCCACGCTTTGTTGGTCTTCTTGAGCGCAGCGAACATTTTTCTATGTCTATGCTTTAATCACAGAATAGATAATAATAGTACTAGCGTACAAAAGTTGCACTCCGAAAAATCGTTTAAACAAATTGCGACTCTTCCTCCGACACAATAAAGTGCAAATCAGGTCGCACAGCGCTCCCTTCGCTCCAAAACTTTCACTTAGTAGTTGCGTCTCTTTCTATCGCGTAGCTCTTATCTTCTCTGACGTATGAAAGTCCTCTCAGAGGACGCCGAGCGCTTCAGACTCGCGCACGGAGTGACAGAGCCCTGCTTTAATACAAATGCTTAAGTTCAATTTATAACTGTAAAAAGCCTTTTATTTTCAGGAATTTATGTTCATGTTACTTGTGATTGCGAGTAGAGACAATATCACTTTACATTTCTCTCATATACCTACCGTATGTTTTTTGTCACCAATAGAATGACATCTTAAGTTTGGATGCTACTATGGTATAATAATAGAAATGGTCCAACGCCATTTTGTGACGTTAGCCCGTTAAAATAATCACTTCAGCATGGTGTGAAAAAAATCCAGAAGGCTTTTGTACAAGTATAAATCTTAGCTCCTCATCACACATTATTATTAATTATATGCTATTATTGCAACATTTCTCGAATCTAAATCAATGGTAAGTTATTTTTTGCAGATTGTTCTATCACGAATGCCTCCGCGTGTTCCACGATCGTCTGATCAACATCCAAGACAAAAGCTACTTCTATCATTTGATGAGCAGCGTATGCCAGAAGCACTTCCAGCAACCGATCTTGGATGTTCCCGATGAGCCCATCATTGAACACCCTCCACTTCTTCTCTTTGGAGATTTCATAAATTCATCAGTTCCTAAGGAGAACAGGATTTATGCAGAAATACCTGATGTTCACAAACTAATGATAGTTTTGAAGGTACGTTACATTTAATCTCAATATTACTTCAACACTGAAAACTTTTGTTATTACAACTCTGGCTGTTCCAAACGGACTTTTTGTTATGATGAATGAAATGATTCAGCAACTTCAAAAAAGTGAACTCTGTTTATCTCTGTCTGTATGCTGTGTATAGGTTGCGCTCAGCGAACTAAAATCTATGGAAGTGTCAATTGCAAACAAATATTACTTAAAATGGCACCACGGGCACAGAATATATAATAGTACTAAAGCACAGAGGCCCGTCCGCGCGAGGACAATCAAATAATAAGCTACTCTCTCTTGCTGCACGACAATAATAGTACATTATGAGACAAGTGAGCTTAGGTTGCTCATTGCACACAAGGCTGTGGTTTGCAGCCCGAGCCGTAGGCGAGGGCGTAACTCAGCCGAGTGTGCAATAAGCAAGAGCTCACGAGTTTCATACGACGTTTTTCAACACATTTGCGAGGAAAAAACAAAATAATTTACCACACAGCAACAAATAAGTACTTACGACAAAAACAAAAAATGATAATTATGGGAAAAGGTGCGCAAGTTTTTTTTTGTTTTTTTCACACGCCCAATGCAAGAATATTTTGCGAACAAAGGGGTGAGTGAGCATACTGCCAACATACAGCCTACTTCAAAATTATAATTATATAACATGTTATATATAACATGCTCGGCTCAATTACGCCTCGCATGTTATAACCATCTTAACGCACTAATATCGTAATGTACTATTGTAGTTCATCATAACAAGATTTTCACTCTCACTGTAATAAGTTTGAAATTACTTATTTTTTCTTTTATAACAAGTACCTATTTTAAGTTTGTTTTTAAGTCTTATTGTTAACATAAATTTTAGTTCCCTAAGAGGAGGAATGAACTGACCTCTGTCACACAGGCGTTCAACCTATCATAGAGGTCAGGGACTTCACTGTTATATGTAACCTTTGTTTTATGTAACAATAAAGAAATTATTATTAAATTATTATTATTATTATAATTTTAAGTGATAAAATGCAAATAATGCAATTTATAACAAAATATTGCGAATTATGAATAATTTGATAATAATAAATATTTGTTTGACTTAATTAAGGACTTACACATTTATTTATTCCAAAAAAGTATATGAGTTTTCAGCGGCACAAAACCTCTTTTTTGTTACTAAAAAAAATAACAGTAGGTATTATGCGGTCAAATTGGGAATGCTCTCTTTACTCGCATAAAACTTGCAGTAAGGTACTAATTTAACTTTGTAGGGTTAATTCTATTACGTACTAGTGTTTTTTATATTATTGTATGCGTTTGTTATAGCTCGGTTTATGGGCCTAAAAGCGATGTATTAGGGCTCACTTTACGAGCAAGTGTGTTGAAAAGTACAATTTCTACTTGCACAGCGCTGCGTGCCTAATATTATAAGCATCTACAAAGCGCCTCTCTTTCTGTCGCATAGCTCTGTCTCAATCGATATAACTCGTGGATCGTTAAGGTCGCCACTTACAGATATCATAGAAAACATTCATAGATAATATGTATTTCTAAGTAGTTAGTTAAGTACACCACCCACGAATCCGCATCACCGACCAATTCGCATTGGGCCCACGTGGTGGGTTATGGCCCATCCTCCTTACCACCCATAAGGAAGGCCTGTGCCCAGTGGAAGAAGTGGGGACATTAAAAAAAATGCCTGAAGGACAGTTAAGTACAGTTACTTGTATGAAATAGTTATTTGTTATACAAGTGACCAAAATCGATTTGTGCTGCGAGTGCCGACTTTAAATCACGAACTAGCGAAGTAGTCTAGAATTGAATCATGAGCGTAGCGAGTGATTCTAATATAGACTACTGAGCACAGTGAGTGATTTAAAACACGAGGCAGAACAAAATTTTGGTCTCGTGTAAAACATACAACTTTTCACCTCTACCAGCGAGAAAATTTTCACGTGACTTTCCTGGTAAAAAGCTTAATTCAGCATTAGAAACTTGTTCACTTAACTCTTTTGGAGTAAAACTTCATCGTTCATGTAAATCTTCATCGTTGTTCGCATTCATTTTTGTAATTTATCACAAAAATTGTTCGATCAAACATATGCTGAAATTTTTTATTCATAAAGTAGATTCCCGTCGTTTTGATTAAATTACGTTGTGTTTTTCTCTTATTCATTAATATCCCATCTTATTTATTTATTTATAACCATAAAACATATAATTTGTTAATAAATTTCATTAATTTTTCTTAGTATTTTATATTTGTTTCATACATACGACCTCATTACGTCCATACTCTTTATTTCGAATTATCAACCTTCTCCTTGGCATTTCCGTGCATTTTATTTTTTACTTTTTAATTCATGTATGACACCATAAAGCACTCTATCTATCCTTTTCTCACATATCAATATTACAAGTGTCATCCTTGTCACTTTATTTCTTTTTTTATTATTATTTTAAAAGTTGGTGTTAGAAATTAAAAAAGGACTTTGCCTCACGCTCGCAGCAAAAATCGATTTTGCTGCGAGTTTTTACGCGCCAAAAGCGCCTTTTTCGAGCTGGAGAGGTGAAAATGATATTATTTGAAAGTAATGTTAGGTGATGTATAAGTTCGGCACGATTTACGTAAGATGTAGAAAAGAATATTAAGAACTGACTCGTTTGTGTCGTTCGCGCGCTCGTCGCTCTGAGACAGCGCGCGTATCGCGGCGTGGTGATCCCTCGACCATAGCTCGACTGAGTGAGCCGCGAGCAGTAGGCTAATATAAAAGTTTAAGCGCGGAGTGAGACACCCTGTCACGGGGCCAAAAAAATTACAACGCGCACAACTTTAGTCGGGCCAGCCACGCGCTCGATGACTGACGTTAGCGTTCTTTATAATAATTTCAATTTATATTCTAAAAAAAAAGAAAGAAAGAGTTTATTAGAAATGACGTCCTGTGTAGTGAAATGGCATAGAGAAGACACAAAAAAGGCAGTAAAAATATGCAGGAATAACGTATCTTATTTTATCTACACTCACAACGTAATGTTCCAAATATTAATTCAAAAAAGGTAATATAAATACGTACTTTATTTTCGTGGATAGGTAAAATTAAAAATAAACTCATTACGATGCAGTCAACTGCATCATAATAGTAGTTTATGAAACTGACACATAAAGAGGGGTATTAAAACACGAGTGTGTGTTCAGTGTATGTTCTATGAGTTAGATTGGCAGCGCAACCAGCGAACAATCATTCCGCTCAAAAAAATGGCATCATACGGAAATTACTACTAAATGGCTGAAGCTAAAATT
Source organism: Agriphila tristella (assembly GCA_928269145.1). Taxonomy (NCBI): domain Eukaryota; kingdom Metazoa; phylum Arthropoda; class Insecta; order Lepidoptera; family Crambidae; genus Agriphila; species Agriphila tristella. The sequence continues at coordinate 17,056,023 of OV743430.1, forward strand.
CTAGCATTCAATTATGCCACACAAAGCGACTGAACACTGGTTGATTATTAGCGACCACTGTCTTGTTGACAATTGCTTATTATAATTTGTATACTCAATTACTCACATATATTTTGTATACTTAAACGAAAATAGTAGTTTATGAAACTGACACATGCGGCTTGGTTTTTAATAGTATCACACGAGTGTTTTAATACCTAGTTATGTGCAGTTTCATACACTACTTTATCTACACTCATACATTTGGGATTGAACCTACTAACTAAAAGATCAACGTTAGAAAAGAGAGAGAGACTTTGTTTGTATTAGCAAGGTACCTACCTTGTAATAAGTCAATTCCTTAGCTGCATCTTAACTAAAATATCGGGCAGAGTATTTTTTTTTCACATTTTAAAGCAAGAATAAAAAAATCTACAAAATTCAGTAAGCATAACAATATGTAAAAATTGAAATCAAAACTTTATCGGAAATGCTTGGCGCGCATTCCATTAGAAAAAAAATATTGATCAGTGCATTTCAACAAACTAATCGCACTAAAGTCATTGATTACCATAGAGTACATTTTAATCATGAAAAATATGTGGGAAAATATTGTTGTTTTTTTTTAATGTTACGGCACTGCCTTCTTTTTGGATTTGCCCTGTATCGTAATGAGAAAAAAAGTTATTTTATGATGCAGTTGACTGCATCGTAATGAGTTTATTTTTTAATTTTACCTATCCACGAAAATAAAGTACGTATTTATATTACCTTTTTTGAATTCATATTTGGAACATTACGTTGTGAGTGTAGATAAAATAACTTTTTTTCTCATTACGATACAGGGCAAATCCAAAAAGAAGGCAGTGCCGTAACATTAAAAAAAACAACGATATTTTCCCACAAATTTTCATTGATTAAAATGCACTCTATGGTAATCGATGACTTAGTGCGATTAAATTGTTGGAATGCACTCATCTCTTTTTTTTTCTAATGGAATGCGCGCCATTTCTGAAGCATTTCAAATAAAGTTTTGGTTTCAATTTTTACATTTTGATATACTTACTGAATTATGTAGGTTTTTTTAATTCTTGCTTTAAAATGTGAAAAAATGGACTCTGCCCGATATTTTAGATGCAGCTAAGGAAATGACTTATTACAAGGTAGCTAATACAAACAAAGTCTCTCTTGGCCGAATACTCAAAAGCTACTTAACTTTGAGCGGCTCTCAAACAGCATGCTGTCTTTGTCATATCTTTGACATTTAATGTGACAGGACGATGTTTGAGAGCCCCTCAAAGTTAATTAGCGTTTGAGTATTCGGCCATCTCTCTCTTTTCTAACGTTGATCTTTTATTTAGTAGGTTCAATCCCAAATGTATGAGTGTAGATAAAGTAGTGTATGAAACTGCACATAACTAGGTATTAAAACACTCGTGTGATACTATTAAAAACCAAGCCGCATGTGTCAGTTTCATAAACTACTATTTTCGTTTAAGTATACAAAATATATGTGAGTAATTGAGTATACAAATTATAATAAGCAATTGTCAACAAGACAGTCGTCGCTAATAATCAACCAGTGTTCAGTCGCTTTGTGTGGCATAATTGAATGCTAGAATTTTAGCTTCAGCCATTTAGTAGTAATTTCCGTATGATGCCATTTTTTTGAGCGGAATGATTGTTCGCTGGTTGCGCTGCCAATCTAACTCATAGAACATACACTGAACCAGAGTCTGCCCAGTAAAGAGCATTCAGCTATATTGTTTAACGGTGTTCGTAAGCAGATTATCTACCTTATATCCATTATCCATAGCTGGGCAGAAAACCGTTAATCCGTTAACAGTTAATTAACGAAGTTAACAAAGTGCTTAACTATTTACAGCCTTACTTATAAACGTTACTTAAATTTTAAGTAGCACTAAAGAGCCATTTTAAAATATTTCTAACTTAAAAACGTTGTTTAACGTTAATCAATTGCTAAGATGCTTATTAAGTCCTGTCAAATTTAAATACCAGCTGATTTTTGGGATTTTGGATGGAGCAGGTAGTGAGAGTTAGGGACTGGGGTGTGTTTGTTTGTATAGAATCATAACAATACAAGTTTTTTAGTGTGAATTGGGCAAATCGCCTGGTGTTATCTTTTGTAAAATGAATATTTTTGAAGACTTCAATATATTAAATACGTAATTACGTAACATAATGATATCGAGGATTTAAGAAGCTTTAGGCTTTAGGCGGCGACCAAAATTATACAACACAAGAATAAACAAAATGCAAAATTACGGCAAGAGTGATTTTAAAAAGTCACAGATTTAGCAAAAAATACGCAGAAACCTTTTTTCTTCATCCCAATAAATTTGCGAAATAGACTCTTTTTTTATACCTGTATATTATTGATGGATTTTCCATATCGCTTTAAAGATACAAAAATCAATCATCAATATAATACAATTACAATAATCAGGAGGCGAGCAAGAGAAACGAAACAAAACAAAAACACAACAGCTGTAAACAAACAATGACTGACTGAGTAAGTTCAGCTTTTTAATTTGCTAGCAGTGTTGTCATTTTACTATCCCCGTCAATTGGTAATGCGCTGGAACCTTGTCAAATTAACATACACGTCAACGTCATCCGCAACTAAAAATGACAAAAAACTGTAAAATTCTAATAGGTAATATAATATGTTAATTATTGAATTCTTATTTTCAATAAAAAAGGGTCTAGGTATATGAAAAAATTGCAATTGTTTTTCGTTTTTGAGGTTAAAATCATGGCCGCCAGGCGCATTACCAATTGACGCGGATAGTACAACGCTTTTACGGTAAAAAATATTTTGTTCTATCAACACTGCGGCGGTGTTGATACAGTAAATTTTTTTTCGGTTCGTTAAACGTTCATTAGTTAAGACACGCTTAAGCAACGTTTTTAAGTAAAAAAAGTTTAATCGCTGATTAAGAACTTAAGTAGTAATTAGTTAAGATGATGTTTAGACGTTAGTTAGTGGATTTTTATAAGTAAGGCTGTTAACTTTTAAGTTAACTCGAAAAAACATTGACGTTCTTCTTAACTTCCGTTACTTTTCACTTCCGTTAACTTAAGACCGTTACATGGCCTTTTGACGGAGATAGCTATGGAAATACGATGGCAATGTATAGGACACAGTTTTATAATTATAGAGGAACGACATCCCTTTACTTAGCTTGGCGATTGTTTTTATAACCTAACTTTTTACGAAAAAGGCTCTTTTTGTGGTCAGTGTTGTTGACTGACTGTTAATTTATTTGTGGTTGGTGAAATTAATAATTATAACAAATAAAATGTGCATTACATCATGCATGGACACATTGGACACTAAACATCAAGAATGCATTGAATCTGTTAGTGAAAGCAGCAATGCAGACCTCCTGTTGAAGACCCAAAATCCTTGCCCATTATGTTTACATTAGATATGTTAACATTTAAATCTAGATTGAGCAAAAAGTTGATTTATGAAAGCAAACCGTGTTTGCCTAAACCTTTGGTCTGGTTAACTTTAACTTGCGTTAAATTCTCAAAAAGTTAACGCATTAACGATTATCGAAGTTAACTTTTTGAGTAGCGGATTAACGATTAACAAAGTTAACTTTTGGATTAACTGTGCCCAGCTATGCTTATATCATATCACGTAGTTGCGACTAATACAGAATTCAACGCTATTTTCGTAGGAATATCTAGATGAGTACAACTCGACGGCGCGCGCGGAGATGCACTTGGTGCTGTTCCAAGACGCGGTCGAGCACGTGGTGCGCGTGGCTCGAGTGCTGCGCGCGGAACGCGGCCACTGCCTCATGGTGGGCCCCGGCGGCTCCGGGCGCAGGAGCGTCGCCACGCTCGCCGGCCACGTGAACGAGTGCAAGTACGTGACGCCATGCTGTATGAGGGTGGATTGATAAGTCCTTGACTTTGAAAAAAGAAATACTTTTTTTTCATAAGGTATTTTTGTATCTTAAAAAGAAACTCTGTAAGGAATCTTTACACTATATTTTTCGAATTCGGCAAAAGATTATTACTTTTGGAAACAAAAACTTCAAGCGACTTCTAACTTTTCTTAATGACCCTGTCGACTCTCTCCTGTCGGTACTCATGACATCAAAACTCATCGAATGAAGATGCGAATCCTTCCTATTCTCTAGATTCAACCCACTGAGATTTTTCTCCTACCAAACATGGATAAAAGTCTTGGCGGGCAAAAATTTTCATCAAGCCAAAAGGTGGTGTCTGAAATGTGCCCTCATTTCAGTTACCTACCAGTTTTAGGGGAAAAAAATAATGGGTCACAAAGGTTTCGTTGGACTGAATACGCAGAGCTACAATAAGATATCTAGAGAAATAAAACAAAATATTCCGAAAAAAGGTGTTACTATATAACTTACGTATACTTCATGAACTGTAGCGCGCCACTGCCTCATGCTGGGGCCAGGGCCGGCTCCGGGCGCAGGAGGCAGTCCATTTAATGTTTGCCGGCCGGCCGGCCAAATCTCTACGTATCCTACATACGTGGATACGTAGAGATTTGGCCTCTTCAGGACGGGAGGCCACGCCTCGCCATGCAGGCAGGCTGCAGGCAGGGCTTGTGCATGTGAAGGGTCTATAACGCCGTTTGTCGACCGCCCGCCGTCACCTCGTTGAAGAAATGACGTCGATTTTTAGAGTTCAAGATGACGTGACGGGCGTGCAATGGACAGACGGTCATGGTATATGCTGCTATTTCGGCGACCTCATCTCGTTTTCATGATGGCTGGCCCAGTGACGGCAGGCAGTGGACAAAGAGCCGAAGTGTGCCTCCTATGTGGAACACGCATCTACCCCTGTGCCCTGTTTATCAAAATTTACAAGCTACAAGTATACATGAAAAATTTTACAAGTTCATGTAACTTATGAGAGACATACTGAATAACAAGTTCAAACTTTGAATTTAACTTAAAATCTGTAAATTGATTAACAAATTTGAAATTCATTAAGAAATGAGCTAATTCAATAATGTTATTTATTTGTAAATTTTTATTAATATAAAGTCTGAAAACGATATACATATTTGTAAATATCGTTCCATCTGATTGATAAAGCTGACAAGTATTTGCGCCCATTTTTCTTGTCAGCTAAAAGACGTCATAATGGGTGGTAGGGTAAAAGATTTGACGATTTAAAAATGCTTATTATGTGAGCTTATTTAAATAAAATATATTTCACTTTCACTATGTTTTTTTCCAAATAATTTAAGCAAGACACTTGTAAAAATTGTCAGATGGAATGGAGAGTCGCCGGACACCCTAAGAAATACTCAGGATTTTCCATCGAGTTTTTTACAAGTTGTATTTTTTTCATGTTTTAATTTTTTTGATTAACGAAACGACTAATATAAGTGTGAAAACATATTAGTTAAATAAACATAAACATTTGTAGCGTTTAATTTAACGTGTTTTGATAAACGGATTTGTGGAATAATTATTTCCATACGGAAAATGTTTGTTTTTAAAAAGTAACCTTGATAAACAGGGCACTGGACGCGCTCTTGAAACTAAAATGAATGAATCCCTCCAGATGCATGGGAATGGAGTTGAAGCGCAACTACGACACGCCCGAGTTCCACGACGACCTCCGGCGCATGTACATGCGCGCCGGCGTCAACTACGAGGACACCGTGTTCCTGTTCACCGACACGCAGATCACTAAGGAGGGCTTCTTGGAAGACATCAACAATATGCTCAACTCTGGTATAATAACTTCCATTGTTTTACCTTTAGAATTAGGAATACTTTTGTCTTTACATGTCCCATCTAGAAATACAACCGTACAGAAAGGAAACTCCGCCCCGCCCCAGAATCGATTACCTCATCTCACCCCGCGAATTCGAGTGCCGAATCGTGTGCTCGTTTAGTCGTGTTTATTAACATCAACTTGATATTCAAAGCAGAACGGCATAACTTTTTAGTCGTGTTAGTCAACTGTATAGGTATTTATTTTGATATTCAAAGCAATGCGTTGTAACTTTATTCACCAAAAAGTTCATATTATGAATTGAACACCGCTCATACAGTATAAACTGCACGATAGCCCTAGACTTACACACACAATTGCGCATGCACAAAAACTTCATCTGACGTCATCTGTTTACAATGGCGCGGTTGTATGCAGTGCCCGGGATGTGCAGTAGCGTAAAAGTTACTTGACTTTAACTTATACGTAAGTTATGTTTTTACTGACTGTACCATTAATGCACGTATAAGTTATTGAGTAGTTTTCTTTCTTTATTTGTGTGCCAAAAATCATAACTCCGGCCCAGTTAAAATGGACACGTTCGACATTAATGTCATGATCTAAAAAATTGTTTAAAAACAAAAAACCGACTTCAAAAAACCTGAAAACAAAAACAAAAACAGCTTCAAAATTAAATACCTCTAAAAAGCAAGAAATAATTTTCAAATCACTAGATACCTACGCATATCACTGTAATAAAACACGTCTATTGAAGTCGGGTGGGGCTAGAGGACAACTTCTTTTTTTTATTCTAAGAGCCCCACCCGACTTCAATAGACGTGTTTTATTACAGTGATATGCGTAGGTATCTAGTGGTATTTAATTTTGAAGCTGTTTTTGTTTTTGTTTTAAGGTTTTTTGAAGTCGGTTTTTTCTTTTTAAACATTTTTTTATTTTATTATTTTTAGTGTAATCACTATACGGTTCCTATTTGATTTTGAGGAGTTCCCTTGTGTATCTTTGAAATCCAAGGTCCAATAACAATGAAATCAAAATGGTGTCATCTCTAAAGTATCTTCTTTCAAACAAAAAAAGAATCATCTAAATCGGTACATAAACAAAGAAGATATGGTCGGTCTTCCGTATAAGTTCACAAAATGGTAACAAAAACCGACAGTATTTTCAGGTTTTCCTGAAAAGTACTGAACCGATTTCTAAATTAAAAAAAATGGGACCAACTTGGAAACAAACCTGATCTAATAACGTTTGAATCATTTCAATCGGTTCAGCCGTCTTCGAGTAATCGGTGTACATACAAAAAACAAAAAAAAAAAAACGGGTTGAATTGAGTACCTCCCTCCTTTTGAAGTCGGTAAAAATTTATTGTAGGTGAAGTGCCGAATCTATTCGAAGGCGACACATACGAGCAGGTTCAAACAGGGTGCCGCAACGACGCGAGCAAGTCCGGCATTAATCCGGCGGACAGAGACGCCGTCTACTACTTTTTCATCAACCGCGTCAGATCTAAACTGCACCTCTGCATCTGTATGAGTCCTGTTGGCGAAGCTTTCAGGTAAATACTTGTTACAACATAATTTGAAGGTGACACGAACAAGTGTGGCATCAACCCGGCGGACAGAGACGCCGTCTACTACTTTTTCATCAACCGCGTCAGATCTAAACTGCACCTCTGCATCTGTATGAGTCCTGTTGGCGAAGCTTTCAGGTAAATACTTGTTACAACATAATTTGAAGGTGACACGAACAAGTGTGGCATCAACCCGGCGGACAGAGACGCCGTCTACTACTTTTTCATCAACCGCGTCAGATCTAAACTGCACCTCTGCATCTGTATGAGTCCTGTTGGCGAAGCTTTCAGGTAAATACTTGTTACAACATAATTTGAAGGTGACACGATCAAGTGTGGCATCAACCCGGCGGACAGAGACGCCGTCTACTACTTTTTCATCAACCGCGTCAGATCTAAACTGCAACTCTGCATCTGTATGAGTCCTGTTGGCGAAGCTTTCAGGTAAATACTTGTTACAACATAATTTGAAGGTGACACGAACAAGTGTGGCATCAACCCGGCGGACAGAGACGCCGTCTACTACTTTTTCATCAACCGCGTCAGATCTAAACTGCACCTCTGCATCTGTATGAGTCCTGTTGGCGAAGCTTTCAGGTAAATACTTGTTACAACATAATTTGAAGGTGACACGAACAAGTGTGGCATCAACCCGGCGGACAGAGACGCCGTCTACTACTTTTTCATCAACCGCGTCAGATCTAAACTGCAACTCTGCATCTGTATGAGTCCTGTTGGCGAAGCTTTCAGGTAAATACTTGTTACAACATAATTTGAAGGTGACACGAACAAGTGTGGCATCAACCCGGCGGACAGAGACGCCGTCTACTACTTTTTCATCAACCGCGTCAGATCTAAACTGCACCTCTGCATCTGTATGAGTCCTGTTGGCGAAGCTTTCAGGTAAATACTTGTTACAACATAATTTGAAGGTGACACGAACAAGTGTGGCATCAACCCGGCGGACAGAGACGCCGTCTACTACTTCATCAACCGCGTCAGATCTAAACTCCACCTTTGCATCTCTATGAGCCCTGTCGGTGTGGCTTTCAGGTAAAAATTCGTCAAAAGCTTACTACAGTATAGACAGCGAACTAAATTCAATGGAAGTGTAATTGAAAACAAATATTTAAAAATAGCACCACGGGGTAGCCATGCGCTCGGTGACAGACGTTAGCCTACTTTACCTTACCTAATTATTTTTGCGTTTAATTATATAAAATATCTATGAGTTATGACGCCCACTTGGTTGTAATTTTTTCTATGGTGCTATTTTTTGAGCGAAATGCTAGTTCCATAGATTTTAGTTCGCTGAGTATATCGCGGAGTAAGGCAATTTCGCTATAATTTTGTAAACTGAAGACGAAAGTGGAGGTTATTTCGTCTCATCAAGTTTCTTAACAGATAAGTGCGGAGCTATCGGTTGGTAACTTATATAGATGAGCTATATAGAAAAAAAAATGATACTTATTGATCGCGATATGCTGGATGCGGGCAGTGCAGGATCGTTGTGGAGATCCTTGGGCGAGGCTTATACCCAGCAGTGGGTGTCGTACGGCTGATATGATGATAATGATATATTTTCTATTAACACAGACGAAGATGCCGAATGTTCCCGTCACTGGTGAACTGCTGCACCATAGACTGGTTCACTAAATGGCCGGCAGAGGCGCTGCTATCGGTCGCCGAACAATGCTTGAGACCGATGGGCAATAAGGAAATCGTTGAGAAGATATCAGCGATCTGTGTTACGATGCATGAGGTAACTTAATTAAAACCTAATGAACCGACTGGACATTCCGGGTTATAGAACCTAACGTGCCTAAAGGCTTTTCTCAGTGTACAGTCAGCGCCAGAATGATCCGAGCATTTAAACCTACCAAAATAGTCATTTGACAAAAATCAACCTTATTTTAAACCTTTAGGTTTTATGCATTCACAATGCTATTTTTATATTACGGGTGAGTCGATTTTTTCTAATATTTTTCAATTATATTACAATCAACCTTATCTCAAGATACGTGCACTTTCGTTTCTTCTCAGACAACGAATGAAAGTGCACCTTAATGTCTTGAGATAAGGTGACTTTTCTCGAGTGATTAGCATTTTGGCAGGCTAGGCCCACTCCGCGCTTTAGGTACGAAGCTACTAGTAGCCAGCGGGTCCGTCCGGACGGACTAATTTCAGAGGGCTATCCCGTGCCGGCTGGGTCGCACGTTAGCAGTTTGATTTCGATAGTCACTCTATAATAATATTATTATAACCAAAATGAAGGCATATGACATCGTAATGGGCTGCCTTAATACTAATAAAAAGGATCCGAATCTCACGTGTTTTTCACACTTCCAAAAGTTCCAAACGACATCGAAACGTAAGAAGTGCTTGTCTACTAGGTACTTAGTATTTAGTATCCATTTATTCTTAGGTAGGTACTTACTTGTCTTATTTGTTAAACAATATTTACCTAACTATTTACTGAAATAATAATTTATAGATTAGGTAGACCTACTTTCGTAATAAAGTTAATTATGAATACAATTTCATTTCGTATGAAAGCAAATTGACTCAAAGTCAGCATGTCTGATGTGGCGTTGACTGTACCTATCCTAGGTTATTTTGAAACATATTTAAGTACCTACACATTATTTCACAACCTCATAACTTGTAATAAATTAACTACCTGTTATTTAATTATTATATAAAAGAAGAAAGTGAAACCCTGAATTCGTTAGAGGAGATAAGAGCTACGCGATAGAAAGAGAGTCAACTTCTAGGTGAATATAACTGTAGCCAAGGGAGCGGTGTGCAACCTGAATTGCACTTTATTGTGTATGGAATAGAGTCGCTATTTAAATAATTGGCTTTGCGGAGTGGATCTTCTGTACTTGTACTATTATGTATTCTGTGATTTTGGTAGGTTTTAATGCTCAGATCTCAGACTATACATGAAGATCTCATCCCCTTTTCGGCTTATTAGCTGCATTATTTATTAATGCGTAAAGACTACATATAATTCTCTGTCGAATCTTCTATAAATAAACACTGTTTTTGACATTGAAATAAGAAACTTTTGCTGTAGTCCAATCAACGGGGCTTATGCAACCCGAATAATTCTCCCGTCTATGAAATTTGGCATGTGATGAAGTTAGGTAATACAGATTACAGATGAACAATAATCCAATAAATTTTGTTACGAGAAGTTAGGTATTTTTACCTAAACATGAAAATCGCTTATATCTCTCTGTGAATATTTCCTCGGGCTAAAATACTTTCTGTATACGTACTTATGTATTAGTTAGAATAAGTATGTAAAGAAATCCAATATTTTTTCGATTTTAGAGATACCCAAAATTAAAATTTTAATATTTTTCAATATATCTTCTGTTGAAAAAAATATTTGCTGATTATTATTTTTTAATATGTTTTAATATATAGCTTTGTTCAGTAAGCCAATAAATTTTCTTCTTTAATCATATTTATACATTAACGTATAAAAATGGACCGATATTTTTTCCCATTACCTCTTAAGACCAAAAAATAAAAAAATATCATTAAAGAAGAAAATTTATTGGCTTACTGAGCAAAGCTTTATATTTAAGGATATAAAAACATATTAAAAATAATAATCAGCAGATATTTTTTTCAATAGAAGATATATTGAAAAATGTTAAAAGTTAAATTTGGGGTATCACTGAAATCGAAAAAAGATTGGATTCCTTTATATACTTATTCTAACTAGTACATAAGTACGTATACAGAATGTATTTTAGCCCGAGGAAATATTCACAGAGAGATATAAGCGATTTTCATGTTTAGGTAAAAATACCTAACTTCTCGTAACAAAATTTATTGGATTATTGTTCATCTGTAATCTGTATTACCTAACTTCATCACATGCCAAATTTCATAGACGGAAGAATTATTCGGAAGTCGCCATACAACAAATATCCTCATTGATTGGACTACTGATAGTAACTCGTTTTCTATTTTGTTTTATTGGGTCCCGTGATTACGGCTTATGCTAAGTATAGTACGAGGCATACATATTGATTTTTTTTTTTCGAAGGAGTGGGGGGAAATTCTCGCATGTGCACTTGCGAGCAAATTAGGTGGGCTCTGAATTTAATTTTAATGTTTAGGATTTTCATCAAATGGTCGTTTCGTTTTTAATGTTAACTGACTGGACTCATTAAATTCTTTAACTATACGACTGACAGCACTATCAAAAGTTTTTGTTGCTACTGCAATCCTTCTCACAACTCGTAGGAGACTTGTATTTCATGAAAATGTAAACATCATCAACCAATTCCTTGTTTGTCTTTTTAATGTTGGATTTGGCATTGTGACACGTAAATCCAAAACAAAACCACAAAAATAACAAAAAAACGAAAACAATAACTAATCAAAACCTTGATTGAGTTTGACCAATAGCGCGCGCCCCTCTCCCGCCGCCCCCGGACCTCACCGCTACGCATGCCCAAAATACGCGTTCTGCGCAATCCCCACCCGATTTCAAGATATTTGCCTCGTACTTGGAGTTAATGTGGAGAAATACAAAAATCAGAACCCCAAAATACCTACCGCGCGGCGCGCTTACCAACATCAATACTTCTTCTTGTATATGAAAGGCAGTGTTCTATTCACCATATCACTCATGTCACTGTTTACACCAGTTGTTCTTAACCTTTTTGGCTGGCGACTCAAAGTAGAAATATATTTGAAGTCCGCGACCCTAATCCAATTTTTTTCAGTGACAGGCACTAAAATTACATGGTTATTGCTATCCCGCGGGAACTGTTCGTATTTTCTGGATGAAAGGAGTACCTTTCATCCAGAAAAATCAAATGTCGCTTTTCTGTACCCCTGACAACGTGTATGCAAAATTTAAGTTCAGTAGTTAAGACGTGAAGGCGTAACAAACAAACAAACGGACTTTTGCATTATTTGTAAGGATGCCGATGGCACGCACTTGCCTCTTTGCGCGCCGCGTGCTTCCGCCCGTCCATTAAATTAAAATGTCGTAATTGTGAACTGACGGCAGTATCACAGCCTTTAGTCTTTGTTCTGTCAGTAATAATAAATTTGAGAATACTTTGTGTAATGACATCGATCGACCGAAAAATATTCGCAATTAAAACTTAAAATTTTATCACTTTTTAAAGTCGTTTGGGGGCCCGCGACCCAACTCAATATATCTCACGACCCGAACTTGGGTCGCGAAACGAGGTTAAGAATCGCTGGTTTACACGATAGAGAATGATACTTATGAAATAATTGTACAGGATGTGGATTTAATGACGGACCGTCTGTACCATGAAATGCGGCGGTATTTCTACACGACGCCGAGCAGTTACTTGGATCTACTGAAGCTATACTTGAACCTGCTCGACAAGAAGCAACAGGAGATCATACGCGGCAGGGAAAGGATATCTTGCGGACTGCAGGTTAGAATATAATGAGGGATTTTCCAAGTGTCATTTAAAACAAAAAATAGTAACTGTTTTCCTCACTAGATGGCGTTGATTGACAAATGAACTGTCAAAATTGGCTTTATATAAAATGTATTGTCTTTTCTTTTTCCTACATTTTCTACAGCTGTCAGACATTGATCGACGCCCATCTATCGAGCCTTCAGTTTTTTTGTCATTTTGAAAATCCCTCATTTATATCTTAGAAAAGTTATCAGTCAATTTAATTATGAACTTAGCAAAAATAAATGTTACGTAAGCTAGGGTTTCCTAGGATGACGGTGCCGTCATATTACGGCCGTAATTTAACGGCGTAGAACGTTGTCTATGAAAACAATATGGCGCGCCGTATTGTTTACATAGAAAACGTCCTACGCCGCTAAATTACGGCTGTAATATAACGTCACCGTCATCTTAGGAAACCCTAGCTTTACAGTAGCCGTATTAAGTTTACGCTTACTATAGACCGTGGAAGTGTGACGTCACATAATGGCGGACATATGGCGGAGTTTGACATTTTGGGTAAAAACAAACATATGAAACAAGGAAGTTTTTCTTCTTGAGACATGGAATCACACCCAAGAGGGCACAATACTAATCCCTAACACCAAAATAACACAATAATTTGATAACAAAGCAAAAGTACCGACGTTCTCGTGTTTGTTTTTACCCAATTTTACGTCATCACTTTCACGGTCTATTGTAGGGCCAATTTAATAGATCACATTTGACATCTGTCAGTCCATAGAGTAATTTGTCAAAGTAAATTTGTTTTCTTTCGTGATTATTACAATAAATATGTATTATTAACTGAAAAAAGTTAAGTAATTTTGCCTTTGGAATAAATAAATATTGTGTGCCCGAGTTAGAAGATTACATTGTTGAGTTTTGATGAAGTGTCAAACAACTTTTAGCTTGTATAGTTACCGCCAGGGGCGCTGTAGCAAATTGGATACAAGATTGCTTACTACAGTCGCTACGCAGTAAAATAAATAATACAGGCACAGAACGAAAAAGAAAGACGAATGACAATACATTTTCAATTAGACGCTATAATACTGTATGAAGCGAAATTTTTTTAATAGGCATTGTTTGATTGATAGTCGGCTCTTAGTAGATAAGATAGATAGTTATCCGCTTAAAAGTTGGCACAGTTCTGTAGCCTTAGCACGAACAGCTATCGAGAAAAATAACGCGCGTAAAACTACTCGAATCCTACAATTTTGTATGGAAATTTGTACAGCGCCACTACGTCCGTAAACGGAACTAAGATTTGGAAGCACGAAACATGTTGGCATAAGGTATCGAGCAGCCTTCGAATCGAGTTCGAATAGTAAAGTTACAACTTGCATGGGAATCGGTAGCACGAACCCATTTTTGACATACGGTATCGAGACACTCGCAAGCTGGCTATCGACAACTTACTCACTGACATTTTTTCAGTGAGAGACTTTTCGAGCCACTTTGTATTATTTATTATTAAATTTTAAAAGCATGTTTGTAGTAACAAAAAATAAATTTGAGAAATATGACATGTCCACTGAATTATCCACAGGCGATATTACTCAATTCGTTCTCATTAAACATAGAAAGGATCATGCCGGATTCTGGGCCATGATGCGCATTAACCATACATATCTCATTGACTTTGACTTTGAAATGTCATATAATAGGAAAATGTCAAACAATTATAACTGTAAACAGCTCCTTGAGATTAAGATTTCTCTTTTCTCCCGCATTATATTTTAATGACATTCTTCCCACGCAATCAGTATAAAATTACTATAGTATATTGGTAATTTCATCAAAGCGCATCATGGCCTAGCTTGTATAGAAAAATCGGCATAATCCTTTGTAAAATAAAAATCTCGTCATTTTACGCTATCCCCGGTGTCGCGCAAATCCACCATACCTATATTTTAGCAATATTTTAGAACTTATCTACAAAACTCAAATAAAACTAGAGGATACGGTGTTATACCTACGTATAATATTTGTTTTCAGCTACAACATCACACAGTTTGCATAAGTACAGTTAATTAATTATGTTTCATTTAGGCATTAAAACAGTAAGACGAAACGAAAACACAAACTAAATACAACAATGCAAACTTAATAAAGTCTTTAATTTATCGAATCTTCAAACACTATAGGCACTTATTCCGATGAAATTCACAAATTTTCATAGCACGTCGGTTTTATTGTAGTGTAAACAATTTCTTATTCTTTGACGATAATCCATTGTTATTCTTCAAGTTCATAAAAAATCTTCAAAAAGAACAATTTGATGAAATTATGATATGACACATTGTAGTTTACTCCTATAGGTCATAATATTATTTCCTCACGATTGTATTATTTGTTAGCTTAATTATTTTATGTAGGATGGAGGATGAGAAAGAATAGAGACACTCTTCTTTTTCAAACCAATCATGGGCAAGGTGCAATGACCGTTCAAAAGCATAGGCAAAATCATGCACATTTTAAAAATTATTATAACATTTGCAAATTAATTTAAGTTATTAAATGAAATTAATATTGTTAACAATTTTATTCATAATAATAAGTTTAATAAATGTAAAATTATGATGATAAATAACTTGATTGAATTTTAATTTACATATTTATGATTTACATAGATATGTAACATGGTTTTTGAACGCACCTTGCTTCATGCATGTTAGCTTTACTACTATCGAGCTAACGTTAGCCAGCTCTGTAAAATTCGTGCTGCCGATTTTGCTAGCTTTCGTATCGAGTACGTTATCGAGTAGTATTTTTTTACGCGCGTAAGATTTCTCGATAGCTGTTCGTGCTAAGGGTACAGACCTATTCGTAATTCGTAGCTTTTTTGAAAAAGGCGAAGGTTAAATTTACTATAGTTTTTTTTTGTTTCGGCTCACGAATTGAATGGCATTTTTTCTTACAGAAACTATACGAGACGTACGAAGTGGTAGGCGTGATGGAACAGCAAGTGCGAGACATGGAGCCGGTGCTCGCGCGCAAGGCGGCCGAGGGCGTGGCGCTCGTGAACCGGCTCAAGATCGAGCAGAAGGCGGCCGACGAAGTGAAGCAGGCCGTCATGAAGGACGAGGCCGCTGCCAAGGTATGCGCGCACTAATACCTCATTTACCATTTCTGCGGTGGTGTCGTGTGAGGCGGGTCGTTACGTTCCCTCAAATACTGTTAAGCGAAACGTTGGCTGGTTCATGCGTCATGCTCGTGAACGGGTGCTGCCAGTGGGAATGAGTCTGCTTCTGACTGCCTGTCTTAACGCATATTGGCTTTGTTTTTTTTTTGTAACAGCCTAGACTGAATAATGACTTTTAGGGCTGATTTTTCAATCCTCAGATAACAGATATCAGTCAGTAGAATTATAAACCGAGCAACATAAAAGTCATTCAAAAAAATTGACAAACAAACATATGACAATCAGTTGGCGGCATAATACGTTAACATACGATTCATTAAGAAATGAGCTATTTAAATGGGGAGGCGAAGGCAAAGTGAATTACAGATGGCGCTTAGTCTTTGGAACAATTGTCAGTTTGAGCTTATATTGTCTTGACTGTGTATTACGTGATTTTACTTTCTTAGATTGTATTTTTTTCGGTTTTGCGGACAAACAATGTATTCTATGCTAACTTTAGCTCATATAAAAGAAGAATTACGGAAAAGAAAAGCCAAAACAACAGGGAAGAAAGTTTATAGCAACTTACAAAAAATTGCTAACATGCATTACATTTCTTTAAATTTCGTGTAAGATTTACAAGTAATCTTTTTATTTCAGATTAGAAGCATATGATTAAAATTTTAACAAAGCAACTGAGTGTGAATTTCCGTGTTTATAGTTGCCTGATGATGCCTTCTGTGCAATAGTAATTTCAGGTTTCTGTACTGGAATTTCTGTACCATCCAAAATTACACGAACCGTTTTATCATATTTATTTTATTATTCTAAGTTTCTTGAATGACTCTGGCATATAAAATTCTATTAATTCTCTGTTTGGCCCCAATATTGGGCTTATTCCATATTTGATATACCTATCAAATTCATACAAGTTATAAATATGTTAGAAACTGCTGAGGTTGAAATATTAAAGAACAAAGCTGTTATAATTCAAATTTTGTTTTATTTTGGCGAAGCTTCATCAAATTCATGAAACATTCCTTTTGATTTACAATGTTTCTCAGGCTCAGCAAAGGAGAAAATTCGAGGAAAAAGCATATTTTTTTTGATATTTTTTTGCCCACTATTTTTTTTGGTTACTGGGAAATCGATGAACTCCAATATTTTACAAGTTACATGCATAACAATGCGGCATTTTCTCAGTATAAAATTAAAAAGTGCAATACTCCAAGAGATTCCCATATGTTTTGACAGTTTCTTTGAGGCGGCTCGGTACCAACGACAAGACGCCACCTATCGGGATAAAATTGCGTTTTTCCTCCCCATTATGTTGTTTATTTGTTAATCTATGTACGATAAACATTATTTGTAAATATCGTTCCACTTGATAAAGCTGATAAGTTATTGCGCCCATTTTTCTTGTCAGCTAAAAGACGTCATATTGGGTGGTAGGGTAAAATAATTGACGATTTAAAATGCTTATTATGTGAGCTTATATGAATAATTAATTTTTCATCTTTTTTCATTCGCACGAGCGCTTTTTCAACGTTTATTAAAAGAAAACGTTTAAATAACACAAATATAAACCCACTAGCTTTTGCCCGCGACTTCGTTCGCGTGATTAAGATAGTTGTAGAATACCTAGATAGGGATTTATCAGTAGACCTCATTTTACACATTTAAATTTTCCCATAAAAAATCATGTACAAACTGGAACACTTTGCAGCCACCTGTATAACGAGAATTTTCCAAAACCCTTTCTTAGTGCTCACCTACACCATGAAAGGTATCTACCCTCCAAAAATGGTATCTCTACCAGCAAACATGGTTCAGCCCTATACAAATCCCCATACAAACTGGAGCACCCTGTATAACGGGAATTTTCGAAAACCCTTTCTTAGTGCTCGCCTACACCATGAAAGGTATCTACCCTCCAAAAATGGTGTTTCAACCTTCAGCCCTATACAAATCCCTGTACAAACTGGAACACCCTGTAGCACCATGTACAACAGGAATTTTCCAAAACCCTTTACAAATGCTTACCCACACCAAGAAAGGTATCTACCCTCCAAAAATTGTGTCTCAACCTTCAACCCTATACAAATTCTCATACAAACTTGAACAACCTGTAGCACCCTGTATAACGGGAATTTTCTAAAATCCTTTCTTAGTGCTCATCTACATCATGAAAGGTGTTTCACCTTCAAAAATGGTGTCTCTACCTTCAGCTGCTAGGGTTCTACGCCTATCTCTATAATTAATCAGTCAATCAATTTAAGAGTTTTATATGTATAGATTGTATTTGTTCACACGAAAGCGTTTTTAAAGCTCGGTGCTTTTTTATCGAGCACTGTCCTATTTTTGACGTTAAGCCTGAGCGTTGGACGTTATCGAATTGAGCATACGAAACTCCGAGTTCCTGTTCTCCGTGTTCTGAGGGGCGTTGAAAAAGCACCACCGCACCCCGCACGCTAGTACTATTCACACTGAATTTTAAGCGTTTAAACACTCGTACGAACGGGGGCTAAGGCTGCGTCCGCACTGACGGGCGGTTTGCTTGTTTACACACAGGAGGGGGATATTGACTTAAAATCATGAAATCCGAAGCATTTACTTCAAATAATATAAGCAAAAAGCTTTTTATTAAAACCGTCTCATTGTCTGACGTAGATAAAAGCTGAGGAAGTAAAGGCGATTGCGGATGAGGCCAAGGCGGACCTGGCCTTAGCGATGCCGGCGATGGAGGCCGCGCAGAATGCACTCAAGGCGCTCAACAAGGCCGACATCAACGAGCTGAAGGCCTTCCAGAAACCCCCGGCACTCGTGCGTTTTGTCATGGAGCCTGTCTGCATACTGCTCGGAGCTAAGTAAGTAACTGGTATAATATACAAGGTTATTTTTAGTTAATACAAAACCTCTCGTGGGGTTGATCAGACCATCAAACTGAACAACTTTCATAATGGGACCAACCTCGAAATCACGAAAAAAAATCAGCTATTCCATACAAAAGTACAACTACTCCATCGAAATGTATGAAACAGCTGATTTTTTTTTCGTGATTTCAAGGTTGGTCCCCTACTGAAAGTTGTTCAGTTTGATGGTCTGATCAACCCCACGAGAGGTTTTGTATTATCTAAAAATAACCTTGTATGGGTACTTGAAAGGAGATCTCAGTTTAATATTTTTTTGTAAAAATCTGACGTAACTGAATATTTGTTGATTTTTATTTTTAACTAAATTTTACTCAGGCCGTCGATAGAACGAGACTTTGGCCTCGACAAAACCTACAAAAACTATAAATTCTTTGTCAAATTTTAATAGGAATTTGCACAATAGGGTATTTTCCAATTTTTAGAAAACTGCTTAAATTTAAACATTGGGACGATCGATTTAACAGAAAAATAAAAATAAATTAATTAATGTCTTTTTTCTCTATTAAAACAATTAAAGTCTAATTTATTTTTAATGGTTTTGAATTTACCGCCAAAACGCTCGGTTCGATGTCGTCTACTGTGAGACGTCAACTTTGTGAAAACAATTTTAACACCTATGTAGTCTGTGTAACAATTTACTCTATTGTTTACACAAAGATGACGTCACACAGTAGACGTCGTCGAACCAAGCGTTTTGGCAGTAAATTCAAAACTATTAAAAAATAAATTTAACATTAATTGGTTTAATGAAGAAAAAAGTCATTAATTATTTTTTTAATATTTTTCTGTCAAATCGTTCGTCTCAATCTTTAAATATAAGCAGTTTTAAAGAATTTGGAAAATACCCTATTTGTTGTCGAGTTTCACACTTTTGGTATTAATCATATAATTATAGACACAGTCTTCTTGGCTTAAGTAAATGCATGACACCACAGATTTTCTTTCTGAGCCATTAAACCTAATATATCGTAGAGTTGGTGTATGTGATGCTTAAATACGGGTTGTTATAAAACAACCCGCAATGCCGATATGGTAGATAGGGACCATCAAACTGAACAACTTTTACTATGGGACCAATTCTGAAATACAAAAAAAAACAAATCCGCTGTTTCATACAAAAATTAATAACGAAAATATCAAAATGTATGAAATAGCTGATTTTTTTCGTGGTCTAATCTAACATATTGTTCCATATTTTTAGACCCGACTGGGACTCGACCAAGAAGATGTTGGCCGACGTTAATTTCATCGGCAAATTGTCAGAGTACGACAAAGACCACATTCCCGAGGCGACCCTCAAGAAGCTCAAGGTGTACCTTACACACAAAGACTTTAACCCGGACACTGTTGTCAAAGTCTCTAAGGTTGTTATTAAAAATATAATTTTTATTTTAAATTGTCTATAGATAAATAAATGCTTGGACGATTTCACACAGCGCCATCTAGCCCCAAACTAAGCAAAGCTTGTAATATGGGTGCTAGACAACTGAACTGATATACTACGTAAATACTTTTTAAATATATACTTATTATACATAGTAACACCCAGACCCGACACAGAAATTAAAATTCATCATTTCAATTTCTGCCCGGCCGGGAATCGAACCCGGGACCTCTGCGTGGTAGGCGGCATGTTGACCACTGCGCCACTCAGGTCGTCGAAATAGGAACTGAAAAGAATGAAGGAACTAAACATCCGCATACTGACCGACAGCATGGCCGTCCTAACAGCACTGGAAGCCAACATGATCAACTCCAGTATCGTCTATGAGTCTACAAATGCCACCAAGTTTTGGATCGTTTAGCATCCAACAACGAAGTAATCCTGCAATGGATTAAAGGGCATAGTGGGTCACACGGGAACTGGCTGGCTAGAATGGGATCTTTCACATAGTGGCAGGACCCATACCCATTAAGCCACTCCCGTTCAGCCAACTGCGCTCATGGGTAAGACAACGAACTCGTGCTGCATATAATACTCGTTTGGTAGATCTATCAAGCTGTAGACAGTCTAAGACGAAGATGACTGTAGTCTCGCCGCGTTTGACCTGCAGTCTGCTCAGCCTTAATCGGCCAGACCTCCGGATAGTTGTAGGTACACTTACGGGTCACCTAGCTTTAAACCTACAACTATTCATCATGAATGCGACAGGCAGTCCTCTATGTAGGGGATGCCTGGACGCAGAGGAAACAGCCGCCCACGTGATCCTAGAGTGCGTGGGTTTGGCCCACAGAAATAGAATGTCAAAGAACAACAATGTCAATAAACAGGTGATCCGAAAACGAATGCATTCATTTCATATGAGACACGTAAAAATGACTTAGATTCATAAAATATGACTATATGTGGCAGAGGAAATTATTTAACAAACTATGTTCCATACTGTTTTCTTCGTCGATAAACGAATAAATGTAGCGAAATTTGGTTTTAGAGAAATTTGGGGCAATGAAAGTGAAAGTGAAATATATTTTATTTAAATAAGCTCACATAATAAGCATTTTTAAATCGTCAATTCTTTTACCCTACCACCCATTATGACGTCTTTTAACTGACAAGAAAAATGGGCGCAAAAAACTTGTCAGCTTTATCAATCAGATGGAACGATATTTACAAATATGTATATCGTTTCCAGGCTTTATATTAACAAAGATTAACAAATAAATAACATTATTGAATTAGCTCATTTCTTAATGAGTTTCAAATTTCTTAATCAATTTACAGATTTTAAGCTAAATTCAAAGTTTGAACTTGTTATTCAGTCTAGGCTGTTACAATAAATAAAAATAAAAGAAAAACATACAATTCAATATGCATTAAGATAGGTAGTCAGAAGCAGACCCATTCCCACTAGCAGCACCAGTTCCCGAACATGACGCATGAACCAGCCATCTCTTCGCTCAACCATATTTGAGCCTTATACGACACCACCGCAGAAATGATTAAAGAGAGCATGACATACTAAGACTACCTATGTTAAGGCATCGAATTGAAAATTTATATCCAAAAGCTTTTCATAGGTCTTTCACTAAACTACTGACTATAGAAAGTAAAAATATTGCAATTAAATAAATCAAAACAAGGTAAGCTATTAAGAATTATATTTTATGAGTAAGAAGTGCCATACATACAGACAATATAAAACAGATCTTTTATATACGAGTTATACGACGCCCTTAATACAAGCAGACAGAAGCAGACCCATTCCCACTGGCAGCACCCGTTCACGAGCATGACGCATGAACCAGCCATCGCTTCGCTCAACCATATTTGAGGGAACGTAACGACCCGCCTCACACGACACCACCGCAGAAATGTTTGAAGTGAGCATGACATACTAAAGCTACCCATATTAAGTCGTCGAGTCAAGAAGCCAGAAGTACGTTTTTAAGTAGGTAGGATACTTCTCACAATTTTATACTTAGAAAAGAAAATCACGATTCGAGTTTAATTAAAGGACTTTTATCTAGACCTATGAAAGAACCCCGGACTTTTTCTAATCAATACTGAGGTATTAGAGTAATAATTAACAATACAAAAGCTATGCCCATGCCTTTTTATCCTTCAAATAATCGTCAACAGTGTAATAACCTTTACTCATTAAATTGGATTTAACAGTATTTTTAAATTTTTCCAAGGGCAGTTCTGTGACTTGTTCTGGTATCTTATTATAAAAGGTAATACATCTACACAAAAAAGAGCTTCCGGTTTTATGCAGTCTGCGCCTTGGAACAGCAAGTTTGTTCTTGTTTCTTGTATTGAGTTTATGAACATTACTATTTTTTACAAAGCTATCTAAATTTTTCTTTACATACATTATATTTTCATAGATGTATTGGGAAGCTACCGTTAATATTTTAATTTCTTTAAATAGGTCACGAAGAGTATCTCTAGACCGTAAGTTGTATATAGCGCGCACTGCCCTTTTTTGTAAGATGAATATGTTATTAATATTAGCAGCTGAGCCCCACAACAACAAACCGTAGGTCATAATACTATGAAAATAACTGAAGTAAACCAATCTTGCTGTTTCAATGTCGGTCAGAAGCCTTATTTTCTTAACTGCAAAGGCAGCAGAGCTAAGTCTGCTTGACAGGATATCGATATGAGGGTCCCATTGCAACCGCGAGTCTATAGTAATACCTAAAAATTTTGTTGAGTCCACAAATTCGACTGCTTCGCCATTTACATGTATAGTCATATGAACCTGCCTCACATTAGGAAGTGAAAATTTGACACATTTAGTTTTACTAGAGTTAAGCTTCAGATTATTAATAGTAAACCAATGCATCACCTTGGAAAGAGTGCTGTTTACATCGTCACTGCAGTTACATCCTCTATCAACTTTAAAAATTAAAGAAGTATCATCAGCAAACAGTACTATTTCACATAAGTTTTTAGTATAGTAAGGAAGGTCATTAATATAAATAAGAAAAAGCAATGGACCCAATATCGATCCCTGCGGCACGCCCATGGTAATGGGTGCTTCATAGGATTCTGTTTTATTTACAACAACTTTTTGGGTTCTCGCCGACAGATACGATTGCATAAGGCTTACTGCATTTTTTGATACACCATAATGTTCCAATTTATCTAATAAAGTACTGTGACTGACACAATCAAATGCTTTAGAGAGATCACAAAATATACCAATTGCATCTTGTTTACTCTCCCATGCTTCAAAGACGCGTTTGAGAAGTGCAATTCCAGCATCAGTTGTGCATCTACCACGAGTAAAACCAAATTGTTTCTCGTGAAGTAGTTTGTTGATAAGAAAATGTGCTAATAATTGATCATAAATGATCTTTTCAAAAATTTTGCTTAGTGCTGGCAAAATGGAAATGGGTCTAAAGTTAGCGGGATCGCTTTTGTCCCCAGATTTAAAAAGAGGGATGATTTTACTATATTTCATTAAGTCTGGAAATATCCCTTCATCAACACACTTATTGAAAATAAAAGCAAGATGGGGAGCAATGGTAGTTATTATTGACTTAATTATGTGAGTTGAAATGCCCCAGAGATCTTCAGTCTTTTTTATATCTATTGAATTAAATGTTTTAAGAATGGTATCACTATTGATATGTCTAAATTTAAATACATTATTGCACTTATCAACACATGTTTCCAAGAGGGAGACAGCAATTTTTGGAGATGAATTTAAATTACTGGTAGTTGCAATAGGTATTTTAGAAAAGAAATCTTGAAAAATTGTTGCCACTCCTTCATCTGACTCAATAATTTTATTGTCTGATACTAATGAGTATTCACGGTCATTATTTTTAGTTTTCCCAGTCTCTTTATTTATAATATTCCAAGTGGCTCTTATTTTATTATCTGACTGATGAATTATTGTAGATATACATTTTGCTTTTGCTAAAGTACATACTTTATTAAACATTTTTGAACAATTTCTTACATATTCATGAAATTCGGGATCATTTGAAATTGTTTTCTGACCATATAATTCAAACAACTTATTTCTGCTAACATATATGCCTGGTGTTGCCCAATCACTAAATTTCTTTTTAAAGTCTTTGGATTTAATAGATCTTTGCTTAAATGTTTTATCAAATTCTACTTTAATTAAATTAAATAAATCATCATAATGAGTATTGGGATTATCATTACTAGGTAAGCAAAGAGTTTTGGCAGTGACATTATTATGTAAATTTTCCAATTTATTTTTAGTTAGAGGTCTGCAAATTATATTACACTGATGAGGAACATGATGGTGCTCAAGGGTAGCTATTTGTCCGCTATGGTCAGAACGAATACAATTTATTATTTCTTTATCAAGTACATTACAGTTGCTAAAAATATTGTCTAGGCAAGTTTTAGATGTAGCAGTGATTCTTGTAGGTTCACAAAAGGTGTTTGCTAAATTGAAGGACTTAAACAAATTCAGAAACCTACTTGCAATTGAGGACGGCTTTAAGATGTCTACGTTAAAATCACCGCACACCACAATTTTTTTATTCTTTTTGATGACTAATTTTAGAGCGTCCTCCATAGCGGACTCAAATTGAGGGTAGTTACCAGTTGGTGGGCGATACACACAAATCATTATCAACTGATCTAATTCCACATATGACAGTTCAACGTGTTGTTCAATAGAGAGGGATATCACATCTTTTCGTTCCTTAAAATTCATATTGTTTTGCAAAATTATCAAAGATCCCCCTCTAGTGGTGGATTTCCTACTGAATGAACTAGCAATTTTATAACATTGAAATCCTGTAATTAATTCATATTCCTTAAGCCAGTGCTCAGTGACACATAAAATATTAACATTTTTTTCAGTTAAAAAAAGTTCTAATTCTAATTCTTTGCCAGAAAAGCCCTGAATGTTTTGGCATTTTGGTGAACTATAGTTAAATATTTAGGCTTTTCCTTAGTCATTACACGGCTAGAGACTTCCTCTATTGTCTTATTATGTAATTTAAATTACTAATAAAAGAATTACTTGGGACAAATGCCAAAGTGTTATTTTTAATGTCAACAATTTTTTGCTCAATAGGAGCAGGAGTAAAAATTGTATTATTATTACTTGGAACGGATTCCAAGGTTACATTCAAAATGTCAAAACTATTCTGCTCAATAGAAGCAGAAGTGATAGCCAAGTTCTTGGCTAAATGTTTAAAATAAAATGATAGCGCTAAAGCTACTTGTCTTTTAAAATAATTTGTAAGATAATATTTAGGTTTTGCACACGCGCAACTGTGTGCGTGAAGTCTAGGGCTATTGAATGAGCACACCATTCGGCACACGAACTCAGGCGGTGGGGTGAGGTAATTGATTCTGGGGCGGGGCGGAGAGTTTCCTTTCCTTACTATCTTTTGTCAATTTAAAATTAAATATTAATTTATTTATGTCTGTTATGTGACATCTCTGACTATTATAATAAGTCATATTGCTTAGTGTTAAATTCAAATTATATCTGATATTATTTTCTTCCTGTGGCAAGCTAGCACTGTAAGATAGTGTAAACAATACAAATTTATTTATATTTAAACTGCATAACTTATTGTAGTATGAAATGAGATCCTTCTTGTTTACATTACCTCTTTGACCAACTAATATAATTAAATTGGTATTTTCATTTAAGTTTAAAGTTATTACTTTTCTCATAATGTCATGTAGGGTCGCACCCGGTATACAATAATTTAAAACTTTTTCTCCCAATTGATTATTGAATAAGTAGCCTAAATCTTTTCCAATTTCATCACACAACATAATGTTTGAACATTTGTTAGTGGCAAAGGAATTATTTTCACTTGTGCTTGCTAAAATATTTACATGTTCTGAGATTAAGGGCTCATACACTGTTTGGTCTTGTAAATGGTCCCGAGCATCTAGGCCTGACGCTAAGGAGCTATCATTATGGGTTGAATGGTTTTCTGACAGAGAGGGGGTGGATAAACATTTAAGTGCCAGTATATATTCCCCTATCTCTTTTTTGGAACGGTCATAATTTTAGGTCATCCTGGATAATGACTCCTGTAATGAGTGAATTTTAGTATTTAAGTGTTTTAGTATTTAGGTAAATATCTTATTTACCTGTGAAAAGTGTGATTACTTGGATTGTTTCTTTTTGTCACATCACAATTACTTAGAGCACAAGACACCATGGCTCCACGATACCTTTATTTTAAATTCTAATTAAGATTAACAAATATTTTAAACAAACTGTGATTGCTCGGCGGGACGCTAGGGGCTCTTACTGTAAAAAATATTGGTACATGTCACTTGATCCGTTGTCTCTTATTTACATAGACCGTGTCCGTATGATATTAACTTCTCTTTTCCACGCTTTGTTGGTCTTCTTGAGCGCAGCGAAAATTTCTCTATGTCTATGGTTTGGCCGCACACCGAGCAGAAATCCTCACAGTGGGCCGATTCTCACGCGATAGACAAAATGCCGAAATAGAGATATCCGCCATTTTGTCTATTCAAACCTGTTTTTGGTATTCTCGAAATGTCACCATAGAGATACGTCGATGGCTAGCCCTCGACATGCAACGTGTGGTCGATAGCAGTAGAGATATCTCGAACATTACGTTAGTCGAAGCGTCGAATTGTCTCTTTCTTATAAGATGGATGACCATTTGGGACTAAATAACGAATGTTAAGCTACTTTTGAAGAGGCCGAGTACGAGATGGGTGACCGTTTGGAACAGCAATAACGAATATTAAGCTACTTTTGAAGAGGCCGGTTACTAGATGGGTGACCATTTGGGACTGCGATGACAAATTTTAAGCAATTTTAAGGAATGGCCGGGTGTGGGATGGGTGACCGTCTGTGACTGCGATGCGACGAAAGTAAAAAAGCTTTAAATAAGGCCGGGTGTGAGATGGGTGACCATCTGGTAACCACTTTGAAAAAAGGTCGGGTTTGGGATGGGTGACCGACGATGCCAGGAATAATCAATGTTAAACAACATTTACAAAGACTGGGTATAAGATGGGTGACCGATTGATACTTCGATAACGAATGTTAAACAACTTTGTAAAAAGGTCAGGTTCGGGATGGGTGACCGACTAAGCCAACAGTAATCAATGTTAAACAGCGTAGCGTTTCTTGCAGGCAGACATCGGGCGCGTGCCATAGTGTCAAATTCGAAATATCTCGAAAAAGTCAAGAAATTGTAGAGATTCCATAGACTTTCGACCTGTGAACGCCACAGGAGGCTTCTGCGCTTCTGGAAGAAGCTAGGATGGCTTGAATAGCCATACCGATGCTATGTTCACGCAACACCAAATTGGAGTAAAATGTGAAGAAAAGAGCCCATCACCAATACCAATACCAAATAATAATGTCGCGTGAACGAGGCGCTAGCGCATTGATTTCGTTGCGGTGGCGGCCGAAAGCTCGCTCGCTGTGCGACATGGATTCTTGAATTTCCATAAAGTTCCTGAAATAATTTCATGTACCTGTCATCTTACAATATATCATTTACTGAATTCGTCCCATCAGTCTGCGGAGGGCTGTCCTTTACATCCTGTATGTAAAAAGACAGTGATAAGAAAAAAGAAGTAATAATCGTCACCAAGTGGGAAAAAGTGATAGCTGGCTTCCCCTATGAGAAACAAGAGCGTAACTACACAAAATAAAAAAATGTATTCGAAAATCATTACGTCTTTTGTTTTGTTGCTATGGTTCATAGCCTTCTATATCTTCCAAGCCCTGAAGTTGAGCAGAACGGCAACATCGCATGTGGTCAAGCACATAGTATAAAGTTAATTTAAAAATTGTTTATTATTTGTTTTTCATATATTATCTATGTTTAAACTAGTTGTAAATTGTGATTTAAGATTATTTCAATAAAGTTTTATATTAATTATTATTATTTATTTATTAGAACATAAGGTTTGAGTCAAATTATTTGAACTTTTTGGGGGTCCTTTAGTACGATGAGCATTTTGATCTAAGCCTCCTGTAGCAATAAATCTTACATCATTGGAAAGGTATTTAAATTTAAAACACTTTATTATATTACTATAAACGTCAACTATTAGTACTTTGAGAGTTATAACGCTCTAAACTTGACCAATTTTTTTAACATTAATGACCTGAAACTCCGAAAATACTAACAATTAATAGAAAGTATGTTTGCAGCAAATATTTGTCATACATAAACCTTTCTTATGATATATCATTTATTTCTATAGGTGTAGTAGATCAACTCCGATAGACAATAAACCACTTTTATACTTTAATAACCTTTAACTCCAAAAGTATTAACAATTGATTTAAAGTATATCAACAGCAAATATTTGTCTTTAAATGACCTTTCTAATGATATATCACTTATTGCTAGAGGGCGTGTTAATCAACTCCCTGCTGAAGAAAATCAACAAAAAAGATGATATCTTTGACAGTCATTTTTTCCTGGTTAACATTGATATTTTTCTTATTGTTTAATATACAAAGCATTTCAATAAAAGAACTAAATTATTTTCATATTTTAAACCTCACACGATTACTAGGAATAAAAATATCGACCTCTTAAAATTGAAATATTCCCATACATTTAGTATGGAGACTGGCCGACGACATGACCACGAACTGACAGTAACAGACGTTGCCAAACTTATGTTCACGGCTTGCAATTAAAGAAGGCTATGTATGGTTCGACATTTTGACATTTTTTGATGTCCAACTTGATATTTGACTTGTCTACGCGCGGCAGATGACCCGCAAAACCCCTATTTGTCATTTGTTGAGCATAGAAAAAAACGGGACTTTTTTTAAATGGGTCTTTCTGTCGAACTACTTTGTACCTAAAGATGTGCTGTTGCTGGGAATATTGCCTTAGGGTCGGGAATATTCCCAATGTTGCCGTCAATATTCCCAATATTACCGCGAATATTCCCGCACGCCACATCTTTATTTGTACCACAAGTCACATCTTTATTATGCAATCATACATGTTCTTACCTGAGCTGATACAATTTACCCCATATTCAAATAACGTTGATGTTTAAAAAAAATATTATTTATTCACTTTATACAAACGAATAGGGCCTACAATACAACGACGATACTATAGCTTACACAGATTCTGGATCTGAACATAAAAAAAATATCAATTTAACATATTTATTCCACATTTTAGGTGTGTAGATCCATGGTCCTCTGGGTACAAGCTATTGACATGTATGCCAAAGTGTTCAGAGTGGTCGAGCCTAAAATCCTCGCGTAAGTACAGTACCTTATGAGTGCACAGAGCCTCCACTCGCGCCACCAATCCATAAAGAAATAATTACAATGACATAACTATGTATAATAAAATTCTGAAAAATATAAAAACTAGAATATGATTTTATCTTGATTGGCACTCTTAACTAATATCCTATTAACTGGTATTATTTTAGTTTCTCTTCACCAACGAACAGTTTTCGAGACTTGGGAAATCCCAAAACGTTACCTCAGCAAAAAAATAATGTAAGTATGTTCTTGCCTAATTGGTTCCAGGCGAAACGCCCCTTTTAAAAACATTTTGCTGGGGTAACGTTACTCCACAATATATTCTCGATTAACTTCGAAAACACAACTTAAAAAAATTTTGCTATACTTGAACAAATTGCAACTAACTATTAACTAATAAAATTATCTGTAATCCATTCATTTCTCTAAGGCGCAACACTTTGCTGAGGTTAAGCATATATGTATAAAGCAATGCTTTTGCATTCACATTCGGTTTTTTATGCGCCTATATTATAATTTAGGTAAGTAATATCATTTTTATTAATATTTGTTTGTTATTCAGACACAAAGAAGCTGCAGGCATATTGAAAAGTGTAATGGCAGTACTGCGAGCGAAACAAAAGGAAGTAGAAGCAATTGAAGCGCAGCTGGCTAAAATGCTGGATGAGCTGAAGGTATTTAACTGTATTCAGTAATTGTGTGATTTTCTGACTAAACTGACTTTGAAAAAGAGAGTAGGCCGTTTATTTTTAGGGTTCCGTACCCAAAGGGTAAAAACGGGACCCTATTACTAAGACTGCTGTCCGTCCCTCTGTCTGTCTGTTACCAGGCTGTATCTCATGAACCGTGATAGTTAGACAGTTGAAACAACAGAAATTATGTATTTCTATGGCCGATAGTAAAAACAGAATAAATAAATATTTTAGTGGGGCAAAAACTGTCGCTGTCAAGACTGTGTCAAAATATTTTTCGCTTTTGCTCGTTTTGTTTTGAATGTTTTTAATTTTAACTTTTTTCGAAATATAATATCAAGGTTTCTGAATGATTTGTAATGGCAGACAGTCGCAACCTTCCTAAAGTGAACTTCCTGATGCTGCTGAAGCTGAATAGTGTAGGAAATAAAGCGATCTTTTGTATGGAGATCCCAATATTAAATCCTCAGTCAATGAAACTTTGCAGGGATGTAATATAGTATGAACCAAAACCTATGTACAAAAACGAATATCCAAAAACAAAACAAAAACGATTTGGATTTGGACTGTAAAGTTTCGTCTACTGAGGATTTACTGTGGGGTCTACTACCTTCCTTTCCTACACTAGAAATGTTCTGCGAATAATTATTTTTAGAAAAAATTAAAGCTATGGGGCGTGGCCTACTTTTGATAGGCAACGGTAATCTATCTATTCTGTGGTGCTTGTCAAGCATCGCTCCTAGACGATCAAAATGTGACTGGCAAGCTGAAAAATTTACATGCTTGACGGATACTGTTTAACAGTTTAGAGAGGCTGTGGCCTCTCTAAACTGTCAATCCATACATACTCTATGAACCTACCACACACCTGCGGGATTTTTCCGTACGGAATTTTCATACATTATCGATATTTCGTTCGGAATTTGAATCAGGATTCCGTCGTGTGTGTGGCCGGGCTTAGGGTGTAGGTTGTTGCAGTAGCCCCATTCCTACTAGCCAAAAAAATGAAGACTACGGCTATCCCTGACCCAAAGATTTCCTTTGGTAGGATTGATCCTTGTGTTCCCAAGATGGGTTTACGAAGTGGAGCCACCTGGATTTTTCAAGCAGGTGGGGGGAGGGGGGAAATCTGCCTTAACGAAGTCCGAGGTTAATAACTGCCTAAGTTTAGATACTAAGCCAAGTTTGGTATCTTTTTCCAACGATCTCAGAACCTAAGGATGCACTACGCAATACAATAGCAAAGCTGAAATGTGGCACATGCGTTGAATTTCACCATATTATGCTTCGACTGGCTCTGTCCATACATTGCTGCTGACACTTGAGTCCTATAAAATTTATTCAGTCATGAAACACTAATGTAAATCAAACGGCCAGTTGAAGCTACATAAGTTAATTTTAGAAGCTGACAGAAGGCTTTCAGGAACAAAGAGCAGTGGAGTAGCAAAATGCTACTTTTATTTTATTTTTTTTCTATCAGACTTTTAGAATTCTTTAAAATTATATAGTAAAATTTCTAAAAATCAACCCCTTAATTAAGGTCTAAATAGGGTAAAAATCCTAAACTCGATATGGATGTCGTTATTGAGGTTTTATGTGATGTCGATTGTAATTTGCAAATGAAAATAAATGAGCCCACCAGAATTACGAAAAATACCAAAACATGTCTTGATCAGATAGCAACTAATATTGGAAATAGTAAATCTAGTGTCCACGAATTGGGCTTATCAGATCATAAAGCAGAACTACTCAAGATCCCAATAAAAGGAAAGAAAACATCCTCTGTTAACAAATGGTGGTATGAATATCAGAGGGATTACTGTATCGAAAACCAAACTAAATTCATTGAATGTCTTAAGAGTCTATCGTTTTCAACTATTTATGATAGTGGATTAAATGCCACGGAATCATTCAATGAATTTTATAGTTTATATAAACTCTTTTATTATTTATGTTTCCCATGTATAAAAGTAAAGAAATTTTCCAGAAGACATACTTCAAAATGGTTAACCAAAGGTATTGTAAACAGCTGTAAAAATAAACGTAAATTGCACCTTTGTTATCGTAATGACCGCAAAAAATATAGTTCAGTGTATAAAGTATATGCATCTATACTTAAAAAATGTATTAAAATGTCTCAAAAACGTAATAATTTACATCATATAAATAAAATGGATAACAAATGTAAAGCAGTATGGAATATAATTAATAAATATACAAAAAGTGATACTCCAAGTTCAATAGAAAAAGTATGTGAATCTGGAAAAGAATTTACTGATCCACAAATGATTTGCGAAATTTTTAATCAATATTTTATAAATAGTGTTTCAGGAGAGTGTCATAAAGCTAACATTTCTTATGGTCATAATGAAAATATAGATACTATATCGTCTACAATATTTTTAAATCCAGTAACGGAAAGCGAATTGATAAAGACTGTATATTCTCTAAAGAATTCCAAATCTGTTGGTTATGATGAAATTCGCACAGACATTGTCAAATTAAGTATTTTAGCAATCGTTAAACCGTTCACATTTGTTATCAATAAACTTTTATTAGAAGGCACTTTTCCAGATATCTTAAAAAAGTCCATTGTTAAACCTCTTTATAAGAAAGGCGCAAAGACTTCACTACAGAATTACAGGCCAGTAACATTAATACCAATATTTTCAAAAATTCTAGAAAAAATAATGTTTTGTAGATTAAATAGCTTTTTTGACAAGCATGATGTAATAAAAGAGGAACAGAACGGATTTAGGAAAAGCAAAAGTACATCATTAGCTATTTTTAAATTAATTAAAGCAATAACCAGCTGTCTTAATGATGATAATCCGGTAACGGTTCTGTTTCTTGACATGACAAAGGCCTTTGATTTTGTGTGCCATAAACGTCTCCTATCTAAACTTTACAAATATGGTATTCGTGGACCATGTTTGAACTGGATAAAAGAGTATTTGTCAGAAAGAGAACAATGTGTGATAACCCAAAGATGGAGTCCTGAAAGTAAATGCCTTGAATATTACAAATCTTCCTTTAACGTAAATAAATTTGGAGTACCGCAGGGTAGCATTTTGGGCCCACTATTGTTTCTCTTATACATAAATGATTTACCAAAAAGCATAACTCATGAATGTATTCTGTTCGCAGATGATACTACAATTGTAATCAAAGGCGATAAAAATGTAAACTCAAATTACTTTGAAAATTGTATTAACACAGCTTTATTAAAAGTTATTGAGTGGCTCGATGAAAATAACTTGAAGATAAACATCGATAAAACAAAATACATTCAGTTTGGTAGTTATAAAAGAAAACGTCAGTCACTTAACATTAATTATAATGGACAAGTTATAGAAGCTGAAGATTGTATGAAATTTTTAGGTATAACTATAGATTGTTATTGTAATTGGAAACAACACATATACGAGCTTTGCTCAAGGTTAAATAGATTTGTTTTTGCGCTTCGTCGTATAAGTCAAATCGTGTCACAGGATGCTGCTATCACTGCCTATAACGGCTTTGTAAATTCATCCCTGCGCTATGGAGTTCTTATTTGGGGAAATTCTGTTGATCGCGATAAGGCATTTGTTCTCCAAAAAAAATGTATTCGAGCCATATTTGGGCTTAAACAAACTGATTCCTGTCGACCTTATTTTAGAAAATACAATTTGCTAACACTACCTTGTCTCTACGTATTTGATATATGTTTGTTTGTTCATCAACATAAAAATTTATTTATTCAAAAACAACAATTGACAAGTAGAAATCTGCGTTCTATATATAAAAATAATCTTCATTATCCACAGACAAATTTAGCCTTAGTATCTAAGAACTGTAATATTATGTGTATTAAAGTATACAATAAATTACCCAAAGATTTTAAGGAATATAAGTTTTCTAAATTTAGATCTGCTCTTAGAGAGTGGTTAGCATGTAAATGTTTCTATAGTACACAAGAATACCTAGTTTATAAGTAGAAGTAATGTATTAATTTTTTAACGTAATTTTTTTTAATGTGTATACGCCTGTAAAGGTAGAAACCAGTGATACCTTTTGTAATTAACAACAGCATCTGTTTTTTTGTTACCTTGTTTCTATGCACAATAAATATTCTATTCTATTCTATTCTATTCTAAAATGGCATTTATTTTAAGTCCAACATAGTAGCTATGTTTCAACCCCTAAAGGGAAAATGGGGTTCATGTTTTGTATTAAACAATAATATTAAACAAACATTTTAACTCGAAACTTTGTAGGAGTACTTTTAAAAACTAACAAGTTTTAGAAGCAAACAGGTATTTTGTGATTTTCCGATAATGAATCCCTTAGGGGTAGATAGGGTTAATAAACCCATAGAATAGAACAGAATATCATTTATTTGCATTTGATTCGGGTATTCTGGACAACGATATGTCAAAACAAGTTTAGATACGTTACCCGCGCTCCACAAGGGCAAGACGAAAGTCAGGTAATTGCCCGACTTTCAATTAGTCAGGCACAGGCTCGTGACACGTAAACACACACCACTCTCGTCAGTCAGACACTAAAAAACTGTGACATCCTTTTCAAAAATGCCTTCCTGCGTCTTTAAACGATGTGCAAATTATACAGCAACAGTCAGAGATCGGAAAAATGTTTCATTTCATACGTAAGTACTGTATTTAACCGTAAAATGTATTTTCGTATTTTATTACTCTAATCGGCCATATTTTTACAAAGCGAGCATTGCGACTGTCACTCCCATGATCGCGCCAATGAGCATGCAGCGCATCAGACGAAACTTATGATGTCTGTTTATCTCTTTCTAACGACAAGTATTCCGTATGGTGGCGTTCATTTTTGTCCCTCTCTCGACATAATAAGTCTATGTGTGTATCTGCAGTACCTGTCGCTGTTTTAAATTGCATGATGTTGGCGCATGACGCATCTAAACTTGTTTTAACATATCGTTGATTCTGGAGGTCTTTAAAAGATCTGCTTTTCAGCCATTAACCTATAGTGGCAGTCAAACAGAATTTGTGCGCGCTGTCAAAATAGGTTTGGGTGGCAAGCAGACTAATATGTCTGCTTGCTACTCACTTTTTTGTTGACGTTTCTAACCTCAATCTTATAAGATTGTTGGGATTTTTATAAGTGTGTTGGGAGCCGGGCTAGAGAGAGAGTGACAAAACACTATACAAAGTGGAGAGGTCAATGCGACAATTAATTAAATTTCGTATATCTAGTAACGCTCCCAGTCTGCCTGTAAAATATCAATGAAAAATATCCAGTAGTTTAGTCACAAGAAACATTTTTTCGTTTTTAACATTTTCTACATGCTGTATCTATTACTAAGATATTGCCGACAAGTTAAAAACCCCTACATCAGTATAAATTAACACACTGTTGCCGAATTGTACCTTATGCTCAAGCCGTAAGAGTCATTTTTAATTGCGTGTCATCTAAAAATGTGCGAATGAGACAAAATCTACTTCGAACAAACAATAAAGTTGACAACGTTTCGAAATCTTTTATCTGTATAAAAATGAGTATTTATTATGATTAAATTACTTACTTTAATTAAACTACTTAAACACTTTTTTACATGCCAAAGTCCTACACCTTGTCTACACGTTTACCTACAGTGGTGTTTCTTTAAAGTTTTATGGAAATTGAAATAAATGCACTTCAAACCAACCTGTATTTTATTAAACAGATTCAAACGTTAACAATATCGTTTCGCTGAAAACTGCGGTTTTAGTAGTATCATGAACTCCACTTAGGGACTGTTACATTACAACAGCCATTACAAGTCCGATATTATTTTCGAATAAGTTAAAATAACCTAAAATACTCAATTCAATTCAAAACATTCAAAGCACAAGCGGAAAATATGTTGACACTTGACAGCGACAGTTTTTTTTGTGAATGCTCGTTGTCCGGTTTTTTATTTTTCATAGCAACAGATATGACGATATGTGTTCTCTAAGTGCTAGTAGTGGAGAAAATTCATTCAACTATGGTATTATGTTTTCACTATTATACTGTAATTTTTAGTCTGTGACTTTTTAATATTTTATTTTTATTCTGTTTACTTTTTGTACAACACAACCAAGAAGTATAAGCTTCTTGAACACAACACAAAAACGCCCAAAGAGCAGGTCGATGATGACTTGACGTCTCATTGACGCAGTCTTATTAAAATCTGATATAATACGAATAAGTATTACTTCTACTATTTCACAGTTTTCGAGTACACCTACATGATTTTAATTTATTTTTAGCTCTACGTACATACCGAGAGAGATATTATGGTAACATTTGTGTTTGTCCGCTGTCCAAAGGATACAAGAAATATTCAATTTGTGACTAGGTATTCAGTGGACAGAATAACTTTAAATCAGTGATTTAGGATTCAAATTTAGCAAAATAAAAAGTTACCGTAAAAAGCAACAAAAAATAATAATTTATTGCCATGGTTTTGAAAAATCTCAGCAATGAAAATTGCCGTATGGACAGCGTTGTTACATGATGCCGTAGCTCAAGTCGCTGCCGTAGATATCAAGAAAAACACTGTTTTAATTCAGCATTAAATGGCGCCAAAAGTTCATTTCGCGGCTTGTCACCTGTCAATACTATTCTGTGATCTAACACCGCGCTGTTGCCGCTCTTACCATGTAAGTAACCAATATTTACCATAGATATAGTATATTAAAAAGGGGTAGATGCGCCACCGAGCGACCGGGTGTAAGGGATAGATATATTATGACGTCAAAATATGGGGCTGCCATGATCGCAAAAAAAATACCCTAAAATGTAGTCGAAATCGTTACAATACTTGAATTCCGTAGTGAGTGAAAGTCAACATTTTGACTCGTTAATTAAGCAAAGTATTGCAAGCGAAATCGCGAAAATAAGTAGTCCCGACCGACCACTCTTTTTGTGATAAACTATATTGAATTTTTGCCAATAACACCCTGGCATAATATGTAACGTAATTGTTCTTCTTTATACCTCAACAAAAAATGCTCATCAGGCTGAACAACTTTTGCTAAGGTGTCATTTTTATTTTTTGTATAGTTTAGCTGGATCATTATGGTTCTACATCAGGTGTTCCAGATATTAGATTTTTTTACCTCAACAAAAAATGCTTATCAGGCTGAACAACTTTTTCCAAGGTGTCATTTTCATATTTTGTATAGTTTAGCTGGATTACGTAAATTATTGTTGTCATTTTTATATTCCTTATAGTTAAGTTGGACCATTATGATTCAGCATCAGGAGTTCCATTTCCCAAAATCAATTATACCCTAATTTATGCCCAGGCTTAACAGCAATATAACAAAAAAAGTTTCATTCGAATCCATTCAGTATTTCCGGAGATTAGCGTGTTCAAACAGACAAACAAACAGACACAATTTTTTTTTCAAATTCTTACTCTATTACTATGTCGCCATCGCCCCAGATATTTCATTTTTAAATATATGTAATGTATAGACACACTTTTTCAACTGTTTTATTATATGTAAGGATAAATGGGGTAAAAAACTGCATTTTGTTTACTTTTTTTTAACAAAACTTTCATTTTATAATTACAAACTATGCAAATTTGCTATGTCCCTTGCTATACTCAATCAACTTTGAATGATTTTAAACTGATCAATATATTTAATTCATAATGAACATTAATGGTATACAAATAAATTATTATTGTTTTTATTGGAAATTAGCATTACTTAGCAAAGTTTCTAGGAAAAATAATTAAAAATCATTAATGAATGTCTCCATCGCTTCAAATATATTTTTGTTGAAATATCTGTAATGTACAGACACACTTTTTCTGCAAATCAATTCGTGTGTACTTGTGCCCATTTTTTTATTTTCCAGTTGCTTCTGTCCATTTCTCACGAATTTTATCTTCCGTCGGAAATCTGGAAAAATCAAATCGCTTGAAATTCCCTGAAATATGGGGTAATTTTTGGGGAAAAATTTATATATGGGTAGGCATCCGGAAATCGGATTATAAACCTACTGATTTTAATGGACGTCAATGCTAAGCTGGCTTCTATTACGTAGATTAATACGCAATTTTCCCGGTTTGCATGTCAAATGTTTCCGAGGTTATTTTTAGAAATAATTTTTAGAGTTTTCCTATTTATCAGGTTTTTCATGATATAACTA
Source organism: Agriphila tristella (assembly GCA_928269145.1). Lineage (NCBI taxonomy): Eukaryota > Metazoa > Arthropoda > Insecta > Lepidoptera > Crambidae > Agriphila > Agriphila tristella. The sequence goes on from OV743430.1 coordinate 17,094,421, forward strand.
ATGATTTAGCTCAGAAACTTGGTTCCTGTCAGATTTGAGAAAGAAATACGTGATCAAAATATAGAAAACAGTGTACTTACGCATGAAATGTAACACCCGCTTCTTTTCTTTATTATTTTGCTTTTGCAGCCAAATATTGAACACCCCACCATTTTGTAGGCTAGACACAAACACTACACATTCGATTTATAATAGATTTTATGTATAAATTAAGTAGTAATCCACAAAACCTTTAATTTCTTTGGCACTCTTGATATAACCTCACTTGTTTGTTTTGCCTAGTTGAACTGTGCCTATAACCCGACCATGAAAAAAAGTCCGGTCGGTGATAGAGATAAAACATGAAACTCTTCTCTATTTACTCCTATAGGAATCTCAATAAGACGATCTCGCTCTATCAAAGCATGTCAGACCCTTGATATTTACAAAGGGTGTTTAATTTCGTACTTGTTATTGTGGTATTTAGTTTGTTCGAAAAAAATTTTTTTTTTATTTCGCTCTTAGGAATTATTTGATAGTTTCAAAATACTTCTATGAACTAGTGTCTACAGTGTTATCATTTATTGTCGCATTGTCAAATCCACGTTGTATAAAATATTATAAATGTGAAAGTTTAATGTTTGGATGTTTGTTACTCAATCACGTAAAACCGACTGAACGGATTTGGAATAGCACAAAGATAGTAATAGCCTGTGGTAAAACATGGGTACTTTTTATTTCGGTCAAAGGTTCCATAGCGTCGATTTCCAAATGTCCACGCGGAGGAAGTCGCGGGCAAAAGCTAGTTGAATATAAAATATGCAAATTTTTATTTGAAATCATTAAATAGCGATACTAAATTATCGTTAATAAGCCCTATATATATATTCTTACTAGCGGCCGCCAGCGACTTCGTCTGCGTGGACAGGTTTTTGCTATCCCTCGGGAACTGTACGTTTTTTCTGGATAAAAGGTACCCCTATGTCCTTTTCTGTACCCCTGACAACGTCTATGCAAAATTTCATGATGACCGATTCAGTAGTTAAGACGTGAAGGCGTAACAAACAAACAAACGGACTTTCGCATTTATAATATTAGTAAGGATAATAAGCCCTAGTCCACTAGGACCACGAGTACATAGTGGCATACCGTGGTCCTACTAGTAGAGCAAATCGGTAGGTCCACGAGCCCGAAAGGCTCATTTCATAGTTTTGTGGAAAGCTGATGAAGAAATATAATTGAAATTATTTACTTTACAAATAAAAAAAAATTATGATTGGCGACTCCATTCGTAAAAAAATGACTTTGTTCCGATTGCGTCAAGAACCGTTGCTTTTTTTGTTTTATATTTTAAAAATTTAAACTTTAAATAACTGAAGTGTATTTCGAGCTAGTTTTTGGATAAATTCGATCTTAATTTTTTTTACTTACTGGTGACACGTCACACCATCTTTTTTAACCCGAACTGAGGAGTGATTTTTTCGATTTTTTTATAGAGCACTTCTTCATGTCGCATCTAAACTTGTTCATCGTGCGTATTGACGGACCACGCGATACTAAAATGAAAATTCAGCCACGGCTGCGTTTTGGCTGAATTTGGGATGTGTCACGAATGTCACTGTCATGCAATATCCTTAGGTTCTGAGATCGTTGTCTTTTTCGGATAAATCAATGACGTAGAATTCATTTCTGCGCCCGTTGCATGGCACAATCGATAAACGGTTTATCGAGTTTTTATCATATTATGAAACCTGACAAAATTATGACACAGTGAATGGATCATTCGATAAATTACATTATCTGTGTCACAATGAAATGTCAAGTGCGACTAATTATCGCGCACTCGCACTGCGTGCATGATCACCAAATGATCACAATGAGCCGCCATCTTGCACAGTTTAATTAGCGCATTTTGACTGGTTGAAGTCGATAAATAGTCTACTACTCAAAGGTGGTCGACAAAAGAGCGTGACACGCGCGCAGTAAAGTATGCGCGCGTGTAGTGCGATCCTTTTCTAAAACTTATCAACGCCAAAAGAACGAATTTAAAACACACTGAATGAATGATTTCTGTCGACGTGATCAAATTCTTTATCGAAGGACGAACTTTATCATCCTGTCAAATATGTTTCGACGCCGTTTAATACATATTTTAGTCATATCGAGGTCGATATGATATACGAACCCATGCCGCGGGCGCTGGTATTAACAAAGCCATTTTTTAGGAAGTTTCCTAAACATTACACAATAACCAATATTTTCAACACATTTACTTTAATAAGTCACCGTAAATATTCAATTGATGTTCTTATTTGCAAACAAAAAATATATTAACAAAGCTTATAGAATGAAGACTTGAAAAAATATAACTTACAAATTTCTTTATTAACCATAAATAGTGAAAAAAAATTCACTGTCGCGTGCTGTCAATTTCTTTTACACCTATGGAAATATATTATTTTTTATGATAACAATATGGGTATCAAATGAAAGGTAATAAATAGCCAATTCCAAATATCTATACTTACATTATATGTGATGATGTACTTGATGGGTGTACTTGATGTGATGTACTTGATGGGTGTAAGAGGGATTGCACTCGATATATTTGAGAGTTACCTATCAAATAGATCCCAATGTGTCAAAATTGGTGACTATGTCAGCACAAGCGCAAATTTGTGTTACGGAGTACCACAGGGCAGCGTCTTGGGACCTACTCTTTTCCTAATATATATCAATGGCTTATGTACACTATCTTTACATAACTGTAGTATAATAACTTATGCACACATCTATGATTGTATTTGGAAGGGACTGGGTGGAGGCTAAATCACATGCTGAAAATGCATTCAGAGAGGTGAGCCGATGGTTGGAAAACAATCTGTTGACTTTGAATGTCGACAAGACTAAATATATAACCTTTTCACTTCGTGTAGACTCGCAACCCAGCGCTGGTTTCTCTATCAAGGCTCATGCTTGCGTATCAGTTGATAGCTGTAACTGTCCAGAACTAACATATGCGTCGTCTCTAAAATATCTTGGACTGACTTTGGACTCAAATTTGAACTGGAAACTACACATCAATAATCTCACAGGACGTATAAGAAAACTTATTCCGATTTTTCGTAAACTACGGTGTTCTGCTGATCCCGTAACTTTGTTCTGCGTATATTACGCCCTCGTCCAATCTCTACTACAATATTGCATTGTCACTTGGGGTGGGGTTGGTGTGACTTACTTCCCTTGGAGAGAGCTCAGCGGGCTGTCCTTAAGGTAATGCTAGCGAAACCGCGAAGGTACAGCACGTCCCTCATTTACAGAGAGTCTGTAGTACTTACAGTCAGGCAACTCTTTGTGATGAATAGTATTCTCCGTAAACACAAAGAACTTGTATATACTCCTCACACCCGTAAAGAAAAGAGTGTAACGTGGTGGCACCAATTATGGACACTTTAAGGGCCGATTCAAACATGTAAGCCTATAACTTATTTATTAATTGAGTCTCGGTGTTGCGAATTTAGAATGTTGTAGTCAGATAATAAACACTTATTATTACCTGTTAACAACTAAAAAAAGTTTAATGAATTTTGAGAAAAATAATAATAAAAACGATCAACTGAAAAGACATCGAAATTCCAATAATGAACAGTCATAATCCAGTAATGGACACCCAGTGATGGACATCCAACATCTATTATTGGACATCCCAATTATGGACGTCCCAATGATGGACATCCCAATGATGGACACTTATTTGAGTTTCCGGTTAGTCTCATTCAAATGCGAAAAAACTCCTTATTACAAGCTTTGCCTTTAACACAAGATTTTAAGCAAAGGTAGATTTATGGAAATAAAAATCCTGTAACGTTTTTTGTCACGTATGTATTAAAAACAGAAAATCTCTAAAAAATATTTCTTAGTTTTAATCATTGGCATATTTCTTAGTCTTAGTACCTATACTATAAAACAGCGACTACAAAATCACAAAGAAGAGATAAACAGAAAATCTCTAAAAAATCAACAAATTCTTAAACTCAAAACCCCGAAAGCTTTCAACTCGAACTCCAAAACCGCTTCGTAGCCCTTGAGAACAGCATAGATGTGGACGATCTATACAACATGGTGGTGGATACTGTCCAAGTTCCTTAAGACCCGCCGTCCCAAGCTAAAGAAACTCTCCGACCACACACTCCTACTCATGGATCAGAGACGTGAAATGAGGCTCCAGAGCTCAGCGGATGCTCATCGTTATCAGCAGCTCAATAGACAGATACAGTGCGAGGCACGTATCTTGAAATCGGGTGGGGATTGCGCGAAACGCGTATTTTGGGTATGCGTAGCGGTGAGGGGCGCGGGCGGCGGGAGCGGGGCGCGCACTATTGGTCGCTCACAAGAGCACATGCGCGAACTTATCCCCACTCTGTCGAAAAAATTTCAAGATACGTGCCTCGCACTGTATCTAAGTCTTTGACGAGCGACCTTCGCCAATTTAATACGAATCGTATTCAAGAGGCTATCGAGCGGAATAAAGGCTCTAAAGTGTTCCCGAGAGATCTGTCTATTGGGCAAAGCCAGATGACGAAGCTGAAAAAGACAACGGTCGCATCATCTCATCAAAGCCTGAAAGCCTGAGGGAGATCGAGTGTTTCTATTGGCAGTTATATTCCACGCAGACACCCCAGAGCCAAGCTTACCCGACACTATACCCAAGATATCCCGGACATCAGCCTGTATGAGATTAGTATGGCTCTCAAACAGCTGAAAAACAACAAGGCGGCGGGTGACGATGAAATACTACGGAACTTCTGTGAGCGGGCGGTAGGTAAGCCGATACTCAAAGTCCTCCAGAAGCTCTTCAATTTCGTCATCGTGGAGGGCAGAACGCCGAAGGCATGGAACATAAGTGATGTGATTTTGTTCTTTAAAAAGGGTGACGAGTCCCTCTTAAAGAACTACAGACCCATCTCACTTCTGAGCCATGTCTATAAGTTGTTTTCGAGAGTCCTTACGAATCGTCTCGCTTGCAAGTTCGACGAGTTCCAACCTCCCGAACAAGCCGGGTTTCGAAAAATCTTTAGCACCATAGACCACATCCATACGCTGCGGCAGGTTATACAGAAGACTGAGGAGTATAATGAGCCACTTTGCTTGGCGTTCGTGGACTATGAGAAAGCCTTTGATTCGATTGAAACCTGGGCGGTGCTGCAGTCTCTCCAAAGGTGCCAAGTGGACTAATAGGTATATCGAGGTGTTGAGGTACTTATACCAAAATGCCACCATGACGATCCGAGTACAGAACTAGAACACAAATCCTATCCAACTGCAGCGTGGTGTGAGACAGGGAGACGTTATTTCTGCGAAACTGTTCACAGCTGCGTTGGAGGACATCTTTAAGCTCTTGGACTGGAAAGGACTCGGCATCCACATTAATGGCCAGTACCTAACACACCTTCGTTTTGTCGATGATATAGTCCTTATGGCTGAGACCATGGAAGACCTGAACACAATGCTCGAAAATCTCCGTAGTGCTTCCCAAAGAGTGGGTCTCAGGATGAACATGGATAAGACGAAAATTATGGCAAATGCCCATGTTGTACGTTCTCCATTTCATTTTGGGAACACTACACTTGAAGTTGTTGACCATTACGTATACCTAGGACAGGCATTCCAGTTAGGTAAGTCCAACTTTGAGAAGCTTCGAAAAATCTTCGCGTCCGACTTACCTCAGTGTCTCAAGACGAAAGTCTATGAACAGTGTGTGTTGCCAGTGATAACTTACGGCAGTGAAACGTGGTCGCTAACTATGGCTCTCATAAGGAGGTTCAAGGTCACCCAGCGTGCAATGGAGAGAGCCATGCTCGGCGTATCTCTGCGTGATCGAATCAGAAACGAGGAGAACTAAAGTAACCGACATCGCTCGAAGGATTGCTCAGCTGAAGTGGCAATGAGCAGGACACATAGCGAGAAGAACTGATGGCCGTTGGGGCGGAAAGGTTCTGGAATGGCGACCGCGCACCGGACAACGCTCCGTGGGTAGGCCCTCGACAAGGTGGACCGACGATCTGGTGAAGGTCGCGGGAAGCCAGTGGATGCGGGCAGCGCAGGACCGATCGTCGTGGAGATCCTTAGGGCAGGCCAATACCCAGCAGTGGGTGTCGTGCGGCTGATATGATGATGATGACTCTGGCTGGGCACACCGAAGCTCTTCGCTGCAAACTTTTTTGATACGCCTTGAGATAGCACTGCCGCAACAGCTTGTGCCATCTGCTCCGGTGTATATTTTTTCTTAGGTGGCATCTAAATAAATAAAAAGATCCAGTTATGAACACCTCATTAATGGACAGTGTCCATGACTGGATTTTGGAACTTAAGCCGATCCAATAATGGACACCCTCTCTCAATCTCGGAAATAATATTTTGTCACGTTAATTCCTTTGTAATCAAGTGTTAAACTTCATAACTTTGGGCTATGCTCAATACAAATTTATATTATTATTGGAAACAAAATTCTATTGACACAAATATTCACTCACCTTTTTAACAATTTGGTTAAGAAAATCACACAAAATGAAAAAAAACAGGACACACAACTTTGTTCACTTCGCCATGTTCAAACAAAATGGCCGAAACATATGACATTTGGGGATATGACAGATAGATGTATAATGTCTATGGTTTGAGTGTTGCCAACTGTAAAATACTATGTGTGTTTTTATTTTTTGTGAAAAGAGGCAAAAGTGTCCAACACTAGTACCTTGTCCAACACTGGTGCCATCACGTTATGTCAAATGGTTTGCCATAGGACTGCTTTTGCACGTCAGCATTACTATATTATAGCTTCTCATCTTTACAATGTAGCTAACAAGATATGTGACATCTATCACTAAAACATTGCAAGACAAAAATAAAAGAATGGTTACTGCACCTGGATTATGATGAGACGGAACGGATCCTTCACTTCCTAGAATAAACATAGACACAACATCATCTATCTTAATTTATACTATGGATTTTGGTTCGCACTTGACACAGGTTAAAAGTGAATAAAACTGGAAAACATTTTTGTATGAAAAATAAATAGTAAATTACATGGATGTTGATTTAATTGTTAAAAAAAATGATTGGGCACCTACCTAAAGTGAAATGCTTATAATATATAGTGTGATGGGAGACGCAGGCAGCTGTGACACAGTTAATACTAATACAGCTGCCAACGTTAACCTAATTTTTAAAATATGTTTGAGCCTTATAAGCTAAGTCTTAATTTGTAAATGGAGTGAACAATTAACTTTTATTTATTTATTTATTTATTTATTATAACACTTTTATGTAACTGTTTTGAAAGAAACTTAAATAGTATGACGCAGAAGTAAAATATTTTAGTAAATTATTAGAAAAACAAAAAATGCCAGTCAATATCGACAAAAAAGGCAAATATAACAAGCGCGCTTTTCAGATGTTGTTAGGTACCTTGAGACTTGAGAGTAGTTTTATCCAAGTTTTAACCCTTGGAAACTCTGTACTGGCACTTGTTTCAGTATTAACTTGTTTCAGTAAAAACTTGGCACTTGTTACAGTAGTTTCGAAAAAACTACCTTAAGGAAGCGTTTTTCTTTTTCTTTTTATCTCTACTCTATACTTTTATAAAGCTAACTAAATTTGCTACAAATTGAGCCTATCACAAACAAGTTTCAATTTGATTTTTAAAATTTTAATAAAAAAAAAATACTTTCTTACACCGGTAACGAAGTAATTTTTTTTATTTACCAAACAAAATTTAATTTTTTTATTATTTTAAAAATGAAACGATTATAGAGCTCTTACGAGGTATTTTTCTTTTTCAAATATTCCAATTTGTGTATTTAAGGCGCTGTAGGTAGTGAATGTGGCGCCCCCACTACATTTATTTTTATTACTCGTAAACCAAGTCAATATTTAAAAAAAGCACAAGTAATAATCTCTTAAATTGTGTCTAATAATTTTTGAATAACTCTTCAACAGTTATCATTCATTCTGTATGTTTTAAAATCCATAATTGCCAAAAGTGGCCACTTTGAGCTAAAATGGATTTTAAAACTTACAGAAAGAATGAAAACTGTTGAACAGTTATTCAAAAAATACTAGACACAATTTAAGAGATTTATACTTGTGCTTTTTTTAAATATTGACTTGGTTTACGAGTAATAAAAATAAATGTAGTGGGGGCGCCACATTCACTACCACCGCGCCTTAATGGTTTTTTTTACCATTGAAAATGGTTATCAGATGCAAATCGCCTGAGACGTATTTTTGGCCATATCTCCGAGGATTTTGAGAGGATCGAAATAAAAATAGTACCAAAAGTTGAGGAGTTTATCGAGACACATGTGAACGTTTGAATTCTAAAAATCTACTGGTAACTTTTTTGTAATTTTGCGAAATTCCAAAAATTCCGGGTTTTTGGGGGATGTTTGTTTACTAAATTGTTAGTATTTCGGAAAAAAACCGACTTAAGAAAAAATGAAAAAAGGGTCCTAGGGTATTAGTTTAGCTATCAAATGGCGATATAATTTTGAAAATCGGTTTATAATTGTGACCACCTACAGGTGGTCCCTTTAGATTTGGAATTGTAGAAAAACGGCTGTTTCCGTACATAAAAAGTGATGTAGCTTCTATGATTATTGACCGATCGTCATGGTAATAGTGTTAAAAGATGCAGAAGCGGACGAAAAGTGCATTTGTTGGAATTTTGAAAATTGGTTAATATTATTGCGTCGAGGCAGTCAGTGGGCGTAAAAATAAATTATACCTAGGTAACTTTAAAAATATAATAGGACTTTGCATTTAATTTGATTTTGGATTTTCGTAAATTTTTGTGTTCATTTTCAATGCTCCTATTCTTGCGGGGTCTGTAAAATCTGTGAATTTTTTCTTTAATCAAGTGCGTATTTATTTTTGTTTTTATTTTTTTTAAACAGTTTAACAATTGAATCGTACAAATATGAATCCAAAAATGAATTCGACACCCTAAATTCAAACGAAAATGATATCAAACTGGGCATAACAGCTTAACTAATACATCTATCAAGATTGGGCTGAACGCCAAAACTTCAAAAAAATTACTACAAAAATCGTGGTGGCTCCATTTCTTATATCCATCCTAGGGTCCCAAGGACCAATCCTACCAAAGGAAATCTCTGGTTCACAAAACGCCGTATTTTTCACCCTACTGACGCCACTACAGGTAGTGGAAGACGAGCGCATCAAACTCCAAGCGGACGTGGACCTGGCGGCGGCGCGGCTTTCCCGCGCCGGGAAGCTCACGCAGGCGCTGGCCGACGAGCAGACCCGCTGGGAAGAGAGTGTCAAGGTCTATTACACTTTAACATTACGTATAACGTTCTGTTACGTACACTCAGGAATCGAACCGGCTAAAATTCGAAAAAATAACACCGTATACTCTTATGATATCAATCGATAGGGTCAAACATAAGGATCAAATGTGTCTAATAACCATGGTAAAATAAAATAATAATTTTAGCTGGTTCGATTACTGGGAGTGGGAAGCGTATTTTTTGAAATATTTGAATGCAGTTTTGTTTCTTATAAAAAATAAAGAAATGTTTCCTTTGAGTTAAATTTGCTATCTTCATTGTTTAGATTAGAGTACTTTCCCTCCAGGTGGCATTAAAAATTTTCACCTTGTATATATAGCGATACAGCGTTTTATCGGCACTCAATTGTCAAAATCCATTGTCTTTTCATAGTTATAAAACGTTATCTCACATAGCATTTCGGTAGTCATGCTAGGCAGGCTGAGCATGATGTTAATGTACTTTTAAGTTTTTTTTTTTTTTTTTTTTTATTGTTTATTGTTTAAGACATATTACATACAGATTCTATTATACATTTACTCACTGGCAAAACCACTAGGGTTTGTGTGCCCATGAGAGTTCGCAAGTTTTAAGCATTGTATAAATCAAAACATGAAAATAGAAAAGAAAGCATGCATAACTAACATTATAAGGTGCACGCACGAACATTAGTCATTATGTATATAGTATTGCTTTATTTAAAATTAAATATTTGTTTTTTCTCTATATATTTTTTGATTTGGAATAGACCAATGTTGGTGGAAGTGTCCAATGTTGGTGCAAGCACCCTGTATTCATTATTACATTTGACTTAGAGTATGTAGGTAGTTTCGTTTGTGTTTATAAGATATTTTTTTAAATGTTTTTTAAAGTTTGGATTATTTAAGTAAATATTAAGTACATCGTTTGGTAGGCTATTCAAAATTTTAGGTAGTATATATTTATAGTTTCTTGCACCATACAGGTTCTTATATCTACACATTTTAAATTTATTACATTGTTTTCTCAATCTTTCATCTCGAATATAAATTTCTAGGTACTTCACATTACTGTGTTCTTCTTTTAAAATAGCTAATTTTACTTTATTTTGTACGGTCAGCAGATTGCAATACTTGAAAAGTTCGGAATAATCTTGACTATATTTATTTTTAACATGTTTCGGTACAATGGCTTTTAATAGTCTTATTTGTAGATTATATATTTGTTCCAAATAGCTTTTAAAAGTTCTACCATAGCAACAGAGGCCATAATCAATAACAGAGTCCGCTAAGGCAAGATAAAGCAATCTTAGGGTACTATATGGTAGTTTATATTTCAAGACACATATTTTACTCAAAATAGATCTAAGTTTATCGCATACATAGTTTACATGTGGACCCCAATTAAATCTGTTATCTATTAGTAAACCTAAATACTTATGTTCCCTGACCACTTCGATTTGCTGACAAGTACAAGCACTGTCCGGCTGATGTAAACAATCATGTTGGTGAGCGTTAATGACTATTTGGTGTTCGGTTTTGTTCTGTGCGGAATGTATATGCATTGCTTTCGTTTTATTGGCATTTATTACCAGTCCTACGTCATGCGCCCATCTACATAGACTATCGAAGTTTTCCTGCATTATTCGCTCAGCTTTAGTTATGTCGCGGTCAGCCGTGACAATGCACGTATCGTCTGCAAATTGGTACACAGAGCCCTGTCTAATGAGGTTGCACATGTTATTAACGTAAACTAGGTACTCCGTTGGACCGATTATCGATCCCTGGGCTGTGCCCTTGTCCGTTGTTATGTGATCACTATATGTATTATTAATTTTCACAGTAGTGTTTCTGTTAATGTGATAATTTTTAAACCATTGTAGAAGAGGGCCCTGTATTCCACTTTGCTCGAGTTTATCAAACAATTTTTTATAATTTAGCATATCAAATGCTTTGCTGAAATCAATGAAGACAACGAGCACATGCATTTTATTGTTCAAGTGCTCGTTGACCTCATTGGTGAATTGGCAAAGAAGTTGAGAGGTGCTTTTATTTTTTTGAAAGCCGAATTGTTTTTCATTCAATATATTATTTTTTTGTAAGAAGCTATTTATTTCATTATTCACGTACCTCTCAACCACTTTGTCCACACACGGCAAAATCGTTATTGGTCTGAAATTGTTGTAGTCTGTATGACTTCCATTTTTGTAAATCGGTCGAATTATTCCTATTTTTAGATCGTCCGGGTATACAGCCGTGGCCATGGAGGTATTGATCAGATGTGTCATTAAGGGTGTTATATGAATGTTGATGTTTTTTATATCTTTAGCACGTATTTTGTCATACCCTGGGCTCTTATTAGCGTTAATGTTTTCTATTATTCTGGATACCTCGCAGCACGTCGCTTTTTTAAACCTCATGGCCACTTCTGGGACCCTATCGATCACGGAGTGGTCCAGGATTACAGAGTTACAATTTAAGGAAATATCTTTCACATTTTTATGCATTGCTATTGCGAAGTTATTGCATAATTCTTTATTCGGAAGTTTAAAATATTTTGAGATAATTTCGTCTATGGATTTATTACACTTACCACATAATTTATTTATTATTTTCCATAGTGCCTTTGAATTCTTGAAATTTTTTAATATTTCTGACCTAATATATCTATTCTTTACAAAGTTTATATATTTATTTGTTTTATTCCGATATTTGTTGTACAATATTCTGTTTTCAATATTATTCGGGTGTTTTTTCCATATTTTATACAATTTATTTCTTTGTTTACACATTTTTGTAATTTTTTTATTTATCCACTTACTGTTATTTTTACTACAATTATTTTTAAGTTTCACAAGCTTTTTACAGTTTTCATATATGTGTTGGAATTTTTCTTTAATAAAATTAAATATCTTATTCGGACAATCGAAAGTGAGCGCCGTATCCCAATCGACCTGTTGCAATTCGGAACGTATTTTATCATTGTCTAATACAGTAACGAGCCGTGTGCCGTCCGAGTTCCCAGTGTCGTCGGGCCGCGCTGTTATCAGCGAGCAGCCGGTTATGTAGTGGTCCGCTATAGCTATGTTTATAGTTGCCGTGTGCACCGATCGGCAATCCACCGCGCGAACGAAAATATGATCTATGCAGGATCTCGTTATCTCATTTCCTTTTTTTTCTACTCTAGTGTATTGGCTTATCCCACAGTCCAATCCAAATTCAGACAGCTTGTTTATGTATGTATTTCTATAGCCATTTATTTTTTTAATGTCAATGTTTATATCTCCCATAAGTAACAATTCTTTGTTCTTTGGGAATCGGTTAAGTATTAATTCTAATTCTTGTATGAAACGATTTTTATTCTTATCGGGCGGTCGGTATACGGCGCATACACTTATCGTTTGTTTACCTTTTAGTGTTATATAACCACAAATCGCTTCGTAATGGTTTGTTATTGTTGGTACATATGTAAATAAACAATTTTTATGTATATACATGATAATTCCGCCGCCCTTGCGGTTCTTTCTGAGGTTACTAATCATATTATAATTAGGCAGCTCAAACAATGATTCACATTGGTGACTTATGTTTACCTCTGTCAATATAATAAGGTCTATGATGCGATTACTATTCGTAACAATAAGCTCCAAGTGTGCGAAGTTTAATAACATCGATCTAATATTTACGTGCAATGTATTAAGAGACTGATATCCTAAGGGAATTGTATTTATGAAATCATTCCAGTTATCGTAATTCCGTTCGTCTATGTTAAAGTTGTTTTGAGCCATTCAAAAAAAATACAAGTAGGTATAAGTTATAAAAAGACATTACTATATTGAGTATACCTGATTAAGACAGATAAACATTAAACATTATTTATTTTTTAAAATTGAGACCCAATGTTCGATGTCGTTCACTGACCTTATAGGATGAGGTTTGCTACTGTCATCCTTTTTCATCAGGATACATCCTCTTTTACACCACACATATTTACAGAGATTTGTTACCTTCAGTTCAGATTTTGCCTTCCATAGTAAGAACGAATTTGCAGGGGTTAGAGCTTCTCGCATGAAGATCCTGTTCTCTTCCTCACGTCCAATATCGCGTCCCGTTATGGTGACTGCTTTCGCGCTGTCCAGCCAGGAGTCACGGCATCCTTCGCGGAGCTCAACCACCACTGTTGACGCATTCCTTCTCTGTCCTTCTGGGGCCTTATTTTCTTTTCTGTAAATCCTTTTAATGTCATTGGAATCTTGTTTTATTTTTCCTGCAATAATGTTGATAGTTTCCCTTAGGTCCTCATTATTAGTCTTTTGGATTCCACAAACTTCGAGCTGGTTTCCGATTTGCATTTGCTCCATATTTTGGACTTTTTGTTCTAACAGTTCAACTTTATTTTTAATGTGGGTATATTTGTTCACCAGGTCTTTATTCTCTTTTTCCATAAGTTTAAGTGTGCGAAGTTAAACGATGCTAAACTTTTACATGCGCAGGCGGCGACGCACAAACTGTACTGCACCACCGGCGACGTGATCGTAGCATCAGGTTGCATCGCATACTTCGGCGCGTTCCCCTCGCACTACCGGCGCGAGCTGGAGGTCAAGTGGATCCAAGAGTGCAGCACGCTCGAGATACCCTCCTCCGACTCCTTCGAGTGAGGCCAATTACATTATACTTCCTGATTGCTCCTAACATCTTAGGGGCCATCCATAAATTACGTCACATGAAAATCATCATTTTCTACCCCCTCCCCCGTCCTTGTCACTTTAAAAAGTAGTTTAGAAATTTGTTTTATTTCACTTTACATGATAATGAAATGTAATTATAATGAAATGTGATGTCCCAAAATTTAGGACCCCTCCCACCCCCTTGTCACACAATGTCACACTTCTCCGACCCCTCCCTCCCCCTTAACGTGTGACGTAATATATGGATGGCCCCTTAGCGTGAGCTCACACAAATTCCGTATTTGACCATCAGCCATTTTTAATATCCGCACTGCTGGGCCACAGGCCTTCCTTATGGGTGGATAAGGAGGATGGGCCATAACCCACCACGCAGGCCCAATGCGGATTGGTGGGTGTTAACAACTGCAAATGCAGCTGGGACCGACGGCTTAACGTGCCTTCCGAAACATGGAGGAGCTCGAGACAGTAAATTTTTGGTCACCCATCCCATGACCGACCCTTGCGAAAGTTGCTTAACCTCCGCAATCGCTGGGCCAGGCGCTTTACCACTGCGCCACCGAGCTCATCCGTATCCGTATATACAGAACCATTTTTTAGGGATCCGTCACCACTGGATGTGACACATCGCATTTAAAGGACCGTTTTATTGGGTCCGTTGATAGCAACGGACCCAATAAAACGTACTGTGTACTGTATCCATAGGGATACAGTACACATACTGAACCGATATAATGTGTTGTGAACACGTTTATTTGTGTGTGAACACATTCGTACAATGAGGATCAGTAACAATTTTTGTTTAGTGGATTATTAGAAAGCTTATGCCACTAGTTACGTCAGTAGTGGCACTCATGTATGGCGAGGTCAAAATTTGTCATTAGATGAATTCACTTGGCACATATGTAGCTTAGGTAAAACTGATCTGATTTAGCCCGGTAGCCATCCGCCCCCCCTTGGCAGGTAAGGGGGGGTGGCATTCAAAGTTTCGCGCCGCCGCACTTCAGAAAAAAAATCGTATCTCCTTCAATATACCTACCACCTTGAGTGTGGTATCATAATGTGATAAATCAAGGATGAGGAAGCCATTTTTGAGACATTTAATGTACAGTTTCATAGAAAAAAAGTGATATATTTTACTATATTGACGACATTATCAAAATCAGTTTGCTATTTTTTTTATTCAACAGTTGGTATCTTTGAAAATTCAAATTTTATCCAAAGGAAAAAAATACTATCTTAAAGTACATTTATTCAGCTTTAAATACATACAAACTTATATATAGTTATCATACAATATCTATCTGACAAAAATCGAACATTGTATGCGAAGGTGTTTCCAAACGTCTTTAATTTCAAGTTAAGTTGGTTTTTCATACAAATTGTATAGAGTACAAACTTAACTTTGCGGCCAATTGATGTTTATGTTTCTACGGTCTTATAGTCTCTCTCAGCTATCGTACAGTCTAATTTATACTAATTTTTTTTTGTGGAAGTCATAACGACAATTGAAAAAAATAGACAGACTTGATCTCAGAATGAGGAAGTCACAAAACGTCGACGCGACGTGGCGTCAAAAGATCAGCTCAAAACGATCAGGTAGGAAAACGTCCTATCCTACCATATTAAGTTTACAGTGCAAAAAGTGTTTAAATCATAATAGGTAGGTACCCTAAGAACCTAGGTATACAAATATATCGTAAAGATAAAACTACTGTTGCATTGAGTATTTTTATACACTCGTGAGCAGAAAAATGGAACAACAGCCCTATTTCATACAAACAAGGTAATTTTAAAGCTTTGGTTCTCCGCCCAAGATTAAACGGGGTATTATGTGATGATGGCAATTTAAAGAGTGAATAGAGAAGGCACAGATCGCAAAAGAAACCCAACGGATCAGAAGAGTCGTTTACACCAGAGACCGTCTAGAGTGTTGAGTGTTACATTTTCCATACTTAAAAATTTTCGCTTGACTTTTTTTTAAGTTCAACCCTGAGCTAAATGACTTATCTAATCCGTTCGATTTCTTTAGCATTATAAGTCTCCGCCATCCATTCTTTAAACTGCCATCATCAGATAACATCTCGTTTAATCCTGAGCGGAGAACCAAAGCTTTAAAGTTACCTCGTTTGTATGAAAATAAGCCTGTTAATCATTTTTTTCAGCTCAAAAGTGTATAAAAATACTTAATGCAACAATAGTTTCATTTTTACGATATATTTATATGCCTATGTCCTTGGGGTACCTAATAATTATAATTTAAACATTATTTGCACTTTAGACTTAATTTGGTAGAATATTTTCCTACCTGGGTCGTTTTGAGATCTAATCTTTTGACGCCACGTCGCGTCGTCGTTTTACGACTTGCTCGTACTGAGAACACGTATGTCTAATTTTTTCTATAGTCGTTATGACTTCCACAAAAAGATCTAAGTATGTATTAGACCGTAGGATAGTTGAGAGAGATTGTAAGACCGTAAGAACATAAGCGACAAAATATACCAAAGTTAAGTTTGTATTCTATACATTTTGTATGAAAAAACCAACTTATATTTGCAGTTGGAAATTCTTGGCAACACTGTCACATACTGTGTTCGATTTTTTTCAGAGAGACATTGTAAGATAACTATATTTAAAGTATACATATTTTTAAAGCTGAATAAGTGTACTTTAAGTAAAAATTTTTTTTCTTTGCACAAAATTAGTATTTTCAAAGATACTGACTGTTGAATAAAAATAATAGCAAAACATTTTTTGATACTTTTAGCAATATATATTTTTTTCAATGTCTATAAAATTAAATGACTCAAAAATGAATTTCTTTATTCTTGCTACAGAGTTAAGTTTGTGTTCTATACATTTTGCATGAAATAAAACATCTAATACTGGCTCTTGGAAACGTTGGGAAACACCGTCGCATACCATGTTCGATTTTTTTTCAGATAGACATTGTACGATACTTATATATAAAGTATATATTTTTTAAAAGCTGGATAAATTTGCTTTAATACAATATTTTTTTTCTTTGCACAAAATTAGTATAATCGAAGATACCGGCTCTTAAACAAAAAAAATAGCAAAGAGATTTTGATACTATCCGTTATATTTTACCTTTTTTCTATGAAACTGTACATGAAATGTCTCAAAAATGAGTCCCCTATCCCTAATTTATCATAAAATGATACCACAGTCGAGGTGATAGGTATATTGAAGAAGATATGATTTTTTGTCTGAAGTGCGGCGGCGTGAAACTTTGAATATCACCCCCCACTACCTGCCAAGGGGGGGAGGATGGCTACCGGGCTAAATCAGCTCAGTTTTACCTAAGCTAAATATGTGCCAAGTGAATTCATCTAATGAAAAATTTTGACTTTTTGCCACTACTTCCTAGGCTACACCATATGATTAACTGTGAAAACATTTTTGCGATATCTCTTAAACCTGAGAAGTTATACGACGGGGTTCTTATGACGTCATCGCGACGTACGCGAACCTTATGCCGTACGTTATAAAGCACATATTGCATTGAGTTTGGCATTTCCTACAAATCCTTAATAACTCAACCATTTATAGCGGATTTAAAAAAATATTATATTATATCAATAAAACTATAAGGTTCAAACCTGTTACTGATCCTCATTATATACGCTATCTATAAAAATCTAGAATAATAGCAAATCCGATAAAACGGATCGCTGTGTGACTTAGCTTGACAAGCAGTCTTGCGATGTCAATACACATTTTCCTAGTTTTATCATTCATCTTGTTCATATTAATTTGACACAGTACACGACTTGGAAATTGGTATCCTCAAAAATGATTGTTATACGTCACAAAACATAGTTATGGCACATGAGTAAAAAGAAAGGACCAGAGACCAAGCTTCATACAACCGCGCGAATCGGTTGCACCACTACAAGCACGCGGGGCATGTGTGCATGTCCACTGGCCGCTTGTCGCGTACGCGGAAAAACCGGAAAAAACCTGTTTTGACAACTGCAGCCAGTGGACAATAATAGGGCATCATTTGTTTTGTTATGTTAGTTGCAAGTTCGAATTTCACGTTCTTAAGAAGCTTTGTCTCTGTCTCTTTCTTTTTACTCATGTGGTTATGGGGCACTTATTGTATTTAAAGATGAAATAACCAGGTGGTAAATTGTCTAATTTCAAATTCTACCAACCTACCACCAATCTACCAACCAAATTACTAACCAACAAACTATAGTGGTTGTCGGTTAAGAAAAAAAATATTGACCGTCCTACCAGGTGGAGAGAGTGGTTTGTCGGTTAGTAATAGACGGTAATCACTTTCATTTGACAGTGGATGTGCCACATTGATACAAATATATCTTTTTGGCACAAATAGAAACTAATCAAAGAAATGCAGCAATGTGTCACATCCATCTGTCAAATGAAAGCGATTGCGATAGATTTCGAAAATTAGACAATAAGTACCCAGATTTTTTATAGTAGTTCAATCATAAATAAACTCTAAAGTAAGATTATAAACGAAGATCCTTTCAATAAAGTAGGAGCGTAGCGTAGACCTTATTTAGTTTATTTTACTACTTTTTTCTCTGACCGACGTATTGTTCCAGCCTGATAGCAATAATGGCGGACGCATACACAGTGCGCATGTGGAACTCGCAAGGGTTGCCGCGCGACTCTGTCTCCACGGAGAACGGGATCCTGGTCACCCGCGCCGGCCGCTGGCCGCTTACCATCGACCCTCAGGAACAAGTGGGTGATAGGATCATCTATACATATTCATTGCATCATCATCATCATCATCATATTAGCAGCACGACACCCACTGCAGGGTATTGGCTTCCCCCGCGGATCTCCACAACACCCTCGGTCCTGCTTGGCCCGCATCCAGCGGCGCACCGCGACCGCGCACCCTCACGTCAGTCCACCTTGTTGGGGGCCTACCCACGGAGCGTCCGTGGACCGCCAGAACCACAGTTCCAGAACCTTTCCGCCCCAACAGCCATCGGTTCTTCTCGCTAAGTGTCCAGCCCACAGAACATAGAAGTAGATAGAAGTAGTATGAGGTCAATTTAGTATGAAAAGCAGTGTAACCAAACAAACACATTAAAAATCGAAGCCAAGCCCCCCACTCAATAGTTACATGCTACGCACACACACTTTGTGAACACATAATTGGATAAAAAGTAAAAATGTATAATATCCAGAAAGCCATAAATCACAAAGTTTATTTATTTAGATTCAGACGTATTACCATAGCAACTTGGTACCAAATTAAATAATACGTATATTTATAATGCTGCTACTCAGCCGCTAGATGGCGTAAGCTAATTTTAATAGTGCGATTTACCACCTTATTTATTAACACATAAAGTACTTTAAGAAAATTTAATGAGATAAGGGAAACCGGGTTGGTTAACATTCTTCACTTAGCTTATCCTAAATAGTTTCATATCAATAATTCGTGTAAACCCTATTTCATAATTCGGTGGAATCCTGACATTTCTTAATTACTAGGCAAAAAATATTTGAATTTCAAAATTCAGAAACCCAAATAAAATAAATATATCGGATATCGGATATTTCGAAAAGTAACACTTACAAATAGATACCTCAATGGTGAATTCCACCACCATCCTTTACAGTTAGCTAACTACTATAGGGAAATCTTTGTTTCGGAGAGTACGCGGGAATTATAAGTAATCACCCTATTTACAGCAAATAAAGTTATTTGTATTTGGGATCTGTGACCAACAAGACCTGACAGCTGAGCTTCAGCATGTTAAGCACGTTCTGCGAAGTAACAAATTGCCAGTACCACGCCTCCCCTCCAACCCAGAAACCGTGTCAAGCCAGCCATAGTAGAACGACGACCTGCCATTCTACCTTACATGAAAGGTGTCATTGACAAGATTGTAGGTATTCTGAAGAGTGTGTCTATCAAGACCTCAAGCCGACGAGGAAGATAAACCAACTCTTACGACCTGTCAAGTGCAACATCCCTTTTCAAGGTGCAGGCGCTAGGCGTCTACAAACTAGATTGCTACTGGGCTCTCTTACATCGGGCAAACAAAGAAAAGTATAGGCGTAGAAGTATATGCGCGTTAAAGAACTTGCCAAGTTATGTGCCGGCATCTATACCTATCGAATTAATTTCATTAGTTACTTTTCGCCCCGCACAAGTTCAGGGGGTCAAGTCTGCTAATGTTAACGTCAAAAACGTGGATTAATGGTGTTGGAATGGTAGTGTTTTTTGACACAGTTCTTGTTTCTTATACCCAAAATCGAGATACAATGTGTTTCCGTTTTGGGTTTAAGAATCACAATGTGTTTCGGTTTTGGGTTTAAAAAACAAGAACTGTGTCAAAAAGCATTACCATTCAAACACCACTGAACCACGATTTCGACGTTAACATTAGCAGAATCGACCCCTAGGAGTGTTGTATTCTAAATCTAAAAATAACTATAAAACGTTATTTTTATAAAGCTTTATGGCTACATGACCAATTTCAAAATTACATTATAACTAAGAATTTTTTCCTCTCATTTCTTGAGACTTCGCAGCCTTGTAGGGGAAGCAATTTTCATATAAATATAAATAAATAATAAATATTTGACAACATCACATACATTGCTCCAATCCCAAAGTAAGTAGCTATAGCACTTGTGTTATGGAAATCAGAAACAAGGGTGGTATGACAAACACCCAGACCTGAGACAATATTGAAAAGTTCATTTTCAACATTGACCCAGCCGGGGATCGAACCCGGGACCTCAAGAGATGGTGACGCCTTGAAAACCGGCGTGCAAACCACTCGACCACGGAGGTCGTCATATTAAATTGCCTCGAATGATTAAAATCCTTGACAATAAAATGCTAGCTTCCCGGACTCGCCTATAACGTACTATTTAAGTTGACTAAAATTCCGTGCTGTTTTTGCGTGTTTTCAGTGGTGAGTGTATCAAATCAACTGTTATTTAGACGTTTATCATTTACTTATAATTTTTTTGCTATGGTGATAATACTTTTCAACTCGTCACAGTCACATCTTTTCTCGGTCTCCCCTATTGAGTGACATTTCCGCCATTCTATATTTTAGTGTTTATGAAAGTTCAAGAATATGTCAAATTGTGCGTTGGAATATGGATCATAAGTGTATACCGCATAAAGGTGGATATTTATTGTTATGAATTTTAAAAGGAAAATATCAGTTGAATTTTTAATTAAAATCAAAATTAATTAAATAAAGCCTGCCTCCGATATTTAATGCACCCGTTTGCTAAATGATATATGTGGATATCGATTTTGCTCTTTTATATAATGCACCTCGGCATTTTTATATTATTTTTGAAGATTTTTTTGTTTGGCGTTCGTTCATACGACTGACGGAGCAAAATTCAAAGATGTGCGGAGCTTCGCAGATATGATGTTACACGGGTGCCGCCCACATGCGACTTCTACTGGGGGGAAAAAAATTCTTTGTTCTGTGGTCCAGCCCACTGCCACTTCAGCTGAGCAATCCTTCGAGCGATGTCGGTTACTTTAGGTCTCCTGCGGATCTCCTCATTTTTTTTAATATTCATTTAATCTCCACAAATTAATAATAGTAGTAGGTACATAACATACAATGTTAGTGGTTACAGTTGTATAAAACTCTAAATTGATTTTTGGAGGGTAGATATCTTTCATGGTGTAGGTGAGCACTAAGAAAGAATTTTGGAAAATTCACCCCCTAAATAGATAAAATAGAAGATGAAAGTTTGTATGAAAGTCCCTTAGTTTCAAAGCCAGGATGATCAACATTTTGTTTTGGCTAACGATTAAAATTAGAAAGGGAAGAGTGACGGTGACGGTAGGGGGAACGGGAACGGAATACTAATATCTCTGGACCCAATTCTAAACGGGGAAGTGGATGGGAACGCCTTCTACAGCATTAAATGCCGTAGAATTTTTAAGAATTTGAAAGATTTACTAAAATGTCCACGCAAACGAAGTCCCGGGCAAAAGTTAGTTCAGATATAAAGGGTCACTGGAAATATGACGTATTCCTGCTAAAGGGTTATAGATGAGGTCTAAACAAATATTTTTTGTTACATTACTTTTTCTCAAAAAGTTCATAGTTTTTGAGTAAATTGATATTAAGTATTTTTTTACCAAAAGTACGTTTTCAAACACAAAAATTTAAAATAAAAGATAGCTAACTACTCGTTCGATTCCGGTTTTTTTATTATTTTGGGATAGAAAACAGTCTAAAGCGTGAAAGCACTAAACTTAAGAATCGCCTAAGTCTTTTCTTATCTACTAGCCTAGGAAGTAGTGGCAAAAGGTCAAAATTTTTCATTAGATGAATTCACTTGGCACATATTTAGCTTAGGTAAAACTGAGCTGATTTAGCCCGGGCAGGTAGTGGGGGGTGATATTCAAAGTTTCGCGCCGCCGCACTTCAGACAAAAAATCATATCTCCTTCAATATACCTATCACCTCGACTGTGGTATCATTTTATGATAAATTAAGGATAGGGCACAGAATACAGGGGACTAATTTTTGAAACATTTCATGTACAGTGTCAAAGAAAAAAGGTAAAATATAACGGATAGTATCAAAATCTCTTTGCTATTTTTTTTATTTAAGAGCCGGTATCTTCGAAAATACTAATTTTGTGCAAAGAAAAAAAATATTGTATTAAAGCAAATTTATCCAGCTTTTAAAAAATATATACTTTATATATAGGTATCGCCCTCAGGACGACTTTGTCATTTTCTTAAACTTGACAGTTTCCAAACTTGTCTCATTATTAACTCGGCTCTTTCTAAATTGGTCTCTTTCTTAAACTTGACACTTTCCTAACTCGTCTTATTTTTAACTTGGCTCTTTCTTAGTTGGTCTCTTTTGCAATATTGCCACTTTCCTAACTCGTCTTATTTTTAACTCGGCTCTTTCTACAATTTTCTAACTCGTCTCATTTTTAACTCGACTCTGTCTCTTTCGCTGTTTTTCCTCTCTTCTTAGCCGTGGTCTACCGGATCATTTCACCTAGGTGAACCACGGACCATTATTTACAAAATAATGTTTTGATATAAAATAAAATAAATAAAATTGAGTCAAAAGTACCAGGGCAACATAACTTAAAAGGATTTATTTCAATTTATATTTTTGAAAAATTAAAGAGCTAAAAGAAATCTTCGCGGCATGAAATCAAAATAACTCCTCGTAAGTTATGTTGCCCTGGTACTTTTGACTGAATATAACATTTCGCATGCCCTACCCTACCTACCTTATAGTAGTGGATCGAACTTCGTTCGCAAACTTTGTGGACAAACAAACAAACAACCAATCAAACAAACGAGAAAGCAACCTAATAAAAACGTGTTAAAATGACGAAGTCATCCAGACAAGTTTAAGATAGAGACCAAATTAGAAAAAGCCTAGTTAAAAATGAGACAAGTTAGGAAAGTGTCAAGTTTAAGAAAATGACGAAGTCATCTAGGAAAGAGACCAACTAAGAAAAAGCCGAGTTAAAAATGAGACAAGTTAGGAAAGCGTCAAGTTTAAGAAAATGACGAAGTCGTCCGGAAGGAGGTATCGTACAATGTCTATCTGAAAAAAAATCGAACATGGTATGCGACGGTGTTTCCCAACGTTTCCAAGAGCCAGTATTAGATGTTTTATTTCATGCAAAATGTATAGAACACAAACTTAACTCTGTAGCAAGCATAAAGAAATTCATTTTTGAGTCATTTAATTTTATAGACATTGAAAAAAAAAAATTGCTAAAAGTTTCAAAAAATGTTTTGCTATTATTTTTATTCAACAGTCAGTATCTTTGAAAATACTAATTTTGTGCAGAGAAAAAAAATTTTGACTTAAAGTACACTTATTCAGCTTTAAAAATATGTATACTTTAAATATAGTTATCTTACAATGTCTCTCTGAAAAAAATCGAACACAGTATGTGACAGTGTTGCCAAGAATTTCCAACTGCAAATATAAGTTGGTTTTTTCATACAAAATGTATAGAATACAAACGTAACTTTGGTATATTTTGTCGCTTATGTTCTTACGGTCTTACAATCTCTCTCAACTATCCTACGGTCTAATACATACTTAGGTCTTTTTGTGGAAGTCATAACGACTATAGAAAAAATTAGACATACGTGTTCTCAGTACGAGCAAGTCATAAAACGACGACGCGACGTGGCGTCAAAAGATTAGATCTCAAAACGACCCAGGAAATCAGAAATCAGAAATCAGAATATTTATTTGCACAATATTGTGTACATTACATTGAGATTGGTGACAATGTTTTTAATAAAGTTTCAACAATATTCTGCCTTAAGTTTGTAGGCATGCAAATGTTAGTAAGTGTCAGCTATCTATATTGAATATTATTACCACTAAGTACCTATTACTATTTTAAGACGTCAATAAATTACAAAATTGTCAACAGAAATCTCATATTCAAAATTAAATGTCAATTATGCAAAATTATCATTAATAAGTCAGATTAAGTAGAGATGTCATTTTTTTTCTCCAAATATTCCTTGGTCGAGTAGAAACTGTACTGTAGGAGCCAATTAAATAATTCATTCCTGAAAATATTTTTCTCTATTGGTTGATTAATAATGTCTAGCGGTAGTTTATTAAATATTTTGATAGCCATACAATATACATTTTTACGAAATATAGTTAGATTAGATTTAGGTATTACTAGTTGATTCTTTCTCGACGCTCGTAAATTATCGTTTTTTTCACTACATTTTACAAAATATTCAGGGTGCTTTTTAACCAACAAGCATAGTTCTAGTATATATATACATGGTAGAGGTAGTATTCTTTGTTTTTGAAATAGGGGTTTACATGATTCTCTTTCTTTTATCTGGCATAAGGCACGAATACACTTCTTTTGTGCTCTAAAAGCTCTGTCTAAATCTACACTGTTGCCCCATATTATTATGCCGTAACGCAGTAAAGAAGAGACGTATCCGTGGTACGCCTGTAAGGCTACTTGAAAAGACGTTATATTTTTGATTCTATTTAGTGCAAATACAAATTTATTTAGTTTAGTGCAGAGACTGTCTATATGTTTTTTCCAATTGCAATGTTCATCTAGATTTATACCTAAGAATACTGTGTTATCTACGATGTCAATTTTATTGTTATTATAGTGTATGTCAATGTTAAGTTTTTTTGCTTTATATGTATGGAATTGAATTGCTTTCGTTTTCGATATATTAATTTTAAGGTCATTTTTATTCATCCAATTAATTATGTCAAAAAGAGTATCATTAATGTCATGTTCAAGTTCGTCAATATTTTTATTTTGAAACAGAAGTGTAGGAAAATATTCTACCAAATTAAGTCTAAAGTGCAAATAATGTTTAAATTATAATTATTAGGTACCCCAAGGACCTAGGCATATAAATATATCGTAAAAATTAAACTATTGTTGCATTAAGTATTTTTATACACTTTTGAGCTGAAAAAAATGATTAACAGGCTTATTTTCATACAAACGAGGTAACTTTAAAGCTTTGGTTCTCCGCTCAGGATTAAACGAGATGTTATCTGATGATGGCAGTTTAAAGAATGGATGGCGGAGACTTATAATGCTAAAGAAATCGAACGGATTAGATAAGTCATTTAGCTCAGGGTTGAACTTAAAAAAATATCAAGCGAAAATTTTTAAGTATGGAAAATGTAACATTCAACACTCTAGACGGTCTCTGGTGTAAACGACTCTTCTGATCCGTTGGGTTTCTTTTGCGATCTGTGCCTTCTCTATTCACTCTTTAAATTGCCATCATCACATAATACCCCGTTTAATCTTGGGCGGAGAACCAAAGCTTTAAAATTACCTTGTTTGTATGAAATAGGGCTGTTGTTCCATTTTTCTGCTCACGAGTGTATAAAAATACTCAATGCAACAGTAGTTTTATCTTTACGATATATTTGTATACCTAGGTTCTTAGGGTACCTACCTATTATGATTTAAACACTTTTTGCACTGTAAACTTAATATGGTAGGATAGGACGTTTTCCTACCTGATCGTTTTGAGCTGATCTTTTGACGCCACGTCGCGTCGACGTTTTGTGACTTCCTCATTCTGAGATCAAGTCTGTCTATTTTTTTCAATTGTCGTTATGACTTCCACAAAAAAAAATTAGTATAAATTAGACTGTACGATAGCTGAGAGAGACTATAAGACCGTAGAAACATAAACATCAATTGGCCGCAAAGTTAAGTTTGTACTCTATACAATTTGTATGAAAAACCAACTTAACTTGAAATTAAAGACGTTTGGAAACACCTTCGCATACAATGTTCGATTTTTGTCAGATAGATATTGTATGATAACTATATATAAGTTTGTATGTATTTAAAGCTGAATAAATGTACTTTAAGATAGTATTTTTTTCCTTTGGATAAAATTTGAATTTTCAAAGATACCAACTGTTGAATAAAAAAAATAGCAAACTGATTTTGATAATGTCGTCAATATAGTAAAATATATCACTTTTTTTCTATGAAACTGTACATTAAATGTCTCAAAAATGGCTTCCTCATCCTTGATTTATCACATTATGATACCACACTCAAGGTGGTAGGTATATTGAAGGAGATATGATTTTTTTTCTGAAGTGCGGCGGCGCGAAACTTTGAATGCCACCCCCCCCCCCTTACCTGCCAAGGGGGGGCGGATGGCTACCGGGCTAAATCAGATCAGTTTTACCTAAGCTACATATGTGCCAAGTGAATTCATCTAATGACAAATTTTGACCTCGCCATACATGAGTGCCACTACTGACCTAACTATACAACTCGACCAAGTTACTTAGCGAATGACAGCTACATGACGGCTAAGTTTATGACACCGTTTTAATTTGGTCATGTTGTGGTTAGGAAAAGACTTAGGCGATCCTTAAGTTTAGTGCAATCGGCCATAAGTGTTGATAATGAATATAAAAATCACAAAAAGTACAGGTGTTTATAAAAAAAATCAATCCTTAAAAACATTTTTTATTTTTATTTTTTCAGATTTTTTAGAAACGGCAGCAAATATCTTTAAAAATTCCTAGTAACTAAGCGTGCATAATATTTTAAAAACATCACCATCTATTCAGCTTTCTGTTGAGGTATAAAACTTAATATTAACTTAAATAAAAAATAAGAAATTAAGACTTAAGTAAATTGCAGTCCCATTTCATGTAGCAAAAATTTCCTACTTCGAGCGCTACGGAGGTGGCCGTATTATCCTACTTATATCATAAATGTGAAAGTTTGCTTGTATGGATGATTGTTAATCAATCACACAAAACGGCTGAACCGATTTGGATGAAATATGGCACACAGATAGTTCTAAAGCCGGATTAAAACATAGGAGGATACTATTATCTCTCTCGAATGTAAATGCGGATGAAGTCGCGGGCGAAAGCTAGTTTGCCATAAATGGTCGTACTTACTAAAGTTTTTGTTGTTGTTACTAAAGTTTCAAGAAAGATAATTGTGCTAAAGATAATGATGAAAAAACAACGAAAGACATCGAAAAAGTGCAGAAGTGTATTTTCCATACTCTTTACACGTAAAGAAAAAGACAGAGACAAATGTTTCCGCATAACGGAGCCTTAAACATTCTTTCCGAAGCACGAAGGAGCTTTATAAAGTTTGGGGTCACCCATCCTATGGTCAACCCTTGCGATGGTTGTTTAACTGCCTCAATGGCAGGCCGAATGCACTAAACCACTGCATCATCGACCTCAGCAGCTCATTAATGTTTATCAATAAAACTGAAATAAAATGTGGAGAGAACGAACTGTAACAAATAATTAAGCAAGTATTAAACTTCAAATTAACTGCGCGCTTTGCACCAAGTCCCTTACAAGGAATACTTATAATTAATTTCCTGTAAGGAAAACGGTAGTCTAATACTCAGTACCGGCGTTAGGGGGGGGGGCGAGCACGGGCGACCGCCCGGGGCGCCGGATATAAAGGGGCGCCGCAAGCGCCCCCTTATATCCACAGCCGCAGGCCTCCCTTTATACACACTCGCTCATTGAGCGAGTCCTACAATTAGGTAGGTACTATCGTAAATTCACTTTTAGCGACAAAATCGTTATGGTGGCAACACATAATCAGAACTACTTGGCAATATCTCGCTGCCATCGCTCGCTACCATGTGCCGTTTAAGATTTGGCCATTTTAAAATTCAGGAGTGGCCCTAAGGTGGCGCAAGCGGTGCGACTGCACTGGGCGCCCTCTTGAGTGGGGCGCTGAAAACGCCCGACCACCGGTCGACTATCAATCGTATTGTTGCCAGGTGATGAGCGACGGCGCGACGAATGCAACTGACCAAAAATCGCACTGCGTTAGTGGCCATTTTTTAGTATAAACAAGCAAGATTAGTGGATTAACTGACTGAAAATCGCGCTACGCGGCCATTTTTTTTCTATAAACAAGCGAGATTACAAGATTAGTAGATGAAGCTGACTAAAACCGCGCTGCACCGTTTTTTTACTATAAACAAGCAAAATTACATGATTAGTAGATGAAACTGACTAAAAATCGCGCTGCGCGGCGGTTTGTTTTTACTGCAATAAGCAAAATTAGAAGATTAGTAGATAAAACTGACTAAAAATCGCGCTGCTCGGCCGTTTTTAACCATAAACAAGCAAGGTTACAAGATTAGTAGATGAAACTGACTAAAAATCGCGTTGCGCGGCCGTTTTTTACTATAACCAAGCAAGGTTACAAGATTAGTAGATGAAACTGACTAAAAATCGCGCTGCGCGGCCTTTTTTTACTATAAGAAAGCAAGATTACAAGATTAGTAGGTGAAACTTACTAAAAATTGCGCAGCACGGCCGTTTTTTAACTAACGGGCAAAATTTAAAATCTTGGAATCGCAGATAGGGGGCGCCCCGTAAAAATTTCGCCCAGGGGCGCCGGTAGTGCTAAAACCGGCACTGCTAATACTATAAATTAGCCAAGCTATAAAAACAGCAGGAGGGGCTCACTCTGCGCTTAAACTTTTATATATTTATATTACTGCTCGCGGCTCACTCAGTCGAACCAGCGCACGAGGGATGTCGTGTATCGGTTGAGACAGAGCTACGCGACTAACGCGACAGAAAGAGAAGGTGCATACAATAATAGGCACGCAGCGCTGTGCAATTTGAAATTATACTTTATTGTCGTGCAGCGAGAGCAGCTTATTATTTTATTATCCTCGCGCATATGGACTTCTGTACGTTTAGTACTATTATCATCTGTGCTATTATACAAAACCTGTTACAAAAATGCTCTAATGCCAATTATGGTAGATAGGG
The DNA here is from genome assembly GCA_928269145.1 of Agriphila tristella. Lineage (NCBI taxonomy): Eukaryota > Metazoa > Arthropoda > Insecta > Lepidoptera > Crambidae > Agriphila > Agriphila tristella. The sequence continues at coordinate 17,123,730 of OV743430.1, forward strand.
ACCATCAAACTGAACAACTTTTACTATGGGATCAACTCTGAAATCGTGAAAAAAAATCTGCTGTTTCATACATTTTGATATTTTCGTATTTAATTTTTGTATGAAACAGCTGATTTTGTTTTTCTCGATTTCAGAATTGGTCCCAAAGTAAAAGTTGTTCAGTTTGATGGTCCCATTTACCATATTCGGCATTAGGGGTACCTATTTTTGTAACACGTTGTATATTCTGTGATAACAGGCAAATCGCTGGATAAAGAACATGGAGCGCGACAACGGGTTGGTGATCACGAAGCTGAACGACGCCGCGTACCTGCGCATGCTGGAGAACTGCATCCGGCTCGGCTGGCCCATGCTCATAGAGGACCTGGGCGAGACTCTCGAAGCCACGCTCGCGCCCGTGCTGCTCAAGCAGACCTTCTTACAGGTGAGTTCCCTTATTATCTACTAGCGGCCGCCCGCGGTTTCACCCGCGTGGTTCCCGTTCCCGTTGAAATATCGGTATAAAAATCCAGGCTATCTACTATCTGTATGCTAAATTTCAACCAAATCCGTTCAGTAGTTTTTACGTGATTGAGGAACAAATATCCAAACATCGAAACTCACAAACTTTCACATTGATAATATTAGTAAGATAGCAGGGTGGCCAAACTTCTGACTTAGAGGTCTATTTGTGTTAAAAAATATTTCTTGCGGTCGACTGCAAGATAGAGTTTCGATTTTATTCAGTTGTTTAATATTAAATGTATTCTTTCTTTTCATATTTTTCTTTCGGTTTATTTAACTCTCGCGGGCTACCTAAATCGCCTTCACAATCGACCGCGGTTGCCTTTTTGGCCATCCCTGATTTATAGCAGGGGATTTCAAAGTGACGCGGGCCAACTGTGTAGTTACAGGACCTTATTTAGAGATAACCAAGAAATACGTCCGTAGGTAGGTATGGTGTTTGTTCAAAGCGCCTTCTCAACGCACTAACCGCAATGGGTGGGTTAACACGTGGCGTCAGACTGATGTGCCCGCGCCCTAAGTCATTTGTGCGACCTTTATAGTTGACTTTACATTGGCCGTATAACATATACCGCTACTTAATAATAGGCTAGTTGACAAAATTTGGAAAATAGTTTAAAAATAAAGTTTGCTATCTATTTTACCTTAGTCATTTTACCTATGAATTTTGCGTTTTAAGAAATGAACTCAAAATGACATCGAAAAAGGCCAAAACTGTCATGGCGTCTTAAATGACGTCACGCCTCGCGAAACATTCGTGTTTGACACGTCTACACACCTACACTTGTGTGTGTGTGTGTGTGTGTGTGAAAATGACAGCAACAACAAATGTTTCGCGAGGCGTAACGTCACACGTCTCTGATTGGTGTTCAATGTCACGTGATTAAATGGGCAATTTTGCCGATTTTATTTTCCGTAAATATTGGTACAGCTCGCGCGGCGAGTTAAGAGCGCTCGGCAAATGTAGAGGGGGTATGCGCAGTAGGAATTTGTTATGAAAAAATGATACTGCGCATACCCCCTCCAGACTGCCGAGCGCTCTTAACTCGTCGCGCGAGGTATAATCTTTATTTATTTTAATGAAAAAGGTGTTTTTTTGGTTACTATTTAACATGCTAAATCATTAGAAACCTTATGCTAGCCGATTTATTCTTAGTGGAAACAAGCCTATTGTCTTCTTTCTCAGGCTGGGCGCTTGCTAATTCACCTCGGTGACAGCGACATCGAGTATGACACCAACTTCCGCCTGTACCTGACCACCAAGCTCGCCAACCCCCACTACCTGCCTGAAATCTGCATCCAGGTCACTCTCGTCAACTTCACCGTCACTTTATCCGGCTTGGAGGACCAACTGCTAGCGTTAGTCTTTACCTTGTCTATGAATTCCTGTAGAAGTAGTAGTAGAATGTAGATATTATCTTGTTGTATTTTAATCAATTTAAGACTGAGCCCATAAGCCTAATAAAAGACTGACAGTTACTTCACGTGTATTTTTTCTTACTTTGGTTTATACATTTTACCAAACCTTTTGTTGCATGTACGTAGCACCACTTAGCACTTACTAATAAAATGCAAACGTTATTTGTAGATGTGTGTTATATTCGTAGTTATTTATAACACATATTTATAAGGTGAAATATAAAACAGTTGACAAACTTTGCTTAGACAGTCAACGTCAAACTGAACAACTTTGTCTATGGAACCAACTTAATCAAAGCAAAAAAATAATCAGTCGTTCCCTACATTTTAGTCGAGTAGATATTGACCTTTTCTATGGAACAGCCAAGGGCGTCGCCAGCCCATGGCCCAGGGGGGGGCAAGTTAATATTAGAGAGGATGAGAAAAATATGAATTGTAGGTACAGTCAAGAGCACCTAGTGAATTTATTTAAGTTTTGAGATGGGGCGGGATTTATCAGAAAAGCAAATCAATGGGAAATGTCCGAAAAAAATCAAATAGGCTAAATATTTTTTTATAGGTAGGTATAAGCTCCCTTAGTAATAGAAACAAGTTTCAGAATTTTTGGTTGCGTGAAAAAGTTAAAAAAACAAGTTTCTTCGATATACAAAAGGAACAGCAGAATGGAAATTATACCTTTGCCACCACCTGCCACAACCACAACATGGTATTAAAAAAAGTTTCAAAAATGACAAATGTCAAAATGTCAAAACTTTTTATTTTTTATTCGTGTTGTTGTTGTGGCAGGTGGTTGCAGAGGTAGGCAATTCGTGGAGGCATAGCCTTCTTCATTTCCAAGCCGTGAACATAAGTTTGGCAACGTCTGTTACTGTCAGTTCGTGGTCATGTCGTCCACCAGTCTCCATACTAAATGTATGGGAATATTTAAATTTTAAGAGGTCGATATATTTTTTCATAGTAATCGTGTGAGGTTTAAAATATGAAAATAATTTAGTTCTTTTATTGAAATGCTTTGTATATTAAACAATAAGAAAAATATCAATGTTAACCAGGAAAAAATGGCTGTCAAAGATGTCATCTTTTTTGTTGATTTTCTTCAGCAGAGAGTTGATTAACACGCTCTCTAGCAATAAATGATATATCATTAGAAAGGCTTTTTAAAGACAAATATTTGCTGTTAATATACTTTATATCGATTATTAATACTTTTGGAGTTAAAGGTTATTAAAGTATAAAAGTGGTTTATTGTCTTTGGGAGTTGATCTACCAACACTATTGAAATGAATGATATATCATAAGAAAGGTTTTTATATGACAATTATTTGCTGCAAACATACTTTCTATTAATTGTTAGTATTTTCGGAGTTTTAGGTCATTAATGTTAAAAAAATTGGTCAAGTTTAGAGCGTTATAACTCTCAAAGTACTAATAGTTGACGTTTATAGTAATACAATAAAGTGTTTCAAATTTAAATACCTTTTCAATGATGTAAGATTTATTGCTAGAGGAGGCTTAGATCAAAATGCTCATCGTACTAAAGGACCCCCGAAAAGTTCAAATAATTTGACTCAAACCTTATGTTCTATTAAATAAATAATAATAATAAATATAAAACTTTATTGAAATAATCTTACATCACAATTTACAACTAGTTAAAACATAGATAATATAGTAAAAACAAATAATAAATAATTTTTAAAATAATTTTATACTATTTGCTTGACCACATGCGATGTTGCCGTTCTGCTCAACTTCAGGGCTTGGAAGATATAGAAGGCTATGGTGGAGGCCATCCATAACGTCTCGAATTTAATATGCGTGTGGCACGCTTGCTGGATCTAATCACTAATCACATCAGTTTAAGAGACTCAGAGATTATTCATCACTTATGAACACAATAATACTCAGTCACTGTGCACATTGTCCTCCGCATCCACCATTTTCGCCTACCGACGACTGTTCACTATTCCTAGGATTAATAAAATTTCTTGAGTATTTAGGTAGGTAAATTTTACAACTACTGAAACTAATTCATTAGTCTTCATTAGTTGACAAATCACAATTCAGGTTTTTACAATAATCCTACGCCACCCCAAAAAAACCAAATAAATTGACTATAATTTCTAAAAAATAAAGAGCCACGAGTGTATGAAGCTAAAAAGTATTCATTAAAACGTCCAATGGCAGCGACGTGGTGCGTCTGGAGCGGCCGGATCTGGAGACGATACGTACGGAGCTGATCATGCGCATCAACGCAGACAAGGCCACTCTGCTCGAGATCGAGGACAAGATCCTCCGGCTACTGTACGCCTCCTCCGGGAACATACTCGACGACGAGGAGCTCATTGAGACGCTCAATGAGAGTAAGGTGGGTTTACTTTATTAACGTTTAAATCATCATCATCATCATATCAGCCGCACGACACCCACTGCTGGGTATAGGCCTCCCCTAAGGATCTCCACGACGATCGGTCCTGCGCTGCCTGCATCCACTGGCTTCCCGCGACCTTCACCAGATCGTCGGTCCACCTTGTCGGGGGCCTACCCACGGAGCGTCGTCCGGTGCGCGGTCGCCATTCCAGAACCGCCCCGCCCCAACGGCCATCGGTTCTTCTCGCTATGTGTCCCGCCCATTGCCACTTCAGCTGAGCAATCCTTCGAGCGATGTCGGTTACTTTAGTTCTCCTACGGATCTCCTCGTTTCTGTTTCGATCACGTAGGGAAACGCCGAGCATGGCTCTCTCCATTGCACGCTGGGTGACCTTGAGCCTCCTTATGAGACCCATAGTTAGTGACCACGTTTCACTGCCATAAGTCATCACTGGCAACACATACTGTTCATACTCTTTCGTCTTGAGACACTGAGGTAACTTTTAAATACACACTTCTAATCATGCGCATCCTCGCAGACAAGGCCACTCTGCTGGTAATCGAGGACAAGATTTTGCGCCTATCCGGTAACATATTCGACGATGAGGAGCTAATTGAGACGCTCAATAAGAATAAAGTGGGTTTACTTTTTTCTTAACGTTTACTTAAATAAACAAATTACAGATTCCCATTTAAAACGGGTTTTTTTATTCGGTACTCCCAAATTATGTTCAATCAATAAGTGCGCACTAGTTGACCTCCTGTCTATCCATTTGGTTCATAGTAACTGCTACTTACGAATGACAAAATGTTGTCGCTACCCGCCTTTTCTTTACAACCGCCAATTTTTTTCTTTTGCAACGCCAACGACGTCTTGCTTTATTTCAAAACTGATCTTCCATAATACAATCAGCCCTACTTAAGGTCTATCCTCACATATCCGCGTCGTGGCCGGGCCGAAACGTGTCAGGAACCCAAGTTACGTTGGTCATGCTAAGATTCTGTATGTGAAACAAATATATGGTGCGATCCGTCATCATCGGCGGCTACTTTAAGGATTCATAGTTCCAAATGAGATGGTCCTTTATGTAGAACATAGAGACGCCCAACATCGCTTGAGACCCTGACACGTCACGGCCTGGCCACGGTCCTGATATGTGTAAATAGACCTTTATTGACTAATTTCAAAATCTATCGCAATCGCTTTCGTATGAGGCTGATACTTCTTTTTGGCACAAATAAAAACTTACCAAAGGAAGCAATGTGTCACATCACAGCCTTCTCTATCTGTATAGAGAAGGCTGTGGTCACATCCATCTGTCAAATAAAGATAGATTTGGAAATTAGACAATCCCAGGTTGTTTTAAATTAGGAAACGTCTGAAATCATCAACGCTCGATTGGAGGAGACCGAAGCTACTGAAATCAACATATCGGCCGCTCGCGAGAAGTACAGGACTGTGGCGACCAGAGGAGCGGTTCTATACTTCGCGGTGGCACAACTGGCAGACATTGACCCTATGTACCAATTCTCCTTGAAGTACTTTAATCAGGTGATTAAGAGTGTTGGAAATTATAAATGGAAACGAAAAGGCAGTTAATAAGATCTGGTACCCAAAAGCAATTAAGGTCGCATCCAAGTACGACTAGTATCCAAGCCCCAACTCTTATAACGAGGCGAAATACGTTTCCCATACAACAAAAGTGGCAGGAAATCAAGCATATACGACTTACTTCATGCAATGCGATGTATAAAATAATCTCTCGACCGAGTCTTGATATAATAAAAAAAGTTTCAAAGATTTAATACAATGGAAGAAGAAGAAAGAAGAAATACTTCTTCTTCTTTAATACAAGGGTTCCATCAGAATTAGACATGATTTATTGCACAAAATACTAAAATATCTAAGGGTGGGTACCCTCTTAGGTTCGCGACCTCCGCGCTCTGATATCCATATATGTAAGGCACGTGACACAGTTCTCTAATAAATTATAAAGCCTTCTAATATGAAAACGAAAGGAATTACCTTATCCACGGAAATGATATGGGTTCCTCTAACATTTTAGTAGAATTTTATAAAACAAATTAAATAAACTAATTATAACTTTTTCAAACTTTGGAAAACATCCGCAGGTCTTCAATAATGTTATAGAAAAAAGCGAAAAATGCGATATTCTTGAAACTCGTCTGGAAATACTTCATCGAGAGATTACGCTCTCCGTGTACCGAAATGTATCGAGAGGGCTGTTCGAAAGGCACAAGCTGGTATTCAGCTTCCTTCTGAATATGGCCATCTACCTCAACGCCCATCTGGTCACTCCTGACCAGTGGAACTTCATACTACGCGGACCCGCCGGCACCAAAGTGGTTAGTATACAGGGAAATAGGTAGATAAATATCCTATCTTACTTTTATATTATAAATGTGAAACTTTAGATGTTTGTTACAATCCCGCAAAAACTGCTGAACAGATTTGGATGAAATTTGTCACACAAATAGTTTGTAGCCTATAGTTTATAGTCGTTTTGTAGATAATATCCCTGAGTATCAGAATAATGTAACAAAAAATGCCAATTAATGTCCTAGTTTTTGAAATATGTGCGAAAGATAAAAAAAAAAGCACAACCAACTTCCGACTAAAATTTACTTAAGTTTTTTTTATGACGTTTTAAAGTTGAAAGTTTAAAAGTTTTTTTATAACTCTATTACTTACTTGATCCGAAGAAATTAATATTTTTCGGCAGGGCTATCGAAAATTAAAATGGCGGTCATTCCAACGACAGGGATGAACCCTAACACGTAGTTTTAAAGTTGAAAGTTAAAAAAAAATAAGTATTTTTTATAACTGTTGGACTCCTAGATCCGAAGAAATTAAAATTTCACGACAGGGCTAACTAAAATAAAAAGTCAATCTTAAAAAAGCGGTCATTCCAACAGGAGAGGGGATGGACCCCAACATGTCGTTTTAAAGTTGAAAGTTTAAAATTTTAAAGTACTCTTTTTTATACCTGTAGAACTTCTAGATCCGAAGAAATTAATATTTCACGGCAGGGCTATCTAAAATAAACAGTCAAACTTAAAATGGCGATCATTCCAACAGGAGAGTAGACCCCAACATGTGGGTGTTTTTGTCGATAAAATTAAAGTATTTCATGCCTTTAAATTATCGTTAGTACAAGGCAAGACATTGTATAAAGTATAAACTGTTTACATAAATGATGGTCAGGTGCCGCCCAAGAAGCCGCTAGTGGAGACGCTGTCTGACCACATGTGGCTGTCGGTGCACCACCTGCAAGAGACCGACGAGCACTTTGTGGGACTGGCCGACGACTGCCTCAAGTGCATATCGATCACAGTGGGCTCCTTCAGTGTGGTGCGTTTTTATTTGTCTGCTTTTCTTCTTTGGAAGTCGTGCCCTTAAGGTTGTTTTATGACCAAAAGTGGCGCCGCGGTTAATTCTACACTGGCCTGCAAAACTAAGTACTACAGAGGTCTATTTTCATACAAACGAGGTAACTTTGAAGCATTGGTTCCCCGCCCAGGATTAAACGTGGTGTGATCTGATGATGGCCATCCAGGGAGTGACTGGAGAAAATTCAGATCCCCATACACACCCAATTGATCTGATCAGCATTCTAAGAGCTGTAAGGATAAGAGTTATCAGTTATTCCATTTCCATATTTTAATGCTATTTTCGTGGTTTTTTTAAACATATCCAAACAGCTCTTAGAATACTGACCAGATCTATTGGGTGTGTATGGGGATCTGAATCTTCTCCATTCACTCCCTGGATGGCCATCATCAGATCACACCACGTTTAATCCTGGGCGGAGAACCAATGCTTCAAAGTTACCTCGTTTGTATGAAAATAGACCTCTGTAGTACTTAGTTTTGCAGGCCAGTGTATTAATATTCAAATATTGTAATTCCAATACACAATTGGTGGAATTGTTAAGGCCCATAGTCTTGTATTTTTAAACGGTATGATTAGGTACATTGTCTCATATCTAGAAGATTGCTAGAAGTAGATAGCAAAACTGCTAAAAGTGGCCGTTTTTTACACATTTGCTATCTACTTCTACGAATGAATGAATAGGTACTACGAGAGACTATGGGACCTAAAAATTTCACGTAAAGTTTTATAAAATCACTAGCTTCTGCCCGCGACTTCGTCCGCGTGGATATTAGACGAAATCCTTTTAAGGAACCTTCAACCAGGATCCGGCCAGCCATTTTTACGCGATTAGGCGTAATTCCCCATCAAGCGCGCTGCCTCGCGAGGCAAAACATTTGCCGCGTGTGGCGGGCCTCGCACAAGGCTTCCAGTTCCCGTTCCCGCTTCCGTTCCCGTCCCGTTTGCGTTCCCGTCCCGTAAACGTCCCGTAACCGTCCTGTACCCCTTCCGTTTCCGTTCCCGTTCTCATCCCGTTCCCGTCCCGTTCCCATCCTGTTCTCGTTCCCGTTCCCGTCCCGTTATATCCCCGTTCCGTTCCCGGTCGTTCCCGTTCCGTTCTCGTTTCGTTCCCGTTCCCATTCCCGTTCCGTTCCCGCTGCGTTCCCGTCCCGTAAACGTCCCCTAACCGTCCCGTACGCCTTACGTTCCCGTTCTTGTTCCCGTTCCGTTCCCGTCCGGTTCTTGTTCCCGTTCCCGTTCCCATCCTGTTCTATTCCCGTTTCATTCCAGATTCGTTCCTGTTTCGTTCCCGTTACGTTCCTGTTTCATTCCCGTTTCGTTCCGTTCCCGTCCGATCCCGTCCCGTACTCGTCCCGTACCCCTTCCGTTCCCGTTTCCGTACCCGTCCCGTTCTAGTTCCCGTTACCGTCTCGTTCCCGTTCTCGTTCCGTTCCCGTTCCGTTCCGCTCCACTCCGTTCCGTTCCGCTCCGTTCCGGTCCGTTCCGTTCCGTTCTCGTTCCCGTTCCCGTGCCCGTGCCCGTTCTGATTTCCGTTCCCGTTCCCTGGATGTGCATGTCCAGGTCCAGGTCCAATGTGTCATGTTCACCGCGTTGGACATCAAAATAAATCTCATTTTCGCAATCACCATCCCATAAAACCTCAAGAACGACATCCATATCAATTTTTATGTTACTCACCCCACTTACCCTCTAAGGGGTTGATTTTCAAAATCCCAAAATATATATTTAGACGTGCTCCTACGAATTTTAAAGTTGTAATTTCTATTTTGTATTTTTTTTCCATTCAAAATTGGAACCCCATTTTTACCCCTTTAGGGGTTAAACCATGTCCACCGTGTTGGACTTCAAAATAAATGTAATTTTTGCAATCGTCATCCCAGAAAACCACAATAACGACATCTATATCGATTTTTATGTTTACTCAACCCATTTACCCCCTAAGGGTTTGATTTTCAAAATAACAAAATATATATTTGCCTATTTATTTTTAGATGTGCTCCTACGAAGTTTAAAGTTGTAATGTCTATTTTATATTATTTTTCCATACAAATTTTGGACCCCATTTTCACCCCTTTAGGGGTTAAATCATGTCCACCGTGTTGGACTTCAATATAAATGTCATTTTTGCAATCGTCATCCCACAAAACCCCGATAACGACATCCATATCTATTTTTAGTGTGCGTTACCCCAGCAAAAAGTTGTGCTTTAGAGAGATGAGACCTTATCAGATAATTAGTGTGTCATGAGGAGAAATTTGTTTACTAATAGCAAAATTTGTGTGAGTTGTAGTTTTTAAGATATATGAGAAAAACTGATTTTGCTGGGGTCACGTTCTAAACATTACCCTGGCAAAAAAAGTTGTTTCAGCCTGGAACCAAATACATGAATAGATAGCTTTTGTTGCATAGTAAATGTTAGCAAATAGCAAAAATTGTGTGTGTTATGGTTCTCGAGTTATTTAAGTTTTTGCTGGGGTAACGTTTTGGGTTTTCCCAGATCTCGAAAACGGTTCAACGCAGAAGTTTGAAAAAAATACCACTAAGAGACCTTAATTTGTTTAAATTTGTTTAATTGTTAGTTTTTGATTTGGTTGTCGCAAACCAACGTTATTAAATGGTTTCGAAAAACAGACAAAACGAATTCACAAGTAAACTAGTACACTTATAATCAAATAAACAGCTGTTAAAAATAGCCGTGGTAGACACTTATTACGTCAAGAATTTTAGGCTTTGTAACTTTACACGATATAAAGATATAAACAAATTTAATAAATTTTAGACCAGTCGTACTTTAGCGATTGAATACACAGTTTCCATAACATTAAGACACATGGCATACATTAAACAAATTTAAGTAATTCATTAACATTACTTCCTGTTAATTTCAGCTTTCAATTACGCCTATCATGAAAGTTTTAACAAAAACAAGATTACGACAGCAATTCTTGAATAAGCCGACCAAATTGTAAAGGTCACTAAAAAGCGACCGCGCCATACATAAGCGTAACCATCTTAAATGAACGGGATGTTATGGATCTTTTGTTAGTACAGTTGCGTACAAAACTTTGATGGTCAGATTATCTTTAAGTATATAATGTACGTTAGTCTCCCGAAAACTCAAGATTGGCTTGGCCGATTTTGGTTTTAAGATGTTTGTCGTATTCCAGGGGAAGGTTTAAATGGTGAGAAATATATATGGAAAAAATGCGAGGTAGTTTCCGTAAAAACTGTTCCTAGGTAGGAACAGTTTTTATGGGTAAATGTTTTTACCTGTCAAACATAGTGGTCACTGGATTGACATGAGTAGGTTTGGTATTAAAATAAAACATTTGGTTTGATCAAACAGAAGAAACAAATTACTATAAATGTATATATTGATACTGACAAATAAATCACACTATAAATTGCTTAGTGATATTATTTCCTACTTAGGTTTAGATTATTATTTACCTTTATTTATGTAATGTTGAGTGCCTTCAAACTTTTAACTTTCGTAAATCATTACATTTTTTAAAAATACTATTAATCGCGTAAGTGTATTATTTGATATTAATAAACACGATATTAATTTATAAAATAGAAAACTAGTAGAATCTTAAGCTATATAAATAACATTTTTCTTCATAACTGTACAAAACATCGGATATTAAGCTGCTAATTTGCGAAGATAACCCGTACGTATGGAGCGGTCGCTTTTTAGTGACCTTTACAATTTGGTCGGCTTATTCAAGAATTGCTGTCGTAATCTTGTTTTTGTTAAAACTTTCATAATAGGCGTAATTGAAAGCTGAAATTAACAGGAAGTAATGTTAATGAATTACTTAAATTTGTTTAATGTATGCCATGTGTCTTAATGTTATGGAAACTGTGTATTCGATCGCTAAAGTACGACCGGCCTAAAATTTATTAAATTTGTTTATATCTTTATATCGTGTAAAGTTACAAAGCCTAAAATTCTTGAAGTAATAAGTGTCTACAACGGCTATTTTTAACAGCTGTTTATTTGATTATAAGTGTACTAGTTTACTTGCAAATTCGTTTTTTCTGTTTTTAGAAACCATTTAATTACGTTGGTTTACGACAACCAAATCAAAAACTAGCAATTAAACAAATTTAAACAAATTAAGGTCTCTTAGTGGTATTTTTTTCAAACTTCTGCGTTGAACCGTTTTCGAGATCTGGGAAAACCCAAAACGTTACCCCAGCAAAAACTTAAATAACTCGAGCACCATAACACACACAATTTTTGCTATTTGCTAACATTTACTATGCAACAAAAGCTATCTATTCATGTATTTGGTTCCAGGCTGAAACAACTTTTTTTGCCAGGGTAATGTTTAAAACGTGACCCCAGCAAAATCCGTTTTTCTCATATATCTTAAAAACTACAACTCACACAAATTTTGCTATTAGTAAACAAATTTCTCCTCATGACACACTAATTATCTGATAAGGTCTCATCTCTCTAAAGCACAACTTTTTGCTGGGGTAACGCACACCTATTTTTAGGTTTTTTAACCCTTTTCACCCCCATTTCATCCCCTTTGGAGTTGAAATCCTAACAAAAACAATATACGTTGCTTTAGATTTATCCATAAGCCTAAATTATAAATTTAGCTATTTTTACTTCGAAAATGAAGGATTTTCTTCAATACACAACTTCATCCCCCTTTTGACCCCTTCGGAGGTAGAATTTTGAAAAACGCTGAGACCCGTATTTATTAGTTTTCAATCGTCAGCTTAAACACAAAATTTGAAGATTCTAGCTTCAAAACTGAGGGACTTTCATACAAACTTTCATCCCTTATTTCATCCCCTTAGGGATGGAATTTTCAAAAATCCTTCCTTAGTGGATGCCTACACTGTATAAAGTATCTGTGTGCAAAATTTCAAGTCTCTAGGTCCAGCGGTTTGGGCTGTGCGTTGATAGATCAGTCAGTCAGTCAGTCATTCAGTTTACGATTTTATATATTAAGATTTTCTATTAACTACTTATTAAAAGAAAACCTTTGAGGGCGCCACTTTCGGTGGTATATCCACCTCAAGGCAATATGTATTCTAATAAGAACTATTCCAACAACTAAACCGGTAAATTAATGGAAACCAAACAGTAGACGTGTCCCCGACTACTGCAGCTGAGCCACAAAAAAAGTTGGCAGAGTTTTTGACAATGCTATGATGAAGTCGATAGTTTGACCGAGATCCGCCAAATACCAGATTTTGACCGTGTCGCCACTAAAAGATAGGTTCGGTCGACTGCGCGACAGCAGCGGTTCCACACATAATATATGTAGTCAAAACGCAAGATGGACAAAAAACTCTTCGAGATCCAGGTAGCTCGCCTGTAGATACATCTACAGTTGATCCACGCGTATCTCCTTAACGCAAGTCGAACAAAATCTAGTTCTTGGTGGACAAACTTGTTCACTACCGACTTCATTCTTGACATAGTCAAAAATCTGATTTCCAAATAGGTACTTTTGTGACCAAAGTGTAGTCAGTAGACCTATACATATTTTTTGTCGGTTAGTCCAATGGTGTTTCAGATGCATGTTGATTGGTTCCTAGTAGTTCTATTTTTAACACGTTTTTAATAGGTTGCTTTCTAGTTTGTCCGCAAAGTTTGCGAACGATTTTAAACTAGCTTCCCGATGAGCTAGAGACTTGAAACTTTAAACATAGGTTAGAACTGCAATACAATGCAATATTATGGTGTCATTGAGCTGATCTGATGATGGAACCGGAAGAAGGCCACAGGAACTTAATGATAAAAACAACACAACCCCAATGTGATTAGGCTTGTTAGAATCGTCTTGACGAGTACTCTGATGGGAGTTAAGGTCCAGGGTCTGATGATGAAGCTGGAAGGCCATGCCAAAGGAACTCAATATTGGAACCGTGCAATCCCATCGAGTTTGGGCTCATTTGAATCGTCTTGACGAGTACTTTGTTAGGAAATAGTGTCCGAGGATCTGATGATGGAGCCGGAAGAAGGCCATAGGAACTCTATGATAAAACCACGCTACCCCATCGAGTTTGAACTCGTTTGAATCGTCTTGATGAGTACTTTGTTGTGTCCGAGGATCTGATGATGGAGCCGGAAGAAGGCCATAGGAACTCTATAATAAAACCACGCTACCCCATCGAGTTTGGGCTCGTTTGAATCATCTTGACGCGTACTTTGTTGGGAAATAGTGTCCGAGGATCTGATGATGGAGCCGGAAGAAAGCCATAGGCACTCTTTGATAAAACCACGCTACCCCATCGAGTTTGGGCTCGTTTGAATCGCCTTGACGAGGACTTTGTTGGGAAATAGTGTCCAGGGTCTGATGATGGAGCCGGAAGAAGGCCAATGGAACTCTATAATAAAAACATGCAACCCCATCGAGATTGGGCTCGTTTGAATCGTCTTGACGAGTTCTTTGTTGGGAAATAGTTTCCAGGGTCTGATGATGGAGCAGGAAGAAGGGCACTAAGACTCTGTAATAAAACCATGCAACCCCATTGAGTTTGGGCTCGTTTGAATCGTGTTGACGAGTTCTTTGTTGGGAAATAGTTTCCAGGGTCTGATGTTGGAGCCGGAAGAAGGGCACTGGGACTCTGTAATAAAACCATGCAACCCCATCGAGCTTAGGCTCGTTTGAATCGTTTTGACGAGTGCTCCGATAGGAGATGGTATATTTTTAGTCTTAGCTCGTTAACTAAAATGCATAAAATAATAATTTAATGAAAAAAAGTATTTTTTTAAAACACGTTTTTAAAACGGACTAAATTATTACAAAAAAATCGGACTATAAATATTAAGACGGACAAGTAAAAACAAACTAAAATGTAAAAAATAAATTCTTCTGTCAATATTTTTAACCCTAATAACCTATACCTACAGAAATTTTAAACCTAAAAATGTTAAACCAAAAAACGTGGGGCGCATGCTATAGCCAATGTGGATGACAAATTTTACAAAACGCGCCCAACGTTTTTAGGTTTAAATTTTTTAGGTTTAAAATTTCTGTAGGACAGGTATAGGTTATTAGGGTTATAAATATTTACAGAAGAATTTATTTTTTACTTTTTAGTTTGTTTTTACTTGTCCGTTTTAATATTTTTAGTCCGATTTTTTGTAATAATTTAGTCCGTTTTAAAAACGTGTTTTAAAAAAATATTTGTTAGATTTGCGACCCTTTTTGTCGTGTCCCATAAACCCTGGAGATAGATTTCGCTACTATGGTACTCTTTTTTTTTGTATGCCGTTGAAAAACTCATTTACGCGCTTCTCTTCCCGCTGGTGAACGGGAAGGGGGCATGTGGGACTCGCCAAGAGGGGACCGCAACATTCAGCGTTGCAGCACCCTCCACGACTGCCTCCCGTGATCCCACCCAACCAAGAGGTTCGATGGGATCTCGGGAGGAGGGAATACCCACTAAAAACTACGGCACTTGCCCACTCGCCACCGGTTGATCATACGGGGGGACATGGGTGGTAATCACGCCAACTACTATGGTACCTAGTCAATATGCTATTAAACTGTATTAAATTTTACATCTCCTGGTATATATTTTTGGGGAAAAAATACTTAATGATTCCAATTCTTACTATGTAAATTGTTCTAGGATATACACGTCGACAAAAAACAAAAGGCCCCGCCGAAAGTCGACTGGAACTCGAGATTGACTTTGTTTGAAAAGTTAATGATTATAAAGTGTATAAAGGAAGAGAAGTTGGTATTCGCCATCGCTCAGTACGTAAGCGTCAGCCTCGGGTCAGTGTTCATAGAGAGCCCCACGGTCCAGCTTAACACACTGTGAGTACAAGTTTCTAGCTCAGACAGTGCATAAAGAGTAATGTCGGTAGAGTAAGATATAGATAGGTTACTCCTGCATAGGTACTCTTTCAGCGCTATTCGAATGGGGTATGGCCGACTAAGAGCTGATTTTTCAATGCCCAGATAAAGCTTTATTCGTTTGATAACGTATTATGCCGCCAAATTGAAAATGATTGTCATATGTTTATTAGTAAACATTTTTGAACGACTTTTATGTTATTCGTATTATAATTTAACTGACTGATATCTGTTATCTGAGGTTTATTTGACAAATGGTAGTGACACCAAGGCCCGGAACCGCTTAACGTTAAAGGGGTTTTTGATCGGGTATTTCATAGACTTGTTTTCAAACACCCTATCAATACGGTAAGCATATCGTCGACTAACCCTATCGAAAGGGAAACTATCATCTGGTAAGCTTTTTAATAGGGTTTCCCTAACAATTGGCTTAACCAAAAAAAAAGGATTTTCCGGTCCCTGAGTGACACATTGCTTTTTCTTTTTGGCACAAAAACTTACCAAAAAAAGTAGCAATGTGTCACACACATCACATCCATCTGTCAAATGAAGCCAATAACGATGCCGTCGACTCTTGCGCGGTAGACCCACAACACTATTATGGGCCCTCCACATGCGCAGGCCCGGCCGGAAGGATCGTACGGAAAGTCGCGGCTTCTGGTGGCCTGCGCATGTGGAGGGCCCATTATAATTCTGTGCCTAAAGGACGTGCGACGCGTCACCGTCATGTTTTTACAGCAGTAACTTTTTTAACAATTGGCCGAAAAATTTTAATATTTTACAACACGCAGGGTTGGCATGATTAAAACAGTTGTTTTAAAACACGTGTTTAAAACAATTTGAAATAAAACAATTTGAAATAAAACTGTTTGTTATTAAGTGTTTAAAAACACAGTTTAAAACAAGTTTTAAACAATGTTAAAAACATTATGGAAAAAAAACAGGGTTTAAAACTACTATTAATTGAGAATGAATGGTGATTTTCGTAAATTAGTGCACTTTTTTCCCAAAAATATGTTTAAAAACTTTAGATTTCACTGAAAATACATATAATGACAGTAAAAAAGTGTAATTTTATCAGATATCTTTTGCCAAGATGACAAATTTTAACTAAGTAGGTATCAGCCATTTTATCACCGATTAAATTTTACCGATTAAACCTTAATAATAAGGAAAACCATGATGTTCATTAACAATAATATTTAATAATATAATTAATAATAATGAACATCAGAGAACATAGGTAGTACCTATTTACAAGGAGTACGTACGTAAAGCGTTCAGTATTGAAAAGAGTAAAATAAAATATGTTTATTAACTAATCGATTTTTGTAAATATTTACTAAGGATTCTAAGGCGAATTTGAAAATAGTCTAGAAATTAAATTAGTATTATAGGTCTAATTGATTTGAAAGCGATGGTTTAAAGTAAGTAATAAGTAAAAAAAACATAAAAAACAAAAAAAACATAAAACACAAAAAAAAACACTTGTTTAAAACATTTTGAACTGTTTGTTTTATAAAATTTAAAAAAAACTGTTTTTTTCCAACCCTGACAACACGCCACACTATAAAAATGTAAAGTGGTATTCTTTTTTTATGCACAACGGGGAAGTGGTTGGCCTTCATCTCACCTGATGTTAAGTGACAATAAGATAGAAGCACGTCACACTCGGAATCCTCATCACTGATCATTCGGGAGTTAATAAAAACAAAACTGAAAATAGACACATTTACTGTGTAAAAATATAAAAATATATATGTTATGCAAAAAACGCAAAGGTTCCATTGTTAGAGTAAGACACAATACCGTAAAAAAACATGTCATAGCTTACTGTCAGAATTAATAAAATATTATAAGCAGACCCCGGATTTGCGGTAGCACGAATAAAATGACGTTTAATAGCGCGTGGACAACTTGATTATCTATTTGTGTAATTTATCGATAAAAAAAATATAATTATGTAACGTGATATGAAATAGTAGAAATTACCTACCTATTAAGAAAAGTGAAAATCGTGAAATGTATAAATAATAAAATTCACTGCAGTTTTTCTTGATGCAAAGATAGCAAAGTCAAAGTGAGTGAAGTAGAAGTATTTTTTTTAAGAAATACATCGTCCTTGGTAAATAAAAAAAATAAATACAGACGCGATCAAAGAAGTTCCACTTCAAAAATATTTTCAAAACATCGATATATAAAGACATTTACGATAATTTGGTAATCACTAGCAAGTTTGTATTCCTGCCACCGCAAATCCGGCCTTTAATTATAAGACATTGCCTGGAACAAATCACTTACGCGTCTAATATAATTAAAGTTATAATAAAACTGTGTTATTAACAACTTATTGCAGTAAGTTAGGTATTGTATACCTTTATTTACTTACCTATAATTTTAATAACTATTTTTGATCATGCTTTACGGCTGATTCACACACTCATTCTCGTTTTAACCATATTTTTTAAACTTAAAATAAAGTTTCCACTATTAACAGTATAGGGGTTGTTTTTGCATAATATAGGTACCTACTTTAAAATTTTAACATGAGTAGGCAGTCAGTAGCATGTCAGGTTATACAGAACTGCCAAAAAAGTTCACTAAAAATACCGTCGACTTAACTCCTTTTTTTGAAGTCGGTTAAAAACAGCTTACAATTGATTGAAACTGAGTACCCTGACTGAAGTAGTAGCCTAGAGTGCCGTTGACTGCACTTTCTATCAATACTGAGTATTTCATAGTAGAGTGGAGTTGTTATATTGATCGAAAATATTTTGTTCACCAACCCTAGAAGTTATTATAACTTTATGAGTTGACAAAAGTTAAGAGCTAGTTTTTTTATCACATCTAGAATAATTAAATTTTTTTTTGATTCGTAAAAAAAATTCGTTCTTAAGGGCAGTATATTGCAAATTAACTTATTTTTGATTCAGTTTTAAACAATCAAGCATTATTTATTTTGAGCAGATAAAAATATATGTTGTAGTTTCATAATCGAACTTGATTATTTTACGGTTAAAAACACGATTTTCGTATTTTCACTCGACTATAAAAATGTGCAAAGACAATGAATATTTTCATTGTTTTTTGAATAATACTTAAAGATTATAAATCTCTTACGCACAAATAATATATAGAAAAAAAGGTAATGACATATAGCAGAATATTTTACGGTTACTTTTTCAAAAAGTGACTTTATGTTTATTTAAAAATTAATATATAATAAAACGCACGACGAATCTTGGTTTAGTAGCCTGCGAGGCGTCGTCGGCGTAGGACCTGTGTCGTTTTTGCTGCCGCGCTGTGTTCCCCCTCTCGCGTCTAGTCGATTGAGAATCTTTTAGATACTCGAAGAGTAGTATAAGACTTGGAAACGCAGTAGGTAATCTAAGTGTAAAATTTTATTTAGTGTAAATTACCAATTTAGTTTAATTTGTAAATGCATAGAGTAGGTAGGTAGGTATTTGGATACAGCAACCAAGTACAAGCTAACGCGTAATTAATTTTGATGACTTTTAAGAAATAAATACTTATCTATAAATAAAATAAAAAATATACCTATCGTATAATTTATAAAATGGTTGACTTTGCAATGATTTTACTTATATCGGAAGATGAAGAAGAAAACTAAGTACAGTCAGCAGCATATCAAGCTATAAGTACAAAACTGTCAAAAATCTATAATGAATTTTGAACCTTAAACTGTTCGACTTAAAGTTTAAAAATGATTGAAGTAATTTGACACATTGTGGAAGCCCAGCATGCCGTTGACTGTACCGTAAGGCTGCGTTCAGACGATAACGCACGACCCTACCTCAACCCAAACTCAGCTCAAACTCAACTCACCCGCAGCCTACTCCTTGAAATACATCACTTACAATTTTGAATCTTATGACACATTAATAAGCTCTTTTTTTATTTTGTCGATGCAACTGCACCCTCCCCGCGCTCAACCCGAACTCAACTCAAACTCAACCCGTACACAACCCAAACTCAAATCAAACTCAAACCGAACTCAAACAGAACTCACTTCAAACTCACCTGGACATTACACAGGACCTTATTAAAGTGTCATAAGACTCAAAATTGTAAGCGATGTATTTCATGGTGGGCTGTGGTTGAGGTGAGTTTGAGTTGAGTTTGAGTTGAGTTCGGGTTGAGGTCGGGTCGTGTGTTATCGTTTGAACGCAGCCTAAAAGTATGCTTCCGCACAGCTATGCGGTCGCGACAATTTTCCGTTCACTTCAAATTGAGCCTTTTGGTCATAACATTACGGTTCAACTTGGAGTTACTATGTTAGGTATCTCTCTTGTTGACCGTATACCAAACGTCGAAATTCGACAAAAAACGAAGGTCGAAGACGTGGGTAGGCGGATAACGAGGTTAAGGTGGAGATGGGCAGGACACTTGGCTAGACGGGATGACGGACGGTGGACCAAGGCAGTTACAGAGTGGTGGCCAAGAGGAGCAACAAGGCCAGTGGGCAGACCACCGGCCCGATGGTCAGACGATATCGTCAAGTTGACGGGATCTCACTGGATGAGGCTGGCACAGGACCGTGAGGAATGGCGCTATAGAGAAGAGGCCTATACCCAGCAGTGGGTTGATGTGGGCTGAATATGATGATGATGATTGGAGCGCACTGCTGCTTGCTGCCGAGATCGGCGCAAGCGTTAGTCGTCTTATTTACTTTGAAATTCGGTTGTTTTTTTCCCATATTTTTGTTCACAAAATTTGTTGTTTCATTAAAAACAGTTATTTTGATAAATGTCAATATGGTCGAAAATCACTTGCACCTGTTTTTTTTTTACTAGTCACTACAAATTTTAGCGAACTTCACTTTTTCCCCGACATTATTTGTTCTTCTGGCTATTGCCTAATATGCCCCAGCAGTTGAAACATGAATAGGCTGGTGATAATGAGGTTGCTTTTAGCCTGGGTGCATTAATCTACTTAAGGGTACACATAAATCACCTGGGTGAATCTGTCTGCTGAAGGGAGAAAAATAATTATGTACGTTGGCCGGTGAGGATGCACGGCTCAAAATCAAGTGTCAACCAATCACGACTTTACCTACGAGTCGACGGTGTGATACTTCCCAGCAACGCCACCATGGAGTAGAGATTTCTAAATACCCTCAAATGAAAGACCATAAAATGTACCTAATTGTACCTTAACTCAAAAAATTGTACCTCTGATAGTTTCAGAGAAAAACGCACTTGATTGTGGCATTGCCAGGAAGTATACTTCCTGGCAACGCGACGCTGTACCAGATTCCAATTGGTCTCATAGTAATGGCCAAAAATTGTACTTCATTTGTACCTCATTCAATAATTAAAATATGCAGTTTCGATATAAAAAAAACTCTTACTTGATTTGCAATACATGCAATGCACGTTGTTATTGATATAAACTGATGTTTATTATGCATTATGCAGTAGTAGGACCACAGAGGCAACCGCCTCTGTGCTCTAGTGGTTCGCCCACCCGTGTAAGATGCAGACGTCCCGGGTTCAATTCTCAGGAGGGTACAATTTGTACTCGGTTTGGTTGATGGTAGGGCTTAATTTGGTGCCATTCATTTGGTACTATTAAGTACAATTAATTATGTACCATATAGTACAATTTATTAGGTACTATGTAGTACAATTTATTTGGTATCATATAGTACAATTAGAAGGTAGTTTAGGTACTATTTAGTACAATAAATTTTGTACCATAGAGTAAAATTTATTAGGTACTACTTTGTACAATAAATTTGGCACCATATAGTACAATTTATTAGGTACTATTAGGCACATTTTATTTGGTACCGTATAGTACAATTTTATAGATACTATATAAAAGCATTCATTTGGTACATATTATCTGGTAACATATTATAGTACAATTAATAAAGTACTAATTACAAACTAATTAGTACAATCAATTTAGTATTATTTAGTACAATTTATTAGGTACTATTTAATAAAATTAATTATGTACTATACAGTACAATTTATTTGGTACCATAATAATACAATTAATTTAGTACTACTTCGTGCCATTCATTTGGTACTATACAGTACAGTTTATTAGGTACTATTTATTACAATTTATTTGGTACCATATAGTACAATTAGTAGATACCATTTAGTACAATTAATTAGATACTATTTAGTACTATTAATTTTGTACCATAGAGTACAATTGTAAGAAACAAGTACAAAAGCTAAACTAACTTGCATCTACATATCGACGGCGAAGTGCCAATATCTCCTAGTCCTAACAATGATGCCTTTGAATTCAACACCTAAAGGAAGTTAATTTCTCAAAAAAGTCTCAGTTAGGAGCGATTGGTACTTCCCCGTTGAAATCTCATAAAATTTTATTCTTTTCCTCTCTTTTTGTATTAGTTTGATTGTTGCTATAGAGGTTTTTCTTATTATGATTTTATAATAGTATTTAGTCATCATTATCATATCAGTTGCACCACACCCACAGCTGGGTATAGGCCTCCCTCATGGGTCTTCATAACGATCGGTCCTGCTTGGCCCGCATCCAGCGGCGCACCGCGACCTTCACCAGATCGTCGGTCCACCTTGTCGGGTGCCTACCCTAGGAGCGTCGTCCGGTACGCGGTCGCTATTCCAATCTTTCCGCCCCAACTGCCTTTGGTTCGTCTCGCTAATTTGTCCCGCCCACTGCCACTTCAGCTAAACAATCTTTCGAGCGATATCGGTTACTTTAGTTCTCCTACGCATATACTCATTTCTGGTTCGATCACGCAGGGAAATGCCGACCATGGCTCTCCATTGCACACTGGGTGAGAGCCTTCTTATGAGACCTGTAGTTAGCGACCACGTTTTACTGCGATAAGTCAACAATGGCAACACACACACACACAACTTAGACTTTAGTCTTGAGATAAGACACCGAGGTAAGTTGGACTCGAAGATTTGTCGAATACTGGCCAACCGAGCTGGATTCGACGAGAGATCTCTTTTCGAAGTTGAACTTACCTAACTGGACTGTCTGTCCTAGGGATACGTAATGGTCAACAACTTCGTGTGTAGTGTTCCCAACATGAGCTAGAGTGGGTACAACATGAGCACTCGACATGATTTTCGTCTTATCCATCTTCATTCTAAGAGCCACTTTCTGGGAGGCACTACGGATAACTTCGAGGATTGTGTTCAAGTCTTCCATGAATAAAAACTATATCATCGGCAAAACGAAGGTGTGTTAGTTAGGTACTGGCCATTAATGTTGATACCGAGTCTTTTCCAGTCCAAGAGCTTCAAGACATCCTCCATCACAGCTGTGAACAGTTTCGGAGAAATAACTTCTGTCTCTGTCTCACACCTCGCTGTAGTAGGATGGGATCTGTGCTCTGATTCTGTACTCGAGCCGAAATGGTGACATTTTCCTATAAGTGCCTCAACACCTCTTCCTTCCTTTCCTTCCTCCTCTTGGTCCTATTGGTGCACCAGACTGCAGCACTGCCCAGGTCTCAATCAAATCAAAAACTTTCTCATAGTCCACGAACGCCAAGCAAAGTGGCAGTTTATACACCTCGGTCTTCTGTATAACCTGCCGCAGCGTATGGATGTGGTATATGGTGCCAAAGCCTTTTCAGAACGCGGCTAGTTCGGGAGATTGGAAGTCGTCGAACTTGTGAGCGCAACGATTCGTAAGATTCGTATTCTTCAAGAGGGCCTTGTCACCCTTTTTAAAGAACAGAATGACCTCACTTATGTTCCATGTCTTCGGCGTTCTGCCCTCAACGATGACGGAATTGAAAAGCTTCTAAAGGTCTTTTATTCTACTTATTTTGACCATCCACACCGATTACGACGATGACGCCGCCGCCGCCGACAATTTAGACGCCAGACGCCGCTGCCGGTCAAATGACCATCGGCGCAAAAGTCTAGTATAGACCAAGAAAAGCAGTTATATTATCAACTTTAGTTAATAACAGTAACTCTACTTTGAGTAGGTATACATTTAAAATTACAAATCAATTTTACCTTTTTAACACGTTTTTATTAGGTTGCTTTCTCGTTTGTTTGTTTGTCCGCAAAGTTTGCGAACGATTTTAAACTAGCTTCCCGATGAGCAATAGACTTGAAACTTTGAACACAGATCAGAACTGAAATATAATGTAATATTATGGTGTCATTAAGCTGATCTTATGATGGAACTGGAAGAAGGCCACAGGAACTTAATGATGAAACCAGACAACCCCATTGTGATTAGGCTTGTTAAAATCGTCTTGACGAGTACTCTGATGGAAGATAAGGTCCAGGGTCTGATGATGAAGCTGGAAGGCCATGCCAAAGGAACTCAATATTGAAACCGTGCAATCCCATCGAGTTTGGGCTCATTCGAATCGTCTTGACGAGTACTTTGTTGGGAAATAGTGTCCGAGGATCTGATGATGGAGCCGGAAGAAGGCCATAGGAACTCTATAATAAAACCACGCTACCCTATCGAGTTTGAGCTCGTTTGATTCGTCTTGACGAGTACTTTGTTGGGAAATAGTGTCCGAAGATCTGATGATGGAGCCAGAAGAAGGCCATTGGAACTCTATAATAAAACCACGCTACCCCATCGAGTTTGGGCTCGTTTGAATCGTCTTGACGAGTACGTTGTTGTGAAATAGTGTCCGAGGATCTGATGATGGAGCCCGAAGAAGGCCATAGGCACTCTTTGATAAAACCACGCTACCCCATCGAGTTTAGGCTCGTTTGAATCGCCTTGACGAGGACTTTGTTGGGAAATAGTGTCCAGGGTCTGATGATGGAGCCGGAAGGAGGCCAATGGAACTCTATAATAAAACCATGCAACCCCATCGAGTTTGGGCTCGTTTGAATCGTTTTGACGAGTGCTCCGATAGGAGATGGTATATTTTTAGTCTTAGCTCGTTAACTAAAAAGCATAAAATAATAATTTACTGAAATAAGCATGCTATAGACAATATAGATGAGAAACTTTACAAAACGCGCCCCACGTTTTTTGGTTTAAAATTTCTGTAGGTATAAGTTATTAGGGTTATAAATATTTACAGAAGAATTTATTTTTTACTTTTTAGTTTGTTTTTACTTGTCCGTTTTAATATTATTAGTCCGATTTTTGGAATAATTTAGTCCGTTTTAAAAACGTGTTTTAAAAAAATACTTTTCTCAGTAAATTTTACTCTATACAGTGCCTTTGGTCTTAAACTAGCGATAATTTAAAGGCGTGAAATACATCTAATTTTATTGACAAAAACACCCACATGTTGAGGTGATTAGGCGGGTCCCTACCAAGCGCGCTGCCTCGCGAGGCAATACGTTTGCCGCGTGTGGCGGGCCTCGCACGAGGCTGCTCGCTTGGTGAGGACCCGCCTAATCGCGTAAAAACGGCTGGTCGGATCCTGGTTGAAAGTTCCTTAAGGATTTTCTCTAATATGCACGCGACGAAGTCGCGGGCGGAAGCTAGTTTATTGCAATAATCAGAATTGGGTCTAGAATATTATTATCCCGTTACCGTTTCTTTACCCTCTCCCTCTCTCTGCCCCTCTCCCTCTTCCTCTCCCTCTACCATACTCCTTTCCGTCCCCGACCCCTTAACAAAAGTTTGATCCCCTATTTCACCTCTTTAGGGGCTGAAGCAAGTCCACCGTGTGTGTTGGTCTTCAAAATAAATGTCATTTTCGCAATCACCATCCCATAAAAGCCCAAGAACGACATCCATAACGATTTTTATGTTTACTTACCCCATTTACCCCCTATGGGATGATTTTCAAAATAACAAATTATGTGTTTGATTTTATTTTTAGACGTGCTCCGACGAATTTTTTATGCTGTTGTGATTTCGATTTTATTTTCTTTTTCATCATGTCCACCGTGTTGGACTTCAAAATAAATGTCATTTTCGCAATCACCATCCCATAAAACCTCAAGAACGACATCCATATCGATTTTTAGGTTTACTTACCCTATTTGTCCTCTAAGGGGTTGATTATCAAAATCACAAAACATGTGTGTGCCTATTTATTTTTAGACGTGCTTCTGCGAAGTTTAGAGTTAAAATTTTAATTTTATATTCTATTTTCCATACAAAATTTGAACCCCATTTTCACCCCTTTAGAGGTTACATCATGTCCACCGTGTTGAACTTCAAAATAAATGTTATTTTCGCAATCGTCATCCTAGGAAACCCCAATAACGACATCCATATCGATTTTTAGGTTTATTTGCCCCATTTCACACCCATTTCATCCCCATAAGTATTGAAATACTAACAGTAACGATATACGTTGCGTTAGATTTCCATCCATAAGCTTAAATTATAAATTTAGCGATTTTTACATAGAAAATGAAGAATTTTCTATTCATAAATTAATTCCCTTTTCACTTCTTCGGGGGTAGAATTTTCAAAAACGCTTAAACACATGTATATTAATTTTCAATCGTCAGTCTAACCACAAAATTTGAAGACCCTAGCTTCGAAACTGAGGGACTTTCATACAAACTTTGGACCCCCGTTTCACACCCTTAGAGGGTGAGTTTTGAAAAACTCTTTCTTAGTGCACCCTTAAACCTCATAAGGAATCAATGTGCCAAATTTGGAGTCTCTAAACCCAGCGGTTTGGGCTGTGCGTTGATATGTCAGTCACCAATCAGTATCTTCTTTTATAATATTTAGATGTATTTAATGGTATGTATTAATGTATTTTGTATGCATGTGAATATCATTTTTCTTTGTTTGTTCCACATTCGTGTTTATTGGTTTGCTGTTGGTTGACTTATAGATAATGCTCTTAGCATTAAGTCCGCCATTTCTACCTTACTTTATGTATTTGTACAAAAAAAATATGAATAGATAAATAGTACCTAATAAATTTTACTATATGGTACCAAATAAATTGTACTTATCAATACCAAATTAATAGTAATAAATAGTACCTAATAAAAAATTAATTGTACTAAATAGTACCTACTAATTGTACGATATTGTACAAAATAAATTGTACTATATAGTACCTAATAAATTGTACTATATGGTACAAAATTAATTATACTTATTAGTATCAAATGAATGGCACCAAATAGTACCTAAAATGTACTACTAATTTCCAAATAAATTGTACAAATTGTACCTATAAAATTGTACTATATGGTACCGAATAAATTGTACTTAATAGTACCAAATGAATGTCACTAATTTGTACCAAATTAATTGTAAGTAATTGTAGGTAAGATGGTGGTAGCTATTCAGGCGGCCTTGACTTAAGCCCTACCACCAACCAAACCGAGTACAAATTGTACCTCCCTGAGAATCGAACCCGAGACCCCTGCGTCTTACACGGGTGGGCAAACCACTAGACTACAGAGGCGGTTGCCTCTATGGTCTTACTACTGCATAATGCATAATAATTCCTTAGCCAAACATCAATTTATATCAATAACAACGTGCATTGCATGTATTGCAGATCAAATCATGTAAGAGTATTTTTTTTTTCGAAACTCTGCCTGTTTTAATAATTGAATGAGGTACAAATTAAGTACAATTTCTGGCCATTACTATGAGATCAATTGGAATCTGGTACAGCGTGGCGTCGCCAAGAAGTATACTTCCCAACGTCCGTTGCATGTACTGCAGGTCAAATAAGAGTAGATTTAAAAATGTTTTTTATCGAAACTCTGCATGTTTCATTTATTGAATGGGGTACAAATTAAGTACTATTTCTGGCCATAACTATAAGATCAATTGGAATCTGGTACAGTGTCACGTTGCCAGGAAGTATACTTCCTGGAAACGCCACAATCAAGTGATTTTTTCACTGAAACTATCAGAGGTACAATTTTTTGAGTTAGGGTACAATTAGGTACATTTTATGGTCTTTCATTTGAGGTTATCTAAAAATCTCTACGCCATGGTGGTGTTGCTGGGAAGTATAACACAATAAGAGTGAATTTGCTTTGCATCAAACAATTCGATGCGCTTCGATTCGGTTGCAGCATGAATTGACCCTAATATTTGATTACTCGTTTTTGGAGGTCCCTTTTCATCGGCAAATTATTAAAAAAAAAGTTAAAATAAAATATCGGTTACACAAAAAAAGCTTGTTGTGAGTGCTCAAATATGTTTAGGTACTTATTTATAGATAATTATATTGGCAGTTGAGTTGACACTCCACTAACGAATTTACTCAATGAATTCATTGTTTATTCACATTCAAGTAGTTAATTCAAACTCAGAGACCATACAACAAGTACCTATTCGAACTATAATATTCGAATAAACAAAAATAATTATTTACTTCGAATTAACTACCTAGCTACCTATAATTTTATTGTGTGTGTTAAATGTATTTTTTACCTAGTAAGTACCCATACCCATCATACTTATTTATTGATTTACAACATTATTGATAACAATACATAAACATAAAAAACATAATTATTTAGTTCGAATTATCAAAATAAATATCGCGCGTTCACGCAGTGCATGAGAGTTGACAGAGCACTAGATTCGGCACATGAAATCGCGGGCGGGGAGTGTCCTTTCTGCACGTAGTAAATATCTATATTCTGTGGCTTGGTCTGCGGGGTCAGAGAACTCAGAGAACACAGAGAGTTCATTTGAAAATGCGTTCGCGCGGCTCGCTCCGCGGGGAGGGAGGTAGCGCTAAATGCCTACGACGCTCGAATATACTGGCCTTAAATTCGTATTTGCTACATTATTATTAAACAGTAAAAAATGTTTTTTCATTCGCTTTGCAAACTTGAGTATAAGTAGTAAAAAATATTTTGCCATATTAATGTGACGTAATAATTATTGCCAAAATATATTTATCATTATAAAATAAGATTGTAATAACAAATTAAGTAATAATACAAAATGTTAGTACCTTAACACAATAAGCTCTTAGGCCTTGGTGAGCACATTCAGGAATGGTAAGGCCTCAATAATAATTAATATTGTTGTATACCTAATGTTCACTAAATTATGCTACTGTATTAGGATCCCAGGCATATTTTACTTTACGCTCTCCTAATAAATTCAATGCCTTAATTTCTTCATCTGTTAATTTGAAATTAAGTGTTATATTTTCCTTAAGGCGGCTTTGGTTAGTTGATTTCGGTATTATTGCCACACCCTGCTGCAGCGCCCAAACTAGAAGTACCTGAGCACAGGTAGCATCATGGTTCTGGGCAATTTTCTTAACAACTGGCTCTTGTATTAAATCAGTATTTGATGCAGAATTGCCACCCAAAGAACAGTAAGCTTGTAAGAGAATGGCATTTTCTTTACAAAACTTTTGTAGATCACTTTGATGGTAATATGGATGCCATTCCACCTAAAAATTGTAAAAAGAATTATAATTAAAGTAGTAAATATAATTGTTTCAATAATCTTAGAATTGGCCAACATTGCCTACCAGCTTCACACATTGGCCACAATATTGGCCAATTTATCGTTCGTTGATTCTTTTGAAAAAAATCTCTTAGAAGCATTTGTTACAACTGGCAACATGATGAATTTGCCAATCTTGTGGCCAACGTGTGGAGCCATTTACACATACCTGGTTCACAGCAGGGATCACACCATGATTGGATGTCATTAATTCTCTAAGGTGACGGATAGTAAAGTTGCAAACGCCTATCGCTTTTACCAGCCCACTGTCATAGAGTTTGGCCATGCCAGCCCAGGTGGCATCACGGAGTTTTATATTACG
This sequence comes from Agriphila tristella, assembly GCA_928269145.1. Taxonomy (NCBI): domain Eukaryota; kingdom Metazoa; phylum Arthropoda; class Insecta; order Lepidoptera; family Crambidae; genus Agriphila; species Agriphila tristella. The sequence goes on from OV743430.1 coordinate 17,152,987, forward strand.
TGAATCTTCAGCAGGTAATCTAGCAGATCCCGGAAAATGAACTAGATACAAATCAATATAGTCTAATCCAAGATTATTCAAGGATTTCCTGTAAGCATTTGCAACAACATCTGCGTTTCCATGGTCGGCTGGTGCTGAAATATTACATATGGTTATAATCTCCCCATAGATTGTTTGTAAAGTTATAAAATTAAAATGATTTTAATGAGATACTTACAAAGTTTGGTAGTTACAAAAATATCTTCCCTCATCAAGCCATATTTTGGTAATAAAATGTTGAATGCATGTTTCAAATGAGCTTCATTTCCATAAACTGCAGCAGTATCTACAAATTAAGAAATATTTGCCTCACATCTCTCTTTCTTTCACACTTTTTTAATTGTGCCACGGACTTACCAAACATTCTGTATCCAGCCTCGAGAGCATAATCCACTGTTCTCATAATCAGGTCGGCATTTCTTATTCGATAAGTACCCACTAAAATATAAAAATGGAATTGTATAAGTAACAAATAACTGACCTAAAATAATTAAAGGTAACTAACAAAATATTGATCCCATACCTACATATCAAAAATGCAAAATACAAACTAAACGTACAAGTAAAGGTCGTACATTAAAAACATCTTTGAGTAACTAATTAAATTTTAAAAATGTCTTACATCCAACTGATGGCATTTGAATTCCATTATTTAACGTAAACTTAGTGGGAAATATAGGATCATCTGACGTCATGTTTTTGTCCCCGTTGTGTTTCCTCTTTATTTGGAATTTGCACGAGCGACAAGCCAATCTGTAAAAATTAAATGGTATTTCTTTCAGCGATTGTCTCATTTTTAAAAACCAGTTACTAGGTACATTCTATAATGGTAACAATTCTACAGAACTTACCTCTAACTGTTGCAGGCTGCCTGCACCTGTCTGCAGGTATTCGTAGGTATATAGGTACTACTGTACTGTAAGAGTTGTTGCAGTTGGCTTGCTCTGTTGCTTGATGTTTGCTTGCACTGATGCCGTATGCACATCACATGCGATGTGATGTGATGCAAAAAATATAATAATATTAATATTTACCTTATTTGTACACCAAACAAAAATATGACGTGTGTGGTTGTGGTGTGATAGATGTATGTGTTCTGTGACTTCTGTGTGTGAACTGTGATAGATAGATAGAATACCTACTTTCTCTATTTTTGCGGTGGTATACCATAGAGTATAGAGACAGTCAGTATACGCTATGATTCGTAGACAGAGAAACCTCTATGATTAGAGTAAAAAAATTTGAAGTGTCAATGTCAAACAAAGGTATTGCAACTAGAGATGTTCAGAACGGCTTTATTTTATAGCAATAGCACAGAACAGAGTATATAAGCTATTAATTTTTATCACGCTACTAAATACGCTATGGCCTTATGCTGTAGCGTGCTATTTATCAGAAAGCGTGCCGGGCGGTATACTTTGACACAACTTTTGATGGACCTGTCTTGTAATAATGGCATAAAATGAGTCACTTGTAATATGTTTACCTTTTTTCATTTGTCTGCGCAGCATCGGTATTCGGTACGACATCTGCATGCACAGTATACGGGGTACCAAAAAAAAGCATACCGAAAGGTTACTGGACGCGTACTTGAAATATTTCAATAAAGTGGTCCTGATTTGTCGGTGAAGCAGCGGCGCGACTTTAGCACGGGCGCGGTACAGATCCCTCTGTATCAGAAGGACAATCTAGTAAAACGCCCTTGTATGTAGTATAAATGGCGTTAAAGTAAAACGACCTACTAGTAAAACGTCTGAAAGGACATCATCCATTTTGGTCCATATGTGAAAGTGCCGGACAAAAATCAAAAGTTATTTATTCTGATAGATTTGGCACCTAACCTAAGCATTTTTTATTATGGCACCAAAGCTGTGGCACCGCTATACTCGATTTTAAATAAGTTCAAAAAGTCTGTTTTTTTTGTACATTTTGGCACAAATGTAAAAAAGTCGGCCAAAAAGCAAATTCTGATAGATTTTGTCGGCCTTAGCATTTCTTAGTATGGCACCCTAAAGCACTTTTGTCTTTTGGTCGGCACTTTCATATTTGGACCAAAAATGTATGAAACGTGGATGATATCCTATAAAATCGTCATGCTGGTAGAACATATTCGGTACAAAATCTGTACCGCGCCGAAATGAGAAAAGGGCTTTACCTACATGATTCAGTTTGGTATACAATGACTAGGCATTGTATACAATGCCTGCTGGAGTGCTGGTCCACCGGCAATGTGTAAAATAAAAAGATTTTGATCTTAGTTGGTTAGAGGGCAGACACAAAAGCACTGGGGTGGGCAAGGGAGGATCGAGGGGGGCTTAAGGGGGCTTGGGCGGTGGGTCGAGGGGGTTCAAAGGTGGCTCGGGGTGGGGGGGTCGAGGGGGCTCGGGGGGGGGGGGGGGGGGTCAAGCGGAGCTCGGGGTGGGGGTCGAGGGGGGCTCGGTTGTGTGTATATGTTACCGGCAATGTGTATTCTCCGGCATTGTATACAATGCCTGAAACGATCAGGCAATGTATGAAATGATATTCATTTTATACAATGCCTGCTGGTCCACCGGCAATGTGTAAAATAAGTTTATTTCTGTTGTCTGTTATAAAAAAAAACCTCGAAATTTAAATTTCTAACCTAACCCGGGACCTACAGGAGTAAAGCAGATTCGGTTCCAAACTCAATAAGCCGCCCTCGAGCCCCCCTCGAGCTCCCCCGAGCCACCCCCCGAGCTCCCTCGAGCCCCCTCCGAGGCCCCCTCGAGCCCCCCTCGAGCCCCCCCCCGAGCCCCACTCGAGCCCCCGGACCCCCCTCGAGCCCCCCCCCGAGCCCCCCCCGAGCCCCCCTCGAACCCCCTCAAGCCCACCCCGAGCCCCGCTCGAGCCCCCCTCGATCAAAATCTTTTTATTTTACACATTGCCTGTGGACCAGCAGGCACTGTATACAATGCCTAGGTAATGTATGAAATAGACAATAATATTCATTCTATTTCATACATTTCCTAAAAAGGCCAGGCATTGTATACAATGCCTGCGTTTCATACATTGCCGGTGACATATACAATTCCTAGGCAATGTATAAAATGAATCATATTTCATACATTGCCTGATCGTTTCAGGCATTGTATACAATGCCGGATGATGCACATTGCCGGTAACATATGTACCGCTTCCCAGTTCCGTCCCGGTGACGGAGAAAATGGCGTAACTTTTACTTCGCTGTACGTGTGTATTGAACCTGTACCATCCTGTACGGCAATTCGAGATAAATCGAAGAAGGTTGTCAAAATAATGGTCGAATTTTCAAGCATGTTTGAGAAAAATATCTACTTTTTTCAGATATGCTGATACTGCGTCAAATATTCCTCTGGTCTTTGTTTTAAGTACTGGCTCAGACCCATTTGGAGCTTTTCAGAAATTTGCTACAGAAATGGGTTTTCGAGAACGTCTCAATTCAATCTCTTTGGGACAAGGACAGGGGCCAGTTGCTGAAAAGATGATTAATAATGCAAAACCAAAAGGAGACTGGATATTCTTACAGGTATTCAGAGGTTCCCAAAACAAGGGATCTTTGGCCTAAGCTTGAGCGATTGCCTTTGTTTAAATACAGAATATTTTTTTTAACTAAAATAAAATTCTTGTCCTGACTTGTGAGTTGGATTCACTGAAACCCTTATGTTAGGTTTTGGTATACTGTTTGATTAAAACTATTTTTCTTTCTCAGAACTGTCATTTGGCTGCATCATGGATGCTGAGCTTAGAGTTAATAGTAGCAAACCTGTCAAGTGAACATGGGGCACCTCATCCCGACTTTAGACTCTATTTAAGTTCCATGCCAACACCCAAGTTTCCGGTATCAGTGTTGCAGAATTCAGTGAAAGTAACAAATGAGCCACCGAAAGGATTAAAAGCAAACGTAAAACGAGCTCTTATCGAAATGGAAGAAGATTTCTTCGAAAATCATGGTGATAAGGATATTTTAAAATTAATTGTTACACTTAGCCACATAAGTACCCTTTATAAATTTTATTATTATTTCGCCTTATTACAGTACTTGGGCAAGATTGGCGGACTATGCTTTTTGGTATTTGTATGTTTCATGCAATTATTCAAGAACGTAAAAAGTTTGGCCCGTTGGGATGGAATATTACATATGAATTCAATAACAGTGACAGAGAATGTGCTATGATGAATTTGCAAATGTTCTGCGAAGATGGGCATATACCTTGGGATGCTTTAGAATACATTACAAGTGAGGATTTTCTATAATTTATTATAAAATTCATATAATTTGTTAAACCAAAAGTCAGTTAAAGTTATACACCATATACGTTTTACTTACAGGCTCTATAACTTATGGTGGTCGAGTGACAGACATGTGGGATCAACGGTGTTTAACTACTATATTGAAACGGTTTTTCTCACCACCCACTTTAGAAGAAGGCTACGCTTATTCTCAGTCTAGAAAATATTATTGCCCAAGAGCTGAGAAACTAGAAGTAGTCAGAGAGTATATTGAAACTTTGCCGGTCATTGAAAGCCCTGAAGTATTTGGAATGCACGATAATGCTAATATTGCTTTTGAAGTAAATTGTTCTTAATTTTCTTAACTTTTTAAAATTTAAACAGCCTTATTTTATTTTAATATCGCAATTTTTTTGACACAGAATAAGGAGACAAATACGCTTATTCAAACAATAGTCGATGTCCAACCACGGTCTGGTGGTGGCGGTGGCGGCGATACACCGGACCAGATAGTATGGCGCATTTGCGACCAGACACGGGTAGTGGTTGCTACTAAAATTGACAGGTCACAAATAAATCCCGATCTAATGATACTTGACGATATGGGACAGTTAAATTCATTAACTACTGTATTGTTACATGAAACTGATCGATTTAACACTTTACTTGGACTTATTCATTCATCACTGAATGAACTTCAAAAGGCTATAAAGGTTGGTATTTTATAGTCCGCCGCGCCGGCACAAAGGCTCATTTTCAATCTACCCTACCGTATATTAAGACGAGACCACATTGGCAAGATTAGCCATTAGTTTGGTGTTATCAAATATCGTCGTCTGGGTTGCGCGAAGTAGGAAGCTTCTGGGAGATATGCCATCCTGAACATATGGCCATACAATGATCTCCGATCGCAAAAAATAATCGATCGCATCTATATGCGATTGATTATATAACTCCTGTTAGAGGTAGTAGAATAAAAAAAAAACATTAGCACAATAGTGTGGTCCAGCCTTACTATTGCAATAAAAACCTGCACCACGTTGCGGAAAACTAATGAACTGAACAAATATTTGATTTGATTCTTTTAGGGCATTGTCGTCATGTCTGAAGCTTTTGAAGAAGTTTTTACTGCTTTTCTGAATAACAGAGTTCCGGCAATGTGGCATAAGAAAGGCTACAACTCTTTGAAATCGTTAGGTAGCTGGATACATGACCTCACATTAAGAGTTGATTTCATGGAGGTAATTATTATTTTAATATATTCTAATAACTATGCCAAAAGTAGACGATTTAAAATTATTTTCAGGAATTTTGAGTATTGACTATAGATTTGATATGTTGTTATTATAAATAATCTTTAAATTAGTTCCCACTTTTGTAAATTAAGAAAAAGGACATGGTTGAAGAATACTCAAAATAAAACGTACTGTTTTTTGCATTGCAGAAATGGCTAGTAGAGGGCAAACAGCCAAGCAGTTGGGTGTCTGGCTTATTTTTTCCTCAGGGACTGTTAACGGGATCTCTTCAATCGTACGCTCGACGCTATCGTGTACCAATTGATGCGCTTATGTTTGATTTTCATCCTTTTCGTACCTACTTATATCAAGACGACATTTACAAAGCAAACAAAAAAAAGAAGGTGAGTTAGACTTTTTCGATTAAAAGATTGATGTAGATAACGATTCCGTTTTCTCGTCAATATTTTCTCATCCCTATTTACTAGTGCAAACATATTTTTTTCACGCCAAAAGAACACTGTGTGCACTCCAGCAGACCAATCGCTAAGACATCGATCACCACAGTATGTATACATTTTTACCATGTAAAATAGGTAATTTGTTTTAAAGTTTAATTTTATTATTTTCTATTATGATTCAAATATTCTGTAAGGTGATCAATGACTCAGCGATTAGCCTGCTTGAGTGCAACCACCATAGAGAAAGATAAATATACCAAGCACCCACTGTTTTTTTTATAAACTTCAGTGTGAGTGAGGCGACGACTACACGCATGACATCATTCATCAGTATTTAACCAGGCGCTTATTTAATAAAATATTATGAAACAAGGCCTATTCACTATAGGGTAGAATTTATGTTGCCAACCGTACACTGAAGTTAACTTTTATTATTTTAAATAATTTTATTGGTTTTCTATTATTATTTATACTTATTTGTGGCACAGGAGGAAAGCGTAAACATTTACGGAGAGCTGACGGTGCCAGAGGACGGGGTGAACATCCACGGTCTCTTCATAGACGCTGGGCGGTGGGACACGCAGGCTAATTGTCTTGTGGACGCTCTGCCAGGTAGATTTGCAAAGCCTCAACCGTCCTCACCGTACTACTGTGTTTAGGATACGGTATCAGGCATAGCATACTACAACTATAGACTAAAGGTCTTGGCACACTATAACGGCACCGCAACAGCACCGCTCCAACCCAGCAATTAACTTGTCATTCAAATTAGAGCATTAAATCATGTGTCGTAAAATTTATTTCATAATGTCAACAAGAAAAAGCCAATGGCGGGGCGACATTACAAAAGCCTGTTGATTTCGGCCAGGTACATGGACGAGACGCTCTGGTTTTTGGAGTAAATTTTTTTACTCCAAAAGCCAGAGCGTTTCGGCCAAGTACCTGACCGAAATCAACAGGTTATTGGAGCAATTTTTTTGAAAAAGTGGGACTACAAAAGCCTGTGGAACTCGGCCAGCTACTTAGACGAAACAGGCTTTTTAAGTTGGAACAAACTTTATATTTACACTTCTACAGCCATGGTATCCTCTATAAAGGATTTTGACTTTAATCTTGTACTTGACCTTGTATCTGACCTTATATCTGACCTTGAATCTAACCTTGTATCTGACCTTGTACCTGACCGTGTACCTGACCTTGTACCTGACTTTGTATTTGACCTTCTTTGTACTTGACCTTGTACTTCCCCCTTACTCTCCCCTCCCCCTATCCCTCAATCTCCCCTTCCCCTCTCCTTCTCCCCATTCACAGTTTTGACAGTTTTGTATAACCTGTCGTGCTGCTGACTGTACCCACATACGTAGTTAAAAGACATGAAAGCGTAACAAACAACGCGCGACCGGCGGGCTGATTATCTAATTAAAAACCACCTAGCGACTGGTTGCAGTTCACAGATGATCGTGATCCATTGCTACTTTTTTTTGGGTTAAAAAAAACATACCAAAGAAAAGTGGCAATGTATGTCAAATTTAACCGGTCGCTAAATAGTTTCTTTTTAGATAATCAGGGTGCCGGCCGAATCACTCTGGGCCTTAAAGTAATTTGCTCCAACTTAAAAAGCCTGTTGATTTCGTCCAAGTAGCTGGCCGAGTAAAACAGGCTTTTGTAGTCCCACTTTTTCAAAAAAATTACTCCAATAACCTGTTGATTTCGGCCAGGTACTTGGCCGAAATCAACAGGCTTTTGTAGTAAAAATTTTTACTACAAAAGCCAGAGTGTTTCGTCCAGGTACCTGGCCCAAATCAACAGGCTTTTGTAGTATCGCAATGGCGGGCAGTCAGCATGCTTACCGCTACCATACAACTCGACTAGCAGGCAGCTCGCTGCAAACGAGCGGACCGCACGCTTATCGCGCGTCGACCGCGTGCTAGCTAACTGCTCGCTGAATCCGAGTCGCCAGCGAGCGAAACAACGTCGTATGCAAAATAGCTTGAACTCGCGGCCGGCGCGCGAACTGCGAGCTTGCACCTTCCGCGCGCTTGCAGCACGCCAACGGCGTGCTTACGGCTAGCCGTAGCCTAAATTCGAGGTGACGCGCCGTGCTGTAGCTGTGCAATTGCGGTGCCGGTATAGTGTGCCATGACCTTAAAGCCCGATTCACACATATCAGTGAAGTCACAGTTCCGGCACAGTACCGCCACTGTGACACGCGTTCACGCCTGTCAGTGTCAGCGACGAGACATGCTCTCAGTGTCAGTGAACGCGTGTTCATAGGCGAACCCTACACACATGGTTAATTAATACGAAGATCCTCTTCTGACAAACAGGGCAAATGAACCCGCCTTTGCCAGTGATCTGGTTCGAGCCAGTGCTGGAGCTCCCGAAGCCGGACCCTCGGTACGAGGCGCCCCTGTACAAGACTTCCGAGCGCGCCGGCACGCTCTCCACCACGGGCCACAGCACCAACTTCGTGCTCCCCGTGCTGCTGCCCACCAACCAAACTCCAGACTACTGGATCATACGCGGCACAGCACTACTTACGCAGATCACGGATTAAATCCGCCCGCATACAGACGGAATCCTGATTCGGAATTAGGAAAATAACGCATGTGTGTGGTAGGTAGGTCTGCAGCCTGATTATCTAATTAAAAATCAACTAGCGACCGGTCAAAATTTCGGAATCGTCGCTGTCAAACTCAATTTCGTACCACCGATCGAGTTTCTACGAGTGCTGCCTCCAACGGACAACTAAAGAACTAAAATATACGAGCACTTGCAAGGAAATGCTCCGAAATTGGTATTATCTAACTCAGAAACCGCGACGCGACCGCGACGATTTCGCGATTTCTTCTGTCAAACAGAAACCAGACAAAACGTAATTTCTGATTGGTTTTCGTTAAATTCTTAGCCTTGCCTTTAACCAAAATTAAATAAAATTGCTACAATGTAAAACAAAAGGCCTGTCCTTTAATACCTACACGGAATTTGCAATTTTGAAGACGAAAAAATGTAAACAAAATTCGAAGCGAAAACAAAAAGGTTATGTTCACAGAGCACATATGGTCAGACACATACACAGTCACAGACTACTTTCGGTAAAAAGACTTTTCAGTCGCTCCCACCGGTTGCCAGTGGCGCTAGTTTCTATGGAGATCTTCACGAGCATAAACTAAATCAGAGATCGCATACATAATACCAAACCAGTGACTCGGTCGCGCGATGATTTCGAAATAATTCAGGAATCGAGATCGGTCGCTCATTTTAGATAATCAGCCTGCCGGAATCATTCCGATTCGGAATTCCGTTTTGTAGTGTGTGTAAGCGTCTTCGCTGTTGTTGAAGATCGTCAGTTTTAACTGACTCAGAAAATTGGGGAGTTTATGATATAGCGCTATTTGTGTTCATGGTAATATTGTTTATCTTTTGTATTTAACGAATGTATCGAACTGATACTGTAATGTAGATAGTTTGGAGAATCATGTGATTATATTCGTTGGAAACAGTAGTTACTTGTGCTTGAATATATTTTCTAATTAAATAGGTACTGCAAATAATTTAATTGCTTTAAAGTTAATTTGTTATAATATACAACATTGATAGTGATCAGCTGTAACTTCACTTGAGAATGTATAGCAAAGAGTAAGATTTTACAGATTAAATAATACGTCATTGTGTACCGCAGGCGCTTTGAAGTTGGTCACTTCTGTTGTAGATAGTTAAAAAAAATGCATGGTACGTTTTTCTTTGGGGTGGGGCCGACTGTTCTCTCTCCTAAAGCCTGTAAAAAACTTATATTTGTATTAGGCAAGTTAATATTAAAGAGGATGAGAAGTAGGTACCTGCAGTCAAGTGCACAGTCATAGTGAATTTATTCATGGTTTGAGATGCGGGATTTATCGGAAAAGCAATTCAATTGCACGGCCTTAGAACTTTGGTTACTTTGCAGTTGGCTACATTTTTTAACCTTTAGGGGGGGCGGCTGATTGGCGACGCCCTTGAAGACAGTGAATCGGATACAGTAAAAATACCGATCCGTTTTACAGGTTTGTTTTATCTGGTAGGTAGTGGTAGTTATACGTTCGGCGGCGATGGCGTATGTAGTTGTATGATCGTGTTCACACACAAAATATGCCGGATCCAGTAAACACACATGATTTTGTTACTTTATCCAGTAGCGACGGATTCGTTATTGAAACGAAGCGAGCGTCCGGATAAAAAGTACCTACCTACTAAGAAAAGTCAAACTGCATTGTGGACTGAATCCGCACCCGCATCCGCGTAAGACACCGCAATAACTCGGTATATAATTATACTTATTCTTCATTTATTAGTAAGACAGTGGGTATGATCACTACCACTATCACGACCTATCACCTCACCATGTTTTAATATTGTTTAATGTTTTATTTGAGAATCTATTTTAGTTTAATAATTTAGACATTTGTACTTTTGACAGTAGTAGTATTTTGTATGTGATTATTATTCAATAAACTTTTAATGGCAATGAGTCCGTTCATTTTTATTTTGTTATTCGCTCGACGACCGCCACCGCCGCCATGGTCGAGTATAGTCGAGTAGCTGTGAATGTAAAGATGGCGGGATACCGCCTGGTTTTTTAAATATTTCGTGGATATAGGTGGTGCATATGTATATGTTGCGGCTAATACCCGAAGTGTGGCTAAACCTAGTTCTAGCCGGCTAAAACTAGGTGTAGCCGATAGCTGTTGGCTAAAACTAGGTGTAACCGATCTGCTTTACTCCTGTAGGTCCCGGGTTAGGTTAGAAATTTAAGGCGAGCGCGAAGCGCAGCGGAGCGTGAGCCTTAAATTTTGAGGTTATTTTTTTTAACAGACAACAGAAAAAACTTTCTTTATATCCCATGCTGCACCTGGTTTTAGCCGGCTACACCTATTATTAGCCGCGAGCAAATCGGCTACACCTAGTTTTAGCCAACAGCTAGCGGCTACACCTAGTTTTAGCCGGCTAAAACTAGGTTTAGCCGCACTTCGGGTATTAGCCGTAACATATATACCTTTTTGGTGCATACGTTCAAAAAATTCTGCCATTAATAGTTTCAAAGATATTTAGCATTGCTGGTTGTCCCGCCATCTTGATATCAAAATGGCGGCATAACCACCGAAGCGAAGGTGGATATTCGGAAGCTCATGTCCATCTATCCACCCTGAACGGGGTGGTAATTGAAATAATATCTTACTTCCGATTTTCCGCGCCGTGTAGTCAAACATCTACATTTAGTTAAGGTTTTAAAATGCGTGTAAAAAACGCTATGTCCTTCTTTATTACGTCTACTGCAGCACAGAAATTTTGAAAACGATTGCAATTTACGTTAAAAGAGACGAATTTGTCCAGAGGCCGTATTACAAGCTCTTAAATCCTGCCAGGTTTATAAATTGCTGTAGTGACATCTCTTTCTCGTCGTATAGCAAATAAAAGAGATAGATTGATAGCCATTCTACGGCCCCAGGATCCACAATTATCTACTCAATAATGAAATTAGTGTTGGTCATTTCCTGGTCATAGGTAGATAATTTTATTCCACTGTCGACTATATTTGGGATAAATAGTCACAAGAACATCAGATGTGAATTCCGATTATCCACCCCGTTCAGGGGCTTACCATCAGCAAATAAGAAACCGTTCAGTCCAATAGCAGGCCTTAAACAGGACTGCTTAAGGCCTGCTTTTGAACTAGCCTTTGATGTCATAGTACCTACGAAAAAGTAGGGCAGTTCAATATAAGTCCTGCTATGAGAGCTCATAGTAAGGCTCAGGGTGGATAATTGGAAATGTGTTTCCGAATATCTACCTTAGGGTGGATAAGCAAAAAACTTTCCACACAGACGAAGTCGCGGGCGGCCGCTAGTCTTATTTAATACCATTGAAGTTTTTAACTGTAAATCAATTTTGATCGTTTTCATTTGAAGTATTTATATCTGTTACGGCTAATAACCGAATTTCTACAAGATGTAACACAAAACGCAAAAATAAATTAACAGGCAAGATTTCAACAACTTTAAAATAATTCAGCGCTACCGGCACCCTGATTATCTAAAAAGAAACTATTTAGCGACCGGTTGCATTTGACATACATTGCCACTTTTCTTTGGTATGTTTTTTTAACCCAAAAACGATCATCTGTGAACTGCAACCAGTCGCTAGGTGGTTTTTAATTAGATAATCAGCCCGCGGACTATACTGATCGCGACCGACGCCTATTCAAATTATATCCATTCCTTTTTTCGTTAAATGGCAGAAGACTAAGGTAAATCAGGAAGGTTAGTTATTGATACCAAGAATTTTTTATTTGAAACTGATTTATTTATTTATTTAAATGGTTAAACTTCGTATTTCGAACAATGTCAGAAAACACAATTACGAATTTATTGGAGGACATGGAAAGAAAATTTCATAGACTGTGAGTTCTGTGTGGAGGCGACGCGCGCGGTCGCGTCGATTATAATTATATAGACTACACTAAGTAACGGCGGGCGGTGCAGGGCCCACTTGACACGACACCACTACTGTTTACTGTGATGTGACGACACGCCGTACGCTCACTCGCCCGGGCCAACATTCACACACATTTAATGACTTCCGAGACCTGCTTCAACGGGCCCTAAATTATATAAATAAAGTTTAATTATAAACAGCATGCATCTAAATAATAATTACATTGGTGTCTCCACACAGACCTACATAATACATAACACTATTTATTATTACATGTGAAAGTGAATGAATATCACAGTACTTAATTCTGTCAATTTACACAGGTTGATGTCCAATTTCAGCATTTAAATTGTTAGCCTTAATATATAAAAAAAAAAACAATACCTAGACCGGAGCTGGTTTAACTAACTACTCATTCGCTAATATTACTTCCTTGGCTTCTTTCGTGTTGAACTCTTAAAATCAGCAAGCCTGAAAAATATTGTGATTCATAATAATTAAGCTTATATGATTTTTTTAATAAAATCAACTAATGTAACTACATGAATTTGTGGTTACTATAATAATAATAATATTAAAAATACCTGTTCTTTACAAAGTTTACACAATGATTGGTCAAAATGAAAGTGTGCTATGTACCTATGACCTATGCGAGAGGTCATTCAAGAGGTGCGCGACCGAAATATGCAGTCACCACCGATATAACTCACGCAGCAAGTTAAGAACGCTCGGCAAATGCGGAGGCCCATGCGCACTAGTAATGTTATTAAGAGGCATATTACATATTGACTGTGATTTTTGCGTAAAATGGCCAATTTTGGCGTTCTCGATCTCAGAAACAAAAATACATTAATACTTTTGACTTATTGAATGGTGCAGAATAGCTATTGGAATAGATCATAGCGGCCTCGCTTTTTTGAAAATTTGTTTAACTTTATAATTAAACCCGAAATTGCAGAGAAAGATTTTCATAAAATGCGCGAAGGCACTTTTTTGAGCTCATGGATTGAACAACTGTGCTAAACAATTGAAATAAAAACAATTGAATGTTATCTCTTACATAGTCGAATAGTTCATAGCGGCCTCGGAATTTTGAAATTATGTATGGAATATGTGAAAAAAAATCCCAATCAAAAACCATAAAACTACTAAAAAAGCTCAGAATTAACTGTGGATTTCTCCTAGATACATTATTATTATTACGTAAAAATTATATCATAATAATCTTTACTTCATAACTAAATCAAATTTCATACTTTTATTTGTTGTTTGTACTTGTTTGTCTTTCTGTGTATGTTCAAAGTTGACTCTAAGGAATCGTTCACCAACTTTCATTTTCCTTTCTAACCCTTTAACTTTCCAGTGAATCATCATATTACTTTTTGTCGCGGACACATATAAATGTATTTAGTAGACCCAAAGGTTTCTCTAGGTTGTAACGCTAAAATCCGTCAAAATCGAAATTTCGACGAAAAAATGTGATAGGGCCCTTAAAATAATACTGCGCATACCCCCTCCACACTGCCGAGCGTTCTCAACTCGCGCCGCGCGAGGTACACGAATTACACGATACGATGAATCTCCTTTAGTGTCTGTCGGTCAGTGGTGCCAGTAGGCTGTTCCGAATAGAACTGAACTTGCAACGAAAAACAATCTTCTGATGCCTGCTACTATATCCAACTACATTCAGAATTACTGGGCGTGCACAAGCTAAACATTTGGAAAATATAGCCTCCATTCTTATCACACGGTTAAAACAAATTCTTAAATTCCAATAAGCTAAATTTTAAATTGTTATCGATTAATAATTACATAAAAACATGGTCGAGTCAACTAACAACCGAACGATTACTGACACTGAAAGGATTAGCTTTATGATAGAACTATATGAAAACGAAATGTCAATGAAATTATTATTTAATAATTTAAATTTTTAAATACATTACAAAACACTGTACCCTTACAACTGACCAATGAAAAGATCACTATAAACCATCTTGTCATCGCTGAATATAAACACATAGGAAACATCAAAGTGGATGCGCGGTGGGCGCGTGCGGCGCAGGCCACCGCGCGGCGGGCGCACGTTGCTGCAACCGCACGTTCGTGCTCGCCTCGCCACTCGCGCAACTCACTCGACGAAACGATTTTAGACAATCGCACGCGACCACAGAGTACATTTTTCGCCTTAAGAGCCGCACGTGCACTCGCGTCCGAAATGTCGCTATCGCAACGCAAGCGCGCGAGCGAGGAGGCGAATAGCGATTTTATTGTACACGTGCGATCTCGCTATTTGCCTCGCCACTCGCGCGAATGTGTAATTGCGGCATAATGATACTGAGCTGTGTAGTTCGCGATGCGGTCAACACATACGCTCGCCCGCCCGCTAGCGGTGTGGCCTGCGCAAAGGTTTCGCCGAGATGCGCGACCGCGTTTCGCTACTATCAACTTATTTATCTACAACGATCAAATTATTAATCATAATTTCGTCAGAAAATACTCGGAATTAAATTGACCTCGGAATCGAATCAAGGCGAATTGCACGAGGGTGAAAGCTTAAAGTTTAACATCAAATCACACAACACAATAGTAATCATTCGATCTAAATTACACAGAAAAAGAACGGAATGAACAATGTTTAGCATTGATGTATGTAGTGCCGGCGCGGCGCGGCGCGGCGGAAGGCGCGACGCAGCGCGCGGCTAGTCGTCCGACATGAACGAGTTCTGCGACTTGAGCTCCTCCAGCCGCGAGATCTGCTGCCGCAGGTACATTATCCTGTGGGACACGCCGCAATGTTCACAACTGGCTCACACATACCATGCATCTTGTACCAACTAACTTCAAAGCCCCTTATAGTTGCTCTTTATACTACGCATAGCTTACGGCCAAATACTGAACATGAATATAAAATGAACCAAAATAGAAATCTATTCGTGTCCATAGCATTTCAGTATTCGGCCGACAGAGTTGACGGGGTTTTCCTCGTAGTCAAACCAAAGTCATAGTTTAATTATCATCTGCCTGTATAGTAGTTCAGGAAATGAACGCTCAAAAAAAGGTATAGAGGGAAAGGCGTGGAACACAATTTTTGACTTCGTAACTTTCTTTGGACCTGTTAGGAGGTAAACATATCAAAAGTCGTACCCCCCCGCCCGTAGCCCCTATGCCGGGGGGGAAGGGGGGGTTTGGTCCCATTTTTCGGTTTTTCACATATATCTCGAAAACTATACATTCCAGCGACTTGAGTTTTTTCACAAAATAAAAGCTGGTTAAATTTGCTACATGTTTAATTCAGTTTTTTTTTTGATATCTTGTATTGTTTTCGAGATATTCACTATTAAAAGTCTGTAATTTTATCTTAATATATAAAAGAAGAAACTGATTGGTGACTGGCATATCAACGCACAGCCCAAACCGCTGGGTCTAGAGACTCCAAATTTGGCACATAGGTTCCTTATGAGGTCTAGGGATGCACTAAGAAAGGATTTTTCAAAACTCACCCCCTAAAGGGTGAAACGGGGGCCCAAAGTTTGAATGAAAGTCCGTCTGTTTCGAAGCTAGAATCTTCAAATTTTGTGTTTAGGCTGACGATAAAAAATCAAAATATACGTGTCCCAGCGTTTTTGAAAATTCTACTCCCGAAGGGGTGAAAAGGGGGATGAAGTTGTGTATACAAAATCCTTAATTTTCGAAGTAAAATTAGCTAAATTTATAATTTTGGCATGTGGATGCAAATCTAACTCGACGTATGAGTATTTCTCAAAAAATTTGTACCATACGAAAATGTTGTAACTAAATAAAAAATGCAACGAAATGGTTACCTGTAACGCAATGGTACCTACAACGAAAATGTAAGCATGTAACGAAATTGTTATTGTTAAGCATATTTTACATTTTCCTACTAAAATATTTGAATGTTATGTGTAATATGTATGCTTAAACATGTCATTCGCGATAGTACATACTTTTTTAAATGTTTAAAACGATACATACAACTGACAAAGATTTCAATATTTAAAAATTATTGCGAAATAAAACCACATTTTTCTGTACATTTGTATAGTGTACAACTAGCTTAATTTGAAATGTAACTAAACTGTGTAAAAAATATTTTCGTAACGTAACGAAACGTAACTAAATTTTTTTACAAAAATATCCTCAAAATTAATTTGAGTAGTCAAAACGCATTTTATCGCAAGAAACCAAAATAATTATTAAAGCTTATTATTTTATCTACAACGTATTTGAATAAGGGTTGCGTATGTATTGTATTTAACGAAGAAATGGTCATGTAATCCAGTATAACTAAATTGTATCAACGGAGCTTAGACACTTATGTGCAGAAAAAATGACAAATAAACTACGCCATGACAGTTTTGTAACAGCCAATCAGAGACTTCTCAGTGTTGCCAATAGTAAGTATTATAGATGCGTTCCGAAACTCTTCTAAATTCGTGGTTGTCGTATAACGAACCTGCTCGTAACGAAACTGCAATTTTTTGCGACAGAGAATAAAATAATTTTGTTTTATTTCTTTTATATGGAGAGATATGTAATTAAAACATATTTTAAATAAAAGAAGAAATCTTGAACAGTATAAGTCAAACATGACAAAAAAGACTTTACTTTTGAAAATTTTATACTTGATTCAAATATTCTTAAGTACTTGCGACATTGTAATTTTTCTATGGAGAACACAAAACCTAGTTTGGTATTTCACAAAAAAAAAAATATTAAATACAACGTGCGTAGTTCGAGATAGTTTATCAAGAAGGTTTATATTTTAGTCTATGCAAAATGCAATTTTCTGTAAAGATATGACAAACTTTTATTGAGTTACAATAATTTTCAGTTTGAGACATTATTTTTGAGGCAGAGGTACATTTTTGCTGAGAAATACTTATATCGTTATTGTTAGTATTTCAACCATTATGGGGATGAAATGGGGGCAAATCATCATCAATAAAAAATATTAATAAATAAATAATAATAATAATAATAAATAAATATAATAATAATAATAATAATTATAATAAGATATCGAAAAATTTTACATTATAAATCTTGTCATTACACATTAAACAGTAAATAAATGACAAAATATATTTTTGAATTTGCTGTGCATTCGCATAAATAAGCAGCTTTGCAGTTAACAACAGCTCAAAATAGTAGGGATTTGCCATACTGGATGCGTTCTGTGGTCTGGTCAACCCATACATTGCGTTCACCCGCAGAACACATCTAGTGTGGCAAATCCTTAAATGGTGTGATGGTGTATTGAGGGACAGCTTACTTTTGTTCCTGTAGGGTGGCCTGTATCTCGGTGTGGCGGACCAGCGAGCGCGAGCACTTGAGCTCGGCCGACACCCGCGTGCACTGCAGGCAGCCCAGCTGGTACGCTTCTTCGGTGAACTTGTTGGCCTGCAAAGCAAATACCTTTATAATAATCTTTTATTTATCGGTACTATATGAAATCTTTTGCCGCGTCTACATATTTCAAGAGTTATTGTGAGAAGTTGGCATTGTCATTTGAGAAATTAACAGTGTGCAAAGTTGTTTTGCGAGAAATTGACATTTTGCGAAGTTGTCATTCTGAGATGTGAGTGGCTATTGGAGGCGTTTAGTTGGAGGTTTGTTTATGTTACCTGTGACGCTGTATATCGTGTAAACGCCCAAAGGGGTCTCAAGTATGTCCACGGGACAATCGCCGGTAACTGTCTGTTTGTATACAGATTACAGATGACCAGCTGTTAGCTCATTGGAGGTATTTAGTTGGTGGTGAGGTTTGTGTATGTTAGTGGTGTCATAGAATAGATATAAGTAGTACGTACAGAAACTAGACTCTCCGCCTAACCCTATAAAGCCGGATCGTCGTTTAGTCGTGTTTGTCAACTGTGAAGTTATTTATGCGTCTAACTTTTTAGTCGTGTTGTCAACTTATTTTGATACACAAACTGTACGGTAGCTTTAGACTTAAGACGAAAATATACTATTGTGTTGTGTCGTGTCGCGACACGGTACGTATCGGTTTCATACATTTAGTATGATTAGAAACACATTCAAAATTCAAATTCAAAATTATTTATTTGTGTCTAAAAATTTTAACAGTGTGTCGTGTCAACACAACCGAATAATGTATTTCTGACCATACTATATGTATGAAACCGATACGTACCGTGTCGCGACACGACACAACACAATAGTATATTTCCGTCTTAACACATACAGTTGCGCGTGAACAAAAACGTCATTTGACGTCATCTGTTTATAATGGGGTGTATGGAGTGTCCAGCCAGGATGTGCTTGCACACAGTTGCGCGTGCACAAAAACGTCGTCATCTGTTTATAATGGGACGGGTGTCCGGGCGTGGTGGTGTGTCGTGATAGTGACGTGCCTGCTTCTCAAGTATGTCGGCGGGCCAGCCGGTGACGTGCGCCGTGAGGTCCGCGCGCATGTAGTTGACCAGCGAGGGCGTCAGCATCGGCGGCGCGTGGTGCAGGGCGCCGCCCACCACCGACGAATAGCTGCCCAAGCATTCCACTGAAACAACACACACGTTTGTTAGGTCTCTACCCGCTAGAGATGGGCAAAGGACCGGGTTTAAAACCGACCACCGGCTTTAAACTGTCTGTTTGTTCGCTTGCCACATCTAGTCACTGCTGATCTATGTATTGTTTATGCATTGACGAGAACGTAGTCTTGTTTGCCCTGTCATGACGGTACGTGCGTACGATACGTTGACTACCCCGCGATGTTGAATTATTGGTATTGTGATCTGTATCAATAAATTTCTGTGTTTTAAATTGTTTGTGCAACAAAATAATGAAACTTTTTTTTGTAAGTATTACTAAAATTTATGTTTCTCATTTAAGTGAATGTGTAATTCTTTTAGGAAATAAATCTTTAACCACAAACCCAATAAAAACCCACACTTTTTACAGTTTTCTTTGTCTATTGATATGTCAAGTGTGACGTTACTATACACCGTCATTTTGTAGTCATTTTAATTAACTTAAGGGAGTGCTCTACTAATGAAAATAATCATTTTTGCCAAAGAAACATGGGTCAAAAAACGACAAAAATTTTGGACTTTCCCATACAAATACAATGTTTTAGCTGTCTAGTTAGTATGGGAGGACCAAAATTTTTTGTCGTTTTTTGACCCATGTTTCTTGGGAAAAAATGTTTAGTTTCATTGGTACAACACACCCTTAAGTTAATTAAAACGACTACAAAATGACGGTGTAGAAAAGATTTCTTGTTAAATCAATACTCAAAAATATTTAAAGGCCAAAACAAGATTTCTAATGATTAATGAATGAACAAAATGGTCTATGGGCGTTAACTGGGTTTAAACCCAGCAATCGGGTCAAAGTCGGGTTCTTTGCCCATCTCTACTACCCATTACACCGTACCATTCTATGATCGTGCTAGTGGATCAAGCAAAAAAATATTCTTTATATATTGAAAAGTATGACACTATTCCCACTAGACCGTTCCGTCCCCGGCCATGCACTTGTCATACTTTTCAATACAAAGAATATGTTTTTGCCAGACACGTTCCTAGCACGGCCATGGTATGCTACGGCGTAGTGGGCAGATACCTTAAACCTTCAAACTCATACAGTTACCATCAGATATATCATAGCAGACAAGGTGACTAAATATTTCTGAACAACTTAAAATGTCAATAAGTTCCATACACTAGAAGTTAACAATAATATTTGAACATATTAAAAACTAGTGGCCGCCCGCGGTTTTACTCGCGTGGTTTCCGTTTCCGTGGGAATATCGGGATACAAAGTATCCTATGTTTTGATCCAGACTATTTACTATAAGTGTGCCAAATTTCAACCAAATCCGTTCAGTAGTTTTTGCGTGATTGAGGAACAAACATCCAAACCCACAAACTTTCACATTTATAATATTAGTAGGATATCTGAGCAGATGTTTATCAATAATTTCTATACACACAACTATTTCTTTGGTTTTTGGGTGATGTGTATAAAAATTGTTGACATGCATTTGCCCAGATATTAAAGAAGTTCATGTTCAGATATTGTTGGTAACTTGTAGTGTATGGAAGTTATTGATATTTTAAACTGTGAAGCATTTAGTTACCTCGTCTGCTGAAATATATCTGATGGCGATTTTACAAGCTAGTCAGCACATCATCCGATGTGGCTGGCTCTCTGGAGCGGTTTAAAAAAGAGCATGACCCACGGCACCCCTTACACCACCACGTGCCGGTGACCCAGAGGCTTAAGAGACGCCACAACTTCATCAAGGAAGTTCCTCCTCTGGACGGGGAAGCTAAAGACACCCGATTAAAGCTCTGGAAGGAGAAATACCTCACAGACCCAAATACTGAGCTGACGGAACAACTCCCCCCTGGCCATGATCTACCTTGGGCAACTTGGAAGTCCTTAAACAGACTAAGGACTCAAGTAGGCCGAAGCAGGGAGAACATGCTCAGGTGGGGCTACAGCTCGGAGAGCGCATGTCTGTGTGGTATTTCTCTCCAGACAATGGCACATCTTCTGTCATGCCCTGCGTGTCCAAACACCTGCACACGCGAGGATCTTTACAAGGCCACTGACAATGCGATATCAGTGGCTGAGTTCTGGTCCTCACAAATATAATTATACATATACCGAGTCGACACGTTAAGAAGAAGAAGATCATCCGATATAGCCTTTTACATTATAAGTAATAATGTAATTCCATCCTACTTTTAACTCTATTTACTTGGCAAGGTCACACATATTTTAATAGTTCCAAAAGTGTAACTTCGAATACAAACCTACACTGATCAAAACGATTTGCGAATAATTAAGGTAATTCGAGAACGAGAGAATCTATAATCCCTGCAAATTGCTAATGCGCTGAAACTTTTTCATATTTACATCCACATTCACGTCATCCGCAACAAAAATTACATGTAACAAGAAAATTGTAATGGGTAATTTATTTATGGGTAATGGTAACTTCGTCTGTGTGGCAAGGTTTTTTGCAATCCCTCGGGAACAACACTTTTTTTCGGGATGAGGGGTACCCTATGTCCTTCTATGTACCTTTTAAAAGGTAGGTATATGCAAAATTTCACGATGATCGGTTCAGTAGTTAAGACGTGAAGGCGTAACAAACAAACAAACAAACGGACTTTCGCATTTAAATTATTAGTAAGGATTGAATTATAATTTTTAATATAATAGGGTCTAGGTCAGAAGTGCTCAAACGGTCGATCGCGAGAGGTTTTAAGGTCGATCGCCAAGGATAACCGATTTGACACTTTGCACCCAATGTAGTTTTACTTATGCAATTTTTGTTTTCTTAATAAATATTTGGTGGCTTAAATGGTCAAAATGTCGATCTCTTTGTCATAAATTTTTGCCAGGTCGATCACCCGATTTGCAGGGATAGTATATTTATGAAATGGCACCAAAATTTCTATAGTATTGGACTCACTCTTCCGGGGCAGCGCGGTGTCGAGGTGCAGCGGCGGGGCGTGCGGGTCGATGTTCTCCGAGTGCGTGGGCGTGGGCGGGCCGGCGTCGCGGTGCGGCGTGCCGTCGCCGCTGCCCGCGCCCGCGCACGCGCCCGGCGACGCGCCCGCGCCGCCGCCCGCCACGTTGTTGGCCGCCATCACCACCGGCGCCGCCACGATGCGGGGCAGCGCCGCCGCCAGCAGCGACCCGCTCTGGGATCACATTTCAAGCGATTGGATGTTGTGCTTACACATACAATGCAATGGGGGGATTAAAATAAACTATATCGGGATTTACACCTGTTTATTTTTGAGACTCCGACATTTCGGCGCAGTTGCATGCGCCATGATCACGGAAGAACTGTCGATTGTTGCGTGCGGGTAGATGTTATTGGCAGACGAATCGGTCTACCCTCCGTCTAGTTCTTTTATTACGGTCGATACCGGTACCACTGTCTACAAACTCACTATTCACTCGAATCTGTTCTCGACACACGACACTCACTGTATCTGTACGCTAAACGGCACTTTTTTGATTTTTGGTGTTTTGACACAGACTGACTACTGGATTCCAGACACTCGACAATTTAAACCCATCCTCACGATTGAAATGTTTGTATTTGGTAATTTCAATCGCTTCCCTGACCATTCTTGCTATGTAGTGACATTTTGTTGAGATAATCTGAGGGTTATACAACTCAATCCAGTGATTTGTGTCCAAATAAATTAAATGTTCAGCGATGGCCGATTTTTGCGTATCGTTATAGTTCCGATATAGTTTATTGTAAATAAATTCCGATATAGTTTATTCTAATAACGTTAATAACCATGGAAAGGATCATGCCGGATTCTGGGCCATGATGCGCACTAACCATACATATCTCAAAAAAGAGGAAATAAAAAATGGTTTCATAATAAACAATAAATTATTAAAACTAATGTGGCGTTAAAATGTTATAAATAAAATAGTTTCTCAACATATCAAAATCAAATATCTTGTCAATTTATTGTCTATGTCTTCTCAATATAGAATGTCCCAGAGTTTACCGATACTAACTTGACAGTACTATCTCACTCTTTGGTCAGATTTAGATTATTAATCTGTGTCTTAATCTGTGCTTATTCTTCTGAGCTGTGGTCAGACAGACAGAAGCAATTTTACTCTTTGGATAGAAATTAGTTTACTCTCTCTTTGCTTTTTGATTAAATCATGATTAAATACTCTTTGTTGAAGTGCGCATGAAGTTTGGTTTATTTCAGTTTCAGTGTAGGTATTTTAAAGTGATTTCATTTGTGAAAAATAGTCTTATAAATGTTGAGTTCACAGATTCTTCAGATTTGATCCCCTGATCGGATTGGAGATAGAATTATGTATTATTTCCTCCTACTAAGAACCTAGTATTCAATATCCTAATGAATAATAGTGAGTAAACAAATTCTCCCTTTCTTCCTCACGGACAAACTAAAGTGTGTTACGTCGTGGCCCGGCTACGGTTCCAAAGTTATAAAAATAATAAGGAAACTCATATACCCACAAACATACATGAACCCTGAACACTCTTTGTTTTTTTGGGCAGTCGTGTAATAAATGAATAAGAAAAACCCATTGTTTTTTTCCAACACACCCTATACTTTTGTTTTTTAGTGAATCGATTGTTGATTGATCGTGTAATTATTGTAGGTATGTTTGACATTATTTACCAACTACCTACTTAATCTGTGACAAACTCATGTCATGTCCAAAGGGGTACATAACAAAATATCATATAATATGAAAATGTCAAACAATTATAACTTGAAAACGACTCCTTAAGATTGAGATTTCTCTTTTCTCCCGCATTATATTTTAATGATATTCTTCCCACACAATCACTATAAAATTACTATAGTATTTTGGTAATTTCATCAAAGCGCATCATGGCCTAGCTTGTATAGAAAAATCGGCATAATCCTTTGCTCGCTAGTCACATTCGTTAGAAGCTACACATACCGGTTGATTTGAATTGTCGAGGACCACAACAGGTGGTACAGAATTATTTTCAGTGTTATTCCGTATTGTGGAATTCGTCTCTCTTGCACCATAGGAATTTTCTGAAAGCGGCGTACTTCGATCCGGAGATATGTCCATGTCTTGTAATGACTGGCCATCTGAAAATAAACGATAATATAATTAATATTACCCATAAACGATAAAAAATCTAGAAATGAGATGAAATAAGTGTATTACAGTAAGATTACTTCAATACTTTATCAATATGAACTTGAATTTTACCGTGAATAACCTCTTTTGAGCAGGAAACCACAAAATATATTTTAATGCTAATTATATGGATACCTACGTACGTTCTGGTTATACTTTGATGATGGATGGATTATAAAAATAAGAATACTAAGGTTGGGTGCAAAAAGTTTTGTTTTTAAGTTTTGGCTGTATGAAGATTAACTGTACCTTTGCCGTCGTGCGCCGAGGCCGAATGCTTTGGTCTTGTTCGGTCGAGCGCCTCCTCTTCCCTACTGTGGTTCCAGTACCTCTCCGAAGCACTGTTTGTTCTTTTACTAGTTTTTTCTGTTTCTCTTCTTCCCGATCGGGAACTTGACCTTTTATCACGATCTGAAAATACACCATTTTCTACAAAAGAAATCCTATGGAAATTACTCTACAATTAATTATCGAATGTGTTTGTTTACGAATCCTGAATTTAAAAGTGAGAAAATTCCTTTCAGTCCACAATGTCAAATTCCCAAAATGTCAAGCGGTTTCAAAATGTCAAGTTCCCGAAATGTCAAATCCCGAAATGTCAAGTTCCCTGTTATAATAGGGAGCAAATGATGATGAATAGGATATAAGATTGTTTTTTTTATTGACTTTAAATGTTTACTGAAATATTAGCAACACAACATAAATATTTATTTTCAAATATCTTGCATATTTTCAGCGATATAGAGCATCAAACTTTCTAATGGGGAAGGCAACTGTCAAAATGGCGCTGCGTATGCTTGTTCCACGAGAACTATGAAAACAAAGGACTTTTACTTAAAAAAAATGATTCTTTAGCTTTCCTTTCTTTAAGGTCAATAGGTCTTTTTCGGTAAAAAAAATTACCACAAAATAAATACCTATCTTCCCATAGATTTTGTTTTGAACGTCTACTGTCTTAGGAATAAGCGTACGCAACGACATCTACAATTAGCTTTGCGTTGCCAACCCCATTAGACAAGGAGAGCGCTACCAGCCAGTGACGTCACATGCTAGTAGCGCCATAGTCTCGCCATAGAAAATTTCGTTTTAGAAAGGGATAGCAAGAGTCACAATTAAGTAACTCATAATTCGCTTGTTATACTACAGATTGAATTTCTTTTTTCACATCTGTTATTCAATAATGTTATATTTCTGAATGTCATAATTAAATATAAACATTTCAAAAACAGACAAATACCCTATTGGTAGATTAGATTAATATTATAGTATATGCTGAGTGTAAAGGTAGGTATAGCTATCTAGGTATGTGAAAAATAATGATATGTAATCAAACTATTTTTTATTAGTAATTAAGTAACATAATTTGCATATGTAGTAGGGGGTCATCCATTAATCACGGTAGCCTCGAAAGGGGGGGAGGGGTCGTTGAAAAAATCACGAAGTATCACAAGGGGGGGCAGGGGGTGTAGCGAGATATCACGTGTATTAATTTTTTTCGTTGAACGCGTGATTTTTAACCGAAAACTGCATGTGATTGTTGACTCACCGTTACCAGGACGATTTCCCCGCCCACCGTGTACTGAAAAATGTTAAGATAAAAAAAATCCACGTGATTTAGAGGGGTGGGGGGGGTAAACGTAAACCCTCACCATGCATCACCAGGGGGAGGGGGGGTTAAAAATTGGCCAAAAAAACATCACGTGATTAATGGACGCCCCCTAGGCGCTAATAGCATGTGACGTCACTGGCTGTGGTAGCGCTCTCCTTGTCTAATTAGAAAATTTGATGCACTATATCGCTGAAAATATGCAAGATATTTGAAAATAAATACTTATGTTGTGTTGCTAATATTTCAGTAAACATTTAAAGTCAATAAAAAAATCAGTCAAATACCCTATTCATCATCATTTGCTCCTCTATTATAACAGGGAACTTGACATTTCGGGAACTTGACATTTAGGAAACTTGACATTTAGGAAACTTGACATTTCGGGAACTTGACGTTTTGGGAACTTGACATTTTGAAACCGCTTGACATTTTGGGAATTTGACATTGTGGACTGAAAGGAGAAAATCTCCTAAAACTAAAAACGACAGGTCTACATGCGACTTTTATAGTCTACTTTTCTAGTAAACTACAAGCAACAAAATGAGCTAGATCGAAACGCACTCGTACAGCGTTGGGACTAAACTTAGATTTGCGCGGACGCTGTGTCTCGAGGCGTCGCCCTCACTTAACCTCATACAGTCAGTGGCACGAATCATGAAAATTTTTCGACGGAGTGGGGATAAGTTCGGGTGGGGATTGCGCGGAACGCGTATTTTGGGTATGAAGTATTTTGGGTCTATTGGTCGCTCACAAGAGCACATGCTCTAATATATGCTCTATAATAGCGCGCGCCCCTCTCCCGCCACCCGCGCCCTTCACCGCAACGCATACCCAAAATACGCGTTCCGCGCAATCCCCACCCGATTTCATGATTCGTGCCACTTGACTGTACCCCATGGCCATGTCGACCTGTCGCGTATATATTGATGTAGACTGGCTAGTCAATCAACGAGAAAACGACATTATCCTTTCCAAAGGTCCTTTTCTCGATACTGCTACGAGCAAGATACTGCTTTAATACCGATATCAGGGGGTCTCACTCCGCGTTACAACTCTTATGCCTAGTGCTCGCGCTCGCGGCTCAGTCGAGCCATAGTCGAGGGATATCACCGACCGTGCCTAGACGCGTGCTGTCTGCGGGCGACGAGCGCGCGAACGACACGAACGAGTCAATTCTTAATTCTTTGATACTTTTTACGTAAATCATCCCGAACTTTATACATAACATATTACATAACATTACTCCCAAATAATATCATTTTCACACAAATAACTCAGTACTTTACTAACTACTTAGAAATAATTATGCTCAGCTCACTTTAGGTAGATTAGTAGGTAATTTCATTATAAATATTTATCGGCATAATGGATGTTTTCTAATTAAGGCCAGTACATTCCAAAAACTCTGTCTCTGTCTTTTTCTTTACGTGTGAAGAGTAACTGACGTGACTAACGTGAGAAAAATAACCTCCTCTTTTAATGTTTTCAATGTTTTAGTTGTAATTCTGAGCGAGTGAGTGAGTTTATACTTTTTGAAAAAGTAACCGTTGAATATTCTATTATGTCATTACCTATTTTTCTATATATTTTTTGTGAATAAGAGATTAAACTTTAAGTATTATCCAAAAATATAAAATTAATAAAAAAAAACTTTATCTTTGAAAATTTTCATATTTTTGTAGTGGAGTGAAGATACGAATATCGTATTTTTAACCGTAAAATAATCAAGATCATTTATGAAACTTCAACATATATTTTTATCTGCTCAAAATAAAGGGTATTTGATTGTTTATTGTTGAATCAAAAATAGGCCAAATTCGATAATTTGGAATATACTGGCCTTAATTCTAATATAGCGGTAAGTAGCGAATAGCAACCATAACGATTCACGATTTGTGTCGGTTGAGACAGAGCTACGCGACAGAAAGAGAGGCGCTTCGTAGGTGCTTATAATATTAGGCACGCAGCGCTGTGCAATTAGAAATTGTACTTTATTGCCGTGCAGCGAGAGTAGTATTTTATTTGATTGTCATCGCGCGGGTGGAATTCTGTACGCTAGTACTGTTAAGGTGCGTCCAGATATGTTCTTTTGCCCGTACCGTACATCCGTTCCGATCAGCGTCGCGATCAAAGAACGCTAGTCTGGACGCATGTTCGGAACGGTACGGAGGTACGCCGTTCCGTTCGCCGAACAGGTACGCCCCGATCCACCTCGAATCTCTCGCTCTTTTGCCCGTACCCGTATCTCTCGCTCTTGAGCGTCGCGAACAAAGAACGCTAGTCTGGACGCATGTTCGGAACGGTGCGGAGGTACGCCGTCTCGATCGCCGACAGGTACGCTCCGATCCATCGCGAGTCGGTTTTTTCGCCCCGTTCAAAGGAAAAACGGAACGGAGGAACGGTACGGCGTTAGTCTGGACGTGATCGCGGCGACGCCGACGTTCGGAGGTTGTAGTACAGTAGCCCGTAGTACATTTAAATTACGAAAAAGGTTAGGTACCGTTTGCCGTTGTGATATAGTTATTTATTATGAAATTATAGATACTTTAACCCAAGTTTTACAGATCGCAACTCGCCGTTACCTATATTTGTATATCTCCAAAAATGAGATTTTTTAATTTTCGAAGTTAATCACATGGTTTAGCTATTGTCGTGTTCTACAGCGCTATGTTTGATTGCCACTGATAATAGTTAGACTGTGAAAAGTAGCCATACACAGATTTAAGACCAGATGAAATGGATGGACTTTATCTGGTCTTAAATCTGTGTATGGCTACTTTTCATAGTCTTAATATTATCAGTGGCAATCAAACATAGCGCTGTAGAACACGACAATAGCTAAACCATGTGATTAACCTCGAAAAATAAAAAATAATCATTTTTGGAGATATACAAATATAGGTTACGGCGGGTTGCGATCTGTTAAAGTATCTATAATTTTGTAATAAATAACTATATCACAACGGCAAACGGTAACCTTTTTCGTAATTTAAATTTACTACGGGCTGCTGTACTATTGGATCGGAACGTTGATACGGAACGGAGGTACGGTACGGCGCTAGTCTAGACGTGATCGCGGCGACGTTCGGCGGTTTGATCGGAACGGTGGTACGGAACGGAGGTACGGAACGGGCAAAAGTAGCGTCCAGACTTATTTGATCGGAACGCTGGTACGGAACGGAGGTACGGTACGATCAAAAGAACATATCTGGACGCACCTTTATATACGGCTGAAAAATCAGTGATTTGCTCTAAAAAAGCAAATACAACGCTGAGCTGTGACCTTTTTGCACTACTACAGTACACATACTTAATATTAGTGTGATAATTTTAGGTTTTAGATGCATGATAATTTTTAGTTTCATTGGTTTTATGCACTGTTTTATGTGTGTGTCTGTAGTTATCAAATAAAGATATTATCTATCTATCTATCTATATATTCTGTGCCTATATGCAATTCGATTCTATTATAAAAACTCGCTTAGAATATACCTACGCCTCGTCATAAATTAATATGAATGCCAAAACAAGAGTGAGTCCCATCCACCCCGGTCACAGCGGCGTCACTCACTGTATGTGTGAGCTTGGCGCCAGTCTGGCGGCGGCTACGTCACGTGCGTCACGACTTGTGATAGGGTTGGCTATTAGCATCATTACATATTAACGCAAGAAAATAATAAAACGAAAGTTTGATAAGTAAATTTGTATTGATTTTATATTAATTTAAATGCTAATACATTACAATTATATGGAATGGATCAATAGCTAATATGATTTCTTGATTTGCACCAATGAGGATCAGTAACGATTTTTTTTAATGGCTAATTAGAAAGCTAATGCCACAGTATATATATAAGTTTTTTCAAACAGTAGAGAAGCTAACGTCACTTAGGTCCTTTTGTCATTGCACTCAGACGGATCGCTAGGGTTGGCATTTTCCGGCCGTCTCGTGGAATGCTACGCGCGAACGCTATGGAAACAACTGCGACGCGATGTCACAACCCTGACCGAAGTACTGCGAACTTTGCTTAGAGCTCTAAGAGTGACGTCAGCCGTCAAATTCGAACGTTTCCATGAAGCTCCTATACTGTTTGAAAAACTTATATATGTACTGTACTAATGCCACCATATGATTAACTGTGAAAACATTTTTACGATATCTTTTAAATCTGAGAAGTTATAAGAGCTAAAACACTGATTTTTTGGGGGTCCCTATGACGTCATCGCGATGGACGTGAACCTTATGTCTTACGTGATAAAGCACATATTGCATTGAGCTTGGCATTTCCTTCAAACCCTTTTAACTCAATCATTTCTAAACGGATTTCAAAAATTCTTTCACAAGGTTTCATAGCTATCAATATGTGTTTATATTATATCAATAAAACTATAGGATTCAAACCTGTTACTGATCCTCATTTCAAGGTTTATTTTTCGTTTGCCCGAATTGTAATTTTTATCAAAATTCTCGTATAAACTTCTGCAATTACTTATAAATTTCCAAAATTTCCGCGCGTACAGTTTTTACGGATTACCGCTTTTAAATATTGGTATTAATTCTTTAGAATTATTTAGTTTAATTAATTAATTAATGTGTATTAAATTCTACTATTGCTTTTTCAAAAAGGAGCAGAAAGTCCTTCTTTATTCTTATACATAGTTATTGTAGCTACTTGAATTCAATATCATTTTAAGTAGGTACTTATTTATTTTATTTTTCTGTAGTATAAAGCACTATGCTTCACTCGGAAGAAAGTGCAATTACCACATCACCCGTCAATGTACAAATACTATTAATTTCCACGCATTTCTTGAGTAGATTTCTCATTGATTGCATTGTATTGTACGGAAAGAAAATTACATTGCCTGAATGCTGAATGATTAAAGCCCTCGCATGCGGCTCGACACAATATCACTTTAGTTTGTCGTTCTTGCCTGTAATGTTATGTACCATTGCGCGGTGCGAGTACTAGGCAAGCCTGATAGCGCGTGACTCCGCGGAGGAGATTCCTCGCCCTGGGGCCTTACTATGAGCTCTTATAGCAGGACTTATACTGAATGGCATTACTTTTTCGTACCATGACCTCGATTTAGCAGGCCTGCGGAGGGCCTGCTTTAATACACGCTCTTAAGCCGTTCACCATTTTTTATGTATGGACGAAGCGTACCACGACGCACGGTTTGACAGTTTGGGAGCTGTTTTATAGCGTCTGTAATGTCAAATAAAGCAATTCATAAAAAGTTCCTACGTGATCAGCTTTTTCAAAATTGTTTAGTGTATTTAGATAAGTTTGGTGTGAGAATTTTAAGATTTGTGAATTTCTTTTAATGTTTATTATTTAACAGTGAATTATGTAACTTGATAAAGGCAACGCGACGACTTCCTTGTTGTTGAATATCAGTAAAATAAAAAGAAATGATGAGAGATGATACCCCATAAATAAGTACCTAAATTGCATTACATTTTATGTTATTATGCATAATAATAATCAAATAAAGAAGAAAATGATTTATTTTATATCGATGTAAATAACAAACTAATGGTTTGAAATGATATTGAAAATAAAAAAAACTGAAATAACATAACTTTAATTTGTTTTATTGACTTGCGACATTTTATTAGAGCACGCACCGAGTAAATCGCACTTAAAAATAAATATGAAGTTGTGATACTTTATTTGCAATGTTCTCATTAAAAAAACTAGTAAGTGACCGTTATTTTATTTTTCATCAATTTAGAACGTCGCGGCAGACAGAGATATACTATCCCCGCCAATTGGTAATTCGCAAGAACCTTGTCACATTAACATCCACATCGACGTGATCCTCAACTAAAAATGCCATGAAATAAGAAAATTATCTAATATAATTATTATTTATTGAATTATTATTTTCAGTAAGATAGGGTCTAGGTATATCAAAAATTTACAAATTGTTTTTCGTTTTTGAGGTTAAAAACATGGCCGCCAGGTGCATTACCAATTGGCGGGGATAATAAGCGATAAATTGGGTCAGCAAACAAATATCTGAGTCATCGAACGCCATAAAGTACATTTTAACCATGAAAAGTAAATGAATATTCTAAACAAATTACTTTCAGAGAAAATTACTCAGAGATTTGTCTTACAGAATGCACCTGTTGGAAGCTGGCTGGCTGGTGGGCATAGAGTTGTATTAGTGCGCTTTTGAATATGACTGTGTGTTCTCTTTGGTTTGGCAAACGTCAGGTACTTGAACTAAAAAGATATCTATCTGTAACCGATTATTTGCAAATTACTTATAATTATATTGTATTTGCTTTGAAAGGCGTTTTCATTCATTAGTCCACGCTCACGCAGTTATCAGCACCCATCGATTTGTATAGGCTAGCTCGTTTTCGCATCGTCTACAAAGCATTAGTGATCTGTGACAAAGCATACCAGAGACATACTAACCGTTCACCTTGAGTCAAAACAATCTTTAAGCCGTTCACCTAAAAGACGGTCATGGTACCGATTTAAGCAATTTTGTTTAGGGCCTGCTTCTGAACTGAACGGCTTAAGGATGGTTTCTTATTTGCTGATGGTAAGCCCCCTGATGGCGTCGCGGCACACATAACCGCGAGCACTTTTACAGCACCCATGCGCAAGTGTCGCTTCTTTTTACGTTAGTATATATTTTCTTTGCCCGGTGGCTCTGTGCCGGGACCGGGGCCGATGGGAAAAAAGTTCCATCCGCCCCGGTGAATCGTATCTCGATGTTTAACGATGTCCTAAAGTTAAACGCAATACCGGCGGTATGATAAAAGATCTGTGCCATCCGCCCTTTTAAATAACATTCTGGGGTGGGTGATACTTTGCGAGTGCGATCCTCTCCGTGAAACATCGAGATACGATTCACCGGGGCGGATGGAACTTTTTTTCCCATCGGTCCCGGTACCGGGACAGAGCCACCGGGGTGGATGGGACTCACTCCAAAACAAAAATTTATTGGGCAGAATGTCAACTGTAAAAAAACATATTGTTTTGCTAGTACAAGTAGTTTAGTCCGTTTCAGGCCGTTTTGCCACGTTTTGCCAAGGTATACCTTAGCAAATTTACATACATACAATATTTGATTTTTGAAATAGTTGAATATTTGATTTCTATGACGACCAGAAGAATACAGTTACAATTCTTTGAAATTCATAACAGTTATTGTAAACGACGCGCTAGATTCATGATTGAATCATTTTATTTTTCGCTGATTTATGTAAAAGTGTAGTATGTTTTTGATGAAAAGGGAATGTGGAAACATTCCCTTTAAAAAAATCTTTAAAAAAAAAACATGTCCCATGCTTCACAATTCTCACAAAAAAGTCTATACATCACAATTAAAAATAAATTAATGAGAAGGTATTTTACTCTACAATCCAATGATTTAGTAATAATATACAAGTCAATGATTCTACTGTTTTTAATAATGATAAAAAAAACTGACAAAAAATGCATACAAACAAATTATGATATCAAAGCGATCTCATAGCGTTCGCGCGGGTGTAGTTTTTCTACATCACATCATTATTTTTGCAGCAATTTCGAAAATTCTAAGTTTAGTCACTTTTGGGGTACGTACACTTCAAAATGTTGCTAATTATATAAGATAATACTATTAGCGTCCAATAGTTTAAGTTTTTAAGATTTTCTGTCATTACTTGACCGTGAACCCCCTAAATAACAATCTCCTTATTAAATATATTTTGATTGTCCGTGGACTGGTACCCCATCTCAAACATTTTAATCGGACATAAAAAAAAGATTAGGGGTTCCACAGGCCATATAATCTTCCCATGGTACCCCTTTGTCCTCCTTGGGTGCTTGTGGTACCCCAAAAGGGGCTAGACTAGGGGACCAGGGCCAAATAACGTTTTGTGTTTTGGTCGATTACTGCGTTGCATGCAACCAAAATGGTGACAGCTTGGTGTGGACAAACAAACCTACAACTGGGGCACACTAGGTCAGATGGTCCATGATAACACTTCCTACATACTTATTTTGTTTTCATCTGCGAACTCAAATAACTCGGAAAGTATAATCACTTATGAGGATTTTTCACAATACGCTTTCTGATTGTAATGATTTACTTTGTCTCTCTAACATTACTAGTGCCAATAAGGCCTACAGTAAATTGTACTATTAGTTCAATATATACTGTACTGATGCTCTACATATAATTAATATACCTATTAGATTAGGCTATCAAAATGATAGTAGCAACTAATAGTGGAGATGCCACTTTTACGAAAGTCGTCTAATTACGATTCCCGTCGGACAAGAGAGTGCTCTACCGACAACCGGTATCATTGTCTTCAGCATGATCTCCTGAACAAGAATACAGCGGTTGTCGCATTATAAAGTGGTGGAGGGGGGAGGGGGGGAGGGAAAAGCCGCGGAAGTCGAGTATCGGGAATTGGTTAATTTTCTCAACAACCACTTGTTCGATTTAAACAAATAAGCTGTCGTATGATAGGTAATATCCTTAGCAACATATTTTATAAAACAATAGTTATTGTAAATACTAAAGTTTATTACAAAAATAGAAAAAAAGACGAATTTCAAACAAAGGCTTTTTAGTTTTGTAGAATTGAAGCAGTAAATTAAAAGAAAGTACTATGAAATTAAAACTATGAGGATTTGCCC
Organism: Agriphila tristella; assembly: GCA_928269145.1. Classification (NCBI taxonomy): domain Eukaryota; kingdom Metazoa; phylum Arthropoda; class Insecta; order Lepidoptera; family Crambidae; genus Agriphila; species Agriphila tristella. Next base: position 17,187,380 of record OV743430.1, read on the forward strand.
CAGAAAAAAAATACTTGTACGTAGCACAGTTGTCCCACTATATGGAGTAATAAACTTGTGAAACATTTTTATCTAGTAACTATGCAAAAAAATTTTTTTGGGTCGCATGGCGAAATTTTTTCTACCGTTTTTTTCGAAATTCCTCTATAGAATTAAAACTATGAAGAGTATCCTCGGAAAAAAATACTGGTGAATAGCTTAGTTATTCTACTATATAAAATAATAAACATGTTAAACATTTTTGTCTAGTAACTATGTTAAAAAAATATTTATTTAGTCACGAAGCGAAATTTATGCTACCATTTTTTTCGAAAATCTTCTACAGAATTAAAACCATGAGGATTTACCCCAGAAAAAAATAGTAGTAAATAGGCCAGTTATTCCATTATATAGAATAATAAACTTATCAAACATTTTTGTGTAGTAACTGTGTTAAAAAATATTTTGTGTCGTGCAAACTCATTTAAACATAACTTTGCAGGTCCACCGTGTTATGCGACTCAAAACATTTTTTAACACAGTTACTAGACCAAAATGTTTGATAATTTTATTAATCTGTATAGTGGGATAACTGGTCTATTAACTATTTTTTTTTCTGGAGCAAATCCCTTGGACGAATTAACCACTGGACGCGAAATGACAGCCATATTCGCCTTTACCCCTTAGCCACTTACTGTGACCGATAGCCTCAGTAAACGATATCGCGTTGTCAGTGTGATGCTAGAGCTCGTGGCGAAACATTGGTACAAAAATGGGCAAAATGCTCCGTATTGTACAGCAAAAAAAATAGTGGGCAATCAAGAAATGTTTCTTTTCACGCGTAAGCACAATTTCAACCTATTATAGTAGCAATTTTTCGTAAAATAAATAATATTTGGTATGTAAACAAAGTAGAGTGCCTTAGCCAGTTGGCCGGCCCCCTTTGGTTTTCGGCCATTTCGGAAACATAACTAGGCCACCTTCCCTTGCTCAAGGTCGCGCGGACAAGGACTTTAACAATTTATTGTGTTTAAAAATGTTGACCTCCTCTAAATCTATGCTACCCTGGTATTTTGGTAATGTAATTTAAAGAAGATAATTAAGTTCCTACGACACTACTGGGCCGGTAGTGTAGTAGAGAAAAAAAATACCCACGACCACGACACTACCAGTGGTGCGCTTTGGACTACCAAGACCACGACACTAGTCGTGGGGAAGAAGGACGAAAATTGAACAGGGTATGTATGTCGTTAAAAGTAGCAAAAAATGTGCATGTGAGTTTTTTGGATGTTAAGTTACAATATTGTTTACGGTTTGATACACATGATTTTATTACTGACACTCAATAATTGCAAAAAAGATTTTTATCTTTTTAAAGCTCCTTTCAAATTTAAGTATGGAAATGTCAAACTTATCTAATGAAGTGTCAAATCACAAACAATCAGTACAAAATTACTAACTTACGCACCGAGTAGGTACATTAAAGTAAAACTTACTGTTTTATGAGGTCAGCCAATAGTGCTTTTTCTCCTGAAGTATAGTTTGCACCTCGTTCACGTTTTTCATTTTCTTTTTGAGACATTTTTACTCACAAAAAAATAATACCGAAATAATAAAAATTTCACATCCAACGAATTTGAAAGAAAAATGACAGTTGTCAAACGATACTATGTGTCAAACGCGTTATTTTGGCCAATTTTTATACAAACTTTGAATACTTTTCAAAACAAAACTCAACCATTCGGTGATCCCATTCATTTTTTAACTTTATTATTTGCAACAATGTTTAAGGCTCTCATTAGTTAAAGGATTAAGTTTTTAACCTAAAGTAGTGTGATGCAACAAACTAATGAAATCATTATTTTAATGATTTCATTAGCGATAAAGTGGCATTAGCTAAAGAAGATTTAAAGTGAAGCTTCTTGCAATTGAGTGTGAGTATGGTAAATTAGTTTTAGCACTGTTATTTTGACTTAAATGCGTAAAGTTTTCGGTGTGATACATTTAAATTTGATGGCCAGGTAACTAAATCCATTTTTGGGAGGTCATTTGCTTTTCGGCCGCCTGGCCGAGAACTAATGTATGAGTTTCACAATCCATAATATTTGGCCGGCAATTATGGCCGGAAACCGGCTAAATCACCCTATAATATTGTCATTATTTGACAATGTAATCCCCCCTCACCCCGCAAAAATTGGTTGAACGTGATTTCATACATTTTTCTTACGTTACATGTCCAGTGGTTAATTCGTCCAAGGCAAATCCTCATAGTTTTAATTCGGTGGAAGATTTTTGAAAAAAAAAAATGTTAGAGAAAATTTAGCTGCGCGACAAAAAACATTTTTTTTACATAATTTCTAGACAAGAATGTTTGACAAGTTTATTATTCTATATAGTGCAATAACTAAGCTATTCACCAGCGTTTTTTCTGGAGTCCTCTACAGAATAAAAACTATGATGATCTGCATCATAGTTTTTATTCTGTAGAGGATTTTCGAAAAAAAATGGTAGAGTTAATTTCGCCACGCAACACAAAACATTTTTAACACAGTTACTAAAGAAAAATGTTTAAGAAGTTTGTTATTCTATATAGTAAAATAACTGAACTATTTACTACAATTTTTTGATGGGGAAAATCTTCATAGTCTTAATGTTGTAGAGGATTTTCGAAAAAAAATGGTAAAGAAAATTCGCCAGGCAACAAAAACATTTTTTTTCAACATAATTACTACAAAAAGATGTTTGATAAGTTTATTATTCTATATAATGGGATAACTAGGCTTTTCACCAGTATTTTTTTCTGAGTCAAATCTTCATAGTTTTAATTCTGTAGAGGATTTTCGAAAAAAAATTGAAGAGAAAATTTCGCCACGCGACACAAAAAAAATTTTTTTAGCCAGTTACTAGACAAAAACCTTTTAAAATATTATTACTCTATATAGGGGAATTACTGGGTTATTCACCGATATTTTTTTTCTGGAGCAAATTTTTATAGTTTTAATTACAAAGTAGTTTATTTCAATTTTCTGCTTAAATTCTACAAAACAAGAAAAATATTTATTTTAAATTCGTATTTTTTCTAATTGTTTAATAAACTATAGTATTTACAAAAACCATTGTTGAATCAAATATGTCGTTAAGGATATTACCTACCATATGGCACCTTATTTGTTTAAATCGGACAAGTGGTTATTGAGAAATTAGCCAAACTCTGATACCCGAGTTTTGTACCTTTTCCCTCTCCCCCCTTCCCCCTCCACTACTTTATAATGCGACAACCGCTATATTCTTGTTCAGTAGATCATGCTGAAGACAATGATACCAGTTGTCGGTAGTGCACTCGCTTGTCCGACGGGATTTCAATTTTGAAGGCCTGGCATCTCGGCTATAATGTCAAAAAACCCTATACTCCGACACGTAATTCGGTGCAGAGATTTGACAGCTAGAAGTGTCAGTTAGTAAAATGATGTTGCCACCTCATGTCTACTAGTGATGTGAACAAAAACTAATGGGGAAAGCAACTGTCAAAATGGCGCTGCGTACGCTTGTTCCACGAGAACTATGAAAACAAAAGACTTTTACTTAAAAAATCGTTTTTTTAAGCTTTAATTTGATTAAATTCTGTGAAATAGGCTTTTAAAATGTTAGCACTTACAAATTTCCGAAAAATCTGGATATAGAAAAAATTAATAAATTCCGTAAGAATAAAAACGTCCTAATTTGGTTTTAAATTCCGGCATTTGCATTGTAGAATAGTCTTCTATATCCATTTTGGGTCAATGGGTCTTTTCCGATAAAAAAATCCACATAATAAATAAATATTTTCCCATACAGTTTGTTCTGAACGTCTACTGTCTTAGGAACAAGCGTACGCAGCGACATCTACAATTAGCTTTGCGTTGCCAACCCCATTGAATCGTGATCAATTGGTTTGTTGTGGTAAATTTTTTTTGGCCTTTAGTTTAATCAAGTAGTAGTAGTTTAATTAGTTTAATTATTAGAGTAAAACAAAACGCAACATTTATTTGCTTTAATTAAATAATTGACAAATATAATGAATATAGCGATACATTTATTTTTCATTTTAATTCGTAATTAATAATAATATTGAAAATATATTATACCGTTATAAGTATTGGAGATACTTGGAAATAATATAAGTAAATAAAATAATAAATAAATATATTTTTCGGAATTATAAAAAATGATTTGACATACCGGTAAATTGGGATGATAAGCAACATGCGTTTTGATAAAAAAAATAGGTAAATAAAATCAAAATTACCTTATTATTTTTATAGAAAAGTGTTCTAAGAACAGGCTCAATAAGTTTTTTTTTCTATCGAAATGTAGCTGTTGTTATTCACCACTCAAGTTGCTAATCACCCCAGTTTACGGTACCTACTTATGGGTATGATTTGAGTATAAAGATACGCTCAAGTCAAAAACAGCCCAAGTACAAATACTTACATTTTGAGAATTAAAAAAAAACTATCTGGTGGAAAAATATTGTACTAATCGTCGGAAATAAAAAATATAATAAAGTAATTCCACTTCAATTACACTTTTACGTCATCAAAATAAACAAAGATAAACTATTTATATTTAAAAAAAATTAATGACATGTTTTTAATAGTGACGCGGACACCGTGATAGTTATGTGAGCTCTGTGATCAATAACGTAATTTTTAGCATAGGGACTAGGGACATTTTATAAGTTACCGTTGCTTAGTAAAAAAAACTTTTCTACGATATTTTTATTCAATAATATTAAATCTATTATCCTCAAATTTGTATGGAAATACAAACAAAATGGAAAGACATATACCTAAATTAAAATGAAACACATACTTTTAACTGAAAACTGAGACTTTCTCAATTTTTGTAGAATAAAGTGAAACTAATTTCGAAATTTTCGAATTAAAAAATTAAAATATGATAATTTGAAAATTAATTGCAGTCCCGTGAAAAACAAGCTAGCCACTACCATTATTTAATATAAAACAAATCAATTATTTTTATCCACTTCATTATACACAACTAGTTCTCTTAATTCTAAAATAGCTCTTTAAAAAAAACACCATTGCAATTTAAATTCAGCTATATTCCATTACTATCGGCCGCCCGCGACTTTGTCTGCGTGGAAAGTTTTTTTGCTATCCCTCGGAAACGAAACATTTTTCGGGATGAATGGTACCCTATGCCCTTCTCTGTATCCCTGGCAACGTGTATCCAAAATTTCATGATGATCGGTACAGTGGTTAAGACGTGAAAGCGTAACAAACAAACAAATAAACAAACAAACAAACGGACTTTCGCATTTATAATATTAGTCAGGATTATTTAGATAAAACAATATGTGAACGTAGCATTATCACAGTATTCATAATATTTGGCGGTTTTGTAAATCTGGTTTAAGCATAAAACCTATAACAGAACACTTAATTTTCAATTTCGTTTCATTACAATATTTATATTCTAAATAAATTATTTAATATTTACCGAATTTTAACTGAATGTTAATTGAATGAACGATTATTTTGTCTTTTATTTTGTCCTGAAGTGGTTACACCGGAACTGTCAAATTACTGCACCGAATTACGTGTCGGAGTATAGTTTATGAATTAATTAATTTATCATCGCCTGAGCACAACAATGGAAAATCTCGTGTATAATTTTCCGGGGAGTGAAGGATTAAATTACCAAAACTGAAGAAAGTGTGAAAATTTTGCAGTTTTTAACACATTACGCAAGAAGCAAAACTTTTTTGAGCTATTCCCACTATTCCTTCAATAAATTCTTGATTTAAACCAGTAGGAATATTATGCATTTTCTTATCATTATTCCTACTAATAGAAGAGAGGACACACTGTGAATAGGAGAGACTATACAGTAAAATCGTCAGAAGTGGGCAAGTTGACTATTACAGCTTTCGAACAATATCAAATTCAAATAAAATTGTATTTATAAAGCTATGTACGGATAGCGCGTTACCAAGTCGAAACTCGGGATAGTAGGCGGGATACGTTGCCCTCGCGTACAGCTCCTGTACGGACCGCCGCGAACCCTGAACGCGAGGTGAATCGATCCATAGCGCTACAAGAGCTCGGCCAGTCATCTTTTGGAATTTTCACTTATTTTGAAATTTCTTTCCTTGTATCTTCGCGTAAATCGTTATTTCAATAGTTAAGTAGTGTGCTATCTGACAAAACCCGGTGAAAATCGTAAAGTTGTATTAATTTGATAACATTTTCAGTATCGAAACTCAGCGAACACGCGTGGCTATCCATTTTGCAATTCAAATATAACGTACCAGGACTTGCGCATTTTCTTTGACGCGCGGCCAGAAACCAACTGATGGCGCACGCGTGCCAGTTCGCGCGGCACGCGTTCTCCAGATGTGTACGCGTAGCTGCAAATATGGAAATGGCGTTCCAGGAGACGCGTAATCGACTCCTCGTACCAATGTACGCGTTATCCGTACGTAACTTCAGAGAAATACCTTTCAGGACTTAACCTCTTTTGAATATTTTATTTTGAGCAGTATAAATACGGGCCTTAATTTAAATACTTCAACAATAGATAGGTACAGGCCTCGGCACGGATCTTGAGCGGTGCGGTATACGCAGAAGTAATTTTAGGTCTCTTTGGCGGGGGACGTGGTGCGGCGACTGCAAACATGCGAAGTAATCCCTTACAATTTCTCTCACCGCTCAAGATTCGTGCCGGCACCTATACTTAAATAAGATTTTACTTAATTGCGTTTGTACTCCTCAGTTGTGTTTCACAACAGCTGTACATGCCATATAAAAAGCTGGTAGGAATAAAGAGACAATAAATGTCATTATTCCTACCAACATTCAAAAGCGATAAAATATTATTGGTAGGTAAACTGTGAAGAACATTCACACAATACCTGCTGGTAGGAATTCACGGAAGGAATAGTGGGATTAACCCATTTTTTTCTTACAAAACGTAGTTTCACTTTTCCATAATGGGCGCTACACACGCACAGGCCCGGCCTGCAGGCTTGGATTGCAGGCCAAATCTCACGTGTGAAGCATAACTACCGGACTGAAGGCCGCCTTCGGTTGCGCCTGGAAATAAAATTTACAATGCGGTAAATTGTAGATTTTATTTCCATTCCAGTTACTAATATTCCGATTTATTTATATAAAGGCGGTAATCCCTTGATGTCGGTATTACCATTGAATAGTACCAGGTAGATAGGATACCATGCATACAACCCAGGAAAGTTATTGTAAATACTGAAAACCACCACATGGTGAAAGAAAATATATACTAACGTAAAAAGAAGCGACACTTGCGCATGGGTGCTGTAAAAGTGCTCGCGGCTATGTGTGAGTGCGCCGGGCGAGCGCGGGGGTGCTGCGACGACATCAGGGCGAGGAATCTCCTCCGCGGAGTCACGCGCTATCAGGCTTGCCTAGTACTCGCACCGCGCAATGGTACATAACATTACAGGCAAGAACGACAAACTAAAGTGATATTGTGTCGAGCCGCATGCGAGGGCTTTAATCATTCAGCATTCAGGCAATGTAATTTTCTTTCCGTACAATACAAAGCAGGGCATATTATTGCCATTCTCAAGAAATGCGTGGAAATTAATAGTATTTGTACATTGAGGGGTGATGTGGTAATTGCACTTTCTTCCGAGTGAAGCATAGTGCTTTATACTACAGAAAAATAAAATAAATAAGTACTTAAAATGATATTGAATTCAAGTAACGTGGTGGCACCAATTATGGACACTTTAAGGGCCGATTCAAACATGTAAGCCTATAACTTATTTATTAATTGAGTCTCGGTGTTGCGAATTTAGAATGTTGTAGTCAGATAATAAACACTTATTATTACCTGTTAACAACTAAAAAAAGTTTAATGAATTTTGAGAAAAATAATCATAAAAACGATCAACTGAAAAGACATCGAAATTCCAATAATGAACAGTCATAATCCAGTAATGGACACCCAGTGATGGACATCCAACATCTATTATTGGACATCCCAATTATGGACGTCCCAATGATGGACATCCCAATGATGGACACTTATTTGAGTTTCCGGTTAGTCTCATTCAAATGCGAAAAAACTCCTTATTACAAGCTTTGCCTTTAACACAAGATTTTAAGCAAAGGTAGATTTATGGAAATAAAAATCCTGTAACGTTTTTTGTCACGTATGTATTAAAAACAGAAAATCTCTAAAAATTATTTCTTAGTTTTAATCATTGGCATATTTCTTAGTCTTAGTACCTAAAACAGCGACTACAAAATCACAAAGAAGAGATAAACAGAAAATCTCTAAAAAATCAACAAATTCTTAAACTCAAAACCCCGAAAGCTTTCAACTCGAACTCCAAAACCGCTTCGTAGCCCTTGAGAACAGCATAGATGTGGACGATCTATACAACATGGTGGTGGATACTGTCCAAGTTCCTTAAGACCCGCCGTCCCAAGCTAAAGAAACTCTCCGACCACACACTCCTACTCATGGATCAGAGACGTGAAATGAGGCTCCAGAGCTCAGCGGATGCTCATCGTTATCAGCAGCTCAATAGACAGATACAGTGCGAGGCACGTATCTTGAAATCGGGTGGGGATTGCGCGAAACGCGTATTTTGGGTATGCGTAGCGGTGAGGGGCGCGGGCGGCGGGAGAGGGGCGCGGGCGGCGGGAGAGGGGCGCGCACTATTGGTCGCTCACAAGAGCACATGCGCGAACTTATCCCCACTCTGTCGAAAAAATTTCAAGATACGTGCCTCGCACTGTATCTAAGTCTTTGACGAGCGACCTTCGCCAATTTAATACGAATCGTATTCAAGAGGCTATCGAGCGGAATAAAGGCTCTAAAGTGTTCCCGAGAGATCTGTCTATTGGGCAAAGCCAGATGACGAAGCTGAAAAAGACAACGGTCGCATCATCTCATCAAAGCCTGAAAGCCTGAGGGAGATCGAGTGTTTCTATTGGCAGTTATATTCCACGCAGACACCCCAGAGCCAAGCTTACCCGACACTATACCCAAGATATCCCGGACGTCAGCCTGTATGAGATTAGTATGGCTCTCAAACAGCTGAAAAACAACAAGGCGGCGGGTGACGATGAAATCACTACGGAACTTCTGTGAGCGGGCGGTAGGTAAGCCGATACTCAAAGTCCTCCAGAAGCTCTTCAATTTCGTCATCGTGGAGGGCAGAACGCCGAAGGCATGGAACATAAGTGATGTGATTTTGTTCTTTAAAAAGGGTGACGAGTCCCTCTTAAAGAACTACAGACCCATCTCACTTCTGAGCCATGTCTATAAGTTGTTTTCGAGAGTCCTTACGAATCGTCTCGCTTGCAAGTTCGACGAGTTCCAACCTCCCGAACAAGCCGGGTTTCGAAAAATCTTTAGCACCATAGTCCACATCCACCTAACACACCTTCGTTTTGTCGATGATATAGTCCTTATGGCTGAGACCATGGAAGACCTGAACACAATGCTCGAAAATCTCCGTAGTGCTTCCCAAAGAGTGGGTCTCAGGATGAACATGGATAAGACAAAAATTATGGCAAATGCCCATGTTGTACGTTCTCCATTTCATTTTGGGAACACTACACTTGAAGTTGTTGACCATTACGTATACCTAGGACAGGCATTCCAGTTAGGTAAGTCCAACTTTGAGAAGCTTCGAAAAATCTTCGCGTCCGACTTACCTCAGTGTCTCAAGACGAAAGTCTATGAACAGTGTGTGTTGCCAGTGATAACTTACGGCAGTGAAACGTGGTCGCTAACTATGGCTCTCATAAGGAGGCTCAAGGTCACCCAGCGTGCAATGGAGAGAGCCATGCTCGGCGTTTCTCTGCGTGATCGAATCAGAAACGAGGAGAACTAAAGTAACCGACATCGCTCGAAGGATTGCTCAGCTGAAGTGGCAATGAGCAGGACACATAGCGAGAAGAACTGATGGCCGTTGGGGCGGAAAGGTTCTGGAATGGCGACCGCGCACCGGACAACGCTCCGTGGGTAGGCCCTCGACAAGGTGGACCGACGATCTGGTGAAGGTCGCGGGAAGCCAGTGGATGCGGGCAGCGCAGGACCGATCATCGTGGAGATCCTTAGGGCAGGCCAATACCCAGCAGTGGGTTTTGTGTGGCTGATATGATGATGATGATGATGACTCTGGCTGGGCACACCGAAGCTCTTCGCTGCAAACTTTTTTGATACGCCTTGAGATAGCACTGCCGCAACAGCTTGTGCCATCTGCTCCGGTGTATATTTTTTCTTAGGTGGCATCTAAATAAATAAAAAGATCCAGTTATGAACACCTCATTAATGGACAGTGTCCATGACTGGATTTTGGAACTTAAGCCGATCCAATAATGGACACCCTCTCTCAGTGTCCGGGCACGAAAACTGCGACGGCGGCAGCGGGGCGGCGCGACAGCGGAGCGGCGGCGATGCATTCAACAGTATGGCACAGTATGGAGACGCGCACGAAACGGGCGGTGGCGGCGCGGGGCGACGAGCGATGCACGGGCGGGAGGAGAGCGACGAAAACAAATGAACAAAGTAGTTGGATTTGGTAGCCCGCGATTACAGTAGTGTTGTGTTGAATAATATAATAGTGTCTGTTTGATTACTAGGTAGTACCTATTTATTCAGTATGGATGTCGGCATCTTGGACATCATTTAAAAAACACAAGATGAGCAAAGAATCCGGTTTTGAAACTAGTTAACGCCTATACTTAGAGCATTTTTTCGAACTAAATAAAATTTTTAGACATAGGATATATTTCGTCCTTTGAATATTTTTCGGTATTGACTTAACAAGAAATTGTTTCCATAGCAACATCACATTTGACACATCAATAGAAATAAAAAAAAATAAGAAGTTACTTTAGTGGTAAACCGTGGTCCTACCAGTAGGTCAAATCGGTAGGTCCACGGGCCCTTAATGGTATTTAGCCCATCTGTCACAACACTACTAGCGCGGCTGACCGACCGCTAAGTTTCGTGCCCACGTTCTCATCGCCCCGCCCCGCCGCCGCTCCGCTGCCGCGCCGCCCCGCCACCGCTCAGCCGCCGCCACTTTCGTGTCCGGACACTTAATCTCGGAAATAATATTTTGTCACGTTAATTCCTTTGTAATCAAGTGTTAAACTTCATAACTTTGGGCTATGCTCAATACAAATTTATATTATTATTGGAAACAAAATTCTATTGACACAAATATTCACTCACCTTTTTAACAATTTGGTTAAGAAAATCACACAAAATGAAAAAAAACAGGACACACAACTTTGTTCACTTCGCCATGTTCAAACAAAATGGCCGAAACATATGACATTTGGGGATATGACAGATAGATGTATAATGTCTATGGTTTGAGTGTTGCCAACCGTAAAATACTATGTGTGTTCTTATTTTTTGTGAAAAGAGGCAAAAGTGTCCAACACTAGTACCTTGTCCAACACTGGTGCCATCACGTTAGCTACAATAATTATGTATAAGAATAAAGAAGGACTTTCTGCTCCTTTTTGAAAAAGCAATAGTAGAATTTAATACACATTAATTAATTAATTAAACTAAGTAATTCTAAAGAATTAATACCAATATAAAAGCGGTAATCCGTAAAAAATGTACGCGCGGAAATTTTGGAAATTTATAAGTAATTGCAGAAGTTTATACGAGAATTTTGATAAAAATTACAATTCGGGCAAACGAAAAATAAACCTTGAAATTGGTGCAAATCAAGAAATCATATTAGCTATTGATCCATTCCATATAATTGTAATGTATTAGCATTTAAATTAATATAAAATCAATACAAATTTACTTATCATACTTTCGTTTTATTATTTTCTTGCGTTAATATGTAATGATGCTAATAGCCAACCCTATCACAAGTCGTGACGCACGTGACGTAGCCGCCGCCAGACTGGCGCCAAGCTCACACATACAGTGAGTGACGCCGCTGTGACATGGTTGAGAAAATTTTGTTTTTTCTTTGTATGGAAAATTAAGTAACAACCTTAGACGCAAATATATTATTGTATTCGATAATCAACCCCATTGATAAACAAAAACAAAACAATTTGCCAATCGCGAATTGGACTAACCGCGAACTGGACCAACCGCGAATTGGACCAACTGCGAATTGGACTAACCGCGAGTTGGACCAACCACGAAACGGACCAACCGCGAATAATGTGAATTGGACCAATCGCGAATTGGACCAATTGCGCCTAAAGGTTGATTTGATTAGGAAAACGAAACTACTATAGTAGGTGATTTTAATAAATAAAATAAAATTAAATGAAATAAAATAAATAAAAAAGGAAAATATCCTTCGTCCCCACCCGAGTTCAAAAGGCGTTTTTAGGGTTCCGAACCCGAAGTTGTCAAACGGACCCCTATTGCCGTCACTCATGTGTCCAGCAGCTAAACTATTGAAGCTACAGCCTTCATATTTGCACCAAAGGTGTGCCTTGCCGACTCAAGGTCCTTGCCTTTGGTACAAGGGTGGATTGAAAAGTACGCGGCCTTCTCAAGGAAATAAAATAAAATATGTACAAATATATTTTTATTTATCGACCTAATTTCGATTTAGCTTTATGCGCTTCTTTCATCTTTCCGGTAAAGCCCTAATCCCCGTTTAAATAAACATTATTTATGTTATGACCCTCAAAATAGTCATTCACAACGACTTCATCTTCATCATTAGGCAACATCCCACCTTGAATGTCTTTCAGGTTTTAGAGTTTGATGACGAACCCAACTTTCATTTTATAGTAATAAATTGATCTAACTGCTAATCAGCTTCAAATAATTCCAAACAATTACAAGAAATTGTGAAAATTTATCGTTTTTTCTCTTCTATATAAAATAGATTTTTGCTATTCGCGCTGACACCTTGTCAAAGTCCAAATCGTTGACAGAATATAAGAATTTGCTCAGAATATAAGATCCCTATGATCTCAGCTCTCCCCCTGACTTTTAATCTTCGGTCTCCCAATATTAAATCACATATTTTTTCGATATTGTAGTCAGTAGTGGACGTTTTGACTTTTGAGCCTACATTCATGTACGCTAAAAATGGGGTTGTCTTCAATGCTCTCCCGTTCACGCTTTAAATTCAGCTGACCTCTTTTTTAATATAGCGTACGAAGCGGTGGATGATGCAGGATGCTGATGTCCTCACCATGTATGCGTGAATTACTTTTGGCATTAACACTTTCTTACCGCCCGCACCGCACGGTTTTAAATTTTGTCAATTTTGCAGAAATACTGCGAATACTCGCACAAAAATAATCTTAAAAAAATATTTCTTGAACACATTTTAAAGTTTTCTCAGACTGTTGAAAGTCTAGATCAAAATATGAAGGTACTTTGAAAATTTCTAATGTCAGGCCGCGAACTTTTCAATCCACTCTCGTATTACCTATAATAATGTATAAAAAAATATTTTAGAGGGGGGGGCTCCCATAACAATGGTGGTCACCTTCTGTAACAGCGCCAAAACCTCAAACGTCAAAGTAGATTAGCAAATCCACAAACCTACCTAGCACTAAAGCCCGGTTTACACATCCATAAGTAAAGCTAATTTCCTAAGAAAGAGTGTCGTCACAAAGCGGCCGTAATTTTACGGACGTAAAAAGACTATTTGACTTAACTGTGTCCAGCACCGCTCTCTAGGAAACCGCGCCGTATTGTTTACATATACAACGTTTTACGCCGCTAAATTACGGCCGTAATATGACGGCACCGACATCCTAGGAAACCCTAGCACGTGTGGACGCCGTCCGGCAAGTAAGTTAGTGAGTAGCGACTTGCTGCTGGATAGGATCGGGTTCTATTTTTTGGACAGGCAAGTAGCGCGCAAGCCCCTTCGTCTTCCGCTACCCGCCAACTTACTTGCCGCCGTGTAAACGACACATTCGCAGGCAAGTAAGTTCATAAGTTGACATCTGTCGCAGCGGATTGATCTAATCCAGGGGCCCTATTTTTGAATCACTCGTCTCCAATCGAGCGCTCTTTTCTACTCTTCTTCTGATTTTCGTTCGACATTTGACTCAAATGTATGGAGATGTCGAACGAAAATCAGTAGAAACGAGCGCTCGACTCCAGCCGAGCGATTCAAAAATAGGGCCCCAGAGGTCTCCAAATTATACGGCCCGCGGGCCACAAGCACCAACAATCCGGCCCGCGAATAGTTCAACGGACCAATGACTGTAGGAGAACAGTCTCAAACTCGTAATTTACAGTATGTTGGTACCTTGGTACCTCAGATCAAATAAAAAAGTAAGATGGAGCGTTGCGAACAATGAAGTGAGGCCGGTTTTTGATGGTACATGTGTGCGTACAAGGGGGTGGGCGGGGGCCGGGCAGCAGGGTTGTAGTTTCGTTACACGTGTGTGCGTGAACTGTGTATGTGTGTACATTACCCAACACAGCCAAGGCTTAGTTTTACAGGCCTCACCGCTTTGTTCGGAAGACTCCGTCTTACTTTTTTTATTTGGTCTGAGGATGGTACGATTAGCCAGCTAGGACCTGGCCCTTGGAACTTCGAGTAGTTAGTCTGGCCTTTGGGCAAAAACGTTTGGCGGCCCATGATCTAATCCTTTCTACCTAGTTGGTTACTAAGTTCTGTAACTATGGAAAACATGAATAATACTAAATTTACAAATAATGCTACAATGAATTATATACCAAATGAAAGCACAAATATTTAAGATTATCATGTATTAAAATTATTCGAAATGACCGCCTCTGGCATGAATACACGCCTTTAGACGACGAGACCAGTCATCGATGGCAGCACGAACTACCACCATATCCAATTCTGCGACTGCCTTGAGAATAGCGCGCTTAAGAGAGTCGAGATTCATGTGGGGCTTAGCACATGCTTTCTCCTCAATAAGTTGCCATATGGCATAATCCAGAGGATTTAAGTCTGGGCTGGAGGATGGCCATTCTTCCTGCGCGATAAAATCAATTTTGTTAGCCCGAAACCATGCTTGTGTAGATTTTGCTTTGTGCGCAGGGGCAGAGTCCTGCTGGAAGACCCATGGCTGGTTTTGAAATAAAGTGTGGCTTAAGGGTTTGACAACAGGTTCCAGAACGGTATCTTGATAGACTCTAGCGCCAGTTTTCACACCTTTTTCACAGAAATGAACCTTACTTAGCCCTGAATAGGACACCCCCAGCCAAATCATCACTGATGAGGGGTGGTGACCTCGTTGGACCCTCGGAGCAATCATGCTGGCTTCTTTACTATTCTTAGCGTATACTCTATCATTTTGAGGGTTAAAATTTTCTTCGACTGTGAAGATTTTTTCATCAGTAAACAAGATTTTTCGATGGCCGTTTTGTGCGTACCGCTTTAGTAGAGCGCGACTTCGTGCTAACCTCATAGCCTTCAATCGTGCGTTTAGCAGATGGCCCTTTCGTCTACGGTAAGCGTGAAGCCCAAGGTCATCATTGATAATATTTTAAGGGAACTTCTCTTCACAGTCATCTGTATTGCCAATAACTTTTGCTTCCGGACGGGATTTCTCGTGATTCTCGCCTTCACTGCCTTGATCACAGCTGGTGTCCGAACGGTGCGTGGTCTTCCTGATCTTTTTCGGTCATCGACGGTCAAGGTATTACTGTACCTATGGATAGTGCGATAAATAAATTGCTTGTTGATTTTCAACTTTTGTAGCAACTTAAAAATCATATTCGGTGGCTGCCCACATTTGTGCAGAGCAATTACAGCGACACGATTCTCCTTCAACCCCCATTCCATGGTGAAATAAACAAAATATGATATACGTGTGGTATGGAATTATAGCTTATAAAACTGTCAATAATATGTCATTTTTATTTTTTCTTTTCATTTGTTTTAATGGCCAGTAATCGATAAAGAAACTCAGTAACAGAACTTTTGACCAACCTGTGTAAAGTATCTAATTCCAAAATCTAACACCAATGGTATTTGTTTATTATCGTAATTAATTTTCTATTCCGAACGAATACAATTCATAAACGAATCCTCAAACAAGTTAAATTAATAGATTTTGAACTTCATTGAAATATTTAACAATTTGATGTTAGTTAGGTATAGAAAATTTATTACGACACAGTAAAGTATAGATTTTTTGTACTTATTATTAGTAATATACATATATAAATAATAATTATATGAAGTATAGGCATTATTTTTTGGTAAGTATTAGTTTTTGGTATTAGGAAGGAATAGATCTTGCAACAAATTATCTGTCAAAATTCGTGAATTAATCCGCTAATTATGTAAAGCTCCCTCAAAAACATTAAACACTTAATTTAACGACGCGGTCAATAATGACTGCATTGCAGGCAGCGCGATGATGATGGCCGATAGCGTAGCTTAGCGCAGGTCCAGGCCGTCACAGCGCGGTCAGCATTGCAGCCTTTGATGGCCAGGTCAAGGCCTTTATAGCGCGGACAGCAAGGGCTGCAATGATGACCAAGCTTGAAGGCCGAGAGCGTAGTTAAGCTCAGCTTGAGGCCATCATAGCGTGGCCAGCAGTGCAGTCATTGTGGACCAAGTCTTGTATAGTGCTTTACTCAAAAACGTTAAAAAAAAATCGTTTTTTATCATTTTTGATTTTTTTTACATTTTTGAGTAAAGCACTATACAAGACTTAGTCCAAAATGACAAAAATGATTAAAGTTACAAAAAACTATGTTTGAAACAAAACTCGACAATAATGGATTTACAACAAAGGAAATTGCTGGTGGCTAAAACTCGACAATAATGAAATCCCATACATCTTTGTTGCGTCATCATCGGAGGAGCGCGGCAACCTCGACTTTGTTCAAAGAAGGTTGTCGAAATAATGACCATATTACAAGCATTTTTGAGTAAAAATATATAAAAAGGGAGTTTAATTTATTACTAGATATTTAATTAGTTGCCTTATTAACCACAAGCTAAACAAAATGCGCAATCGTATTCGCAAAATAACTTGAACCAAACCATAGACAACGAGGCTTGCGCAGTAATAATTTTTAGTACAAAAATTGTAGTGCGCAGGTCACATAGTACTAAAAATTGGGTCAAGTAATACAACGTGTTACAAAATAACCCATAATGACGAATATGGTAGACTATCAATCTGAACAACTTTTACTACGAGACCAATGGGGAATGTCCGAAAAAAATCAAATTGGCTGAATATTTTTTTATAGGTAGGAATAAGCTCCCTTAGTAATAAAAAAAAGGTTCAGAATTTTTGGTTGCGTGAAACAATTTTAAAAAATTTAACTCTCTTCGACTTCACAAATATTAGGTCTTTACCTATGAAATTGCCGTTTTGTTTGAAAAAAGTTAAAGTATTTTTTTTTTCGAACTTATTTATTTCTTTTATTCAAAGTAATCACCCCTGCAATCAATGCATCTTTGCCAACGCTGTGGCAGTTTATGGATGCCCTTCTTGAAAAAATCAGCTGGACGGGAGACAACAAACTCTTCAAAGGCGTTTTGTACTGCCTCTCGGGAATTGAATTTTTTTCCCGCTAAAAAGTTGTCCCAATTTTGGAAAAAGTAATAGTCGGTAGGCGCAAGATCTGGTGAGTATGGCGGATGAGGGAGAGCTTCCAAACCCAACTCATGCAGCTTAGAGACGGTCTGTTGTGCAGTATGGGGTCGCGCGTTGTCGTGAAGTAGCAGTGGGGCACCCATCTATCAAGCTTTTTTATCTTGCCAATCTGTCGCAAATGGACCAATATTGTTTTGATGCTAACATCAAAAGCTGCTGCCAGCTCAGCTGTAGATTGCGATTCATCTGCTTCCACAATCGCCTTTAATTCATCATTGTTGACCAAAGTTTCCGGACGACCACGAGGTTCATTTTTCAAGTCAAAATTCCCAGAACGGAACCGAGCAAACCAATAACGGGTTGCACGTTCGTTTGTACAGTTCTCTCCGTAAACGTCGTTGATGTTACGTGTCGTTTGTGCCGCGTTGGTGCCACGACGGAACTCATATTCCATAATTACACGAAATTTCGAAGTATCCATTATGAAGAAAAATGTTGAAATGTAATGAAAATACAACGCTAATCAATAAACAAAAGACTGATTTTGTAAATAGAATGTCATATTTTTAAAACAAAATTAATTTGAATTTAGAATTCATAGCCAATCAAAACTTTTTTTTGTTTGAAAAAGTCTGTACTGCAATACGGCAATTTCATAGGTAAAGACCTATTATACAAAAGTAACAGCAGAATGGAAATTATGCCTTTGCCACCACCTGCCACAACCACAACATGGTATTAAAAAAAAGTTTCATGTTCAAAGTTTTGACATTTTGACATTTGTCATTGTAAAAATGTCAAAACTTTTTATTTTTTATTCTTGTTGTGGCAGGTGATGGCAAAGGTATAATCTCCATTCTGCTGTTACTTTTACACATTTGTAAAGTCGAAGAGACTTTAATTTTTTATATTTTTTCTACGCAATGGAAAATTCTGAAACTTTTTTCTATTACTCAGGGAGCTTATTCCTACCACTAAAAAAATATTCAGCCAATTTCATTTTTTTCAGACATTCCCCATTCTGAAATCACGAAATAAAATCAGCTGTTTCATACTTTTTGATATATTTACGTTATTATTTTTTATATGATTCAGCAGATTTTTTTTCGCGATTTCAGACATGGTCCAATATGAAAAGTTGTTCAGTCCATTTCTACCATATTCGGCATTAGTTAGGGGTTATTTTGTAACACGTTGTATAGCGAGCTGTACTTACTTATGGATGTGTAAATCGCCCTTAAAAGAATGTCGTGTATTCTACTTTCCAATCATGTGCGACCCAAGTACTTCGAGCGTCGCACTATGGGACCTATCGCAATAATGATGATAAGAAGTCAATTAAATCAAATAAGATTATATGTGAATATTATTATTGTTTTTTACTCTTGAAGATGCACAATATTGACGTCATATAGTTTTTTCTCTACCCTTTGTTGTATTATGTGTATTGATGTTCAATGTTCACATTCGGCACTAATTCTTCGTCAAAGCTGGGTGATACAAATTTTTAGTGTTGAATTCATTGTGAGATTTCTCGGAAACTATCAAAGTTATTTACAAATTTTAAAATGGAAATATTTACGCATTTAAAAAAAAAACAAAAATAGATCGTTAAATATTGTATTAATTAGGTTAAACTAAAATTATATGGAATTTTATAGTGTTTATTATACACCGTCATTTTGTAGTCGTTTTAATTAACTTAAGGGAGTGTTCTACTAAAGGAACTAAACATTTTTGCCCAAGAAACATGGGTCGAAAAACAACAAAAAAAATTGACTTTCCCATACTAATAAAATGTTTTAGCTGTCTACTTAGTATGGGAGACCCACAATTTTTTGTCGTTTTTCGACCCATGTTTCTTGGGCAAAAATGTTTATTTTCATTGGTACAACACACCCTTAAGTTAATTAAAACGACTACAAAATGACGGTGTATAAAAATCATTATTTCTGATTACCGCATTTCTCCCGCAGAAATATACAATAGTACTTCATTATAAAGGGTCTTGCAATAATTTTATGAATTCAGAAGTACGGGAGAGTTGCCGGTTTTTTTTTATTGAATTTTAAATATTTAGTTCAAATCAATCAATTCACATTAACCACTATATGTGTCAATAGTATTAAACTTTTAAGGTCTATATAATGTAAATGCATTTATATGCTATGTATTTGATCAAGTGCTATAATTTTTGGACATTTTTATTGCCAGACCTGGAACATTTTTCGTGTTCAATGAAGAAATTGGTGGACATCCTCTTTTCAAGTAAATACATGAATTTTGAACGAAAATTTGTATTATATTTACGAGAAAATACGCACTGTCATGATGAAAACAAGTTTGACTTAGTATTCAAATTAAGACATTTAAAAAATCAATTTAAAACAAAGCCGGAAAAATATCATCGTAAAAGTCAGACTTATTCTTATAAATCAAATTGGCTAAAATAAATTCTTACATTTTCTAAATATTGATCGACTGAATTTTAAACAGTAGTCATGTTGGACGACCTGCTCAAAATTTTGATTCCAGTAGTGATCAGATAAAACGTTAACGGACAGCTGAACCTCGAGCGATCGAAACTAAACTGTCACTAAAAATCAGTATAACACTAAAAGAAAATTTGCTCCTGTTATACAATTCCTTCTTATACATACGTACAAGAAGAGAAGAAAATATGCTATCCCTTCCGGATAGGATTTTTTCTTATATTTATTTTTACTTTCATTTTTGTTCTTTATAATTTGCTAGGATTTTTTTAGATTTTAACTTTTATGCGTTTATCGTATTTTTTATACTACAATAGGTAATTTATAATTACAGAAATATTGTTTACTGAAAATGCTGCTGAAGTGCCATTACAAAAATTACTCGACCATACTACTGAAAAAAATAAAAAAAATCAAGAAGATATATTAAATACGTCTTCCATTAATAGTGAATTAACTTTGGTTTCAAAATGGGGGTTTGAGGACAGCTCTGGCCACAGTCAGGCCACAGTCTTCTGACCCATTAGTGACAGACAGGTCTAAGAACATTAAATAACTCTCAGAAATGAAACCAGTTCCATAAGATGCAAAAGAAATATTTAAACAGCCCAATTTAGTTACGATTTTCTTGTAATATATTTTTTAAATTAGGTAATTAATTAATGTTTTTAATGTAAATTTTCCTTTATATATTTTTAATTTTATGATATTATGAATAAGAAATATTATTTGGCAAGAAAATAACAAATGCTTAATTATTATCACAAATTTACAGTTTGGCCCCACTGTACGTCGCGACTATTGCAGATAATAATAGCATGTGTAAGTGAATGATGCATGAATATTAAGGTTGGCACTTTATCACTTATGAGTTGGATGCCTAATAGCACGCTGCGTGCGTTTGCACGATACCGATGCAATGATTTGTTACATTATTCCTTGGAATAATGTAACAAAATACTATTTTGGCAAATGTAGTACCCACATTTATTGTAAAATTGCTGTTTGTTTCCCTAAAAAACTAAAATAAAAAATAAAAACATTATTCCTTTAGTCCCTTCGCAAACAGCAAAGCAATTCAAAAAGTAAAACCCGCGTGCATTTAACCCACTCCACCAATGAAAACGCATAAAAATTAGATCATATTATCATTAAAACCCATATTTTTTTAATTTATATGTTAGGCTCAAAATCCGAAATAGCTAATTGAGCAAAAAAACCGCTCACATAGCGTTGCGGTCACTGCCATAAAGCCACAACGCGAAATTTGTCATTTCAAATTGATTCATATCTATGTAACCAAAATTTTTTAACACTATGTATTTTAAATAACATTATAGATTTTTATAATTGACAACATTTCAAAATTTTTGTCTTGTGTTTCTATTTGTTATTTAGAAATTACTCATGAAAACAAGAGACACGTTTTTATTTTAAGTCATCGTAATATTAATTCAAAGACTTATTCATTCTAAAAGAGCATAAGTGCAGTTTGAAGGATTTCTGGCGGACTTTCCTATTCATTTGCCCATATGGGTTAAAAAAATACACTTTGACGTCAACCTTTCAACCTACTCTATTACGCTAATGACGTTTGTTTGTTCATGTTTTGCTCGAGGTTGTTTTCTTTTATTGTCGCTATTTTTACCTTATTTTCAACAATAATAGATAAAAATATTCGTAAATTAGATTCATGTGTAGTAGTATTTCATGTGTAGTTCCTGCCTGCAAAAATACTGTGATGAAATGCCCAAACAAACACTGTTTTACACAATGATTTTTACGTGCCAAACCAAAGTCTACACGTTTGCTTTAAAGTTTTATGGAAATAGGGAATATGCATAAGTCACCGATTTTGATGAAATTGAGCTTGATCGCTGCGGACACTTATAAAAACATGATGGAACAGGAAAAAAAATTAAAAAAAATGTATTATTTTAGTTTTATCACACGATGAAATCAGGGGAAAATAACGATTTATTTTTTCATTTTCGGATATAATGCACTTTACAGTCAGATAGAATATCGAATAAGAAATAATATTTTGTAAGACACATACGTACTTGAACGCAAAATTTAGGGAGATAATTGAAGATTATTAGCTAACTCCATATTAAACGCGCCGAAACACCTGAAACGTGATATCTGACGTCACCGTTTGTATGGAGCGTTTTCGGCGGGTGCTGCTGCGCGCTAACTTCAAGTAACTATATCACGAGAAAAAAACGCAAGAAAAAAGTTTTAATATTACAGTTAATTTTCTCACGCATTATACTTTTGATTAAGATTAAAAATAATTGATGCATATTCCCTATTGAAATGAATGCACTTCAAATCAAACTGTATTTATTAAATGAAAACGTAAACGAAATCTATTATTTTCTAAAAATAAATGTTTCTCAGAAGACTTTAGCTTCAGCAGCATGATGAAGTCCAATTTGGTAAGGTTGCGACTGTCTGCCATTAAAAATCCTTCAGGAAGCTTGATATTATATTTTGAGAGATGTTAAAATTAACTAAAATACTAATTCAAGTTAATTTTAAAAATATAATTCAAACCTTAAACGAGAAAAAGCGAAAAATATTTTGATACTTGACACAGACTTTGACATACATTGTTACCTTGACAGCGACAGTTTTTATGATTTTTTAACATTGAAAATGTTTTTTCGATCGCTTCGGTAGGTAAGGTACCCAATTTCAGCCAAAGTGAGATATTGCCCTGGTCCCGTGAGTTTTGGGCCTACGTGTATGTGTACTAAATGTCAAAAGATGCGTCTCAGCAAGGGCTACAATATGGTGAAAAAAAATTTTGAAAAAGTCAAAAACTTTTTGCGAAAATCGCATAAATGTAGAAAAATGACACACTTTTTCGGGGTCTTTGCTCACTAAATCGACAATTTCTCAAAAACGAAAAGCGATATCGAAAAAATGAAAAAAAAAACCCCTAGAGATATTGAGTTAGGCTACCTACTGAAATTAGTTATGTCCCTGACTCTTACGGTCTGGGCTATAGCTTATCCTTTATGAAGCGAAATGTTGGGATAACGCGGGCGACACGTGCGCGGCGCGGGATAATGGTAATACGTAGTAGGTACGATTGAAGTTTTTAAATAATTGTATATTTCAAAGCTTGTAATAGTGTTTTATATTTTGTATTTTTTATTTATTTCCACATTTTTTATAAATAAAAAAGTATTTCGATATATATTAAAACCATAATATTGATATTGATTAGCTCTAGCAGGTCAACAGGGGGTCAAGTCTGCTAATGTTTTCGTCAAAATCGTAGTTCAATGGTGTTCTAATGGTAATGCTTTTTAACACAGTTCTTGTTTCTTAAACCCAAAATCAAGACACAATATGTTTCCGTTTTGGGTTTAAGAAACACAATGTGTTTTAGTTTTGGGTTTAAGAAACAAGAACTGTGTCAAAAAGCATTACCAGTCAAACACCATTGAACCACGATTTTGACGAAAACATTAGCAGAATTGACCCCCAGATGGTATGACGTGAATAGAGCGTGAAGCGAGAGCTGATTCCAGATCTAGTTAAAGTTTTAAAAATCGTTAGATACGGCGGCGCGGGGCGGTACCATAGTGTGACTGCACTGAAATGTCTCCATAAGTCCATATTCAAGTAAGTGACGTCGCTTACTATGTGAAAACGAAAGAGGAAGTAGTGTTAGCAATAACTGTAGGAGCAAAAGAGATGACGCTTTTATCTCCAGTATACGTGCTAGGCGTCGTAGTGAGTTTTTGTGTGTAGAGAAACGGATAAACGAATTTTGAGCGAAAGTTGAACAGAAGAGAGGTTTTAGTTTGAGCGACTCTCTAGTCGATCCAAAATATTATGTATCGTGGTTTGCTGTTATTTCAATTTCGAGATTTGAAATTACTCGATCAGTCACGACTTTCTTAGTGACTCTGCGATTCCAAATTTTACAACGATCACTGAGAATGATAGTGTGGTGATGATGCCTAGGTAAACATGAGGGTTGTTATCGCGTGATGATGAAGTCGGCGCGAGAGTCTCGCATGCTGCATTTGATTTTGATTTATTTTTTTATTAGGGTTAATTTATTTAGAAATACAGATGTTTTAGTTATACATAGTACTTAGGTTAACTTTCAATAAAATATTAATGTCTATAAGAAAAGAATACTAAAATATTTTGTTAAATTCATTAAATTCATTTTCAATGTACCAGCAGGTCGTGAAAGGCACGAGATCTGTGAATTTTTTAAGATAAAATCACACATCTTTTTTACGCAAAGGAGTGTAATTTTGAATATTCCTTTATCTTGATGATACAGGGTTTATTCCACATATTTCGTTAAATAATTGATCAAAAGCCCCGAAAAAATATGTACGGTGTCAGAAATTGAAAAACCTCGAAATGGTTTTCAATTTGAGGTAGGATTTGATTTGACCTTGTAAAAAATTAAAACATGTCAATTATGGCTTTTCATGTTATGAATTTTAAAATTATTGTTTATTTAATTATGTATTTTAATTGTTAAAGAATGGTATATATTTTATATTATACATTCTTATTGTTATGCGAATTAACATTATGGATTTTCATATAGGATTATTAATGTTATGCCATTTAAGGGATAGTGTGCAAGCACAGTGGAGGAGAAATTAGTAATTCTGGCTAACCCAGAATACACTTTACTAATTTTTCTATACAACAATATTTTTTGTTACGAAAGCCAAAACACGGGTCACATGTTTTCATTTTCAGAATCAGTATAAAAATATAATGATACCTTAAAAACTCACGAAGTTACAAGGTTTTTGTGTTGTCCCGTTAGTAGGGTGTGCGTTAATTATGGTTTTGTAAATATTATGATTATATAATTATTCATACAAAGGAGGTAACTTAGAAACCTTGGTTCTCCGCCAGGGATTGATCTAGCTGCGATCTGATGATGGCCATCCAGGGACTGAATGGAGGAGATTCAGATCACTATAGACACCCAACTGATCTGATCAGCATTCTAAGAGCTAAAAGGATATGTTTAAAAAACCGTGAAAATAGCATTAAAATGTATGGAAATTCTGAAACTGAGAACTCTGATCCTTGCAGCTCTTAGAATGCTGATCAGATCAGTTGGGTGTGTATAGTGATCTGAATCTCCTCCATTAAGTCCCTGGATGGCCATCATCAGATCACAGCTAGATCAATCCCTGGCGGAGAACCAAGGCTTCAAAGTTACCTCGTTTGTATAAAAATCAACTGGTGTTTCTAAAAAGAAAACCATTTCGAGATTTTAGTGTTCTAAGCTCATTTTTTTTCAGAATATTTAGATCAGTTATTTTACGTTAATTAAGAAAAAACTAAAATCTAGTCCTAATTGGTAATGAAAAAGATCGGAAGTTATAATTCATGTAGTTGTTTTGTTTTATGGCATAATTAGAAGACATGAATATAAGTTTCCTCCGAGTTTGCACCATTCCTGCTATTTACGGAACATCGTTTAATGTTAGGTATAAAAATTAAAGTGCCAATATTTTTTTAAATATAATACCTACAATAACAGTTGCTCTCCATGTTTTGTTACTATTTTAATTACCTATCATTGTATACCTAGTTTGCTTAAATCAGATAAAAATTTACCGAGATTATTGATAAAATCTAAACATAGGAGGCGCCACTTTCATGACGTCGTAGGTACTTCTTTTCGTTACTGACGTTACTGATCATCAATTCACTTTTTATCACTCGCTAAAGTAGTGAAACAAGTACCTACGACGTTACAAAGGTGGTGCTCCTAGGTTTAGATTTTGTCAATTATGTCGGTAACTTTTTATCTGATTTAAGCAAGCTAGGTATGCAATGATAGGTAATTAAATTTGTAACAAAACATGGAAAGCAACTGTTATTGTAGGTATTATATTTAAAAAAATATTGGCACTTTAATTTTTATACCTAACATTAAACGATATTCCGTACATAGCAGGAATGGTGCAAACTCGGAGGAAACTTATATTCATGTCTTCTAATGATTCCATAAAAAATTACAACTACACGAATTACATCCGATCTTTTTGCAAATTCGACCTAATTTGACTACACTACACTGTTTTTAGTATTTGTTGTTATAGCGGCAACAAAATTACATAATCTGTGAAAATTTCAACTGTCTAGCTATCATGGTTTATGTGATACAGCCTGGTGACTGACAGACAGACGGACAGCGGAGTCTTAGTAATAGGAACCTTAAAAAAGTATTTTTAGTAGTAAACATTAATTTTTTAAGATTTTATTTCTCTTTCGATGGAGTTGCGTTCGAGGAAGTGTGCTGTCGGTGATTTAGGTCCATCGAGTGACTTTTCTGTGGGGTGGCCCATCGGTGGAATGGCCCATCAATGAAGTGAATCTTCGATAATATGGCGATTGAGAAATGACTTTCGACGAAGAAGCTTTCGGTGATCGGTCCTAGACCCGTCGTCGGTTTGCAGACAGAGGAATGAGAGCTCGAACGAGGTCATAGTTGTGAAATAGTGATGTGCTATTATATTGTTGATATTTTTATTAACGACTAGCTGATGCCCGCGACTTCGTACGCGTGGACTTTATGACTTCAGCGAATGCATATAAATGTACTAATGTAGTTACATAAGAAAATACTTTTAGTGTGTTATGGTTCTGCATCAGGTGATCCAGATCTTCAGTCTAAACAACTTTTGCAAATATATCATTTTTATATTTTGTAAAGTTTAGCTGGACCATTATGGTTCTGGATGGTGTTCCGGATCTTCAATTTTTATACCTCAACAAAAAATGCTCATCAGGCTGAACAACTTTTGCAAAGATGTCATTATTATATTTTGTATAGTTTAGCTGGATCATTATGGTTCTGCATCGGGTGTTTCAGATCTTCGATTTTTATACCTCAACAAAAAATGCTCATCAGGCTGAACAACTTTTGCAAAGATGTCATTATTATATTTTGTATAGTTTAGCTGGATCATTATGGTTCTGCATCGGGTGTTTCAGATCTTCGATTTTTATACCTCAACAAAAAATGCTCATCAGGCTGAACAACTTTTGCAAAAATGAAATTTTTATATTTTGTATAGTTTAGCTGGACCATTATGGTTCTGCATCAGATGTTCCAGATCTTCGATTTTCATACCTCATAAAAAAGGCTCAACAGACTTTACAACTTTTGCAAAGATGTCATTTTTATATTTTGTATAGTTTAGCTGAACCATTATGGTTCTGCATCGGGTGTTCCAGATCTTCGATTTTTATACCTCAACAAAAAATGCTTATCAGGCTGACCAACTTTTGCAAAGATGTCATTTTTATATCTTGTATAGTTTAGCTGGACCATTATGGTTCCGCATCAGGTGTTCCATTTTCCAAAATCAAATATAGGTACCCTAAGTTATGCCCAGGCTTAACAGCTATATAACAAAAAAAGATTCATTTGAATCCGTTCAGTATTTCCGGAGATTAGCGTGTTCAAACAGACAAACAAACACGACACACTTTTTTTTTTCAAATTCTCACTCTATTACTATGTCTCCATCGCGCCAGATATATATTTTTTTAAATATATGTAATGTACAGACACACTTTTTCTACTGTTTTATTATATGTAAGGATTAAAATTAGCAATTTTAGACGATATTAAAACTTATTATTAGGAATTTAAGAAATTTACAGAGGACTCTTTACACGATGTACTTCAACCACCTTTTGGGATTAGGGGTATTTTTGTAACACAAAAGGGGTATTTTTATAAAAAAATATTGCAATCGATTCTATTACTAATTCTGAACAAACATTTTTCAGGTTTCTTTCATATACTAAAAATTACCTTGTATAAAAAGATGGTTGTGTGTATTTTGGAAGGCTAAAATGCCAAACACCAGCTTCTAGTGATGGGACTTGAATCGCAATTGATTCAAATAATTCGAATCACATCAATCCAAGTTCGATTCGAATGAGTATTTATGCTGATTCAAATCATCACCTGAATCAAATCAGTTGGCTGATTCGAATCATTGGCTAATTCTAATCACCTTTGGAATTCGAAGCAGTTTTTTTTATTCGAATCTTTGGTAGCATAACAAGCTTACCTTAGCGGCTAAGAAGGCTGTACAAACATAGTCTGGCTCCTAATTAAATTAAATTTAAATTTATTTGACAGTGGGTAGTTTACTTACCTACCTCTACCTACCAATTAATAAAATTCTAAGATATTTTATTTTTGTTTCATTTATTTTCCTTGTGGTTAATAATTAAACTTACGATATTGTTATTGACTTGAATCATCACATTGATTCGAATCTCACCTGATCATCACATTGATTCGAATCATCGTATCAATTCGAATCATTGTGATGAAAAAAAAAAGTTTTGGCTTCAGTATCGATCATTGGATTGGACTGGATTGGATTCTTTTACAATTTTATTATAAGTAGGTATAGATAATGCCTAAAGGTTACTCAATCCTTACTGCATTTTATCAGTACTACACAATGTGAGAGGCAATCAATGTATTGTTAGACCCGGGGGGTGATTTTGTAATTTTGTTGCAATCAACTCTGACAGAAATCGCAGTTACATTGCTGCTTTAGTTAGAACCAATGTGACAACTATCTTTACTAAAGCAGCAATACAACTGCGCTTTCAATCGATTTCAATCGAGAATTGTTAGCAACAGCTTTACGTAATCAAGGTACCGTTCACAATTATGAGAAGTATAGAGAAAGAAACCAAAGCAAGGTTGCTAGAGAGCAAGAAGCTTATACTCCCAATGGAAATTGCACGGCCATATGTCGTAGTGAAGATTGAAAAAAGGTCCTTTAGTGACGTGACGGCTTATTGCTACCTCTTTCTTTAGTGTTACAATACGTTTTCGTTTCTCACGAACGAACGAACGACGAACAACAAACACGTATTGTAATGTAACACTAAAGAAAGAGGTAGTAATAAGCCGTCACGTCACTAAAGGAGCTTTTTTCAATCTTCACTATGACATATGGCCGTGCAATCTCCATTGGAGGGAGGTATAAGCTTCTTGCTAGAGAGGCATATAACTGTAACGAGATATTTCGCTTTAGATTTTTCGAATTTAATAAAGCCATTATTGGATTTTGACATATCTTTATCCTACACACAGATGTAATGAAATGAAAGTTGAGTGCAGTTCATCATGATATGACAGTTTAGAGTGCTCACCCTATGGTGAGTAGTGGTACTATACCACCAGCACCAGTATCACGCTAATAGGGTATTTTCCAATTTTTTGAAAACTGCTTAAATTTAAAGATTGGGACGATCGATTTAACAGAAACATAAAAATAAATTAATTAATGTCTTTTTTCTCTATTAAAACAATTAAAGTCTAATTTATTTTTAATGGTTTTGAATTTACCGCCAAAACGCTCGGTTCGATGTCGTCTACTGTGAGACGTCAACTTTGTGAAAACAATTTGAAAACCTATGTAGTCTGTGTAACAATTTACTCTATTGTTTACACAAAGATGACGTCACACAGTAGACGTCGTCGAACCAAGCGTTTTGGCAGTAAATTCAAAACTATTTAAAAATAAATTTAACATTAATTGGTTTAATGAAGAAAAAAGACATTAATTATTTTTTTAATATTTTTCTGTTAAATCGTTCGTCTCAATCTTTAAATATAAGCAGTTTTAAAAAATTTGGAAAATACCCTATTTAGTATCAGAATATAATGCATTTACAAATGACTCTTATTAAAGATGATTCTGTGATGTTTCTAAAGCTTCAATCATACACAGAAAATACTCACTGCAAATAAGCACTCACAGTCAGAACTCTGTGTGGCAGAGAGCTGTGTGAACTCTCTGTGAGAACTCTGAGTGGCAGAGATCTGTGTGTGGCAGGCTATTTGCTTTTTATTATTGAAATAAGTGAGCATTTGTCCACAATCACACCTGGTGTTAAGTGATGATGTGGCCTACGATGGAGCATGCTCCCCTAGATAAAGCCTATTCACAACTATGATCGCATTCTGCGAGTATTTTGCAGCAAATTCTGATTTGTCCGTGATGAATATGTTGAATGAACTCATATTTATTGCAAGGGTAACCTCTTTAAACAAACTAATAATAATATAATTTCGCTTTTGAAAGAATAATAGATTTTACGTTTTAAATATCAAGATGTTTAGTGGAAATCGAGAAATCAAATACTTTATAATATAAATTATATTTTGATATCAAAGTTATCTTTTTTGAAACACATGACATTGGATACAAGGCCAATTCGGCATGTTTTTTTTTTCAATTATTGTGATTGCAGCGGCAGTTAAGGCTCAGTTAAGCTAAAACATTTGTCAGTCTTTTTCTTTACATGTAAAGAGTAAGTGAAATAATGTTGTTTTTTCATCATTATCACAATTTATCTTTCTTGAATAAAAGTAATTGAAGCTACTTCACAGTATGTTAAAGTGTGTTTTGATATGTTTCTCATTACGTTTCCGCTATTATTTACACCAAAAATATGAACCTACACAAGCGCTTTTCGTAATTTTGTTTACAGTCATCTGTGACATTCATTGTAGCAACTGGAGAATCTCTTTAGCTCCAGGCCCAGTTAGATGAATGTAAAACCCAGGACAGACTGTCTTGGCGCCTTAAAATGAGGAGAGCCGACCCCAAATAATGGGAAAAGGCACGGAAGAAAAAGAAGAAGAAGAGGAGAATCTCTTTAGCTATTTTAGTCGTGTCTTTTTTTTTGAGGTGACAAGTTTACATTTTCTATATAAAAAAAATTACCCCCTGAACCATGTTTTCTTTTAATAGGATTGATAATAGGTCGCTATGTTTGTAATTATACAAATATAAATATTTTATTGTACAATAACAAATATAGATATTATCAAAACCAACAAGTGTGACAACTTAATAAACATTTAATTGTACCTACTAATGTTTATTATGTTGTGACTCTCAAATTGTAGATTAAAGCATGATCATAGTTGAATAATATAGACTGGTTTGTAAAATTAATTTGAATCTAATTCAAAGTATCATGCCGCATTCTGGGCCATGATGCACATTAACCATACATACCTGTGACAGACTCTTGTCATGTCAAAAAGGGGTATATAACAAAATGTCATATAATAGGAAAATGTCATACAATTATAACCCCAAACGGCTCCTTGAGATTGAGATTTCTCTTTTTACCCGCATTATATTTTAATGATATTCTTCCCACGCAATCACTATGAACTTATTACTATAGTATTTTGGTAATTTCATCAAAACGCATCATGGCCTAGCTTGTATAGTAAAATCGACATAATCCTTTATACATAATGTATAAAGGATTATGCCTAATGGACGTAGTTACGCGAAAAGGATCCAATCCACATCGAGTTGATTTTGAGATACAGGCCATTAAAGGTTGAAAGGTGTTAGAAGTGTCTGCAGTCGAGCATTATTACACTGAGCCTATTTCTGTTTGTGTTGATTATTAGGTATTTTTTTGCACTTCATAATGGTATTAAGTTGTGTTATACATACTTTACAATATTATTATGAAAATGGCAATAATGTGCGCCTGGATCCATTTTACTAAATAGCTGAATATATGGGATCCTGCTCATTAATTATTTTATCAATAACGATCCAGATACAGGTCATTAAGGTTTAAAGTGTCTCTAGTCGAACATTATTACACTGAGAGTATTTATGTTTGTGTTGATTAATAGGTATTTTTTTGCACTTCTTATTGGTATTAAGTTGTGTTATACATACTTTACAATTTTATTATGAAAATGGCAAAAATGTGCGCCTGGATCCTTTTTGCTAAATAGCTGAATATAAGGAATCCGTTTTTTTTATCAATAACGATCCAGATATAGGCCATTAAAGGTTTAAAGTGTCTCTTGTCGAACGTTGTTACACTGAGAGTATTTATGTTCATGTTGATTATTAGGTATTTTTTTGCACTTCACAATGGTATAATGTTGTATTATACATACATTACAATTTTATTATGAAAATGGCAAAAATGTGCGTCTGGATCCTTTTTGGTAAATAGCTGAATATTATGGGATGCTGCTTTTAATTATTTTATCAATAACGATCCAGATAATATGTTACTCGAAAAAAGGACTTATTTGAATAATATTAAATAAAAACTAAAAATAAAACAATGTTTTTGGAATAATTGAAAAACATAGGTAGCTAATGCAAAAAGTACCTACATTGAAATAAAAGAAATCTTTTTTTACTTCTTGCGTTCAAAAACTTAGTAAAAAGTCCATGTAAAGTGTAAGATAAAACCAGGAAATATTTTGCAGTTTCTTTTAATAGAAATAAATATTTATTAAGAAGGTGCCAATTTTTCTGGTATCTTTGAATTGGAAAAACTATTCGTTCAAAAATTTTTAAACATTTTGGATCTTTTTTGATATTTAAGTAGAGAAACATTATATGAGATTTTATTTAGCAAAAAGGTTCCAGACAACCTGGATCCTTTTTCAAATTTTATAAATGCTGTTACTTCAGTAGTCCAGACAGTTTGGATCTTTTTTGTGATTTGTTTGAAACATTTATTCCGTAGATTTCTTTTCTCAAAAACGAATCAGGTAATTTGGATCTCTTTTAATATAAAATATTTCCCCTAGATGTGGATTGGTATCTAATCTAGTCTTCGTAACTTCCTCAATATTGTGTTTTTCACCTAGATTTTTTTTGACATTAAAGATATCAACCCAAAGACCCCCCCTGGTATATGTAACTCAATTTCGGAAAAAGTGTGGATTGGATCCTTTTCGCGTAACTACGTCCCATTAAGAGGCATATTAAATTTTGACTGTGATTTTTGCGTAAAATGGCCAATTTTGGCGTTCTCGATCTCAGAAACAAAAATACATTAATACTTTTGACTTATTGAATGGTGCAGAATAGCTATTGGAATAGATCATAGCGGCCTCGCTTTTGCTTAACTTTATAATTAAACCCGAAATTGCAGAGAAAGATTTTCATAAAATGCGCGAAGGCACTTTTTTGAGCTCATGGATTGAACAAATGTGCTAAACAATTGAAATAAAAAAAAAATGTTATCTCTTACATAGTCGAATAGTTCATAGCGGCCTCGGAATTTTGAAATTATGTATGGAATATGTGAAAAAAAATCCCAATCAAAAACCATAAAACTACTAAAAAAGCTCAGAATTAACTGTGGATTTCTCCTAGATACATTATTATTATTACGTAAAAATTATATCTTAATAATCTTTACTTCATAACAAAATCAAATTTCATACTTTTATTTGTTGTTTGTACTTGTTTGTCTTTCTGTGTATGTTCAAAGTTGACTCTAAGGAATCGTTCACCAACTTTCATTTTCCTTTCAAACCCTTTAACTTTCCAGTGAATCATCATATTACTTTTTGTCGCGGACACATATAAATGTATTTAGTAGACCCAAAGGTTTCTCTAGGTTGTAACGCTAAAATCCGTCAAAATCGAAATTTCGACGAAAAAATGTGATAGTGCCCTTAACCATTTTATTTTCTTTGACGTAACATAGCAGTAGCCATATTAAATTGTGAATAAATATATTGAATCTAATTAGATCCTAAAAGAAAATAAATGTTTACTTACTACTTCTTGAAGAATATGTTGAATCTTTGGATGACATTCTTCTGGAGTCCCATTCTCTAGGCTTCTCCCATTGTGACACTTCACTGACACAGTTATAGTAGTACCTTTTCCCAGAGGAACTAATGTGCTCCGACCACTCACTGCCAGAGTGATCTGAACACATTGCAGCCGAAGGCGTTTTGTCATATTTACTACTTCTACTAACACTATTCATGCCACTAGTCCTACTCTTTTTTTCTGTTTCACTTCGTTCATGATTACTTCTCTCTTTTTCACTATCTTTGCTACGTTTCTCCTTCGGTGATCTGACACTATCTGGAAACATATAAATGTATCATTAATTTCCATTTAAGTTACAATCTTAGAATAAGAAACCGTGTCCTCGTCTGCAAAGTGAGGCAACTAATACTAAGCCAGAATGGCTTTTTTCAGATTTATATCTTTCATATGTTACCTAATCGTAACTTAAATCCAATAATATAGTAACTAATCTAATCATCATCATCATCATCATATCAGCCACACGACACCCACTGCTGGGTATAGGCCTCCCCTAAGGATCTCCACGACGATCGGTCCTGCACTGCCTGCATCCACTGGCTTTCTGCGACCTTCACCAGATCATCGGTCCACCTTGTCGGGGGCTTGATTAAGAGAACTTATCTAATAAATGTAGGAAAATTAAATCTGTTTTGTACTTATTCGGTATGATTAGGTAATAATGGAGAATAAAAATCTGAAAACGGCACCATTTTGGCTGTTTTAATTGCCTTACTTTTGACAGCGTGCTTTGTAGAGAACTATCGTTCTAGTGTTATTATTCTAAGATTACAATGTTCACTAACCAAATCACTTAAAATATTATTATTTGGTAGTCATTCGCCACTCATCTTTTGATTCACATTCGTTGTGCAAAATTCAAATCAATTCGCATCAGCTTGAATTTAATTCAATTATTTTAAAATAAATCTATTTTGAATATATGTTTTTTTTTATTTCTACAACTTTGAAACCATATATGATTATAATCTAGAGCCTGATAGTAAATTACTTGAGCCTGAGCCTACCCTGATACAAAACACTAATAAAACACTAATATTAATCTATTATATTGATTACCTTACTAATATAATACATTGATCAAAACACACCAAGACTTGTGCATTTTAAATTTTAATAAAAAACCAACAACAATTACCACGTTTCTATAGCCAGACAATCATGATTAGGAGAATTATTTCAAACTTATCCAAATTAAAAAAAATACACAGAATGTGGCAATGTTAAATTTTATAAATATAATAATATGAAATGGGAAAGTTGATTTCAAAAGATATGACTTTCTATTATGTCATGGTAAAAAAAGTAGAAAACTATAGTTTTTACCTGTAAGCTACAATAAAAACAAACATGAGTTTTCTTACCTGTGTATTTATTTCTAGAGGATTTGTAGTCTCTATCTCTCTCCTTATCAGAACCTCTTTGCATGTAAGCATTCCGTGATGTCGTGTATCCTCTGTCATCAACAACATGGTAGTGGTGGTGGCCATGGCCGGAGTGGCCGGTGTGGGTGCCGTGTCCGTGCGTTGATAGGTTACCATTGGGGGATCGGAGAGGTGTGTACTGGCTGTCAGAAGCAACGTACTCACTGGCAGCTCTTCTTTCGCTTTTTGAATGATACTTCTGCACATAAAAAAACGATTTCAAACTCTTTTCAGTTTTTGAAGTGTGAGTAAAAGCAATAAATATCAAATTCTGGAAGAAAACACCTTATTCATCGATATAACTGAAGCTCACAGAACCAAAATATTTACTCATTGAGTCCTTGCACTCACAATAATTATAATTAATAATATTAAATAATTTTCTCATATCTTCAAAAAAAAAGGTTTACAATGAATATTCACGATTTTAGAATACAAAATACAAAAAAAAAACGTAAGGAAACTCTGGAAAGTGGATAGTAGTCTTTGTAATAATTAGATTATAAACGAGATAATTAATTTTAGTTCGACTTATGAATACCCAAAAAGGGAATAATTTGCCGGATTAACAACAGGAAAAAGGCTGCAGCGTTCAGTTATTACGTAGAGAAGTACCTACCTATTTGAAGACCTAGCATCGAAAAATAGAATACTTCTAGGCAACTTGGGAGAATGTAGCAGAATATGTTTACCTGATATGGATGGGCCTGATGCTTCTCAAAGTACCTGAAAACAAACAAAAACGTGAAAACCTATAACTAATTTACAGCAAAACTCAATCGGCGACCGCCATCTACAGATTGCTAAGCCGAAGCATTTGAAATCATATCATACCCATCGCTTATTCGCTGAGGTTTCCTTGCATGCATTACCATCAATGCAAATGTACGATTTATTACGGCCTCAGTAATAAAATGCAAACTAAAATCACTGTCATTAAAACAGTTTTAGAGGAGGCCGTGATATATCTTGATGGACGCCATGTCACATTCAAGACACTCGAGAAAGAGTCAATAGAGAAATATGAAAGAGACAAAATATACGCCTATCGATGAAGGAGAAGGAAGAATGAATGATAATAGAGATGGGTAGGTCCGGTTGGAAACGCAGCAGATGGATGTACATCCAACGACCAGTTGGATTCCGTTCACCCCGGAGCGGATTGCACAGCGGTTCATAGAGATACTTATCGGTTGTGGAACTGAATCAGGGGATTACGGACCACGGGGGGAGGTGCGGTGCGGCGGGGAGGCGGCGGCGGGCCCCGGAGTCGGAGTGGGACCGCGCGTGGGGATATGCATCGTTCGTTAGCGTGGGTGTGATTAATTCAATATATTTCAAATAACTCCTGTTCTCAAATTATCTAGCTTCAAACTTGTTGTTAGGCGTATTTATTTTAGTTTTGTTTCTCATGTAGTAAGTAGTAATAAGTATTATAGGTATTCGATTTTTCAATTGTTATATCTACCCAATGAGTGTTTTTGTTTATGTTTTATCGTTAGTTTTTTTTAGATATGTTACCAAATTAGGGGATTTTTGATTTTTTTTTACTTTTAATTAGAGATTATTGGTAATTCATGATTATTACAAAATATATAGGTATGAGACTGATTTGTCCCATACTATTTTTATTACCTATTTATCCTGTTCAATCGCATTCCGTCCCAATTCCGACTCTGCCTTAGGGGATAGAGGTTCACGATCACGACGGACAGTTAGTCTGCCGCCGGACCCATATGGGTCCGACGGACACGGGACCTGGATGTACATCACCAGAGCTGGATGTACATCCTGATGCAACTCCTAATTAAAAGCGGACCTACCCATCTCTAAATGATAATCAACAAAAAGTTAACATGTTGGTCTATGGTTCAAGAACCAACACTAATGACGACCATAGACTTAGAAAATTTTTCGCTATGCTCAAGTAGACGGACAAAGGTGCGAGTGAGAAACCGATTCTTACGGCTTATGCGATGTGCGAGAAAGAGTAAAAAAAAACTGACAGCTGAACCTGGTTTGACTTCATTTATCATCGTTTATCACCTTGGTGAAAAGCGTCAACAAGATTATTTTGTAATTTTGATCGCGATCGGGTCGGTTTGGCTCTCAAAGCTATATAAATCAATAATGGTGTCGTGTTCTGTACTGGATTGTAATGTTACTTACGACAATAACCCAAATAAACACTCATTTCACAGGTAAATATGATTGTACTATTACCATTATCATAATTCAAATTTTAGTTGAATATATTCCCAAACACACTAAGTTATATACTAATATGATGCTATTAAACGCCTATTTCCTAAATAAAGGCTGATTTCTAAACATTATGTGTTAGATAAAAAGATATTATGTCCGTGAACTTGAGAAAATAAGGCGTAGATATTGATCAAAAATTATCGATATCGATACTCATGTCGATGATTTCCAATATAACTTTGTTTGTCTTTGTGAACACTGATAGTTTTATTTAAAGCTGTTTGTAACCGATAGTTTTCACATAGTAAATTATACCAACTTAAGTACTAATTTAACAATTATTTCCAGGTTTTCTGTAAATCCAGTGATTAAATTAACTGGATAAATGTCATAAATAAATAAGCAGGGAGCCTCAAAGGAGACCTTAAGAAATTATTTTAATAAAATTTTCCAAAATCTTGTTTGTGTTTTATTTATTAGAGCAATAATACATTATGGTTATCGACAACCTAAAATGGACTTCAGTGCATGTCTAAATTCACGCACACGTTTACATATTTACAAACACTGGCTCGATGTCACTTTTGGTTTCGCAGCCAAGCGAACTCTGTTCGTCTATTCCAGTGGATATTAAGTTTATGATGACGACTAATGTAAAATGGGGTGAATAACAACATTTTGTTGGATTCGCTTCGTTTCATATAATTTTTTATTGCATGTTAAAAATAACTTCTGAACTACAAGTTACAAGTGCATTGATGTTGTTCATCCCAAAAGGAATGAAATTGAAATATGCAAGATATTTGCTAAAATATGCCTAAGTTCGATGTTATCTTATATCTTTAAACGAGCAATTCTTGTAATTCTTGTATTTCGGTGATCTCGGAAACGGCTCTAACGATGTCGTTGAAATTTGGTATATGGGGGTTTTCGGGGGTAAACAATCGATTAGCGTATAGTTGGCAGACTCACCATGGAATTAGAAGGTTTTGACTAGGTCAAAAAATTGTTAATAAATAGTGATAAATAGTGAACTATAGCATATAAATAGTGATACTATGATTCAAAAGATATTTGAGTATCTTGGTGAGGCTGCAAACTTGACGTCAAGTTGGCAGACACCTTAAGAAATACAGTTCGTATTAATATGATTTATATGCCAAAAAATTGTTAGAAAATAGTGAATCGTATACGCAAAATTTCAATAACATTGCTTCAATACAAGCCGAGATATTACGGTCTCTAAGTGGGCTGCTAACTTGACGTTTCAGGCGATAGCGATTCCAGAGAAACGGGTACAAGTTTTAAACAAATAAATATATCAAAAAATTGTTAGTGAAATTGTGATTCCTACGATATAAATAAAACAAGAATTCTTCATTGCTATTTTCTAAAAATCGAATGTTAACTTTTACATAATACTCTGAATAGGCTGTCGATCAATACTGAACTTTGCTCCACAGTAATAAGGTTCAAACTTTATTGCAATCGTAAGGTGAGTACTATCAAGCAAAAAAGTGAGATTTATATTTTTAGCCATGTCCTCTAATTATTATTACACTTGTTTTATTAATTAAATGTTGGTATCAAACAATAACGATGTTCATTAATAACAATCATAGCAATAGCGTAGCGCCATCTCACGGAAAAGATTGTCAATTTCTCAGTTATAATTTAACGTTAGGTACCTATTTATGTATTAGTTAGAGTAAAGATATTATTATTATTATTTGGTGAGATTTATAGTAAAATGAGTATCAGTTGGTATGTGAGTAGGAAGAAAGTATAGGTAATATAAGTAAATATTAATAGTTTTTCCTGAATTAATAATATTGAATTAAGAGTAGGGTATTGACCACAGCCTACTAAAGAGTAGTCTTTATACAGTCGATCATCGCCTTTATTGTTGGCGCAAAAGGCACCGTTCGTAAAAATAGACAGTTGACGTAACGACTAAAAGTGAAAGGGTTGGCACGCTATGATTTGCCTTTTTGAATTTCAAAAATAATTAAGTAAAATAATACCTAATACATAAATAGGCACCTAACGTTAAATTATAACTGAAAAATTGACAATCTTTTTCGAGAGATGGCGCTATTGTTATGAATATTATTGTTATTAATGAATATCGTTATTGTTTGATACCAACATTTAATTAATAAAACAAGTGTAATAATAATTCGAGGATATGGATAAAAATATAAATCCCACTTTTTTGCTTGATAGTACTCACCTCACGATTGCAATAAAGTTTGAACATTATTACTGTGGAGCAAAGTTCAGTATTGATCGACATCCTATTCAGAGTATTATGTAAAAGTTAACATTCGATTTTTAGAAAATAGCTATGAGGAATTCTTGTTTTATTTATATCGTAGGAATCACAATTTCACTAACAATTTTTTGATATATTTATTTGTTTAAAACTTGTACCCGTTTCTCTGGAATCGCTATCGCCTGAAACGTCAAGTTAGCAGCCCACTTAGAGACCGTAATATCTCGGCTTGTATTGAAGCAATGTTATTGAAATTTTGCGTATACGATTCACTATTTTCTAACAATTTTTTGGCATATAAATCATATTAATACGAACTGTATTTCTTAAGGTGTCTGCCAACTTGACGTCAAGTTTGCAGCCTCACCAAGATACTCAAATATCTTTTGAATCATAGTATCACTATTTATATGCTATAGTTCACTATTTATCACTATTTATTAACAATTTTTTGACCTAGTCAAAACCTTCTAATTCCATGGTGAGTCTGCCAACTATACGCTAATAACAATCGATCTAGATTAGTCTTTTGTTTGGGAAAACGCGCATTTTTGCATTTTCATGCGTTTTTCTTTCGACGCAGAATATGGTCGCTAATTTCGTCCGCGGCTGGCCAATGTCCATTTGGTTCAGCGGGTTAGGACGTGGACCACAAGAAATGAGTGTTCTGAGTTTGAATCCCGCTCAGTGACTTATTTTTTTATATGTTTGTTCAAGTTTATATATTTTTTTATTTTTATTGTTTTTAGACAAGTTAAAAAAATGTAGTTAATGTTGCTTTCGAGTTTTTATTTTATTGAGACTTGTGACGCAATAGTGCAAAACAAAAAAATTACCGATACTTTTAAACACAGTTTTCGGATACGTTTTATGACGCCATCTCTCGGATGATGCCATCAAAACTAACTACTACTCCTCGCGGAATTATTATGTAATTAACTACATCTTACGAGTTATGTAATAAGAGAAATTGACAATAGATGGCGTTACTCTGTGAAAAGTCCTGTAAGGTTGAGATTACGAATATCGAAAAACATCACATACTTGTACATTGCTCTGATCCCAAAGTAAGTAGCTAAAGCACTTTTGTTATCACCTAAACACCACCATATTACAACAAATAATAACCGAGCGAAGCTCGGTTCACACTTTTCACAGGTAAATAAGATATTGCCACACATTTTTTTTAAACCAAATTTCGCTACATTTATTCGTTTATCGACGAAGAAAACAGTATGGAACATAGTTTATTAATTTCCTTTGCCATATTATAGTCATATTTTATGAATCTAAGTCATATTTTACGTTTCTCATATAAAATGTATAAATCGTTTTTCAGATCACCTGTTTATTTTGACCATGGGCGCCGGGAGGAGGGTGCAAGGGGGTGCGCGTGCACCCCCCTGGCTTTGAAAATACACAAAAAAAGTATTTTTTTATTTAACCACTTATTGAATAAAACCTTGAGGGGTCGAGGTTGCTGTCCAAATTTTTCAATAACCTTGTTTTATACTAGTTCCTGGACCTGTTTTACCAATAACAGAAACCTAGTAAAAAGCTGATAAAAGTAGCAACACGTTTCATAATAAGCTAAATATCTTTAATCATAAAGCGAAACCTACATGCATGGTAAAATACTGTGCTATGATCCATCAGTATTATCAGGGGCCTATTTCATAAAGGAATGGTTATAGTAATTTACCATAGTTGTTATTACAATTTATGCTAATACATAATGGTGAATAGGTCCTATTTCATAATATTTTATGAAATAGGGCTTATTCGCCCCCCTGATTAAATACTGATGGATCACAGTATTTACCATGACTAAAGGGAGTTCCCTTTCGACGCATAGTGCCAGAAACGTAAATTACAGTACACGCTAACGACCATATTTCAAATTCGCAATTTCTGGTCATTTGCATATCTGCCCCCCGTACTCAAATGGCCACTTTTCTATTCGTTTGCTAACTTAAAGCTTAAAAATAAACATTTAAGACGATCAAGTCACACATCGCAAGTTTATGTATATCATAGACATTGTTGTATGGCGGCCATTACACACGTCAATCTGGTGTGGTCAGATCAAAACCACAGATTGATGGAATTTGATGCGGTTGGTTTGCGACGTTACACGGTCAATCCAGCGAGATCTGGATCGCAGTAGATCTTGGTAGATCACGATCCACGGTGGTCTTTGGTAGGGTTGCCAACTTTTTGCATTAATTTTCGCGTGATATCGATCGATGTCCTGAGTGGTACAGTATTCAACATGCCAGTCTACCACGCAAGAGGTCCCGGGTTCGATGCCCGGACAAAATTGAAATGATATATTTTAATTTCTGTGACGGGTCTGCGTACAAGAAGTACCTATCTATTTCGAAAAGTAAGGCTGAACTGATTTTGATGAACTTTGGCACACATACATGTATAGTTTAGTTTATAGCCTGATATAGTAATAATATAGAGGTAAAAAGTATTTTTCAATAAATTGCAAAAAATATAGTTGGTAGCTTTTGAGAAATTTATGAAAAAATAAAGTGCTCATTTATTTTTAACTAGCTTCCTTTAAAAAATAAAAATAGGGTACATAGGCTAGGTACTTCCTAGGATATCAAACTAACTGTGTGCCAAATTTCATCATCTTTCAGGCAATCCAATTTATTTTAACCGACTTAAAAATGAGGAGGTTCTCTGTCCATCTGTATATTTTTTCGCATGTAGTCATGGGCGGAAGCTAGTTAAAAATAAATGTCGGCTAATCAGTTCAGCCTTAAAAAAACATGTATCGGATAGCAGTAGATTGCGATGAGCAGACTGCAAGTTCTCTTTTCGTTTGTATGTTTGTTTTTTAATCATTTTTTGAATGTCCACCCACGCGGATGTAGTCGCGGGCGGAAGCTAGTTAAAAATAAATATGAACTACATTTTTATAAATATTCAAAAAGTAAGTACTATAATGTTTAAATGTTTTGAAAATAATACTATTACCTCGAAAAAAAGGTGCCAACCCTAAGCCAGACCACGCCAGATTGACGTAGATCGCGCCAGATCGCGCCAGACCGCGCCAGATTGAAACAGATCACGAACAACGTTACACAATCAATCTCTGTCAATCTGGCGCGGTCTGGCGCGATCTGGCGTGATCAGGGGACTAATTGTCTAATTTCAAAATCTATCGCAATCCCTTTCATTTGACAGATGGATGTGACACATTGCTACATTTCTTTGGTAAGTTTTTATTTCTACCAAAAAGATGCATCAATGTATCACATCCTGAAAGCGATTGCAATAGATTTTTAAATTAGACAATAGAAAGGCAGATTGTGTGTGTAATGGGTACCTATGGAATTGACAAGCCTACGACACGTAGGTAATTTTAGAGTGAATGGCTTATTTTTAATTTTTAAGTTAGCGAACGAATAGAAAAGTGGCCATTTGAGTAGCCCCTCTGGTAGTTTGCTGTTAAAACATGGTCGTTAGCGTGCACCTTAATTTGCGTTTCTGGCACTATGCGTCGAAAGGGAGCTTTACATGAACGCATGTATGAATTCAAATAATCTGAATTACATTTAATTTCATTCAACACCTTATTTAAGTAAAT
Source organism: Agriphila tristella (assembly GCA_928269145.1). Taxonomy (NCBI): domain Eukaryota; kingdom Metazoa; phylum Arthropoda; class Insecta; order Lepidoptera; family Crambidae; genus Agriphila; species Agriphila tristella. Next base: position 17,230,614 of record OV743430.1, read on the forward strand.
TGGTTCAGAAGTTTTCTAGAAATACCGCTTCATAAAATGGATCGGCTGACAGCCACCATGTTTGCTTCGTCACAGCTCCCCCCCCATACCCCTAGGAAGTAACTACCGCACTCTTTGTATTCCTAAAAACTTACCAAACAAGTACATACCAGCAGTCTGTATGTCGGAGCTCAGTCCAACGAAAATCGTTATAAGGAAATTTTTATACAAATTAATAAATCATGGGTTTGTACTACAATGTCGAAGGATGTACCATGGGCAACAGCGACGCTTAACCACTGCTAAGGTCAAAATCGCTTGCACGTCGCGCCGTCACAACCATACGTTTAGTTCGTGTAGGGGCGATACGCGCGCACACGAATTTTGTTGCAAACTGGTTAAGCGTCGCTGTTGCCCATAGTACACTGGCCTGCAAAACTAAGTACTACAGTACAGAGGTCTATTTTCATACAAACGAGGTAACTTTGAAGATTTGGTTCTCCGCCCAGGATTAAGCGGGATGTGATCTGATGATGGCCATCCAGGGAGTGAATGGAGAAGATTCAGATCTCCATACACACCCAATTGATCTGATCAGCATTCTAAGAGCTGTAAGGATTAGAGTTATCAGTTACAGCATTTCCATACATTTTAATGCTATTTTCGTGTTTTTTTTTTAACATATCCAAACAGCTCTTAGAATGCTGATCAGATCAATTGGGTGTGTATGGGGATCTGAATCTTCTCCATTCACTCCTTGGATGGCTATCATCAGATCACACCACGTTTAATCCTGGGCGGAGAACCAATGCTTCAAAGTTACCTCGTTTGTATGAAAATAGACCTCTGGGGCCCTATTTTTAAAACGCTCGGCTGGCGTCGAACGCTCGTTTCTACTGATTTTCGTTCGACAAATCAACTCAAATGTATGAGCTGTCGAAGAAAATCAGTAGAAACGAGCGCTTGACGCCGGCTGAGCGATTTAAAAATAGGGCCCCTGTAGTACTTAGTTTTGCAGGCCAGTGTATTTCAAAAACTATTTATCGTATCGATATAGATTTAGCATTGATGTTTAGAAAATTTCATGTAGATTAACTTTTTTAATAATTTGTTCCTATCTGTAATAGTTTTTCTGTAAAATGAAAAAATCTACAGTGAGGGAGCGGTTGATATCCGGAATTTTTGGATTTAGTTGGGTCGAATTAATAAGAAAACATCGGTTTCCAAAAAATAATACGATTTGCTTCTAGCCTCATAACGGAAGCCTTGTTTCAAGTTATTGTACTGTCTATTAGGGGTGCGCAGTGTATCAAGGACAGAGATACTCTAATACCTTATATATTTTAGGTATAGTAAAGTGTACAGACACAGATGAGATGGATGACAGAAATCCTGGCGGCGCCCATGATTTTGACATTTTATTTCTATGGGTTAGTATGGAAGCAGGCCTTATATGCAGTCCTGTTTAAGGACTGCTTTTGAACTGAACGGTTTCTAATTTGCTAATGGTAAGCCCCTAGATCTAAATAGAAACCATTGTGACATTTAAAAATTAAAATTATTAACTATATACCTTACTAGATAGCGTTGATGGACAAGGAATGTCAAAATTGGCTTTGAAAAATAAACGCCCTGGGGGCTTACTATCAGCAAATAAGAAACCATCCTTAAGCCCTTCAGTTCAAAAGCAGGCCTTAAACAGGACTGCTTAAGGCCTGCATAGAAACTAACCTTTGAGGTCATAGTACGAAAAGGTAAGGCAGTTCAATATAAGTCCTGTTGTAAGAGCTCATAGTAAGGCCCCTGTGCTTAAAACAAAGCCATTTTCATTCCTTGGCATTCGTTTCTTTATTTATTTATTATCGCTTGATCCATGTAAACAGGACTTAGAGCCGTTTACACGGGTCAAGCTGTAATTTAGTTGAAATTAAGTAGTCGGCCAACTAAAGGTCGATCAATGGACATATTTGACCTAATTGATGAAGAAAGTTTGCGTGCAGAAACCAAACCAGTTTTAAATTGAAGAATTCAATCCCACTTTTCAAAATATGAATTATTTTTTAATTTACCAACCGGCAGAGAAAAGTTATTTTACAGTATGTGTGTGAGTATATGTTTAATGTTATTATGCGTTTGTTAATAATATAGAAGTTTTTACTTTCAATATTGTGATAATGTGTGGTACAAGCATAATAAATGCTTGTATTGTCTTTTTATTTTGTTTTACTTATTATTGAAATGATATGACATAATGTTAAAAAATGAAACATGGCCTGCAAGAATGCAACCTACACCACTTAGTCCGGTCGTGGGACATTAAATTTCATAAAGAAGTTTTGATAATACTAAAAGTTTTAGTTTTTGCTGAGTGTATAGATTATGTGCATTGTGAGCTATTGTTGAAAAGTTAGAAGTTTTATGCCGGTGCTTTAGGTATAGTTTAGGTATTTCGTAATATTTCGTTTAACGTAATATATATAGAATTAAAGTTTGAAATGTTGAATGTTTCATAATAAGAACTAGTTATCTTCATGTTGTAAAATATTTATAAAGTTATTATGTGTGGAAGTGCGTAAATCACAAAATCACTCTTTTGAGTTCGAATAAAATTTAAAAATTTCTGAAATCTTATTTTAAGACTTTCAGTGGTTAGATATATATATAGCTTTGAGAGCCAAACCGACTCGATCGCGATTAAAATTACAAAATAATCTTGTTGACGCTTTTCACCAAGGTGATAAACGATGATAAATGAAGTCAAACTAGGTTCAGCTGTCAGTTTTTTTTACTCTTTCTCGCACATCGCATAAGCCGTAAGAATCGGTTTCTCACTTGCACCTCTGTCCGTCTACTTGAGCATAGCGAAAAATTTTCTAAGTCTATGGGTATAAACCAGGGGGGTAATTACGTATCTTTGTTGCAATCAACTCTGACAGAAATCGCAGTTACATCGCTGCTTTAGTAAGAACCAATGTAACAACTATCTTAACTAAAGCAGCAATGCAACCGCGCTTTCAATCGATTTCAATCGAGAATTGTTAGCAACAGCTTTACGTAATCAAGGTACAGATTGAGCTCTACGCCCCAAAACGAGCCGACAGAGATTTCAAGTAGATAATTGTATCTCTTTCTTCATTATGGTGACCAAACTGTATGGTTGGTCGGAGACATACTTATTACTTTAAACTATTTAATATAAAGTTAAGTACTTAGGTAGTTCTATATTTACAATTATAACTTTTGCCACGTTTTTATAAGGTTGCTTGCTCGTTTGTTTGTGTTTTCGTTTGTTTGTTTGAGCACAAATTTTGCAAACGATTTTATACTAACTTCCCGATGAACTAGAGACTTGAAACTTTGAACACAGGTCAGAACTAGAAAGTAATGTAATATTATGGTATCATTGAGCTGATCTGACGATGGAGCCGGAAGAATGGCACAGGAAACCATACAACCCCATCGTGTTTGGGCTCGTTAGAATCTGTTAAAGAAATCGATCGATTAGGTAAGCTCTCTAATGTTTTGCTGATGGCCACATATTGCATTATGTAGTGTTGGCAACACTCGAGCTGTCACTTGCTCGTCAACCTCTTTACTACGCACATCTTATATTTTTTCCATCCAAATTTGTGTTTGAATAAGAAGATATTAATTAACTGTGTTTCTTGCGGACTGCCATCCACATTGTGAGTAACAAGCTATCTATCACAATAATAACGTATTGTACAAGTTTAGCTGTTTTTCATTCTCCTGACAACCTGCCTGCATATCGAAGAAGATCCTGGTCTGATCGTTCCAACAACAGGTTATGGGTCCCAGGGCCTTGCTATAAGCGCTGGATTAGGCCTTGCAAAGCTAAGGTTGTGTCAGGAAGCAAAACGCGAAAGGAATCCGTTCGCCTCAACTTAACCTCGCATCTCATCGATTCGACGCCATTTTTGCCTCATTGTTCCGAGGTAGGCTGTTACGTACTAACGATATCTAGCACGTGGCGATATCATGACGAACACGGAGAATAACGGTGGACGGAATGGAAATGGTAATGGAATGGGAGGTGCAGGCCCAATAGGAGCGATTAATTACCATGCGGTCACACCACTTGAGGGCGCATCCAACTGGCAGACATGGAAATTCCAAATGAAAATGGTGCTCACGCTCGAAGGCTTGTGGGCATGTGTCTTAGGAACTGATGCAGAAACTTCACGCATGGAGCGCGCGTTAGCCAGAATATGTTTAAGCGTGAAATCTCACTGTATTCAATACGTTCGCGACGCAACCACGCCAAAAGCTGCGTGGGATAACCTCAAAAATATATTCGAAGATAAAAGTCTTTATAGACGTGTCATATTGCTGCGACAACTGCATCGGGTAGACTTCAATCAATATAATTCAATGGCAGAATACATAGAAGCTATTATGGGAAATGTACAACAGTTGGCAGACATCGGGAAAACCATAGAAGATGGTGAGATAGCCGAGCTGTTGCTTAGCGGACTGCCGATGGAATATGATGTTTTAGTTTCAAATCTGGAATCGGCAAGCATGACCAGCACACTTTCCAGCGAGCTTGTCAGAACCCGTCTACTTCAAGAAGAATTTAGGAAACAAACCACTTCACACGGCGGAGTAGCGGAACAGCAGACGGCCTTTATTTCCAAGGATTTGTCCTGCCATTACTGTAAAAAGAAATGGTAAGGAAATGATAATAATAGCATTGTATGTTGATGACTTATATGTTTTCAGCTCAAAATATTCAAATAAGCAAGAGCTATTTAAGTTATTAGAAGCTAACTTTGATACTAGAAAATTGGGTTCTCTAAAAGACTGTTTAGGTATGAATGTAACTAGGGATAGAAATAAGGGAATTTTAATGCTTGACCAGTCTAATTATATTAAGAGATTATTAAATAAATATGGGATGCAAAACTGCAAATCTGTCTCTACACCTATGTCTGTAAATTGTAAATTAAATAAAGCTGAAAAACCACTTGATGAAAATGTTTATAATTACAGGCAATTAATAGGTCATTTGATGTATTTATGTGTATGTACAAGACCAGATATTGCTTATGCTTGTAGCCTTTTGAGTCAATTTAATAATTGTTTCGATATGTCACACTGGGTATGTGCTAAGCGTGTACTGCGTTATTTAGCTGGCACAATTAATTACGGTTTGTTGTTTACAAAAAGTAATAATTGTAATAATAGTTTAACTGCTTACGCAGATGCAGATTGGGCAAACAACCCTGTAGACAGGAAGTCCTACACAGGTTTCGTTATAAAATTTAATAATGATTCAATAAACTGGGAAGCCAGAAAACAGCGCTGTGTAGCACTTTCTAGCACAGAGGCAGAGTATATAGCGATGGGTGAAGTTTGTAAAGACATTTGTTTCATAAAAAAATTATTGTTTGAAATTTTGAGTTTGAAATTAAATATTACTTTGGTAAATGATAATCAGGGTGCACAGAAGCTGTTACAGATCAAAGAGTTTTCACATAAAAGGACTAAGCACATTGATCTCAGGCATCACTTTGTTAAAGATTTTGTAGCTGAAAATAATGTTAATGTTATATACTTACAAACAGATAAGATGATAGCCGATGTAATGACAAAGCCTTTGAGTTTGGTAAAGCACTCTGAATTTATTAATAAATGTAATGTTGTAGAGTTAAACTTGTAGAGTTGAACATGTAGAGTCCAACATGTAGAGACAGATGTTATTAAGGATGGAGTATACGTTAGATTTTGTTAAATTTTTTTGAATCTTGTGTAACATCTTCAGGGCTTTATTGTAATATATTGGATATATTATTAGTAGAGCCATTATAGAGCTTAAGAGGAAGTGTTAAAGAAATCGATCGATTAGGTAAGCTCTCTAATGTTTTGCTGATGGCCACATATTGCATTATGTAGTGTTGGCAACACTCGAGCTGTCACTTGCTCGTCAACCTCTTTACTACGCACATCTTATATTTTTTCCATCCAAATTTGTGTTTGAATAAGAAGATATTAATTAACTGTGTTTCTTGCGGACTGCCATCCACATTGTGAGTAACAAGCTATCTATCACAATAATAACGTATTGTACAAGTTTAGCTGTTTTTCATTCTCCTGACAACCTGCCTGCATATCGAAGAAGATCCTGGTCTGATCGTTCCAACAACAGAATCGTCTTGGCAAGTACTCTGTTGGGGAATAATATCCAAGAGGCTGATGAAGGAGCAGGAAGAAGGCCATTGGAACTTTGTAATAAAATCATGAAACCCTATCGAGTTTGAGCTCGATTGATTCGTCTGGACGAGTGCTCCGATAGGAGACTCGTTAACTGAAAAGCAGAAAATAATAATTTACTAAAAATAAATCTTCACGTTTATTTTATCACGTTTTATTAGGTTGCTTTCTTGTTTTATTTATAAATATATATCAACCAATATCTACAAAAATTCAAGTGTAAATAATGACATAACTATAAAGTTTATTCCAATTTTGATAAAAATACAATGTGCGTGTATTTCGGAAATGAAATGAATGTTGGAAAAACAAGTGAAGGTAGGAAAACATTGTCTAGTGATCTGTAGTTAAAAAACAGGTGCAAACGGTTTTCGACTTTATTGACGTTTAAAATTCGGTTGCTTTCTACCATAATTATTCTCTTTCATTAAAAACTGTTATTTTGGTAAATATATCAATAAGGTCTAAAATACTTGCACCAATTTTTTACTAGTGAAATTAAAAAATGGGTGCAAGCGATTTTCAACGACACAAATACACAATGTTAAAAATAAAAAAAACAAGATGGTGGCCAACCTTTTTTTGTTTTTGGCTTGATTTCAATGAAAGTCGGTTTTTAGTAATATTTTGACAAAAAATAACAATGAAATGTTGAAAATATAAAAAAAAAAACAAAATGGCGGCCTACTTTTTTGTTTGTAGGCCGATTTCGATGAAACTCTGTTTTTGGCACTATTTAGGCAAGAAAATAACAACGCAATTTTTTAAATGTTTAAAATTCAAGATGGCGCTTAACTTTTTTGTTTTTGAGCCGATTTCTATGAAACTTGGTTTTTGGTACTATTTTGACAAGAAAATAATAATGCAATGTACACAATGTCAAAAGTTCAAAATGGCTGCCAATTTTATTTTTGGGTTGATTTTAATATAACTGGGTTGAAAAAAAGAAGAACAAGAAAATAATTTGGCCGCCACCTTGGATTTTTAATATTTTAAAGATTGTGTTGTTATTTTCTTATCAAAAAAGAAGAAAAACCGAGTTTTATCGAAATCGGCCCACAAAAAAAAAGTTGGCCACCATCTTAAATTTTTTTATATTAAAAAAATTGCGTTGTTATTTTATTCTCATAATAGTACGAAATAAGCCCACAAACAAAAAAGTTGGCCGCCATCTTGGATTTTTTATACTTTAAAAATAGCTTTGTTATTTTCTTGTCAAAATTGTATTAAAAACCGAGTTTCATCTAAATCGGCCTACAAACAAAAAAGTTGGCCGCCATCTTGGATTTTTTATACTTTAAAAATTGCTTTGTTATTTGCTTGTCAAAATTGTACCAAAAACCGAGTTTCATCTAAATCGGTCTACAAACTTAAAAGTTGGCCGCCATCTTGGATTTTTTAATATTTTTAACATTGCGTTGTTATTTTCTTGTCGAAATAGTAGCTTAAACCGAGTTTCATCGAAATCGGCGCAAAAACATGAATTTGATTATTAATATTAACTTTACCCGTTGACTTTACCCCTCGCCTGCGACTTTCAGTTATTTCAATAGAACAATATCGTTTTTTGAAAATCTGAAATGGTGTCGTATTTATGGTCACCCTAGTTTTGTAAAGGAATATTTCCTAAATATTGAAATTCTAAAATTGAAATTTGGCGCCAAAGTCAAAATCGGAGTTGCCAGGATTGACACTTGAATTTAACACCACCTCACCGATGATAGCTGATTAGCATTATTGTGAAAATCTTATTAAATCGAAAGAGTAAGTTCAGTTTTATTTCACAATAACTATGTGTTATTCTAAATGAATATTTAAGTAGTATATTTTCAATATTCCACTCCGAATCCTTAACTTTGATACACTACGTGATTGGTAGCGTACATATTTTTTCCCTACCATCGTGGTATTATTGTTTAGTAATGGCAATTGTGCGAACGAGACATCCTCATCTACTTGGTGATGTTTCATTCACACAGTAGAGTCTTCAGTAAATGTCGTCGATAGAATTTCAACTCTATGACAAAAAAAATAAAGTTGAATTTCTTTTAAACGCATAGTGAGAATTTTTGTAGAGTACTCACTCCTTATTATATGAACCTCCTTGGCTGTGTCCTGTCGTAACCTCAAAAAAAAAAGGTTGAAAGTGGAGTACGGTACGGTGAACGGTATTTTATTTATACGTTATTCATCTTTTTCACGAAAAGAATCTAAAATTTTCGACCAATATACTTATCCAACTCTTCCCTTCATCACAAGTTGAAATGGCATTACCTGTGGATTTTGAATTAAAAAAGGCATTTGTGGAGCTTCAAGTAAAAATGGTCGCAACCAGCAAAAAGATTCAGGTCATTGATTCTCAAATTGGTGTTCTAAAGAGAATTTTACAACACGTAGATATCACACAACGTGAGATCAGTACTCTGCCCCCTGGTACTAAAACTTACGAATCTATAGGCAGAATGTTTCTATTTACTGATTTGGAGGAAATCAAGACTAACCTCAAAAACCGAGAGACCCAGTTAACGGCAAAATGCGCAGAATACGAAGGCAATAAACAATATTTAGAGAAAAATTTGAAAGAAAGCCAAGACAATATCAGGGAAATGGTTCAACAACGCAAAGAACAGAGTGAAATTAAATCCAACTGATGTGGCTATTCTCATTTATCAAAATATGTTTATACAACAATTAGTAATTTTTAACAACTTTATCTTTAGAAAGTTAACCTTTGTAAATTTTACCAGTATCGCAACTTAATTTTGACAATTATTTTTAACCATTAACAGGATTAGTACCTATGTCTTGTCTTTTTGCTAACCAGCTCAATTGCAAAAAACGCAGTGTGCACAGTAGCACAAGTGTTGGGTAACTGGAAATAATTAAAGGCGACTGTTAATGGGATACTTAAATACTAAACCTGGCAGCAGTTTATTTTTTGGGTGACAAAATAACTAAATGGGTAATAACTAGTTACTCAATTTGTATTTTAAAGTCACCCATTTGCAACATTTGTATTCGCCCTCAGTCTGTCGCCCACTTAGTATTTCAGTACACTATATTCAGTATTTTGATACCCAAAATGAGAATTTATTGTTACCTGATTAAATACTGCCCATACAAAACTGGCATTTCTGCAAAGTATCTATCGGCTTAAAAAATATGAAGTTAATATAAACTATGATTTGACAGATGTATGTGATACATTGCTACTTTTCTTTGGTAAGTTTTTATTTGTGCCAAAACGAAGTAGCAATGTATAACACAACTTAAAAAAAAGTTTAAATTACAGTTAACAGTAACTTTATTGTTTTTAGCCGACAGATCCGCAGGAAAGTTTTAACAAAGATATCTCACAAATTGAATTTAAAACACTCACTTTATAATCATTTTGTGTACAATATTTCAAGGCTGGTTTTATTTGTAGTTTATTTTTATTATTGTAAGTAAATTAACAGTCTAATTTTTTGTAATTGTAGCTCCATTAATAAAATAAAAAAAAAAATATGATGACTTGGACGATTGCATATAAAAAATCTTAATTTTAAGAACAATATAGATTATTTTTGTAAATTAAATATTTTGTAGTTTCGACTAACAGCTTTCTAGGGTTAAAATGTAATGGTAGTCACTTTTTATTGTAATACTAATAAAAAATATGATTTCATAATATGCAGCAATGTTTTGTTGTAAAAGAGAGAGTATTAATTTCTTGCATTTTAAATCTCTGTTTTTTTGAACTATGCATAACTCAAATAAACTGTACTCATTATATATTTTTTTATCTTTATCCATATGTTAATTAGATTAGATATCGTTGATGACACCAGTAGTTAGAGAGCTAGTGAAAAATACTGCAAAAGGTAACTCAAGGCCCATCATTCAATATTATGATATAGTGTTTTGTTTAGGGTGTACATGAGTCAGCACCTACTCCCAGCACCAGGAAGTGGAACGCCAGGCGTCAGCACTCTTTCAAGTATGTAGAATTTCGACATGTTCTACAAGAGTTATCTCAAGGTTCAAATTTAGCATTATAGTAAAGAATAGTACAAAAAAAACAGATGATGTCAGAACGCAGTGTCATGGAACATGCCGAGTCAGCACGCCACGTAAGTTGTAGCAATTTCGAGGTCGGTACAAGAGCTTTCTCAAGGCTGAAAATTCGTATACTGCTTAATTATTATTCAAAATTTATGAAAATAATAGTCAGGCCACAGTGTCATGGAACATAGGCACTCGGCAGTCGCTCGAAGTGTGGAGTCCAAGCAAGCTGCTTGGATCTACAATGTGTGCAAAACAGAATTACATAGTTAAAACCTGATAGATAGATGTATTCTGTAAGCCACTTTACGATTTTTACACAAAAATAAAAGATTAAGGGGGCTCCCCAACCATGGAACTGAAACTAAAAACTAATTTATTTATAAGTACAGGTGTCTTTAGATAGCTCTTTAAAAATGACATTGAGGTTCCTAAAACTATATTTTCTCAAAGTCAACCGTTTGAAAGATATACACTTTCAAAATGGTAAAATGTGTGTCCCCCCCTTTAACTTTTAAAATAAAAAAGGAAAAATCTTAAAAAATATATGCTGATCTTAAAAAAACACTTTCAACGAAAATTAGTTTAACGAGATTTAGTTAGCAGTTTTAAAGATATAGCACATTTTCCAAAATCGCAAATATAACTTTGTCATCTATACAAACATTATGACAAACAATAGTAGATTGTACAACAAGTGCATAAAACGCATCATTTTACCCGAGAGGCGAGGGTGGATAGTCAAGTCGAGGGTAAAATGGGTTTTATGTACGAGTTATACTCTGATTTTCACTTGGATTGTGAGGAAATTAAACGACAATATTGAAAATTGAAGAATTAGTAAATAAATATTGAGAAAAAAAAATTTTTTTCTTAAATTTTAGTGACAAATTATATAATTTTGGAATGTGCTCATCAAGGCCTTTCATTTGATAACCATATTCAAAAAATGGAAAAAAAAGTATTTTTATTCCAAAATAAAAAAAAGTATTATAACATGGATTCTGTATAAAAATTAAGAAAATAATAATTTTATTTAACTACGTTTAATTGCCTGTGTGGCTGTTTAGCTGACGACCTTTGTCTTAAAGTCTGAACTTAGACGAAGATTTTACTTTATGCTCTAGAGCATGAAAAGCGATTTTATGCAGCCTATACCCAACATAATGACGAACTTTACGAGCATGAGAAGTGAAAAGTAATTTTTGTAAGTTGAATTTGAGAAGAAATAGTTTTAGAAACCTCAATGTCATTTATAAAGAGCTATCTAAAGACTCCCCGCACGTATGGGTTTGACGACAAACATTTTTTTCAGTTTCAGTTACATCTATGGCGCCGGCTAGACGCGTGGTATTTATCGTGATCCATCGCCATAGACAAAGAGTAAATTTTAACCATGGAAAGTAATTTGTATGGAATGTTCAATATTTTACTTTCCATGCTTAAAATGTACTCTGGGTGATGGATCACGGTATTTACCACGACGTGTAGCCGGCGCCTATGGAGAGCCCCCTTTAATCTTTATTTTTTTTTATGTGTAAAGATCGTAAAAGCGGTTTACAGAATACATCTTCTTAAGCCGCGTTCCGACGATCCGCGCTACCACGCACCGCACGAGCGAGGGCGAGCACGCACCGATCCTTCGCTCAGATAGTGTCGCCCTTTTATCTCGCCGCCTTTGCACGTGCCGCTTCTTGTCAAAGAATGCCGCCGCATAAACAATGGATACCGCGTGCGGCGTACACCCGCAAGTGAATTTGGATTTTGGCAGTTTACATAGAAGTGCCGTAAACTGCCGCCGTAGTGAAAGGTTGTGTTTGTTACCGGTATTTAGCCCCAGTCGTAGGAAGCAAAAAAACGAAGAATACGGCTATCCATGAACCAAAGATTTCCTTCGGTAGGATTGATCCTTGGGTTCCTAAAATGGGTTTACGAAGTGGAGCCACCTGGATTTTTCAAGCAGGTGGGGGGGAGGGGGAATTCTGCCTTAACGAAGTCCGAGGTTAATAACTGGCTAAGTTTAGATACTAAGCCAAGTTTGGTATCATTTTCGGATAAATCAATGACGTAGAATTCATTTCTGGTAAAAAAATTGCAATTTATTCAGAAGTTTCCTAAACATTACACAATAACCAATATTTTCAACTACATTTTTTTTCCTTTAAGTCACCGTAAATATTAAACTGATGTTCTTATTTGCAAACAAAAAATACGTTAACAAAGCTTATAGAATGAAGACTTGAAAAAATAACATACATTTTTTTTATTAACAATTAATAGCAAAAGAAAATTTCACTGTCGCGTGCCGTCAATTTCTTTTACACCTATGGAAATATTAATATTTTTTATCATAACAATATGGGTATCAAATGAAAGGTAATAAATAGCCAATTTCAAATATATATACATTATAATACTTTTATGAAACTGTTTTGAAATAAACTTAAAAAGTATAACGCAGAATTAAAAAATATCAGTAAATTATGAGAAAAACCAAAAATACCAGTCAATACCGACAAAAAAAGGCAAATATCACAAGCGCGCATGTAAGTACGATATTTTTCAGATATTGTTAGGTACCTTGAGAGTAGTTTTACCCAAGTTTTAACCCTTGGAAACCCTGTACTGCTGGAAAAACTTGGCACTTGTTTCAGTATTTTCAAAAAAACTACCTTAAGAAAGCGTTTTTCAGGTATCTCTACTCTGTACTTTTATAAAGTTAACTAAATTTGTTACAATTTGAGCCTATCACAAGCAAGTTTCGAATTGATATTTAAAATTTTAATATTTAATAAAAATAATAACTTCCTTACAACGGTAACGAAGTTATTTTTTTTAATTAGCCAAAACAAGAATATTTTCTTTTATTATTATTTTAAAAATAAAAGGATAATAGGGCTCCTACGAGGTGTTTTTCTTTTTTCAATATTCCAATTTGTGTATTTAATGGCAATTTTTTTCTTTAATCAAGCGAGTATTTTATTTTTGTTTTTATTTTTTTTAAATAGTTTAACAATTGAATCGTACAAATATGCATCCAAAAATGAGTTCGACACCCTAATTTCATACGAATATGATATCAAACTGGGCATAGCAGCTTAACTAATACATCTGTAGAGATTGGGCTGAAAGCCAAAACTTCAAAAAATTTACTACAAAAATCGTGGTGGCTCCACTTCTTATATCCATCCTAGGGTCCTAAGGACCAATCCTACCAAAGGAAATCTCTGGTTCACAAAACGCCGTATTTTTCACCCTACTGACACCACTAATTCCTGTCTCTGAACACAAGTGCTTGTGGGTGTACCGACCCGACACTATCTAAGCGAATGGACTTTACCGGTGAACGCGTCGTTTCCCACGGTGTGTCGGTTTGGTCTGGTGCGCTCTCGTGCGTCTCCAGACGCACCGTGGGAAAGCACCTTTACCAAGTTTCAACTGTGTAATCCTGTTTTGTAACACGTTGTAGCTCCAAACAACTTGTTTGGACTCCACCCTTCGAGCGACTGCTGACTGCCTATGTTCCATGACTCTGTGGTCTGATGATTATTTTCATAAATTATGAATAATAATTAAGCAGTATACGAATTTTCAGCCTTGAGAAAGCTCTTGTACCGACCTCGAAATTCATACAACTTACGTGGCGTGCTGACTCGGCATGTTCCATGCCATGGCATGGAAGGTTTAGCTACCAAAAAAATTTATGGTAGTCAGACAGACCGCAGTGTCATGACACTGCGGTCTGTCTGACTACCATAAATTTTTTTGTGCTATTCTCTACTATACTGCCAAATTTGAACCTTGAGATAACTCTTGTAGAGCATGTCGAAATTCTACATACTTGGAAGCGTGCTGACGCCAGGTGTTCCACTTCCTGGCGCTGGGAGTAGGTGCTGACTCATGTAAACCCTAAACACTCTATCATATTGAAAGAAGGACCTTGAAATAACTCTTGCAGTAATTTTCACGAGCTCTCGTACCTTTGGTATGAGTTTTTGTTATTAGAAACTTTAGAAAGGAATCATTCCGCTGCGACAGATGTCAACTTATGAACTTACTTGCCTGCTGAATGTGCCGTTCACACGGCGGCAAGTAAGTTGGCGGGGAGCGGAAGACGAAGCGGGAGGGGGTTGCGCGCTACTTCCTTTAGACGCATAATACCACATACGCAAAATACCAACTCGAGATTTTGTGGTGTTTTGCGGATTAATAGAAAAAAATACGTAAAATACTACGTATAATCCCATAAACGCAAAACACCACCTGGGACTTAGAATTATTTTGTCACTCAAGTGGAGGTGGCCAAAGCACACGTGCCGGACTACAGCTGGGCCACAAAAAAAAAGTTTAAATCTGACTTTTTGACTATGCCATGATGAAGTCGATAATTTGTCGGAATTTGTCGCCTAAAACCAGAATTTGTCGATCTTGCGTTTAGGAGATACGTGTGGCTCAGCTGTAGAGACGTCGCTACAGCTGGGCCACACAGATCTCGAAAACGAAAATCTGATAACTCGAGTGTGTAGCCGTTAGTTTGTCGGAATTTGTCACCAAGAATCAGATTTTGTCGATCTTGCGTTTAGGAGATATGTGAGGATACGCTTACGACCTTTCGTTCTCGAGATCCAGGTAAAAAGGTCTCCACAGCGCATCCTCACATATCTCCTAAACGCAAGATCGACAAAATCTGATTCTTGGTGACAAATTCCAACAAACTAACGACTACACACTCGAGTTATCAGATTTTCGCTATGACCTTCCTTTCTCAAGATCCAGGTAGAAAAGTCTCCACAGCGTATCCTCACATATCTCCTAAACGCAAGATCGACAAAATCTGGTTCTTGGTGACAAAATCCGATAAAATACCGGCTACACATACAAGTAATCAGATTTTCGCTACGACCTTCCGTTTTCGAGATCTGTGTGGCCCAGCTGTAGAGACGTCTCTACAGCTGAGCCACACGTATCTCCTAAACGCAAGACCGACAAACTCTGGTTTTTGGCGACAAAATCCGACAAATTACCGGCTACACATACGAGCCTTTATAATCAGATTTTCAACGTCCAAAACACGTGCCGGACTACAGCTGGGCCACAAAAAAAAAGTTGGAAATCTGACTTTTTGACTATGCCATGATGAAGTCGATAATTTGTCGGAATTTGTCGCCAAAAACCAGAATTTGTCGGTCTTGCGTTTAGGAGATACGTGTGGCTCAGCTGTAGAGACGTCTCTACAGCTGGGCCACACAGATCTCGAAAACGGAAGGTCGTAGCGAAAATCTAATTACTCGTATGTGTAGCCGGTAATTTGTCGGATTTTGTCGCTAAAAACCAGAGTTTGTCGGTCTTGCGTTTAGGAGATACGTGTGGTTCAGCTGTAGAGACGTCTCTACAGCTGGGCCACACAGATCTCGAAAACGGAAGGTCGTAGCAAAAATCTGATTACTCGTAGGTGTAGCCGGTAGTTTGTCGGATTTTGTCACCAAGAACCAGATTTTGTCGATCTTGCGTTTAGGAGATATGTGAGGATACTCTGTGGAGAGTTTTCTACCTGGATCTTGAGAAAGGAAGGTCATAGCGAAAATCTGATAACTCGAGTGTGTAGTCGTTAGTTTGTCGGAATTTGTCACCAAGAATCAGATTTTGTCGATCTTGCGTTTAGGAGATATGTGAGGATGCGCTGTGGAGACCTTTTTACCTGGATCTCGAGAACGAAAGGTCGTAAGCGTATCCTCACATATCTCCTGAGCCACACGTATCTCCTAAACGCAAGACCGACAAACTCTGGTTTTTGGCGACAAAATCCGACAAATTACCGGCTACACATACGAGTAATCAGATTTTCGCTACGACCTTCCGTTTTCGAGATCTGTGTGGCCCAGCTGACCCAGCTGTAGAGACGTCTCTACAGCTGAGCCTAAGAAACTAACAAGATACGCGCGAAAAACATAACCCTCTTGCAGTCGGGTAAACACACCTTCAACGAATTCTTCACATGCTAGCCAGCATGATGTCCTGTGACAAGTTTGACGTGACAAATAGATCATTTGACGATAACTAACTTTGAGAGCGTTTTGGTGCAACGCACACTAAGCATGCCTGATGCAGAAGTTTTACAAAAGTATTTAACAACTTGAAAAACGCTTCTTTAATATAGTTTCTTTGAAAATACTGAAACAAGTGCCAAGACCTAAAATAAAAAAATAATACTTTGAAAATTTTGGTTACTGAAATTTTTCAGAAACTGACTAGAAATGAATTCTACATTTATTTATCCGAAAATGATGTACCACATTTGACCTAATTAGCTAAACCTAACCAGACCCCCTAGCCAAAGTAACATTTGCAAATATTCGCTATCGCTTCGCTTCGAAACATGTATGGATTTGACGTTTTAAAATTCGATAGTTAACGAAACCTTATGTCAATCCCATACATGTTTCGAAAGCGAAGCGATAACGAAGATTTGCCAATGTTACTTTGGCTAGGGCCTCTGGACAGTTATAATTTTTAGAATGAAGCCGGGAAAAGAGCGCTATTTAACCCGCCGCCGCGCCGTATGGAATGGTTTGTAAGGACAGTTTGGCCCAGCTCAACATTAGTTAGGGACAGCCGACAGTCCCTACAGATCAGTTTCCATCATTCGGCCAAACTGTACTATTAGTTAATTCTGTGGCCAAACTTATTCAAAACTTGTACAGTCGGCAAAGTTATGTTTGAAAACAAATCGCTTGCAAGGATGGAACTAAAAGTTCGTCTTTACCTGCCTCCATTGTTTTTATAAAACATGCTTTTGGGTAAATGCAAGACAATACAAACTACTTAATCTAGGAATTAACCTTAAGGTGTTCAGCTCATAGCTTTGCTGACTGTACCTCCCAATTTTTCATACCTACTATACAGCCCCCCTAGCATGACCACCGAAACACGATATGATATCGCGATTTATCACGTTAAACTGTCAAAAGACAATGGATTTTGACAGTTGGGTGTCGATAAAACGCTATATATATCGTATTTCGTCGGTCATGCTAGGGGGACTAGATGATACAATTTTAACAGAATTTATTTTGAAAATCTTTATTTTCATTTTTACACAAGAAGAATTGTTTTCAATATTCCTTATATGAATATCTTAATACTATGTCCATGATTAAAATATTAAATTGAAACTTATCCAACAAATTATAGTACTATTAAAAAGCTAATAAATCATTTATTCTAAATGAAAATCGTGAAATATTTACACAACAGACTAAATTAAGTAAAATAACATAAAATTTTAAACTATTGATAACAAATTCATGTGACGTTAGTTGAATCCAGAAATTAAAGCTAATAGCTCAAAACGTCATTTTATCGAGATAAATAATAATAGATGATTATCATAAAATATATCGAATCTATACTTATTTAATGATATTGCAAATCTTGTCTCTACATCCAGAAATACACAATATTTTTGAGTACTTATAAGAAACTAGCTAAGCTAAAGTAGTTAATAACAAAAATTGGAAATGTTAGATGCACTTTGTTCGTATTCAGAATATTATTTTACAGTCGTGAGTTTTAATTTAAAACTTATAGTATTAAGATTTAGAGCTCAGACAGACGTAATAAGGACAGTCTCTTATTTAACTCTAATGTAAAAAACGGAACAGATAAATATATATACTGTTATATCAATTTGATAAAAGTGTTACGTCAACAATAAACTATGAAATAACATAAATAATAATTATCCATAAAATATTTTCACAAAAATGCTATGTCAAAACTACAAACAACATAAATTACAATTTCCTATAACAATAATTGTCACATTTATGATTATAAGGTTCACATTATAAAGTTACACTATATTTTTTACAACCACGAGGGTCTGTTAATGGAGTCGTAGGGTTGTCTTACGCCCAGACTAGCCGGGTACCCCGGCGGGTACAACCCCATGATCTGCGCGCCAGTTTGCCGCAGCAACTCTTCTTGGTGCCGTTGGAGATACTGCTGGTACAGCGGAGATGAGGTATCAGCGCCTACAAATGGATATCCCGAGCGACCTTGTGAATGACCAATGAAGGGAAAAGAACCACTATGCGCAGAATTTTGATGAGCTGGCTTAACTAATTTCTCGGCATTATTGTCAGCGTTATTCCTTTGTTGGTGAGCGACCGCAGCGGCCATATAATTTGCTGCCATTAGTTGGTTGGCTGCGGTACTATTTCGAAAATCTTCTATAGAGAATCCCGCATTGTCAGCATACAACCCTCCACCGAGCGCGATATTTGTGGTTGTCCCGAAGTTAAATGCACTTCCAGGTATAATACTTGATTTGACTGAGGATAACACATCTGTGCTTGATGATGAATGGTAACTCTGTGAGCTTATATTGTGAGTTTTCGTTTCTGCTGTACGTTTTCTTTTAGCCTTTATTTTAGGATCTCCTTGCGTAGTCGCATTGTTAGTAGTTTTGTACACACTGTTGTCTTTACTAATTGAAATAGATGGCTGAGAATATATGTTGACAGATGTTGTTGGATGAACATCAGAGGCTATACTTTTATTAAAGATTTGTGCCATTTGAAAGGTTTTGTCATGATATAATGATGAACTGGCTCCAGCAAAGCTAGATAAATATCTTTCGTCGTTTGTATATCTATCCAACATTTGCGGAATTTTTTGTAAGTTTCTTAAACTGTCAAGGGGTATAGTCGAATGCGCACTATAAGGTGTTTTGAAAGGTAATGATCCAACTAAGGGGTGGTTTTGAACAAGTTTTTCAGATTTTTGCGATTTCGCATGGGTATCAATGCTTTTGGTCATCATTTCATTATCGGCAACTGCGGAAGCCACAGACATATGCTCATTTTTGAGCAGGCCTCTTGGATTTGGTATTCTCAATTCAGCAGGTAGGTTTTGTTGCATATCTTGTGGTCTTTGCATACTTGCTCTTGGCGCATTGTAGTTGTTATAAGGTTGTTGTATATTTTTATTATAATTAATAGCATTTGTGTTCGGACTTCCAACGTCAGGTTTTAATTTATCAACACTGTTTGAACTATAGTTAGTTGGATAATCCGAGGGCAGCAGATCTTGCTTTCGCATTTGACTTGTCACTTTCCAGTTTCCGTAATCTAGTGCAGCTGGAGATGTAGTGGTGTTGCATGCATAATGAAGCTTTTTGTTGGCTAGCTCAATGTCATTCAATGAAAAATTGCTTATTGTTTGTCCACTGTTAATAACGTCATACTGATTATGATGCGCATGAGCAATATTTTGATTTGTATTCATTTCGCTATGTGTTCGATCTTGAGAATGAGCTGGAGGGATATTGTTAGTATTGATATTGGTCTTCGTAGCCGATTTTTGCATTTGCTGATTGCTTAGACCAAGATTTATAGCTATGGCTTCAACTTCAAAACCTTTTTGTTGAGGATTTAAATTTGATTTCATTGTTACATCTCTGGCCATTGCATAATTAACTTCATGTGATTCGCCGCTATTTCTTCTCTCGAGTTCAGAGTTCATGTATCCCATGTTTACCATATCAATGTTATCTTTTTTAGAAACATTAATAGATTTATTTAAATCTAAGCTAGGAATTTCTTTTTTACCCTGAAGAGTCTGTTCATTGTTAAAAGTAACGTTCTCTCTATTTTCGGACGGGCGTCTGTCTAAGTAATTCACAGAAGCCTTTTCGCGCAAACTGTTCATTTTGGCGATTTCTGATTTCTCACTCAAAGCTAACGCAATATCGTCTACAGATTGTGTAGGTAACGATGACGACATTGAATGGTGAGTTACCTTTTGGAAATCATTTTTATTTTGTGATAATGATGGAACGTCTTTAGTTTCCAAATTTTTCTTAGGCGGAGTCGAAGTCACCTCTGGTTCATTGTAGGTACGCTTTTTAACGGGAAACAATGAATTTTTAGGATCTGGTAATATTTGAGGAGTACTGGTTTGTGGCGGTATTTCATTTTCTGTAACCGGTTGAGAGGAAAGCGGTTGTTGGGAAAAATTGGACTGCGTCTGTGAAAACGTAGAGTGGCCCGGAGAAAAGGGACCACTATATTGGCTATGTTGAAAAGAGTCGGGACCCAGAGCAGTGTAGTCTTCATGTACTCGAGAAGGTTTAGTGACTACGGGCACTTTTGACGTATCATAATACGGTGGTGGGTTTTGAGTGTAAGTTGGCAACGGACTTTTATTGTGGTCTACAAAATAATTGGGCGTAGTCGAACCCAGCACATTGTTTGATGCATAAACGTGTTGAGAGTAAGGTGAATATGGTGATTGTGGTGCCTCTCGTGGGCTACAACTTTTTTCAGGACTACTTTTTACAGAGGTGGTGTCTTGATAGAATCCTGCTCTCACAGTACCGTTAATAATGGGATATGTTATCTTCTGGAAATCATCTGTTCTTGGCGATGCCGGAGACCGCAGTAAGGGTGACGTATGTGACATCTGATGTCTAGGCGAATCCAGATCTTGGCTGAAGGAGGATCTTTCAGAAACGGAGCTTCCAGTACTCGTTCTTCGTTGTCTAGGGGTGGCAGAAACATTAGGAAGAGGACTGTCGCCACCGTCAGGATTTGGAGTATCAGGATGAGTAGGTGAATCGTATTTAACAGTATTTTTAGGACTTGTTGATTTATTTTCGTTGTTCAAGTTTTCTGTTGCTTTTTCTTCTATGTCTGTTTCATCAACTTTCTTTTTAGCAGTTGATACTGTAGCAGTACTCTTAGGGGCTCCGAAGGCTTTAAACCAAGCACTTAGATTAGGGGTAGCCTTTTCCTGACTTGGTTTTATAGTGGCAGGTAGATCAGTTTCCACTTCAGCATCTTTTTTATTGGGTTGGATGGTGACAGTCTCTTCGTTCTTATCAGTAAGTTTCTGTTCTTTGTTAAGTTCCTCTTTTGGTTCCTCAATCAAAGTAGTATTTACTTGGGGTGTTTCAACAACTTGTTTGGTTTCATCATTAGCAAAATTATGATCATTACCAAGTGTAAAATCAACTGTCGGTAAAACGGAACCAAGGCTTAATTTGGGGCTTGATTCTTCTGCTTTACTGGGATCTCTTAGTTTGTTAAGTGGACCAAGAGGTGTTACCTCTTCTGTTTTTTCTACATTCTTGTTGCTCATGTTAGTCAGTAAATTACCCTTTCCTTTGCCAGGTTGCAATCTGTCAATAGTTCTCTGAATCTCTCTGCGTTTTATAACTTTTGGTTCCCTGGATGACGGTCTTTTTCGGGACGTTTCTTTGCGGACAGGATTTGACTTTTCCCCTAACGAAAACTCGTCATCTAAACGGCTATTATCATGCTCCTCTGTTGATATCGTCTGCGCAGGGCTATCACATGGCGAGCTTGCTACTGAACCTTTAGGAGCGTCATCAAGCCATTTACTTATATCTTTAACAGCTTGCTCTAAGGCTTCAGATGCAGATTCATTTTTGGCTACATTCTTTTTGTGAACTTTTTTATTACCAGTTTTACCTTTTTGATTTTGAACCTCTGATAAGTCTTCGTCTGTAATTTCCTCATCAATTTTTTCATCATTGTCTTTGATAGAAGATTGATTAACTGAATCAGGTGTCTTGTCTGTACTACTATGACCTGGTGTAAATAAACTGTTGAATAGTGTACTTTTTATATCTTTGTACTTCTCATTCTTTGCCTTCAACTTTTCTATAGTTTCTCTCAGTTTTTGATTCTTTTCTTTTTCAGGTATATGAAGATTTTGTTTGTCCAATGCTTTTTGTTTATAGTCAAATAATGATTCCCAAGCATCTTTCACTGCATGTCGACGTCTTTCCTTTATTTTATCATACTTATCTTTGAAAAAGTCCGAGTCATTCAGTTGATCAGATTGATCTCCTTGGTCGTCATTTTGATCAGCTTGGTTTAATTCCGTGGGTGATGGAGATGGAGTATGTATAGAAGGCAATGGACTCGCACTTCTACTTCTGTTTGAACTCTCCAAGGACTCGACAGAAGCTGCCCGTTTTAGCTCTTCAACAGGTTCTTCTTCATGATATTTACTTTTCTTTTTCTTTTGTTTGGACTTTTTACCTTCTTTTTCCTTATTTTTAGTATGTTTTTTACTGTGCTTACTTTTTGTAGATTCACCATGATCAGAACGATGAGAATCTTTTTTATGATTTTTGGAATGTTTTCCATGACGATGATGACCCTTGCGTTTCTTCTTGCCTTTACCATCCTTGTTTTTGTGAGATTCTCTGGATTTCTTGTGTTCCAATTCAACTGGTTGTTCATTTTTTTCTTCTTCTACAGCTATCGATGAATTGGATGATTTTTGGTCACCTGTAATTAGAAACATTACATATTTTTTTATATAACAGATTGTGATGGCGAGGGAAATATTCGTGGTCATGTTTATGAAATTATCAAATTGATAGTAATATCCACAATTCCACATATAAGTATAGTGGAAACCAATTATGCTTATATATGAGCAAACTTATTTTGACTGTTTACAATCATGTAAAATATATAATTTTAAGAATCTAATAAATAACTGATTAGTTAGTAACTGTAGTGCAATGTCTGAAATAATTTTGTTATGTACATTATATTTTTGTATAATATTACCAGTATCTTCAGAATGAGATTTTCGTTTCCTTTTCTTATGGCGACTTGGAGATTCACTTGTTTTCAGTTTGTGTTTTCGTGATGGTGTTGGAATCTGATACTCAACAGCAATTTCTTCATCAGATGATGATAGTCTATGCATATATTTTTCAGTCAAACGATCAAATGCAGCTTGTAAGTTATCAACCATTATTGTATATTCTGAAAAGAGCAATCATGATGTTTGAAGATACTGTACAATTTCTTTGTACATTTTGACTAACAGTAATTAATACAAAAGAAATAAAAAATACTTATAATTATGTTAATAAAATTTTTTTCTTACCATTGTCTTGACCATTATAAAGTCTACAATTGTTTACAATTAGTTTGAAATCAGCTTTGAACATTGAAAAGTCTGTGTAGTGACCACTATCAAGCCGTTGCTCCATCTTACGCAAATCCATAGGTCGTCGTATAACCGCATAGTAATTGGGAGCATATTCTTCTTCCACAGGGTCCATGAATGGCCAGGCATCTTCATGAGCAGTGAGTTGTTCTAAAACTTTGTACATATCTGTTTGTATGTCTTCTTCAGTTTGACTAAAACTAAAAACAAAATTATTAATAAAACTATTGATAGTTAAAATAGTAGCAGTACAGCTATTACTAGAAACACATACATCTGTGAAGTTTTTAATTTTTTCCTGGTGCTGTTAACTGGTTCATCGTTGTCGGGTATAACTATTTGTCCGGTAGCTGACGCAAGTGAATTGTTAGTTTTTCTTCCTGTTTTGACAGGTAGTTCTGGAGGAGGTTCGCCTTTTTGCGTAGCAGAGGAGTTTTTTGACCGCTTGTCTTGTCCTTTGGACTGCTTTGTTGCTTTTTGTGGCATCTCTTCTCTTTCACTTTCGGAGTTTTCAGATGAATCCGATGTTACCGACTTCGACCTGTAATCGATACCAATTGAAACGACAATGTAACTTATGATAAAATTATAGTAGACTGCACACCTTTCGAATATTTTGAAGCATCAATTTACATGGCATGCAGTTAGCACTCGGGACTTAAAATGAAAGACTTAAAATCGTTCTAAACGAATTTTATGTCTAGAGAAACAGTAGTCTATATTATGATAGAATATAAGCTACCTTAACAAATTACGGCGTCTAGCCCGAATTTCCCTCGCAAGGTCTGGCGTTTCCTTCCTTTCGTCCTCTTCTTCTTTATTGTCATGCGGGCTCTGTTTAACCTCTTCCTTTTCTTTAATTTTTTGAAGAACACGACTAGACGTCCGTCGCGGTGCTAATTCTAGTAATCTAAAAATTTTACCAATTTATTGAGTCAATAAACCTAATAGAAAATTTTTATTTTGAAAACCACAGTAGTAGAGTTGAAAACTACAGTTAGTAATAATGCCTAAAAACAATGCTCAGCATCAAAGGAAATCACAATTGGTAGGAAGTCATTTTTTTATTAGTAACTGGGCAGGCATTTGACCACCATCTTGTTTGGTAAACAGGATGTGGTCTAAGGTGTAGCACACTTGCTTGCCCAGAAAATGCCTATACACTCTTGCCTTGAAGAGACCAAGGTTGTACATTACATTTGTATCCAATAAAGTTCTCTCTAGTAGTGTACACATACATTGTTCCCCATTGCAAAGTAACTTTAAAAGTACTTGTGTCATGGAAATCAAAGACACGGTGGTAACACACACCCAGACATGAGACAATATAGAAAAATGAGCCATGGATTGTCCCAGGGACCTCAGAGATAGAGACACCATGAAAACCGGCGTGCAAACCACTCGAACACGGTGGTCGTCACATAAATGCCAATTGCTGAGCAAGTATTAATGAATTCTTGTTTTCTATTTACTGAGGCTTAAGTATAAATCAGAACTTGCGTTAAAATAGGTGCTTCAAAGTTTTTACGGAAACAGACAACCCTTAAATTAACTAACACCTTCCTTCTAAATATTTTGAATTTTGCGAGGACAGTCCAAAGCGCTAGCATATGTGATACATAGTTCGGTTAGTAAGCATTCGAAGTGCATATATAATTGAGTTATGTTTGGCGCGCAGAAGCCTATGTTTATACGATAAAATGGTCAAAGAACACTAAATCAGAAAACAAAATTCAGCCAAGCCTTTCATTGCTCTTAATATATGTAGCATTTACAACACAACTTTATAATAGTATTCTAATATTCTACTCCTACTATTATTATTGTGAAAGTTTAGATGTTTGTTGCTCAATCACGCGAAAACGGGTGAACGGATTTAGATCTTTGGCCCGCAGATAGTTAATAACAAGGCTGCTCAACTTTATAAAAAATCGGGCCAAATAGTTTAATTTTCAATTACAAATTTTTGGCGGGCTACTGTGAAGATTCTTAGTTTTTGGGACTTGGCAATATTATGAAATGTAATAGTTGTTTAAACAAACAAAAATTTTTAGATAACCTGCCCCCTGATTAAGTAACTGTTGCTAACAATTATCGATTGAAACAGTTTGAAATCGTATGAAATTAATGATAGTTTCAGGTGCTAACAGAGTACTCTGTTTGGAACTGTTTCATACTTTTTATTCTTGTTAGAAGTTCCCTTGAGATTTTTGAAATGTCCACACGATTATAAACTAACTTCCGCCCGCGACTACGCCCACGTGGACATTCGAAAAATCGAATAAATAAGCAAGCATAGCAAGCAAATAAGCATAAAAAGTAGAGTGAATCATTAACATTGAGTTGTTATGCTGTTATTATCAGCATAGAATGCTCATAAGACAGAGCGTGATAAAATCAATGTAATACTAATATGGTAATAAGTCAATATGCTTTATGAAACTATGTCTATTTCGTTTATTAAATTAATCCAATTATTTGCATATCACAGATTAATTAAGAATGTGGCCGGTTTCACAGATTCCCGAAAACACTCCTATAAATTAAATGTTCAATATTTTCATAGAAATTCTGTTAATTTTTAACACTTTTTTATTGTCGTCTTTTTAAATTTATATTTAAAAAGTGTTAAAAACTTTGGTTCTCCAAAGATATCTTGATAATAATTGCTATTTAAAACCTGTGCAACAGGTGTTATAGTTATGAAATTCGCGTGGCGTATCCTGCATCGCGTCTGCTCATTATACATAAAGGTGTAAGTTTATTAAAGAAACCAAAATTTTAAAAGCACTCGCATTTGCATACATAACTTTTGCTAGGGCCAATTCACATTTTTCAGTTACTTTTTTCCACAATATTAACTAATTAACAGTCCTGATCATAACAGTAATACCACAGAATACATAATAGTACTAAACGTACAGAAGTCCATCAGCGCGAGGGCAATTAAATGATTAGCTACTCTCGCTGCACGGCAATAAAGTACATTTTTAAATTGCACAGCGCGGCGTGCCTATTATATAAACGCCTCCAAGGCGCCTCTCTTTTTATCGCGTAGTTCTATCTCAACCGACGCAACTCAGGGTTTTCACATACAGATGTGTATACAATGAAAATACAATTTGAAGTACATCTAAGTATTAAAGAATACAAGGAGGTGTCAGTCCATCAGCCATTTTTAATGTCCCCACTGCTGGTGCACAGGCCTTCCTTATGGGTGAATAATAAGGACGAGCCATAAACCACCAGTGTTAACAACTGCAAATGTACTCGGGACCAATGGCTTAACGTGCCTTCCGAAGCACGGATGAGCTTGAGATAATAATTTTTTGGTCACCCATCCCAAGACCCACCCTTGTGAAAGTTGCTTAACCTCCGCAATCGCTGGGCCAGGCGCTAAACCACTGCGCCACCGAGCTCCTCAAGAAACAGCTGCGGCGAGTTGCACCCAAGTGACAACAAACAACATACTATGACCTCTTATCAAAGCTACAACTATAACTATGCTTAAAAACAAACAGTACGCAAAAGCTTTAAAGTTAGTTTAAATAAATGTATGTAACTATAAGATTTAATTTAAAATGTAGTACTTTTATTGTCAAAGTAACAATATCGACAAAACTGACATGACAATGATAACAGTTCCCTGTGCCACGTTTTTCAGTACCGGTGATGGAGGAGCTTTTGTTTAATTTAGTGATGCCAATAGATGCCAGTACTTAGATATGGCAGCAATAGATTTAACAGTAGAAAGATGTTTCAAAAGGGCTATATAATAATAGTTACCTACTTTCAATTTGACCACTGGCACAGAAAAGATTGTGGCACTGTATAATTTTGCAAACTACCTTTTCAAGTTACCTAATAGACGGATTGATGCGTAGCAGATTTGAACAATAAAATTTGCCCTATAATTATTATTGATCTTATTTACTGCAATTTTCATTTCAGTTCCTTTCACTTTATTCTTATCATATTTGAGCTCTATATAATTTTTATTAACATTAAAAACTCGCTAAGCATTTGATATACAATAATAAATTATTAAAATATTTGTTATGTGATGTGTCTATGGGATTCAATACATTGAATAAACTGATAATTGTTAGGGCCAAGATAGATCACGTTTTTTTTATAGTATCGTAGACGCTCGTTTCACGAATGCGTGCGTGCGTCCGCTGTCCGCACCGGCAGTATTCACAACGCGCTTTAGCGGAGCGTCTCATTTGCGTTCGATTTGGTGTAAACGAGCCTCAACGGCGGCGGAAAAAACGTGGTCTACATAGGCCCTTAGTAACATGCTAATATGTTCCATTTCAAAAAGTAAAAATGTGTTAAATTAGTTACCTCTTTCTCTGGAGTCGTTCCTTTTCTTGGAATAAACGAGGTATCTCCGGTAGAAAATTTTGTGACAAAGACCGATACAATTCTTTTTCAACCTTACTTGTTGCTTTGCTGAATTTCTCTGTCAGGTGGGTCCAATCTTCCTCAGTAAAGCATACAACTTGCCAGACCCGTTCAGTTTCATCATCATCCAGCCAATCATCCCCATAAAACCAACCCCGTTTTTTGCTTTCTTTACTTTTCTTTTTTTTGCTCTTTCCTTTAGGCTTCCTTATAATGTCTTCACGATATAATCTTGTTCCATAAAAATACCAATAAGCTGAGTCTTTGTCATCCCACCTATAAAAATATGCATGTTTAAAAGAAATATTAAATGGAGAAAGTCAAATAAATAAATTGTCATATGATGATTTATTACAAACTTTAAGATTGATTGTACACAAATTATATTTTTTAAATATTTTACATCTCTAGTTTATGTCCAAACATTGTTCATTATTGTTTTCATATTGTTAACATTTAGTTTTGGGCTTAAAAAATATTTTGAACTTTAAAAAAATACACGTAGTTAGGAATTGGTCAAAAAGGATTTCAGACAGCAATAAACTTACCCTAAGGGTTCCACTCTAAGACTTTCAGCTTCAAGGTTCTTAAATAAATCAAAAACATCTTCAGCATCTAAACGGAAGTCACACAAAGCATAAAGAATCTCTACTTTTGTTCGGAGAGGTAGAAACTGGAAATCAATATCAGTATTGAAAGGGTTATATCTTCCTGTTTCTTGGCATTTTCTTCTGAAGAGACGCCTCAAATACATCTAAAACATGAATAATAACAGAAATATTATTATGGTTGATTGTACAAAAAGCTGTGATGATAAATCTGAACAACTTGTTTACCTGGTAATTGAAAGCTGAGATGTCATTGTTGCCCAAACAGCCGTTCAGTAGGCGCACAATCAACTCGGTCAAGAGAGAGCAGGCAGACTCTTCTGTGCCATCTGTCAGAAGAGCTTCCTCTAATTCCTGTAACGTAATATAGACACAGAACGCTGTAATTTACTGAGACATCATAAAAATGTTAATACCAGATACCAAATCATACTAAGATCACAAGATTCAATCAAAAACTCACTTCGATGTCAAAATCCAGAAGATTGAATGCTGTTCTGAAGAGGGAACAAAAATATGCGATTGACGGCACTTCCCACCATGATTGCAAGTCCAAGAACCGTGAGAAATTCATTCAGACATCACTTTCAGAGAAACTATACAAGAAATTACTAAATTGTCGACCGATTTATTGAAAGCCACCTAAAAAGCCCACAAAAGATTGAAACATAACCTAAAAAGCTTACTATTTCACAAATTGATAGAATAACGTTTCGAAAATGTTTAATTTCTGATAACTGATAATTTTAATAACACTTGATGCACATAAAAATCTATTTATTTTGTGCTTTTAGACAAAGATATGAATATGCGTTGTGTATCGGGACACAAACGCCATAACAGTTTACAAAAGTTGTCCAAAATTGTCACCAGTCATACTATATGAATTGTATTTCAGTTTTAATTTGTATAACTCTAAAATCAATATTATTTATTTTTATTTTATTTCCAAATGAACATCAACGAACTTTGGAATCATTCAATTTACGCAGAATTTACATTAAAAGTAGCTCAAATAAACCAATTTCTAGGAAGTTAGAACGTGATACCAACAGGAAGCTTTCAATAGACAAGACAAAAGTTATTTCGATCTCGTTATCTCGATTGATGTTTGAGATTGGACATCACTAGTGGGTGTGTTGGATTGGACTTAAGGTCCAAACAAATTATCGGACGCGGCTTACTGCCGCGGCTGATCTGAGGTGTGCAAACTATCGGATGTAGTAGGTCGCGGACGTAACCATAGACTAATATGACGTCATCGGACGTCCGATAGCTATCTGGCACGCAGGATGTTATGAGAGTGTGCACACTTATCAGCCGCGGCAGTAAGCCGCGTCCATAAGCCGCGTCCGATAATTTGTTTGGACCTTTAGTTTGCCCACGGACGTCCAGTTGAGTTTGACATACATTGCTACTTTTCTTTTGTATGATTATTTTAACCCAAAGAAAAGTAGCTATGTATGTCAAATGAAACCGGTCGCTAAATAGTTTCTATTTAGATAATCAGCCCGCTGACGGACCTTAACTTTATGGTTTGCCCTTGGTTGGGTGTTTTCTTTGGTTGGGTATATAGGTGCAAACAAATTATCGGACGCGGCTTACTGCCGCGGCTGATCTGAGGTGTGCAAACTATCGGATGTAGTAGGTCGCGGACGTATCCGATAGTTTGCACACCTCAGATCAGCCGCGGCAGTAAGCCGCGTCCGATAATTTGTTTGCACCTTATGGGTTGGATGGTTGTTGTAGTCAGTCTGGTCTGAAGGTGCAAACAAATTGACATGTTTTCATTTTTTAGAAGGTACCTTAAATCGAAAACCATTTCGAGGTTTTTCAATTTCTGACACCGTACATAATTTTTCGGGGCTTTTGATCAATAATTTAACGAAATATGTAGAAAAAACACTGTATCATCGAGATAAAGGAATATTAAATATTTAACTCGTTTGCGTGAAAAAGTTGTGTGATTTTATCTTAAAAAAAAAAATCATAAAAACTGTCGCTGTCAAGGTTACAATTTATGTCAAAGTCTGTGACAAGAATCAAAATATTTTTCACTTTGATTAGTTTTGTTTTGAATGTATTCATGATATTCAGGCCCATCTTTCCTATTGGGCACTCTGGGCACTTGCCCAGGGCCCCGCGATCGATAGGGGCCCCTTGTTTCTTGCCAATTCGCTTCATGATAACGGATGCTTATTATATTACGAAAAAAAAATCAAATCTAGAAGAGTACCTCTTCAAACCACATAGATTTTTAATCACCTTTAAATTCTTAAAGAGTTACTTTTGTGGATTATACAATAATTGTTCTTATTAAATGTGTCTTAGCAAGATTACAAGATTAGAGAATCGCGCTGCGCGGCCCTTTTTCTTTACTTTAGACAGGCATAATTACGAGATTATTTGATGAAACTGACTAAAAAACGCTCTGCGCGGCCGTTTTTTCGGTAAAGACAGGTAATATCACAAGATTAGTGAATAGGGCTGCCACCTCTCCGGGTTTGACCCGGAGTCAACCGTACCTAGTGTCAACATATGACAAGGATTTTCCTGCATTTGACAGACATTTTACAGCTTAAACAGGCATACTGCCGGCTGAAACTTGAGACAGGCATTTTTAATTTCGCGGGTTCGCTGTTTGAAAGCTCGCATACATGTTCCAATCACGCAAGCACAGATTACAAGATTAGTGAATGAAACTGACTAAAATCACGCTGCGCGGTCGTTTTTCTACTATAGACAGAAAACAGGCACGATTCGTCGACGAAACTGACTAAAAATCGCACTGCGCGGCCGTTTTTTGCTCTTAATATGCAAGATTACACGGTTAGTGGATGAAACTGACGAAAAATCGCGCTGCGCGGCCGTTTTTAACTACTATAAACTGGCAAAATTACAAGGTTAGTGGTTGGAACTGATAAAAAATCGCGCTGCGCGGCTTTTTTTTTGTGTAGGAAGTCAAGATTATTAGATTAGTGCATAAAACTGACTTAAAATCGCGCTGCGCGGCTTGTTTTTTAGTGTTGAAAGGCAAGATTACTAGATTAGTGGATGAAACTGACCAAAAATCGCGCTGCGCGGCCATTTTTTTCTTTTTTTAACAATAATTTACGTTTTTTTTAAATCTCTGGGCCTGCTCTTGTTGAAAGGTGGCAGCCCTATTAGTGAATGAAACTGACTAGTAATCGCGCTTCGCGGCCGATTTTTGCTATATCTAGATAAGCATTTTTCTAAAAACTCTGGCATTTTGTGCCTCTATACAGGCATCATCTCTTACTTTGGTGGTAACCCAAGTCAAGGTCATAGGGGCCCCATTATCCTAATGTGCCCAAGGCCTCAAATAGGTTAAAGACGGCCTTGATGATATTTTTAACTTGAATTAGTATTTTGGTTAAATTTAACATCTATCGAAATATAATATCAAGTTTTCTGAAGGATTTTTAATAGCAGACAGTCGCAACCTTACCAAAATGGACTTTATCATGCTGCAAAAGCTGAATTCTTCTGCGAAACATTTTATTTTTAGAAATAAAAAGATATTGTGTACGTTTGAATTTGTTTAATAAATACAGTTTGTTTTGAAGTGCATTAGTTTCAATTTCCATAAAACTTTAAAGCAACACACCACTTGTAAACGTGTAGACTTTGGTTTGGCACGTAAAACAGTGTTTGTTTGGGCATTCAATCACAGTATTTTTGCAGGCAGGAACTACACATGAGATTATGGAATCTAATTTACGAATATCTTTATTTATTATTGTTGAAAATAAGGTAAAAATAGCGACAATCTTCGAGCAACAAAAGGCTTCGTTTGTAAAACAACCTCGAGCAAAAGATAAACAAACAAACGTCATTACCGTCCATAGATTAGATTAGCAGGTTGACGTCATAATGATTTTTTTTATCCATATGGGCAAAGGATATTGTCCGCCAAAAATCCTTTAAACGGCACTTACGCTCTTTTAGAATAGATAAGTTTTCAAATTAATATTACGTTGACTTAAAATAAAAATTTTGGAAAATAAAAAAATACGTGTCTCATGTTTTCACCAGTAATTTCTAAATAACAAATAAAAAAACAGGATAAAAATTTTGATATGTTGTCATAGAAGCCCGTCTTACTCTAAGGCGACAATAAAAGAAAACAACCTCGAGCAAAAGATAAACAAACAAACGTCATTACCGTCCATAGATTAGATTAGCAGGTTGACGTCATAATGATTTTTTTTATCCATATGGGCAAAGGATATTGTCCGCCAAAAATCCTTTAAACGGCACTTACGCTCTTTTAGAATAGATAAGTTTTCAAATTAATATTACGTTGACTTAAAATAAAAATTTTGGAAAATAAAAAAATACGTGTCTCATGTTTTCACCAGTAATTTCTAAATAACAAATAAAAAAACAGGATAAAAATTTTGATATGTTTTCAATTATCGGACGCGGCTTACTGCCGCGGCTGATCTGGGGGCTTACCATCAGCAAATAAGAAACCGTTCAGTTCAAAAGCAGGCCTTGAATAGGACTGGTTGAGGCCTGCTTTCATACTAACCGTTGAGCTCATAGTACGAAAAAGTATGGCAGTTCAATATAAGTCCTGCTATAAGAGCTCATAGTAAGGCCCCTGAGGTGTGCAAACTATCGGATGTAGTAGGTCGCGGACGTATCCGATAGTTTGCACACCTCAGATCAGCCGCGGCAGTAAGCCGCGTCCGATAATTTGTTTGCACCTTGAGTGATCTCTTCTGAGGGCCTAGTACGAGTTGGTTTTTTGCTCTCACTTCACTTTTCGAATAGTTAACTATCGTTTCCTCTCTTTCACTCGTTCACTCACTCGCATGATTTCCTCTCTTTCACTCGATACTATTCGCAAAGTGAGGTGAGAAATACAACTCGTACTAGGCCCTCTGAGGGCCTAGTACGAGTTGGTTTTTTGTTCTCACTTCACTTTGCGAATAGTTAACTATCGTTTCCTCTCTTTCACTCGTTCACTCACTCGCATGATTTCTTCTCTTTCACTCGATACTATTCGCAAAGTGAGGTGAGAAACACAACTCGTACTAGGCCCTCTGAGGGCCGTGTAACACATTGAAGCTTCTTTTTGGCACAAATAAAATCTTACCAAAGAAATGCAGCAATGTGTCACATCCAACTGTCAAACGAAAGCGATTGCGATGGATTTTTTGAATTAGACAATTAGCCCCTGGTGACAGACAGATAGACGGACAGCGGAGTCTTAGTAATAGGGTCCCGTTTTTACCCTTTTTGTACGGAACCCTAAAAACCATTTCAAAAACTCTTTAAATTGTAGCTTGGCATTATAGTGTTTGAAATGATACAATAGATAATACAAAGAAAACTTTTTTAATACTTTTAATTACTTTATACAAAAGTATCATAGTTTATTTTTTTTTAAACAACAAAAGTTTAAATACCGTCAAACGGGGTGAATAGAACTGACGGGGGGAATAGAGAAAATTCTTGGGATAATTTTTAAGGCTTTTTATGGCAAACTCGGTATCCCCAGTAAAAAACCCGCAACTTTCATAATTTGTTGGTATAATTTTTCTTACTCTGGCAACTTTTTATTTGTGGCAACATCGCTAAAAACGTCAAAACTTAATGTCAAAGTTGACAACAAAACAAGTTGTTACGTTACGAGGGACTTTAAACCTCCGTATTTCGGTGAATTTTGGTCATAATAGTCTGAAGTTATCTTTAAATCACGGTCAGTGCAGTTATAAATATATTGTGCTATAATTATTAAGGTAAGAATAAGCATTATTATTTAAAATTGATCTTATTTCGTAAGCCTTGTGTTCTTGAATTTTTTGAGGTGATTAGACACGCGAAAGGGGTGAATAGACACGCCTGAGGGGTTAATAGGCACGCAAATATGGTCAATAGGCACAGCAAAGGGGTGATTAGAAATTATAATTTTACTTTAAACTAATAATTAAAGATATAGGTACCTTCTCGATTTTGCTTGCCTTTAGCCTAAAAAAAATATTTAAGGAACCTACAATGAGGCAGCCTTATGAAATTTTTCTAATCACCCCTCAGGCGTGTCCATTGACCCCCCAGGCGTGTCCATTGTCCCCTGATGGGTGGTAATTAGAAATCACGTATATTTTGTGTCTTTTTTAAAAAACTACAAACATATCCGAATAGAAACTAATTTATTTCAATTGTTTGGCCTAAGACTCAATAAATACATGCTTAAAAAATGGGTAATCAGTTCTGCAACGTTACGAAAATCGTTACCAAATTTCGAAACCCTATCTATTCACCCCGTTATACGGTACCACAAAATTGGACTTAGTGATTTTTAGAATTCGAGTATCCGCTTGATCTTTTGCGCCTCCATAGTGATTAACAAGAAATGCTTGATCGCCTTGGTTTAAGCGGGGTTTATTGGAGGAATTTGTTACGAACGATAAATTTTCACATCAATGAGCGTCAATGACGTAAAAATTTTATTAACATTCACAAAAATGATCTTTTGTTGAGCGCTTTACATTCTCTTTGACTTTTACCTTTATTTTCTCTATGGCTAGCCGCCACACACACGCAATATTTTTGTCAATAAAGTATATGTCGGCGCAAAATCATAACAAACTGAGCAAGCGCATGGCGCCAGACAGGCGCACGAACCTGCGCGACATGCCGGCGCCAGCATTATCGATCGATCGTCGGTCTCATTGTGCTGCCCCGCTCGCCGAACACTATATAAAGCCTGCGCCAGCGCACAGCAGTCAGTCCCCCTCCCACGCTAAAGTCCGCCGTCGCTCGCTGGTCGCTTCTGCTGGGCCTCCCATCGGGGTCTCACCCGGTAGGGCAGACCACGCGACGGTGCGTGAAGAAGCGTAGAGGGGTGACCCCTACGACCGGGCCGTTTGTTAACGGCCTGTGAATCCGCCACAATGGCCAAAGGTTTCGGCCTGATGCCATCTCCCCGCGCGCCTGCGGCGCGCGTGAAGACGACGCTTCTTCTTCAGCAGTCAGTCGCTCCCCGGAGTTGACTCAATTAGGACTGATCTTCTGGATCGTCCGCAACTCGCAATAATAATAAAATCCGCTACTTGGTGTGGCTGGAGTCGCCTAGGATAGGACTGATCGCCTCAGATTGTCCGAATCCTTATTAAGCCGACTCAATCCATCACGGAGTCGCCTAGGATAGGACCGATCGCCTCAGATTGTCCGAATCCTTATTAAGTCGACTCAATCAATAGGGATAGGAAAACGATCGCTACAGATTGTCCGAATCCTTACTAACTACGCTGCTGCTTGTCACTAAATTCCACTCAATATGAATAGAACCGATTGTCCAAATACTGACTGCTTTGCTTTGGCTAGGCAATTAGCACTAGTGCGAACTGATGATAAAATAATTAGCTGATTGTACGACTATAAAATTATTGTTGATATTAAGGCTGATAAGTTTCTTGTCAGCTAAAAAAAGTCTCGAATGGGTGGTAGGAAAATATAGACAACTTAAAAGACTTGTTTAATTAAATAAATCAATCATTCTCAGAACTTATTTAGTTATTTTTCCCATCCTGATCACTTATAAATAATCGTTTAGGTAGGTAGTCTGATATGATGAATCCAATAGATCCACCTACACATAGTTTTGATCTCACATATATATTGTCAATAATATTGTATGTGTACGGTCTGTATTGTGGTATTGTTCAATATTATTGCGGATTTCCAGAAATTCTGATTTTTTTACGACAATATCGGGGGGAGGCAGGGGTATTGCCAATAATATAATATTGTCGTGTGCGGGATGCGTGGCAATATTTTAGTTGAGAAAAAGATTTCAAGGCATGCGTACGTTCGTAAGTCGTAGTTCATTTATTAGATTAAAATGATTTGACTTCGCTTTTTTCCTCATCCAGTCTTTAATCCATCGTTTCTCTTGTTTTAATTTTTTTTAATAATAGAAGAAAGATAAAATTAGCGCAATAACGAATGTAACGACTTTTTTCTTTCTGTCCATTATCAATATATTCTGTGCCATTATACAACGTCTAAAGCCTGTTCCAGACGACACAATTTGATTGGCAATTTACCCGAATTGTCAATCAAATCGTATCATGTAGTGGGAAGTTGACGATAAATCCAAATTGGTGGGCGAGATCACCCAATTCCAGTCGGCCCGATCAAATTGTATCGTGTGGATAACGATTTTAGCTCTTTTATTTAATTCTTTTGAGCCATATGGTATATGTTTTTTCTTTTTATCAGCCAATTCTTCGCGCACATTCTTTTCCTTTCTTCATCTGAACATACATACATACATACACTCACGCCTGTTTCCCATGGGGGTAGGCAGAGACTATGGATCGCCACCTGCTACGATCCTTGCACACTTCTTTCGCTTCATTCATATCCATCAATCTTTTCATACATGCCCTGCGGTTTTTGTCACTGCGTACACCAGCCTTTTTTATAATAACCTCTATTTGGTCCGCGTAGGTTTTTCTGGGACGCCCTCGTGCAATCGTTCCTTCCACATTCGCACAGTATATCTCTTTCGTGATTCGCCTTTCATTCATCCTCTCTAAGTGACCAAACCACCACTATATCATCTTTCAGACCACACCTTTTGCGAATCACCTCATTGCTCACTCTATCACTCAGTTTTACTCCACATATTTTCCTCAACGATCGCATCTCTACCGCATTTATTCTGCTTTCATTCTTCTTCTGCCATACCCAAGATTCACTTCCATACATCAGTGTCGGTACCAGCACTCCGTTATGAATGGCCATTCGCGCCTTTGCAGAAACGGTTTGGCTACTCATAACCGAGTGTATAGCACCACTCACCGAATTTTCATTCATCTGAACATAACATGAGCCTTAACACGAGTGTGAGTAACTTGCGTTTTTTCGATAATGTAGGAGGCATGGCGCACGTCCGCGCCTCAAGGGTTTGAAAATCGAATGAGATCGGGCGTCGTGTGGACAGTCAATCCAATTTAATTGCCGATTACTACACAATTTAAGTTGCCAATCAAATCGTGTCGTTTGGAAGGCTCTTAAGTGTAACAGAATTAAAAGCTAAACTAGAATATAGTAGATTAGGACCATCAAACTGAACAACTTTTACTATAGGACGAAAAAAATCAGCTGTTTCATACAAATATCACATTGAAATATGAAAATCTATGAAACAGCAGATTTTTGTTCGCGATTTCAGTTGGTCCCATTGTAAAAGTTGTTCAGTTTGATGGTGCCCTTCCATATTCTGGTTTAGCTATTAATTCTGTTACACATTGTTTAAAGCATGTACACGAGTCGGGTAAAACTGCGCGATTGAGTCAGATTCTACCAAAAAATGTACAAAAATATGTATACGGTGAGCGGCTAGCCTTACAAAATTATTACGATAAAATAATAAATATTCCAGCTTTTTAGGGTTCCGTAGCCTAAATGGCAAAAAACGGAACCCTTATAGATTCGTCATGTCTGTCTGTCTGTCTGTCTGTCTGTCCGTCCGTATGTCACAGCCACTTTATTCCGAAAGTATTAGGATTACACAGTTGAAACTTAGTAGGTAGATGTATTCTGTTAACCGCTTAACGAATTTAGCACAAAAATAAAAAAATAAAAGATTAAGGGGGGGCTCCCCATACATGGAACTGAAACTGAAAAAAAAATTGTTCAAACCAATACGTGTGGGGTATCAGAATTCTATAGATAGGTCTTTACTTTGACATTGAGGTTCCTAAGACGATTTTTTTTAAAGTCAACCGTTTGAAAGATAAACACCGCCTAAGTGGTAAAATGTGTGTCCCCCTCCTCTAACTTTTGAAATAAGAAACAGAAAAATAAAAAAAAATATATGCTGTAGATCTTAATAAACACTTTCAACGAAAATTGGTTTGAACGAGATATAATAATTTTTGAAGTGGAATTCTGGACATTGAGATATAGCACATTTTCCAAAACCGCAAATATAACTTTGTCATACCAACCAACACTGTGAAAACAAAGTTATTTTTGCAGACGAAAAACAATAGTGGTATTAAATATCGTATGGTATAAGGTAACTACGGAACCCTACTGCGCGTGGGCCGACATGCACTTGGCCGGTTTTTTTCTTTTTGTCGTTGTCGTTGAGTCGAGGATCTATACAGGATTGAGCCTGTTTTTGCTAGTAAATATTGACAATAATATTTTGCAGTATGTGGGGCCTTATATTGATCAATAATATTGTCAATTTTAGTTTGCCAATAATATTGCGTGTGTGGCTAGCCTTAGCTCCGCTAGGAGTAAATTTTTTCTGTCTATTAGTACAGATTTATCTGTATTTATACAGATTTTATTAAAATATACAGATCGCTATGAACTAGCTTTTCATACAAATTTTAACCTTATACAGATTTTTCTTGTTTGAATTTAGTATGAATTTTGTAAGAATACAGATTTTTATTTTATAATTGCCATAGAAAAAGTACATTTATACAGATTTTTTGATGTTATGATACAGATTTACATTATAAATATCTGGCAACACTGTATGGTTGTAATGGTTGTAGTTAAGGACCGACCGAGATCTCGGTCTCGGTCTCGGTCTCGGCCAGTCTCGGCCAAAAATTATGTCTCGGTCTCGGTCTCGGTCTCGGCCAAAATGGCCGAGAATCTCGGCCTTTTGGTACCTACTTACGTAGGCCTGAGATTACACTCATGCGCTTTCGTCTTGCACTTTCCTCATCGCTGAGGCATGCGTCATTGGAATTAACGCATGTTATGCATGCCACAGGGCATACGCTGACGCAATCCTCACAGTAATTAATCAAATTAAATCAAAATTGTTGACTTCTGTCATTTGGTAATTTGCTGTCGACTTGTAATAGGTATTATATTACATTCAGTTTTACAAATGAATGTGAATGTTATTTTAATTGTCTTTTATAGTGGTCGGCGTACAAGCTCAAAATCAATGGATAACCGCAAATCGATGTAGTACAGCATAGCCGTTTGGGACAAATATACTTGAATTTAAAACAATATTTTGGGCCAGCATTTCTTAAAATTTCTTCCCTTAGGAGAGGAGTTATGGTGTTATATTTCTTTTTGTATTTGAAAATTGTTTTTGTTCTACACCCTATCATGTGTGGTATCCAATTAAAGGGCTTTCTGAGCCACATCGTTGCATTTCAGCCAGTTGTTTTAAATTATACCTTTTTTTTCCAAATTTGGGCTCCTACAGATACGATATGGTTTAAATATTTTTCATAAAATATATCTCAAATGATATGTAATATTTTCATATCTAACTTAAAAAAAGCGATTTTGTAAATATTGACACTTAGTATTTTTATTTTTTGGTTTTAATGATTACAAAGCTTTTACAAAGTGATTATGTATGATAAAAAAAACATATTTGTTATGTAACCTATCGTGTGTGATATCGAATGAAAGTGCTTTTTGAGCTGTTTCTAAAAATATATTTCAGCATGTTCAGAATTACATTTCAGCACTTGCTTTAAAATAAACCAAAAATGTTAAAAAAAATACTATGCATAAGTTTGGGCAAAAAATAGAAAAAATAAATACTAAATGTAAATATAGGTATTTTCAAAATGGATTTCTTGAGGATTGATATGAGTAAGTACAATATTAAGTAAGTATTATTTATCTTTTTAATTTAAGATGTATTTTACAAAAAAATAACTTATTTTTATTTTTATTTTTTATTTATTTATTTTATTCAGGCAACTTAACCACATCACATTGGATCTGAAGGAGCCCAAACATTGTATGTTTTGAAAATGTTTTGAAATATAGGAACCGGCTTAGCAAGCTCTTCCTTTCATCATCATACACGATAGGATTAAAAAAAAATCCCCATACAAAAAAGATTAAAATAAAATAAAAATAAAATAAAAATAGCCTTTATTCTTACCACAATACTTAGCATGCTTTACAAAGTAACAATAATTATAATTAGAAAATTTGATTTAATAAAATTTCCATTAATTTAAATTAAAATATATAAATAATTGTTAAATATAAAAATTGCATTGATTTTAATTATAATTGTAATTGTAATACTTTAATAAAATTAAAATGTTAATTTGTGGAAGTCGCCTCCTTGGCGTAGGCCTCCCCCAGCCTCCTCCAGTTCTCTCGGTCTTTCGCCTTCCTCCTCCAGTCTGGTCCAACTCTTTCCTTAAACACGTCCTTCCATCTTTTCTTCGGTCTACCTCTACCTCGTTGTCCTTCTCTTGGTACCCATTCTGTCAATTTTATGGTCCATCTATCACTTTCTATTCTACATACATGACCTGCCCATCTCCATTTCAAACTTCTTATTCTTTCCAGTACATCAGTTGCCTGTGTTTCTTTTCTTATGATGTCGTTTTTAATTTTATCTGATAATTTTATACCTAACATGCTTCTTTCCATTTTCCGCTGGTGTATAGCTAATTTGCTTTCGTCTTTTTTTCGCAATGACCATGTTTGGCAGCCGTAGGTTAAGCTTGGTAAAATTACCGTATTAAAAAGTTTGCCTTTAATTTTTATGTTTATATCTCTATTTTTCATGACTTCTTTTAAGCTCCAATATTTCTTCCAAGCGATTGCAATCCTTCTGTTTATTTCTTTTTCTGTCTGATCTTCAAACGCAATTGATTGACCCAGGTAAATATATTCTGTAACATACTCTATTTCTTCTCCATTAACTCTTATACTTTTTTCTTCACCATTAGTGATTATTTTGGTTTTTGATGTGTTTAACAACAGACCAACCTTTCTACTCTCACTCGCTAACTCGTTCACCATGCTCTCTAACTGTGTACTTTCTTCTGCAAATATGGCAATATCATCCGCGAATCGCAAATGACTTAGGTACTCCCCATCTATTTTTAATCCTTGGTTTTCCCATGCGATGTTTCTGAAAACCATCTCAAGAACAGCTGAAAATATTTTAGGTGAGAGTGGGTCACCCTGTCTTACACCTTTTTCGATACGAAATTCAGGTCCGTCTCTTTCCAGTCGAATTTTTGTAGAGCACTTCGAGTATACGCTGTGTAAAAGGTTTATATACTCTACATCTACATTTTGCTGTACTAGAGCCTCCCAGATAGCGAAATGTTCCAAAGAGTCAAAAGCTTTAGTGAAGTCTATAAAACATATGTATAGAGTCATTCCGTATTCCATACATTTTTCTATTAATTGTGTCACAACATGAATATGATCAATAGTTGAAAAATTTTTTCGAAATCCAGCTTGTTCCCGAGGTTGATTTTCATCTAAGATTTTGGAGATTCTTTTCAGTATGATTTTTGCGAAAATTTTATAAACATTGGTCATTACACTTATTGGTCTGTAATTGTTTAAATTAGCTCTATCTCCCTTTTTATGTAGTAGAGTTGTTGTAGACTTAGACCACTGATTTGGAGTTGTTTTTTCTTGCAGTATGTTATTAAACATAATTTGTAGAGGTCTCTGAATCGGATCTGATAAGGATTTTAGCAGCTCGTTTGTAATTTTGTCTTCTCCAGGTGATTTGTCTTTTTTTTGTGTCTTGATTGCTAGTTCTATCTCAGAAAGTAGTACTGTAGGCAATGTCTTATCACTTTCAGATTTTTTCGAAACATTTTCTCTAGAATTCCGTACCGTTTGTGTAGAGTATAGATCTTGATAGAATCTTGTAGCTTCTTTAAGTATATCAAGTCTGTTGGTTATCTTACCTCCTGCTCTATCTGTTATATTCGAGGTCCATTTGGAAGATGTCTGAAGCTCTTTGTAAGCTTTTTTCATAGCACCAGTTTTACTTATAAATTGCTCAAATATGCTTTTCCTGTGGGCTTTCCTTTTATCTGAAATCTGTCTGTTTATTTTCTTACTAATTTCTGTGATCTTTTTTCTAACTTCTTTGGTTCGCTTTAGGCTGTATAGTTGTTTTCTATCTTCGAGCAATGTTTTTAAATAGGTTTTACCTTCCTCTTTTTGGGCCCTCTCTGTTTTTGACATTTGTAAAATAATGTTCTTTATTTCCTCCTCAAAATTATCGTATTGTGTTTGTATGTCAGATGTCTTAAGTATAGCAGCAGTAAATTTCTCTTCCCATTTTTTTCCACTTTCTCTTGTCAGTATTGGTAGCTCTTTAAGTACTTGTTTGACAGGTTTCATACATTTCCTTTTCCTCTTAGTCTTTATGAACACTTTGCATCGTATCATTCTGTGGTCGGTATTAAAATTTAAGTTTTGAATTATATTAAAGTTATGTACTACCAAGCTGTGATCGGTAAGTATGTAATCGATTTCATTGCGATATAAACCATTTGGTGACTGCCAGGTCCATTTTCTAGTTTCTCTTATTTTGAACATACTGTTTGTAAACTTCAAGTTCTTCTCCAAAGCAAACTCTACTAAGTTTTGTCCATGTTTTGACCTTTTACCACCCGAGTATTTGCCGAATGCTAGTTCTTCTCCTTGCAGTGACTTTCCAATTTGAGCGTTGAAATCGCCCATTACTATAAGTTTTTTTGTATTTGCTGTTTCTATAGCTAACTCGAGCGTTCTGTAAAATTTATCTAACTCATCGTCCTTGCATTTTTCGGTGGGCGCATAGGCCTGAATAATGGATAATACATTTTTGTTAGGCAAGTTTATTTGTAGAGTCGCTACTCTATCAGAATAACTTTTGAAGGAAACTATGCTTTTTTTTAAATATTTCTTAATTAAAAATCCAACTCCATATTGACCATGCGTACTTTCAGTGTGATAAAGTATGTATTCTGGGTACTCTTGTATTTCTTCGTTTTTCCTCCTGATTTCACATAAACCAATTATGTCCCATTTTAATTTTTGTATAGCATAATCTAGTTCTTCGAACCTCGAATCAGACATTAATGTTCTCACATTCAGACTTGCAATGTATAAATATTGTGACGGGTCTCTCTTTTTGTTTTTATTTTTATTTGGGGGGTTATAGTCTACATCCTCTACTGATGTTCCGGTGACTAGCCGGCCTAGAGGACGCTGCGGGAGGGGTGATAACTGCTAATCAGAATTATTCGGTTCTTCTGTTACATTAGTATGTGGCGTATACCTTTGCATGTATGATGAAATATTATAGGTTTTGTTTTTCTTGCGGGCTTGATACTTCATACTATCTTCTCTTTCTTTTTTATCATTGATAATCTGGTCATCAATTTTTGGTGACTCTGATAGGTCCCTTTTTTTTGTTCTTTTCTGATCACTTCTTTTTTCACTTAATGTTATTATCTTATCGTAACGTAGTACAGCATTTTCTCCCTGCTCACGTTTCTTTTTTAATTCTTCTTGTAGATCCTTCCTTTTTTGCAGAACCCTTTGACTATAATCTTGTTTTACGTACAAATTCATTTCTTCTAGACTCTTATTTTTCTTTAAAATCTCTATCTTTCGACCTACTGTTGTAAGCGTAATGATCACTGGCCTAGGTCTATCTTTTTTCTTTCCAAGTCGTTTGACGTTCTCTATCTCGCTCTTAAGGCAGTTTAGTTTCATACTTGTGTTTATAGTGTTTATTA
Source organism: Agriphila tristella (assembly GCA_928269145.1). Classification (NCBI taxonomy): domain Eukaryota; kingdom Metazoa; phylum Arthropoda; class Insecta; order Lepidoptera; family Crambidae; genus Agriphila; species Agriphila tristella. The sequence continues at coordinate 17,274,427 of OV743430.1, forward strand.
TATTATCTCTTAAATTTTCATAGCTTTGTTCAGTTTCTTCCATTCCAAACAATACGACATTTTTTATCTTTATTTGTCGTTCTAGATTCTCAATAATTTTTTCTTGTTCTTCGGCTTTCTTTTCTAAGTTTATCGTTCTTGTTTCTATAATTTGGAATTTTTCATCAATATTTTTGTTTATATTTGTAGTTATGTTAAGCTCTAGATTTTTTATATCTTTCTTTTGTTCGGCGAGATCACGTTGAATCGTTTCCAATATTTTCTGTAAACTTTCCATTGTTGTGATACTATCCCGACCTCTAGTGACCACTGTATTTATTATTGATATGCGTTGCGGATCGGTATTAGCACTCTAATAGCATGCCAACAGCAAAAGTTTGCTTAGCTCTGCCCGCCGACGATAGATGGCGCTCTCGTCTCTTTAGGAAGTGACTGGGTATGTTTTCAACTTTTGATGACTAATTACCCATTTAGGTTATGAAATTCGGAATATGATTCGATCATGTATCACTCCAATAATCTTTATAAAAACATCAACTGACCTTTTTCCAGTGGTTGTGTGCTATTTCTGTTGCATAAAGTATCACAAACCTCAAGATTTTGATGATGTTTACAATAATATTCTTGTTGTGTTTTCTTCATAGATAGGATGAATATATATGAGATAACAATTATTTATTTAAAAAACAACTTCTGCTGTCGAATTAGCTGTTTTTCCTGCACTATTACACCCGATTTTAATTATTATTTCGATAAATACGCAGAACTGATTTTGACGTGAGCAGTGTTGCCACTGTGCAACCAAAAATATGTACGAAAAAATAGTTTCTATTCGCACTGTGACACGGCAAAAAAATAACTTATTTTTATTTTTATTTTTTATTTATTTATTTTATTCAGGCAACTTAACCACATCACATTGGATCTGAAGGAGCCCAAACATTGTATGTTTTGAAAATGTTTTGAAATATAGGAACCGGCTTAGCAAGCTCTTCCTTTCATCATCATACACGATAGGATTAAAAAAAAATCCCCATACAAAAAAGATTACTCCACAATAAATAACTCATCTTCTAAGGAAGGATTTTTTAAGAACTGCAAGTCCAAAATATTGTTTTGAGCTCAAGTAAAAGTGCCGTACCAAACGGCTTTGCTGTACATGGATTACACACATAGTACATGTATAGTACATGGATTTGCGGATTTTTTTGCGGACACCCAGCACTATTATGATTAAATAAAGAATTTTAATTAAATTAAATGTGTTTTTCATCAATATTCGCCATTTAATAGTAACATTTAAAAAAAATCAAAAATCTCGGTCTCGGTCTCGGTCTCGGCCGAGACTTTTTTTTAATCTCGGTCTCGGTCTCGGTCTCGGTACTCGGCGAAAAGTGGGTTCGGTCGGTCCCTAGTTGTAGTAGTAGTTAGTCTAGTCTGTGGTTGGTTGAGATTATTGGGACTTGGCGCTATTTAGAAATTATTCTATTTTTTCTAAATATTTTGTGAAATTTGTGGAATACTGTTGTAATTTAACAATTTATTATTAATTACTGTCTTAATAAAGACATCTTTCATTATTACTGAGCCTCGTATGTAGGTACTAGGAGTTAACTTTCACTAGCGCAGCGCATCGTTCGACATGAAATTGTACCTATCCACTATTCACCGTCTTTCATTTTATCACAGCTTGATTAATATAAATTAAAAAATAGTGATATGTTTCCGAAATTAGCGTAGCAGCAGCTATAGAAAAATTGTGTTAAGTTTAAAGAAGGGTCGTAAATAAGGACAATTTTGATGCATTGTGAATTATTTGTTAAACTGGAGGTAAGTTACCATATTAACTGCTTTCTAGCTAGGCTGCATTATGAGTTCTAATGCATATTCGCTTACTTGTTTTGATTATACAAATGATGTTTTAGCCTTTGTGTTGCCTCTAATGTGTCCAACAAATAATAAGCTAAGCTTTACCTATTAACTTAAAAATGTAAAATAATTGCAAAATAAGTAACTGCTGTCGATATTACTACGACTACTAAAGTCACCAACATTTTAATTATGACGAACATATTGAGGGAGAACTCTGTTTATTTAAACTTCTATACTATATCAAATGTTACCATTTACCCCTTTAGTCATTTAAGCTTATGTTATGCAAAAGTAGCAAACATAACACCACTCTATTTGATCCACAAATAGATTTTTATAGATACATTATTGGCATAAATGGCTAAAAGAATTCTAATTAGGTACATATTCAATTACTATGAATATAAGATTCTTGATTCAATCCTTATCATCAGTGTGTATAATAAGTTATAAAAAAAATGTCCTTATTATACACATTCCTGTTAATTCTTCAATGCTGGCTCGGATACATGAGGCCGGCATAGATACGGCATTGATTAACCATTATTTTTTCAAATATATTGGCTTTTCCTGTATGGGTAACTTTATTTTATTGACAAGCCTAATAAATTTGTAATACTCTGCAACTGATTGCCAAATTATCGGGTTTTTCATGAAAAATCATATTTTATTTCCATATTGCCAGCCAGTGAGCCCCCCACCCCACTGAGTGGTTCTCTTTTTTTATTCAATTCGGCAGGCGCAGAAAAGTTAAATGGATTCATTAAACATTAACATAACACATTTATTTAGATTAAGAACAAGTTGGACTTAGTTTAGTTAGGATGATAAGTAATTATTATTTTTAAAGAATTTCACCTAAAATATTTATCACAGAACAACTGGTTTTCAGATTGAATGGGTTCCTTTAGGTAATATCTTCTAGAGACACTTTGTTTAGAGCAGTAGCTCAAGCTGCCATTGAGGAATTGAATGGCTATGTATTACTACGCAAGTAAACTGAATGAAGCCTCATGTAGCGGCTGCAACGTGAAGGTGCCTCCAGCTCCTACCGAGCCCGCTCCGGTGCCACCTCCGCCAACAGACCACGCCCCCTTACCTCCTGATCCTTCCCTGTTACATGGCACTGGGCTTTCCTATTATGATGTAAGTTCCAATTTACAATTTATTCCACCTTATTGTGAACTAAAATTAAACTTGGTGTAAAACTGCAACTTCTACTTTCCTTTTGAATTAAAAATCACCACATCTAGAATAAGACTCCTGTATTCAAGAACAATATTCAAACGAAGCTTGCCGATGCAAATGCATTTGAAATAGAACTCTGTGATTGGTTCGTTTGTTTTACATATTACATGTGATTGGTAGTTGGGATGCTGTGTCCCCGGCTACCTGTGAGACCTCATTGTTGTGAATACGGGTGAGAGAATAGTCTCACTCGTAATAGGTATTAATAAAAAAAATTGACATAGTTACATTTAATAATTTTGCAGAATGATGATTACTACTCGATGGTAAGAGGTAATAAATTCATGACTGAGAACACATGTAAACACATTGTTGTCAATGGTGGCATTAATTTTGTCACTGCACAGAAGGTGGATGCACCACAGGTAAATAGATATACGTTTTTAAATGTCTATAAGAATGATTATTATTATTATCAAGACCTGTTTTATAAGTATTACATTTTTCTTATAGCTATCAAATGTTGTCCCTCCTGGTGTTAAGGCACTGTCAACTTTGCCTTATGGAAACTGCCCTGCTGAAAAGTCCGATATTGAATATAAGGATGGAGTCATTGTCAGTGCACCATTAGAAACTTTAGTAGATATGCTAAGGCCTGGAGCAAGCAAATCATTCATGTTCACATTTTTGCTCTGTTCTCGATTATTTGTGAAACCTCATGAGCTGCTCAGTAAAATATGTAAGAGATACTTCAAGAATTATGATAAAATAGTAAGTAATTTGTTACAGTAACAAATTGTATTTGTAGTTAGTTGATTATTTATGAAATAGGTTTATTTCAAAACAAATATTTTTAGGGAAAGGGTGAAGTAAAAGATTTGATTGAAAAAGAGCTTAACGACATGGTAGCTCTAGTGAGAGTATTGAATCAATGGACAAGTATGTTTCCTTATGATTTCCGTGATGACAGAGTGATGGCCCTTGTTCGTAGTATAACACAAAGGTGAGACACTAATGCATTATAGCTTACTTATGGAACAATGGCATTAGAGTATTAGTTTCATGTTATTGTTTATATGCCAGTGGGTTAGTTTAATTTAGTGAATTGTGTTTTGACAGGTGTGCTGCAGAACATATGGCTTCAGTAAGGCTTGAAGTATCAACTATGCTCGAAAAGCTGCTTGATAAACTGACAGCCCTAGAACAGTATGAAGAGACTTTAGTAGATATACCTCAGGTTGCTTCAGTGGACCAATTAGCTCAGGTATATATTGTTAACAATTAGGTATATATTGTGGTGCTCACATAATAAGGACGCCAGTTGATTTTATAGAAACGACGTAACTCTTAAGCCTTGGTTCTCCGCCAGGGATTGATCGAGCTGTGATCTGACGATGGCTGGTCCAGGGAGTGAACAGATCCAGATCGCTATACACAACACACATAACTGATCAGCATTCTAAGAGATGTAAGGATCATTTCACAGTTTTTTAAAGATAGCCTTACATCTCTTAGAATGTTGATCAAATCAATTGGTTGGTTGATCAGTCATCTCCTCTATTCATTACCTGGATAGCCATCAACAAATAATAGCTTGATCTATCCCTGGCGGAGAACCAAGGTTACCGCTGTTCTCGTTTGTATGAAAATTTAATGTCGTCCTTAATTATGTGGCCAACTGGCCACCACTAAATACATTGACATAAGTATATTTTTACCATACTAATTTATTATTTTGTTCTCAAGGGAGATATCTTGACATTAGGGCTGACTCCTGTAGAACTAGCTAATCAATTGACAGCTGTAGAACTGCATAGGCTATCATTTGTTGGCCCTGAAGAGTTTGTCCAAACATTTGCTCCGGCTCAACCGCTGCAATCTTCCTCTACATGTGCCAAGAGTACAATAAACCTACATCACATTGAAACAAAATCCACCAGAAACTTAGAGGCTTATGCAGATTGGTTCAACAGACTCAGTTATTTAGTTGCAACTGATGTAATGAAGGTAAAAATAGTGACATTGTTTTTTTTTAAATTTAAATAAGCTCACATAATAAGCATTTTTGAATCATCAATCAATTCTTTTAACCTACCTTACCACCCATTATGACGTCTTTTAGCTGACAAGAAAACAAATGTATTGTATATCGTTTCCAGACTTTATATTAACAAAGATGAACAAATAATGAACTTTTTAAACTTTTTAAGACGAATCGCATAAATAATTGTTTAAAACAAAACTGCTTTGTTTCAGAGTGTAAAAAGCAAATACAGAGCCCGAGTGATTGAGCAGTGGGTGATGACGGCTAGAGAGTGTTTTAATCTTGGAAACTTCAATTCGCTGATGGCAATCATTAGTGCATTAAATATGTCGTCTGTTACAAGACTTAAAAAGACTGTAAGTATTAAGTAGTGGTTAAGAGCCCGTAGCGATTTTGCTGCTGAATGCCGCTCTCTCGCTCGCACATTTCATGTTTTCTCAAGATTTATTAAATCTGAGTGCGTAATTGAAAAATGTGTCTCGGCCACTTTTCGCAATGTAAGATTACGGACATTTCAACATATATTTGTAAGTAGCGAGCAGCAACCTTAACGATTTACGAGTTGTGTTGTGTCGGTTGAGACAGGGCTAGGCGACAGAAAGAGAGACGCTTCGGAGGTGCTTATAATATTAGGCACGCAGCGCTGTGCAATTTGAAATTATACTTTATTGCCGTGCAGCGAGAGTAGCTTATTATTTGATTGTCCTCGCGCGGATGGGCTTCTATACCTAAGGACTATTGTTAAATTCTGTGCCGTACGCCAATAATTCAGATATGGATCCACCTTTACGATTTGATGAAACATGTGTTATAGTTATGTTCTGTTCATTTGATGTAATTCCGCAGTGGAGCCGTACATCTGCGGTTTGTGGTCAGCAGTTACGACAGCTGGAATTGTGCGTCGAGCCTAGTGGAAACCATGCAAGGTGTGTGTTATTTAATATATTAGATATGGATAATTCTGTTTATGTAGTTTTGTGCAGAATGTAATAGTACATTACTGCAGCGGCATGCATCACAGGCATTGAAAGACGAAAGTGATAATGTGGTTTTGTGTACAACTTGTTTTTGCTTGAAAAACTTAGTTTCTTTAGCCTATATAGTTTGATTGAAAATATACTGACATTAAGGTGAAGCCAGTTTAAATAAAAACTTGTTATTTTCTTCACCCGGCCCTCAATAGAGTTAAGACGAACCAGATCTGATCGAAGCGAACCAGCGTTTAGTTAGAAACATTGAACTTTGCAATTATGGAAATATGGAATAATTATGAGTTTTTTAAAGTCTGTAACTTGGCGGACAAACTCACCCACCGGCTACACACAAGTGATATTTTTTGGCTACGACCTTCCGTTCTCGAAATCCACCTGGGTTGGAAAGATTAGAAATGGAAAGGTCGCGACTGCGGTGTCGCACATAATAAACTACCGGCTACACACCAAAGTTATCAGATTTTCGCTATGACTTTCCGTTCTCAAGATACATGTGGCCACATGTATCTCCTAAACGCAAGACCGTAAAACTCTGGTTCTTAGCGACAAACTATCGATCATCATGGCATAGTCAAGAAGTCTGGTCTCCAACTTTTTTTGTGGCGCAGTTGAAAGCTGAAGCTGAAGATATTTTTTAACCATGAATCCGGCTGGGCGCATGACGCTCTGTTAGCGTGATTCGAAACTTTCCAATTCCAATTATAAACCCAGTTCTTATTTTAAATACTGATGTGATGATGAAGAGTCACAGACTTCCTTGGTTGTATTGTTTTATTAAAAAAGCCATTTTTTTATTACACGAGAAATGTTATTTTTTATAGTTCACTAAACACGGTAAATATAGATTTTCATACAAAATTGCAGACGTGTTTTAGAGCTGAGCTCACAGACCATACAACAAGTAGCTGAGCTACTCCGATTTACCACGAAAAAGGTTGTCAAAATAATTTTCGAAAAATAAATGAGTTTCCTTGTTAGGTATCGAGCGGCGCTGGCAGCTGCACCCACAGAGACGGCCGTGCCGTTGCTGTCCGTTACTTGCAGAGACCTACATTTTGCTAACCAGGGTACACCATCAAAGTGAGTATTCATATGACACACAAAAATATATTTTTTAACATTTTTTCTGTCTATATATATTTCTGCCCGCAACTTCGTCCGCGTGGATTCCAGAAAATCCTTAGGGAACCTTTAACCAGGACAAGACAAGTAGCATCCTATATTTTGAAAAAACTGAGCAAGTACGAGTCTGACTCGCGCACGAAGGGTTCCGTACCAAAAAACGGCAAAATATTACGTTTGTTGTATGGGAGCCCCCCTTAAATATTTATTTTATTCTGTTTTTGGTTATAGCGACAACAGACCTACATCATCTGTGAAAATTTCAACTGTCTAGCTATCACGGTTCATGAGATACAGCCTAGTGACAGAGACAGACAGACGGACAGCGGAGTCTTAGTAATAGGGTCCCGTTTTTACCCTTTGGGTACGGAACCCTAAAAATATTATATGTAGCTTACTTCCGCAAACAATATATGCAAGATGCACCGCTTGCCCGCCCGCAAAAATATGCACATGCACACCACAAAATATCAGTGCACACAATACCCGCATTTAGCAAGACAGCAACACACCTAACACCTTCACCAATTAGGCTATTCTACACGTGTTTCGCCCCAATCCGGAGCATCCTCAGGAGTTAGTTCGTGCGTAACGTAAACCAACACCAAACGTTTGGTGTTCTAATGCTATATTGCTAATAAGCTGTAATTTTGTATATCTCATTTTGATGTGATTATGAAACACTATATTTACGAATCCAACTATATTTACGCATACAAAAAATACAGCGTTGTTGTTACTTTTTTTGTTCGATTTACATTCACAATTAAATTATATTATAGTTTCATATCAAGCAAAAAGTAAAAAAAGTATGTAATTAACAATTTTGCTAAAGCAACCAAATAAATTAATATTTTGGTCAGTAAAGTAAAAAAATAATTGTGAAAATTAGTTGGACTCCTTTACAAAATGACAGCTAGCCATTTAATCTAACGATCAAAAGAAGAAAGAACGCTATTGCAAATTATTTCAATTTTGCCATACTAGCCTCCGTAATTTTACTGAACTAACAGGCATTCATATAGTTTCGTAAAAATAACGCTAGCTGGTGAGTTCTACCGTTTTGAATTAGGAATAGATATAATACTTGATCGTGAACTTATGGGGAAATAAATATTGAAATTTATTCCTCGCACCTTGTTTCATGAACCAGCCATCTCGGTAATGTGGAACGCCCCGGATTACCTTTTCAAATGGATTCATTATAACATTTCAGAGCAAAGGTGCTAGTTTTCAGCGAGCTGCCAACTGCAACTGCCGACTGCACGTGTTTTTCTTAGATGAAGTGATCACGCTTGGCCGAGCCACGTGCAGCCGCGCTTCATAGGAAAAAAAACACGTGCAGGTGGCATTTGCAGATGGCAGCTCGCTGGGAACGCACGCACTGCGATTAAACGCGGGCAGTTTAGGAATAGCTGAAAACGTAAAACCGCATGCAAACTCGTACCTACTGCGGCTGGCGTTTTGTTTAATTTTATATCAGTACAACCATGGCCACCACTGCTTTCAAACGATTATCCTCTTCTTTCGCTCAGTCGAGACTGAATAAAAACCAAATGCAGTTTAACACTGTGCGTGCGGCACCAGACTATTATTTTTTTGACCCATAGGTCAAAAAAATCACACGTTTACAAACCGCAGACAAAAAGTAGCAAGTTACGTTTTTTAAAATCAGTCACTGAAAAAGTCAAATGCCGCGCCGCATTTGTATAGTAAACTTATGTGCTACATTTTTTGGCGGTTTCAGGCCTGAACGCACACGTTTAATCGAAGTTCGTGCTAACCCTAAGTAATATACATTTCCATTCTATAATATGCTTATGAATGATTTTATAAGTGAAGTATGGACTTTTAACTGCATGTTGTTTTTAAAATAGAGTCAATAAAAGAAATCAAATCGTTTCTTTCCAGTTATGCGTGGAATGGCCCAAAACTAAAAATATTTTTGAATTTATCACCGACCCACTTGGACCATTCCTCATGTACTATTCCCAACCGTTTAGATTGGCGAGCAACCGCGTGAACTTCGAGAAGTGCAGCCTCCTGGCGCGGCACGTGTGCACGCAGCTGGCCAGCCGCCGCCTCACCAGCGACGAGCCGCCCGCGCCGCTGCCCGCGCCGCTGCTGCCCGTCTGGCGGTTCCTCAACGAGCGGCCCGCGCTCACAGAGACCGGTGGGTGACTGACTATTGACCGTGGAAGTGTAACGTCACATAATGGCGGACATATGGTTGAGTTTGGGTAAACACAAACATATGAAACAAGCAAGTTTCTCTTCTTGAGACATGGAATCACACCCAGGAGGGCATAATACTTATCTCTAGCACCAAAATAACTCAATAATTTGATAACTAAGCAAAAGTACCAACGTTCTCGTGTTTGTTTGTCGCGTGTCGCTCTGTGTTCCTCGACATCAGCGACTATGGCAGTAGTGTACTTATATCGCGACCACAACTTCGGTATGTGGACAAGCAAAATGTCGACCGACACATTGTCACCGGACAGTCGGTCGCACGTAAATGTCCCGCGACTCCTCGCGACATGTCGAGTGACTTTGTCCCCTAGTGAATACTGGCTTTTAAGTTTTTTGACATGTTCTGCAACATGTCCCTTAATATATTCGAGCCTTAACTTTCATGCGACTCCTAAATGCAGTGAATGAATTCAAATTTCAACAAAAAATATAATTTAGTTATTCACAGCAGCGCTTCAAATACCGTTAAAAATTAGTAACGTTAAAAATGGAAATTAATAACGATAAAACAGAATTTATCGTTATTTTTTCGTTCCTTGATAACGATATTATGGTACTAAAAATATGTAAAAGCAATGTGTAATTGACGTTGACGCCGCCGTGACGTGATCAGTCTCTGCGGTAGGTACTAAGTAGTACCTACAATACGCATTATTTATAAAATTACCGTTAAAAATAACGTTATTTTTTTAACTTTATCGACATTAACGTTATATTAAGGTTATGTTATTAGGTATCGTTAAAAAAAATAACGTTATCAAGGTATCATATTGAAAATAACGTTACGTAACGTTATTTTTTACTGTTAATTGGTAACGTTATAAAGCCCTGATTCACAGCGCTAAGGCGATTCTACTTGAAAGTTAAACAGTTTTTAAAAAAGATGTTTCATTACTTGGCCTATAGAAACTTTGTTATTTTAAAGATAAATGAAGGAGTTAACAACTTGGATGTTATGTTGCAGCCCTGGAGTTGGTATCGTTCGAACGAGAGCCTCCTGTCGACCACTTGGAGAAGGACCGCCTGAAGCGACTCCGAGGCGCCTCTTAAGGTGAGCTCGCCATCTTATTCAACATCTCCAGTGAAACTTGGTGAATTAACACAAGTAATAACTTATTACTGCAGTGATCGGAGTAGGTAGATTCATTTTACGTACTTGCATCATGAATAGTCATAGAAATCATAACATGGTTAAGCCTTTTTTCCGGAATTTCGTTTCGGTACTAACGGGATTGAATCAAATATTGTGAACGTTTGCATACATGTGAATGCAACATTAACAGTAACTATTTTAATATTAATGGAATCCCTCTTTTCGTTTGCTACGTTTTTTACACGACTGCCCAAAGCAAAAAGAGTGTATATGTGTTCAGGCTTCATGTATGTTTGGGGTATGTGAGTTTCTTTATTCCACCATAACTTCTAAATGCCTGAACTGATTTGGATAAATGGGGTATCGTTAGAATCCGTACAGCATCCCGAGTGACACTGGCTATATTTTTTTTAGAAAACATCAATATGGCGACTGTACGACGCCATTTTCGAATGTGAAAAAAATTTTTTTTCTTCTTTATTACAATATGGGCATCAAATGAGGCCTTGATAAGTACATTCCAAAACTATATAATATGTCACTAAAATGTGTAAAATAAAAATAAATAAATTAATAAATATTAAAAACTCGACTGCCCTGCCAAAAACGAACTAAAAAGTTAAACAACAAGTGTCATTGCAGTCGGGGGACCTCTTTGATCAAAAATTGTTCCATAATAAGGTCCCCCGACTGAAATGACACTTGTTGTTTAACTTTTTAGTTCGTTTTTGGCAGGGCAGTCGTGTTTTTAATATTTTTTCAATTTATTTATTTACTCAAGTTTAGCCATGCCATAGTTTTTTTACTATAGAAGGCTGATCACTTATACTGTTAAAGAGACGGCGAAAGGGTTAAAAAATCTTGATATATCCTTACACATTACTTATAAAAATTTAAATTTCGGAAAAACAAAATATAATTAAAAAAATCCGGAATTCCAAATCAATCTACCTACCTACTCCGATCACTGGTAATAAGCTATAACTTTAGTAAGTTCGTATCCTACAACTTGCTCTCCCATCCCAGTATGTACCTTTATTGTTAATTTGTATGTTTAAAATGCTACTAATGAGTAGTAAACTATATTTGCCAGTGAGGCAACTTTTAAAGACTTTTTACCCACCGTCAATGTAAGCGTTCGCGGCTTATTGTAATTTGGCTGGCGCCGCTAATTAAGTGGTATGTGTGTGACACGGTAATCATCGACATGTTTGACATGTCTATTTTTATATCGGAATAGGTCGTAATGTTATCAAATATAACGAAACGATAACGAACGTCGAGTCTACACAAGTAATAAAACTATTCTCGTTTTGATTGGGATCCAGTCTATCGGTCTTTTGAGTTGCAACCATTTTATTGAAACGTTCTAGATGAAAGTGTTTCCGTACCCACGACGAAGCGTCTTGTTATTAGTAAAAACTATTTTTTTTATGATTGTCTTTCGGTTGTTGTGAAATTTAGTATACTTATCTTAGACAAGAATACATTTCACGTAACTTTTATTTGGCGCACAATCAACAATTCACCTCGACAGCTCAAATCGAATCTGGTAGAAATTATTAAATTATTTTTTATTATAATAGTTAGATGTTGTAACTATGGAATTTGCTATATTGTATCTAAGTATTTATGGAGTGATTTTAAATATATCACATTATCAAAGCCATTATAAGTCCAAGTTCCTTAACCCATCAGTATTTGTGATGTACTTTTGTCTCGCCATTTTAAGATGAATCTCATTATGTACTTAAAGTGTAAATTTAAAGTAATTTAAAATATTGATCTCATTTTGAATTTGAATTTACATTTCGGTGTGTCACTGTATTTGTGGCAGAGTGTTTGCTGTATGCGAAGTGTATGTATTTAAAGAGTAAGTGAATTTATGATTTGGGAATTATTGTGAAGAATTTTGTATTGTTCGTAATCCCAAACTACGTGCTTATTTGAATATAAAGTCGATGTTATTTAAGAAATTATATTCAAAATGTGTATTTTCATTTATACATTTATTAGAAGTATAATAAGTACAAATGTTTATTTTAATTAAATTTTGTTTAAGGACCGAATTTCATGGTGAAAGAACAGTAATATTTGTTAATATCCAGTTAAAAGTAGGTTTATAGTCAGTGATAAAAGGATTAAATGTAATAATGAAAAATGATACTGGGTTATGTTCCCACCTCATGAAAGAAATTGATTAAGGCTTTTTAAGTAAAATAATATCAAATTACAATTTATATTAGTACTTATATGACATTAAATCTGTATTAAAAACTAATTCTAATAATTACTATTTTGATTAATATTGGCCTTACAAATATTTAAGTCTTCGCAAATTAATGTTCTACTTGAAGAAACATTATATTTATATTCTATCTCCGTTGTTATTTAGTTTACATATGCGTAATTGTAACATAAATAATAACGAAGTTGCTTTGGTTTTGATCGTTCAGAACAAGCGCAATCGGGCCCCTATTTTATACAGATTGCGATTCTGCGGGAACCAACATTAGATTTTCACGGGCAAATGTTGCAGACTTTTTCTTTGTCAAAAAACTCCCCCGAAATAACGTTATATATAGGTATTTATATTTTGCGTCTTTATGTTTAGGTTAGAAATATAAAACTCCAGACCTGAGATACAATTGTTTATTTTTATCATTTTATCGTAATGTGTAAGTTACTTTTTCTCTAAATAGTAACATTTAATAAGCGCAACTTGCTATGTAAGTATATTTTTGGTTTAATTTAATTTTTAACCGGAACTGAATAAAATCTGTGTTTTATTGTTAAATATTGTTGTCTTTACATGTTACTTAATGAAATACATTCCATAGGCTTAGAACAATATCAGACAGACACTTTTGTAGCAGGTTATAATAGCATACATAAACTTCCGAAATAGCATTTTCAATATATATAATAGCATTCTCTTTTCGTCGCATAGAAACATTATGGTCTTCGCACATTACACCAATTCCACACCGACTCTTCTACAACTCGACTCACAGTAAAGCATTTAAATGTAGGTTGTACGAGGGCGGGTCAATAAGTCCGTGACTTTTTGAATGAAACACAGGTTTTTGGGTAACGAAATATTTTTTTTTCAACGTAGTCTCCCTATGAGCTCTTTACACTTTGTCCAACGTTTCTGCGATTTTTTATCCCTTCCAAAATAAAACTGTCAAGATAGGTATTTTTTTGAGATGACTTCATCGTTGGAGTCAAATCTCTTTCCATCGAGCCATTTCTTTAGGTTTGAAAACAAGAATATTAGGGGGCGTCCATTAAGGCCAGTATAGTCGAGCGTCGTAGGCATTTAGCGCTACCTCCCTCCCCGCGGAGCGAGCCGCGCGAACGCATTTTCAAATGAACTCTCTGTGTTCTCTGACCCCGCAGACCAAGCCACAGAATATAGATATTTACTACGCGCAGAAAGGACACTCCCCGCCCGCGATTTTATGTGCCGAATCTAGTGCTCTGTCAACTCTCATGCACTGCGTGAACGCGCGATATTTATTTTGATAATTCGAACTAAATAATTATGTTTTTTTTGTTTATGTATTGTTATCAATAATGTTGTAAATCAATAAATAAGTATGATGGGTATGGGTACTTACTAGGTAAAAAATACATTTAACACACACAATAAAATTATAGGTAGCTAGGTAGTTAATTCGAAGTAAATAATTATTTTTGTTTATTCGAATATTATAGTTCGAATAGGTACTTGTTGTATGGTCTCTGAGTTTGAATTAACTACTTGAATGTGAATAAACAATGAATTCATTGAGTAAATTCGTTAGTGGAGTGTCAACTCAACTGCCAATATAATTATCTACAAATAAGTACCTAAACATATTTGAGCACTCACAACAAGCTTTTTTTGTGTAACCGATATTTTATTTTAACTTTTTTTTTAATAATTTGCCGATGAAAAGGGACCTCCAAAAACGAGTAATCAAATATTAGGGTCAATTCATGCTGCAACCGAATCGAAGCGCATCGAATTGTTTGATGCAAAGCAAATTCACTCTTATTGTGTTATACTTCCCAGCAACACCACCATGGCGTAGAGATTTTTAGATAACCTCAAATGAAAGACCATAAAATGTACCTAATTGTACCCTAACTCAAAAAATTGTACCTCTGATAGTTTCAGAGAAAAAATCACTTGATTGTGGCGTTTCCAGGAAGTATACTTCCTGGCAACGTGACACTGTACCAGATTCTAATTGATCTTATAGTAATGGCCAGAAATTGTACTTAATTTGTACCCCATTCAATAAATGAAACATGCAGAGTTTCGATAAAAAACATTTTTAAATCTACTCTTATTTGACCTGCAATACATGCAACGGACGTTGGGAAGTATACTTCTTGGCGACGCCACGCTGTACCAGATTCCAATTGATCTCATAGTAATGGCCAGAAATTGTACTTAATTTGTACCTCATTCAATTATTAAAACAGGCAGAGTTTCGAAAAAAAAATAAAAAAAATACTCTTACATGATTTGATCTGCAATACATGCAATGCACGTTGTTATTGATATAAATTGATGTTTGGCTAAGGAATTATTATGCATTATGCAGTAGTAAGACCATAGAGGCAACCGCCTCTGTAGTCTAGTGGTTTGCCCACCCGTGTAAGACGCAGGGGTCTCGGGTTCGATTCTCAGGGAGGTACAATTTGTACTCGGTTTGGTTGGTGGTAGGGCTTAAGTCAAGGCCGCCTGAATAGCTACCACCATCTTACCTACGATTACTTACAATTAATTTGGTACAAATTAGTGACATTCATTTGGTACTATTAAGTACAATTTATTCGGTACCATATAGTACAATTTATTAGGTACTATATAGTACAATTTATTTTGTACAATATCGTACAATTAGTAGGTACTATTTAGTACAATTATTTTTTTATTAGGTACTATTTATTACTATTAATTTGGTATTGATAAGTACAATTTATTTGGTACCATATAGTACAATTTATTAGGTACTATTTATCTATTCATATTTTTTTTTGTACAAATACATGAAGTAAGGTAGAAATGGCGGACTTAATGCTAAGAGCATTATCTATAAGTCAACCAACAGCAAACCAATAAACACGAATGTGGAACAAACAAAGAAAAATGATAATCACATGCATACAAAATACATTAATACATACCATTAAATACATCTAAATATTATAAAAGAAGATACTGATTGGTGACTGACATATCAACGCACAGCCCAAACCGCTGGGTTTAGAGACTCCAAATTTGGCACATTGATTCCTTATGAGGTTTAAGGGTGCACTAAGAAAGAGTTTTTCAAAACTCACCCTCTAAGGGTGTGAAACGGGGGTCCAAAGTTTGTATGAAAGTCCCTCAGTTTCGAAGCTAGGGTCTTCAAATTTTGTGGTTAGACTGACGATTGAAAATTAATATACACGTGTTTAAGCGTTTTTGAAAATTCTACCCCCGAAGAAGTGAAAAGGGAATTAATTTATGAATAGAAAATTCTTCATTTTCTATGTAAAAATCGCTAAATTTATAATTTAAGCTTATGGATGGAAATCTAACGCAACGTATATCGTTACTGTTAGTATTTCAATACTTATGGGGATGAAATGGGTGTGAAATGGGGCAAATAAACCTAAAAATCGATATGGATGTCGTTATTGGGGTTTCCTAGGATGACGATTGCGAAAATAACATTTATTTTGAAGTTCAACACGGTGGACATGATGTAACCTCTAAAGGGGTGAAAATGGGGTTCAAATTTTGTATGGAAAATAGAATATAAAATTTTAAACTTTAACTCTAAACTTCGCAGAAGCACGTCTAAAAATAAATAGGCACACACATGTTTTGTGATTTTGATAATCAACCCCTTAGAGGACAAATAGGGTAAGTAAACCTAAAAATCGATATGGATGTCGTTCTTGAGGTTTTATGGGATGGTGATTGCGAAAATGACATTTATTTTGAAGTCCAACACGGTGGACATGATGAAAAAGAAAATAAAATCGAAATTACAACAGCATAAAAAAATCGTCGGAGCACGTCTAAAAATAAAATCAAACACATAATTTGTTATTTTGAAAATCATCCCATAGGGGGTAAATGGGGTAAGTAAACATAAAAATCGTTATGGATGTCGTTCTTGGGCTTTTATGGGATGGTGATTGTGAAAATGACATTTATTTTGAAGACCAACACACACGGTGGACTTGCTTCAGCCCCTAAAGAGGTGAAATAGGGGATCAAACTTTTGTTAAGGGGTCGGGGACGGAAAGGAGTATGGGAGAGGGAGAGAAAGAGGGAGAGGGGCAGAGAGAGGGAGAGGGTAAAGAAACGGGAACGGGATAATAATATTCTAGACCCAATTCTGATTATTGCAATAAACTAGCTTCCGCCCGCGACTTCGTCGCGTGCATATTAGAGAAAATCCTTAGGGAACTTTCAACCAGGATCCGACCAGCCGTTTTTACGCGATTAGGCGGGTCCTCACCAAGCGAGCAGCCTCGTGCGAGGCCCGCCACACGCGGCAAACGTCTTGCCTCGCGAGGCAGCGCGCTTGGTAGGGACCCGCCTAATCACCTCAACATGTGGGTGTTTTTGTCAATAAAATTAGATGTATTTCACGCCTTTAAATTATCGCTAGTTTAAGACCAAAGGCACTGTATAGAGTAAAATTTACTGAGAAAAGTATTTTTTTAAAACACGTTTTTAAAACGGACTAAATTATTCCAAAAATCGGACTAATAATATTAAAACGGACAAGTAAAAACAAACTAAAAAGTAAAAAATAAATTCTTCTGTAAATATTTATAACCCTAATAACTTATACCTACAGAAATTTTAAACCAAAAAACGTGGGGCGCATGCTATAGACAATATAGATGAGAAACTTTACAAAACGCGCCCCACGTTTTTTGGTTTAAAATTTCTGTAGGTATAAGTTATTAGGGTTATAAATATTTACAGAAGAATTTATTTTTTACTTTTTAGTTTGTTTTTACTTGTCCGTTTTAATATTTTTAGTCCGATTTTTTGGAATTATTTAGTCCGTATAAAAAAGGTGTTTTTAAAAAATACATTTTTTCAGTAAATTATTATTTTATGCTTTTTAGTTAACGAGCTAAGACTAAAAATATACCATCTCCTATCGGAGCACTCGTCAAAACGATTCAAACGAGCCCAAACTCGATGGGGTTGCATGGTTTTATTATTCATGGTCATTTGACCGGCAGCGGCGTCTGGCGTCTAAATTGTCGGCGGCGGCGGCGTCATCGGCGTAATCGGTGTGGATGGTCAAAATAAGTAGAATAAAAGACCTTTAGAAGCTTTTCAATTCCGTCATCGTTGAGGGCAGAACGCCGAAGACATGGAACATAAGTGAGGTCATTCTGTTCTTTAAAAAGGGTGACAAGGCCCTCTTGAAGAATACGAATCTTACGAATCGTTGCGCTCGTAAGTTCGACGACTTCCAATCTCCCGAACTAGCCGCGTTCTGAAAAGGCTTTGGCACCATATACCACATCCATACGCTGCGGCAGGTTATACAGAAGACCGAGGTGTATAAACTGCCACTTTGCTTGGCGTTCGTGGACTATGAGAAAGTTTTTGATTTGATTGAGACCTGGGCAGTGCTGCAGTCTGGTGCACCAATAGGACCAAGAGGAGGAAGGAAAGGAAGGAAGAGGTGTTGAGGCACTTATAGGAAAATGTCACCATTTCGGCTCGAGTACAGAATCAGAGCACAGATCCCATCCAACTACAGCGAGGTGTGAGACAGAGACAGAAGTTATTTCTCCGAAACTGTTCACAGCTGTGATGGAGGATGTCTTGAAGCTCTTGGACTGGAAAAGACTCGGTATCAACATTAATGGCCAGTACCTAACTAACACACCTTCGTTTTGCCGATGATATAGTTTTTATTCATGGAAGACTTGAACACAATCCTCGAAGTTATCCGTAGTGCCTCCCAGAAAGTGGCTCTTAGAATGAAGATGGATAAGACGAAAATCATGTCGAGTGCTCATGTTGTACCCACTCTAGCTCATGTTGGGAACACTACACACGAAGTTGTTGACCATTACGTATCCCTAGGACAGACAGTCCAGTTAGGTAAGTTCAACTTCGAAAAGAGATCTCTCGTCGAATCCAGCTCGGTTGGCCAGTATTCGACAAATCTTCGAGTCCAACTTACCTCGGTGTCTTATCTCAAGACTAAAGTCTAAGTTGTGTGTGTGTGTGTTGCCATTGTTGACTTATCACAGTAAAACGTGGTCGCTGACTACAGGTCTCATAAGAAGGCTCTCACCCAGTGTGCAATGGAGAGCCATGGTCGGCATTTCCCTGCGTGATCGAACCAGAAATGAGTATATGCGTAGGAGAACTAAAGTAACCGATATCGCTCGAAAGATTGTTTAGCTGAAGTGGCAGTGGGCGGGACAAATTAGCGAGACGAACCAAAGGCAGTTGGGGCGGAAAGATTGGAATAGCGACCGCGTACCGGACGACGCTCCGAGGGTAGGCCCCCGACAAGGTGGACCGACGATCTGGTGAAGGTCGCGGTGCGCCGCTGGATGCGGGCCAAGCAGGACCGATCGTTATGAAGACCCATGAGGGAGGCCTATACCCAGCTGTGGGTGTGGTGCAACTGATATGATAATGATGACTAAATACTATTATAAAATCATAATAAGAAAAACCTCTATAGCAACAATCAAACTAATACAAAAAGAGAGGAAAAGAATAAAATTTTATGAGATTTCAACGGGGAAGTACCAATCGCTCCTAACTGAGACTTTTTTGAGAAATTAACTTCCTTTAGGTGTTGAATTCAAAGGCATCATTGTTAGGACTAGGAGATATTGGCACTTCGCCGTCGATATGTAGATGCAAGTTAGTTTAGCTTTTGTACTTGTTTCTTACAATTGTACTCTATGGTACAAAATTAATAGTACTAAATAGTATCTAATTAATTGTACTAAATGGTATCTACTAATTGTACTATATGGTACCAAATAAATTGTAATAAATAGTACCTAATAAACTGTACTGTATAGTACCAAATGAATGGCACTAAGTAGTACTAAATTAATTGTATTATTATGGTACCAAATAAATTGTACTGTATAGTACATAATTAATTTTATTAAATAGTACCTAATAAATTGTACTAAATAATACTGAATTGATTGTACTAATTAGTTTGTAATTAGTACTTTATTAATTGTACTATAATATGTTACCAGATAATATGTACCAAATGAATGCTTTTATATAGTACCTATAAAATTGTACTATACGGTACCAAATAAAATGTGCCTAATAGTACCTAATAAATTGTACTATATGGTGCCAAATTTATTGTACAAAGTAGTACCTAATAAATTTTACTCTATGGTACAAAATTTATTGTACTAAATAGTACCTAAACTACCTTCTAATTGTACTATATGATACCAAATAAATTGTACTACATAGTACCTAATAAATTGTACTATATGGTACATAATTAATTGTACTTAATAGTACCAAATGAATGGCACCAAATTAAGCCCTACCATCAACCAAACCGAGTACAAATTGTACCCTCCTGAGAATTGAACCCGGGACGTCTGCATCTTACACGGGTGGGCGAACCACTAGAGCACAGAGGCGGTTGCCTCTGTGGTCCTACTACTGCATAATGCATAATAAACATCAGTTTATATCAATAACAACGTGCATTGCATGTATTGCAAATCAAGTAAGAGTTTTTTTATATCGAAACTGCATATTTTAATTATTGAATGAGGTACAAATGAAGTACAATTTTTGGCCATTACTATGAGACCAATTGGAATCTGGTACAGCGTCGCGTTGCCAGGAAGTATACTTCCTGGCAATGCCACAATCAAGTGCGTTTTTCTCTGAAACTATCAGAGGTACAATTTTTTGAGTTAAGGTACAATTAGGTACATTTTATGGTCTTTCATTTGAGGGTATTTAGAAATCTCTACTCCATGGTGGCGTTGCTGGGAAGTATCACACCGTCGACTCGTAGGTAAAGTCGTGATTGGTTGACACTTGATTTTGAGCCGTGCATCCTCACCGGCCAACGTACATAATTATTTTTCTCCCTTCAGCAGACAGATTCACCCAGGTGATTTATGTGTACCCTTAAGTAGATTAATGCCACCCAGGCTAAAAGCAACCTCATTATCACCAGCCTATTCATGTTTCAACCATAGAGTACATTATTATACTAGAGGTTTCAACTGCTGGGGCATATTAGGCAATAGCCAGAAGAACAAATAATGTCGGGGAAAAAGTGAAGTTCGCTAAAATTTGTAGTGATTACTAGTAAAAAAAAAACAGGTGCAAGTGATTTTCGACCATATTGACATTTATCAAAATAACTGTTTTTAATGAAACAACAAAGTTTGTGAACAAAAATATGGGAAAAAAACAACCGAATTTCAAAGTAAATAAGACGACTAACGCTTGCGCCGATCTCGGCAGCAAGCAGCAGTGCGCTCCAAGTTGAACCGTAATGTTATGACCAACTCAATTTGAAGTGAACGGAAAATTGTCGCGAACGCATAGCTGTGCGGAAGCATACTTTTAGGTTGCGTTCAAACGATAACACACGACCCGACCTCAACCCGAACTCAACTCAAACTCAACTCAAACTCACCTCAACCACAGCCCACAATGAAATACATCGCTTACAATTTTGAGTCTTATGACACTTTAATAAGGTCCTGTGTAATGTCCAGGTGAGTTTGAAGTGAGTTCTGTTTGAGTTCGGTTTGAGTTTGATTTGAGTTTGGGTTGTGTATGGGTTGAGTTTGAGTTGAGTTCGGGTTGAGCGCGGGGAGGGTGCAGTTGCATCGACAAAATAAAAAAGAGCTTATTAATGTGTCATAAGATTCAAAATTGTAAGTGATGTATTTCAAGGAGTAGGCTGCGGGTGAGTTGAGTTTGAGTTGAGTTTGAGCTGAGTTTGGGTTGAGGTTGGGTCGTGCGTTATCGTCTGAACGCAGCCTTACGGTACAGTCAACGGCATGCTGGGCTTCCACAATGTGTCAAATTACTTCAATCATTTTTAAACTTTAAGTCGAACAGTTTAAGGTTCAAAATTCATTATAGATTTTTGACAGTTTTGTACTTATAGCTTGATATGCTGCTGACTGTACTTAGTTTTCTTCTTCATCTTCCGATATAAGTAAAATCATTGCAAAGTCAACCATTTTATAAATTATACGATAGGTATATTTTTTATTTTATTTATAGATAAGTATTTATTTCTTAAAAGTCATCAAAATTAATTACGCGTTAGCTTGTACTTGGTTGCTGTATCCAAATACCTACCTACCTACTCTATGCATTTACAAATTAAACTAAATTGGTAATTTACACTAAATAAAATTTTACACTTAGATTACCTACTGCGTTTCCAAGTCTTATACTACTCTTCGAGAATCTAAAAGATTCTCAATCGACTAGACGCGAGAGGGGGAACACAGCGCGGCAGCAAAAACGACACAGGTCCTACGCCGACGACGCCTCGCAGGCTACTAAACCAAGATTCGTCGTGCGTTTTATTATATATTAATTTTTAAATAAACATAAAGTCACTTTTTGAAAAAGTAACCGTAAAATATTCTGCTATATGTCATTACCTTTTTTTCTATATATTATTTGTGCGTAAGAGATTTATAATCTTTAAGTATTATTCAAAAAACAATGAAAATATTCATTGTCTTTGCACATTTTTATAGTCGAGTGAAAATACGAAAATCGTGTTTTTAACCGTAAAATAATCAAGTTCGATTATGAAACTACAACATATATTTTTATCTGCTCAAAATAAATAATGCTTGATTGTTTAAAACTGAATCAAAAATAAGTTAATTTGCACTATACTGCCCTTAATTACGTGAGATGATTTTGGCGAATTTTCGACCCCCACTCCCCCCTTGGTGAGATGTCGTGAGATTTGGCTCGACCCTCTCCCCCTCCTATAAATCTCACGTGAGATTTTTCAAAACGTGTATTTTTAGTGTGATTACCTTAATCTGCGCTTGCTTGCTCTGCATTTAATATTATTGTTTAGGATTTAGCCATATTTTGGTATAAAAAATGTTTAACGTTATTTAACCTAGTTTTTTCGCGATACTGTTCCTGCAGAAAAAAAATTACGTGATTTTTGCCGAGACCCCCCCCTCTCCCCCACGTGAGATTGGGTGAGATTAGGCTCGACCCCCTCCCCCCCCTAAATGCCTCACGTAATTTATGGACGCCCCCTTAGTCACTCTAGGCTAGATCCAAAGAATAAGGTGGATGAGGGAGCCACTCCTAGCATAATTAATGGATTATTGGCATGGAAACTGCACATGTTTGCACCCTTGCATTGTCCTGGTAGAAATGAACTTTTTTCTTGGCCAAATGCAGATGTTTTTTTTTCAAATTCTCATTGAATCGATCCATTAAGTTGGCATAATATTCGCCATTGATTGTTTTACCCTTTTGAAGGTTGTCGATGTGGATTTTACCGCGTGAATCCGATAAAACGGTCGCCATGAGTTTAATGGCTGACAAACCCGATTCACCCCGAGAAACTCACTGCTTTGAGTGCTGTTTGGTCTCTGGTGGGTTGTGGTGGATCCACGTTTCGTCCACGATTACGAAACAGTGCAATATGTCGTCCATATTGCAGTTGAACAACGCCAAACACTTCGCGAAATCGGCACATGAAATTCACTTTTCCATTTTCTCCTCAAAGTCTGCTATTATTGGCTATCAAATAAAAACTAAATGTCGCAGCTTGTTCAAATTTTGGTAGGAGCCAACTGAAAAATGCCGGGTGACAGGAGCAGTGTTGTCCTTTCAGTACAGTCACGGGAAATATAAAAAGTCACGGACTTATTGATCTGCCCTCGTATATCGTGTTTCTTTCAACAACGAGTGTCCAATGCTTTAACAACGCCTGGCTCATGCTTCGTCCACCATTTTCAGCTAAATGTTGAAATTACATCAAAAGTTAAACTGTACAAAGCTTATGTTGCAATTGCTTTATTGTGAGACGAGTCGAAGTCGAGTAGGCGTCGAATTGGTGAATGTGTGAAGACATTTATTCACCAGAGTGAGTAAACCGTTCAAAAGCTACTCGGCATTGTGAGCCGATATCGTCGCCGAGCAGTATTCTCATTCTAGCGAACGACGGTTCTTAGCAGTGGAAAGAGTTAGATAAAAAAAATGCGGAGTCAATATGCTTATATGTTCAGTATGGATTCTGTGAGTGAACCATAATAACATAAAGTAACATAGATATTCAAAAGCGGATATCAGCTAGGGCTAAAAAGAATGTGTAATAGTAAGACATTGTAAACTCGATGCATACGTAATACTCATCCATCACAGTATACAGGTTGAACCAAAACTTTGCCACACGGAGTGAAAATACCTTAAATATTGAAGATACTTTCCTTTCGTGTGGCAAAGTTTTGGGACACCCTGTTTATATTGGTAGAAAATTTATATTCTGTGCACTTATGCTTAGAAGTACGTTTTATGGAAACTTCATCAGTATTATTTTGTTTTTGTTGATTTGGTATTTAAAATTCTTTACTATTTATTTAACATGTTACTAAGGCAAACAATTTTATTTTTATAAGACTAAAAAGTTTTAAAACATTAATGCTTTACGCATATATTTGCCAATTTATGCAGTGTATAAAAAAATTACAGGTGAAAATCTCATTGTTAGTACTTAATTATTTTGCATGAGAATACGTCAGTGTAATTCATATCCAGAAAACATGGTGTATGTACTTAAATTCATAGCTTTTAAGAAATATATGTATTAAATAATGTAAGACCTTGAGGAATCACGAATCTCGTGCTATTGCCAATATTTAAAAAAAAAATATTTCGAGGACTTACCTTATATTTCACAATTGGATGTAATACAATTATTTGAAGATAGGTCGATGTGATGATTAATTACATTAACTAAATAATAAAAAGAATATTAAAGTAAATGTACTCTCTTCAAAAATATGTAGGTACTTATCTAAATTATTTCGCATTAAAGTGTATCAAGTCAATTATAGTGTTTTATTCATATCATAACATAATATCCTATATTTTGAGTTGAAATGTCTTGTGTAATTAAAGATTTTCGACAGGAAGTCATTTCTTGCAATAGAGGCACGTGAAATGCTCTTACCAGTCAGAGATTGTAATGGTTAATAATATTCAGATAATATTAACCATTACCTCTTTTGACAGTTCTAGGTTTTCAGATTACTAGACAATAGGGATGATGACTAATGAATAAAATAACGAAATACTAATAAAAATCGTAAACATATTAAACTTTTAGAGTAGCGTGTATGTATACCTCTTGATTTTATATGTTGCGTATTATTTGTTTTATGACCCTTCAAAGTTGGGTGGACAAGTCCATTTAAAAAGTATAAAATTTGTTAAAATAAATAATACATTTAATTAGTCCGTAAAATGTATGAACCATTTTGATAAACACAATATTTAATATAGCTGCCGAACAAATTTCCTACGCGTTGCATACAAACTACTCAAGCGTGACGTCATAACTGAGTAGCCGATAGTATGGAGCGTTTTCGGGTGAGTCCAATTTTGTGCATTTCAAACTATGATATCTCGGGCAGTTTTCATGCTAGCGAAATAATTATTTTACCAATGTTTCTTTTTTGGGAGGAAATACGTAACATAAAATAAAAAAATAGTCATCATGCCTATTACTAGCCTTCATTGCTACCAAATACCATAGAATTTAAGGAAGACATACTCTTATCGTGTACTGTACTAATACAAGAACTAAATGACTTGTGTAGTTGCAGAAGACAGTGGAATGTGATCTGGAGTTATCAAACCAACACCAATCAATAGCTTTTATTATTCTCTTCATCGTAAACCATAAACACGTTATACAGAATTTTATCATAATGCAATATTAATTTAACTATTTTTACATTGGCATAGGACATGATAATTAGTAAATGCCTTTGAAAACTCCTTATTATTAAAATTAATCTTACTTAAATACAGGTAGGGTTGATATAATTATATTACAGAACTAGTTAATTTTAAAGATATCTAAAGTACATGTTCAGCCATATTAACTAATTTCAATACTTCAAAAATATTATTTAACATCTCATAGGCGTGCCATCTGGATTAGTCGGTATTTTTGGTTTGCACACCTTCTTTTTACCTTCAGCACTGCTGACCATAGTGCAGGTAAAGGTAAAGTATCCACAAGAAGAAGACTTTGTGTAATACGTGTGCGAGTATTGTCTTCGTATGTTGTTGTCATTATCTAAGTCCCGCGTTACTGACTTCGACACAGAAACGTAGCGGTTATCATCAGCTTTCGAATTATACAACGATCTTAGGTCTTTGGGATTCACGTTCTGCCCATAGTGATTTGGATACACATATTTTACTTTCCCTGTACCCGGAGTAAGGGTAACCGTCTGAGCTTGTGAAGGTGAATATTTAGAGCCGACGACGTATGTATTTTCTTTAGATGCTACGGATTTAACACTTCCTGTGAATCCGACTGGTATCGTGTAGCCACCCATGCCTGGTACTCTTTCGCCTGGCTGATAGATTTTACCCTCGTCTGGATGTTCCGAGTTCTTTTGTATTACTCGGGCATCATGGTTGTTCAAAGAGCCTAAAATGATATGTTGAGTGTTTCCGCCGGTGGTTTGTTTTACTTCTAGGCCCTTTTTACTAGGGCTTTGTAGAGATTGATGTGTATGTTCGCTTTCTCTGTTTAACTCGTCGTAATTTGAGTATTCACTTTGCTCTGCTCCTGTATCAGCAGCATCTGTTCCAAAGCCGTCGTCAATGTCATAGTCTTCTTGTTGCGTGTCATCTTTGTCAGTTGAGTATTCATAATCCGCTCCATTCGTATTATAATTAGATGAAAAAGACCTTCGATTTCCTTCTGGTGGTGGTCGAGTGGTAGAGTTAGGTTCTGCAGAAGATTTGTGATGATCTGAATGAGTATGTTCAGGTGTGTCTTCTCCATTAGCTGGAGTTTGAGTTGTAGTAGGAATAGCAACATCATATTTTTCTGTCCAAGATGCTGTTATTTCTTGTAGTTTTTCTGTCGTTACAGTATCAACATTTATATTTTTATTTTTGTCGTCAAATACATTTATTTTGTCAAAGGGGAGTAAATTGGAAAACACTGCATCTTTATCAAGACTAGAACCTGCCTGTGCTGCACCATTGTAAGTAATACCATACTTAAACGTACCCCTAAGCTGCGATTGCGATGTACCCATTCGACCACTAGTTTGTGCAGAGGCAGAACCACCACCTTCGAATGGCGTTTTTAGTGTATCGTGTGCTTTTTTGTCTTCATCTTTATACGGTGTAAAACCTATTTGAGCCTGAGATGAAGTACTTCCAGGGCCTTTAGCTTGAGCGTCAGCCATTCCACCTTTGACGCTGCCTTGAACCTGAGAACCGGATGAATGCATGTCACCACTGCTCTGTGAGTCAGTTATTATAGAGCCAGTTTCAGAACCAAGATCGACGGTGGCTTGAGATTTGTTTTTGCGCCCTCTACCTTCAGCACTACTACTTGCACCCTTTTTGCTACCTGACACGTGACTTTGTGCTGCTTTGTTATCATCGCTTATTTCGGCATTAGCCGAAAAAGAACCGGTTCCAGTGTAAGTACCTTCAACTTGTGTTTGTGCCCGACCATTTTTATTGCCACCCTTCGAAGCAGCCAGTGCAGTAGTTCCGTTTACAGATTGAGCAACTGTAGCTTGAGCTTCTGAATCATAATCATCAAATGAACTTGATATAGAATTTGGATCAACTACGTTTTGCGGAGCACCTGAAATGAAATAAATAATTAAGTAAGTACCTCTTAAAGAATTTCTTTATTTATTTTCAGAAGTACTAAAGTTTGGTAATCAAAAATATGAAAATCAAGAAGAGCTGCCCCTTATCCTCATTTTGTAGATCAAACCTGCGTGCTTATGTAGTCAGCTTCCTTTCCTATGCATATATATTAATGACGCCGTACCGTATTCCGTGCTCCGCGTCGCGCGGAGTGAGTATATGATTTCGCCACATATTTATTTAGCGCGGTCGTCGCCGAAAATTTGCTGTGTGATCTATCGATATGACTAATGTGTTTTACGAACTCTTATAGGACCTTAAAAGTACATTCAATAATAATAACAGTAATTGCTTACCATTTCCATTTCCATTGATCTGACCAACATTCTGAAACAATTGTGAGATTTAATGTAGAAATGGATTAAAAGACAAGTGCGAGTCAGAGGGTTCCGTACAAATTTGTTGGTACTTATACATAAATGAAGATTATTATTTTTTATGATTTAATTAATTACAAATGTATAGTTTTTAGATTTTTGATGTACATATAGTATAAGACGGTATTACTTGCCAAATTTCATAGTACTAGGTCAACGTGAAGTACCCTTTGAATTTTGATTCCCTTGAGAGTGCAGAAATATGCGATTTTGGCGGCATAAATGGCCGTATCTTTTTTTACGTAAATTTAGTAAGTTTGATTTTTTCACAGCTTCAAGGGACCGTAGACTTGAGTATATGGTCTTAATTTCAACTCTACCTCCACGCATTACCAAGATTAAGGGTCTTTACAGACAGACAGACAGACAAACGGACAACAAAGTGATCCTATAAGGGTTCCGTTTTTTCTTTAGTAGATAGGGACCATCAAACTGAACAACTTTTACTATGGGACCAACTCTGAAATCACGAAAAATTAATAACGAAAATATTAAAATGTATGAAACAGCTGATTTTTTTTCCGCGGTTTCAGAGTTGGTCCTGTAGTAAAAGTTTTTCAGTTTGATGGTCCCTATCTACCATATTCGGCATTAGGGGTATTTTGAAACACATTGTTTATAAATTCTCACCTGTTGATTACTGCCTTGAATGCCATTGTTAAATCCACCTTGTTGGTTATCAGCTCCAGGTTGATAGTTATTTTGACCAGTTCCGTAGTTGTTTGGGGGCATTAAACTATTTTGACCAGGACCAGTTTGCCCGTTCGGATATTGCCCTAAATTCTGTCCTACATTCCCTGGTCCATAGGGCACATTTGTTCCTGTACCGCTTGGTCCACCCAGATTCGGCGAGACATTTTGTCCCGTTGTTCCAGGAAGATACTGCCCGGTAGATTGAGGTCCATTCATTCCTATGTTTTGCCCATTATTTCCTTGTCCATATTGATTCATGGGTGTTTGTAAATTGTTTGGTATTAAATTATGATCTCCAGAACCGACCATACCTGAGTTCGGTCCTCCATTTCCTATTTGATTAGGTAACTGATTATTTTGACCACCGTTTCCTGTTCCATACGTAGTACCTCCTGGTCCATATAACGGAGTTTGGCCTGATGTAGTCCCATATGGTCCACTAGGTAGCATTGAATTCTGACCTGTTGTAGTACCGTAAGGACCGCCAGCACTTGGTCCTGTTCCAGTACCATACGGTCCATTAGGTAACATTGAATTTGGGCCCGTTGAAGTACCATATTGTCCACCTGTTAACGTTGGATTTTGTCCTACATTCCCTGTTCCGAATGATGGTACATTTGATCCTGTACTTCCTGGTCCAAAGGTACCTCCTTGAGTAGTTGAGCCGCTTGGTCCCGATTTTCCAGGAACGTATTGTCCCGGAATCCCTGTGGAACTCGATCCATCAGGATATCCATTCTGTCCTGTACTTCCTACTGGTAAAATAGCGCCATTTGGTCCCGTATTCCCCACTCCATACGACCCAGGAGAAGACATTCCGTTTTGCCCGATATTCGCAGAGCCTATTGGTACATTTTGTCCTGATGTACTTGTTCCTAATGGGTTCTGAAGATTACCTTGCCCAGAACCTGATCCATATGGTATATTTTGTCCTTTATTTCCAGTTCCGTATGGCCCGTTTGGATTTATTAAATTATTTTGATTTCCTGATCCATATAAATCATTCGGACGTGGCTGTAAGTTATTTGGTACTCTGTTTCCATTCGGTAAATTACCCTGACCAGTTGTACCATACGGTCCGTTTGGATTTTGTTGTTGGGGTTTACCATTAAATCCGTTCGTCATATGTCCAACTGAATTCGGATAGTTCGCTTGATTTCCTGGCTGCGTCGGTCCAAAATTAGACTGTGGATTAAGACCGTTGTTCGATCCTGTTGTACCAGATCCTGAGTTATATGGCCCTAATCCGAAATTATTGTTAGAGTTTGGAAATTGGGTCTGGCCACCTGGACCTGGTATTCCAAAATACGTGTTGCTTGGACCTAGTCCAGTTTGAGCATTATTACCAGGACTTACAACACAGCAAAAGTAAGTGGAACCGGGTGGTGCCCCTGGCAATAAACTTGATAAAAGCGGCCAATTAATACCGTTGGTCTGCCCGGGCAAACTGTTCACTCCCAGTGAACCCGGTTGAATTCCAGGTCCATTTTGCTGGTTTCCTGTTGATACATAGCCTGGTCCTTTTGATTGATTTATATCACTTGTAGAAGTACCTGGCATTTGACCGGCAATATTTCCTGGGTGTGAAGGCTGACTGATTGAACCGGGTTGATTTGTGCCAACTGATGGTCCACCAGTGTACTGACCCGGAGAATATGCCCCTTGTCCATTCGGTCCTCCCGGGGATTGTCCTGGTCTGTATAATCCATCTCCAGGCTGACCTCCAGGTAACTGATTTGGCGGATAAAAACCACCTGGTGACTGAGTTCCTCCAGAAACTCGACCCCCTCCCTGTGGTACTCCTGAACTCGACCCCGTTTGTCCTCCTGACGACGTTCCTTGTGGGTATAGTCCACCAGGCAATTGACCTTGTACATTTGATCCTCCTGGCACGTATCCGCCGGATGCTTGACCAAGCCCTGGTGCTCCTGATGATTGACCTGGGATGTATGGACTGCCTTGCTCTGGCCCATATGTAGCTCCTGCAGATTGCCCTGGACCATATACTCCTCCTGGGGACTGACCTGGTCCATATCCTGGTGGACCTTGAGACTGTCCCGGCCTATATGTTCCTCCTGAAGATTGACCTGGTCCAAATGGCCCTCCTGGAGTTTGGCCCGGCCCATACGTTCCTCCTGTGGATTGACCTGGATAATAAGCTCCTCCTGGAGATTGACCTGGCCCATATGTTCCTCCTGTGGATTGAACCGGACTATACGCTCCTCCTGAATTTTGACCTGGACCATATGTTCCTCCTGTAGATTGAACCGGACCATACGCTCCTCCTGAAGTTTGACCTGGACCGTATGTACCTCCTGTAGATTGAACCGGACCATACGCTCCTCCTGAAGTTTGACCTGGACCGTATGTGCCTCCTGGAGTTTGGTCTGGTCCATATGTGCCTCCTGGGGTCTGGCCGGGTATATATGAACCTCCTGTTGTCCCTCCTGGTCCGGCAGTCCCACCTGTTGTTTGATCAGGTCTATTAGATCCTGACGGTGATTGGCCACCTTGTGGTCCATAGATCCCGCCTGTTGATTGAGTTGGAATAAATGTTCCACCTGGTGTCTGCCCTGGTCCGTATGATCCTCCTGGAGTTTGCCCTGTCCCATAAATACCTCCCGGTTGATTTACAGCCGTGCTCGGTGCACCTGGCTGTGTTTGGCCTGATGTATGCAATCCTCCAGGTGACTGACCTGGACCGTATGCTCCTCCTGTTGTTTGACCAGGTCCGTGAGAGCTATCTGTCGGTTGACCCGAACCAAATTGACCTCCTGGGGACTGCCCCGGTCTCAAGGAACCTCCAGATGTTTGACCTGGGCCATATGAACTTCCTGGAGTTTGTCCTGGGCCGTATGTACCACTGGGAGACTGGCCTGGTCCATACGAACCGCCATTAGTTTGTCCAGGGCCATATGAACCACCAGTAGATTGACCAGGTACGTTTGTCCCACTAGGAGTTTGACCTTGTCCATACGGGGTTTGTCCTGTTCCGTATCCACTTCCGGAAGATTGACCCGGTGCATAAGATCCTCCAGTAGATTGTCCTGGCCCATATGGTACTCCAGGAGATTTGCCATTGCTTCCTGACGTTATTCGCTGGGGAGGCTTGTAAGACAAATTAGCTGCATCAATATCGGATTTATCTAGACAATCCTCACAGCTCGGATCGTAAATTGTTTGACTCTGAGCTTGGCCCATGCCGCTGTTACCACCTGAAACGAGAAACATGTATCTATTAATAAGTTCTCATTTTTTTTGTGAATAATAATATGATAGAATAATAGACGTGAATGAACCTGATGAAACGATAAAATGTCCGATCGATAACTATGTGGACAGTTGTGGTGTTTTGCTTAGGTGGTATTGTGCATCTAAAGGCGCAAAATAAACATTTGAGGTTGTAGAAAATGTTTATATAAAAATTGGTTTCCAGTAGTATAGGTAGGTATAATATTTCTACTTACTAACGATGGCTCTAGAAGAGTCAGCAGCGGAGTGGGCTTCAGCTTTTCCTTCATCTTTGCCGTTACCTCTGTCGACAGACAGGTATTGCGACTGTGTTTGGCCTCTGTACCGACCTCTAGGCTGGTACCCAGTTTGTCGGCGCACTCTGTTCACTTGCAGGTCTAAAAATACCGGCGCAGTCACCCTCACTTTTGAAGTCTTACAAAATACTTTACTTCTCATACTTTCATGAAACCATTTCACCTGTGAAACACAAATAAACATTTAATGTGATGAAGGTCTTGACCTAATTAATCATTCATAATTTATTCATGATAATAGGGATTGTGCAATTAAATGGGCCAAGGGAATATATCTTAGCCTTGACAGAAGGAAGTTATCATCTAACAGTGAAGTGGGTAATATGATAAAAATTGAGTAGGTACATTTTTGTTTGTTTGAAACAGTAATTATTGCGTCGTCTGCGTCATATGTATGTGAACTAGGAACTTCCTGTTATCTAGATGCATACAGATAGTTATTTTTTCATCTATTTAAAAGGAAGATATATCAAAATATAAGTAGTATGCGTAAGTATAAGTAGCAATTTTCATATACTCTTATTAGCTTACACAGTTTATCAGCTAGCGCAAAAAATTAATAAATGAATACCTAATAAAATAATGTATTTTACTGCATATATAACTTTTTGTTCACAGTTTTTACAAATAAATAATAACTTCAGAGTATTTGTTGTATGATCTGCGTCGGGGCGTAAGAACAAAATATTATCTAGGTAGTATAGTATTTAGCAGCGGTTTTATAATATTATTTAGTATTATTATGTATGGCCTAGTTTTAGAATCATATTGTAACTTCATAAGCTCCCAAATTGTTATACTTAATTAATATTTTATACATTTTTTTTCTTATCATTGTTGTGCCAATTATATGGCTCACAGAAAGCTAATAAAATCCGTTGACACTTTGTGATACAACGGTTACTGAAAAACTTTTGAATCAATGTTAAAGCGATACACCGGCACAGAATAGATATAAGTACCACTGTACACAGGTTGGTCAAAAGTTCTGTTACTGAGTTTCTTTATCGATTACTGGCCATTAAAACAAATGAAAAGAAAAAATAAAAATGACATATTATTGACAGTTTTATAAGCTATAATTCCATACCACACGTATATCATATTTTGTTTATTTCACCATGGAATGGGGGTTGAAGGAGAATCGTGTCGCTGTAATTGCTCTGCACAAATGTGGGCAGCCACCGAATATGATTTTCAAGTTGCTACAAAAGTTGAAAATCAACAAGCAATTTATTTATCGCACTATCCATAGGTACAGTAATACCTTGACCGTCGATGACCGAAAAAGATCAGGAAGACCACGCACCGTTCGGACACCAGCTGTGATCAAGGCAGTGAAGGCGAGAATCACGAGAAATCCCGTCCGGAAGCAAAAGTTATTGGCAATACAGAAGATTGTGAAGAGAAGTTCCCTTAAAAAATTATCAATGATGACCTTGGGCTTCACGCTTACCGTAGACGAAAGGGCCATCTGCTAAACGCACGATTGAAGGCTATGAGGTTAGCACGAAGTCGCACTCTACTAAAGCAGTACGCACAAAACGGCCATCGAAAAATCTTGTTTACTGATGAAAAAATCTTCACAGTCGAAGAAAATTTTAACCGTCAAAATGATAGAGTATACGCTAAGAATAGTAAAGAAGCCAGCATGATTGCTCCGAGGGTCCAACGAGGTCACCACCCCTCATCAGTGATGATTTGGCTGGGGGTGTCCTATTCAGGGCTAAGTAAGGTTCATTTCTGTGAAAAAGGTGTGAAAACTGGCGCTAGAGTCTATCAAGATACCGTTCTGGAACCTGTTGTCAAACCCTTAAGCCACACTTTATTTCAAAACCAGCCATGGGTCTTCCAGCAGGACTCTGCCCCTGCGCACAAAGCAAAATCTACACAAGCATGGTTTCGGGCTAACAAAATTGATTTTATCGCGCAGGAAGAATGGCCATCCTCCAGCCCAGACTTAAATCCTCTGGATTATGCCATATGGCAACTTATTGAGGAGAAAGCATGTGCTAAGCCCCACATTAATCTCGACTCTCTTAAGCGCGCTATTCTCAAGGCAGTCGCAGAATTGGATATGGTGGTAGTTCGTGCTGCCATCGATGACTGGCCTCGTCGTCTAAAGGCGTGTATTCATGCCAGAGGCGGTCATTTCGAATAATTTTAATACATGATAATCTTAAATATTTGTGCTTTCATTTGGTATATAATTCATTGTAGCATTATTTGTAAATTTAGTATTATTCATGTTTTCCATAGTTACAGAACTTAGTAACCAACTAGGTACACCCTGTACACCGGACTCTTCGCTCGATAAAACAATCAATACAGTATTTTATTCATTAACTTTTAAATCGTGTAATAAAAGTGACCATTTTGAACTTTGAGCAATGTGGCCCTGAGACGGGGATTTTTAGAGCTATTCGAAATTGTGCAGCAGTTCAGTTATTAAAGCTCAAAAGCTATTTAAACAAAGGTACTCCCATTTGTGGTGTGAGTTGAATTCTTATTGATTTAATATTATTATTTTACGTACTATAAGTACTTTTATTGTATAACAAAAATAACCAACTTTTGAACTAGCAAAGCTGACCACTGATAATAACACAATATACACAGACCATATTATTATTGTCTTCACACCATCGCTTTCTCTTTCATTTTGCGCTTTTATCTGACGCTTGCCTTTAGCGCCATAGGGTATTCAATAGTGCATACCTATGGTATAGGGTATGCACTATTGAATACCTATTGAATATAGGGCCTATACTTCTCAAAAAACGGCAAAATTTGATGAGCGGCATGCGCTTGACGCAAGAAAGTTGGAAACGAAAAAGGAAAGGTAAAGCGACTAAGTGATGAAAATGGTGAAAAGTTGTAATAAAAAAACTTATCAATAGGTACCTAGGTTAGGTA
Organism: Agriphila tristella; assembly: GCA_928269145.1. Classification (NCBI taxonomy): domain Eukaryota; kingdom Metazoa; phylum Arthropoda; class Insecta; order Lepidoptera; family Crambidae; genus Agriphila; species Agriphila tristella. Next base: position 17,309,497 of record OV743430.1, read on the forward strand.
CCTACGTAAATGGTTAGTCACTGGTTTAAAACATACGTAAACTACCATTAATCATTCTAAAATGGTAATACCTAATCATTTATCTAAAACATAAGATAAAGTAAGATGTATGCAATTAGGTCAGTCTTGCTCATAAACTCCTAATATTAATGTTGATTGTTCACAGCGAATTAATATTATTCATGATTACTTGAGAATCTAAATTAAATGTTATTGTATACCAAATATGATCGATAGGTACGATGAAAGTTCTCGCTGATTCAGAATGTAAATATTAAGTTTCATCGCAAAGCAATATCTATTGAAAAAATTCGCAAAAGCATTTTAGTCTAGGAAAAGTGCTCTTTCATTTTTCTTTTACTATTATCATTAAAATTTTCTTTACTAAACAATCCTTTGCTATAGGGCAGTTTGAAATTAACTGACTTTTTTGCTCAGCGTAAATTATATAGGATGTGTTTAGGTACTTACCACAATATACCTTCGGTGCGGTGGGATCGGGCTTAAGTCGCTAAGACCACATTTTCTTCCATTTGTTTCATATAGTTCCCTTGCCTCATTAGGAGTTATGAAATCGACGGGCCACGCAATACAGACTAGAGTATTAGGTTCCTTGCAAACTACGTATAGCTACAAAAGAAAACTAATCGTTACTAACGTTATTTAACTTTGAAGAAAAAATGGAAATTAGGTGGAGTTCCTTACATGAGTCGTTTGCGAGAAAGCAGGAGTTGCATGGGAGAACAGCACAGTTGCGAAGAATAGTAAAGTCGCGAGAGTAGCGAGGCGCGGCGCGCGCGCACTCCGTTGAGGCATGGCGCTGGGGTGGTGCGCGGCGAAGCTCTGCGGCGCGCCCGCTGGTCGCGTGACCCTCGCTTACAAGCCGCCACCCCAGATGAACTCGACCAGATATAAGTTCACCCACCCAATTTCGGCGATAGCGAACTAATTTGCCACACTTTAAGTATTAATGATCAAAAACGAGGAAGTGAATTATCGTCACTTGAATTTTTTTGGTGAAGAAACGCCTCGTTTATTGGAAAATTATGCCGGATTTTAGTGTCGCTTTAAGAACTATTGAAAGAAATGGAAAAATAGTTTTCTAATGCATTTCGTACTTAATTTTTCTTGAAATTGCTGATTTAATTTCTTTGATGGTTAAATTAAAAATATGTCCAGTGTTCTTCGATTCATAGTCTCAACTAAAGTTAACAGTTACCCAGCTGTTGGTGTAATCCGCATATTCTTTCACGCACTTGACCCGTTTTTTTTATATAAAGAAGAGATAAAATAAATTTGTCATCAAAACAGTTTTAATTTTCCGTTATTTACTTGTGTTTCGTCGTACTACGATTCATTTGATTTTGTAAATTGTTATTAATTATACACCATTTATTTTACTTAGCTGTATAAAAAAACTAAATTTCAACTACCTACTTAGTGACAGTTAATTCTTTTTTTTAACTTAGCTAAAATACTATTTATTAAAATAACGCAAATTGCTAATGCGCAACACAATATTACAGTAAACAAAAAATCGAATAAGGATTTAATTTAATTTATTAATTATTATTGTCAATAAAATAGGGTTAAGTATTTGATAAATTAATAAATATTTTCCGTTTATATAGCGGCCTAAATAAATGGTGGTCAGGACTCTGGCGCATTAGCAGCCATTTGCGGGGCCAATAAAATAAAAGCTATAAAAACGCATATACAGGATGTCCCAAAACTTTGCCACATGGAGGGAAAGTACCTTAAAATTGAAGATAGAAAATTTTACTGAAAGAAAACTTCATTTTGTTTTTAAAAATAATTGAATGCAGTTCTGCATTCACATTTTTTTTTAAAATCACACACTTTCCCATACAAATTAATACAAAACGTAGTAATTAAAATTTAAATGTAAAGTTTTATGGTCTTCCTTTTGTTTAAGGTGTTGTGTTACTTAAGAAAAAATAATCCTAATAAGTGAGCCTTTGGATTGGTATCGTAAAAATAAAAAAAATGTTTTTTTTTTATATTTGGTGGGTTCGATTCCTAGTTAAGTTACTTATGCAATTTTTCAAAAATATTTGGATGTACTTAGTTCCAATTATTTTTTAAATCAAAATGAAGTCTTTCAGGAAATTTTCCTATCTTCAATACTTAGTAGGTAGGTACTTTCCCTCCTTGTGGCAAAGTTTTGGGACACCCTGTATATACCCTCCGTTCCGTCGCGGGTAAAAAGACTCGGAAGTAATGAACAAACTACAGATTTTTTTATTTATATTTAAAACTATCAACCAACAAGTATAAAGCTGATAAAAGTGGGGCCTAATATTAAAATACAATAATTTGAGTAAAAATGCTAATCGCCAATTTTAGGTCTAATATTGAGCGTTGATTACACAAATAACCTAGATTAATTTTCTGATTTATAACCTTGTTATTTCTGAGCTAATATTGGAGTCCTTCTTTTTATAAGAATGAGTGGGGTAAATGAAGTGTTGTGAGTAGTAGCCGGAAGAGTGGGACTCGCCCGGGCTCTTGGTGGAGTTGACGCGCCGGTAGTACTCCACGGGCTCGCCGCACTCGCACGCCAGTCTACTTTCAGAACCGCTGCTTTCTATCTGGTACTTAGGCACCACTATCAGGCTCTCGGTAGACTTAGTCGGCGCGCAGTGGCTGTGGCTCCTGGTATACACGGAGTAATGGTGCTGGGTAGCACTTTGCCGATGAGAATGCTTCTCTTGATGATGCTGATACTCGTGGTGGCTTTGGGTACTCCGCCCGCTGTGACTTCTACCGTGGCTCTTCGAGCGATTTGTGTGTTTAGTGCTCGTGTCCAAATAACCGTATCCGAAACCGTAACCGCCGAATGCTTTAGTTGTTAAGTTGTCCCAAGATTTAGGCTTCACGTGCGAGTGAGAGCTTTGATATTGTATCTTTGGAGAAGATTTCGCTTCGGATCTATCGTTATCCCAGAATAAGGTGTCACTGCTGAGGGAGGTGCTGTAACTAGAGGCCGAGTTTTCGCAGGGAGCGGTTGCGTTACTGGTCGCATAAGATTGCAAACTGCATTGACTTGTTTGTGTAGATTCGGTTGTCAAATATCTATAACGACTTGAACAATGTCCAGATGAGCACATCTTCTTCGAACGCGAGTGTGAGCAGCCGTCTGGCTTTTGAGTAGATTTATCTATTTGTTGACATTTATCCTTTCTTTTATGTTCTTTTGAACATTCTTTCTTCCGTCGCAATTTTTTTCTAGTGTTTGGTACGCAATGGGGGTCGCAACACGGACTAGCCAAGTCATAAGCTTCGAGGCTGTTTGCGTCTTGGTTGTTATAATTCGGCATACATGGAGTACAGCTATGACTGTGGTTACTTCTACGTACTTTAGTATGCTTGCCGTTGGCTGATGCTTTGTATGTCTCTGAGGCTCTATGACACTCGCTTGCTGTCTTGACTACATAATGATGACATTCTCGTCTGTTTCTCGGAGAACCTACAGTAATAACAAAACTACCGGCTCTAATACTACTAGGCTGAATGACGCACGCTCCGTATCTGGGATCTAGGTACTGATACAAGAACACATTATTTTGAGGAGGTTTGGCGGCTGTGACATTTTCACTCGACAGCGTCGGTCTGCAATATGAGGTATTTATATTCTCGCCTACATTGTTTTCTTCAGCATCGGATATCACATCAGAGGGCGAGTTCTTCTTTTTCTGCGAGGGTAAACTGTGAGTTTTCCAATTGGAGTCGAAGAGTTGCCTTTCGCGGACGGTGAGTTGTTCTAGATCCCTCATTTTGGACTGAATGGCTCGTTGTAGGTTGATGTACTTAAGATGTAGCTCGACCTTCCGCACGCAGTCCTCGAAGATGACGACCATGCGCATGCGGGCTTCGCAGCCGTTGATAGCGTCGACGATGGCGGTGTGGTCGGCGCGCTCCACGTCCACGCCGTTGATGGACAGGATGACATCCCCCTCGCGCATGCCGGCCGCCGCCGCTGGTCCCTCGGCTTCCACATGATCCACGTAAGTGATCACTTCGATCTCTTGCTCCTGTCCATTAAAAAAGTAATTATTCTAATAAGATTGTAGACGAAAATCAGTTTACAATAATCGTAGTTATTTAAGGACCTATACCATTTAGCTTACGAGCTTTGGATTTGGCAAAGGAGCATGGTGGCGCAGTTGTTTAGCGCCTGGCCCTGTGATTGTGGAAGTTAAACAACTTTCGCAAGGGTTGGTCATGGGATGGGTGACCAAAATGTGTTATCTCGAGTTTTTCGGAAGGCACGTTAAGCCGTTGGTCCCGGCTGCATTTGCAGTCGTTAACACCTACCAATCTGCATTTGGCCCTCGTGGTATTTATTGGCCCATCCTCCTTATCCACCCATAAGGAAGTCCTGTCCTCAGTAGTGGGAACATTGAATATGGCTGCTGTCGATAACATTTGGTTTAGAGACATAAATACATCGGGCTATAAAAACAGCTGCATTGCACGCAAAAGGAAAAGAAAACACGTGAATTAGGTAAAACTCGCTTCTGCACAAATATTGGTATAGTCACAGACTGTGGTAAGTTGAGTACCTATAGAAACAAAGTTTTTTTTTCAATTATAAATCAAATACAGCAATGTTTTTTAATTTGATTTTCTTTTTAGCTAACCTTTAATTTATCTACACAACAGAATATTTTACCTTTTTGTAATGGATTCCATAACTTTGCAGAGTGAAGCCGTAGGTGCCGTTTTTTTTCTCCACAATGATGGTTCGTCGTCGCCAGTCTTCCTCGCCTTTCCCTCCAGCCCTCTCAGATTTTCCCAACTCTCTTACCTGGAAATAAAATAACATGTTAGCCGAATGCTTAAGTACCTACATTTAACTTTAAAGAATTCAAAGTACTTACAGAGTTATCCAATGAATCTTCTTTCGATTCGTTGCTTAACAATTTCTTTCCATTGCTCAAACTGCTAGGGCATCTTTCGTTGAGTTTGGGGGAGCTCATGGTGTCTTAGCCCTGTATCGGGCTCTCCTCCTGATGTGCTACCGAGATTTCGACGACATTCCCTATTTCTTCTATCTTCTCTATTAAAATCTAGTGAGTATTGCATCGGTCATTGTTAGTTCTATTTACCTGTACATTTGGGCGCGACAAATCATTAGTGTTTTGGCGCATGCGCGTGGGCGACGCATGCGTGTGAAGGTACCTCGTGGGGAAAATACCACCGCGACTGTAATATCATCGATTTTACCACAATAGGTATAGAATACATTTAGTTGAAATTCAGTACAATTATTGATTGTATGCTGAACAAATTCGTACAACATGTAGATGGATGACTTGTTAGTCTCGGCTGGATACCTACGCTACGATAAATTAAATCTCTTTTATTTACCTAGTAATAGTGGCGTCAGTAGGGTGAAAAATACGGCGTTTTGTGAACCAGAGATTTCCTTTGGTAGGATTGGTCCTTAGGACCCTAGGATGGATATAAGAAGTGGAGCCACCACGATTTTTGTAGTAAATTTTTTGAAGTTTTGGCTTTCAGCCCAATCTCGATAGATGTATTAGTTAAGCTGCTATGCCCAGTTTGATATCATATTCGTATGAATTTAGGGTGTCGAATTCATTTTTGGATTCAAATTTGTACGATTCAATTGTTAAACTATTTAAAAAAATAAAAACAAAAATAAAAAACTCGCTTGATTAAAGAAAAAAATTGCCATTGGTATGGTACATATACCACAAATTGGAATATTGAAAAAAGAAAAATACCTAATTGATAAAAGAAATTGACGACACGCGACAGTGAAATTTTTTTTCGCTATTAATTGTTAATAAAAAAAAATGTAAGCTATATTTTTTCAAGTCTTCATTCTATAAGCTTTGTTAACGTATTTTTTGTTTGCAAATAAGAACATCAGTTTAATATTTACGGTGACTTAAAGTAAAAAAAATGTAGTTGAAAATATTGGTTATTGTGTAATGTTTAGGAAACTTCTTAATAAATTGCAATTTTTATACCAGAAATGAATTCTACGTCATTGATTTATCCGAAAATGATACCAAACTTGGCTTAGTATCTAAACTTAGGCAGTTTTTAACCTCGGACTTCGTTAAGGCAGAATCCCCCCCTCCCCCACCTGCTTGAAAAATCCAGGTGGCTCCACTTCGTAAACCCATTTTAGGAACCCAAGGATCAATCCTACTGAAGGAAATCTTTGGTTCATGGATAGCCGTATTCTTCGTTTTTTTGCTTCCTACGACTGGGGCTATAACGAGTATACTGAACTTATATGATCTCAAAGCTATAATTTTTACTAGTGCAATTTCTTAAAATTGTAATCTTTCTGGCGATAATTTAGGCATTTTTACGAAAAAAAAAATTATATGTACGTACGTAAAATACTTTAATAATTTATAGATTTATTAATATGATATTTTTTCTGTGTATTATTTTATTAACATAGTAAAAAGTCCAATCCTTAACAGTTTACTATTAAATAGGTACCTAGATACCTATGAATGTCATGCCATTTTGTAAACTAAAGTACCTATTCCGACGAACTGAGAACCTCCTCCTTTTTTTAAGTCGGTTAAATAATTTGGACAAACTTTAAGTAGTTGCTTAAAAATTGACCTAATTTTTACACAACTACCTTCTCAAAAAAGGGGAGTGTATTGTGGTCAGGGTTTGTGTATGTATGTAAGTATGCGTGTTTCTTTATTCCACAATTTCTAAATGCCTGAACAGATTTAATTTGTGTGAGGTATCGTCAAAATCTTTACATCACTGCAAGTGACATTGGCTATACATACTTAGAGCCAATTTCACCATTGATTTTAAACGCGCTTTGTCAAAAAACAAGTTTAAGACTGTCACTGTCATAACAACAAAGTAAAATTTGTTACAAAAATGTACAATTATGTTATAAACAATTTCTTGTTAAATCTTGATTCAATTTTCTTTATGACCTGGTGAAATTGATTTTTGGAATAAACGGGGAACGGGGTATCAAGCTCGACACTTAAACTACATTACGTAAAACGTGATCTTGATCACGTTTAAAATCAATGGTGAATTTGGCTCTTAGATATAATAAAAATTTGTTATGAAAAAATAATCTTCCGTTATTACCAAAATGGATATCAAATGAAAAGATGAGCAAATTCCAAAATAATATAATTTATTAATATTACTATGCTAAAATGTATGAAATAAAAAATATATATTAAAAACACGACTGCCCTGCCAAAAACGAACTAAAAATTAAATAACAAGTGTCATTACAGTCGGGGGACCTCTTTGATTAAAAATTGTTCCACAGAACGGTCCCGCGACTGCAATGACACTAAACTCGTTATTAACTTTTTAAATAACGAGTTAGAGCATAGACTGCAATTTCTATGAGTTAGAGATTTTTTTTATAATTTATTGTTTTTTTAGGTTAGGGTATTGATTTAAAAAAGTAAGCTAAATCAGCAAAAGCAACAGTAAATAAATAAGTTGCATCTTTAAAGTACTCGTAGTACTCAAGAATCTTTAGAACGATACAATTTAAAACTACAATCAAAAATTCACCAATGCTGATAAGCCGCATGGCAAAGTGCTTAGATGACCTGAATAAGATTGTGAGAGTCGTACGTAATTGAAATAAGATAAGCGATTATTCTAAACGCAATAAGAGCTTTGGTGGCGTGTTTTTAATTAAGTTTGATGCACATGCAAAGTCCTATTATAATTAGAATATGTGTTCCTAACTACTTACCCACATACCTAAGTAAATTAAGAATTCATGGTGCATTCTAGAACTAATGACACAAAACACATTTACTATGTGGTAGGTTATACATCAACACATTTCTTATTTTTTTTTCATAAATCGAAAGAAATTCATGATAGCAGAATTATAGAAAGTTATTTAAGATATAGATTTGAATAGTAATATAATTAGGTAGTAGGATAGAATCTTCAAATGACAAATAATAAATAAGCTTCTTAATTCATCTAGAGTAAGTATTTAAATATTTTGTTCGTCAATTCTTGGATTTCTAATGATGGTATTAATCTTAGCATAATGTACTACAGATGTATTCGGTATCGGCACAGGAATGTCAGAAAGATTATTATTTAGCGTCAACAGTGGTGGGATGGCGAGGGACTGTACCCCTGCCGCTTGGGGTACCACCACAGCACCCTTCACCACTTTAACAGTTGTCTCATTATCTCGTATTTCCCTTTTGAATAAGCTTCTAAAACTATTTGCGAAATCAGGCGACTCATCTAAATAGTCGGACACTATTGGTTTGTTTTCGAAATCATTTTCTTCAACGCTACGTCGTATTCTCGATGGCTTTGCGTCGCCTGAAACGAAATATTTTTTTAAGGAATGTCGGTTTCAGTTGTGTCACCTATTTTGCCACTTCAGCTGTAAGATTAGATAGAAAAGTACTGCAGGTTTCAGATTCATAGTAATCGTCAGGCGTCGATATGAATAGATAGATAGGCGTAAAATATTGCGTGGGAATACTTACTCGTTTGACATAATATTTCGTTTCGACAGTGAATTATCGCAGGTGAATTAAGTAAACTACAGAAATACCTATTTGGGCTTCGTCCACTGTCGATCAAGATTAAAACACTGTACGGAATAACTTGTAAGTAAGTAAATTATAATACGAAAGTCAAGAATTAATTACCTGATTTAATCGCAGGCATTCCTTCTTGCAATGATGCTAAATGTTTTAGGTCATTCCATCCAACAAGAGACTTGCCCATTTTCTCCCCAGAGATATCTTGTCTTGGAGCAACTTGGAGCAAACTTTGTGCAGTTACATTAGTCAGTAAAGGTTCAGGGATGCTGCTTAGGTCTATCTTGGAGCCGTTGGTACGGTATACAGTTAGAGATTCTTGGTTTCCCCTACAAATAAAAAAATCTTTAGTTTTTGATCGAGTATGTTTATACCTAGTCAGGACGTACAATACAAAGCGAAAAAGGCACGATTTTATTCTTCATTTGGTTGATAACTATCATCTAGCTAGCTAGGTTCTAACCTTTCTCAAATCTTTAGTAAAAACTATTTTGATGTTGCAGTTTAGTGCAAACTTTAGGTCAATAAATTAATGATCAAGGGAAAATGTCGTGGAATCCAGATATTTATTCCAACTATTACTTACATCGTCGAATTAAGTTGTTTGTCGTCCGTTTTGTTGGTAATAATACCAACCTGGTAGACCATAGCATTGATGACATACCTTAAAGAAAACCCAAAGAAAGTAGGTATAGCAAATCTTCGCTCATCTACGCACGAACTCACACGCATATTGGTAGTTTGGTACACTTACATATCTTTGTTAGGATCTGTGGAATTTAACGTATCATTTTTTGAAGGAATGTCGATACAGAGTATCACTCCAAGTTTAAATAGCCAAGATATCGCCACCTAAACATGAAATAAGTAGTTGTAATCATCGAGACGATGGTTGTAATAATATAATTTGTTATAAGAGGAAAGTACTTATCAAACCAAATCAAAGCACAAACTTTTGAGAATAGTGCTGATGATGATATTTTTTACAGAAGAACAAAAGAAGGTAAATTGAAAATTAATATTAAAAGATGACACTTAAGTCTAATTTAAATAGATAAGCTTCTTGAAAAAGATGATGTAGAGTATTGTAGAGATAACTCACCACAAACTTCATGTTGACTTTTATGAAATGTAGATTTAATGGAACGGCTTTATATAAGTACAATGTTTTAATTAACTATACTGTGTGAGATTTTTCCAGTGACGCGAATGTATGAAGCTACTAATTGGAAGCACTAATCATTGAGGGGTACTTAGAGAGCAGTAACTGTAGATAGATATTATAAAACATTTCATAGATACCAAATTAATTATTCAAAATATTCGCATTAAATTAAATAAGTATCTCAACTCAGAAATAGAATTAGTCCCTGGTGGTAGCTAAATAGAAGTTAAATGAACAATGTTCTAGAATCTAGTGGACGCATATTGCAAAAAGAAAAATAAAGAAGGTAGGTATTACAGAGAAGAGAAGTAAAGGAATAAAAGATAGATCTATTGAGGGAGAAATTATAAAAGAATGTAAATATAGGCGATGAATAGTGAAAGCGAGGTAACTTGACGAGCTGATAGACAGATCGAGGGAAAAGTAGAAAAAAAGGGATGGTGAGGTAGCTAAATTTTTATTTTATATTTATATATGTATTTTTAACCAAAATTTGAGTTTTATACGAAAATTTACTGCTTGTGGCTGTCTTGTTTATGTAGGTCGGTCAGGTTAGTACTACCTACCTGCTCGACATTTTAAGATTCTCGATAATTAAGTACCAAGGAAGTATAATTGACTCAATTTAGTTAGTCAAGAATAAAATTCATACACCGTAAAAATTGTGTTATGCTCGCCTATTTTGTAATTGCATTTAACTGGCACGCAACAACGCAAGTGAGTTTTTTATCTTTTATCTGATATGAAAAGCGAGAATTCACTTTCACCACTATAAGATCCACATTATCACAGAGGAGAACCCAAACGCACATACCTATTTATCGAATTTGCCACACTTTTTATCGATCTATCCTTTTGATCGCGCGTCGAGTGGCGGGTGCGGCGAGAGGGCGCTCGCTCTTATCTCAGGTGTCAGTCTGATGCTGTGCTTGCGCAGGTGGTGGCCGCTGCGTGTACGACAGCGCAATATTACTACCAAATGGAGTGACTCACTGTTCCTTGGACATCCTATTTTTACCTATGTGTGTGATCTGATCCTGTCATGGCAGCCAATAAGATTCTGGTTACTGCTGGCGTCACGACTCTTGTAAGTTCCTAGATTAAGTCAATTTATTTGCATGTCAGTATTTTTGGAAATTATACTTTGTGTTATTAATAAAATTCTTAATTATGTAGCTTCTCAACAATTTTATTTTTACTAATAAGACTCTAATGTATGTTGGCTAGGCTGGCGAATAAAATTTTGCTTAAGCTGCTTGCGGTTCCGAAATTTATGTAAGAGAAAGTTTTTTGAATGTGTTATTTAAACCTATTTAAGCACTGAACAGTAGCAGTCAGTACGTTTTACTTAGTACATTTGTATAATTATTTATATTGAGTTACGTATATTCATATACACCGTCATTTTGTAGTCATTTTAATTAACTTAAGGGAGTGCTCTACTAATGAAAATAATCATTTTTGCCAAAGAAACATGGGTCGAAAAACGACAAAAATTTTGGACTTTCTCATACAAATACAATGTTTTAGCTGTCTAGTTAGTATGGGAGGACCAAAATTTTTTGTCGTTTTTGACCCATGTTTCTTGGGCAAAAATGTTTAGTTTCATTGGTACAACACACCCTTAAGTTAATTAAAACGACTACAAAATGACGGTGTATAGCGGTGGCAGGCATCGATTTTCATGCAAACGTTTTTGAAGCCTTTTGGTTCTAAATTGACCGAGTTGTGATCTGATGATGACCAATCCAGGGAGTAAATTGAGGAGATTGAGATCGCTATACACACCCAACTGATCTGATCAACATTCTAAGAGATATAAATATGGATATATTTAAAAAACCGCGGAATTAGCATAAAAATGTATGGAAACCCTGAAACAGAAACCTGATCCTTATATCTCTTAGAATGTTGATCAGATCAGTTCGGTGTGCATAGCTATCTGAATCTCCTCCATTCCCTTCCTGGATGGCCATCATCAGATCACAGCTAGATAAATCCTTGACGGAAAACCAAGGCTTCAAAGTTACCTCGTTGTATCAAAACTGGCCACCACTGTATAAAGTTTGCTTCTGCAAGGCGAATGCTCTAGTCTGCATCATAGTAGTTATAGCACAGAATAACTAATAGTATAGGCTACTAATTTAAGTCGCTTTAATATAAGTAAAATAAAATTGTCATAGAAATTACACACATCAACTTTGGCTAGGGATACAACTTTGCAGCCTTGGTTTCCTGCCAGGGATGTACTGTGCTGTGATCTGATGATGGCTATCCAGGGAGTGAATGGAGGAGATTTAGATCATAGCGATCTAAATCTTTAGAATGCTGATCAGATCAGTTGGGTGTGTATAGCGATCTGAATGTCCTCCATTCACTCCCTGGATGGCAATCATCAGATCACAGCACGGTACATCCCTGGAAGAAAACCAAGGCTTCAAAGTTACCTCGTTTGTACGAAAATTACACCTGTATCCCTAAGGATTTGTCTAGCTAGACAAAGTTGATGAGTACCTATATACCTTTTGTATTTCCCGTTGCCATTCGCCATTTATTACTAGCGAAGATTCTAATAATAATAAATATCCTACCTTCCACTTGCTGTGGGGGGGCTTCGATCATGGTGGGGGGATTACTACAACAATTAGCAATGGGTGTTTTTTTGGTAAAAGTTAGAATTACCGCAAATATACAAAATATATTGTTGACGGACTAAATTGTATGAGAAAAACCTGTTGTCTTTACATACTTTTATTTACAACACTTAGGAAATCAAGTGTGGGTAAATTATTTCGCAAAACTTTCTCGTACCATTATTAATTCACCTCCTAGATTTTTGTGTTTTCATTCTTAAAATAAAATTTGGAAAATTCTTGCATCAGCCTGAGGTTACAACATGCAAATTAATATTTTATTGAGGAAGTTTAAGTAGTTTCTAAAACGCCCCATTACAATATTGCTGGCAAAGTATTAGAGCATAGTGCCTCTTACTGAACACTAGGAGGCGCAAGAATGGTCGTAAAATCTAGTTACCACTACTATTCAGGCAAAATTACAAGATAAAGACATGAATACAATTACAGGAATTTCATTCCTGGATTGCAATACAGAACAGTACCTTGTATCCCCTGAAACATGTATGTAACACTAAGATAGATGTCAATTCCTATTCTTTACTGTTATATTGAAAAGTTTAAATGACTACTCAGATCAATTTTATTTGGTCTGAGAATGACTATATTTGAATCCATAACTGCTCATGTATTTTCGAGGTAGCTAGTCCCTACTAAACTCTACATAATATGTCATATATTTAATAAACTTAAGTCTGATACGCTTATTTATTAATTTTGAGATCATTGTCGGATATTTATCGAATACTTTCTACTACCTATTTATCTTATCTCCTATCATCACATCAGTGAGAAAAATGTCACTTAAGATATGTGTTGATGTCGTCGGTGGATAGGTTTCAAAATCGATGAGACGAATCATTGACGAGGTGTTTTATTGATGACGAATGGAATGCCTATACAATAAGTAGTATTATTTCCGCATCTTTTCTGTTAAATTAAAATCAAACAGATTCTCTAAACATTATAAAGATTTTGCGGAACGGATACCCACTGTGTGTTTGTATGTATGTAAGTGTGTTTTCTTTCAGACTTGAGCATAGAAATTGCAAATAGATGGAGCTGCAATCCCGGTGCACATAACTATTTTAAAGAATATTTTCATGAGTCCGTTTGTTTTGTACAGCTCCAAGCCATTGGTCAGATGATTTACTGCTCGCTCGGCCTGGCCCAATATTACTGCCTCGTGGACTTCTTGAGAGAACTGCCGCTGCTCATCTACGTCAGGATCATGTACTTCCACAGTGAGTATTCGACTTTAACCCGATAGTGCACGAAAAGTACTAACCGCCTCTGTGGTCTAGTGGCTCACCCACCCGTGTAACACGCAGGGGTACCGGGTTCGATTCCCATGGGAGGTACAATTTGTACTCGGTTTAATTAGTGGTTGGTCTTATTTCAAGTATGGCTAGTTACCACCATCTTACCTAAGTCTGACGCCATAACAACAATTTAAAATTTGTTGTGTTTCGGCAGTTATAGGTAAGATAGCCAGTAGCCAGTTCCTCAGTGATGAGGATTCCGGGTGTAGTGCGCTTCCACCTTACTTAACATCAAGTGAGATGAAGGCCAAGCACTACCTACCCCGTTGTGCATAAAAAAAAGTAACACAGCGAAACTTTTTCGCTGTAATCAAAGCCGCTTGTTCTGAGTGAATACATTCAGTTTTTAGAACACCGCAGTGAAAACTTCGTAATGGTGTTTTCTCGGAGAGAGAGTACCAAATCTCTCTGGTGTCGGAAATTAGATGGGTTGGCATTTCGTCAGTGAAATACGTGGTGGCGTCTCGCAAGCACAGGGTAAAAAAATACTTTGGTCAATCGTCTACCTATATGGTCGCTATCGCTAGCAACGAGTAGGTAATGTGCTTGTCTCTCCAAAGCATGGAAGGGCTCAGTTGTAAAGCCACTTTAACGGTCACCCATCCGACACCTGACAGGACCGAGCGTTACATAACATGATCGAGTACGATCAGTCTGTCAAGTTCCGCCATGAGCGCTTCATTAAGTAAGTTTTAAATGATTAATATAGGCTACGAATTGGTTACTTACTATACAATTTATATAAAGGTAGGTAAACTACCCTAATAAAGAATGTTTGTATTCCCCTTGTTTCGCGATATTCATCGCAAAGTGATTGCACAGATAAACATCTGTTATTAAGAAACGTAATGTAACTGCGCCAAATATACTTACTTAGCTATTCATTACGTATACTCTGTGTTCTGCACCGTTAACTTGTTCAAGTTTTTGAAACAAAATGATGTTGATAATCAAATAAGGTCACGTTATTTGACTTTTGATAGAGACGCAAGTAGAAAACGGTCTTCGAAAATGCAGATCATATTGGTGTTAACCAGACATTATGCAGACAGCCTTAGCAACGTAGATTAGCTTAGCTCAATTGGAACCGCACCCTACTACGAACTAGTGTCTCTGTGAGGCGTAGACTACGCGTTTGTGACATTTTTGAAATGTTATTCTTTCGAAAAAATTTCAAAATCTGAATCAACAAATAATTATATACAATTTATCGAACCTGCTCACAAAATTTTACGAGAATCGGATAAGAAATGCGACCTGTAAAAAGGAGAACAGATCGAGCGCTTTGCGCTCGCTCGATCAATTAATGTGCGATATTTTATTTCTGTACCTGACTTCATTATGTTTACGTTATGTCACACACAACTATAGTTACTTGTGTATGACATAATGTAAACGGGAGGTAAAAAGCAATCGTACTACCATCAAGTGGTATTATGTGGTCACCTTAAAAATACGACTATCTATAATAAAACCCAGCTGTAACAGCATCATCGACATCCACTGCTGGGTGTAGTTGTAACATCCTTGTCCATCAGCCATTTTTAATGTCCCCACTGCTGGGGCACAGACCTTCCTTATGGGTGAAGAGGACGGGCCATAACCCACCACGCGGGCCCAATGCGGATTGGCGGGTGTTAACGACTGCAAATGCAGCCGGGACCAACAACTTAACGTGCATTCCGAAGCACGAAGGAGCTCGAGATAATAAATGTTTGGTCGCCCATCCCATGACCGACCCTTGCGAACGTTGCTTAACCTCTGCAATCGCTAGGCCAGGCGCTAAACCACTGCGCCACTGAGCTCGATAAAGTATACATCGTACATACATCATATAGTTGTAACATCCTTAAAGTATTTCAATTTGTCTGTTCAAAATCAGCTGTAAGTACTTAAGAGTTTGATAGGTAAGATAAGTAGATATTTAAGCGTTGGCATTTCTCATTCGCTTTTCGAATGTGTGGGAAATATGTTATAATCACGGACCATAAAGTCTGTGGTCATAATATATTGATACAATGCAAAGAACGCGAGCAGGATGCTCGAACGCTTTCTGTCTGACCAAACCTTGTACCGCCCGTATTATTTTGTGTCGTCACTCACTTCAAACCCTCGATCTGATGACTTTTCCTTTATATTGACATGCGTTCATGTTTCCAGACCCTGGACCTTGTGGAGTCAGAATCAACATAGGCCAAGCTATCGAGGGCATTGCGGACCAGGCTTTCGTGCTGATCACAAGCGAGACCCTCACCGCCTACCGCACGTTCATCATCAACTGCGTCAATTTAGGACTTAGTGGCATTTGGATTGTAGCCAGTATCATTGCAATTAGTAAGTTCTTAAAGGCTTTTGTCCTGCGCTATGAGAAAAATAAGAGATGGTTTCTTTAAATTAAGACTACGGAAATAAGTTTGCAATTTATAGAGCAACGAAATCTCTAGTTAGTGTGACATACTATCATTATTAATAGGTCCAAGCACCTGATTGGGGGTGAGAGTGTTGGGCGACAAAGGGGTTGTTAAAGCAATTCAATTTATGGAGCTCTGGATTTGGTGTGGTATTATAGCTAATACATAATTGCTATTAGATACCTTCAGTTGCCCACCAACTCTTATCCCCACTGCTGAACAGCTGCCAGGTGGCCGAATCTATTAATAATGATAAGTAAGTACTTAGTATGGCACATTAACTAGAGGGATTTTGTTGCTCTATTATTGCAAACCTATTTCCGTACTAAGTATATTAAAGAATACGAAGTTCCATTCACCAAATGTTTTCTACTCGTTTCAAACCCTTCCGCAACACAATTATCATAATGTTTCTTTTATTTACATAATAAAAAATAGCAATTGTAGGTATCTCTAACTTTATTTATTTTAGAAACGCGTTATAATATTTCCGCAATTTGCATATTCATTTAAATAATAATTAAAGCACCGACCTACTTACGTAATTAGTGTACTTGAAAGCATTTTATGTTAATTTAAGGTATAGTGTCTGAGAATCGACATAGTGGGGTTGCTCGCGATGTAGCTGAACAAGCCATAATGTTATTTTTGCTAAGTAGTAAAGCGTGTTTAGCTTCTTCCGAAGTCGACTACAAATGAGTATTGCAATAGGCATGACGAATACTTTGTTTATTTTATGTTACATAAATAACCTCTCAAAAAAAGAAACATATTTGTGAAATAATTATTTCGCTAGCATGAAAACTGCCCAAAATATCACAGTTTGAAATGCACACAAATTGGATTTACTCAAAAACGCTCCATACTAACGGCTACCTAGTTATGACGTCAGGCCTAGGTAGTTTGTATGCAACGCGTAGGAAATTTGCTCGGCAGCTATATTAAATATTGTGTATATCAAAATGGTTTCTTAGACAAATTTGCTATACATTTTAACTAATTAAAGGTATTAATTATTTTAATGAATTTTATACTTTTTAAATGGGTTTTGAAGGGTCATAAAACAAATAATACGCAATTTATAAAACCAAGAGGTATAAAGCTACTCTAACTGTGTTATTCAGAGTGCGTCCTTTAAACTAGGGCCAAAGTTAACATGGCGTTAGACTGCGGACTAACGCCATTTTAGCTCAAATCGTATTCAGAGTGACAGTTTAACGTTTAGTCCCACCGTTTAAGGATTAAAAGGTGCATTGTGATTGGTTTACAAGCCTTAAACCAGGTTTTGTTAGAACAGTCTTGCACCCCAGTTTTGTGAAACATCTCTGAATAAGACAGTAAGAGTTTAATGTGTTTACGATTTTTATTAGTATTTCGTTATTTTATTGATTAGTCGTCATCCGTATTGTGACAGTGGGTGGAGCTCGGAACACGGCGTCGAAGAACGTGCGCTGGCCGTGGGCGGTGACGACGGTCGCCGCGGTGGGCGTCGACCTCGTCGCCGTCGTCATCTACGTTAACGACTCTTTCTACACCAGGGTGTGTAAGTCGGGTGACTTCCTAGTCATTATTTTTTATTATTCATTCATTCATAACATTACCTTTACGGTCTCTCTAAGTCCTAGTTTACATTAGTCAAGTAGACGACCGAGTCGAGTAGCGAGTAGAAGTACATTACCTGGCATGTTCGTCGATTTTAAAAGAACGTCAAACATACCACGTAATGTACTACCGGAATGTTTGCTGGGCCGAGCTGCTGGCGTAATGTAAACATAGCCTATTAAACAGAAGATAAATCGAGATTTCACATTTTTGGTTACCCATTCGATGACCAACTCAACAGGCAGTATAAGTTGCTTAACCGTAACAATCTAAAGCCGAATGTGCTAAACCAATGCGCCATTAGCTAGTTTTTTACAAATTTTATATTTACGTAGATTTACTCTAAACGCACAAATATTTAACACCATTTTTTATCGGCTATCATAGTCGGTGAAATGGCCTTCGTCTATCAGGTAAAGTTCGTATTTTGCTGCAGACGCTAGCCGATATGATGGAGTTCATCGGCGGCGTGGCGACGGGCGTGGCGGGCGCCAGCCTGGACACCTCGTGGGTGGCCTGGGTGATGGTCATTCTGTACTCTCGGTTCGTCCTCATCTTCGTGGTCAACGTGTTGCTTTTGATCAGCGTCGTTGTTGACTGTAATGCGCCAATCCAGCCGATCACCACTGGCACGGTAAGTACTACTTATTACTGAACTATTCATGATATTACCGTTACCTACTATTATTTTCTCAGTCAAAGAGACCCTCGATCTAGTAAAAGCCATACTTAAATACTGAACTAATACGTAGTTACAGCTTGACCATAAAGAGTTGAAATTAAATAAAATGAAACTAAAATTTAAAACTTTGTCGATCTATCAGTCTATTTGTTCGTTAGATAGACGACGACAAAAGCAAAATATTTTCCCGAATTACCACGAGAAACTAAATTCCACATGGATTAACTCTCTGACAAAAGTCAGTAGAGTCTGTCTAAAAAGTCTGTTTACATGAGAAATTATTAAATTATTTAGAAAAACTTATACTGGTAACCCTGTTGGTGCTGTCAAAATTCTTATTGTAAACAAAGCTTTACTCAATTTTATTCAGATGGGTTGGGGATTTAGATGGGTAGTAAAATTACCCATGAAAACAGACTTTTTAGACAGACTCTAAGTACCTATCTTATAAAAAGTTTATTTTCGCCAATTACCATGGGAAACGAAATTCCACACGGACTAAATCTCTGATAAAAGTTAGTATTTTATAAAAAGTTTAAACCACAGAAATAAAGAGAGCGCAGCGAAATTTTTCTAAGTCTATGGTTTAAACGGTTTAACGTTAAAAGTTTTAACGTTTAAAAATTAAAGTTATAACGGTTTTAACTGTTTTAACGGTTTCAGCAAGTGGAATCACCAGCAACCAACGACGCGTACACTAGTGACCGAGAAAGTGACGAGTTCAGCACCAGCAGCCAGTCGAAGCTATTCGGGAAGCTGCCGCGGCCGTTCCTGAGCCGCTCCTTCCGACGCATGAAGCAGTTTCTGTTCAACCGGCCCGCCACGCCGGTGCACCGCAACGTCTCAAACCCTGACTCCAGCAAAACTACTTCGGAGCGGTGAGATGCTTGCCATTGAGGATATTAACCCGGTTTTGACGCAGATTATCATTTTCGCAAATGGTCATCGCGAAAAATTTGAGAGTAAGTATGAAATTCAGAAGTCACTTTCGCACATAGACTTAGAAAATTTTTCGCTATGCTCAAGTAGACGGACAAAGGTGCAAGTGAGAAACCGATTCTTACGGCTTATGCGATGTGCGAGAAAGAGTAAAAAAAAAACTGACAGCTGAACCTGGTTTGACTTCATTTATCATCGTTTATCACCTTGGTGAAAAGCGTCAACAAGATTATTTTGTAATTTTGATCGCGATCGGGTCGGTTTGGCTCTCAAAGCTATATAAATCAAAAATGGTGTCGTGTTCTGTACTGGATTGTAATGTTACTTACGACAATAACCCAAATAAAAACTCATTTCACAGGTAAATATGATTGTACTATTACCATTTTCATAATTCATATTTTAGTTGAATATATTCCCAAACACACTAAGTTATATACTAATATGATGCTATTAAACGCCTATTTCCTAAATAAAGGCTGATTTCTAAACATTATGTGTTAGATAAAAAGATATTATGTCCGTGAACTTGAGAAAATAAGGCGTAGATATTGATGAAAAATTATCGATATCGA
This sequence comes from Agriphila tristella, assembly GCA_928269145.1. Classification (NCBI taxonomy): domain Eukaryota; kingdom Metazoa; phylum Arthropoda; class Insecta; order Lepidoptera; family Crambidae; genus Agriphila; species Agriphila tristella. The sequence continues at coordinate 17,329,417 of OV743430.1, forward strand.
TACTCATGTCGATGATTTCCAATATAACTTTGTTTGTCTTTGTGAACACTGATAGTTTTATTTAAAGCTGCTTGTAACCGACAGGTTTCAAATGGTAAATTATACCAACTTAAGTACTAATTTAACAATTATTTCCAGGTTTTCTGTAAATCCAGTGATTAAATTAAACTGGATAAATGTCATAAATACATAAGCAGGGAGCCTCAAAGGAGACCTTAAGAAATAATTTAAATAAAATGGGGAGGCGAAGGCAAAGTGAATTACAGATGGCGCTTCAGTCGTTGGAACAATAGGGAATATGCATCAATTTTTTTTTAAATCTTAACCAAAAGTATAATGCGTGAGAAAGTTAACTGTAATATTAAAACTTTTCTCTTGCGTTTTTTTCTCGTGATATTGTTACTTGAAGTTAGCGCGCAGCAACACCCGCCGAAAACGCTCTATACAAAATGGTGACGTCACACATCACGTTTCAGGAGTGTTTCGGCGCGTTTTATATGGAGTTAGCCAATAATCTTCAATTATCTCCCTACATTTTGCGTTTAAGTACATATGTGTCATAAAAAATATTGTTTCTTATTCGATATTCTATCTGACTGTAAAGTGCATTATATCCGAAAATGAAAAAAAAATATCGTCATTTTCCCCTGATTTCATTGTGTGATAAAACTAAAATAATACATTTTTTTATTTTTTTCCTGTTCTATCATGTTTTTATAAGTGTCCGCAGCGATCAAGCTCAAATTTATCAAAATCGGTGACTTATGCATATTCCCTATTGTCAGTTTGAGCTTAATTGTCTTGACTGTGTATTACGTGATTTTTCTTTCTTAGATTGTATTTTTTTCGGTTTTGCGGACAAACAATGTATTCTATGCTAACTTTAGCTCAGATAAAAGAAGAATTACGGAAAAAAAGCCAAAACAACAGGCAAGAAAGTTTATAGCAACTTACAAAAAATTGCTAACAAGCATTACATTTCTTTAAATTTCGTGTAAGATTTACAAGTAATCTTTTTATTTCAGATTAGAAGCATATGATTTAAATTTTAACAAAGCAACTGAGTGTGAATTTCCGTGTTTATATTTGCCTCATGATGCCTTCTGTGCAATAGTAATATCAGGTTTCTGTACTGGAATTTCTGTACCATCCAAAATTACACGAACCGTTTTATCATATTTATTTTATTATTCTATGTTTCTTGAATGACTCTGGCATATAAAATTCTATTAATTCTCTGTTTGGCCCCAATATTAGGCTTATTCCATATTTGATATACCTATCAAATTCATCCAAGTTATAAATATGTTAGAAACTGCTGAGGTTGAAATATTAAAGAACAAATCTGTTATAATTCAAATGTTGTTTTATTTTGGCGAAGCTTCATCAAATTCATGAAACATTCCTTTTGATTTATAATGTTTCTCAGGCTCAGCAAAGGAGAAAATCGAGGGAAATCCATCTTTTTTTTGATATTTTTTTGCCCACTGTTTTTTTTGTTACTGGGAAATCGATGAACTCCTATATTTTACAAGTTACATGCATAATAATGCGGCATTTTCTCAGTATAAAATTAAAAAGTGCAATACTCCAAGAGATTTCCATATGTTTTGACACTTTCTTTGAGGCGGCCGGGTACCAAAGACCAGACGCCACCTATCGGGATAAAATTGCGCTTTTCCTCCCCATTGTTCAAAATCTTGTTTGTGTTTTATTTATTAGAGCAATAATACATTATGGTTATCGACAACCTAAAATGGACTTCAGTGCATCTCTAAATTCACGCACACGTTTACATATTTACAAACACTGGCTCATCTCACTTTTGATGTCGCAGCCAAGCGAACTCTGTTCGTCTATTCCAGTGAATATTAAGTTTATGCTTTCGCAGTATGTCATTCACAATTTTTTCTCAAACTAACAGTTTTGAGAAAAAAAAAAGAAAAAATTGAATGACATTTTGCGAAAGTGACCAAATTTTTCGCAATGACTATTTGCGAAAATGACAATCTGCGTCAAAACCTATTAAAACATCATGATGAGATAGCTGTTGAGGAACTGTGTAGTAACACTACACAGATTACTCAAAATGATTATGGCTAGTAGATCTTTCTTTCAACCTATCGAGTAAGGTAAAGATCCGTAATCATTATGTGAGCGGGGCCACTTTAAAGTAAAATATTTACTATTAAAAACAATCGAACGCGTATTGAATGGGCTTATACAGGGTGACATGGAAATTCGACCTATTCCTTGAAAGGGGTTATACTAGAGGTTTTTATTTTTTCGGCAACTGCCAAAAATCTCTCCCGCAACTCTTCAATGGATGTCGCTGGTCGAATCGCAGGGGTACACTTAGTCCTTCGTGTGACCCCAAAGTTACATCTGGGCACCCATCGTGCTGGTACACCATATCTCTTCTTGTAGCTAGTGGCACATCTTCTAAAAGCGAGTGAACACGTTTTCGGAAGCTGTGGTGGAAGAAGAAATGGTACAACGTACGAAAACTTTTTATGAAAAATCTTCTCTGGTACCACTATTTGCACTTTTGGGACTCTAAGGGCCAAAACCCAAGAAAAATTTAAGAAAGGGCCCACCACAGAAGATTTACATTAAATGTTTGGATTGGGACTGTCCATGATAAGTTGATCGGGCCTTTCTTCTTGCCCCAAATGGTACATCGTACGATTTTTTTTATGAGAGGTAGTGAACTGAACACGCTTTTGGAAGATGTGCTACAGATATGGTGTACGGTGGGAGCCCAGATGTATCTTTAGGGTCACATGAAGGACTAAGTGTACCCCCTGCGATTCGACCAGCGACATCCATTGAAGAGTTGCGAACAAATAAAAACCTCACTTTCAACGCGAGTAACAGTGAGTGAAGTACGACGTCGTAGGCTTCGTGCTCGCATACGCAACAATGGTAGGCAGTTTGAACGGGATTTGTAATTTTGTGTTAACTGATTTTTTTTACTAAACTTTATCAACTTACATTTATTTTTTATTCACAGTGTAGTTAGAGTAACCAGTGGCGTACCGATCGGATACGGCGCCTAGGGCAAGTACAGAAGTTGCGCTCCTTCATGAGTTATCTAAATGTAAAATAAGCAGATACTACACTAAATTAAACATATACACTAGATAGCCAGTTTTAGTCCGTTTCATGCGCTTATCTAGTAATCTTGCCTGCCTATATTTAAAAAAACAGGCGATTTTTTGTCAGATTAATCAACTAATCTTGTAATCTTGCCTGTCTATTGTAAAAAAAAAGCCGCGCAGCGCGATTTTTGTCAAATTCATTTCGCCTGTCTCTTGAAAAAACGACCGCGCAGCGCGATTTTTAGTCAGATTCAACGACTAATCTTGTAATCTTGCCTGTCTTTCGTAAAAAAGGGCCGCGCAGCGCGATTTTTACTTAGATTCATCCACTAATCTTGTATTCTTGCCTGTCTTTCGTAAAAAAAAGGCGCGCGTTTTTTTGTCAGATTCATCTTACCTGCCTTTGAAAAAACGGCCGCGCAGCGCTATTTTTAGTCAGATTCATCCACTATCTTGTAATCTTGCCTGTCTTTTGGTAAAAAAAGGCCACGCAGCGTGATTTTTTTTCAGGTTCATCTTGCCTATCTTTCGTAAAAACGGCCGATTTTTAGTTCGTTTCATCCACTAATGTGCATCAAGTTTTACTCTAAATTTACAGTATTACCCAAAACATCCAAGAGTATAATAGTATTATAAACATTCCAATAAAATAAAATAAAAAAATTGAATAAAATAACAAATTCGATCGGAATGAAGAATTCATGAATGAATTCGGATGAAGGCAGAAAATAAATTAATAATAAATAACAATAATTAAAATATAACATCGATGTAAATCAGAGCTCTAGGATAAAATCAGATTAGAAACAAAATAATGAGAGAACAAAATAAAATCATAATCAAATCAAAACAACAATAAATTCATGAAGACAAATATAACAATACTTTATCTGAAAATTGACAAGATTTATCTGCAAAAATATCAGCATGCGGTACCTGCTTTGAAAAAATATTGATAAATAAGTGTTATAGCTATTATATAGTGTTATACTATTAGACAAGACAATTCTTACAGTAGAACAATTGTCTTGTCTAATATAGTAAAATGATGGTCAAACGCGCCCCCCTATAAATGGCGCCCAGGGCACGTGCCCTACCTGCCACACCCTAGATACGCCACTGAGAGTAACACTGTTGACTTTCGAGCTGAATTCAATTAACAATTCAAAATCAAAACTTTGACCTGCGGCGCTCTTTTGCCGATTTTTTTTAAAACAGCTGGGAAAGTTAATGACATTTGTACCTTTTTGGAAAGCTAATGAAACTAGTTAGTTATTCTACTAATTTGTACGCGAACTTTCATACAGTTTTTTTTCAATAACTTACGACGATGTTCGGGAAAAAATACAGAAAATAAAAGTTATTGCTACTTAGGACCTTTTATTTCTGTGATTATGTATGTTTTGGGCCAACGTTTTTTTTTTAATTGATCACTTATTTTTCAGCTTTCAGAAAAGTATCAATTCAATGTTTAGAGTGAAGTAGTTTATTTATAATTAATGGTTTTTGGTAACAAGTCGGAAAATTTCTTAAATATCGAAGAACTGCTGCAGCTCGGTAACCATCAAGTTTTGACCCCTGGTTCACTGGGCTTAATTTGTTGGTTATGATCTCTAGTATAACCCCTTTCAAGGAATAGGTCGAATTTCCATGTCACCCTGTAATGGGAAAAATTTTACCCCGGGGTATAGATGGAAATTACCCCACTGAAAATGTTAGTCGGTAGAGCAAAGGGGTTTTGTGGATTCGCGTGGCTCAGTCATCCATGGAACAACTATGATTTTGGGCGCCGTTAATATCAATGAAAGTTAAAAATTAAAAGATAAATTGTCCACAGATCGAAACAAAGTGAGTTTAATAAATCAAACCAATATTTACGTTGAAACAAACATTTATTTAACACATTGTATAACTATTACCAAGTTAACAACGATTCGCAGAAAATATGTCATAAAAATATTTAAAACCACATGGGGTATAAATGGTTTAACGTAGAATCCGAAGGGTTAAAATGAAGTCACACATTTTATATTAATACATAATACCTTGAGAACCCATTATAATGTTAAAACCGCACGAAGGGCAAATGGTTTAACAGGGACCCTTAACAGGTTAAAGTGAGACCATACATTAATTACAAAAACAATACCCTTGGGTTCATTATAAAATTAAAACCATATAAAGAAGTAGGGATTTAAACTATAAACCCTTAAAAGTAAAGGTGAGGGCATATCTGTTCGTTTCCCGTTAGTCAGACGGATTAAGAGGCCGGTTCCGCATTTGAAATAAGTTTTCAAACGTCACCATATCTCTCAAGTCGGCTGACCGTCAAGAACCGGACACATATGTACTCACAAAACTTATGCTAAGATACCTATTACTTATCCTCTTAACACAAGACATTCATAGTAAAATAGAATTATTTATACATTCTGGCTCATGAACCAGTTACGCTGAAGTTAAATAAATTTGAAACATGACCGTAGGTACATTTATTGGCTGTTGACCTGCTCCGGGTTGAGTCTGAACATGTTATCAAAACACCATTTTGTACTGGATATGAACATTAATTACTTCACCGGGTACATACTACAGAAACACTGCCGCGATGATAATAAAAGAAAGCTGAGGAATACCTTGGTTAGTTTTATAGATCCATGGTAATGGTACGGTTTAATATGTGCTCGTCACGCTGATTTTAATGAGACATCATAGCATGGAATTCTCGCCAAGCCGCTATGAAGAAACCTGGAAGCGTTTCCTGGACCAAACCTGGAAACCACTTATATCTTGAAATTTTGAGGTAAACCTGGAAGTACTTATATCTTGAAATTTTGAGGTAAAACTGTGGAGACAACCTGGGAGCCCTGCAATAGAAAATCAAAGTCACCAAATTGTCCAACATTGAATATGAGGTTTTCCTTACAACTAACATTATAACAAGGTTGAGAAACTTACCAAATTTGGGCTTTAATTATCACAGGTTTTTATCTCATGAAAGACATGATGAAATATAAATTGACGAGCTGGAGCCCTGAGAACAATACGACACGAGGTTACAATCTGGATACCATTGGTATAAACGGACAAATAATTAGATTCGTATTATTATAACACTCACCACTTAAAGGGATGCTCAACGCATCATTAAATTAATAGAAACCCACCAAAAAATAGATTGGGTTTCACTTCACATGACGAAAATTTCCTGTCTCTCTGAATGACACAGGCGAAAAAGTCAAATGGCGGAAATCCACCGAGTTTGCTAGAATTCTCTCGAATGAGCACCATCGACAAAAGACACACCATAGACAATCGCACTCCCTGAACTTACTTACCTTTTGTCTGAATATTAATATTAAAACGTTTAACTAGCATGCGAGACATTAACATTTACTTTATTTAATTAAAATAACAAATAGGTGATATTTATTTATTTGATTTTATCACAAAAATGTAAATTAATTGGTCCGAAACGTTCAATTAGCTGGAATCGGAACGCCAAACGTCACATCTGACAGTTGTCACTTGACAATTGAAAAGACAGCTGTGAGATATGTAAACAAGAAAGTTTATTTGCTTTAATTATTGAAAAGTGCTAAAACTCTTTATGAATGAGGTTTTAAAGTGAATTTAAGTGAATGCCCGAATGCCGAAGTGTGTGGTACAATCACCGACATTCGTTAAACTACTGGAAATTGACCCAAATAAAGGTAGAAATTTACATGCAATAAACTAACACTAAACACATCAAAAGCTATGTGAAAACACTAGGTGTGTTTTGTAAAACCTATCTAAACTCTTACCTACACTTAATACCTAATGTTCCTTGTCCAACCTAGAAGACTATAGCGAGAATTTCGCTATAAAAAGTACCCCAAACTCAAGTGCCCGCTACCGCAAGGATAGGTGTAAAAAAAAGTGTTACAGTACCGTCTTAGTTGGGAAAGAAAAATTTTATTCAAAATGAATATTTTGAATAAAATTTTTCGTCAGGAGGAACGACGAAATCTAAAACTACAACCTAAACTAAACAAAGCAGACCTTAATCCTACTTTACTTAAAGATAAACCACCTCAAGACTCAAAACTTAGACAAAGAAAGCTTGAGTCATATCAAGAGAAACGTAACAAATAACTCACAAGAGTGAATATGGAAAAAGGTAGAACCGTTTCATAGACCCAATAACACAAAAGGAGAGCTAATCCAGGTTCTAGCCATAACCAGTGTTAAACACAGGTTGGTTAAACAAAAACCAGCACGTAATTTACCAAACTACAAACATGGGTAAATTACATGTAAAGTTGAAGTATGCAAAACAGGGACTTCTAAAAGTAAAGTGTGAGGAGTGGAAATCCAACATCCCTTAAAACACACAACAACTGCTAAAGCAAATCATCACACAGGACGACACGCCATCATAACAAAGAAAACAGAAATGTTACCATCCTTGGCATCATTTGTGGTTTACACAAATGCAACAAGACCTATGGATGTAACACGGATAAAATATACCCTAAAAACTAACAAAGTTATAACTTACTTAACTAACAATGAAAGAACAAACATCGTGCACAAGGTAACACAAGGGCAGGCTTGAAACTAAAGCCATATAAAGGGGTTTCAAGCGCCACTACTGTGACCCCGCACAACAAATGAACCACCAATAGGGACGCCATATGCCGAAACAGACTAATATGAACTAGTGTCCCTCGAATTGAGTTAAAAATTTTGAACGCAGTATACATATGCACCAAAAACCAACAAAAACATAACCCACCCAACTAACAACGACGAAACAGCATCATGCTAAAGGTAACACAAGGGCAGGCTTGAAACTAAAGCCATATAAAGGGGTTTCAAGCGCCACTACTGTGCCCCCGCACAACAAATGAACCACTGACAGGGACGCCATATGCCAAAATGGACAAATATGACCTAGTGTCCCCCAAATTGGGTTAAAAATTTTGAACACAAATATATAAAACACAAAATTGGGTGAGATGCCTTGCAACGACGTAAGGTGGCATATGAAATGATATACAGAACCCGTTTTATAATTGGAATTTTGAACAGACGCGACCGAAAGCTTTTTATTAAGGTTAGCAGTATTTTTAGATTCGGAAATATCAGGCTTAGTCTTCGGTTTATAGTGAAAATCTGGTGCAACACTTGGTTTGGTAAAAGATGGTTCGGAAAACCCTTCAATTCGTAGTTTACAGGTTTCAATTCGCTTGCCTAGTTCCTTAAGATGTTCAATCGACCGGACATCAACCAGCATCAATTCACGATTGTACTCAGGCCGGATATTACGCATCACGATCTTCAGTTTTTCCGCCTCGGACAACTCCGTACTCAAACGAGACATCATTCCTAATATGACGGATAAGAACACAACTAAGGATTCGTGCTTAGCCTGCGTGCGCGATTGTATTTCTTGCATAAGCCGATCGTCGAAACCAGGAAGGTCAAAATCTGATTTTAATGCTGAAACTAACTCATCATAGTTGTGGAACCCCGACTTACTAGCACGATACCAGTAAAGAGCAGGACCTTCGATTAAATCAGGAAACCCAGTAAAAACATACTCCTTAGGTATTTTTCTAGCAGCGCAAAGCTCCTCTAGCCTAGATAAGAAAGCACGGACACAAGTGTCACCGTTAAATTTCAAGTTGAGAGAACATAGATTGTAAGATTTCTCTGGTTTGTAAATGACTGTCTGAGTATTGTTGACGCGGGGAGAGCTATCTTCTGTTTCAGATTCCGAAGATTCATCATTTTCTGAGATACAATTAATCAGCTTCCCCTGCAACACTAAAAGTTCTTCCGGAGGGTTGGCGATTCTGGAGATTCTAGAAAGAATATAATTCGCACGACCAACGAGGCGTGAACGCGTAGATTCCGGAATGCTTTCCTCATCAAAAGAATTAACGAGCAGACCAGCCTTGAATTGAAGAACCGAGACTTCTGTTTCCTCATTATTAGTAGAAACAGCTGTAGAAGGGATTTTTAAGCTACCCCTACGAGCTAATTTCAAGGTATTCCTTAAAAGTTTTCGTAATTGGTCAACGCTACTATGCTCATCAAAAGAGACTTTAAGAACGGATAATTCATGTTCAAGTTCCTCCTTGAGCAAGAAATTAACGTTACAATTAAGTTCAGCCATAATGAAAAAAAAAATTAAATTCACGTTAAATACAGCACTAAAATATTGAATTATTAATCTCACTTTTCTGGGCCACACGTTGGGTACGCCACTGTAATGGGAAAAATTTTACCCCGGGGTATAGATGGAAATTACCCCACTGAAAATGTTAGTCGGTAGAGCAAAGGGGTTTTGTGGATTCGCGTGGCTCAGTCATCCATGGAACAACTATGATTTTGGGCGCCGTTAATATCAATGAAAGTTAAAAATTAAAAGATAAATTGTCCACAGATCGAAACAAAGTGAGTTTAATAAATCAAACCAATATTTACGTTGAAACAAACATTTATTTAACACATTGTATAACTATTACCAAGTTAACAACGATTCGCAGAAAATATGTCATAAAAATATTTAAAACCACATGGGGTATAAATGGTTTAACGTAGAATCCGAAGGGTTAAAATGAAGTCACACATTTTATATTAATACATAATACCTTGAGAACCCATTATAATGTTAAAACCGCACGAAGGGCAAATGGTTTAACAGGGACCCTTAACAGGTTAAAGTGAGACCATACATTAATTACAAAAACAATACCCTTGGGTTCATTATAAAATTAAAACCATATAAAGAAGTAGGGATTTAAACTATAAACCCTTAAAAGTAAAGGTGAGGGCATATCTGTTCGTTTCCCGTTAGTCAGACGGATTAAGAGGCCGGTTCCGCATTTGAAATAAGTTTTCAAACGTCACCATATCTCTCAAGTCGGCTGACCGTCAAGAACCGGACACATATGTACTCACAAAACTTATGCTAAGATACCTATTACTTATCCTCTTAACACAAGACATTCATAGTAAAATAGAATTATTTATACATTCTGGCTCATGAACCAGTTACGCTGAAGTTAAATAAATTTGAAACATGACCGTAGGTACATTTATTGGCTGTTGACCTGCTCCGGGTTGAGTCTGAACATGTTATCAAAACACCATTTTGTACTGGATATGAACATTAATTACTTCACCGGGTACATACTACAGAAACACTGCCGCGATGATAATAAAAGAAAGCTGAGGAATACCTTGGTTAGTTTTATAGATCCATGGTAATGGTACGGTTTAATATGTGCTCGTCACGCTGATTTTAATGAGACATCATAGCATGGAATTCTCGCCAAGCCGCTATGAAGAAACCTGGAAGCGTTTCCTGGACCAAACCTGGAAACCACTTATATCTTGAAATTTTGAGGTAAACCTGGAAGTACTTATATCTTGAAATTTTGAGGTAAAACTGTGGAGACAACCTGGGAGCCCTGCAATAGAAAATCAAAGTCACCAAATTGTCCAACATTGAATATGAGGTTTTCCTTACAACTAACATTATAACAAGGTTGAGAAACTTACCAAATTTGGGCTTTAATTATCACAGGTTTTTATCTCATGAAAGACATGATGAAATATAAATTGACGAGCTGGAGCCCTGAGAACAATACGACACGAGGTTACAATCTGGATACCATTGGTATAAACGGACAAATAATTAGATTCGTATTATTATAACACTCACCACTTAAAGGGATGCTCAACGCATCATTAAATTAATAGAAACCCACCAAAAAATAGATTGGGTTTCACTTCACATGACGAAAATTTCCTGTCTCTCTGAATGACACAGGCGAAAAAGTCAAATGGCGGAAATCCACCGAGTTTGCTAGAATTCTCTCGAATGAGCACCATCGACAAAAGACACACCATAGACAATCGCACTCCCTGAACTTACTTACCTTTTGTCTGAATATTAATATTAAAACGTTTAACTAGCATGCGAGACATTAACATTTACTTTATTTAATTAAAATAACAAATAGGTGATATTTATTTATTTGATTTTATCACAAAAATGTAAATTAATTGGTCCGAAACGTTCAATTAGCTGGAATCGGAACGCCAAACGTCACATCTGACAGTTGTCACTTGACAATTGAAAAGACAGCTGTGAGATATGTAAACAAGAAAGTTTATTTGCTTTAATTATTGAAAAGTGCTAAAACTCTTCATGAATGAGGTTTTAAAGTGAATTTAAGTGAATGCCCGAATGCCGAAGTGTGTGGTACAATCACCGACATTCGTTAAACTACTGGAAATTGACCCAAATAAAGGTAGAAATTTACATGCAATAAACTAACACTAAACACATCAAAAGCTATGTGAAAACACTAGGTGTGTTTTGTAAAACCTATCTAAACTCTTACCTACACTTAATACCTAATGTTCCTTGTCCAACCTAGAAGACTATAGCGAGAATTTCGCTATAAAAAGTACCCCAAACTCAAGTGCCCGCTACCGCAAGGATAGGTGTAAAAAAAAGTGTTACAACCCTGTATAATAAGTAGGAACATTATTATTTCCTTCGCTTCCACTTATACACCCGGCTAGTTCAACCGTTGAACTAGTGCAACTTCAATTCAATTCAATACAACTTTATTAACTTTAGTCTGTGGTAGGATAGGAGCTCTTTTGTTTAAATAAAATATAGCATAAAGAAATGTGAGTTTGCATCGTTTCAAAATATTATCTTTAATTTTTGTGTTTCATAAGAAGTTCATGAGACTTAAAAAAATGGTTGAGAGCTATGTTGACATCTTGCCCAGTGCATTTATTATACTTTATAAAATTTAAATAAATTTGTCAGTTCTCCACGAGTTCAGCACCCGGAGCCCGACAAGAAGCGCACGGTGAATTTCCCGGAGAACCTCCTTTCCCTGCCGCAGCGGCTAGAGAACTTGATCGCGGAGCAGCAGCGGCGGCTCGACCACGCGATCATAGACACCGCTGGGAGGAACAGCCCCCCTAGGGCGATGCAGTCTATGCCGCAACTGACCTCTGAGGACCACCGAGACGCGAAGGGGTATGCAATATGTTTGTTAATCGTAGCAGCATGGATAGGTACTGCCACGGTACAATTATATACTACGCCAAGTAAACACTCCGAGACAGAGAAAGTCACGTGGGTAACACAGGCTTACGTCATCTCCGCTATCGGTATTAATTATTACGTCCATTCACCTTAAACTTGAACTGTTTCGTTTGCTAAAAGAAAAAAATGCACCTTAATCATTTTGTGATGTGTGTGACAGAAAAAAAATCATTAATTCTTTGCTTGTTAGTCTTGTTATTTATTATAAAGTCGCGCAACTGGATAGTGAGTTAGTGACGTAAGCCTGTGTTGCTCCCAGAATGCCAGATCTTGTTTTCTTGGACCATGGGTACTGCCAGTCGTATAAGTCCGTTGAGATTCACTGATTCAGATTAAGTCAGCTTCTATTGACCAAATATATCACCGGGAGGAACAGCCCCCCTAGGGCGTCGCAGTCCATGCCGCAACTGACCTCAGCTGACCACCGAGACGCGAAGGGGTAATATGCATTGTTTATGTTACCTTTCCGGAGAACCTCCTTTCGTGATTATGTGAATCCAGGTTTATAATGTGGTAATGTGTACAGAAAGAAGCTCTATGGTGCAGTGTCTACCTTCAATTTCGGCGGTTAAGCACCCATCACATTAAGGATGTACGAAAACTGTATTAGTAATACATATTTGAGCTTCCACGTGCTTCGAAAGTCTCATAAAGCTGTTGGTCCTGGCTGCATTTGCATGTTCGGTTGCAAATGCAGCCCTGACCAATCCGGGTGTCCTGTGCCGGGCTCGGATAGTGGGTTATGTATGGCACATCCTTCTTTTTAATTTATGAGGAAAGCCTGTGCTCCGACAGTGGGGATATTAAAATGGTTCATGATGATGATGGCGATGACGTGCGCAGGCGTCGCGGCACCGCGGCGGAGCTGCAAGGACAGATGCCGTGGGCGTACGTGCCGTCGTCGGCGCACCGCATGCGCGACCAGCTGCCGCCCGACGAGGACTTGCCGCCCGTGCCGCTGCCCGACTACACGGCCATACAGCCCTTCAGGAAAGCTTGTCAGTCACGTTTCACCATATAATCGCTCTTGTTTTGTCACTACTACTTATTTCCTTCTTTGGTCTGGCTTTAAAGGGCACCCACTAGGCATCTATTTTCTCTCATCTAATTTTTTAGGCTTGTCAGTCACGTTTCACCATATACTTAATCGCTCTTGTTTTGTCACTACTATTTCCTTCTTCGGTCTGGCTTTTGAGGGCTCCTTCTAGACCTCTATTTGTCTTCTGTCTGGCTTTAAAGGGCACCCACTACGCATCTATTTTCTCTCATCTAATTTTTTAGGCTTGTCAGTCACGTTTCACCATATACTTAATCGCTCTTGTTTTGTCACTACTATTTCCTTCTTCGGTCTGGCTTTTGAGGGCTCCTTCTAGACCTCTATTTGTCTTCTGTCTGGCTTAAAAGGGCACCCACTACGCATCTATTTTCTCTCATCTAATTTTTTAGGCTTGTCAGTCACGTTTGACCATATAAGTAATCGCTCTTGTTTTGTCACTACTATTTTCTTCTTCGGTCTGGCTTTTGAGGGCTCCTTCTAGACTTCTATTTGTCTTCTATCTGGCTTTAAAAGGCACCCACTATATAGGCATCTATTTTCTCTCATCAAATTTTTTAGGCTTGCTTGTCAGTCACGTTTGACCATATAATCGCTATTGTTTTGTCACTATATTTTCTTCTTCGCTCTGGCTTTTGAGGGCTCTTTCTAGACTTCTATTTTGTCTTCTGTTTGGCTTTTAAAGGCACCCACTAGACATCTATTTTCTCCCATCTGAACTTTTAAGGCTTCTTCTATTGATTTCCTGGTTTTGTGTTTCCGTCATTTAAAAAAAATATATAAATTTTAACTTATATCTCTTTCAGTTTTGGTGGTTAGAACAGAAACCATCTTATTAAGATTTTTTAAAATTTTTTGAACGCTTCCTATTAATATTTTTCTTAATTATTGGGTTTCTTTAAATCACAATTGACCATGTTTCGATAAAATTTGGTGCCAAGGTGTAACTTTCAGGTACGGGCATTGGGTTCAAAAAGTCGTAAAGCGATATTTTTTATAAGGTACGTTTTAAAATTCTGTATTGCAGATAAACGTGTCAATTATGTTACGATTTCAGTGTTAATTTGTGATCAAGGGTTTGTTTCGTTATTTTATTATAATAAATATGCTTTATCTTGTATACTTTTTTATAATCAACTGAATCAATATGGTGGTTTGAATACTAACCACTGTGACTATTTCGTTTTTATCGCGGAGTGATTATTATCATATTTATGTTAAATTTTCATGAAGCTACGAGTACTCAGTGAAAGTAATATAAAAGATATTCATCTGGAAGACATATACCTTCGGAAATCTACACGCCACACTAAAAGGAACGCACCTTATATACCTACAATACCTAAAGAAATATTGTTTCGTGCTTGTTATTTGGTGTTGGGCGTAATAATACTGGCCCAACTTCACTCTAACCTGTTCTGATAACCTTCATAAGCTATCAGGCTCAATAAAATTACAAATGGAAAGCAATATGTACCAGCCAGAGCGAACTACAGCGTGAAGACGCGTAAAATGCAGTAGTGAAAATAAATCCAGCATAAAATGGAAGACAGTGAAGCACCTCTGTGAATTCGTTAAGGCAAAATATGTTTCCACATTTTCATTAAAAATTTATTTTCGTATATTTTTCCTGTAAATTTGGTTTTATCTAATAATATTATCTTCAATATTTTTATGCCAAAAGTCACAGTGGTCAGCAAACTAACCACCTTGTTCCTCGAAAGCCTTAAGTTGTAATTTTTTATTCATTTTTTTTCTTGTATAATAAACCGAAATTAAATAGAATATCTCATTATTTCATTTATAAACTCATAACGTGAAACTGTGACTGAAAGAGATATGAGGCGTAAGTTGTTGCTGTGGTATCTATGGATATATATGTTGGGCTTTCGCTCTAATTTCTTTTTCTCGACTACGGCGAAGCTAAAAGAGGGTTATGTATGACACAATATACTGATATATATAAATTAGTTTTTCAAACGATTTTGACCGGTATAGGTATATGTCATGTATGTATGAAGGCATATGTATCATCACTCATCACTTCTAAACTAGGTATGTAATTTAACTAATGATGTACCTATCGTTAAAGTGTCTTGATCTTCTACCGTTTACAGACTGTGACTTAATGTGACGTCCCATTAAATTGGATTAGGCTCCTCCAGAGTATATAAGAACTACACAGATAAATAGGATTTCTTAAAACAAGATATTTTGTCTCAAATATAGGGAAACAAATATATTATTGGTTCAATGCAATTTTACTTTCTTTCAAGAGTAAATTGCTTTGAACGAAAGTAAATTGCATTGAACCAAGAAAATATTTGTTTCCCTATATTATGAGACACAAAATATCTTGATTTAAGAATCTTTTCTTGTTTTAAGAAATCCTTTTTTTCTGTGTAAAAAAAATGTTTTTAATGATGTCGTGTTGGGTATCAAATAAAATGCTAATGAGATACAATTCTGCTATTTTGCTAATATGTTATTGCTAATTTATTATGAAAATGTTGTTTGTTGCAGCGGTCCACCGCGCTGCATCCAGCATTAGCTCGCTGCTGCAGAAGCGGGACGCGTTGACGCAGTCCCGTCGTGAGTATAACGTCTACCCTCAGACGAGACTGTGATATTGTGCTTAATGTCCTTGTCTATAAGATTCAAATTTGCATGATGCACTCCAATCGGAATGTCGATGAGAGCTGAAAACAGAAGCTAGTTTTTTATGAGCTAAATAGTAACTAGTCTTTTAAATTGTACATAAATTGAGCCAGTATGAAACTATTACACTACATGATGAAGTTTTATCTAAGATAGTATATAAAATTCCAAGTCCTGACTCACTGACATATCAACGCACAGCCCATGCCACTGGACCTAGGGACTTAAAATACTTTATACAGTGAGTCATTCACTAAGAAAGGATTTTTGGAAAGTCCATCCCTAAGGTGGTAAGATAGGGGATGAAACTCCGTCAGTTTTGAAGTTAGGATCTTTTTCAAATTAATAAAACACTATAATTATGATCCCGAATTCATATTTTGGGTAATGAAACGCGAAAATATTGATCTATTATAGTAGATGCAGGGGTCGAAACTGGTCAGTAAAGTCAGTGAAAGTCAGTTTTTTTGGCTTCGGTCAGTAAAAGTCATTTTTTTCAAAAAATGGTCAGTAAAGTCAGTTTTTAGCTACCTACGTTCATTTTTAAACACTTTTTTATTTTTACCGTTTGTTTTTGCTATAGACAGGCAAGAGTACAAAATTAGTGGATGAAACTGACTAAAAGTCGCGCTGCGCGGCCGTTTCTTTTTACTATAGACAGGCAAGAATACAAGATTACTTGAAGAAACTGACTAAAAATCGCATACTACACATTTAAACATAGAAATTAGGTTAGTAATAGGTCAGTATTTTTGAGTCTTACAGTCAGTAAAATCAGTATTTTTGACACTGCAAACAGTTTCGACCCCTGTAGATGGCTTTAACACTTTTAAGAAGTGGCCAATGGTCCTAAAGGGGTTTCGCGTATTCGTATTCCGCGTTTCACGTATCTTTGATGCCGCCTGGCACTGCTTTACTCCCAACCAAAACACCTGGCAATATTATATTCGAATTAAATATGATTGGCTATAATACCACACCGAATCCAGCGTATAAATGAGATGACTTAACACTTTTTCACGCACCTTGGCTGCCGCCTGGCACTACGTTTCCCCCAACCAAAACGTCTGCCAATTTTATATTCGAGTTTAGATACATGATTTGCTGTAAATTGCACAGGTACCTTTAATCGCTTTTACAGCCCGGCCCCTTTGTAGCCCAACCACTCTCACCCCTACCGCTGAACAGCTGCCAAACGCCTTGATAGTAAAATGATAGTATGGCACAATAATTAACACGTTTAGTCCATTATCTTTTTCAAAGTAATCAAACATCTCACTGACATTTCACTTTACTTGTGTAGTTATGTGCTTCATTGTTATTTACAGCAACAATAGCACAGTCAGACGTGTTATATTAGGAAGGACCTTCGTGTATAGGAATTGGGAAGAAGCTGAATCTTCAACGTTAATACTTATTGCAATTTATTTATTTAAATTGTCTTAGTAGTTATGTCTTATTACATAGTTTGTAAACTTTTTTGTCATTATAAATAGTTCTAGTATTTACGTGGTAAGGGGGCGTCCATTAATCACGTGATGTTTTTTGGGCCAATTTTTAACCCCCCCTCCCCCTTGGTGATACATGGTGAGTTTTACGTTAACCCCCCCCCCCCCCCTCTAAATCACGTGTATTTTTTTAATCTCAACAATTTTCAGTACGAATATGTCGCGGTGGGCGGGGAGATCGTCCTGGTAACGGTGAGTCAACAATCACACACAGTTTTCGGTTAAAAGTCATACGTTCAACGAAAAAATTAATATATTGTTTATTAAATATTTAAAAAAATTAATACACGTGATATCTCACTACACCCCCCCGTCCCCCCTTGTGATACTTCGTGATGTTTTCAACTACCCCCCCCCCCCCTTTTCGAGGCTCACGTGATTAATGGACGACCCCTAAATAGGTGCTGCGAAACTCAACTACTTATTACTCGTTCATAGCATTACAATATTTAATGTATCTACTCTACACAAATCTATTGTAATGTATAGGTAAATATACATATAACTAAGTACCTACTTGCCTTAGTGGGCAACTTAGTTATTGTAAACTCCTAATGGTGTTGATTAGTGTTAAATATTATTGTAACGCTATTGTAATTGAACTATCATAATGCTTAAATGATTTAGAGATGACACAATTCTTTAGTGTTTAATCATATTTTTATGCGAAGTAAAGAAGTAATTAGATTTGCGCTCTGTCTACATTAACATTCGAATATTTTTCGTTTATTACAAGTTGCTATGTTAAACTGACGGTTTGTTTTTTAAGTTAATATTTTGAAAGAGTATTAAACTTACGTCGTAAATCTATGTTAAAACTTAATTAAGGTAATGAATGACGTAATGAAACAATGCTGTATGATTGTATTAATTGTTATCTGTTTTTACTGTAAGTACTTTTCTTAGTGACTAAGATGATTATTAAGAAGTTTGTGTACATATTTTTTATATTTTCTTCAAGTAACTGTAGTGGTAGAAGGACGGAGTACACAGTTAAAGTCGTAATAATTTTATTTTGTTCTACTAAAGTGAATTAAGGCTTTAGAAGAGTTACAATAATAAACCGACTTAGAAATAAAGAAAGGGACATTAAGTAACAATAAAGCCTAAGGCCCTCCGCTGCCTTGAGCGGGACACGCGCGCGGGGCGACATAGATTAGAGCTTACTCGTGCACTGCGCAAGCATCTGTCCGTCAAAAACCAGCAATCTATATTCCCGCGCCGTGTACCCGCGGCGGGATCCCGCTTAAGGCAGCGGACGGCCTCAAGGGGAAAATTGCACTTTTATACTTATATTAAATGCACCTGCTTTTTCGTTTTCAAATTATATTCATTTAGTTATATAGTTAAAATGTTGATAACTAAAATTAAGTATTGCTATGCCTATTACCTTGTACGCGTCGTAAAGTAAAATGAGTCTACCTCTATGATAATGTTTTACATAATGTGCTAAATTAATTCATTATTATTTTTTACATTATTTCATATATAATCACAACTGAAGCGTGAAAGTCAATACTTAAAACCATTATTGTAACATTGAATTAATATTGCACGTAAGCGCACGTTGATGTCTTTTTGGGTGTTTTTTAAATATATAAAATATATGAAAATCATGTAAAATCTAAGTGATGTCCTTGCACTGTGCGATTGAGCAAAGGTGCAAAATTTATACTTACACGCCAGTTATACGCATTTTTATAACGCAATCTAGAAACGTATTATGTCATATTTTTCTGTATGCATCGTTTCTGCTTTATGCATAGCTTTCTGATCTCATTTCGTCGTGAGATTGTGATAAGCTTCTAAATTGTTCAAATTTAAAGATGTTCGGCCCGTCCTCTTTTTAGAACCAATCTATAGCGGATTTTCTATTTACTGTAACTTGTTTTGTTGTAACTTATATAAGATAAGCTTTCGCAATAAATTGTTTATTTGCAATTAATGAGTTTCCCTTTATCACACCTTAATTAGGTCCCTATAGATAGCCAAATTTTATTATGTAGGCCCTAGGTACTTAGGTATCCGCTTACCTAACAGTCATTATTTTAGGATATGATAACTGAGAGGTCCAAACCAAAATGTAATATTTCCACCATAAATGATTTTTTAGAAAGTTTGTTAGTACCTACTACTACTACTAGTAGGTACTGAACTAAGTAAAATGTTACATTTTGGTGTATAGGATTTATGATGTTTTAGTGCGACCTAGTATACTTGGTTCATAATATTTTTACTTGGTTCATATTTTTACTTGAAGTAGAAATGTAACTGTATGGACTTCACAACATGAAACACGATATAGTTTTTTCGTTTATTCCTCTTTTTTATTAATTCATATCAAATAACCGGTCAAGTCACTCTATTCTGCTCCAATCCTGATTGATCATATATACAGTTTCAACAGCAGACAAAATTGTGACTGAAATTAAGAAAGCGGTCACTCTCCGACTGTCCAGAGTATTTCCAATATATTTGTGAGCGAAGTAGAGGGAATAAACTTGGCATGGTATGCTAAGGATTCTGCTAGCGAGGCTGACTCTGGGGAATTCAGTCGACGGGACCAGCTGCAGAAGGAAAGAGCTCGCCATGAAACTCAACGTGACCACAGCCCTAATCCAAGCACCAGCACTGGCCGGAATCACCAGATCTGACACAGAGTAGCTAGAATAGATGAAACTGCAAATACGCCATGCCCAGAACACATAAAAAATACCAGTTAATACCTTCTCCGGATTCGCCATTAATGGTGAGTTATGGCTTTATATTTAATATTTTTTTCGATTTCTAGCGTATATCATTGTTCTTCCCATCTCTATATTTTAATGTTTTGTGTGCATTGTGTGTTAATATTTCGATCAATATCAATACTCCGATTTTTATGACACCATCATGACAGCCATATGACACCTGAGATCAAGAAGAGATTACTTTCTTCTGCTTTCTTCTATGAGTACTTTTTTTACCCTGCGCTCTCACAGGGTAAAAAACCCGTGAGTTACCTATGTGGGTAGGTACTAGAAAAAAATTCACAGATTTTACAGTCCCCGCAAGAATCGGAGCATTGAAAATGAACACAAAAATTTACGAAAAACCAAAATGAAATCAAATGCGAAGTCCTATTTAATTTTTAAAGTTACCTAGCTATTTATTTTTACGATTGTGACACTTACTGCCTCGACGCGGCCGAAATAATATAAACCAATTTTCAAAATTCCAACGAATGCACTTCACGTTCGCTTCTGCATCTTTTAACACTATTACCATGACGATCGGTCAATAATCATAGAAGCTACATCACTTTTTATGTACGGAAACAGCCGTTTTTCTACAATTCCAAATCTAAAGGGACCACCTACAGGTCACAATTATAAAACAATTTTCAAAATTACTTCGCCATTTGATAGCTAAACTAATACCCTAGGACCCTTTTTTTCATTTTTTCTTAAGTCGGTTTTTTTTCCGAAATATTTACAATTTAGTAAACAAACATCCCCCAAAAAACCCGGAATTTTTGGAATTTCGCAAAATTACAAAAAAAGTTACCAATAGATTTTCAAAATTCAAACGTTCACACGTGTCTCGATAAATTCCTCAACTTTAGATACTATTTTTATTTCGATCCTCCCAAAATCCTTGGAGATTTGGTCAAAAATACGTCTCAGGCGATTTGCATCTGATAACCATTTTCAATGGTAAAAATTGTTCAGGTCAATGGTAGGCAAGAAGCTTATACCTCCCTCAAAAAGCTTCTTGATGGTAGGTAACATAGACTTAGAAAAATTTTCGCTGCACTAGGTACGGTAAAAAATATTACTTATATAATCTTGAGCGTAGCGAAAAATTTTCTAAGTCTATGAATAAATACAGAGAATCGCTAAAACGCTAGTTTTTTTACATTCTCTTTGCAGAGAATGGCAAAAGCAACAGATCAGAAAAGTTCGAAATAAGTAGAATAGTATGATTCTGTCCGTATTAAGAGATTTGGGATAAGTTGGCAAGTTATTTTCACAGTTAAACCTTTACACGAATAAATACGAAATAGACATAGGTATAGTGTTAGGTCTGTACTTATTCGAAAGAGATATACTTAAGTATACACGGTTATTTTTAAAGTATATCTAAAAATGAAAAGGGGTGTTCAGACCACGTTAATGAACAACTTTCACTATGGGGCCAACCACGAAATCGCGAAAAAAAAACAGCTGTTCCATACATTATAGTCGAGTCGATGTTGTACTTTTCTATGGAACAGCAGATTTTTTTTTGCGATTTCGTGGTTGGCCCCATAGTAAAAGTTGTTCATTAACGTGGTCTGAACACCCATTTTCATTTTTAAATATACTTTAAAAATAACCGTGTAGTTAAATGGGTAACATAATATTAAACCCGCACGCTTCTTAGTTTCAGATAGAATAGAAGTAGGAGGTAAATACACTCGGCGTCAGAAAAACCGCACCTTTTCTCCAAAGTTAATTTAATCCCATATAATTTAATGATAAATGTTATTATATACTTCTTCCCCTTCGGACATAGCCAACAGTCTTTAGAAACCGTTGGAATACTCGTCGAACGGAATCAATTACTGAGATTGAGTTTCCGAGCACATTACATTGCCTATTTTTTTGCAATATTTGAGTAACTTCATGGGCTATAGTATCCATCTTGGGTATTCCTTTTTTTAATTGAACTGTTGAAGTGTGTTTTCTCCATCATCTCGATAGCGAATTTACTCGCATTTCCTGAATTGACCCCTTTTATTTCCCTTTTGTGGTGGCGCTAGCAATATAACGCTTGAATCGTTTAATTATGGTAACTGTTATGTTAACTAAATCAAACAATTATCAAAAGAAAGCTCATTAAATGTACTTTCAATAGATATCAACATTTACACAATAAAACGTTAGCTAGCACTAGCAGATGGCCAAGTCTAAACTTAGTGTCGAAGAGGTGCGGTTTTTCTGACGTCGAGTGTAGTAGTAACTAGTAACTGAACATTTCAACGACACGGTTGTAGGAACGACACGGTTGTAGGTATTGTAATGCAACTTTCAAATATATGACGCCACAGTTAGTGCGACGTACTGTTTCAGCTAGTTTGAGGCCGAATGTACATGGAGTTTTACGATTATTTTCAATAAAGGACAGGACAAACATTCTGCTAATATCTTTATATTTACGTAGATAGTGCGCACATTAATACCAGCCGATAACAATTATCGTGATACGATTAGCACATCGATAGGTAGTTCGGTCCCTTCGCTAGTGAACTGTAGCTGGATATGACGTGTTCCTATAATAGTTAATTCTTAGGGTAAAAAAAAATGAATTCAGAAGTAAAGCCTTCATCTGGGCTAATATTAACATCAATTTTGTCTGGAAGCTTGACTCTCGTAAGTAGCGATTTTTCTTAATTTATAGAATTTTTTTAATTAATTACCTACTTTATATTGTAAAAAGGCAATGTTTTTAAAACAAGTAAGTGCACTGTACGGGGTCTATGTAAGTATAAGCTGAGCGCGAACTTAACAAATGATTAATTTTTCATGCAAGAAAGGAGCTTTGTTTGATAATGATACGTGACTCTTTTATTATTATTTTTTGCCCGTAAGTATTGCGCATTCTCATATTTCATAAATGACGAATATCTATGATGATTCATGTTTAGGAATTAAGCCCTAATCTAATGTTGGGTGGGTAATTGGGTATCGGTGGTAATCGGAAACTTTTGATTCAATGAAAAGTTGCTGTGCGAAGTTATCTCGATGGTGCGACGTATGAAACTATGATGGACGTTAAAATATGTCATACCTAGCTAAACTATTGCATTGCATAGATAGTTCGCGAAATAGTAGTTTATGAAACTGACACATAAAGAGGGGTATTAAAACACGAGTGTGTGTTTAAAAACCGAGCCGTAGGCGAGGTTTTTAATAGTATCACACGAGTGTTTTAATACCTAGTTATGTGCAGTTTCATACACTACTTTATCTACACACATACATTTGGGATTGAACCTACTAAATAAAAGATCAACGTTAGAAAAGAGAGAGAGACTTTGTTTGTATTAGCAAGGTAACCGGCTACCTACCTTGTAATAAGTCAATTCCTCAGCTGCAGCATCTAAACTAAAATATCGGGCAGAGTAAATTTTTTTCACATTTTAGAGCAAGAATAAAAAAACCTACAAAATTCAGTAAGTATAACAAAATGTAAAAATTGAAACCAAATTTTATCGGAAATGCTTGGCGCGCATTCCATTAGAAAAAAAAATTTGATCAGTGCATTTCAACAAACTAATCGCACTAAAGTCACAACTAAAGTCATCGATTACCATAGAGTACATTTTAATCATGAAAAATATGTGGGAAAATATCGTTGTTTTTTTTAATGTTACGGCACTGCCTTCTTTTTGGATTTGCCCTGTATCGTAATGAGAAAAAAAGTTATTTTATGATGCAGTTGACTGCATCGTAATGAGTTTATTTTTTAATTTAACTATCCACGAAAATAAAGTACGTATTTATATTACCTTTTTTGAATTCATATTTGGAACATTACGTTGTGAGTGTAGATAAACGGTATTATTGGCACGATATAGTCTTTTTACTGCTTATTGTTATCACGAGTTTTTAATGGAATAGGTAATAATACAATACATTGTAGTGTCTGCCGACAGATATATGAATAGTTCTATTATGGTTGCACACTATACTAGTGTTAGTTGTACTGTCTGTCTAATGACGAGATAGTCTTACTTCTTGCGTGGTAGGTTATCCTCATAATATTAGCCTTTTTACATAAATATCATATCAGTAGTCGACAATGAAATGAAATATAGGTACTTATTTTGTAACGAGATGCTACATTACATCGCCCTTTGCCTTAAAATCGTCTTTTGATTAATGTAGAAATGATCGTAATAGTCAGTTTCAATACTTTCAATAACTGATTATTTTATTTTTCTAATTCAATCAAAGGATTAACTTAAGTTAAGAATGCTTTATTAAAACCCTACATCGTGCGTTGCATACCTTTATCCTGAAAACAAAGGAATTTAAAGTGACGATCATGTAATGTGTGTATGGATGGATGGACACTATATAACTTCCGTATTTCAAAAATAGGCTGGAAATTTCTATTTTACGCGTCATACTTTCTACAAGGTGTTTGGTAAAAGCCTTATAAAGCCGAATATGGTAAATAGGGACCATCAAACTGAACAACTTTTACTATGGGACCAACTCTGAAATCGCGAAAAAAAGAACAGATGTTTCATACTAAAATTAATAACGAAAATATCAAAATGTATGGAACAGCTGATTTTTTTTCGCGATTTCAGAGTTGGCCCCATAGTAAAAGTTGTTCAGTTTGATGGTCCCTATTTACCATATTCGGCTTTATAAGGCTTTTACCAAACACCTTGTATAAGTAGTAGCTTATTAATTAGAACTTGCACTCTGCATTTCAGACAGTAAGGAGTTTTCACACACTATTAGGAATTTTCATAAGGTCTGTGTGTTTTCAGATATTTTCGCTAATCTACCTTGGGATTTCGATAATTACGCTGGTATTCCGATTCAGCTGTGATGTCGTATCTCTGGAAATTGATCAGTCCGATTTGTTCATTAATATCCTGTACAGAGTTTATTTTCTAAGTAAGTATCATACATTTATAAATAAGATAATTGTTTACTTAAGGCCTCTATTAATACGACAAAAAATATTTAGAAGTTAACGATAGTATATAATTCCTTTTCGTGTAAGTAATTTGTTTGTTAGGTATACATCAAAGATATCTGTACATCTGAAATTCAGAATGCTGTGATAATTATACACTGATAAAATCAGTGTGGAGTTATCGAAATATACCAATAATTTAAACGACGATCTGGGTAATTACCTAAATTAAATAAATAACCCCTTAAGTTGTTAAGTAAAAAAAAGGAAAGCACGAGGCCGTTTACAAAAGATCTTAGTCCAAGTCTTCTTCTTAGGGTTAAAACTGAAACTTTATGGGATACCGCTCGTTGTCCGTTTGTGTCACCAAACCCCTTTTTCTCTGGAGGTTAAGTATTTGTCCTT
The DNA here is from genome assembly GCA_928269145.1 of Agriphila tristella. NCBI lineage: Eukaryota > Metazoa > Arthropoda > Insecta > Lepidoptera > Crambidae > Agriphila > Agriphila tristella. The sequence goes on from OV743430.1 coordinate 17,354,953, forward strand.
TTGGCTTACTGTATTATGTTTTTTTCAGATTCGGAATGTGCTACATCGGGGGCCGTCGAAGGCGTCACGAGTGACTACGCCGTGTTTGTGCTGACCACGATCACGCTGGTTGCCTCCGTCGTCACGCTGGTGGCTGCGGTAGTTCTCGTAGCAGGTTTGTTTTGAAGAGGTTCCATAAACAGAATTTCTATACAGTTCTACGTCTTTCATTCAAAGTGAATCAATTTGGTTGAACGGTGTAATTTCAGTAACGCCTGTGTGTAATAGACAAAAGTCTATGGCGTTACGATCATACAATCGAATATGTAGGTATTGGCATTATATTGGTGTTAGCTCTATTCGGTACTGTGCACGCCCAAACCGCTGAACCATGCTGAACCAATTTAAATGGTACTCATCGAGATAGACTTTATCTTGAAGGAAAAACATAGTCTAGTTAATATTCTTTCAATTCTCACGGGAATTGAAATTCCAGGTGGATGAAGTCGCGTAAAAGCTAGTCTTAAGGCGGTCGTATGACCGAAAGTGGCGCCCTCAGAGGTTTTTATTTAATAAGTTATTAAAAGAAAAAGATTTAAATGTTTTACGTGGAGTTTTTAGGGCCCATGGTCTAGTATTTTTAGAACGTATTACATGCCCTCGTAGCACTGACGTCCATTATGTAACACTAGTATAGTATTATATTATCTGTGCTAAAACCCAGACAATTTAAATCAATGATTTGGTCCTATAAAGGTCGTAGTTCGTTGCTTGCTTATGAGTATAGTGGAGGCATAATAGGTTCGGAACTAACATAAACATATAAACATACACTCACGCCTGTTTCCCATGGGGGTAGGCAAAGGCTATGGATTGCCACCTGCTACGATCCTTGCACACTTCTTTCGCTTCATTCACATCCATCAATCTTTTCATACATGCCCTGCGGTTTTTGTCACTGCGTACACCAACCTTTTTTATAATAACCTCTATTTGGTCCGCGCAGGTTTTTCTGGGACGCCCTTGTGCAATCGTTCCTTCCACATTCGCACAATATATCTCTTTCGTGATTCGCCTTTCATTCATCCTCTTTAAGTGACCAAACCACCGGAGCATTCCTTTCTCAATTCTTGTCACTATATCATCTTTCAGACCACACCTTTTACGAATCACATCATTGCTCACTCTATCACTCAATTTTACTCCGCATATTTTCTTTAACGATCGCATCTCTACCGCATTTATTCTGCTTTCATTCGGGCATTAAATCTAAAATTAAGGTTGTCAGACTCTATACAAACATATTACGTACTAGCTTTTGCCCGCAACTTCGTCCACATGGACATTCGGAAAATATCTAGAGGGGACCTTTGTGACCGGGATAAAAAGTATCCTCTGTTTTAAATTATCTGTGTGCCAATCCAAAGCCGTTCAACCGTTTTTGTGTGAATGTGCGTATTATATAATTTTTAAATTGATATTATTATTTTCATATGCGACTACCTCATAATTAAATAACCTTTCAGGGTATATTAACGTGAGTTTCTTTTTCTTTCAGCTATGACCTCAACTTCTGAAACGAAATACCTGAATATAATAATATACGGGTACATAGGAGTCTGCGTTTGCTCCCTTATAGTAGACTTAACGTTCGCATCGCACTTCGGTATTGACTTTGCTTACTTGACTGACAGTTTGGTAAGTCAGATAAACTAATTATTATTTATATCGCTTTATTTAACTTTATAGTTATTATAATCAGTAATTTATACCTCTCGAGATTTGTGCATGAGTTAATGTCTATTTAGAATTACTATGGCAGAGTATTACGTTTTAGTATTTGTAAGCGAAAAGACCCCAATGTTTTTATGTACCATGGGCAACAGCGTTGCTTAACCAGTCGTAAGGTCAAAATCGCTTGCACGCCGCGCCGTCACAACATATGTTTAGTTCGTGCAGGGGCGATACACGCGGACACGAATTTTGTTGCTAACTGGTTAAGCGAAGCTGTTGCGCATAATACCTTTACCATAGTATAACAATGAGTACTAGCCATTACACTATATTGCACACATTTTGTTACACAGAAAATATAACGGCTGGGGGCCCTTGGATCTTGAACTATTCGATCTAAAGTAGTGACTCAATTTCGGTCCTTACGTAGTTTTTTTTTCAGAATGAAACGACGGATGTAACGGGTAACTATACAATAGACATGCTGCGCCTGGGGGCTTTACTCCTCATGAGCATATGTTTGAAGGCCTATATAGGGCATCTCGTGAATATAGTGTTGCTCATACTGGTAACCTACTATGTAGTGGAATACGCACAGGAACTTAATAAGTCTGAGGTAAAAAGCGTTGATTAAAATAGTATTGTGTTGAAGTGACGTATAGCTCTGTAAAGAATGTGTCTTCGTACTGACTGATAAGCGCGATAATCTCTTGTTTTATATCGTTCTTATGTTCTAAATTCTTTTGTTCCTCTATCCAATCCATATCTCCTAAAGCTATCCGATCCGATGCCTTATTTTTTTCGCTATTTCCATTCGGATCAACTGAACCGACAAGCCCTAAGTTTCATATAAACCTCTGTCTTGTTGTACATTTTGATTGAATACCATATAAGTTTATTGCAAAATATTGTTTTGTTTACAGCATTCGATTCATAAATTAGGTGCAGTGAAAGCATACGAGTGAGTATTACAGTTTAAATGTTAATTGAGTTCACATAATATTTATGAACTCCCGAGTTTGATAGATCTAAAGTTCAATAAACAATTAATATAATATATTTATTAATTTCAGAAATTCAAACAAAGGCGAGATGTGCAATCATCAATGCGAAATATGTAGCCAACGAAACAGGAACGGAAGAGCAGGGTAAAATTATAATAAGATAGATTTTGATAAAATTTACTCCTTTTTAGGGATACAGGCTACGCAGCAGTGACTGCAGGCTGAAGAAAAATCTCTTCACAACAATAGTTTTTCAGTTCTACAATAAAATCATAATTCCTTGTTCAGAATTAAAATCTTCCTGGTTTCTGTGTTACTTTTGTTTTGTTATCTTGTTAGAACCTTGTTTGGGTCTGGGATGCATGATCGAAGTTAGGATAGTAAGAAGCTGCGTATATGGGCATCTTGTTAAAAATAATAACTGCTTTAATACCTTTGGGTAAAGTCCTAAAAATAAAATTGTATTCTCAATTATTGATCATTTTTGCAGATCACAAATCAATTACGGGTACTCAAACAACGAAGAAACTCCACGAAGCCGAAGTCCTGCCCTTAACAGCAACCCGAGGCCGGAATACTCCAACCCTAAGTGATTACAATACCTAATAACACTAATTTATTATCAGAATTTATGGCACTGCACAATTTAATAGTTTATTTGATAGTTAAGGAACTTAAAACAACATTAAACTCCCTTGTATCAGTAATTCGATAGTCTGGTTGATAGAACTGATGCGACTTTTCCGCCTCAGCAATCATGTTGTATAGTTTGACCGCAAGTCAATACTGCAGTAAGTCCTGGGTAAGTCCGTGGGGAGTGCGAGGGCAGAGCAGCCTCTTTTCCGTACAAGTCTATGGCCGCTTTCACTCCCCCCGCCACGTCTATTGCAATCCAAGACGCGGTACGTACAGCAGCGTTCAGTGGCGGATCCAGGATTTTGGTTTGGGAGGGGCTTAACGTAGGTGAGGGCAGGCTTTACTAAGGTAATCAACAGATTTGTTGGGTGGACCCAAATGCCCCCGGTTAGATCGCAACGCTGCTACTAGCGGATCCACCGCTAGTGGCAGCGTTGCGATCAAACTAACTTGACCAAAGAGATTAATATTTTATGGCAGAAGCCTTTAAATACAACGTAATGCCAAATATGGTAGACAGGGACCATCAAACTGAACAGCTTCTACTATGGAACCAACTATGAAATCGCGAAAAAAATCAGCTGTTTGTCACATTTTCGCTAAGAATTTTTGTTATTAATTTTTGTTAGGAAACGGCTGATTTCGGTTTCGCGATTTCAGAGTTGGTCCCATAGTAAAAGTTGTTCAGTATGGTGGTCCATATCTACCATATGTGTCGTTCATATTGCAATTTGTTCAATGTCAATAGTATTCTATGTCTAATTTCTAGCAAAATATAAATTATTTGTGGAGATTTTATTATTTACATTAAAAAGAACAAGTATGTTGTTTTTTACTTTCTTGTAAACTTGTCATTTTTGGCATAGACCAAATTGCAATCTCAGACCAATTAAAAAAAGTAAGACGGAGTCTTCCGAACAAAGCGGTGAGGACTGTAAAACTACGCCTTGGCTGTGTACGTACATACACAGTTCACGCACACACGTGTAACGAAACTACGCCTTGGCTTTCCATATAAAACCCTGCCGCCCGGCCCCCGCCCGCCCCCTTGTACGCACACATGTACCATCAAAAACCGGCTTCACTTCATTGTTCGCAACGCTCCATCTTTCTTTTTTATTTGATCTGAGATTGCAATATGAAGGACGATATTCGGCATTTCGTTTTTCTTTTGTAATCTATACACATATAAAACTCTAATTGATTGATTGATTAATTAATTTATTCATTGTTGGGATAAGCGTGGAGCCCTAACGGCTAAAGGTAGAGACACCATTTTTGGAGGGTAGATACCTTTGATGGTGTAGGTGAGCACTAAGTAAGGATTTTAGAAAATTCCCGTTATACAGGGTGCTACAGGTTGTTTAAGTTTGTATGAGAATTTGCCTAGGGTTGAAGTAGAGACACCATTTTTGGAGGGTAGATAGCTTTCATGGTGTAGGTGAGCACTAAGAAAGGATTTTAGAAAATTCCCGTTATACAGGGTGCTACAGGTTGTTTAAGTTTGTATGAGAATTTTAGGGTTGAAGTAGAGACACCATTATTGGAGGGTAGATACCTTTCATGGTGTAGGTGAGCACTAAGAAAGCGTTTTGTAAAATTCCCGTTATACAGGGTGCAACAGGGTGTTCCAGTTTGAATAGGGATTTGTAAAGGGCTGAAGGCAGAGACACAATTTTTGGAGGGTATACCTTTCATGGCGTAGGTGAGCACTAAGAAAGCATTTAGGAAAATTCCCGTTATACAGGGTGCTACAGGGAGTTTCAGTTTGTATGGGGATTTGTATGGGGCTGAACCATTTTTGCCGGTAGAGATACCATTTTTGGAGGGTAGATTCCTTTTATTGTGTAGGTAACCACTAAGACAGGGTTTTGGAAAATTCCCGTTATACAGGGTGCTACAGAGTGTTCCAGTTTGTACATGATTTTTTTATGGGAAAATTTAAATGTGTGAAATAAGGTTTACTGATAAATACCTAGGTATATTGGTAATCCGTGACTTTCAAAATAAATGCACAACTATCTTTATCACGCGAACGAAGTCGCGGGCAAAAGCTAGTACCTTTATAAACAAATAAACACTTGCAGTTCCATGTACGACCGCTCCAACTCGTGGCAGCCGGCGGCCGTCTCCGGCTCCTCGCGGCCGTTCTCGTACCTGGAGGACGTGAAGCGCCCGCCCCCGCTGACGCTGCCCGCTCCGCTGCCCTCGCCGTCGCCGTCCGACGGCCAGTGGCGGCGCGACCGCGACCGCTGGCAGTCCGGCCCGCCAGTCCCAGCTCCTGACTACAGCCCGCATGGCCCACGAAGGCTCAAATCTGCCTTGAAGTCTTATATGTAGCACAATAGAAAAAATATATTTCATAGACTTAGGTCCCCACCTTCGATCAAGAATACCCTGAATGTCCTGTCAGTCTCAAAAATGACACCTCAAATAGCGTTCCTCTTACAAAATGGGCGCGTATTTTGCACAAAGTGATTAAAGATGTTTTTTGTACAAAATAAGTGATATAAAATGTGAGTTTGTTCAAAATAAGAGATGATTATGTACAAAATATGCAGGACGACGACAAATTTGCGGTGCCATTTTTGCATACTGTTTTAGTTCGTGAAGCATTATCTATCTAGGATATTCTTGATCGAACGTATCTTTCCACTTATGAAATCAGCGTTTTGTATGGCGAATTTCAAAGAAGTTGCATTTTCCATAAGTACTGACATTTTCTTAATTTATTTAACAACCATGATCGCTAATGTTTTAAAACTTGAATGCTTAAACGAAAAGGTTAAACGATAGGCTAAAAAAAATAGTTTTGACTAAGTTAAAACAAACAAAGTAGTCTTATCTGCTAACAAAAAGAGGAGTAATTTTAAACGCCGATTTCTTAGGTGGGGACCCAATAGTAGACACAAATGGGACAATTTTCTTCGACATATTTTGTCGATAAAGATATCCATTCACTTGACGCAGAGTTGAAGCGAGTCTACCTACAAATAATAAAGCATAATTGATCCATATCTCCACAACGTCATGTTATCACGTCATCGTGTCCTTACGAATCCCCCAGGGGATCCACGTGAACAAAATATCCACATAAATCCCCCAGAGGAGTTTAGCAGGGGATCCTAGTGGACGGAAGGTCGTAGACCCACGAATGCGCGCCCGTTTTAGTTAGTCCTGTACATTACGGAGATGGGGATCAATATTGTTTTTTTATCGACGCTTCTACTCCAGTAATAAACGAGAGTATTCAATAAAGATGATTGCATCAGTATTGGTATCGTCTTCCCATGGTCCAAGAAAACAAGCTCTGGCATTCCGGGAGTAACACTTGCTTACGTCACTATCAAGTTGCGCGACTAGTAACAAGCAAAGAAAGAAAGATATTTTCATTACAAAATTATTTTATAGTGCATTTCAATTTGTGATTTGTATGCAAAGGAAACAGTTCAAGTTAAAGATGCAACTATTTTTTTATTTTCAATACCGATAGCGGAGATGACGTAAGCAAGTGTTACCTACGTGACTTCCTGTCTCGGGGTGCAGTGCTATACCTGGCTACACTTGGCGCAGTATATTATTGTAGCGGGTCTGTCTTTTTGCAAAGTTTTTTTTTATAATACTGTTAGATATACTTTTTTAGTAGTATTTCGCTGACCGACACAGTTCATTCCAAGAAAACCTGTTTGTTTTTAAATACGGAGAAGCGTGCATGCATAAGCCTTTTACACTTGTGCATTTGCATTTGTGCATACTTTGAGAAACCAATATTGTTGTAAAATAGTCTCGACGACTCACGACTTGTAATTGTCAGTCAACTATAAAGATGGAATTCATCTTTATAATGTGATAGATTTCTGTAATCTTATCTTGTATTTAAACTTATCTTTATTAAAAATAATCAAACCATTGGAGCCTATTTTATTCACTAATGAGTGACTGATATGAATTATCATCATAGCCATTTTGAACTACTTTGAAATACGTCGCTCAGATACCAAAATGGTTTATGTACTTCACTGTTTGCTACATAGTATAACCCAATTCAAACTTTATGACTTCTCTGAACATCGTGCGACACCATGCGCAGAACACAAACAACACAGACGTGTGGTGGGGCACAGCTAAGTTCATAGTGGGTAACTTCACAGCGGCCAATAAGATTGTATAAAAATTATACCTACCTTACAAAAAAATAAGATCATAACATTATTTCTAATACAAAATTGCTTTTAGTAACAATTTAAAATCGAATGTTTAGACTTTAGAGGTATGTATGTAGGCAAGATATAATACAGAAAGGGTATTGATTATAGAAAGACATTTTATAGTTTACACTTTAATCTATTTAAAATATCTTTGTGGTCTCTTTTCAAGAACAGATTACATTTAACATTGACAGTAATCAAAATAAATAAATATTGAACACCTTTGCACTTTTGTTTCCATATTTACATTAGCGATCTGCATTTCACCGGAAGACATGTACAATAAACGTTACCACTGATCAACTTTACAAACACTTACAGAGACCCTAAATTAGAGTAATTCAGTACAGTATAAGTAAAAAAAGAATATTTTATAAAAAGATTAACTTTCGGTGAATCCACCGTCAACACGTGTGTACATATTAATTTAAACAAAACAAAATCAAAGGCACCATATCCTTTGAGTAAAGTACTTACAATCGAATATTTACAAATCTTTATACCTCACTTGTTTTCTAATGTATATTTACAATAATCTGCACAATATCTGTACTCGTGATGTCAAAAATCGCCAGGTTTCTCTGTAACAGAGCTTTTTTCTTGTGTTTCATCTTTGGAATTTAAAATAGTCTTTGACTCGGTGCATACAGGCTTACTATCTATGCGGAGTTCTTCGTTTAAGAATGAATCTTTCGATAGATATACATTCACATTTCCATCGCCGCAGGTTTTCTGGGCCGCCTGCTCCTCGTTAGAAAGGGACAGTTCAAACTGTGCGACTAATTGACTCAATACTTTTTTCAAATGGTCAAAAGATTCTTTGTCTGAAGTGACCTCTGTGGACTCTATGATCGTCTCACATTTGTCGTCCTCGCAGCTCTTCTCGTATTGTTTCTTTAAAGATTTTAGTTCTCCAACAGTTACTGTGAGTTCCGGGTTATTATTCGCCATTTCGGTTAAGTATCGACCTTCTTGGGAGAACAAGAAGATCGCTGGAATTTCTATGTCGTCCTTTCCGTCGCCTGACATAGCGAAAAGGGCGGTGTTTTCGTGGGTGGATTGGCTGACGTTGTCCAAGATGATGGCGAGTTTGACACCGGCACTTTGCAGGTTGCGTACCTTCTGAGCGAAGGTGCACTGTCCTCTAGTTGCGATGGCGAACTTGTCTACGATTTGGTCCCTGTTTTGTAGTTCAGAGCAAGCGTCGGAGGGTTTGACGAAGGCGACAGTGCCGGTGAGGCGGTCGTCGCCGGCGATCTCGCGGCCGAAGTGGCCGGGCCCGGCGGGGAAGATCTTGTCATCGATCTTGACTCCCGCCGGAACGACGCCGTTCTCGAGGTCGCTGAGAGAATTCCATTTGGACATCTCTCGCATGAACGTTAAGCCTTCTGCCGCGTCTTTGGATGATTTTGCCTGAAATAAGAAGTCGTCATGTTAAGTGCTAGTTCAGACAGCGGGGGAAGCGCACAATTTAAAACGAGATAGAACAAGACAACTTCTTTAATTTTTTTCAAAAAAGAATGAAAGTATAATAACTTCATTAAATTTGATTAAAAACACAGGTATTAAACCCGTTTAAACTATTAAATTGCTGGGAAATTTTAATAAATCTCGCAAAAGCCGCACTAAATTACTGATCGTGTGATTTTTTTACCGTATACATTCTGAAAACTTTTAAAACCGAAGTTCATTCTACGAATTTCTCGCTCAATTCCAACTAACCAGTTAAGTGATACATGCTGTATGTAGAGCAGGGATTCCCAAAGTGGTCGATATCGACCCCCTGGGATCGAAATCGGTTTCCCAGGGGTCGACATAAACGAATAACAATAAATTATCAACTGTAAAGGCAAACTGTAGGCAAATCAACTGTTTTAAGTACCTATACAAAAATTTATAACGAAAACATCAAAATAATTATATGAAATAGCCGATTTTTTTTTCGCAATTTCAAAGTGTAAAAGTTGTTCAGTTTGATGGTCCTTATCTACCATATTCGGCTTCACGGGTTACTTTGTAACACGTTGCATAAAAATTACAAAGTTTTCGTTTTTGAGGTTAAAAAAATGACTACTACTACTCTCCGCCCCGCCCCACAATCAATTATCTCACCCCACCGCGCGAGATCGTGTGCCGAATCGTGTGCTCATTTAATAGCCCTCACGTACACAGTTGTTGCGCGTGTGCAAAAACGTCACTGTGTAGCGTCTGTGTAATAGGTAGTTGAAACGCGACGCTTGTATGGAGTGCCCAGGGTCAGGCCTCCATCACTCGCTCAAGGTCGCGCGATAAGCACCTACTGCTAGCCGTTCGTTCGAACGAACAAGTGAGCAAAGGGCCGCCACACGCCCGCTGCCGTACGAGCGCGGCATCTTACTGCCTGCGTAGGTATTGCCCCTTTATAATAGTAACAATGTCGAATCGACATTACTGTGCCGTGTACGGATGTCAAAATAAAAAAATCAATAAAAATTGTCGTTTTTCACATTATGATATACGCTACGCAGTGCATTTAAAAGAAGACAACCTTAACGTTGCGTCATTAGAAAAGGTAAGAGCACGCGATAGAAAGAGAGGCAACTACTAGGTGAAAATAAACTGTACTGCAGGCCATTGCGCGACCTGAATTGCACTTTATTGTGTCGGAGCAAAAAAATTATTTAAATTACTATGCGGCGTGCTGCTTCTGTACTTGTACTATTAGTTATTCCATAGGAATAGAATGTCAAAGAACAACAATGTCAATAAACAGGTGATCCGAAAACGAATGCATACATTTTATATGACATACGTAAAATATGACATAGAATCATAAAATATTACTATATATGGCTAAGGAAATTAAAAAAACTATGTTGCATACTGTTTTCTTCGTTGATAAACGAATAAATGTAGTGAAATTTGGTTTTAGAGAAATGTGTGGCAATATCTTATTTACCTGTGAAAAGTGTGATTACTTGGATTATTTCTTGTTGTCACATCACAATTACTTAGAGCACAAGACACCATGGTTCCACGATACCTTTATTTTAAATTCTAATTAAGATTAACTTATATTTTAAACAAACTGTTATTGCTCATTTGCTAGGCGGGACGCTAGGGGCTCTTACTGTAAAAAATGATGGCAAATGTCACTTGATCCTTTGTCTCTTTTATACATAGACCGTGTCCGTATGAGGTTAACTTCTCTTTTCCACGCTTTGTTGGTCTTCTTGAGCGCGGCGAAAATTTTTCTATGTCTATGAGTTATTCTGTGCTAGGGTGTGGTGGCGACTCACCGTGGAGGTGGTGTAGAGCAGCTGCACGCGGCCGTCGGGCAGCGTGAGCACGGATATGCCCATGTCGGCGAGCGCGTGCACCTGCCGCGGGTCGTTGAGCGGGCGCAGGCGCGCGGGCGGCCGCGCCGCGCTCGAGCCCAGCAGCTGCCGCATCGGCTGCCGGACCCGCTCCGCCACCAGCGACGCCGTGTTCGGACAAGTCCTGGACGAAGTCAACAAAATTAAAGGCTTGAGCTTCGTACAGACTGAGGCGGATTCCGCGCGCGATACGGCATTGTGACGGATTTTGACCACCTAACTCGCAATGGCGGGATGTCACAAAATTTATCCCGCTTGGTGGCTCTACTGCTGCTGGAGACCTTTGTATGGGTATTTACCCCCGATTTTCCAGTTTATTTTAAATAAGAATAATAGTTGATACTAATAAATAATCATTATAGGCGTCGGATAGTAAATGAATTAAAAATTGAAGAAAACAAAAATTGTTAGAAGAAAAATTGATATTTACGAAAATTCGCTTCCAACATCCAAAAATTGATAGCAAACACATACAAACAACAAAATGACAGGTCTACATCTACACTAGCGCCAAGTTAGCGGTAATGTACCGACTGGTGGACAATTTGTGAATCAGAAAAATTATCCTGCCATTGGCAGAGCATTGCTTTGGCTATGGCTATCGCTTTGAGTTAAGTGGTCAAAATGCCACATCACGCGGCGAATTCGCCTCAGTCTGTACGAAGCTTAATGTTTAAACGAGCTTCCGCCCGCGTGAACATTCGGAAAATCCCTAGGGAACCTTTGACCGGGATAAAAAAGTATCCTATGTTTTAATCCAGGCTGATATCAAATTTAATCCAAATCTGTTCAGCTGTTTTTGCATGATTGAGGAACAAACATTCAAAAATGCAAACCCACAAACTTTCACATTTACAATATTAATAGGATGATCTCCATAGTAACCTAACCTAACCCAGAATTTGTAAATGCTTACCAAATCTTGCGCGGTTTGGTCATTTACTAATTTTAGAGATTTTTTTTGTATGCCTAAATAATCATTCCCAATATAAAAGTTGGTGGGCAAATAAGTAAAAACAAAACTGTGTGAGCTAAAATCTATACAAGTGTAATTGAAAACAAATATTGCTTAAAAATGACAACACGGAGCAAAAAATGACAACTCGCACAGCATTTTAGTCAGCACAGCCACGCGCCCGTTGACAGACGTTAATGTTCTTTACAGTAAATCCAATTTGTATTGGAAAGAAAAAAAAGAGAGAGTTTATTAGAAATGATGACATCCTGTGTAGTAAAAGACGCAAAGAAGGCAGTAAAATGATGCAGAAATATCGTATCATATTTTTCGTTTCAGCATAGAAAGAATCTATGACTTTACAAATTATAGTCGCTGTTCAGCAACCAGCAATAGCTGATAAGTTTCTTGCGCCCGTTCTTCTTGTCAGCTAAAAAAGTCTGGAACGGGTGGTAGGAAAATATAGACGATTCAAAAGTACTTAATAATTAAGTTTATTTGAATAAAGCTTATTTGACCTTGAGTGGTCAGTCGCTATGTGCCCTATAATAAAATGCCAGCATTTTTAGTTCCACCCACTTAGTTGTCATTTTCATGTGGTGCTATTTTTTAAGCCGAATGCTTATTCCATAGATTTTAGTTCGCTGATTGTACTTATGTCTAATATTTACATTAAACCACTACTTACTTTCTGTACTTATCTTCGTCATCATTATCAATCCTCAAAGTGAAATAAGTGGTGTTTTTTCCAGCAGCGGCCAAAGAAAGAGGTAGAAAGTGAGCCTCTGTTGTCAGAACATAATCCTCCAATTTGACGGGTAAATCTTTATCTTCTCCAAAGAGCATGTAAAGGTATTTGAAGGTCTCTGCTAATACGAACGAGTCCATTCTGTCTTCGTGTACGCGCGTCCGCACGTCGTTCACTGCGGCGTACCCGCACGGTACCCTGGTGTATTGCTGCAAGGCTTTCAATACGGTCTTGCCTACGTGCAAGTAGTGGTCATCGCCCGTAGCTCTGTGGAGGAAGTACGTCGATTCTAGGAACTCTGGCCGTAACGGATGTTGACCCCAGTGCACCTAGAGTAAAAGAGTTATATTGTACCAACTTTCAACTATGTCATCAGTTTTTTTTTAGATTTTATTCAGACAGACCACATGTTAAAAGGAAAGCCTCGATTTCAAAATAATTGCATATTAATGAATCATTGATTTAGATCAATCATACGTAATTTAAGATCATCACCTGCCATTTTTAATATCCCCACTGCGCAAGTTTCGCTAGGGTCGATCATGGGATTAATCAACAGATGAAGAGATTTATTAAGACTTTACTACTACCCACCCACCCACTGACGCCTGGAAATCGGATTTGAACGCCTTTGGTATGGAGCGCTGCATCATCTAGTACAGCATTGTGTGTCTGGTCTGCACCATGTCACCTAACAGCACTTGTAGCCCGGCTAGAAGTGCTAGGACTATGACGTCACTACTACTCACCTGGAAGTCGGAAGTGAACACCTCTGGTATGAAGGTGTGCCGCTGCATCACCTGGTACAGCATCATGTGTCTCCACCATGTCACCCAACAGGCTAGAAGTGCTAGAACTATGACGTCATTACTACTCACCTGGAAGCCGGAAGTAAACGCCTCTGGTATGAAGCTGTGCCGCTGCATCACCTGGTACAGCATCGTGTGTCTCCACCATGTCACCCAACAGGCTAGACGTGCTAGAACTATGACGTCACTACTACTCACCTGGAAGTCGGAAGTAAACGCCTCTGGTATAAAGGTGTGCCGCTGCATCACCTGGTACAGCATCTCGTGCGTCTCCACCGCGGGCCGCACGTCTCCTAGCAGCACTTGTAGCCCGGGCCAGAATGCGAGCAGCGCGTCCATAAAATTACGCGACTGTAAGTGGGGCCTGCAAGCCAATCGTGGATTTTTCAAACATGTTCGGAAATTCGAACATCATTTTGACAACCTTTTTTAAGGCTCGGTTATGCGGAAACATTTGTCTCTGTCTTTTTCTTTACGTGTAAAGAGTATGGAAAATAACCTCACTTCTGCACTTTTTCGTTGTTTTTTTCATCATTATCGTTATCATATAAATATCTTTCTTGAAAAAAATTGAAAAAAGTTGTTGGAGCAATTTCACAGTACGTTAAAGTTTATGCCAAAAATATGACCCGCGACCAACCCGCGACAAGCTTTTTTGATGATTTTCTGGTTTTTTTTCACAATCATCTGTGAGGTTAATACGCAGTTTAATACTTGTAGCCACTTGATAATCTCTTTAGTTTGTATGTTTTTTGTGGCTACAACTTTTCGTTTTCTTTATGGACCCTTATGCTAAATCGGAGTAGCAGGATAGGTCCAATATACGCTTGCAATGTAAGTATTAAATAAAATCCGGGTTTAGTTTTTCAAAGGCACAATTGACCATGACCATCAGCCATTTAATGTCCCCACTGCTTTCCTTTTGGGTGGATAAGGAGGTTAGGAAACTTTTTTCAGTTAATAATATCTACATATTAATTGTGATAATCACAAAAGAAAGCACGATTTACTTTGACAAATAAATAAACACTAAAGACTGACATAATGTCAAATGTTTATGGAAAGTTGCGAATAGCACTAACAGAGCGCCATGAGCGCGCTAACGCCTGCCCAGTCCCATTCATGGTTACAAGTAACACCATAATATTGGGACTAGTAGCGCCATAAAATGACGTCACACGTGTAAGTAAAAACAAACAAATTTCATTGAACATTCATTTGACGAAATCAGTTTAAGCGAGGAAAATGAGAATGATGAAAAAATTTTGAAATTTCGCGCATTGTTTGAGAATACTTTTCTCAAACAATGCGAAACTGTACAAGCTATACATACAAGCCTTAGCCGCAACTAGGCTTTGATAGACTGACGTGTTTGTGCTTCGGCTTGGCCCACATTTTCACGTTCGTCCTTCAATGCCTGTGTTGCATTTCGCTGCAGTAATTTACTATAAGAAATTCTGACGGCTTGTAGCACAGCGGTCAGTCTTTGTCCAGATTAATGATGAAAAAACGAAAGAAAGAACCGAAGGACTCGGGTTCGATTCCCGCCTGAATAGACGAGTTTTTTTTTAGTGTAAAAAGCATTGAAAATGCAAGAATCGGGCTTTACAAATTCATATTCGAAGATAAAATTCAATCAAGTAATTTATATTCTTCTTATAGGAACAGCATCTCAAGATAGCTCTCATCGTTAGGAGCTGTTTATAAATACTTTCCTAAGTTACATACATACTTTAATACTGATACCAACCACGGAAACTTAAGAGAATGAAACATCTTACCTATGCATGTGAACAGCCAGCATAACGGGACCCCTGCTAATGTACTTCATGACCGCGTTGTAGTGTCTGTTAAACCTGGCCAGGTACTTCTCGTCTCCAAGGAGGATATAGGCTTTCAGACAGTACTCATAGTACGAGTCAATTCCAGCCCCTACGCCCGATTCCTTTCTGACCCAATCGCCAGAGTGTATGTTTATCACTGTACCCATTAGGTCTGAAGTCCTAAAAATAATAGAAAATTATTTCATAAATTGTCAAAAGTTTACTGTAAGAAAATCCTGGCTTGTACTATCAAAGCCCAGGGGGCCAATTCTCACGCGATAGACAAAATGTCGAAATAGAGATATGTCGAAATAAAATGGCGGATCCGCCATTTTGTCTATTCAAAACTGTTTTTGGTATTCTCGAAATGTCACCATAGAGATATGTCGATGGCTAGCCCTCGACATGCAACGTGTGGTCGATAGCAGTAGAGATTGAATATCTCGAACATTACGTTAGTCGAAGTGTCGAATTGCCTCTTTCTTATGAGGTGGGTGACCATTTGGAACTACAATAACGAATATTAAGCTACTTTTGAAAAGGCCGAGTACGAGATGGGTGACCGTTTGGAACAGCAATAACGAATATTAAGCTACTTTTGAAGAGGCCGGTTACTAGATAGGTGACCATTTAGGACTGCGATGACAAATTTTAAGCAATTTTAGGAAATGGCCGGGTGTGGGATGGGTGACCGTTTGTGACTGCGATGCGACGAAAAAAAGTTAAATAAGGCTGGGTTTGGGATGGGTGACCGTCTGGTAACCACTTTGAAAATGGTCACCCGTCTCAGATGGGTGACCGTTTGGAACAGCAATAACGAATGTTAAGCTACTTTTGGAGAGGGCGGTTGCCATTTACTAGATGGGTGACCATTTGGGACTGTGATGATGAATGTTAAGCAATTTTAGGAAATGGCCGGGTGTGGGATGGGTGACCGTTTGTGACTGCGATGCGACGAAAAAAAAGTTAAATAAGGCTGGGTTTGGGATGGGTGACCATCTGGTAACCACTTTGAAAATGGTCACCCGTCTCAGATGGGTGACCGTTTGGAACAGCAATAACGAATGTTAAGCTACTTTTGGAGAGGGCGGTTGCCATTTACTAGATGGGTGACCATTTGGGACTGTGATGATGAATGTTAAGCAATTTTAGGAAATGGCCGGGTGTGGGATGGGTGACCGTTTGTGACTGCGATGCGACGAAAAAAAAGTTAAATAAGGCTGGGTTTGGGATGGGTGACCATCTGGTAACCACTTTGAAAATGGTCACCCGTCTCAGATGGGTGACCGTTTGGAACAGCAATAACGAATGTTAAGCTACTTTTGGAGAGGGCGGTTGCCATTTACTAGATGGGTGACCATTTGGGACTGTGATGATGAATGTTAAGCAATTTTAGGAAATGGCCGGGTGTGGGATGGGTGACCGTTTGTGACTGCGATGCGACGAAAGTAAAAAAAAAATAAGGCTGGGTTTGGGATGGGTGACCGACGATGCCAGAAGTAATCAATTTAAACAACAATTTCAAAGACTGGGTACCTATGAGATGGGTGACCGTTTGAGACTTCGATAACATATGTTAAACAACTTTGTAAAAGGGTCGGGTTCGGGATGGGTGACCGACTAAGAGCAGCATGGACGAAAAGCCAACAGTAATCAATGTTAAACTGCGTTGCGTTTCTTGCAGGCAGTAAAGAAAAATTTTCATTCGATTATGCGATTAGCAAAATCCTTATTTTTTATTTGCCCGTTAGTCAACCAGTTCCCAGTAATGTCTTTGGTCAGCAGTTTTGGTGTGACATTTAGTTGTCAGTTGTGACAACTAAATGTCACTCGTAACGTAAGGCGTATTAAGTTGCATTTTTTTCAATATGACTTTGTCTGTAAAAATGTGAAAAATGACAAAAATGTCAAAAATGTCCAAAATGATCATTTTTGAATTTTTTGATATTTTTGACATTTTTGATATTTTTGATATTCTTGACATTTTTGATATTTTTTGACATTATTGACATTTATGACATTTTTTACTTTTTTGTCATTTTTGACATCATCTACAACAAGACAACACCCGCGCAAATAAAGAATGGGATTGAAAATGGCGGCTCACGGCGCTTACCACAACGAGTGTAATCTCATTCATTAACTGCGCGGGTTGTACAATGTACTTTTTTCACGAACTATGTTTGAAACAAAACTCGATAATAATGGATTCTCAAAGGAAATTGCTGGTGGCTAAAACTCGACAATAATGAAATCCCATACAACTTTGTTGCGTCACCATCGGAGGAGCACGGCAACCTCGACTTTGTTCAAAGAAGGTTGTCAAAATAATGGCCATATTACAAGCATTTTTGAGTAAAAACATTTACAAGGATATTTTTAGTTCATTAAAAACCTCTCGTGGGGATGATCAGACCATCAAACTGAACAACTTTCATTATGGGACCAACCTCGAAATCACGAAAAAAAAAACTGCTGTTCCATACAAAAGTAAAATGCCTACTCCATCGAAATGTAAAAAAGCTAATTTTCGCGCTTTCAAAATGGGATGTATTTAATGGCACTTTAAATTTGATGAAAACAGCTATAAAATTGTATATCGGCACTTTAAAATAATAATAGACCTATAATTTAATATTATCACTACAAAAATAAAGGTTTACACTTTAAAGTAATAATAGATCTATAATTTAATATTTTCACTACAAAAATAATGGTTTGCACTTTAACTGTCCCAACCATTTGGTCCCAACTCCGAAACCATTTAGTTTCTGTACAGCCATGTCAGACTGATCTTATCATTTTATGAAAAAAAAATGTTTGACCAAGAAGTTTTGCATAGCTTGAATTTTCATAGTTTTTTTTGTAAAAAGTTTCGTCATTTTATAAGAAAAGAAATTGATTCACTAAAGAGTTTGACATAGCTTGAATTTTAAAGTGTACTTGTAAAGTGATTTGAAAATGGAACGTTCTATCTAAACAATGCACTGTGTTGCACATGCCAACTTACACGGCCTCTTACTATACTAGTGAATCCTAGTTGCCGAGCAGTATGATGTAAAATTGTATTACATTACATAACAGCATAACTTATACTTACCTATGTCTGATTTTCCACAGTCTGTCCATAGCCTTGTGAGCCTTTTGTTCGAACACAGGGTTGCCAGTCAGCCTCGACAGCGCCGCCATTTCTAATATCATGGTACCGGCACAGGCTGTGCACGTCTCTCGCGATTCTGACATCCCTTTGATGCCATGACGGAGGTTTATCTATAATAAAGAATTAATCTAAAGATATTTTAAGTTAACATTCATTAAGGCGGTTGTATGACCGAAAGTGGCGCCCTCAGAGGTTTTTATTTAATAAGTTATTAATAAAAATATATTTTAATAATGTTTTAACGAGGAGTTTTTAGGGCCCATGGTCTAGTATTTTTAGAAGATATCACTACATGCCCTCGTAGTCATTCGTAGAACTAGATAGCAAATGTGTCAAAAACGGCCACTTTTAGCAGTTTTGCTATCTACTTCTAGCAGTGACTACGAGGAATGTTACAATACCGTCTAAAAATACTAGACTGTGGACCCTAAAAATTTCACGTAAAACATTATTATTATTTGTATTATAATTATAAAATTTAATAAAATTCACCGCGGCGCCACTTTCGTTCAAGGAGCCACCTTAAAGACTTTCTTCATCGCAACAGCTTAATGTTGTCTACTGCAGGACATGGGTAAGATATCTCTCGTTAGAAAATGTTGCTATTATCTCCACGCTTGGTAGTTGGACATCAGTTTATTCTTCATTCACTGTGAATGCTAATTTGATTATAAACATTCAGTTATTGAAATACTAGCGGTCGCCCGGGACTTTGTCTGGACTTTCATGTCCCCATACGAACTTTCATCCACTATTTCAATTATCGGTTTCATCAATTTCAATTTAATTTCGATACCTACCCAATTGGGTTGGTAAACTTTTTCGAAGATAATTGTTTCATATTTTTTGTTGATAGCACAAGTTTGAAGAATAAAGAAAATAATATTATGATTTTTTTATTTCACCTTGTTAATCAAATATATTTTTTTATATTATTATCGCGATAAAATATCAAACGTACGGCTGAACACGAAGTTCCCTTGCATTTACTGATAAAAACTGATTGACAGGACAGATTTGACAGAAAGTGACAAAGAGTAATCCAATTATTTTACTCTTTGGTAATCATTAATAACGACGTAATGTTGTTGTTTGTTTTTCAGCTTATTTATTGTGATTTTCTAGTGTTTTTATTGTTCAGTTATGGGAAATGGATCAGCTTGAAGAAATCCATTATCCAGCTTATTACGCCGATGAAGTACCTACACTGCTTTGTTCCGTTTAGTTTGAAATATAGATGTGACCATCCGCAGAACAAATGTACAATTCCCATACCTTTGAAAGAGACGTGGGGTGCAGAGGATTAAACAGGAATTGCCTTCAGAAAGCTTTATACGTTTGTGATGATCACGTAAATATATGTATATCTACAAACTTACAAAAGAGTTATTTTATTTATTTTAGCTGACTGTGACTAATAGTTGACATTGCCAATGCCAAAATTTTATTTTTTTTATTTGAGCAAAAGCACTACCTACGCATACAGCCGTAATAGCGATTTATTGTACCATGCTGTAAATTTAAATTTTAAATAATTATTTAAATTAAAATAACGTATTATAAAAATTGGTTATTCCTGACTCCAAAGACAAAAGCTACCAGAAAATATATAATTCACAACAATTTTTAAAAGGTTTACCAACCCAATTATGTAAACTGAGTTAATTATTGTGATGGAAAATGAACTCGGTCATTTTTCAATTTTTGACGACTCTGTATCAAATATACAGGGACAAAAAAGCAGTCCATGACGAGTTTCTTGCCGGTTCTTCTCGCTACAAGATCTCCTGCTTAGGGTTTGCGAACCGATGGCGTAGCTTCTTTGACATTCACAAGTGCTTGTAACAGCCTAGACTAAATAAATTATTTTTACCCACGACGGACGGAACGGCCCGGAGGCGGTATATGCGTTTGGGGTTAGAGGTTGTGCGTTTGTTTGTTTGTGTGTTACCATTTTCCTCGGAAACTACTAAGCCGATTTCGATGCGGTTTTTTGCATTCAAAGGGTTTCATTTCAGAGCAGGTTCTTAGATATTTTTCATAGTGGTAGACCACCAGGGGGCTCTGCAGCAACCAGATAAGTCAAGTTTGTCTATTACCATTTTCCTTGGAAACTACTGGGCCGATTTCAATGCGGTTTTTTTTTAATTTTGAATCGGCACCCATTTTCGAAGATTTGAAGAGATCGGTGGCGCAGTGGTATAGCGCCTGGCCCAGAGATTGCGGAGGTTAAGCAACTTTCGCAAGGGTTGGTCATGGGATGGGTGACCAAAAATTTGTTATCTCGAACTCCTCCGTGCTTCAGAAGGCACGTTAAGCCGTTGGTCCCGGGTGCATTTGCAGTCGATAACACCCACTAATTCGCATTGGGCCTGCGTGGTGGGTTATGTCCCGTCCTCCTTATCCACCCATAAGGAAGGCCTGTGCCCCAGCAGTGGGGACATTAAAAATGCCTGATGGTCACCCATTTTCGCGACAGAAGGTAGCGTAATGTCCTTCCCCATCTTTCAATCTATCTCTTTACTACAATGCATCTAATTGTTTAGTGGTTAGGAGCGTGGAAAGATAACAGTTTCAACATATTTTCATTTTCATAATATTATGGAATGCTTGTTATTCAATTTATATAGAAGGAAGTATATTAATCGAAAAGTATTATTAATAATTATTATATTACATTACGAATAAGGAAAATAATATCATGCGAAATTATTATTAGTCAGTTTAGTTTGAAATAGTACATTTTGCGTATTGTACATTTTGCAACAGGTGCACATTTTGCGTATTGTACATTATGCTACGAAGGGTTTGTATCGTGAGTTCGCGAACGTGAAATGCAAATTTAATGATGCGTTTCGATATTAGTATATGTAATTATGTATGTATTGACGAGTCAGGGAACTAAGTGCCCGTTCACACAGCGGCGGTCTGTTTTACAGGTCCGTTTTATCGGATACGTTTTTTTGCGACGATTCTTAGTTGTATGAGCAGCGTGTTCACACACAACACAGTATATCGGTAGTATATCGGATCGAGTAAAAATACCGTTCCGTTTCACAGGTCTGTTTTACGGGATACGTTATTAGTCGGCGATGACCTTGGGCGATGACGTATGTAGTTGAATGAGCGTATTCACACCACGACACAGTATTCCGAACCCAGTTAACACACAATCCGATGCGATTTTGTTACTGTATCCAGTAGCGACGCCATCGTAAAACGTTTCTGTAAATGCGGTGTGAACATTACGTCCAGTAATGACGGATCCGTTAAAAAACAGTCTTGTAAAACGGATCGCTGTGCGAACGCACGGTGACTGTATCTAGCGCGAGAAAAACTGACTCTTGTCGCCTACGCTTACTCAAAGTAGTATGTGATACCACAGAATACATAATAGTACAAGGGTGTTACATAATATTGCACGCTTAGAGGTATAATGGGTTATCTGATACTAAAAAATTGTTTTATACACCAATCGATTTCAAGCTGCCGTTTTCTCGAATTCCGCTTAGTTTAGGAGATATTTACTCACACGTCCATGTGGTATTCCTGTCGATGTGTTGAATGCAGGCAGCAGCCTCCTGCCCAGATCCTCGGCCATCGCGAGCAACTCGCCGTTGTACCACTGCAGTACCGGCACTTCGGATTTCAAGGCCAATGTCAACACGTGAGCTGACAGCAAACCTCTACAAACAAAGTTTCAAGGAATATGAAACCATTATTTGTTAGAAATATCGGGTCATTTTGAACATACCATCCAAATTTTGTCTGAACAACATTCTCTAAGGAACACATGGCCAAATATGTAAAATAAAAATCGACTTTCTATACAAATCAAAGAGAACACGTGATCAATTTAGTATGGGATGACCAAAATTTTGTGGCGAAATTTGACACGTTTCTTACAGAAAGTTGTTTAGTTTCATGGACTGACAACATCCTTAAGGATGGTAAGTTCAAAATGACGCGATATAAGTGAAATATTATTTTTAACCCATGCTAAAGGCGCTTTTGCACAACGGATTTTATTTGGATCCCGCTGGCCGTTCTAGTATTGTATGGAACAGTATACGCGTGAGTGCTTAAACGTCCATACAATTACTAGGACAGCCAACCTAATTAAATACGAACACGAGCTAAATAATAATGTATTTTTAATTAGACGTATGCGTAAAGCGCCCCAAGACAATAGAAAGTTCTGCAAATAAGTCTCCTGATTATATAAGTTGATAAAGATATTTCTGTTGATGGATTCATGTAACACTTATTTGGATTTTTCCTAACCAAGTGTACTAAGTTGGTAAAGTTTATGATTAGAATAATAGTTTAATTTAATAATATAATAGTCTCATTCTAGTACGCCTCAGATCAAAAGTAGCTAAACGCTTTAGTACCATTTCACACCAAGCCAGTTATTGCATTTCTATAGCATAGAGCTTCAATTTATTGAGCGCAATGGTGAGACATGGTATTAAATGTTCAGTCACTTATAAGGCCGTGTGTATCACCTAGGGCCGTACCGGCTAACGCTCCGAACCTCGACAAGTCTGCAGTGCTTCAAATTAAAAAGATAAATCAAGCCCTTATTAGCTCAAAATAGCGAACCCCAATTCATCATGTCACACGAACATCGATATCTTCCAAATAACTTTGGCATTACGAAATACCTTACTTCGATTTATCTGTTTTAAGTTGAAACGCGGCAGACCCGCCGAAGTTCGAAAAGTTAACCGGACGGAAGGGACCCTGGCGCATCAAATACTGTTTCGGAAAAACAAAGTCGACATTTCAGACCTATTTTCACGACGTTTTTTAAAAGAGTTGACAACGCGCGTTTACCTCAATACAGATGCAAACAAATTAAAGAGGCACCGACAACCCGCATTGTGACGTTTGTTTGTACACAAAAAAAATCTGATACTACGCCTTGACGACTCGTTTAACGTCCGTTACACTCACCCCAACATTCGTATATTAGTTTCGAATACAGAAACTACAATATCATGATCGAAAGTGACATCTCTTATAACTAATTTGATGGCTCTGCTGAACTCCTTGAAGTCTCCCATCACCACCAATGTGTCTAGACTATCCACTAATGTCAGAGAGAAGCTGAAACAATAAAAACAATAGAATTAGTTTTTAAACTTATATTTATTTTGATTTCGAATAAATGTTTAACCCTTTGTTTTATGGTTGTTTATTATATCGGGTCATTTTGAACATACCATCCAAATTTTGAGGATGTGTTCACTCCATGAAACTGAACAATTTTCTCTGAGGAACACATGGCGAAATATGTAAAAAAAACTTCTTTCCATACAAATCAAAGAGATCACGTGTGATCATTTAGTATCGGATGACCAAAATTTGAGGAGCTCGGTGGCGCAGTGGTTTAGCGCCTGGCCCAGCGATTGCGGAGGTTAAGCAACGTTCGCAAGAGTCGGTCATGGGATGGGTGACCAAAAATTTATTATTTCGAGCTCCTCCGTGCTTCGGAAGGCACGTTTAGCCGTTGGTCCCGGGTGCATTTGCAGTCGTTAAAACCCACCAATCCGTATTGGGCCCGCGTGGTGGGTTATGGCCCATCCTCCTTACCACCCATAAGGAAGGCCTGTGCCCCAGCAGTGGGGACATTAAAAATGGCTGATGGACCAAAATTTTGTGGCAAAATTCAACATAGGTATGTTTTTTTAGAGAATAAAGTTTAGTTTTATGGACTAGACACATCCTTGAAATTTGGATGGTATGTTCAAAATGACTCGATATAATGTAATCCCAGCACATTAGTAAAGAAAACCCAGGGCGCGAAAATAGTTTACATAAACATATGAGGAGTGGATGCGTCAACATCAACACATTTTTTTTACCCGCCTACGGCGAAGCAAAGTATTAGCGCCTTGTGTTATGTTATGCATTCGTTTACTTTACTTTGACTGTCATACATAACTCATATATAACAACATTACCACAGAATACATAATAGTACAAGTACATTACTACAACATTGCGTTCTATATATACCGAAATAAAGTACTTTCAAAATTTTATCATTTAAGGTAGGTAGTTAGAAACAGTATTAATTCATATTTATCTGCCGTATTTTCTTTATTTATTAAGCTTCATGTGACGTTGAGATAGGTATGCTAAAACATGGTAGCAACGTGATAATATTTATGTCGTAGAGTCGGTCGTGGTAATGCAAGTAAGTACAGCAGATTAATCCACTAATTGAAGGTGCTATTTTGATTACCTTCCTGTGGATGGGATCATCAACTCATTAATATCTAATGTCTCAAGTATTTTTTAGTAAAATACGAAGCATCAGCCTAAACTATCGCGCAACGAAAGGGGAAATCTTTGATATTTTAATAAAAGACAAATCAGCCTCGTATCACCAAAACATTAACTTTTAAACGCGATAAGATTGTGGTAAATTACACAATCAGTTTATATCTATTGGGTATTTTTAAAATATTTTTTAATATATAGGTACAATAGGGAATATGCATCATTTTTTTTTAATCTTCATCAAAAGTATAATGCGTGAGAAAATTAATTGTAATATTAAAACTCTTCTCTTGCGTTTTTTTCTCGTGATATAGTTACTTGAAGTTAGCGCGCAGCAGCCCCCGCCGAAAACGCTCTATACAAAACGGTGACGTCACATATCACGTTTCAGGTGTGTTTCGACGCGTTTAATATGGAGGCACAGACAGAATACATAATTGATGGAGGTAGCCAATAATCTTCAATTATCTCCCTAAATTTTGCGTTTAAGTACATATGTGTCATACAAAATATTGTTTCTTATTCGATATTCTATCTGACTGTAAAGTGCATTATATCCGGAAATGAAAAAAAATATCGTTATTCTCCCCTGATTTCATCGTGTGATAAAACTAAAATAATACATTTTCCTGTTCCATCATGTTTTTCTAAGTGTCCGCAGCGATCAAGCTCAAATTCATAAAAATCGGTGACTTATGCATATTCCCTATTCATTTTCTTATTTGTTTAGTCTCAATCATTACGAAACGTATATTTTTAACACGTTTATTTATAATTAAATCTAAGCTGGCGATAATTCAACTAACATGCTTTAAAACATTTTTTCTCAAATTATTACAAATTAAGAAATATATAGAGTACTATTTTAAAATTTAATTCTTTTGGGTATAAATACGCATGTAACAAGCAATTAATAAAACAATAGAACGTTGAGTGGCTGCGACCTTGAGAACACTTTCTGTTATCGCAACTACATAAATAAACTTAAAGAAAAATGTACAACATTCCAGGTGATAATATAATAGGTGAACTGAGTTTTTTTATATTAGATATGAAATTCATTCTTATAAGGATAATGCTTATAATTTAGTCAACTTAAATCAAGAGGAGGTCCCAAACGCAATTTACGAGATGTTATAATAAAAACAGGCCATTACTTAGTACGATATAAAATAGTTGACTAATCCGATGGTGATAAAATTATTAAAGATTAGCGAGCGTCCGCGACTTTGTTTGCGTGGATTTTTTTTTGTATCCCTCAGGAAAAGTACTTTTTTCTGGTAGAAGGTACCCTATGTCCTTGTACTCCTGAAAACGTGTATGCAAAATTTCATGATGATTGGTTCAGTAGTTAAGACATAAAGGCGTAAAAAAACAAACAGACAAACACAGACTTTGGCATTTATAATATAATCGTTATAAATTATCATTAAAGTACTTATTTCCCTCAAAATCTTTTAAATTATACATGCTACAAAGACATGAAGCACGTATTATGAATCTTGAATGTTATCAGATTAGCTTGATATCAATCACTCCGTAACTTCGCAGTAGAAGTATTTTTTCCACCACCATAAACTTCAATAGGAAATGTGCATAAGTCACCGATTTTGATGAAATTGAGCTTGATCGCTGCGGACACTTATAAAAACATGATGGAACAGGAAAAAAAATGAATTATTTTAGTTTTATCACACGATGAAATCAGGGGAAAATAACGATATTTTTTTTTCATTTTCGGATATAATGCACTTTACAGTCAGATAGAATATCGAATAAGAAATAATATTTTGTAAGACACATATGTACTTAAACGCAAAATTTAGGGAGATAATTGAAGATTATTGGCTAACTCTATATTAAACGCGCCGAAACACACCTGAAACGTGATATGTGACGTCACCGTTTTGTATGGAGCGTTTTCGGCGGGTGCTGCTGCGCGCTAACTTCAAGTAACTATATCAAGAGAAAAAAACGCTAGAGAAAAGTTTTAATATTACAGTTAATTTTCTCACGCATTATACTTTTGATTAAGATTAGAAAAAAATTGATGCATATTCCCTATTGCGATTTTCACAACTTTTACATTTCGACAGTAGCAAATTCAATAAATTATAAATAAATCATGGTTGTACTTATAGATCTGGTTCTTTTCTTTAGATAGGTAATTTTATCTAGTTTTAGGAACTTTATCTAGTTTTAGGAACTTTTAGTAACTCTATATCCCAAAAGTTCACTCAAGTTAATATTAAGGAGGATGAGCAAACAAAAATATGAATTGTAGGTACAGTCGAGACCTAGTGAATTTATACAAGTTTTGTGATGCGAGATTTATGGGAAAAGCAAGTTGCACGTCCTCACAACGTTTTTGGTTACTTTGCAGTTGGTTACACTTTTTTAACCTCTATCTGCCCCTCCCTGCCCACTCTTGGCGACGCCCCTGGCTACGGCACAGAATATATGAAAGTACTAGCGGATATTTTAATGGATATTGCCTAAAAATTAAACTATAATAAGACTTCAGCTTAGAACAAAGAGAAAGGAGTTCTTCGCAAAATAAGAACTTTGAGAGTCGCCTTCTTCTAAGATTATCTAACTAGTTCCACCCAATATAGAGGAGGTGTATTCACCGATGACACTGTGATACAAGTAAACTAATGTAACAAATACTCTGTTGGTAACAAACGAACATGCACTGATTGCAAAAGGTCACGTTGATTTATGTTCCACTTGCGGCAGCTAGTTTTTCCTGTTGCTTTCTTTCACTCAAATGGTTATATGATTATAATATGTTTTAATATGTCTGTTTTTTTGCGTAAGATTCAAAGCTTGACCAGAAACCCTCCGGATCATAAGGTCTTAATACCAAAATAATAATCATGTCTAAATGATGATGATATTAAAAATCTACAATTAAAACATAATGACATTATGCATTGAAAAATTAGATGGTAAATTAAGGACCACCCGTTCTGGGGTCATGAGGCTCCGGTGTGGGCGGACTCCCTCAATGCCTAGAATTGTAGGTTCCTTAGGAGGCCGCAGAGTGTGTTTGCAACCAGCTTGAGCCGCGGAAGGCGGTCTCCTGAACGGCGGCAAATGTGCTGGCAGGTACGCGCCCTTGGAAGCTTGAGGCTCATCCATCATCTCAAATTATCAAAGGCACTATCACGAAATAATCCACACACACATTTCTTTAATAATAGAGTAGTTGGAGCTTGGAACAAGTGGCCAGAAGAAGTGATATCTGCACAGAACACGAATGAGTCTAAGAATAGATTGGACAAATATTTAAAAACGAATGAAAGATAAACTCAACCCATGATATAACTGGATACAGGCTCTTATCAGTTGTCTCAAATGCTTGCATGTCAATTAATAATAATAATAAAACTATTCCTATAAATCAAATG
Source organism: Agriphila tristella (assembly GCA_928269145.1). NCBI lineage: Eukaryota > Metazoa > Arthropoda > Insecta > Lepidoptera > Crambidae > Agriphila > Agriphila tristella. The sequence goes on from OV743430.1 coordinate 17,383,069, forward strand.
TAGAAAATTCCTATAAATCAAGTACATTGTTGTAAAACTCATGTTCTATTTAAACAAACACAAGAAGTACACTCATACACAAATACACACACAGAAGAAAATAACTAATATATAACTAAATAAGAATCAAAATCGTATTGTTATATTATACATAAAATTGTACTTCCTATTGACTTACTTTCCTAGAGCATCATCCATATCACCACGACTGGGTGTAACTCCTTTCCACCGACCTTTGCAGCTGAGGGGCATCAACTCATCGGCTGGATACGCATTATCCATGTAAGCATCATAAGCATGGTAGAACATTTTGCGCGATTCTTCCCTGAAATTATATAAAACAGATAAAACATGAGCATCCAATATATCAAAGTTAAGCCAGATAAAATTAAATGTACAGTCAGCAGCACCAATTTTAAACCTTAACATAAAGACATAAAAGTCAATACATGTTGTGCTAATCCAAAGTGCTTAAGCTGTATTATCCCCGTCAATTGGTAATGCGCCTGGCGGCCATGATTTTAACCTCAAAAACGAAAAACAATTGTAGTTTTTTTATATACCTAGACCCTATCTTATTGAAAATAATAATTCAATAATTAATATATTAGATTTATACCTATTAGAATTTTCTTGTTTCATGACATTTTTAGTTGTGGATCACGTTAACGTGGATGTTAATGTGACAATGCATTACCAATTGACGGGGATTATACTGTGTATTTATACTTCTAATAAAGTTTGCTTATTCATATGCCTATTTCATAATACATTAAAACCCATATTCATAAACATTACTATGAGGTCTCACAATGCCCGCGGACTACCAATCACATGTCATACGTAAAACAAACGAACCAATCACAGAGCTCTATTTCAATGCTGTGCGTTCGCGTAGGCAAGGGTCATTTGAGTATTATTCTTGAATACTACTGAGAAGTTAATTACTTCTGAGAAAAATAGAGAAATTATATCCTATTTATAATGGATATCTTTAAAACAAATCATTCTAAAACTGTAGATGAATCATTGATAGCTAACTTATTTAGTCCAAGTTGTATAATATGGTGTTAATTTACTGAAACATAATTTGTGAAACAATTACAAGAAATACAGACTTTGTGTGTACAGCATTTTGTTTTCAGACATCATCATTTCTATAAGTTGGCTGGAGTATACAGCAGTTACTTAGTACGTACAGTATGCACAAAATAACTTGGCGGCTCTGAACTTCACGCGGAACACTGTGCAGTAGGTAAAATATAGGTGTGTGTGTGTACGGTGCGCGGGCAGAAGCACTTAGAACTATGGAACTCAACATGTACCCTGTGTGAAACATTACTTGTAGATAACTTCTGAGCCACTTAGTTTTTTTGCACATGCTGTCAATTAATAAAAAATGAAAATGTTTAAAACATTCTGGACTGAATAAATTAATTGATTAGTACATTTTTTCCCTCAGTGCCTGAATGAAAATACAAAGAAATTGTCAAACTCATTAGTAGCAATAGCAACATCATTTTTTAAATGAATGAATGAAATTAATTTTTACTTAATATTGTTACACTAAATAATTCTACATATCATGCCATAGCTTCCCTATATAATATTTCCTATATAAAAAACTCTGAAAAATTGTACATTGTACATATAATTAATCATAACATATATGGTTAATTATATGTACAATGTACAATTGAAGTGGCTAACTTCAAAGCGCTTGTGGTACAAGACAACTGTATGGAAGTGAATCTTGAGTATGGCAGAAGAAGAGAAGGAGAGGAAAATTGAGTGATAGAGTGAGCAATGAGGTGATTCACAAAAGGTGTGGTCTGAAAGATGATATAGCGACAAGAATTGAGAAAGGAATGCTCCGGTGGTTTGGTCACTTATAAGAGAGGATGAATGAAAGGCGAATCACGAAAGAGATATATCGTGTGAATGTGGAAGGAATGATTGCACAAGGGCATCCCAGAAAAACCTACACGGACCAAATAGAGGTTATTATAAAAAAGGCTGGTGTACGCAGTGACAAAAACCGCAAGGCATGTATGAAAAGATTGATGGATGTGAATGAAGCGAAAGAAGTGTGCAAGGATCGTAGCAGGTGGCGATCCATAGTCTCTGCCTACCCCCTTGGGAAACAGGCGTAAGTGTATGTATGTATGTAAGTACAAAACAACATATTTTATCCTATAAATTTACTCTGCTATACATTATTGAGTGAGGTTGCAGCAAGTCACTGTCTATTGACAATTTAATTGCATTGTATTTTTATGACTTTTAAATATTACTCAATACTCAATATTAATTAATGTTTAGACTTTTACCCCCGTATCTTTAGACAAGTAATGACTTCATGCTTCTAATATTATATTCACGTGCAATCTTAAGTATAAGTTCATTTAACATGGACCAAAACTGCACTAACACTTCATTTATGCTGTAAATTGCGTGTGTATGAAATATAAGAAGCGATTGGAAATTGCAAGTTTTACTCAAGTCATTACTTACTTGTCTATCTATAAACAAGGGTCAGAGAATACCGCCTTGAAGACAGTCATATTTTGTAGCCAACCAATTAGTTAAGGCCACCTGTACCAATACTATTGGTCTAAGTAATCCCACTACGAAGGAAATTAAAATTCATTAAAATGTAAATACATACCTCAGCAATTGCCTCTCTTCTCTAGTCATTTTGGATGCAGAATGGTCTTCTTCAGTTTTAACACATATTGCAAAAATAAAAACTAATAACACGCGATATGCCATTATCATCACCATTATCACAATATTGTAAGATGACTAGGAACTCAAATAAAAAAATATATGAAAGGGGAAACAATCAAAACATTACAAAAAACGCTAAACTATATTATTTACTACCGTTTTACATGATACTGGAATCTTTTTCTGTTTCCGTGACCTACTACTGATAATATCTAACTGCTTTTACACTATCAACAATCAACTCAACAACCTGCCATTGTGCCACCATGACACTACCTACACTACCGCAGAATAGAATTAATGGCACTGGAACGGTAGCAACTGACATATGGCTGACGGCTGACAGACTAACACAGATGGGAGTTAAATTACTTGCTGAGTTCAGACGCCCGCGTTCAAAGCGACCGACGGGCGCGGACACGGGCGCAAGCATATTATGAACAGTGGGTCTATTGCCCAAGTGGCGTCGACTTCGCCGTCGGCTTCATTTGACAGATGGTTGTAACATATTGCTACTTTTCCTTGGTAAGTTTTTATTTGTACTAAAAAGAAGTAGCAATGTATTCAACCATCTGTCAAATGAAGCCGACGGCGAAGTCGACGACACTTGGGCAATAGACCCACTGACTTAGTATTGAATAAATCCAATAATCATCTATCAGCTATGGTCTTCCGCATCAGTTTCACTTCACTAAAATGGTACCCTCCATAAGCAAATGCAAAAAGATTCTGACGAACTAAGAACCTCTTCCTTTTTTGAAGTTGATTAAAAAGGCGCCAACGTGTGAACGCTGCGCCAACGCGCGCGCGAAGATCCTTTGATGTGTCCACGAAAAATTGACAACATTCGGTTCGCCGGCCAACGTTGGCACCAACTAAAGATATACAAGTAAAGATATACATACTTACGCAATAAAAACTTAAAATAATAGAATAATATTATACTAATATACTTAACAATACCATACTAGTTATACCTATTGTGACTTATATGTGACCATACACAATTCAAAACTATGTATTTTTTGAAATACTAATAATTGTAATTTATTTTTTTAATAAAGCGTCCTCTCCTCCTTCAATTGCTATACCGGTCCATAATGTTCTCTATATATAAAATTACCAACATGTATTTACTTTATGGATGCAATAAAATACTGAATACTGAATACAACTCCCAACATACCGTTGTAGGTCTTTACATGTTGGCCCAATGTGTACAGGGCACTTTTCTAAAGGCTGGCGTCCACTAGGCGCGCCAAATCGAGCTGAATCGAATCGCAATAATGCGCCTCCATACATTTACTATGAAACTGCGTCTATTGTCTGACGTCGATTCGGTGCGCCTCGGGTCTTCGTCAATGGACGCAGTTTCATACCTAGTAAATGTATGGAGGCGAATTATTGCGATTCGATTCGGCTCGACTCGGAGCGCCTAGTGGATGCCAGCCTTAATAGTGATGTACGATACCACAGTCCATAGATTAATATTATATACAGTCACGTGACTGACTATTAAACATCGTTCGTTCGTTCGTTCATCCGCCATATTGAATTTGTGCGGCTGGAGAGGAAGCTTGTGTGCTATCGAATAATTTCTAAAATTCTAACTAAAAAACGAAATAGTGGTTAATAATACATTATAAATTTAAACGTGCATTGACGTTCCTTAGAAATTTGTGAAGGGATATTCTAAATTGGTTGACAATATAGTACATAGAAGAAATAATCTGGATTCCATCCACCATTGAAACTAACCAAAGTAGGTCTACCACCCAGTACTTACCAGGAAAATCTGATCGACTACGCACTGCACTCCATCGATAAAAGGTAAGTAGCCAACAGTTAATTTGCTCTTGAAAAATGTGTTTAGATAGAAAATACTATAAAATAGTGACTTAGGATACCGGCACGGATTGTTTACCTGAAAAATAATGTGATGCCTAATTAGCTTTTTAGTGCCTTGTGAATGTCTCAATCTTAACTAGTTTCAGGAAATAGTTATGGTATTCTGTAAGTTATTAATAATAACTTCGAAATGGAAATTGTTTTGGTAAATGGAGCGAAAGTTTCGTGATTATGACTAATTGACAATAATGTACAGATGTACTGATTTTCGTATAATCAAGGTGTTGATTTAAACTTGATGCATTTTATTTTGTGACCTTTGATTCTGTGCCTCATTATGTACACGTCTACAGTGCTGTACCATGGAGTGGAACCGCCATTTTGATTGCTAGCGCCTTGCCAGGGCAGGGGGGCTGAGGGGAGGGGCGGGAGGGATTATTTCACTATAAAAAAATATGACGCTACAGTTAGTACTTTATCTCAATAAACAAAAGTAATAACATAACCTAATAGCATGATTGTATTGACAGGTAAATACTGCATGGAATGTAGCCTTTGACCAACATGAATGGTGATATTAATGGTATAATGGCTGAGTCTGAGGAAGTAGCTCTCCCTATCTCAAGTTCACCAAATCACAAAGCTGATGAAACAAAAGTTACCCAAGAGGACTGTGATGAAGACAAAAATGACTGTGAGAATAGCATAAATGGGGAGAGCTGTGATGCCTCAGACAATGAATCCATAAACAGTACAGCAGATATTAGTCTGCCTGGTGGATCAACCGCAGAACATAGTCAAGATCTTGATAGTAAACCTGCGCTCATAACTGATACAAACTCTGAAAATGTTACTCACAAAACAGACACAATTACAAAAGAAAATCACTGTGAGGACAGCAATGGACCAGATCCAGAGTCTAAAAATGAACTAAGAACTGAGAACACAAATGAAAATAGTAAAGATAAAAATTCTGTTAAAATTAATGGACCTCCAAATGAAGTGTGTCAGGTAAAGAAATAAATTATGTTAATATTCATTTTAAAAGATAAGATAATGTTGCTATTTTATTTCATTTCACATGATATTTAATAAATAACTATCATCTATTATAACTAAAATATAATATAAAAATCGTTTTCTAGTCATTCCTAAAAATATATACTTTCTGAAACATACCACAACCATGTTGTCAAGAGAAAATTCTCAATCAGTTTACTACTGATCCAAATTAAACCTTAAATTTATGTTAATTAATCAATTCAAATATGATGGGCAATAGAACTTTGCATTAATTCTTATTCAACAAAAACTTTTCTGTATTAAACAAGTTAATATCTTAATGTTGTAAGTAATAAACTTGGTTCCACCATAAGAACCCCACTGCTGGGTATTGGCTTCTTATATCGCTTGTGAATTTATAAAATGAAATGATTGTAATCTGTATTAATCTTTTAATTTGATCATAATGTAGCAACTAATTACCAAATCTTCACATTTTTATGTCACCCAAAGACCCTCTCTATTATCTAGTTTGGTATTGAAACTTTGCTTTTGAAGAAATGATAAAATGTAATTATTTAATTTAGCCGCCTAGCATGACCACCAAAACACGATATATTCACGTGATATAATGTTCTCAACTGTCAAAATCCATTGTCTTTTGTCAGTTAAAGGTGATAAATCACTACATCATATTTACATTTCGGTGGTCATGCGTCATGTCAGGGGTGGCGAACCTTATTTCATCAACGTGCCATTTTTCTAAAGAAGATGACCTCATTAAACTTAATGAGGTCATAGATGTGCCATCAAATAATTTTGACTTTGAAAAATAATAAGTAATAATAAATACTTTTAACTCAAACTCTTTATTTACACCAAAAACAGGTGCATTTTACAATAGTTAAAATTAATTCGTAATTTTTTCGTAGTGTCTAATGAATTTTGTGATCGTTGTCGTGCCGAAAATATTGTGTCGCGTGCCATTGGTTCGCCATCGCTGTGCTAGGAGGTTGAACTTCTAAGCCTCTAACTAAGGTTCTATTAAGTACTCCAGGCTCTAGATAAGAATCTAGTTTGACATGGCTGCACTGAAAATTGGTGGGCCAAATGCATATTGACCGTAGAGTCAGTGGGTCACAAAACTTAAGAAAAATAAAACTCATTGCATAGGTAAAATGTTACTTTTTGTGGGCCGCAAGAGGATGTTTTTAAAATTGGACCGGGCCGCAGGCAAAAATTGCGGCCCGGGCAGAAAGAGACATATATAGTCACGATTAAACACATCGAAATGTACTTGTCTTCTTACTGATTTAATTTGTTTTGTCATTAATGTTTTAAAATTAAATTATTTATTATAAATAAGATTTTATAACAGTGAAAAAGTCTATTATGCAGCCACCACTTTTATAAAATAAGTATACTGACTGTATAATGATTGTATAACAAGTACAAACTGAAGGTGATGTCGGAAAATACACTCTAACTAAGATGCACAGAATTGAATTTGCACATGACTGCTTTTGCCTGTGCAAGTATACAGTGACTGTATTTGTTGCATGGGTATCTTTAAGACCCTATCTCAAAAAAACAAAAACAATCCTTTTATCATCTGCAACCCATAGATATTTCATCACCTCATTATTTAGTATAGATGATATTGATTTTTTGTCTCTTTTTAGCCTCTCTATTGTAAGCACTAGAGCAGTCATGTCAAATTGACTGTATCTGTCACTTTCTGAAATAAAATAATCAATCGCGAGTGTATGGCGTTACTTGAAAACATATATATTTTCAAGTAACGCCATACGCTACCTATTATTATCAAGTGTCTAAAGACGTCCGCTATATCAAAGCGCGATCGCATTTTTGTTTCTGTCTTTGCTGCAAAAATGTATGAACAATGCTAAATAGCATGTCGTGGGATGGTTTGTCGTATGGTACGTTTCCCGCCTGAGTTCCATCGCAGCCTCGCAGGCGTCGCGCCAGCTGTGATCCCTTCTTTGCTATAGTAGGTACATAACAACCAACTACTCACAGAGCGCCAGCGTCGTCGCGTTGAGCCCCCGCTTGAGGTCAATCTTTAGTGTACGCTCTAGGTTGGTGCCGACATATCAGCGCAGAAAGGGATCGGCATCGCCTCAACTCGGTCCGTTCGACTTTTGTGTACGAAACTCTATTGCATAGCATCTAACGTCGGCTTCGCCTCTCCTCTGTAGCTATGGCAACTACGGCGGGGTAAAAAGCGAGGCGATGCGGATGCCCTTTCCGCGCTGATACCTCGGCGCCAAACTTTTGATAAGAATATTTTTAAAGATAAATCGAATTTTCGCCTTATTATTTTGTTTTCATTCGTAAAATTAAACCATGTATTGTATTGTATTTTTACAGGATTCCATGAACGAAGATGGTATGGAGTATGATTCCATGGCAGAAGAAGGTTCTGCAATATCAGGAGATGCCAGAGCTGAAGACACTGTCAGTATCACTTCTGATTCAGAATCTGGTGATGATAGTGATGAAACTTCTGAGGAAAGCGAAAGTAAAAATAAGATTAGTGATATAATTGTACTTGACAATGAAAACAGGGTCTCCAGTAATAACTCAGATGTACATGAGATTGATAGTGATAATGAAAATGACGATTGTGTCATTGATAATGAAAAGAAAAAACCTAATGAACCTGAGGATAAAGTGCAACTTAGAAGGAGTAGTAGAGCCGTAAAACGTAAACGGTATCCTGATGATGTGACTGCAGTGAAAAATGGTGATGAGTCTGATGTCGAAGAAGTAGAACCAGTAGACCCATTAAAACGAAAGGCTAAACCCATAGTCATTAACGACACTAAGACTTTAGTCGCAATGGCAGCAAAAGAGATGAGGAGTGATGATAGCAACAATAAAAAAAAGGAAACTACTGTTCTGATTATTGATAGTAATTCAGCTTCCAAAAAGACCAATTCAATGCAGCAAAGTAAAAGTTCAGTATCTTCTAATAATTCTACAATTGCTCAAAATTTATATCAAAGCATTGCAGCAAGAGGTACAACTGTAACTCCAATCAGTAACCAGAATAACAACAATGCAACACAAACATCTCAAAATGCTACTCCAGCTATATTACCCTCATTGACTGACGACATGTTTGTTGTGGAAGCTCCTTCGTTTATAGTTCCTTATGTCTATGAGAAGCCCTCTATCACAGCTTTTCGAGAATTTGTTGACAAATTAGGTAAACAACTAGAAGAAGAAAAGCTTAAAGAAGAAATGAAAGAAAAGGAAAAACGAGAAAAAGAAAAGGAAAAACGAGAAAAAGAAAAGCAGGAGAGAAGAGAAAGAGGAGAAGAGGTTCATTCGGATGATGGCCAGCAAAGTGAACCGAAAGTAACAACTGAAGAAGAGGCAAACAACAAACGAAAAGCAAAAAAAAGTAATTTAATTAATTAAAGTTACTAATGTTTTTAATATTAAATATTATTTAAGTTATTTATAATTTATTTAAATTTTTTCACAGACCAAAGGAGGATGAACGAAGAAGATGATGCATCTTGGGATGGCGAATCTTTATCAGAGTCTGATGAAGAAGTTATGAGTGATGAAAATGATAAAATAGTTGTCAAAGATAAAGTTGAAGCTATTGATCATATAAATGTTGTGGCTGATCTTACAGCTGATAAAATTTGTTCCAGTAAATTAATTGGGAAAAGTTCTATGGATTGTTCTTTGGGTAAATTCTTTATAAACATTGGTTTAAATCTTGTTCAAGAATATGTACAAAGTGACTTATTAAAACAGCAAAATCGAAAACTATACAAGGAGAAAAAAGCTGGACACAGTACAAAAGCTACAGAAACTTCGATAGCACAATTAATGAAAAACTTAGAATTTAGTAAAGAAAATAATGCACCTTATAGGTTTCGTCAAGAAAAATGTGAGTTTTGTAGTTTTAAAACAGAGTCAAAGCTCATTATGGCTCAGCATTTGGAGACACCACATATGAATAAAAACAATATTTATAAATGTAATTTCTGTACATTTGAAATACGTAGTCCTCACGACATACTGTATCACATGGAAAGCGTACATAATGTGAGGGGCAGGTTGGAGAGAGCCCCTTCCTATAACCAGTGTGCTAATTGTCCATTTGAAGATAATGGAAAAGGTAAAATGGCGCGGCATTTGATCGCGTGTGCAAAGAAATTCAAACCGGAATCAAATCTTGCCCCCCCTGTTGACTGGGAACCCCCTGCAAAGATACCAAAGGTGAGTAAAGAAAAAATGGGTTTACTCTATTTCCATGTGTTAACATCAACAAAGGGCAGTTAATGTAAATCGTTTATTAAGAACGTAGGACTCACCGACAAATGGTATTGTTGCTTTCAGCATAGCCTATGTTTATGATTTTGTCAATAATCTTGGTCACCATTTATTTGATTAGCAAACTAGGTATCAATCAGCTGATAGGTAATAAAATTTGTAACAAAACATAGTAATTTTAACTGTAGGTATTGCATTAAAAAAATAAGAGTAACTTTTTTAAGAACACAATAGTAGTGTCACCAGATCCGTTTTTATAAATATCGGGACCGAAACGTAAAAAAGCGGGACTGGGACGAAAAAATCGGGACGGAAATCATAGGTAAAGTTACAATCCTTTATTTAAGGGTTTATTTAAATATCGCACTAGCGCGCCGCCATTCGAAAAAAAAACAGCGCTTTAATAAAGACGATATTGTGAATTGGGTTCTTATAGTGCACTCCGAAAAAGCTTTGTGGTGCTTTAAAAAGCACGTTTAAACAATATTTTTTAGCTTGTCGTTTAGTTTAAAGGGATACGTCTAAATATTGATATTTTTTAATGTAATGCATGCTAAAGACAATATTGATGATTTACAAAATATGCCTCACATTTTTAGGCTTATAACTTCTGTAAGTATAGGGTTATAAATATTTACAGAAGAATTTATTGTATACTTTTTAGTCTGTTTTTACTAAGTCTTTTCTTTCATGTTTTGTGCGATTTTAAAATTTTTAGTCCGTTTTAGAAACGTGTTTTTTTATATTGTTTAAATTAAAATATCTACAGTAAAAGTCACTTCCGATGTTTAATTATATTATCTATCATCTGATACTACTTTGCTTAAACCAAATAAATGGTGACCGAAATTATTGACAAAATCTAAACCAAGGCAGCGCCATCATAACGTCATAAGTACTTGTTCCACCACTCTATCGAGAGACAAAAGCGAAACTACACTCGACGTCAGAAAAACCGCACCTCTTTGACACTAAGTTTAGACTTGGCCATCTGCTATTGCTAGCTAACGTTTTATTGTGTAAATGTTGATATCTATTGAAAGTACATTTAATGAGCTTTCTTTTGATAATTGTTTGATTTAGTTAACATAACAGTTACCATAATTAAACGATTAAAGCGTTATTGCTAGCGCCACCACAAAAGGGAAATAAAAGGGGTCAATTCAGGAAATGCGGGTAAATTCGCTATCGAGATGATGGAGAAAACACACTTCAACAGTTCAATTAAAAAAAGGAATACCCAAGATGGATACTATTGCCCATGAAGTTACTCAAATATTGCAAAAAAATTAGGCAATGTAATGTGCTCGGAAACTCAATCTCAGTAATTTATTCCGTTCGACGAGTATTCCAACAGTTTCTAAAGACTGTTGGCTATGTCCGAAGGGGAAGAAGTATATAATAACACTTATCATTAAATTATATGGGATTAAATTAACTTTGAAAAAAAGGTGCGGTTTTCTGACGCCGAGTGTATGCTGAATCCAACGATAGCATTGGTACAATGGGCAACAGCGACGCTTAACCAGTTTGCAACAAAATTCGTGTGCGCGCGTATCGCCCCTACACGAACTAAACGTATGGTTGTGACGGCGCGGCGTGCAAGCGATTTTGACCTTAGCAGTGGTTAAGCGTCGCTGTTGCCCATGGTACATAACTTGGCAAAACAAAAGATGCGAGGCAAACTACGAACTTAACTCGGCGCATCTTTTGTCTCATCTTTGTCTTGCTAAGTTATGTGCCTGTATCAATATAAACCTTTTCAGTCATACGGAAATCTCATTTTTTCTACTTGGCCCCTCTACTAGTAGTGTTTCTCCTTTTGTTTATATTAAATATAGTTTAATCAAAGTTATAATTTGAAGAAGTATGTAATAAAATCAATAAATTTAGTTAAAAATAATATCAATCATTTTTTATGTTCCAATTTCAGATAGCTAAGCCGCGCAACAATGTTATGAGTCCATACCAAAATGCGTTCAATCGTAGTGCAATGGGGGCGGCTATAAGAGGTCCCTTGAACATGGGCTCCCCCGTGGCGGCCGCGAACGCGGGGTACAAGCCGCGCGGGCGTTCGCCGGCCGCAGTCCCGCGGCCGCCGCCCGTGCATGGCCTGCCCATTATGCGTGCCCCCTCTATGGCACGCTCTTCCGCGCTCAACATGCCGAATAACTTTTCTGTAGCTGTAAGTTCATTATTTCGAGCCTTTTCAGGAAGAACATCGTAACCGCCATTTCGTATATTTTACAGGAAAAGGCTTTTTAAAATATTTTTAAAATTTATCGCAAGCGACAAGTATTTAACTTATGTTGCATAATTTATTATCGTAAGCGCCAAACGTCAAGTAGGAAGCTTGCTTTGCTATGTAACTTAAAACCTAGTATTTTGTCGTAAGCGACAAAAAACTGAATGGGTTGTTACTTACGATAAAAACTTTAAAATTGGATTAAATTGTACTGTAAACTCTAAAGTCAATGTATAAGGTGCAAAATCAGCTGATATGGCGGTAAATTTAAAAACACATTTTTGCGCATTTTGGCGCTTACGATGTTCTTTCTGAAAAGACCCGTTTTATTAAATGCTATCGTTAAATTGTATTTACTTCATAACTTCATAATGCACTTCAAGCGCGGTTTTGAACGCATGTGAATAGGATGGTTCATAATTTATGGTGTAGAAGCACTGTGTGTGTTAAAACTTGAAGCTTTTTTGATAATCTCAATATCTCGATCCCTCATAATTCATTGTTGTTGCAGAATAACAGCAAACCAAAGTCAACACATCAACCGTCAATTTCTATCACTCCGTTACCACGTCAACCTACTCCAAATCAGCATCAGCAGCCCACTAATGTAGCCGGTAATAAAAATTCATTTGTTATCTGTGAAATCTGCGATGGGTACATAAAAGATTTGGAACAGTTAAGAAATCATATGCAGTGGATACACAAAGTGAAGATTCACCCGAAAATGATATATAATCGACCGCCGCTCAATTGTCAAAAATGTCAATTCAGGTAATTTATATCTATAACACACTTATCCTATCGATTCATTTGTACCATTTATTTTTTTCTAATTTTCGTGATGGTATTCCAGGTTCTTTACTGATCAAGGATTTGAACGACATTTGTTAGGATCTCATGGATTGGTTACGAGTTCTATGCAGGAAGCCGCTAATAAAGGAAAAGATGCTGGCAGATGTCCCGTTTGTGGCAGGGTGAGAATATGATATTCTATTTCTAATGTTATTGACTGTAGAGAAGTAATGATATGAGCAGCTTGACCTAGCAAACATTCCAGTAGAAGTACATTACATGGTGTGTTTGACGTTCTTTTAAAATCGACGAACATGCCATGTACTTCTACTCACTACTCGACTCTGTCATCTACTTGACTGCTGTAGACTAGCCCTAACTAAGTCAAAAACGGATCTATTTTACCCATTATAACCGATATTCCTTATTTTCAGGTTTATCAATGGAAACTCCTTAACCACGTGGCCCGTGATCACAACCTAACATTAAAACCTGGTCACCTATCATATAAATGTACTGTATGTACAGCTACATTTGGAATGTACAAACAATTTGAGAACCATGTCTATTCAGCTCATAGTGTGGTAGCCAAGAAAGTCATGGACAAGAATAAGTCAGCCCCACAGCCAGCCAAAAGCAATAGCGATACACTTCTGAAGCCATTAAAAATCAACGAGGACATTACTATTATACCCCAGTCAGTCAAGTCAATGGCAGCAAAGTCTGCCAAAGAAAAATAAGGAAAGGTAAGCTATAATGTGAAACTACTAATTCAGTTTTTCAAGGTTGATTTTTTGTAGGAACATTTTTGGTTATTTTATAAACAAAATGTTTATTTTTCTAAATTGAAATCTATGTCGGAAATTAAAGTTTATTTTTTTACATTAATGTTATGAAGGAGTGGTCTTTACTGACTGCACTAATTACTCGGCTTGCGTGTAATGTTATAAGCACTATAGTTATTTGTTCAGCCCTTGAGGAAAGCCTGTATCCAGTTTGTGTGAGGTCAGTTGAAAACTTTGTACAATTGACTACTGAAATATCAACATTTGATTTAAAAAAGCAGGATAATTTGACGAAAACTAGGTATTTTGTTTAGGTTATGCCACAGAATACATAATAGTACAAACTTATGCTTACATTATGATGATCCTGCAATAGTTTCGCAATAGAATCTGAATCATATATTAATACTATAAATTAAACTTCTTTCCGATGTGTATTTCATTTGCTTTGCGAAATTGTTCTGTGTTACGGACCGGATTAGGCGCTTAAAAACCCCTTTGTTCGTTTGGGTTTTTAGTATTTAGAGAATGATAATTTAAAAAAATACGATAAATAGAATCTTTGATAGGGAAACCCTATTCGATATGCAAACATTATAATCATAGCATCATGAGAATACAAGATATCGTAGATCAAAATCGAAAGGGTTCCGGTCCCTGGTTCTGTGTACTATAAGCACAGGCTCGGCACGGATGTTGAGCGGTGACAGTTAATGCCCAGAAGTATTTTTAGGTCTCATTTGGGTCATGGGGGACGTGAGCGGCCGACCGCAAACTTGCGTAGTAATCCCCTCCAATTTTTCTCACCGCTCATGATATATGCCGGCACCACTCGAAATTCAATCAATGAACGTCACAGCAGCAACATAATATGTCATAACGATATATAATTTAGCAAAATAGAGAAGTCTTAGCACTGCTGATTACCTGTATTAACTTTCTATAGTTATTCGTGTTAATCTTTGGGTAAACATTTATTTTCTCTTAGTATTATTTACATTTTGTTGTCATGTCTGTCTGTATATTATTTACTAAGCAATACCGAAGTATTGCTTGTGTTGGCCTCGTGTTTTCGGCGCTTAAGCGAATGATAACATATTCATAAAATTATGTCTTCTGATACATGGCGATTAAGTCTTGTTTGAGCATAATGTATATTTAGGTCCGATTGTCTTCTGAAATATAGACCTAACAACTATCCAAAAAACGACTACAGACTTACCGCTTGGCGCAGTGGCAGTGATCCTGCTTGTTTAGCTAAAGGTTCCGGGTTCGAATCCTGGTAGGGGCGTATGTTTATTTGATGATGATGAGCATAAGTATTTGTTTCTTAATCATATAATCTTAATACCTTTAGCTTTAACTAAGATAAAAATATCCTATTTTTTTAATCAAGTTAAACTATATGTGTGCCTTTCATTCAAATTCGTCAAGCCGTTTTAGCGTTATTGAGTAACAAACATCCGAACTTTCACATTTTATAATATTAGTAAGAAGAAGGATTTAGCTAGATGCTATATTATTATTATGCTAATGCTTATGTTATTTAATATTAATTTTATTATTTGAAACGCGAATAAATGAGTGTTATGATATGCTTATTTTTCAGTAGTTTAGTGTTATGCCATTGCGAATATCATTAATTTGAGCACAGGCAAAACTTTGAAAAAAAAAAGAGAAGAGTAATGTTCACGGCTGGCATAGGCCGATAGTCCGACAAGTTGCACAATAAATAACACAACTAACCATCTTTTGTATTTTTTTTTATCTATAGTTGATGCGATATCTTAAATCTGTATTGTCACCTTCGATCTTGTCACCAAGCTTTTTAATAGCAGTTGCGAATTTATATACATTATTTCTTGTGAATTGATTATATAGTAAGTAGTAAGAATAGTAAGAATTGCAACAGCGTATGTCACGTGCTTGTATAATTCGTTTGTTTTTATACTTTAAAAAGTTTTCATGGCGCCTCCATCTCAGAGGTCTCAGGTTTGATGCCCGGCAGGGTCAAAATAGAACAACTAGCTTTTGTGTAACATGTGCTTAATACTTTTGGATTAGAGCAATGTGTGTTCATATTATTATTAGATCAATTCTGTTATCTTAAAAAAATTGTGATGTTAGAACAGTAAATATTTTTATTGAAAGAGTACTAAATACTTAATGCGACGTCTGAAGAGCAACAACGCACATTTGTCACTCATCATAGCGTATGGCGTATAGCGAGGAGCTCGATGGCGCAGTGGTTTAACCCTTGACCTAGCGATTGCGGAGGTTAAGCAACTTACGCAAGGGTCGGTCGTGAGATGGGTGAATGTATTATCTTGAACTCCTCCGTGCTTCGGAGGGCACGTTTAGCCGTTGGTCCCGGCTGCATTTTGCAGACCCACCAATGCGCGTTGGGCCCGCTTGGTGTAAACCTCTACTTTTTTCGTCACCGGGTATCACGACGAAAGTAGAATTATCGGATCATTACTATTTTTAACTTGCACAATAACTTATGTGCTATACATATTGGATTACCAATAATACTGCCTTATTTTATTGCCATAGATGTATTTAATGGTTGTCCTATAACATGATATTTTTCCATTTCTCAATAATTTCCAAGTAATTTTAACATCAATACTTTAGTATTATATTTTTTAACAGAATGCCTTTGTTTCAGGGGTTGTGAAGCTGCCGCAAACACTACCCACAAATTGCAAGCTTGCCTTTACCACTTAGGACAGGTTTAGAACTATAAAATATTTATGAATATTAGTGTACATTCCAATTTTCTTGAACCTATTGCTATAAAAATGTACAAGATTCCTTACAGAAACGAAGGAATTAGGGTTTATTATACTTGCTTAAACCATGTGATGATTGTTATTTGTGATATGATTGCCTCAAGATAAACGCAAAGTACACATTAATTTAAATTAATGACAAACTGATTAAGCTTAATAGTTAACAAACTGTAATTCGTTCTCTTTTGCTGTTAGGTATGTGATTGCTGTAAAATGATTAATGTGAGTGGTGTTAATCTTTATAATTATGAAAACAGATTTTAGAATTAGCACACCAATTTGAACTCACGTCACTGCTCCGGCCCTGTAGCCAGTGATATACCGAAACAGTCTATCAGAATACTATAGGTACTTATTGAAATTTGTAAGGCAGTGATATACGGGATCATATTGATATAATTTTTATAGTTGTTGATGATGATTTTATCTTCATTTTCATTGGAATGTATACTATCTGTTACAATCTTAAGCGGTTCAAAACCAATATTTCGGGATAGTCTTGAAGTTCAAACTCATATTTTAACAGAGTTCAAAAAAGGAGTAGGTTCTTAGGTCGACGGAAGTTTTCTAAGTTAATAAATAACTAACTATGGGAATAATTTATCAATTTGCTCATACTTTTAAGGTTTACACTATATTGATTTGGCATTTAAACTAATCCGTCGGACTTTAAGGCGGCTGTATGACCGAAAGTAGCGCCCTCAGAGGTTTTATTTAATAAGTTATTAATAGAAAAAGATTTTAATAATGTTTGGGTCCATGGTTTAGTATTTTTAGAAGGCATCACTACATGCCCTCGTAGTCATTCGTAAAAGTAGATAGCAAATGTGTCAAAAACGGCCACTTTTAGCAGTTTCGTTATCTACGAGGGAATGAAACGATACCGTCTAAAAATACTAGACTGTGGGCCCTAAAAATTCCATGTAAAACATTATTAAAATTGTGTATTAGAATTATAATATTAAATAAATTTCACCGCGGCGCCACTTTCGCTCGGGGTGCCCCCTTAATAAATTGACGCTACAAATATTTGAAATGTTCAAGTACGCTGTTATGTAACAAATCTGGCAACACTTTGTTATAATTATACCCCCAAGGCACAATAGTAAGATTCGTCTATATTACACAATGTAAGTGAATGCTGAATCATAGTTGTACGAATGTTGAGTTCTATAGCTTATATGAAGAGATGTTTAAAATTGATGGTTTGGTATAAGTTTGATTGTAGTCTATCTGCAGTGTTAAATATGACTCGAATTTATATTTGCCTGGCGGGCAAATATTTATTTGGACTTGCGGTTATAAAGATATATATTTCCTTTGTTTTTAAATTATAGTTCCATTTTTTTGATTAAAACCCCCCTACTCTCGACAGGATCGAGTTCACATTAGGATCGAATTAACGTCAAAATCTGTTATTTTGGTACTTTGGAAACGGTTGCCATGGTTTCTATTGTACTCTTTTGACGTTTATTCAATTCGAACTCGAACTCGATCTCGTCGGTTGTAACCCCCATTTATTGCTATTATATTAGTTTTTACAGTAAACTGAAGGTTTTGTTGTTCAAATGTAAAATGGTATTATACTTACAAAAATAATTTCTAACACAGTAGTATTTCCTTAAACTTAGTATCACTCTCGTTATTATTTTTAAACTAGATCATGGATTAATTGAAATTGAATTAATTTTGAACCTTACCGAGTTCGCGTGGAAAGGGTTTGAACTCTTAGTACCTATGAATATTCTCATAGTGGGAACCATAATTTTTGATTTTTGACGGGGATTTCGGAAATATAGTGGCGCACGATGAAGCCTATGTATAGGTATATCGATAGGGGATCTATAGACGAACTAAAAATGTCTGAAAGTCCTAAAGCGCAACGTTTTCGAGATTATCCGGGGAATAAGTTTTCATTTTTATCTACACAGGGATATTTAACATGGATTATCTCGGAAACGTTGCGCTTTAGGACTTTATATCATATGTTATGTTTTGTTAATCTGTAGATCCTCTATCGATATAATTATACAGATTTCCGAAATCCCGTCAAAATAAAAAAAAAATGGTTACCACTATGTCACAATGTTCAAAGCCCTTTGACATGTTGTGGTAGCCCAGATGAAGCGAAAGACCTTACAAAATCTGCTTATCAAAGGAGACTTAACAGAGTATACACAAATTATACAATAAGGGCATTTGATGCCATAGCGTTGTTGCGATCTGAATTGCAAAAGGTGCCTTTTTTCGATTCATAATCAATATCTGAGATGATGTCTGCTATAATATTTTACACTTATTTTACATTTAGGTGCTACCATGGTACCATAATATACTGCGCCAAGTATAGCATCGAGACAGAGGAAGTTACGTGGGTGACACTTGACTACGTCATCTCCGCTATCGGTATTGAAAATTACGTTAATCTGTTACATACTTGAACTGTTTCCCTTGCTATGAGAAACAAATCACAATTAAAATGCACTATAACAATTTTGTAATGAGTGTGACAAAAAAATATCCTTTATTCTTTGCTTGTTACTATAAAGCCGCGCAAAAGTGACGTAAACAAGTGTCATTCCCGGGTTGCCAGACCTTGATTTCTTGGATCATGGGATCTAAATGTAACAATCATCTAGTCACGAAAATAACAATAGCTAAATAAAGGACCAACGAATATAATTACTTATTTGATAAAAAATAAGGATTTGATTACATTCATGATGTATTAATTTAGTGTTTGTTTATTTGTCCATATCCATGTTTCAAAGAAATTAGCTGTGAAATAGTAGCTTTTAGTTTGCTATAAAGCTAGATCTTATGTGATGACATAGATAGGCCAAGTCTGTCAAGAAAAGTAAGAACCTAGTATTTACAATAATTTATTTTATTTTTGACAGCTCGAGACTCGAGCTCGAGCATATTTCTTCGTTCATGTGTGTTCATTGAGTGATATGATTACAAAATATTTAAAAAAGTGTAAACATAGGCGGCTATTTTAATGCTTGTCTTTTCGGCGAGTTAAAATTGATTAATCATTTTTCAAATAACATAACCCCTGAACGAATATAGGGACTATACGCAGTTTTCGTTAATCAGTCTGTGTTATTTATTTTTCGCGAGCAATTTTTAATTATTGAGATGCTAACAACAGAAAATTAATTTTGTTTGAAAACTTCGTAAAGGTATTCTTTCGTAAAGGACTGAAAAGTTTTCAACAACTTGCACACTCCTCGTAACATGTTGCAATTTAATCTGTCAGGTACGATTTAATTTGATTGGTGATTATTAAAATGGTGATTTGATATTCTGACTTCGAGACTTACGAATTATGTAAAGTTTTGATAACTGCATAGTTTCTGCGTTCTACTAGTGTCTTTGTGAGCGTAAACCTCGCGTTTGTAACGTTTTTGAAATGGCTAAAATGATTTTTTCTTTCGAAAAATTTTGAAAAATTATATAATGATCGAACCTGCTCACAAAATTTCATGAGAATCTGTTGAGAGAACAGACGGACAAACGAAATATTTTTTGTCCAAGCTGAAACGGAGACGCTTCGCGCTCGCTCGACAATGAACTATTGACTCGGCAATTCGTGTAACGAATGATAACATTATTTTGACCCCATGGACTTTTCGTTTTGGAAATCGCCCGTATTGTCAAACTTAAGACCCTTATAGCGGTCAACTAGCGCCGCCAATACATTTATTTTTATTACACGTAAACCAAGTCAATATAAAAAAGGAAACAACTACGCCCTTTTAAATTGTCTAATGTTTTTTGAAAACTATTTTTTTTTTCTTTTTTTGTACTAGTTTTAATATGCAATCGAAATGACGGCGGTCGCCACTTTTGGTTTAACTGGGTTTTAAAACAGAATGAAAACTGTTGAACAGTTAATCAAAAAATATTAGAGACAATTTAAGAGGGCATGGTTGTTTCCCTTTTTTTAAGACGTTTTTATTTAATATTGTCTGGTTAACGTATAATAAAAATAACAAAATTGGCGGCGTTAGTTAATAACTGTAGGCAGGCGCCTTAAAACTTTTTGTCAAGGTTACATTCGTAGATTACAGAAACTAAGCTACGTAGCAACATGCTTAAATAGGAAATGAAAATTGTGTGACGACGGTTGTCAACGCATTCCTAACGACGACGATATAGAGTTTACTGTTTTGTAGTAATAGGAGGGGTGCGTGGTTAATATTTATTATTTAAAATTAGTTTGTTTTAGTTATTATTTTACCTAATTTTAATAATTTAAAAGAATTTATTATTTTGCTTAAATTGTTCGTACCTTTGATCTGCGTTGCATAGATGAATGTCTTTTAGATTTGAAACTAATATTATTCGATTTGAAATGATTCAGCAATTTTTGTAACATTTGTTATTGTAAATACTTGATATCGCATAAGATTTTTTAATAAAGCTACCTTACCATGAATAATGTTTTGATGTTATACTTCCTTTCTTACTCAAATTGCGTTGTGTATGTAGCTAAGAGTGGACATAATTAGTGTAATATTACTGTTGAGCGCTTGAATAATTACGTTTTCGCAAGCATATGCTAAATAATGTTTAATTACATAAATGTATGTGTTACCGCTAAATTACGGAATTATAGCCGTCCACTAGCACCTCCAATTCATTTATTTTTATTATACGCAAACCGCTCAATATTAAAAAAAAAGGAAACAACCATGCCCTCTTAAATGGCTTCATATATTTTTTTAAATAACTTCAACAATTTTCATTCTTTCTGTAAGTTTTAAAAAATTTGGCCACTGTCGTTTCGATTTCGTTTTAAAACTAGCACAAAGAATGAAAAATATTAAAGAGTTATTCAAAAAGTATTTGAGACAATTTGAGAGGGCATGGTTGTTTCCTTTTATTATATTTACTTTGTTTACGAGTAAATAAAAATCACCAATATGTGCGTATTGGGTGTACTAGAGTTCGTTTAACGAAAGATGAGACTCGGTTGGAAATGGAACTAATTTTGCGCCTTATTTTAAGGTCCAGTTTCCAATGCGAAATGGACCACGTGGACCAAATGCGCATGAGCGATCTTTCTGTGACCAGACTCAAGGTAATCTGAAAATTACCGGGTACGATCCGTTAACCAAAGCCCGAAAATAAGGTAATTATGCTGTCGACGGTTGGAGACGGAATGCTGCCCTGCCGGCAATCGTACTGCGCACGGGCGTCCTAGTGTTTGTTATCCAAATCCTTCCCTTGATATTTCCGAACGAATCCATAATTTGTACTGCCCTTTACTACAAATTGCAACCAACCGTTTCAAGTGTGAGAAATTCACTGCGCACGCGCCTCCGTGTTAAAATTGTAAAATCAGTTAAAAATCGACAGGCTGCTTCCCATTAAGTACCTTCCCTTTATTTCTGAGTTTTGCTTCATAGCCAGATCCTCGTTAAAAAGCATCGTTAGATAGGCAGTAATAGAATAATCCTGAATGCGCGTTGTGGGTGGCGGGATCAACATCAAATGATTATAGCCACGACATGACCGACCCGTGGTCACACCAACTTGGGGATTTTTTCACCCGTAGTCACACCGGTGTGCCTAAGGGTAATTTATGTCGACCCATAAGCAACAGTAACTGTGTAATATCCATAAAGTTAATATTACCTTAACTTTATGGTAATATCAATACAAAATTATTAAACAATTTGATTATTTGTAAATGACACAAAACTATAAATTAAAAGTGATATTTAACTAAATCAATTAAGTTTGTTCGTGAATGTTGGGACAAATAGCTTCCTTGCGTAATTCTAATGTACTACTTAAGATCACGCTATCGTAATAGAGGGAGGAAGGAACTCTTGGGGAAAAGTGGTGATTGTCGTGGCAGCGTGGTCGGTGAGTGGTGGAGGCGGCGCGGTGTGGCGACGGCGAGAGTCGGAGACGGCGCAGCGATGTGTCGGCGCGCGGTGTTGCTGACGAGCTCGCTGCTCCTAGTGGCAGCGACGCTGGACTTCAGGGTCCTGAGTAGAAGACATGAAGTGCCTAAGCAGGTACGAGTGTTATTTTAAATCATTCTGGAACTTATTATCTGTTACAAAATCTGGAGAAATAATAGGCAATAGTTATTTGATATACAAGTGACCAAAATCAATTTGTGCTGCGAGTGCCAACTTTTAACCACGAACTAGCGAAGTAGTCTATAATTGAATCACGAGCGTAGCGAATGATTCTAATATTGACTACTGAGCACAGTGAGTGATTTAAAGGCACGAGGCAGAACAAAATGTTGGTGTGTGCGTTACCCCAGCAAAAAGTTGAGCTTTAGAGAGATGAGACCTTATCAGATAATTAGTGTGTCATGAGGAGAAATTTGTTTACTAATAGCAAAATTTGTGTGAGTTGTAGTTTTTAAGATATATGAGAAAAACAGATTTTGCTGGGGTCACGTTTTAAACATTACCCTGGCAAAAAAGTTGTTTCAGCCTGGAACCAAATACATAAATAGATAGCTTTTGTTGCATAGTAAATGTTAGCAAATAGCAAAAATTGTGTGTGTTATGGTTCTTGAGTTATTTAAGTTTTTGCTGGGGTAACGTTTTGGGTTTTCCCAGATCTCAAAAACGGTTCAACGCAGAAGTTTGAAAAAAATACCACTAAGAGACCTTCATTTGTTTAAATTTGTTTAATTGTTAGTTTTTGATTTGGTTGTCGCAAACCAACGTAATTAAATGGTTTCGAAAAACAGAAAAAACAAATCTGCAAGTAAACTAGTACACTTATAATCAAATAAACAGCTGTAAAAAATAGCCGTGGTAGACACTTATTACGTCAAGAATTTTCGGCTTTGTAACTTTACACGATATAAAGATATAAACAAATTTGATAAATTTTAGACTGGTCGTACTTTAGCAATCGAATACACAGTTTCCATAACATTAAGACACATGGCATACATTAAACAAATTTAAGTAATTCATTAACATTCCTTCCTGTTAATTTCAGCTTTCAATTACGCCTATCATGAAAGTTTTAACAAAAACAAGAATATGACAGCAATTCTCTAATAAGCCGCCTAAATTGTAGAGGTCACGTAAAAGCGACCGCGCTATACATAAGCGTAACCATCTTAAATGAATGGGATAATATGGATCTTTTGTTAGTACAGTTGCGTACAAAAGTTTGCTGGTCAGATTATCTTTAAATATAAAATGTACGTTAGTCTCGCGAAAACTTAAGATTGGCTTGGCCGATTTTGGTTTTAAAATGTTTGTCGTAGTTCCAGGGGAAGGTTTAAATGGTGAGAAATATACCTATATGGAAAAAATGCGAGGTAGTTTCCGTAAAAACTGTTCCTAGGTAGGAACAGTTTTTATGGGTAAATGTTTTTACCTGTCAAATATAGTGGTCACTGGATTGACATGAGTAGGTTTGGCATTAAAATAAAACATTTTGTTTGAAAAAACAGAAGCAACAAATTACTATAAATGTATATATTGATACAGACAAATAAATCACACTATAAATTGCTTAGCGAGATTATTACCTAATTAGGTTTAGATTATTATTTACCTTTATTTATGTAATGTTGAGTGCCTTCAAACTTTTAACTTTCATGAATCATTACATTCTTTTTAAAATACTATTAATCGCGTAAGTGTATTATTTGATATTAATAAACACGATATTAATTTATAAAATAGAAAACTAGTTGAATCTAAGCTATATCAATAACATTTTTCTTCATAACTGTACAAAACATCGGATACTAAGCTGCTAATTTGCGAAGATAACCCGTACGTATGGTGCGGTCGCTTTTTAGTGACCTTTACAATTTGGTCGGCTTATTCAAGAATTGCTGTCTTAATCTTGTTTTTGTTAAAACTTCCATGATAGGCGTAATTGAAAGCTGAAATAAACAGGAAGGAATGTTAATGAATTACTTAAATTTGTTTAATGTATGCGATGTGTCTTAATGTTATGGAAACTGTGTATTCGATCGCTAAAGTACGACCGGTCTAAAATTTATTAAATTTGTTTATATCTTTACATCGTGTAAAGTTACAAAGCCTAAAATTCTTGACGTAATAAGTGTCTACCACGGCTATTTTTAACAGCTGTTTATTTGATTATAAGTGTACTAGTTTACTTGCAAATTCATTTTTTCTGTTTTTCGAAACCATTTAATTACGTTGGTTTGCGACAACCAAATCAAAAACTAACAATTAAACAAATTTAAACAAATTAAGGTCTCTTAGTGGTATTTTTTTTAAACTTCTGCGTTGAACCGTTTTCGAGATCTGGGAAAACCCAAAACGTTACTCAAGAACCATAACACACACAATTTTTGCTATTTGCTAACATTTACTATGCATCAAAAGCTATCTATTCATGTATTTGGTTCCAGGCTGAAACAACTTTTTTTGCCAGGGTAATGTTCAAAACGTGACCCCAGCAAAATCTGTTTTTCTCATATATCTTAAAAACTACAACTCACAAAAATTTTGCTATTAGTAAACAAATTCCTCCTCATGACACACTAATTATCTGATAAGGTCTCATCTCTCTAAAGCTCAACTTTTTGCTGGGGTAACGCACACAATTTTGGTCTCGTGTAAAACATACAACTTTTCACCTTTTACGTGATTTTAAAAATAAATTAAAATCTTTACGTGATTTCTTGTTAAAAAGCCAAATTCAGCATTCGAAACATGTTCTCTCAACTCTTTTGAAGTTAGACAACCATCTTCATCGTTGGATGCACTAATTTTTTGTTAAATTATTACAAAAATAGTTTAATCAAACCTATGCTAAAAAATATGCATAGAGTAAAGCAGATTCCCGTCGTTTTGTTAAAACATTACGCTGTTTTTCTCCCATTCACTAATATCCCATCTTATTATAAAACATTAATTTGTTAATAAATTTCATTAATTTTTCTTATTTAATATTCATTTCATACATGCGACCTCATTTTTATTTGGAATTATCAACCTTCTTTTTTTATTAATCCGTACTTAAAACTCCTTGGTATATCCGTGCATTTTATTTTTTACTTTTTCATCCATGTATGACACCATAAAGCACTCTATCTATCCTTTTCTCACATATCAATTTTACAAGTGTCATCCTTGTCACTTTATTTCTTTTTTCTTTATTATTTTAAAAGTTGGTGTTTGAAATTAAAAAAGCACTTTGCCTCACGCTCGCAGCAAAAATCTATATTGCTGCGAGTTTTTACGCGCCAAAAGAGCCCTTTTCGTGCTGCGGAGGTGAAAAGTTTATTTGTAATTTTGTATGGGTTTGTATAGGTACAGCGCTTGTACAGCGCCGCCGAAACCAAGAAAAAAATTTTTTCAGGTCAATGGCCGAAACCCACCGAAAATCGAAATGAATTTTTCACCTCTCCAGCACGAAAAGGGTGCTTTTGGCGCGTAAAAACTCGCAGCAAAATCGATTTTTGCTGCGAGCGAGAGACAAAGTGCTTTTTTAATTTCTAACACCAACTTTTAAAATGATAAAGAAAAAACAAATAAAGTGACAAGGATGACATTTGTAAAATTGATATGTGAGAAAAGGATAGATAGAGTGCTTTATGGTGTCATACACGGATTAAAAAAAAAATGCACGAGTTTTAAATAAGGATTGTTAAAAAAGAAAATAAAGAGTATGGAGAAGTTAATGAGGTCGCATGTTTCATACATGCGACCTCATTAACTTCTCCATTATGAAATAAGAAAAATTAATGAAATTTATTAACAAATTATATGTTTTATGATTATAAATAAATGAATAAGACGGGATATTAATGAATAAGAGAAAAACACAACGTAATGTAATCAAAACGACGGGAATCTACTTTACTGAATGAATAAAATTTTTCAGCATAGGTTTGATCGAATTATTTTGTGATAAATTACAAAAATGAATGCGTCCAACGATGAAGATAGTTGCCTAACTCCAAAAGAGTTAAGAGAACAAGTTTCTAATGCTGAATTAAGCTTTTTACCAGGAAAGTCACATGAAAATTTTCTCGCTGGTCGAGGTGAAAAGTTGTATGTTTTACACGAGACCAAAATGTTGTTCTGCCTCGTGCCTTTAAATCACTCACTGTGCTCAGTAGTCTATATTAGAATCACTCGCTACGCTCGTGATTCAATTCTAGACTACTTCGCTAGTTCGTGATTTAAAGTCGGCACTCGCAGCACAATTTGATTTTGGTCACTTGTATAACAAATAACTATTATTTTATTACTCAATCGAGTATTTTTACTCCCTTTTTTTCTTGATAGATGTTCGTGCTGGGGTAATGACTGATGATGTGATGACTGATGAAATGAAATAGTACTTCACAATGTTAATAATGGAATATTAAACCCTGTTTTATCTTCTGGTTTAAATTATTTTTATGAAACTTATCAGTAAAATAAGGCATCCGGATGTATCCAAAACTTCTCGTTTTTCTTTAGGTTATTCTGGTGATGCGAAATCATAACTTGGATAACGAAATCATGCTTCCAAAATCCGCTTGTTCATTCTGTCATAAACTTAGAATAATAAGAGTCATAAATAGGTAAAGCTTGCTTATTATCACACATTCGCAATAATTAGGAAGTTAAAAAATAAGAATGGTGCTTTTATAGCATCAGTGAAACGGGGGAAAAACTACTGTTTTTTCAGAGAAGTATTCGACCATGTGGCTATTTTTTAAAGCTTATTAAATATAAAAGGGAATTAATTAATTGGGCGACTGGAAATAATTAAAGGTGACTGTTAATGGGATACTTAAATACTAAATCTGGCAGCGGTTTATTTTTTGACGACAAAATAACTAAACGGCAGGCGACTAACTGGGGATTACAAAAAATACGTAAAAGGGCGACTGCATGTGTGATGACCACATGTGATTTTAGTATTTTGTCACCTCGATTAGGTTAATACCTAGTCGCCTTTATAAATTAAATCTATGCCAAATTTTAAATATTCTGTATGCCCTTTGGTTGTCGCCCAAATAGTAATTTGGTCGCCAGATCTGAATAACAAGTTACTCAATTTGTATTTTACAGTCAGCCATATTCAATTTTTGTAGTCGCCCTCAGTCCGTCGCCCACTTAGTATTTCAGTACGCAGTATTTTTGATACCCAAAATGGGAATTTATTGTTACCCGATTAAATACTACCCAATATAAAACATTATACCTCCTAGTTGCGTTTACTAATCGTTTTGTTATATCATATCCTATCATATCATAAGAAATGAAAATTAATTATAGTAGGTTTAGTGATTTAACGATAACGATAATTGCGAGTGACCAGTGAAAGAAATAACACGTAGCAGTAGGTAGGTTGTACTAATTGTATGGAACATACTGGTTTATGTATGCTGATCGTAACTGAATTAATGAGGAATAATAATTACTTTATTGGATTTATTCTGCTACAACAGTACTTATGGCGTCCTAGGTACTACCAGTACCCACTAATACTAGCGCCGCCAATACATTTATTTTTATTACTCGTAAACCAAGTCAATATTAAAAAAGCTGAGTTCATCCCCTCCAACATTTAAAACTCTTCAGTAGTTTTAATTCTTTCTGTAAGTTTTAAAATCCATCCATCCATCCAGCTCAAAGTGGCCACTTTTGGCTAGAGTGGATTTTAAAACTCTACTGTTGAAGAGTTAAAAGAAATATTAGAGACTGTTACTTTAATACCATGTTGTGGTTGTGACAGGTGGTGGCTAAAGAATCATCTCCATTCTGCTGTTACTCCCGTATTTTTCGAAGACCAAGCTATTTTATTTCTATTTAATTTTTTCACGCAACCGAAAATTCTGAAGCTTTTTTCGATTAGGTAATAAGGGAGCTTATTCCTAACTATAAAAATATTCAGCCACTTTGATTTTTTTTTAGACATTCCCCATTTTTAACCGACTTCAAAAAAAGGAGGAGGTTCTCAAGTCGACAGTATTTTTTTTTAATTTTTTTTTATGTATGTTTTAACACAGCTTCGTCAGTTGTTACCCGATTTGTACAATTCTTTTTTTATCTCAAAGAACATGAACCGATTTAGATGATTCTTTTTTTATTTGAAAGGGTATACTTCAAGAGTGGTCACAATTTAATTTCATCGTTATTGGATTTCGAACTTCGAAGATACACATAGGAACTCCTCAAAGTCAAATAGTATATGTAAAGTTATTTAGGTTTTGGTAAGTTTATGGCAATCCAAAACAAACCAAATCATGGTTTGCAATGCAACGTTCTGGACTAGACTTGGACTACGAAGACACAACGGAACTCCTCAAAAACAAACAGCGTAAATTTGGAAATTGAGTTCTGGGCATTTTACCATTGAAAATATTATAATATAAAGTTAAAAAATATTTACACGCTGCGCTTACATACCTACCACTAAAAAGTTGAAAATAAAAAAGCTTTTTAAACAAAAAAGAAAAACCGCCTTCAAAAAACTGAAAACAAAAACAGCTTAAAAATTAAATACCTCTAAAAAGCAAAAAATAAATTCGGGTGGGGCTTTTAGAAAAAAATTAAGTTGTCCTCCAGCCCCACCCGACTTCAGTAGACGTGTTTTATTAATATTCATATGTGTAACGAATGATTCGAATTTATTTCTTGCTTTTTAGACGTATTAAATTTTTAAGCTGTTTTTGTTTTCAGTTTTTTGAAGGCGGTTTTTCTGTTTTTATTTAAAAAGCTTTTTTATCTTATCCATATAATATGGTTGTATTGGTGACTAATTTATTGTTTCCATATACACCGTATACATCATTCCATAAGCTATGCTTGGTGCAGCGAAAATACATTGTTTGCACGCTTCTAGCGAGTTAATGAACTAGGTGTATTGTGTTATTGCTTGCGAAGTGCCGACTTGCGATATTATCTAATTTGCTGACTTAATTTTTTTCCTATCAGTTTCCACTTTTTTGTTGCAGGCTGACTGTATCGACTATTCTACAATGGCCGATAGAAACTTTATGTCTAAAGGTACGTATAAAAAATACTGTAAAGTCGAAGTTGGATTGTGTTATATCATTTAATTTAACAAACTTAGAGGGCGAATTGTTTGGTTTCTAGGATGGCGATCAAAGAGAATGATGACCAGGAGTATTCATCCTACCATGGCTTCATACCCTACATTCCCTCTACTAAATACAAACGAAATATATGCTCGCAGAATCGATCGATTGCTTCCTAACGCGGAGGATATCGTCAAAGAACACGCGAAGCTCGTTCAAGATATAAATGGTCTCAGGCAAGTGGCATTTGTCAAGCCGCTGGCTGAAGAATCGAGGGATTACGAGGACTCGATATTTCACGACATCATCGAGGTGTCCACTACTGTACGCCCGCTTTTAAACTTCAAGGTGACCACCCCGAGACCACCTCCTCGACCGACTCGGTCAAGCTCCATTCCGGTAATATTACTAGGAGGGGCCACCCAGAATGACCTAGTACGGACCCAACCCATGAAATTCTCCAAGTCTGTTAGCCTCGTGGGCACCTCCGTATCCCCTCTGGTGAAGCACCCTTACCCGTTCGTCATGCATGGCACACAGAAGCCGGTCAAGATATGCATGAACCCGATGCACTTCAACATGTACACGACCACGTACAGGCCCAGTTTGCTCCAAAGACTACTCAACTCTATATTACCCAGAGGAAGATAGAGAATCAGAGTTACCCTATTTGTGATATTATAGTTTCAGTGTTCATTGTGGCTACAAATTTTTGTGTTAGCAGTTAGCATAATATAAGGTTTGTTTTGATATGAATAACATTACTTACAGCATATCGTCTCGATGTAACCGTTAGAAGAAATGGCGTTTTAAATACGTACATTTCTCATAGTTTTTCTTCATAGCGACGCGGAAAATGTGGATTTCCTGGCTGGCGGAACGGTGGCGCACCGTAATGAGCTAGGCAGATACCTATATTCGATACGCGTCATACGCGGTACCAGATTCGTGTGCGCCCGCGCTCGGCGCTCGCGTGAGCCGCCTCTAATTACCGCTGCCGATTATGTATTGTCACGTTTTTTGCATTGAGTCGCATCGAAATGGAAAAGTTGAACGTCATAGGTGTAATGATGAAATAATTAATATTAAATTGAATGCCATGTCATTATGTTCTCATAACGGTATCGTGATGTAATTTCAAAACCGGTAGTTTTCTATGATCGATTAAGTATAATTTATTGGTTCTTTCGTACTTATGTAGATTCTTATTTACTTAGTTTAATTAAGATATTGTGAATAGAAAGTTAAAACATAAGTATAACTAACCAAATCAAAACGCAGTTAGGATCTAGGTTTCGTAATAACAAAGAGTTATTCATTTCTCATACTCCGAAAGTCAGAAAATGATGTTGGTATGTACCTATATTTAAATCGAGCAGCGGGTTGTAAACACTACTTTCCACCCTGGGGCGTAAAATTATTTAAAAATAGAACTGAATTTGGTTACGTAGTTGGCCAGAGTTACCTCATCAGCAAATTTAGGAACGATAAAGTTTACTAAAAAAATAATATGGTTTAGATTTGAATAAAAAAGTTGCAGCCTAGTTATACTTGTTTGTGTAAAACAGCCAGTGCAAATTAAAAACTTTGGGCTGCACGGCCGGCCGCAGCTTGTTCCATATTTAAAATACAAAACTGCCGCCGTCTAGGGATATTTTTTAATAGGCTAGTTGACAAAATTTGGAAAATAGTTTAAAAATAAAGTTTGGTATCTATTTTACCCCAAAAATATGTTATTTTAAGAAAAATAAGTCATTTACCTATGAATTTTGCGTTTTAAGAAATGAACTCAAAATGACATCGAAAAAGGCCAAAACTGTCATGGCGTCTTAAATGACGTCACGCCTCGCGAAACATTCGTGTTTGACACGTCTACACACCTACACCTGTGTGTGTGTGTGTGTGTGAAAATGACAGCAACAACAAATGTTTCGCGAGGCGTGACGTCACGCGCCTCTGATTGGTGTTCAATGTCACGTGATTAAATGGCCAATTTTGCCGATTTTATTTTCCGTAAATATTGGTAATCTTTATTTATTTTAATGAAAAAAGTGTTTTTTTGGTTACTATTTAACATGCTCAATCATTAGAAACCTTATGCTAGCCGATTTATTCTTAGTGGAAACAAGCCTATTATGGATTAGCAAGAAGCTTATACCTCGTGGATTAGGTACTTTTGACATTGAAAATGTCTTTTCGTTCGCTCCAGTATAGGCACCGATTTCACGAAAAAGTGCGATCCCCTTATATCACAAAAGGTTGTGAAGATATGATATTCAAAAAGACTCAAAAGACGCGTATTTACGAGAGCTACAAGGTGCAAAAAGAATGATTCGAGAAAATAAAAAACGTAAGAAATTATGGCCGAAATAGTGAAAAAAAATCTCATTATTTTTCCGATTTTTTGATTTTGGCGCTCGATATTTTGGAAACAAAGAATGATATCAAAATTTTGAGAAAAATTCCACTGAAAAATTTAGTCAGCTACAATAGGGAATATGCATAAGTCACCGATTTTGATGAATTTGAGCTTGATCGCTGCGGACACTTATAAAAAACTGATGGAACAGGAAAAAAAATAAAAAAAATGTATAATCCTATTTTTATCACACCATGAAATCAGGGAAAAATAACGATATTTTTTTTTCATTTTCGGATATAATACACTTTACAGTCAGATAGAATATCGAATAAGAAACAATATTTTGTAAGACACATATGTACTTAAACGCAAAATTTAGGGAGATAATTGAAGATTATTGGCTAACTCCATATTAAACGCGCCGAAACACACCTGAAACGTGATGTGTGACGTCACCGTTTTGTATGGAGCGTTTTCGGCGGGTGCTGCTGCGCGCTAACTTCAAGTAACTATATCACGAGAACAAAACGCAAGAGAAAAGTTTTAATATTACAGTTAACTTTCTCACGCATTATACTTTTGATTAAGATTTAAAAAAAAATATGCATATTCCCTATTAGACGATCGGGTTAAGGGTTTGCCCTGTAGCTTAACCTTTAACATTGAAAATGTTTTTTCGATCGCTTCAGTATAGCCCCCATTTTCGCTCAGAATGCGCCTTGGTGTCGTAAGTTTTAAGGCTACATGAATGGTTGAAGCCTCAAATCAAAAGACGCGTATCAACGAGGGCTACAATATGTAGCGTGTAGGCGTAATTTCAGGAAGCGCGCTCCATAGATGCGCGTCGCGTCGCTGAGTTGACGTAGCTGAAAAAAAAATATCTTAGATTTTTTTTATATATTTTAGGTTATAGTTACTACCTTTCAATAAAATAGTAATGTTTATAAAAATGAAATATTTTAATATGAATTTCATACACACGAATCACAGAAAAGTAAATCCAAAATTGTTCATGGCTTTGCTGTGATTTCAAAGTATTGTAAGTACTAATTCAAAGAAAGGAATATATTTTTTATAAAATTCAATTATTAAATTAATTTTCAATGTACCCGAAGGTCGTGAAAGGCACGAGATCTATGAATTTTTCTTAAGTGAAGTGTTCTTAAACAAAAGGAAGACCATGTGACATTTAAATTTCAATTATTACGGACATCGTATGCGATTTAAAAAAAAAACCTTTGAATGCAGTTCCGTTTCTTTTTAAAAACAAAATGGACTTCTTTCAGTAAATTTTCCTATCTTCAATATTTCAGGTACTTTCCCTCCGTGTTGTGGCAAACTTTTGGGACACCCTGTAGGTATATCAATTCTCGAGTTAATATTGACCAATAATAATAAAACAGATCGGTAAATGTGGTCCCTTTAAAAAGGGTTGCCAAGTAGTCGTTTTAAGAAAATGACGAAGTCGTCCAGAGGGGTGCGTCCTAATACCAGCATGATGTTATATCTTTCGATATTACTTATATTAATTAATAAAGATACGTACCACTTATAGTTCAATTATTTTTTAAGTATGAACGCAAAACAGTATTAACTGCTTTTTAAAAATTGTTTTCTTATTATTTAATTGTTACCTTTTCTGAGTTATGAGTGTATAAATTATTAGGTAAATAAAACAATGTTGTTTAATAAATTGTAAATTTTACTTAATGTTAATTTTATCTTACATAATTAATAAGGTAATTAGGTTTACAACTTAGAATTAATCTAAGGTTTACAATGAGTTTAATGTAATTGTTTTAATTAACTTAACATAAAGTTATACTTTTGCCAATCCAGAGATTATTAAGAAATAAAACATCATGTTTAATTATTCTTGTAGTATTACTTACCTATTTTAACATTTCAAAACGACGTAGGTAATAGTTTTACGTCAATTTTACAAGTAGTATTTATTGATAGAGTTATTAAGGTGGTTCGATGAGCCAAACCAATGGAAATAAATCATTTACGTTAAATCAAGGGCTTAGAATAAAAGTTTTAGTTATTTTGCGCAAATAGAAGAGTAAAGTGCAATATTTAAATATTTTTTCATGGCCTCATATATAAGCAATAAGTTATGAATGTCGATATTGCTAAATGTGGCCACTTTTGGCAATATCGACATTCATTACTTATTGTTTATATTTGAGGCCATGAAAAAATATTTAAATATTGCACTTTACTCTTCTATTTGCGCAAAATTATCAAAACTTTTGATCTCAGCCTTTGATAAAACGTAATTGATTTATTTCCATTGGTGGCGCTACTAAGCTCATCGAACCACCTTAAATGGACGAGGCAACATAGATGCCATGAGGTCGCGCCATAAAATTTGAAAAAGCCATTGATAAGCTGACGAGAATACTCGCGCAGAAGCTGGTTTCGTTGCTACAATAGGGTATTTTCCGAATTTTTGAAAACTGCTTATATTTAAAGATTGGGACGAACAATTTAACAGAAAAATAAAAATAAATTTATTAATGCCTTTTTTCTTCATTAAACCAATTTAAAGTCAAACTTACTTTAATGGTTTTGAATTTACCGCCAAAACGCTCGGTTCGATGATGTCTACTGTGTGACGTCAACTTTGTGTAAACAATAGAGTAAATTGTACCACAGACTATATAGGTTAACACAAAGTTGACGTCACATAGTAGACATTATCGAACTGAGCGTTTTGGCGGTAAATTCAAAACCATTAAAAATAAAATTGACTTTAATTATTTTAAGAGAAAAAAGACATTATTTAATTTATTTTCATTTTTCTGTTATACTGTTCGTCCCAATCTTTGAATATAAGCAGTTTTCAAATAATTGGAAAATACCCTATTGCCACGGCGCCAGTCAAGTGGTGTCAAAACATAAAGTTAATATTACCTGGCTTAGAGTAAGACGGGCTTCTACAGAAAGAGAAGCCATAATTTGAATAGAGTAATATCGCTAAGGCTTCTCCCTTCGTGACAAACGAAGCCTTTTGTTGCTCGAAGTTACCTGGTATATTAACTTTATGTGTCAAAATAGTTTCAAAAGTTTTTGGTACGACCATAGACTTATTAAATTACTATCATTGGGTACGATCCGATCTACGACGTGCTACGTAGGTACAGTTACTTCTTTAGATATGTATACAGTTTAGAACTGTGTCACTCTAACTAAAAGCTATTACTTTTTTGAACAGAAATTAATGACAAATGACAACTACAAGAATGAGTTAAAATACCCATATTACATTTTATATTGTTTATTAAGTAAATTCTTATAAAATCTTAATAAGTACCTACTCATTTATCTTACCTAGTTTAGGAACCATTATTTCTTAAGTTCTCAATACAATTAACGTAAGTAGAACTTGTTTAATGTAAAAGTACTTGTTTAATGACATGACTCTTCTTCACACATTGACATTTCTAACCTTTTATTCCTAGGAAACGTCAAACATCAATTATCGGGTATTTCTTCAATATCTTGTAAAAATATTATTTTTTTACAACAAAAAAGGAATGAATATAAGCCATTGAAGATTTGAAAGACATTATCAGTAAGATATTAGACGTTTCGTGAAAAAAAAGAGAAAAGTTAGCAAATTTCATAAAAGTCTGCTTAGCTCAAAGACAAAATCGTTTGGCTTAGCTTAAATTAAGTCCTTATCAAGTATCGCACACGCATGCGAGTTAAAAAATGGCGTTGAATTCTTATTTAATACTATTTACAATATCGCAAAACCATGCTTAGTGAGGGCATACAGGCAAATTAACCAGGAAGAATACGTTCAGTTCGATTAGAGCCGCGAAGACGATGAATCCACCATACACAATGATGCAGGTTACTCCGACTCTCCAGTCAAGGCGGAATTTGTTGAGGGCCAGCGAGCCGTACAGGGTGAACAGAGTGGACAGCAGCGATATGGCACTGTAGGAGAGGCCGCTGGAGTTTATCAACACCTGGGAAATAATTTTAAAGTCAGGTACCTTACTGAAAAGGATTGGAAAACGAAATCTTTCTTTTATCTGCTAGGTACTACGGGCAACAGCGTCGCTTAGCCATTTTAGCGATAAAATTCGTGTGCGCGCGTATCGCCCCTGCGTGAACTAAACGTATGACGTCGCAGTAGTTAAGCGACGCTGTTGCCCATGGTACCTATGTGGTACCTATATTTAATACTTAAATATTCCGAACAAATCACACCAGTCTTGTAGCCCCAAACCAAACAGAACTTCTAGGTACTGGTCATAGTTAGGGCTGCCATCCGTCCGGGTTTCCCCGGATTTGTCCTAGTTTGGAGGGCGTCCGGGGAGCGTCCGGGCGGGGTTCTGATTGTAGTCCGGGGAAAACCCGGACTATAATTAAAGTCCGGGCTATGGATCAAACTCCGCTCAAAAAAGTACCTACTATATTCATTCAGCGCACGTGCTACCGGGCGCCTCACTTCACTACGCACCCCGCAAAAAATCGCGCTGCGCGGCCTATTCTTTTTTTACTATAAACAAGCACCGCGCATTCCGCAAAATATCGCGCTGCGTGGCCCTTTTTTTTGTTTTACTATAAACAAGCACCGCGCACCCCACAAATAATCGCGCTGCGTGGCCCATTTTTCTTTTTTACACGACTGCCCAAAGCAAAAAGAGTGTTATGTATTCAGGGTTCATGTATGTTTGTGGGTATGTGAGTTTCTTTATTCCACCATAACTTCTAAATGCCTGAATTGATTTGGATAAATGGGGTATCGTTAGAATTCTTACAGCATCCCGAGTGACACAGGCTATATTTTTTTTAGAAAAAATCAATATAGCGACTGTACGACGCAATTATCAAATGTAAAAAAAAATTTTTTTCTTCAATTATTACAATATGGGCTTCAAATGAAAGGCCTTGATAAGCACATTCCAAAACTATATAATATGTCACTAAAATGTGTGAAATAAAAATAAATAAATTAAAAAATATTAAAAACACGACTCCCTTGCCAAAAACGAACTATAAAGTTAAACAACAAGTGTCATTGCAGTCGGGGGACCTCTTTGATCAAAAATTGTTCTATAATAAGGTCCCCCGACTGCAATGACACTTGTTGTTTAACTTTATAGTTCGTTTTTGGCAGGGTAGTCGTGTTTTTAATATTTTTTAATTTATTTATTTTTACTATAAACAAGCAGCGCGCACCCCACAAATAATCGCGCTGCGCGGCCCATTTTTCTTTTTTACTATAAACAAGCACAGCGCACCCCGCACAATATCTCACTGCGTGGCCCATTTTTTTTGCTGTAAACAAGCATCGCGCACCCCGTAAAATATCGCGCTGCGCGGCTCATTTTTTTTTGTTGTAAACAAGCACCGCGCAATACCCGCAAAAAATTGCGCTGCGCGGCCCATTTTTCTCTTTTATAGTATACAAGCACCGCGCACCCTGCAAAAAATCGCGCTGCTCGGCCCATTTTTTTGGCTATAGACAAGCTATTTTATACGAAAAAAGGCTTAAAATTCAATTTTTTTTCAGTCAAGTATTCGGTTTTTTTTCTAGCCACAAGTGAATATAAAAAAAATGAAATGTCCGGGGTCGAGGCTCCAAAGTCCGGGGTTTTTAAGCTTCCGGTCCTGGGCGGCAGGTTTTAGAGATGGCAGCCCTAGTCATCATAGTGACTAAATCAGTTCTTAATCATCCTTGATTAAGAAACATACTTAATGCTTATCACATTTTATGCTTTACCTACCAGCCCCCTACCATGACCCATGATTTATCACGTTTAACTGTCAAAAGACAATGGATTTTGACAGTTGAGTGTCAATAAAACGCTTTATCACGCGATATATAAAGTGCATGGAACAAAAATTAAATAAATTAAAAAAATATTAAAAACACGACTGCCCTGCCAAAAACGAACTAAAAAGTTAAACAACAAGTGTTATTGCAGTCGGGGGACCTTATTATGGAACAATTTTTGATCAAAGAGGTCCCCCGACTGCAATAACACTTGTTGTTTAACTTTTTAGTTCGTTTTTGGCAGGGCAGTCGTGTTTTTAATATTTTTTAAATTTATTTAATTTTATTTCACACATTTTAGTGACATATTAAATAGTATTGGAATGTGCTCATCAAGGCCTTTCATTTGATGCCCATATTGTAATAATAGAAGAAAAAAAATGTTTTTTTCACTTTTGAAAATGGCGTCGTACAGTCGCCATATTATTTTTTTCTAAAAAAAATATAGCCAGTGTCACTCGGAATGCTGTAAGGATTCTAACGATACCCCATTTATCCAAATCAGTTCAGGCATTTAGAAGTTATGGTGGAATAAAGAAACTCACATACCCACAAACATACATGAACCCTGAACACATAACACTCTTTTTGCTTTGGGCAGTCGTGTAAAATATGATGTGATGATACTGAAACAGGTGATACTTACTTAAACTAAATAACTGTCTTAATTGGACATAGGCAGTGGCGGATCCAGGATTTTGGTTTGGGAGGGGTTTAACGTAGGTGAGGGCAGGCTTTACCAAGGTAATCAACAGATTTGTTGGGTGGACCCAAATGATTTGGGGGGGGGGGGCTTGAGCCCCTTAGCCCCCCCCCCTGGATCCGCTAGTGGACATAGGTAATAGTAAAATTGATAGCCTATTTGAAGATAATCTCAGATAACTCGATCCTGGTTCTATTCCAGTATAATATCTTAATAATTTTAAACTACTTACTTAAATAGAATTCTTAAATAGCAATCTTTCTTTAATAGCAATAGTTCTAGATCTTGACTTCTGAACAGTGTTGTCATTGGAATAAGTACTTACAAAGTGGTTTCCTGGCGTACCGGGGTAGAACACGGCCTTCACGAGCCACGGCAGCCCCAGGCACAGCAGGATGTCAAACGTGTTGGAGCCGATGGAGTTGCTGATGCCCATGGTACCATGCCCTGTACCAAGATAATACTTTAAAAATTGGATAGAGAACCTTCTCCGTTTTTTAACCGACTTCCAAAAAGGAGGAGGTTCTCTGTTCGGCTGTATATTTGCTTTTTTTTGTGTATGTCCACCGATTACTCGAAAACGGCTGGACCGATTGAAATGATTCAAACAACGAGCACATTAGGGAAATTCCCAAGTTGGTCCCATTTTTAAAAAATTGGAAATCGGTTCAGTACTTTTCAAGTAATCTTGAAAAAAGCACGAAAATAGTATGATTTTGTGTGAATTACTTCGATGATAATGGTCGTATTACTTCTTTGTTTATGAATTGAATAAGATAATTATTGTTTTGTTGGAAGAGGGATATCTGTGTAGTTCTTTAACCGACTTAAAAAAAGGAGGTTTCCAGTTTGACCCATATGTATGTATGTTTCTTCGCAATTATCTCACGTTTGGCTGAGCCGATTTTACTATCTAAATAATATACCTATAAGGTACCTGCACTAAAAATAAAAAAATAAAAATAGTTTAAAAAACAAAAAACCGACTTCAAAAAACCTACCTGTAAAAAGCAAGAAATAATATTCGTAATAATAAAAACACGTCTATTAAAGTCGGGTGGGGCTTTTAGAATAAAAAAAAGGAATCTGTCGGGTGGGGCTGGAGTAGGCTACTCCAGCCCCACCCGACTTCAATAGACGTGTTTTTATTAGGACGAATATTATTTCTTGCTTATTACAGGTAGGTTTTTTGAAGTCGGTTTTTTGTTCTTTTTAAACATTTTTTAAAGATGCTAATGCAAAAGTTTTGTCATTTTAAAAGTTTAGTACTTTGCGATTAAATTGCCAATAGACTGTGATCTGCGGCAACTCAAGAGCGCTTGCGATACAAAACGATGAAATTGAATCTGTAAAATTTTATCTTTTCCATACATTCTCGAGTGAAGTTGTGTCTTATTGCCGACAATGAGACAGGTTGGCAACATTTGTATATTACTCCACAGAGTCCACTTATCATCGTAAGCATTAATTTGAAAATGGAATACCTAATGTAAATAAAAGACGTAGTGTTAAATACCTTGCTTGGTCACTAAAACACTGGAGACAGCTTCTGGCAGACTGGTGCCAGCAGCCAGGATGGTCAGACCGGTAATGCTGTCAGGCACGTCCAAAGTGTCACCTATAACAAAATATTTAATTAATAAAGTTTTACTTGGGTCACAGAATTACTAAACGTACAATATGTCCATCTGCGCAAGGACAGAGCGAGATCATCGTCATAATAATAATAATATGTTAGGTAAGTTTAGCACTGGCCTACCTTATCGATGAAATTACCTTACGGTAGGATAACCCATCACCCGGATGCATATAAGCAATATCTAACTCTCGAGTTTTGATGGTGATCTCTGATTGGTCAAGAAACTCAGTAGTTATATTTTGCTCGCAAACTCTAACTCCCCAGTTTCGAGCTAGTTTCGGTAGTGATCTCTGATTGGTCAAAAAACTCAGTAAGTAGTTAGGTTTTGCGCGCAAACTCTAACTACTGAGTCCGCATCCACCAATGAGCGCGCCTCAAAATTCAGTTATCAATTGTCTTAGAACACCACTGTGGCAGGTAGCGTATTTAATTTTTTAAAAATGACTTCAAAACTTCCAAGTTTTTGCGAATATAATCCAGTAAACCGAAAGCAGAACCTTGTACTATTATGTATTCTGTGGCAGAACGAAAATAATTTTTCAACAAGTTGCATTTTGCATTCTAACATACA
This sequence comes from Agriphila tristella, assembly GCA_928269145.1. Classification (NCBI taxonomy): domain Eukaryota; kingdom Metazoa; phylum Arthropoda; class Insecta; order Lepidoptera; family Crambidae; genus Agriphila; species Agriphila tristella. The sequence continues at coordinate 17,423,679 of OV743430.1, forward strand.
TAAGAGTTTTGTTACAATAGCGTTCACGGTTGTTAAATAAATTGTGAAAAATGTTAGAATGCACAATGCAACTTGTTAAAAATTCTACATACAGAACGTAAATTTTATAGGTAAGTAATATAAAAAAAATTGCTAAATTTATACATTTTTTTTCGTTCAGATCTGGGTTTACTGAATTATATTCGCAAAAACTTGAAGGATTTGAAGTCATTTTTCAAAAATAAAATACGCTACAGTCGTGTTCAAAGACAATTGACAACTTAGTTTTGAAGCGCGCTCATTTGGTTCTCGCTCAGCACAAATTTTCCGACCGTGTGCCATGCATTTCATCGTGATGTCATATGACGTAGGCAATACTGTCGCAGGCTCACGGACTAATTGGTGGATGCGCACTCAGTAGTTAGAGTTTGCGCGCAAAACCTAACTACCGAGTTTTTTGACCAATCAGAGATCACTAACGAAACTAGCGTGAAACAGGGGAGTTAGACTTTGCGAGCAAAATCTAACCAAACTTAACTACTGAGTTTCTTGACCAATCAGAGATCACCATCAAAACTAGAGAGTACATCCGGATCAGATTTCGTACAAATGGTACTGACAGTATGCAAATGGGACCAACTTTACTTACATTAGAAGCCCTCCAAAAAATGGAGCAGGTGGCGTAAGTCACACATAATCTGAGGATCCCATGGGAGTCAAGAGGCGAAAAAAGTTATATCTGGATCGGATGGGAGCGAAGTCATGAGAGCCTAGTGTCCGGAGGGGACATCGCCACCATTTATTGTAGGTGCTATATAGAATAGAACTATTGTTAATTTATATCTTAGAAAAAATACTAGACAAAATCGACTCACCCGTAGCACCTCAGACAGAATGCTACGGTCCCGTAGCACCCCGTCTGAGGTGCTACGGTTGAGTCGATTTTTTCTAGTTATTTTCTTAGATATAAATTATCTTAATATAAAAATAGCATTGTGAATGCCAAAATCTAAAAATTCAAGAACTATTGTTTCCATATTCATTCACCAAATATGGTTATAAATAATGTCGTCGATCCAGAACACGTACATACATAAGTACATGATGAAGGTAAGCGGCTAGAGGAGCAAGTAGCGACAGCAATCAGGTATTGTTGCCAATCAGCTAGCCTCATTTTCCATGACACCATACACCATCCATATACAATCTTCGCATTTAATGATACACACCGACGATGGTGATGATCCACGCCACGAGGTAGGACACGCCGCCGATCCAGGTCACGCACATGACGAAGGTGAGGGGGTATAGGTGCGGGTAGCGGCGGCAGTCCGGCACAGTCGCCCACAGGAGTAGCCCTATTGGCCATGACACCACCCACAGTAGTTTCTTCAAAGGCGACGTCTTCTCGTCCGGCCACGACCACAGAGAGCTGACGCTGATCGTATCTGAGAGATAAAAAGTTAATGATACGGTTGGCAAAGTGATTATTTCCTCTATGCGGTTGGCATCAAAAGTATGCTGGGGTTGCAACTAACAAAACAAGTTTTTGTTGTGAGTAACAAAGAAGATACTATAGGTACTAGTATTCATGTCACATACTGAAAAAGAGTGAAAGCTGGATGTAAATTAGGCAACATTAATACGTCGCACGTGGGCGTGGGAGGAGTAGGTACGACATCCTCTCGCTCGGATATTGTAATGTTGGCAGTAAGCTAACCGTTTCAGACCCTTTATAGAGAACTAGCGGCCGCCCGCGACATCCTCTGCGTGGAAACTTTTGCAATCTCTATGTCCTTCTCTGTACCCCTGACAACGTGTATGTAAAATTTCATGATAATCGGTTCAGTGGTTAAGACGTGAAGGCGTAACAAACAAAAAAACAAAAAAAAAGACTTTCGCATTTATAATATTAGTAAGGATTTAAAGCATGGGTGTAGATACATGAACAAATGAAGTATAACCTCATTATTGCTTTACCTGATAGTTCAGAATCATGTCTTCGTGTGAGTTCCATCCCTCGCTCCAAGTCGTTGGTTGATTTGCTCATGCGGTGAGTTGGGTCTAGGGGATGTTGTTTTTCTATGAACATAATTTGAAAAAAATATAGCATATCATGTCAGTGTATAGCCTAATCGTAGGGCACGTAATAGTACCTAACGGTAAATATATTATGTACCTGCGTATCTTTTAATAGAGACTATTTTTTTGTATTATATTTCGGATTTTAGATTAGCAGTATTTTCCCATTTAAAATAAAAAGTGATAATTATATAAGATGTGAGGTTTTATTTATGGCTGAAAAAAAAATCCAACAGAAAATTAACTATGTTCATTATTTAATGTTTATCTATCCATCCACTGAAAGTGTTTCCGTAGTTATGTCTCAGGAAACGCGATAGAACTGGATAGAACAATACAATAAAAACATACAGACTTCCGTAATCTTATGATATCATAGGTACTATTACTTTCATTGTTTACATTGTAATCTAAGTACCTACTAAAAAGTATTCGTAATTTGTTTTTATGATAAGAAATTACCATAATAATCCAGAAAAATAGACTAAGCCTAAAATAAAAACTTATTTCTGCACGAATGGGGAAAACATTGAAACAAATTACATAATGAATATTATGTTCTTCTTGAAGCAAAAAATATATTCTATTCTATTCCGCAAGAATAGCCCCCCTACTCAAATTACTAATTTTCTATTCGTTCGCTAACTTAAAAATTAGCCATAAAGTCTCCATAGTAATCACCCACTCGCAATAACAGGCGTATAGCACGGAACTGTCAAAATTTGTTTATTAGTCAAGCTTTCGCTATTTGACCCGTATACATCGCGGGCAAATGTTTATTAGTAAGGCGGTAATAGGAAGGTCGTAGGCTTGTCAATTCCATGCAATACAATAATTTTGTGATTTACATAAACTTGCGATAAGTGACTTGATCGCCTAGTTGCTTATTTTTAAGATTTAATTTAGCGAACGAATAGAAAAGTGGCTATTTGAGTGGGGGGGCAGGTGTATTTTAGTTACAATAAAAAAGATATAGAAAAAACTTTGGATTCAGATTACCTTTGATAAGTAATGGTGTTACTTCGGTGTACATTTTAGGCTTGCTAGGTACACAGCAGCCACTCCTAGCAAAAGTTCCCAGTCGTCTGTTGAACACCATCGCTGAAACAAAAATATTGTTTTTCACGACTGTCCGAAAGAATGGCATTGTGTTTAGAGTTCATGACTTTCTTTAATCCACCGTAACTTCCAAATGCCTGAACAGATTTTTTTTGTGTTTTTTGATGGTAATTTTTATGATCAAAAACAATGCTTGTTTTGAGAACATATTTAATAAGTTTTTTCCAGAAAATCCTACACGAACTAAATAGGGGTTTTTATAAAAAAGCCTGGTGTATGCAGTGACAAAAATCGCAGGGCATGTCTGAAAAGATTGACGGATGTGAATGAAGCGAAAGAAGTGCGCAAGGAAGGATCACAGCAGGTGGCGATCCATAGTCTCTTCCTACCCCCATGGGAAATATGCGTAAGTGTATATTGTATAACACATCACACCTGCTGACCATCCTTATAATTTCCATGCATCTATTCGGTAAATTTTACCGAATCCTTTGTCAGTTTTATCGAATTCTAAAACTTACCCAGGATATAGAAGGTGTACATCGAGACCAGCAGCAACGCCTCATGCCAGTAGATCTTGTCGTCAAGGAGCGTCAGGATGAGTGCTACCACAGCCACCGCGTACATCATGCAGTCCCGGGAAACCGACCACCAGTCCAATTCTATCACCTAGAGCAGGGGGAGAAACTTGTATATGGCTGCGATCTATTTTAAAATTTTCTGGCCTATTGAGATTAACTTAAAGCATTTTCATTTTAGACGTTCTGAACCGGATTGCCAAGTTAGCCGGACCGCACGTACGAAAACTTCGTTGTAATTTATGACAACCACCCCTTGCGCGTTGCAGCTAATGCGCGGCCAAAGTCAGCTTGAAAACATCTAAAATGAAAGTGCAAGAAAAAAACACTGTTTTTATGTCTCTCGCGACGCGATCGCCTGCGTTGTCGCCAGAGGTCGGGTCGAATGGTGGATCGCGATCGACTTGTTGGCCACGACTGACCTAGAGTTTATATTTCTTTAAACTTAATCCTTATTTTTATAATTAGCAAAATATTGTAACTCGCTTTGGCTTCGCCAGCACACTTCTCGCAATCACAGTAATCTACATAAAATTAGCTTTGGCAAAAACTTTTAATATAACACTGGATCGTGGGCGATGTTTTTATAAAATAAGGTCAGATTTACAAGTTCCAGATAAATAATCTTAATAATAAAATCGTAAACTGAATGACTGACTGACTGACTGACTGACTGACTGATCTATCAACGCACAGCCCAAACCGCTGGACCTAGAGACTTGAAATTTTGCACACAGATACTTTATACAGTGTAGGCATCCACTAAGGAAGGATTTTGAAAATTCCATCCCTAAGGGGATGAAATAAGGGATGAAAGTTTGTATGAAAGTCCCTCAGTTTTGAAGCTAGAATCTTCAAATTTTGTGTTTAGGCTGACGATTGAAAATTAATAAATACGGGTCTCAGCGTTTTTCAAAATTCTACCCCCGAAGGGGTCAAAAGGGGGATGAAGTTGTGTATTAAAGAAAATCCTTCATTTTCGAAGTAAAAATCGCTAAATTTATAATTTAGGCTTATGGATAGAAATCTAAAGCAACGTATATTGTTTTTGTTAGGATTTTAACTCCAAAGGGAATGAAATGGGGGTGAAAAGGGTTAAAAAAACCTAAAAATAGATATGGATGTCGTTATCGGGGTTTTGTGGGATGACGATTGCAAAAATTACATTTATTTTGAAGTCTAACCACGGTGGACATGATTTAACCCCTAAAGGGGTGAAAATGGGGTCCAAATTTTGTATGGAAAAATAATATAAAATAGACATTACAACTTTAAACTTCGTAGGAGCACATCTAAAAATAAATAGGCAAATATATATTTTGTTATTTTGAAAATCAACCCCTTAGGGGGTAAATGGGGTGAGTAAACATAAAAATCGATATAGATGTCGTTATTGGGGTTTTCTGGGATGACGATTGCAAAAATGACATTTATTTTGAAGTCCAACACGGTGGACATGATTTAACCCCTAAAGGGGTAAAAATGGGGTTCAAATTTTGTATGGAAAAAGAATACAAAATCGAAATTACAACTTTAAAATTCGTAGGAGCACGTCAAAATATATATTTTGGGATTTTGAAAATCAGCCCCTTAGAGGGTAAGTGGGGTGAGTAACATAAAAATCGATATGGATGTCGTTCTTGAGGTTTTATTGGATGGTGATTGCGAAAATGAGATTTATTTTGAAGTCCAACGCGATGGACATGACACATATGGACCTGGACCTGGACATGCACATTTAGGGAACGGGAACGGAACGGAACGGAACGGAACGGAACGGAACGGAACGGAACGGAACGGAACGGAACGGAACGGAACGGAACGGAACGGAACGGAACGGAACGGAACGGAACGGAACGGAACGGAACGGAACAGAACGGAACGGAACGGAACGGAACGGAACGGAACGGAACGGAACGGAACGGAACGGAACGGAACGGAACGGAACGGAACGGAACGGAACGGAACGGAACGGAACGGAACGGAACGGAACGGAACGGGAACGAGACGGTAACGGGAACTAGAACGGGACGGGTACGGGAACGGAACGAAATGGGAATGAAACAGGAACGTAACGGGAACGGAACGGGAACGAAACAGGAACGAAACTGGAATGAAACGGGAACGGGAATAGAACAGGATGGGAACGGGAACGGGCACAAGAACCGGACGGGAACGGAACGGGAACAAGAACGGGAACGTAATGCGTACGGGACGGTTAGGGGACGTTTACGGGACGGGAACGCAGCGGGAACGGAACGGGAATGGGAACGGGAACAAAACGTGAACGGAACGGGAACGAAACGTGAACGGAACGGAAACGGAACGGGAACAGGAACGGAACGGAACGGAACGGAACGGAACGGAACGGAACGGAACGGAACGGAACGGGAACGAGACGGTAACGGGAACTAGAACGGGACGGGTACGGGAACGGAACGAAATGGGAATGAAACAGGAACGTAACGGGAACGGAACGGGAACGAAACAGGAACGAAACTGGAATGAAACGGGAACGGGAATAGAACAGGATGGGAACGGGAACGGGCACAAGAACCGGACGGGAACGGAACGGGAACAAGAACGGGAACGTAATGCGTACGGGACGGTTAGGGGACGTTTACGGGACGGGAACGCAGCGGGAACGGAACGGGAATGGGAACGGGAACAAAACGTGAACGGAACGGGAACGAAACGTGAACGGAACGGAAACGGAACGGGAACAGGAACGGAACGGGAACGGAACGGGAACGGAACGGGAACGGAACGGGAATGGAACGGGAATATAACGGGACGAGAACGGGAACGAGAACAGGATGGGAACGGGACAGGAACGGGATGGGAACGGGAACGGAAACGGAAGGGGTACGGGACGGTTACGGGAGGTTTACGGGACGGAAACGCAAACGGGACGGGAACGGAACGGGAACGGGGAACGGGAGCGGGAGCGGGAACGGGAACGGGAACTGGAAGCCTTGTGCGAGGCCCGCCACACGCGGCAAATGTCTTGCCTCGCCAGGCAGCGCGCTTGATGGGGACGCCTAATCGCGTAAAAATGACTGGCCGGATCCTGGTTGAAGGTTCCTTAAAAGGATTTCGTCTAATATTCACGCGGACGAAGTCGCGGGCAGAAGCTAGTATCATTATAATATTAAAAATAGCATCATCAGTTGCAGCGTGTTTAGACTGCACCGATTGTTTAAAACAATATAAAACCTAATAGAGTTTTTAAGAATAATAATAAATACACTTTGAAGATGGAACATAATATCAACAATAAACAACAATAAAATTTAATTCTTTTTCCAATAAAAATATTATGAAAGCTTATTTCGGAAACCGGAATTTAATTATTTTGTGAAAGGAAATAAATACTGTTCTACACCCATTAACTCTACTTGAAAAAAAATCATTATTGTTTAATTGACCGTATATAACGTGTTATGATTCCATTTTTTTCGTTTCTCTTTGACAGGTTAACTATCTAGATTAATTACTATAATAATGGAAATCTACGTTTTCAGTCCATGTTCGAGTGTTTCGGTATCAATGATCATTATGATGTGTAATAAGGAAATTGTGATAAGTGACAATCGATTTGAAAATGTAATTCTATACTTGGTGTATGAGTGTGGGTACTTGATTGCCAATGGCAGATAGCCCCTAGTTATTAGAGAAATGATTATTATGTATACTTATAGGTTTGATTTGAAAATTCGCAATACTATTGACATTGTATGATTAATAACAATCGCTTAGCAGTTGCAGGATAGATACAGGGAAGAAATTAACATCTTATCAAGGGAGTTCTAAGAACTTCGTACCTTTTGTAACAACAAATGTAACAAAAATCTTGTTTTATATATAGAAAAACTCCAAAAAATTTTATTATTTCATTTTCACATAATATTTTTAAATAATTGATATGGTGTCTAGAAATGACTATTTTAGTACTTTTTCGTAAAAAGCACAGTAACTTGACATTTTGCGTATAAAATTCGCTCCCAACTCTAGTGCGTTTACCGTTCAACCCTAGAGCATCCAACTCTAGGGTTGAACGGCAAATGCAATATACAGTACGAGGCATGTATCTTGAATTAACGCAATTTTTTTCGATGGTGGGGATAAGTTCGCGCATGTGATCTTGTGAGCGACCAATAGCGCGCGCCCCTCTCCCGCCGCCCGCGACCCTCACCGCAACGCATGCCCAAAAAACGCGTTCCGCGCAATCCCCACCTGATTTCAAGATTTATGTCTCGTACACTCGTGGACCCACCAGTGAGTAATGCCGGTGGGTCCACGGGTCGTGATACGTCAAAAAACATTTTATTACCGCGCCAGCGAAGAGCGCGCAGCAGGCGGGTACTGCCAGCACGTTGAATACAGCAGAGCCGACGATAGCGCCGACGCCCAGGTCGCCCTTCGTCACGAAGGTGCCCACGCAGTTGATGAACAGCTCCGGACTCGAGCTGGCGGCTGCCATGAATGTGGCGCCAGCGATGTCAGATGGCATATCGAAACCTGAGAAGGTTTGTGTGATTGGGTAAATCCTCGGGCGTTTTGAACGTCTTCATTCTGATCGACATATTATTTTCATAATTTTAGAGTGAGAAAATTCTGTCCCTGTAGTGATGAGAATAGGTACCAGACGAGTAGCGTTTAGTAGAACAAGTTTTCTTATTTTTGTAACCTATCATGACAATTTTATACTGAGGAGAATGACGGCGTTCAAAACGCGCATGGATACCTATACAAGATTAATGGCGTGGCGGAAAAAAACTGCGCTTCCGAGTCGGTCGGACATTGAATAAGAGACCAAAAATTTACTATATCGTGCTACGGAATCGGAAGGAACTTTAAACTTAGTCCTGGCATTACAAGTCGTTCACAGACAGTAATCTTCTCCATAGGAAGGATACGCCATCAAGCGGATGAAAATTACACTTTACGTGGTGTCACCCGCAGAGCCGTCTACTCCGTGCCCTCCGAATCGTTCACCTGCTAATGTGGTGTATTCTGTGGTTGGTAAAGACACGAGCGATACCTATCCTATGACCTAATCTCGTTGCTCTCCTGAGCGGTGCCTTGTTTCGTGCCTAGCTTAGCAAAACATTTGCTATTTAGAAAAATAAGATATTGATTAGATGTAAGTACTCTACTGCGTGTGTAAGAAAAACACTTGATAAGGAGTATAGAAGAAATAAATAGATAATCGTATATCGTAGCACTTAATATACAACCAATATTTCATAATTATTAAGAATCCGGTCCCTTCTGTTTACTGAGAACTATAGAAACGATATATTATTTTAACCTAATAATTTAAAAAAAAGTCATCAACGCGCTTAGCTACGAATGTTACCATAACTTTAATTTTCATCTATCTAAAAAAAATCTTTGTTCTGTGATCTATGCTATGACTACCTATTCAAATTCATTTGTATGTTCGATAAAATATACCGGGTCATTTTATATTCACCATCCAAATTTTGAGGATGTGTTCAGTCCATGAAATTGAACAACTTACTCTAAAGAACACATGGCCAAATGTATAAAATAAAAATAGACTATCAAACAAATCAAAGAGATGACGTGATCAATTTAGTATGGGTTGACCAAAATTTTGTGGCGAAATTCGACACATGTTTCTTAGAGAAAGTTGCATAGTTTCATGGACTGGACACATCCTTGAAATTTGGACGGTAGGTAAGTTCAAAATGACCCGTTATTGTACCTACTACGAGTTTCATTTCTTATTTTCAACAAGGTTCAATCTGAATTCCTACCAATTTGAATATTTCAATTATTAGATAGGTGTTTTTTAATATAACGTTATGTGGCTAAAGCATAAAAGGCAATACCTAGTTGGCAAATTAGTTAGTTGGCAGTTCTCTCATGTTAGCTCACTATACTTCAAATACTGTCTTACTTGTGATATAAATTATAGGCGATGAACATGTGATGACTGAAAGACATTTGTGATAGTTTATGTGCATTAAATATGGATGGAATTAGGTGCAATGATTTATTTCGTTCGATGAGACGATTTGTATTTCGTTTGCGTGGAAATTGTCAAATTCGATTTTTTTCCCCATTAAGTATATTAATACATTTTTGCGACAAAAGGAAGCACAATTAACCTCATAAAATTACTCCCTTCAATTTAAAAAATGATATTAATTACTTAATTAATTAAAAAAAACAATAAAAAATGTTTCAGTGGATCAGGCATAAGACGATTACTACCTACCTAATAATTCAGGGAAATCGTTCAACTGATTAAATAAAAGTATTTTTAATCGACTTCAAAAAAGGAAGGAGGAAGTTATGAATTCAGTATGTCTTTTTATGTTTGTTACCTCAGTACAACGTCATTTATGGACAGATTTGCTTTTTTTTTTATTTCAAATAATATATAGGTACTTTCAGATTGGTTCCATTCTATGAAATTTTGAAATCGGTTCAGTAATTTTTAGGAATTCCTGAAAACACTTACATTTCGTTGATATTCCATGATTTTTTGTTGATGAATGATCGAAAAAAAGTCTCTAATGGGTGGTAGTTGGGTGGTAGGAAAATATAGACAATAATTCAAAAGCACTATTTCTGGTGTTTTGAATAAAGAATTTTCTATTTTGTTTATGTTTCGATTTAGATGATTATTCTATTTTTGTTGGAAAGCAAAGAGGACTTCAAAGATGATTATTAGTTTTAATTTCATTGGCATTGGACCTTGGACTTTGAAGATATACAAAGGAACTCTTCAAAATCAAACAGGAACTGTATAGTGATTGTAATATTAGTTCGAACAAGAGTGCTTGCGTACTAAATTATTGCTCAATACCGATAATTGACCCGAAGGTAAACTTATATTTTTTCACCTGGTCACCTTATCAGATAATTTAGGCTTATTATCCACAACATTAGTGCAATAACAAGATAAAGTCACTAACATTCTATCGACAAGTTGCTGTAAATTGAAATTTACTAAAATTGAAATGTTGTTCAGTACCTAACTAATCATTTATTGTTTACTATTTTATTTTCTTATCCATATGTATTTGCTTTAACGTCGATGACCTCGAGATCGAGTGGTTATAGTACACCAGTTTTCAATTTATCGTGATGCCATATCTGAGGCCCCGTGTTCGATTCCCGGCTGGGTCAAATTAGAAAACGATCCTTTCTATATTTTCTCCGATTTCCTTAACACAGACGCTTTAGCTCGTCCTGCTTTGGAATCGGAGCAAAATTCTGATGTTGTCCAATTTATTTATTTAAGTAATTTTATTATGATCGGTCGACGGACATGGATGAAAAGGTTGCCAGGAAAAGTGTAGCCATGGATTTAGTACATTTACTTATTCCTTGGTATGGGCTCTCTATTCAGTATGTATCAATCAATGACCTTCGTTTGCGTGACTAGCACGCTGAGACCGTCAACTCCTAGATCCAACTATCGGATGGGTCAGTGTGGAAACACAAACGCTTTCGATATTGTTTTGACTTTGAGTTTGGGCGGCCTTTACCGATGCGTTTGATTACCATACACATTGAGTTCTAGCTAAACACCTACTTATTGTGGCATTTCAAATGGCTATTCGAATTCGTGTATTTGCGGCAAGCAACAAGGCATTACCTTGTTCTTAAGGCGTCCATGAGTGGAGAGGGTACCTTTTTGTAAAGTTTGGAACTAACAAGAATATTATGTAGGGAAAAATAGTGAACACGAGGAAACATGTGTAATGCCACCATTAGGATTAGAGCAGTGCATGCGATAATAACCAATATTGATATTATACTTATTAATAATTTATATTATTTTATTGTTTTCCTTTATAAACTTACGTTCACACATCACGTCGATTGCTGGGACGAAGTACTGCTCGCACACAGTACCCAGCAATAGGAAACAGTAAATAGCTAAGATGCAATGAAGTAGAATGAATCCCTGTAAACAAAAACAATCATAAAACAACAAGTTCTTAATGTATTCCCTCACCGGGAGCATTCCTGTAAACTTCAGATTCAAATTGGAGCATATCACGTTACAATACTTGTTTCCTGACTGACGAGTATGCGCTTGTATTTTAAATCAAATTTTGAGCATCTTCCATCCCATTTTGAAACAAGACGTATGCTTAAAAATCTGTCACAATACAGGCGAATGCTCCCAGTTACCACGAAAAATTTCGTAACAAAAACCTATTCATCATCACGACACGATTTAGGAAGAGTCTGTCTAAAAAGTCTGTTTACATGAGAAATTATTAAATTATTTATAAAAACATATATATACTGGTAACCCTGTTAGTGCTGTCAAAATTCTAATTGTAAACATATTTATTTATTTAGATGGGTATTGGTGGGGTGGTTGGGGATTTAGGTCGGTAATAAAATTACTTTTGAAATTTCCCATGTTAACAGACTTTTTAGACAGACTCTACATCACGATTCAGCTTTATGTCCAGGCATGGCAAAGCATTCAATACATTTGGGAATTACTCACATTTTGTCGTTGCTTATGAGTGAATCCATCCGGTGGAAATTCCAAGATGGCTGCTGGAGTGCAGTTTTTCCCGCTTTCAACCAGTCCAAGAAGGTGACGGGTTGAAAAGGTCTCATCAAATTCTGCTGAGTAAAATATATGGTGTATCCGTATGAGAATATAATAATAAAACATAAACTTAATATTCCACTGTAATAGCGAAAATTTTTCTGTCTATGTATTAAAATAAGTATTCATTCTTGTTAAGAAAATCAAGTAGGTTAGGTAGTAGAAGAATCAAATATATAAATCCTTGTAGGATTTTAATATCTACATACTTATAGTTACAGTTGTACCTATTGTTGTAAATTAACTGATAAAATAACTTTAAAATAAATTGTCTGAAAACATATTTCTTCTTGGGTAGACAATATTTTATCTACAATATAGTAGGTTAGGTACCTAGATAAATATATAAACATTTCAATAGGTGAGGGAAGAGAGTAACATGACGCAAGTATCTTTATAATAAATTAGAATGCAGTAACCTGGCACTGAACATAAAATCAATATTACCTGGTTGCAAATTGTTTCGCACTACACTGTTGACGCTTCCAGTCACACATACAAACACAAAATACGCCAAAGGAATACCGACGAAAACCGAAACTCTCAATAGAAATGCAATTTTGTAATTACACTCACGTCTAGTCCTTAATAACATATTTGCCATTTAGAAAAAAAAAACAAATTAACAAACTCTGACTAGAAAAATTAGTTCTTATTAATTCAGAAGAATTAATGTTAGCTTTTGTCAAATGAAAAAGTCAAATATTTTGCTGTATATACAGCTCAATAGCATTAGCACAACGTAGCTTTTAGCGGTTGCATGTGAAAACATGTAAACGTGCCGCGCGCGGAGTGATCGAGGAGTCACTACAAGTGGTGGCATTTTCAGTCCCTTGAAGCAAACTGTGATATCAACTAATATTATTATTCCAACTGTATTGATATCTTCGTTATCAGCAATAGTACAAACAGTAGGTGCTTCTAATCGCCGCCACAGGTAGAGCCGAAGATACACCGATCAAAGATTTAAATCGTACACCGATCAGCAAACCAATAACAAAAAAACTGGCCAAGTGCGAGTCGGACTCGCACACAAAAAATCACGTTTGTTGTAAGGGAGCCCCACGCTAATGTCGGGCTATCTTAGGAGGCGGGCGGACAAAAACTGTAGGCTGGCGGGTCCCTTACACACGAGGTCAGTCTGCGGGCTTTATTTCTAAATTACATTTTCAATGCCAATGATAGTTGCGCGTAGTGTGAGATCTATAGATTTTTTGTATTTTAATATTGAAAATGTTTTTTCGTTCGCTCCAGTAGGCTCCCATTTTCGCTGAAAGTGTGACTCGCCCGTGATACCTTGAGGTTTAGGGGACGTATGAGGGCGCTCGACGCGGAATTTAAAGTGCTTTAAGAAAATGTAAAAATTATTTTAGAAAAGTCAAAAAGTTTTTTTGGAAATCGAAAAAAAAACCCACTTTTTTCGACCGAAAAATTTCCTGTTTTCACAGAAAATTCCCGATATCTCGAGAACGGGGCCGAATTTAAAAATAAAAAAGCACCTTGGTATTGAACCAAAGAACGTTTTAGGTCAAATTGGTGACGGTTGAGGCTGTAGAGGTGCCCTCAGCCGCGAGATTTGCGCGGCGCGAGGTGCGATGTCACGCGGCGGGCGGCTCGTGTGCGGCCACGAGGACGTATGAGAGCTCAAAAGACACGGAATCCGAAGGGTTTTAAGATAATGTAAATATATTTCAGATAAGTTGTTTTGAAAAAAAAAAATATTATTGAAAAAAAAAAATTTCGACCATTTGTCGGGTTTCAACATAATGTGCGCGTAATTTCGGGAAGCGTGCTCCTTAGATGCGCGTCGCGTCGTTGAGTTGCTTGCTATGGAGGTTTGGTTTGACGTGTCAGTCACCCCTTCACTTATATAAAAGTGAAGGGGTGACTGACAGACTATTGCCCAGCCCAAACCACTGAACCTAGAGACTTGAAATTTTGTACCTAGATATTTTATACAGTGTGAACACCCACTAAGAAGGGATTTTAGGAAATTCCACCCCTAAAGGGTTGAAATGGGGGTGCAAAGTTTGTATGGAAATAAAAAATTAAATAGACATTTCAACTTGAAATTTCGTAGGAGTACTTCCAAAAACAAATAAGCAAACACGTGTTTCGTGGTTTTCCGAAACTCAACCCTTTAGGGGGTAAATGGGGGTAAAAAAAGCCCAACATCGATATGGATGTCGTTATCGAGGTTTTATGGGATGTTGATTGAAAAAAGGGCATTTATTTTTAAATGATAGAAATTATTCAACCCCTAAAGGAGCAAATGGGGTTCAAACTTCGTATGGGAAAAATAAAAAATAGACATTACGACTTGAATCTTCATAAGTTTACTTCTATAAACAAATGATCTAACATGTATTTGGTAAATATCTGAAAATCAACCCTTAAGGGGTGAATGGGTTAAAAAGCCCAAACTCGAAAAGGATGTCGTATTGAGGTCTCGGTCAAAGGTTCCATAGCTATTTTCCGAAAGTCCACGTGGACGAAGTCGCGGGCAAAAGCTAGTGTTTATATAACAATGAAATATTTCTATACAAATTTCATACACACGAATCACAGAAAAGTTGATCCAAAATTGTTCATGGCTTTGCTGTGATTTCAAAGTATTGTAAGTACTATTCAATAAATTCATTTTCAATGTACCAAAATTCAATCAATTCATTTTCAATGTACCAGGAGGTCGTGAAAGGCACGAAATTTATGAATTTTTATCGATTATTTATAGTTCTTTAGCTTTACAGATAATCCTTTTACGTGCTGAGATCCATATTGTTTAAATGTGTATAACAATAACTTAGAATTAAATATATAGAGTACATTACTGCAGCGGCATTAGTACTTTTCTCAAATAAGGCGCGGAAATGCTCTTCCAAAGGTCGCGGTTTCGATTCCCACTTGAGACAATTCTGGTGACGAGTCGCATTTTTTCTACTATATTATTTAGTATTGTTTAAAAATAGCATATTGAATGTTAAAATCTCAAATTTAAAAATTTAGAACCAAGTAGTAACTTTTTTATCATTTTATTTTTATTTTTTTATGTAGGTAGGTATGTTTTACCGTCACTTTGCCAGTTGTTACCCTATTATTTTTTTTTTGTTTTGACATAACATATTTAGTTTAGGTTTGATCCGTTAAATTTTTTACAGTGATCTGGATAGAGACCTGAGTTTTTACGGATTTTCAGCTTATTTTCAGGCATACTTCTTTGTTTACGCGCGTGACTATGCATTCAGTTATATATTTATTTACAAAATATGTAGTACCGGTACTACCGGTAGTAAGTGGTGTTTTATTTTGGTTTTAAATAATGACTAACGATATTAAAGAAAAACTAATTGAATGAGTGCGAAAAAATTTGTCAATCTTCGCCTGACATCGCGCACTAGAGTCTCAATCTTCGCCTGACATCGCGCACTAGAGTCGCAAAGATGGCTGCCGCAGCGGCTGGGTACGCAAGGGACAGGTTGCGTTGCGTGCCCAGCACGTATGCGTAAGCGTGCGTAGTAACCCGGTGTGTCAGGAGGTCACGTGCGTCACTCCGCGCGTGTCCACGCAGCCAACACAGACCATACAATAATAATTTAGTGATCATTGATAATCAACGATATTCCATTCCTATTGATCAAAGTTGATAATGGGGTCGTCCATTAATCACGTGAGCCTCGAAAGGGGGGAGGGGTGTCATTGAAAAAATCACGAAGTATCATAAGGGGGGACGGGGGGCGTAGTGAGATATCACGTGTAAATTAATTTTTTTCATTGAACGCGTGACTTTTAACCGAAAACTGCGTGTGATTGTTGACTCACCGTCACCAGGACGATTTCCCCGCCCGCCGCGACATATTCGTACTGAAAATTGTTTGACGTGATTTAGAGGGGGGGGGGAGTTAACGTAAAACCTCACCATGCATCACCAGGGGGGAGGGGGGGTTAAAAATTGGGCAAAAAAACATCACGTGATTAACGACGCCCCCATTATGTGTATGCAAACATTAAGAATCGTCTTATGGACAATAAATGTTGAAGTATATTAATTAAATTACTTCAAAATAATTTCAAAAATTAATACTTAATTAAGATTGATGATATCTCCAAAATTATGCATTTTTGGACCTCATGTTCTAGGAGTTTTTGATTATTTTGACCTATACAGGGTGACATGGAAATTCGACCCATTCCTTGAAAGGGGTTATACTAGAGATCATTACCAACAAATTAAGCCCAGTGAACCAGGGGTCAAAACTTGATGGTTACCGAGCTGCAGCAGTTCTTCGATATTTAAGAAATTTTCAGACTTGTTACCAAAAACCATTAATTATGAATAAACTACTTCACTCTAAACATTAAATTGATACTTTTCTGAAAGCTGAAAAATTTGTGATCAATTTAAAAAAAAACGTTGGCCCAAAACATACATAATCACAAAAATAAAAGGTCCTAAGTAGCAATAACTTTTATTTTCTGTATTTTTTCCCGAACATCGTCGTAAGTTATTGAAAAAAACTGTATGAAAGTTCGCGTACAAATTAGTAGAATAACTAGTTTCATTAGCTTTCCAAAAAGGTACAAATGTCATTAACTTTCCCAGCTGTTTTAAAAAAAATCGGCAATAGAGTGCCGTAGGTCAAAGTTTTTATTTTGAATTGTTAATTGAATTCAGCTCGAAAGTCAACAGTGTTACTCTAACTACACTGTGAATAAAAAATAAATTTAAGTTTATAAAGTTTAGTAAAAAAAACAGTTAACAAAAATTACAAATCCCGTTCAAACTGCCTACCATTGTTGCGTATGCAAGCACGAAGCCTACGATACGACGTCGTAATTCACTCACTGTTACTCGCGTTGAAAATGAGGTTTTTATTTTTTCGGCAACTGCCAAAATTCTCTCCCGCAACTCTTCAATGGATGTCGCTGGTCGAATCGCAGGGGGTACACTTAGTCCTTCATGTGACCCCAAAGTTACATCTGGGCACCCATCGTGCTGGTACACCATATCTCTTCTTGTAGCTAGTGGCACATCTTCTAAAAGCGAGTGAACACGTTTTTGGAAGCTGTGATGGAAGAAGAAATGGTACAACGTACGAAAACTTT
The DNA here is from genome assembly GCA_928269145.1 of Agriphila tristella. Lineage (NCBI taxonomy): Eukaryota > Metazoa > Arthropoda > Insecta > Lepidoptera > Crambidae > Agriphila > Agriphila tristella. The sequence continues at coordinate 17,441,097 of OV743430.1, forward strand.
TTATGAAACATCTCTGGTACCACTATTTGCACTTTTGGGACCCCAAGGGCCAAAACCCAAGAAAAAATTAAGAAAGGGCCCACCACAGAAGATTTACATTAAATGTTTGGATGGGGACTGTCCATGATAAGTTGATCGGGCCTTTCTTCTTGCCCCAAATGGTACATCGTACGATTTTTTTAAAGAGAGGTAGTGAACTGAACACGCTTTTGGAAGATGTGCTACAAGAACAGATATGGTACGATGGGAGCCCAGATGTAACTTTGGGGTCACATGAAGGACTAAGTGTACCCCCTGCGATTCGACCAGCGACATCCATTGAAGAGTTGCGGGAGAGAATTTTGGCAGTTGCCGAAAAAATAAAAACCTCATTTTCAACGCGAGTAACAGTGAGTGAAGTACGACGTCGTAGGCATCGTGCTTGCATACGCAACAATGGTAGGCAGTTTGAACGGGATTTGTAATTTTTGTTAACTGTTTTTTTTACTAAACTTTATCAACTTACATTTATTTTTTATTTACAGTGTAGTTAGAGTAACACTGTTGACTTTCGAGCTGAATTCAATTAACAATTCAAAATAAAAACTTTGACCTACGGCACTCTTTTGCCGATTTTTTTTAAAACAGCTGAGAAAGTTAATGATATTTGTACCTTTTTGGAAAGCTAATGAAACTAGTTAGTTATTCTACTAATTTGTACGCGAACTTTCATACAGTTTTTTTTAATAACTTACTAAGATGTTCAGGAAAAAATACAGAAAATAAAAGTTATTGCTACTTAGGACCTTTTATTTCTGTGAATATGTATGTTTTGGGCCAACGTTTTTTTTTAAATTGATCACTAATTTTTCAGCTTTCAGAAAAGTATCAATTCAATGTTTAGAGTGAAGTAGTTTATTCATAATTAATGGTTTTTGGTAACAAGTCGGAAAATTTCTTAAATATCGAAGAACTGCTGCAGCTCGGTAACCATCAAGTTTTGACCCCTGGTTCACTGGGCTTAATTTGTTGGTAATGATCTCTAGTATTACCCCTTTCAAGGAATAGGTCGAATTTCTATGTCACCCTGTATAATAGAACCTCAGAGTTTATTATTTTTTGTTATCTCGATTTTATTAATCTTAATTAAATTACTTCTAAAGTTATTACCCTTATGACGATTTTTTATTTTTGCATACCTACACATACTTTTTTACTATTTAGCAATGATCACAAAAGTAAAGATGACGTTTAGCTTTCATTTAAAAATACTACTAAGTACTAAGATTTTCATTGTTGACTAAATTCATATTTATAAAAATTTTTCGCTATGTTCCAGTGGATATTAACCGCCGATTGCACTAAACTTAAGAATCGCCTAAGTCTTTTCTTATCTACAACTCGACCAAAATAACTAGGCGAATGACAGCGACATGACGGCTAAGTTTATGACACCGTTTTAATGGGGAGGCGAAGGCAAAGTGAATTACAGATGGCGCTCAGTCTTTGGAACAATTGTCAGTTTGAGCTTAAATTGTCTTGACTGTGTATTACGTGATTTTACTGTCTTAGATTGTATTTTTTTCGGTTTTGCGGACAAACAATGTATTCTATGCTAACTTTAGCTCATATAAAAGAAGAATTACGGAAAAGAAAAGCCAAAACAACAGGCAAGAAAGTTTATAGCAACTTACAAAAAATTGCTAACAAGCATTACATTTCTTTAAATTTCGTGTAAGATTTACAAGTAATCTTTTTATTTCAGATTAGAAGCATATGATTTAAATTTTAACAAAGCAACTGAGTGTGAATTTCCGTGTTTATAGTTGCCTGATGATGCCTTCTGTGCAATAGTAATTTCAGGTTTCTGTACTGGAATTTCTGTACCATCCAAAATTACACGAACCGTTTTATCATATTTATTTTATTATTCTAAGTTTCTTGAATGACTCTGGCATATAAAATTCTATTAATTCTCTGTTTGGCCCCAATATTGGGCTTATTCCATATTTGATATACCTATCAAATTCATCCAAGTTATAAATATGTTAGAAACTGCTGAGGTTGAAATATTAAAGAACAAAGCTGTTATAATTCAAATGTTGTTTTATTTTGGCGAAGCTTCATCAAATTCATGAAACATTCCTTTTGATTTATAATGTTTCTCAGGCTTAGCAAAGGAGAAAATCGAGGAAAAAGCATATTTTTTTTTATATTTTTTTGCCCACTATTTTTTTTGTTACTGGGAAATCGATGAACTCCAATATTTTACAAGTTACATGCATAACAATGCGGCATTTTCTCAGTATAAAATTAAAAAGTGCAATACTCCAAGAGATTCCCATATGTTTTGACAGTTTCTTTGAGGCGGCTCGGTACCAACGACAAGACGCCACCTATCGGAATAAAATTGCGCTTTTCCTCCCCATTTGGTCGTGTTGTAGTTAGGAAAAGACTTAGGCGATCCTTAAGTTTGGTGCAATCGGGTATTAGTTTATGATTTATAGGTGCGGAAATGCGATGTTGCCATTTGCCATATTTTAGGTGTTTTGCATGGGTAGTCTTGACTTAGGTAATTGAATTATTTTTAAAGAAAAATGAAAATAAATAAAAGTGCTATTCGATTCTATTTCATGGTCTCATTAATACCCTAGAGCAGTGGTCGTCACACTTATCTGGTCAAGGGCCACAAAGGACAATGTGAGGTATCACTGCCGCAAAATCTTGGATTTTAGTTGACACCACCAATTAATGGCCATATTTTTTTAGCTGTCAAAACTGGATTGCCCCTAGATTTGATGCTCTTTCGCTTTCATGGTTATGACGGCAAAAAAGTTTTTTTTTATGATTCGTTCCATAGTGCAGTACGGCACAAAAAGTGGGCACTGAGAGAATAACACGCAAGACTTAAGTATTTGTAAAAACTTGTCAATTACTGCCTCATATATGTTTTTTGACAATTCTTCAACTCGGCGGCGTCGCGTCGACAGGATAATTCAGAAAGCGTAAGCTTTTTTACTTCCGCCATTATTTGTTTATTATTTGAAACAAAGTCTGGGAAACAGTAACATGCACTCCTTTATTAATTCATCACCAGTAAAAGGTTTGATTATTTTTGCAAGCATGTAACAAACTTGATAAGATGCATTTGTTCAGCCTCGTTTTGTGCAACTGCTGTCGTCACAACATTTTGTTGACGACTAATTGCAGTTTTCCAAAGCTGCTACTTTATTCTTCCTTTCATTCGATTCCAAAGAAAAGGCATCAGTAAATGAATTGTGCCTACTTGTGTAGTAGCGAAATATGTTTGATAATTTTTTTTTGTTTTACCGCGGGCCGCACAAATATCGTCCGCGGGCCGCATGCGGCCGCATTGGGTCCACGTGGTGGGTTATGGCCCATCCTCCTTAATCACCCGTTAAGAAGGCCTGTGTCTCAACAGCGGGGATAATAATATGGCTGATGGTCGTATACATTTTTTATAAAAAATATTTTTGTTAAGTTAAATTTTTATTAAATATATTATTAATAAATTATCTTTTCGCTCTATAATGAAGTCCAGACAATCGATCTTATATTGGGGTAGATTTGCACGGTTCCCTATGTATTTGCATAAAATTTTAAGGCATAATATATCTTAGCATAATATGATTTCGCCGAATGATGTTTACGCATAATATTACTTAGTCATAACAGCTTATGCATAATTTTTTTAGGCATAACTAATTTGAGCATAATCATGTTTAAGCATAATATTCTTTAGCATAAATTTAAACATGCATAATGTTATTTACGCATATTTTTATAAACGCTCATTTTTATAAACAAAAAAATTAATACACTTCGAAACTTGCACATTTAAAAGCTATTGCTAAAAATTTACACTTGAAATAAATATAAATATTGTTTGTCACATGCATGGCTAGAGATAAGTATTTACAATGCCGAAGTTGAAAAGACCGAATTTTACAAGACCCATGGACGAAACACCGAAAATCATATAGTCGAATGGTTGTTTAGCCGTACGTTTAAAATCACGAAAGGACATTCTAACTAAAATACTAAATCCCGAAGCTTAAAAAACTGAAGGTTAATTGAGGGTTACATGCCAGCAGGTCGGTTCTGGCACTTCGCCGACCGCTGCCGCGGCACGCTCGCTTCACTCGCTCGGCTCGTGCGTTGTAGGTCGCAATGAAAATTAACATCCTCCTCGCTCGCTACGCTCGCTCGTCGTCGCAACGCTCGCTCGTCGTCGCACCTAATAGATCTAAAGAGACTTTTGGGATTTTGAACTATCGGCATTCTAACTTACGAGGTTTCAAACTATCGGTCATTTAATAATCGATCTTTTAAGTTACGGTCTATCGGATATCGATTTTAGGATGTTCGGTATTTTGAAAATAGGTGTTTTCTACGTCGATATTTCGGTCGTAAACAAATAAATTAATATGAAATTTTCGGCATTTTAATACATAACTACCCCTTTTGCAAGAAAATAAATAGGTAAATACGTAAAAATATTTATTCTTATTATTTTTTATTTTTATATCTAAATAATATTAGGCGAATAGACAATATGCCAAATAACATTATGCGAAAACTAATTAGTCTAAACGATTATTATGCTTATATAAATAGTATGCCAAAAAACAATTATGCCAAAGTATTATTATGACAAAAAAAATATGCCAAATCCGTTATGCCAAATCAAATTAGGTATAAAACCATTATGCGAAAACAAGGGATCCCGATTTGCACTTATTTAAAAAGCTAATAATAGTAAATAAATTATTAAAATAGAGAAGGCTATCTGAAAATTGTTACAAATAAATAATTCGTCACGGATAAAAATATTCCATTAAGAATCACTAATCTCTAGATTACGACTTGAGTGACCAGTACGTTTCCACTGTTTGCCCAGTCGATGTCTAACATTTATTTGTGTTAGCTTTCGTATCAATAAGTATTGTTGAACCGATATAGTGCCAGATCTTGATATTGAAGTATGGACGATGTTCGATTTTATTTTAGGTGAATATGAAATGAAAGACTTTAAGGTGATTTTCGAAGTGGGCAATTTTCCGTCATTTTAGTTTTCTTTAATTTTTGCACATAAAGTTGCAGATAAGGCGTTACAATTCAAATTGATGCTCGCATTAAAAACTATTCTATGTATCACTACATATTATAAAACAAAGTCCTTTGCCGTGTCTGTCTGTTCGCGATAAACTAAAAACTACTGAACGGATTTTCATGCGGTCAAAGACGATAATATATCTTATAAAAAATTGGTCATATGCAATGCGGTAATTTGGGAAACTATTTAGATTCTAAATTACGTATTTAAGTTGATAAGGATTAATTATTCAACTTAAATATACGTTAGTTACCTTTAAGCATTTATGCACATTATTTTAGCCTTTTACACCATACCATACAAATGAATAATCGAGTTATCGTAAAAAATTAACGCGTGCAAAAACTAATTCAAGCGTGATTCTTACACCGATATGGGGACGGCACTCGAAGGGGACGGAAACAGACTTTTGGAGCGAATGGGTGACGACTGTAATGTATTTGTTTTCTTTTTGGGTGTTGTTGGAAGGCAAAAAAAAGAAGGAACCGAAGCGAAGCGAGGGCGAGACGCTAGTTTAAAAGTAATTTCACGTCATATAACACAAAAAAAAAATAGATTGAATATTTTATTGTATTTTTTTATTACTCATTTATAGTCTAGTTTCGCCCCCTTTCGGGGTTGCACTTTATCCAGGGACACACTGTATACAGGTTATTTTTAGTTAACACAAAACCTCTCGTGGGGTTGATCAGACCATCAAACTGAACCACTTTCATTACGGGACCAAACTCGATATCTCGAAAAAAAAACAGCGGTTCCATACAAAAGTACAATCCTATTCCATCAAAATGTATGAAACAGCAGAAAGTTTTTTTTGCGATTTCAAGGTTGGTCCCATAATGAAAGTTGTTCAGTTTGATGGTCTGATCTGATCAACCCCAGGAGAGGTTTTGTATTAACTAAAAATAACATTGTATAGGTAGTGTATGTGTGGTGTATGTATACCAACAGCAGCACTTACCCCGCTTCAATGACTTCTATGTATACCTGTCGGTAATAAAATTAGAATGACTTTATTATGTATCTACAAATAAAATAAGTCATTGACCCATATTAGTCTTTAATAGTATGTAGTATTGTGTTGGCCTTCAAAGTACCGTCCACATAATATGTGGTTTTATCGAAAAGATTTAAATAACCATTATCTTAAAATCAATACAGTTAGATAAGACTAAGATCGTGGTCTTGTATCACCGTAATACTTTAAATTAATAATTAAAGTTAATACTTTAAAAAGATGTCCATCAGCCTTTTTTGATGTCCCCACTGCTGGGGCACAGGCCTTCCTTATGGGTGGTAAGGAGGATGGGCCAATAACCCACCACGCGGGCCCAGTGCGGATTGGTGGGTGTTAACGACCGGGACCAACGGCTTAACGTGCCTTCCGAAGCACGGAGGAGCTCGAGATAATAAAATTTTGGTCACCCATCCCATGACCGACCCTTGCGAACGTTGCTTAACTTCCGAAATCGCTGGGCCAGGCGCTAAACCACTGCGCCACCGAGCTCCACTTTAAAAAGATAATACTAACTAATTTTGCCGTTTTGTATGGAGAATTTTAAAGAAGTTGCATTTTTCGTATTTTTCATAACAACCATAAACACTTTATGTTCCAAGACTTCTATGCACAAATGTTTAAAAAGCTAACTAATTAATAAGTATCGGCTAAAAACGGAGTCAGATATCGTACGCTTGAAATAGCGTGGTCTAATTCTCCCTTTAGTTAGAATATTAACAGGTGCACTCTCTTTTTACTTTTACGATTGAACTAGTACTTCAGAATCATGGAATAATTACACCTAGAACGATAATTCCCTACAAAGCGCGCTGTCAAAAGTGAGGCAACTAAAACAGCCAAAATGCGCCGTTTTCAGATTTTTATTGTCCACTAGCTGATGCCCGCGACTTCGTACGCGTGGACTTTATGACATCGGCGTATGCATATAAATGAACTAAAGTAGTTACATAAGAAAATCCTTGTAGCAGTGTTATGGTTCTGCATCAGGTGTTCCAGATCTTCGATTTTTATACGTCAACAAAAAATGCTCATCAGGCTGAACAACTTTTGCAAAGATGTAATTTTTATATTTTGTATAGTTTAGCTGGACTATTATGGTTCTGCATCAGGTGTTCCAGATCTTCGATTTTTGTACCTCAACAAAGAATGCTCACTAGGGTGAACAACTTTTGCTAAGGTGTCATTTTTATATTTTGTATAGTTTAGCTGGATCATTATGGTTCTGCATCGGGAGTTCCAGATCTTCGATTTTTCATCATCATCATCATGATGAAAAATCGATCCTTGTAGCAGTGTTATGGTTCTGCATCAGGTGTTCCAGATCTTCGATTTTTATACGTCAACAAAAAATGCTCATCAGGCTGAACAACTTTTGCAAAGATGTAATTTTTATATTTTGTATAGTTTAGCTGGACTATTATGGTTCTGCATCAGGTGTTCCAGATCTTCGATTTTTGTACCTCAACAAAAAATGCTCATCAGGCTGAACAACTTTTGCTAGGGTGTCATTTTTATATTTTGTATAGTTTAGCTGGACCATTATGGTTCTGCATCAGGTGTTCCATTTTCCAAAATCATTTATACCCTAAGTTATGCCCAGGATTAACAGCTATATAACAAAAAAAGTTTCATTCGAATCCGTTCAGTATTTCCGGAGATTTGCGTGTTCAAACAGACAAACAGACACACTTTTTTTGTCTCCATCGCGCCAGTTTTTTTTTAAATATATGTTATGTACAGACACACTTTTTCTACTGTTTTATTATATGTAAGGATTATTACATAATCATACCTAATAAGTACAAAACAGTTTCAATTTCCCTACTATTATATTATTGGATTTTAGTTACAATTAGGTAACGTATGCAGGATATAATTCTGAGAACTGAGCCATTTTGGCTCAGTATTAGTTGCCTCACTTTGCATACAAGGACACGGCTTCTAGGTATAATTATTCTAAGCCTATGGGTTATATTTCAATGAAATTGGACCTTCTATTAAATACTTCAATAAAATATTACTTCAATTAAATTCAAATTGATATCAAGAAAATGACCGAATATTTTTGTCATCGTCTTAAAATTAAAGTCAAAAATTAAAGGAAAGTCGGCATAAAACAGCTGTTTGTAAGGAGCCTGTTGCATAGAAGTTTGTTTGGAGTGCTTAGTGGTTTTAAGATACCCTTCGGAGCAATGCGGCTTGCGGCTTGCGTCATGCGTCACTTGCGGCCCACGCGGCCATGCGGCTGTACTTTGAATTAAGAAGTGTATGGAACCCTTTCCGAGCGTTGCGTCACGGCCGCATACGACACGGTCCGGTTTCCAATGCAAAGTACAGCCCCATGGCCGCGTGGGCCGCAAGACGCATGAGGCAAGCCGCAAGCCGCATATTGCTCCGAAGTCTACCTTAAATATCACCATACTAATACAGGAACACAAAGGCAAATGGTTTTTTATAAGGTGGATGGAGGTGACTGCCCTAGATAATTCGAGCGGCAAATCCTCTTCATAATTAAATATTTAAATGGTTTATTGATCTGTCCCTCTCCTATAGTAGAGTCCACTGTGATGTTTGTCGGTTTGTGACCCGTGGGCGGGCGGAACTCTGAGAGCCTATTACATAAAGGCATCGCGATAAGCGTACGTTCTTCGTCCCACTCCGTGGCATAATTGCCTCACGAATAAGGTCCAATATCAAGTAAATTGAACGACGAATTTCGTCCGACTATCATGATTCTTCTTTGTAATAGGCCCTCTGCACAGCTCTCGAGCGAGTGACTCACTAGCGGAGTAGCTAACCAAACATTTGAGTTCAAATCTCTTAATTAAGCCTAATTGTGAGGATTGATTGAATCAGCGTAGTACCACGCACATAGCACAGCCACAGCCCACACTTTTGAAATATATTTAAAACAAACAATTACGTTACTAATCTTTTGACTTGTTTCTTTTATACAAGGTGTCCCAAAACTTTGCCACACGGAGAGAAAGTACCTTAAATATTAAAAGTATGAAATTTTAGTGAAATTTCATAAATATTAAAAATTATCATATCATCAATATCAGCAATTTTAAAAATAATGGGAACTGAATTTAAGGATTTTTGAAAAATCGCCTGCCATAACCAGGAATCGAACCCACCAAAAAAGCAAAAAAATATTTTGTTTATTTTTATGATACCAATCGAAAGAGTTACTCATAAGGATTACTTTTTCTCAAGTGACACAGCATCTTAAATAAAAGGAAGACCTTGTAATTTAACATTTAAATTTTTATTTATTACGGATTGCATCAATTTGTATGTAGTGGCAATTTAAAAAAATCTTTATATGCAGTTTCATTTATTTTTAAAAACTAAATGAAGTCTTCCTTTAGTAAAATTTCCTATCTTCAATATTTAAGGTTCTTTCTGCCTCCGTGTGGCAATGTTTTGGGACACTCTGTATATTTTTCATTAGCATGATATTTATACAGTGGTTTTCATAGTGATGATATACCTATTTCCTGATAGGTAGGAAATAGGTAGGTATATACAACGTAATAATGAAATAGCGCAAAATGAGAAAACCGTTTCTTCGGACCATCAAACTGAACAACTTCTACAATGGGACCAACTCTGAAATCGCGAAAAAACATCAGCTGCTTCATACATTTTTATATTTTACCCGACTGCAAAGAAAGGGTTATGTTTTTTGCGCGTATCTTGTATGTAAGTATGTTTGTTTGTGTGTTTGTATGTAATATTCTTTATTACCTCATATCTTTCAAACGGCTGAATGGATTTCTGTAATTAAGATATCGTTAGATTTGTCTTGTCAGCCCAAGTGTTCTTAAGAAGGTGGCGTGATAAAAAAACAACATGGCGGCGGTACGGTACTAATATACGTAGTGGAAAAAAAAATTTTTTTTAGAATACTGCAATATGGGTGTCAAATTAAAGGGCTTATTGTAAGGATTTCAAAAAGGTATATCATGACCTAATATTTAATAACTAAAAAGATATAAATAAAAAATAAATAATAAAAATTAAAAACCTGCCTGCATAAAAAGACAAGTCCACTGAAAAGATGGAAACAAGATTAAATATTAAAGGCAACATAATAACATGCAGTCGGAGGCGAATTCAAATCGTTCATAACGTCACTTTCTTGATGCATGCCTCCGACTGCATGTTATTATGTTGCCTTTAATATTTAATCTTGTTTCCATCTTTTCGGTGGACTTGTCTTTTTATGCAGGCGGGTTTTTTAATTTTTATAATTTTTTTTTTCGTTATAAATTTTTGTATGAAACACCTGATTCTTTTTTCGCTATTTCAGAGTTGGTCCCATAGTAAAAGTTGTTCAGTTTGGTGGTCCGAAGAAACGATTTTCTCATTTTGCGCTATTTCATTAACACGTTGTAAAGCGCATTCGCTTAGATAGTGTCGCCCTTTCATGGCGCCGCCTTTGCACGTGCCGCTTCTTGTCAAAGGATGCCGCCGCATAAACAAAGGATACCGCGTGCGGCGTACACCCGCAAGTCAATTTGGATTTTGGCAGTTTACATCGAAGCGCCGCGCCGTAGTGAAAAGTTGTGTTTGTTGACTCTGCTACGTATACTAAAAATGTTTTTCATCCTTGGGAGGACAGTGAAGTGCCTCAAGATGAAACTTCAAGTGAACCAACAAAAAAAAGACGGGTGTTTTGTAAAACATGTAAACACAAAAAAGTGTAGATAACGTAATTAAAAAAGAAAATCGATATTTTGGTATGGATTTGAAACGTGATGAAGTTGATAATGACTCCGACACTTCAAGTGATGAAAAATAGTAGGTAGTCTTATTTTTTTTATTTAATTTTTCATTAAAATTCTCTTTCCACCTCGCTTGTGAGTATTATTTGTATTCGTATTTTTTTTCAATAAACGCAAGTAGGGACTGACACCGTAATCTTAAAAAAACACGACGCTCGCACCCCCTCCCCCCACCCGCACACTATGGTACAATGGTACAACTTAAATAATTATCGAAACCGATAACGATATTGTTTACCGTTATCAGTAACATTACCAAAAACTTGCCGGTATGCCTGTCTCTGAACACATTTGCTTGCGGGTGTACCGACACTATCTAAACGAACGAGCTTTATATACCTATTTCCTAATAGGTAGGAAATAGGCTTCGAGCAACAAAAGGCTTCGTTTGTCACGAAGGGAGTAGCCTTAGCGATATTACTCTATTCAAATTATTCTGGCATTTTTTGCGGGGGGGGAAAATGCACACAAGTGCAGTTCCTCATACCCACATACAAAAACTACACTGTAATGACGACACTCACACATAAAAAATAAAACAAAACAGCAAAAATTTGTGTACGGATGAGTCACACATCAAAATATGACAGGTTTTTGACATAAAGGGCTGGGCTCAACTGTCGATGCAGCAATATCGATACGGAAAAAGGAATAAAGATTACAAACTCAATCATTTTACAATGGGGTGAATAACAACAAAGAGGTCATTTTTATACGCTCGAGCTTTATACAAAAAGCTCGAGAGTTCAGGTGATTGGGTTGGGACTAATGTGTACCCAAGGAAGTTGGGCTCAGGCTGCTGACACTGAACATCGCTCCATGACAGTACTGCCATCTGCACACCCAACAATTTGAATTTACAGCAATCGGTGATCGCTCCCCGTCTTAACGTTGATCACAGTTACATCATTGAATAATTGCTTTTTTACCATCGCCACTCTAAAAAGTGCGTTTAATTCAACCATAAGAGTGAATAATAAGCGATTTTAAGTTATACAGAGCGATGCTGAATCTTCGGCTACTATTCAGCTCTTAGCAGTGTTATTTGCTTTAATTTGAATATAGTTTATTTAACAGTACTACTTACGGTCAGTATTCAGCTTGGATAAGAATCGCATAAGTCTTTCCTAACTACAACTCGACCAAATTAAAACGGTGTCATGAACTTAGCTGTCATGCAGCTATCATGCGCCTAATTATCTTGCTCGAGAGACGGCCGTTAGTCCCTCGAACTAAATTCTCTTTTTATTCACTTGTTGTATAATCTACTACTTCGACATTTATTTCGCGATATCTGTCGCGATCACATCAGTGCAGAGCAAATCATGCAAAAATCTCGCAAATGAATTTGGCGCAGAATCAGGGCCAGATTGACCAACACTTTATCGACAAACATTATTTAACGGTAACATCACTAAGTTGCCCATCGGCGAGAACTCGGATTTATCTAGCGACAGATCTGAAATTTGTACGGACGAGCCATGGACTAGCAGACCCGATGTCACTGAACAAATTTGACAACTAATCAAGAATAAAATATACGAATTTAATGTTTAAATGTAAACAAATAGCAATAATACGATAAAAAAATACTTTTATGTGAAATGTAAAACCGTCTTTTTGTATACTTGATGTTCAAGATCTCTTTTAACAGCAAAAAACTCATCAATTCGACATTTTAAACAGAGCAGCGTTCACATGCGCGACTGGACTCGGTCTAGAACATAGAGTAAGATAAAAAAAAATAGGGGTAGAGAGCCCTCTGGCGATTTTAAAACTTACTCATTTTGAAGCGCCATCTCTGGTCGGCGATTTTCTTGTTAGTTTGTTTTTTTTTTTTTTAGTTCCTAATCTAGCAATCCTACCTACGGCTTTGTTCTAATTATCTTTTATAACATTCTTAACGCCGTGTTCACTAGTATTAGTATTTTTTCCGAAGAAAATAACTAACACATGAGAACAAACGTTTCAAATATTATAAGAGATAACTAGAACAAAACAGTTAAAAACATAATTACAAAAGGGAGAAAAGAAAAGGACACAAAATTAAACAATTAAGTGAAAGAGTCATTATGTTTTTATTTATTCCTCTCAGTTTATGCCTAGGGATAATTTTATTCAAAATTGTTCATATTCTTATTTCTTAATATTTATTCATTCACAAACACGGTCAGGGTGCCTATTAGCGTAGTAGGTACCCTGACCGTGTTTGTGTAGTACATTAGTATACCTACCTAGTAGTATTAGGTATACTAATGTACCTACACAGTGGCGAAGGGTCCATACAAGACGATTCCCATTGGCTTACCTTTTAGAAATCCCACCCTACCGATCCACTATGCAGATTATAACACTTTTGTTGAACGGCTTACCTTCGCCATAATTTCACCCCTCGCCACAGCTATTAATTTTTCCCAGGTAAGTATAACATAATCTTGTTAAATGTAACCTATTAAAGAACACATCACTAACACTTAATAAGTATTGCTAGCAGTTTTAATGAAAATACATTTTCATCAAAACATGTTGCGCAGCCAGTAATTGATAACTGAATATTAAAACCATTCCAGTAAAATTATTCGTAAATAAGCAATTAATGCTTCCGCATAGAAAAACAGGAAGGATGGTGCAAGGTCGAACCAAAATAATTTAACTGACACCTATACGAAGTCCTATATATTATTACGAGATATAATACAATCATTTTACTTACACCCTTACTTTAAGTCTATAAAACGATTATGGAGCCAAAGAGTCCCAGAATTGAAACAAGTAATAATACTTGTTTTTTATAAAAAAAAAAAAATTTCATCATTTGCGGTTGCCACAACTAAACTGCTCGATAGCTCGTACTGCACCTGTATCAGGATGACAACAGAGTGGGATGGGGGTGGGCTGTGATCTGAAAAAAAAAATGTTTGTAATTTTATTATTAAAAATATTGTAGCTTATGAAATTGATGCATAATGAGGGCATTATACATCAATTTCATAAGTCTTTGTAATTCTAGAGGAGCGATGTTCATAACAAAACGTGTGCGTAAAGTAACTGCGTTTTACCTGCACGTAACGGTACAATTATTTTGAGAAATATCTACCCTTAATTTGCGTAAACAAAACTTACATGATATTTCTGGTATATGAAGACGAAGTGGGATGGGTTGGAATTGAAATGGGTCTGGAACTGGGATGGGTCTGGTTGCCTGAAAAAATATAACATAAAAAACTATATTTTCATAAACACTAAAATAATAATACAAATTTCCGCGCCGGGGTTATAGTATCATTTGAAAGGCCTTACGAAACTTTACAAAGTTATATATATTTCAATTTCAAAATCAAGCGCCCCATTTTTAAAGCCCCAAAAAAATTTACGTGATGTTGCTTCAGTGGAAACGCACCCTTAATCAAGGAGGTAGTAATTTGATTCTACTATGGTACCTACCTAGTACCTACATAAAAAACTTACACGATGAATTGCCGGTAGGTGAAGGGAAGGTACTACGCCTACAGGCCTTATCCTGCTGGCGAAGGTGCTGGTTGCAGACCCCATTCTTTTAACTTGTCAACACATTTTCACTAACAATCTCTACCCAATCTTTAAAACTATCCGGGTCCTTATTCTTTTGTTGGGAAACGGTGGAAAGGAGCAACTGAAATAAGTAAACGTGCGAAATAAACACAGAAAAAGATTTTTGTGATATTGCTAAAGGAAAATTCTGACAATTAAATTTTGTTTTTGATAAAAAGAGTATACCTACCTTTATGAATGTACTCTCGCTAATGACTATTAGAAAATCATTGTCTATTCCCAAACCATAAACTGCTTGACAAGCATTTACGTGCTTGTCAAGCATTGCTTGATCGTTGAGGGAGTTCTTATAAAAAAAAAATTGTATGAAGTAATGATCTTCGCCAATGACAGATGAAAGCACTTCCTTTACAATAATGTCACTTAGTATAGGAGTGTCAAGAGTGTCCCCCCCCTGGTCTAGAAAGAAATCCGGGCGCAACTGGTTTTACTAACGCGTATGCCCATTTGGGCTTGTACTTCGGCAGAGGGGAAACGCTTCGTATGGCTTCTCTTTCTGTAGAAGCCCGTCTTACTCTAAGGAAATAGGTATATACAACGTGTTAATATATACCTAGTTGGTTACTAAGTTCTGTAACTATGGAAAACATGAATAATACTAAATTTACAAATAATGCTACAATGAATTATATACCAAATGAAAGCACAAATATTTAAGATTATCATGTATTAAAATTATTCGAAATGACCGCCTCTGGCATGAATACACGCCTTTAGACGACGAGGCCAGTCATCGATGGCAGCACGAACTACCACCATATCCAATTCTGCGACTGCCTTGAGAATAGCGCGCTTAAGAGAGTCGAGATTCATGTGGGGCTTAGCACATGCTTTCTCCTCAATAAGTTGCCATATGGCATAATCCAGAGGATTTAAGTCTGGGCTGGAGGATGGCCATTCTTCCTGCGCGATAAAATCAATTTTGTTAGCCCGAAACCATGCTTGTGTAGATTTTGCTTTGTGCGCAGGGGCAGAGTCCTGCTGGAAGACCCATGGCTGGTTTTGAAATAAAGTGTGGCTTAAGGGTTTGACAACAGGTTCCAGAACGGTATCTTGATAGACTCTAGCGCCAGTTTTCACACCTTTTTCACAGAAATGAACCTTACTTAGCCCTGAATAGGACACCCCCAGCCAAATCATCACTGATGAGGGGTGGTGACCTCGTTGGACCCTCGGAGCAATCATGCTGGCTTCTTTACTATTCTTAGCGTATACTCTATCATTTTGACGGTTAAAATTTTCTTCGACTGTGAAGATTTTTTCATCAGTAAACAAGATTTTTCGATGGCCGTTTTGTGCGTACTGCTTTAGTAGAGCGCGACTTCGTGCTAACCTCATAGCCTTCAATCGTGCGTTTAGCAGATGGCCCTTTCGTCTACGGTAAGCGTGAAGCCCAAGGTCATCATTGATAATTTTTTTAAGGGAACTTCTCTTCACAGTCATCTGTTTTGCCAATAACTTTTGCTTCCGGACGGGATTTCTCGTGATTCTCGCCTTCACTGCCTTGATCACAGCTGGTGTCCGAACGGTGCGTGGTCTTCCTGATCTTTTTCGGTCATCGACGGTCAAGGTATTACTGTACCTATGGATAGTGCGATAAATAAATTGCTTGTTGATTTTCAACTTTTGTAGCAACTTGAAAATCATATTCGGTGGCTGCCCACATTTGTGCAGAGCAATTACAGCGACACGATTCTCCTTCAACCCCCATTCCATGGTGAAATAAACAAAATATGATATACGTGTGGTATGGAATTATAGCTTATAAAACTGTCAATAATATGTCATTTTTATTTTTTCTTTTCATTTGTTTTAATGGCCAGTAATCGATAAAGAAACTCAGTAACAGAACTTATGACCAACCTGTGTATAGCTCTTCATCATTATGAAAACCACTGTAATAAATATCATGCTAATGAAAAATATACGTTGTATAAAATGCACTTTTTCGATCATCCAAATAAAACGAATACTATATTGTTGTGACCAACTACGCATGACTGATGCTTCACAGAAAAAATGCGAGTGAAATCACCTACAAAAAAGTCAACAACGATATAGATTTTTTTTAAGTAATTATTTTCTAGATCTAAATTAAAATTCTCGTGAAAGACACACGTCACACTACTGACACAAATGTGTTTTTCTGATTTTATCGATTTTGTTATCTTCTCTATATAGAAGGCTATGGATAATATCGATGTAACCAAATTTAGAATACAATTTTCATTTTTATCTTATTAAAGTCGTATAAAAAAAGATATATTGTTTCAGACTTTTACCATTAGAGATTGACATATAGCTAGGTTAAAGTGTGATAAATGTTGGACTTTTTAATAAAACAGTGAATTAATGAACTCAATTATAAAGTAATCGATTAAGTTTGAATCTTTACTTACAGTAAAAACTTTACTTTTTATCATCATTCTGATACATTTTCTTTTCATTTTAGTATTTCTTAATAATTCATTACAATAAATACAGGGTTGGAAATAGTATTAAAAAGCCGAATATGCTACAGTACCATGCATTGCATACAACTCCGGAAAATATTATAAACCCAGAAAACCACCACGTCATAGCTGGAGAAATGTTGGTGCTGTAGAAATGAAATGCTTATTTAGGTTTTACTGGAAAATTCTTAGAATTTTCCTAAGTTCGGGGATTACAGTAACTTAATATCGATTAGATAATTATAGTTTGAATTTCATAACCATACCTATCAAGGAGTTTGTTTATAAAATCGCTTAAGAGTTCCAAGTGAAGGTAGGTACTCAATAAATTCTAAAATCTTTATTTCTCAAAGGTTTTACAAAAGTTTTTTATAAGGAACAAAAAGTTACAAAAGGTTTTCAAAAGTTTTATACTATAATCTTTTTTCGTAGCAAAACAAGACCGTATTATTTTAACGTCATGTAAAAATATATTGAGGAGCTCGGTGAAGCAGTGGTTTTAGCGCCTGGCCTTGCGATTGCAGAGGTTAAGCAACTTTCGTAAGGGTCGGTCATGGGATGAGTGACCAATTTTTTTTTACCTCGAGTTCCTCCGTGCTTCGGAAGGCACGTTAAGCCGTTGGACCCACCAATCCACATTGGGCCTGCGTGGTGGGTTATGGGACAATCCTCCTTATCCACCCATAAGGAAGGCCTGTCTGTGCCCCAGCAGTGGGGGCAATAAAAATGGGTGATGTCAAAACATATGAATATTAATTAATTATGTTAAGTTCAGAACACTTAGGTGTACATTGACATAGTTTACGTGACCGAAATCTTATGTTTTACGTTCAATTGGAATTTTATTTTACCTATATTTGATTTTTGTTAACGCTTTAGGGCGCTCCTTCGTAGTAACAATCAGCTCGGCTTCCGCAGCAGACGAGCGACGATCGAGCACTTTATTGGCTTAAGAATAAAGGCTAAATTTGTTTCTCAGTGCGACAATACCGTTTGTAACTACTGTACTCGTGTACTACGTGGCTAAAGGTGCGTGCGATATTACACGATTGTTGGTTTAGGGAAGGGCCTACAATTGACTGCAATGACTCGAGCTAAATTAGTGGATTTTATAACTGTGTCGCTCGGTAAGAAGTTGAATTGCAAACGGGTCAAGGGAGAAATAATATAACAAGAGATGCAAAGAGAACCAACAAAACCTCAAATTAAAAAAACAATAATTTTAAATTGTATTTAATATTCATCAAAAAGACATTAACTAGGATCCTTAATAGTTCTGAATTGAGTAGGTCGTTACGCTAATAATACCAGCATGGGCGTACCGTGGGGGGAGGGGGGTAGCTGCCCCCCTGGATTCTGTTTGCCTCCAACTAATTATCAATCGTTATAATAAAAGTTCTTATTTGCCATACAATATATTTGATTTAAAATAAATTTGCCCCCCCCGGGGGTGATACAATAGATTGCCCCCCCCCCCACTGACCCAGAACCTGGGTACGCCCATGAATACCAGCCTTCTACCGCCACGTTCATCATCGCCATCGTTTTATCACTACATAGTATGAAACGAAGTCTTCCTTCCCGCTGTTTTTGACCCTATGTATGCTTAGATCTCTTTAGATCTTTAAAACTACGCAACGGATTTTGATGCGGTTTTTTTAATACATAGAGTGATTCAAGAGGAAGGTTTATAAGTATGTCGCAGCCAACTAGCTTAATCAGTCGTTCAATTAGCGGCCTAGCCTTTTCATTGATAGGCGCCATTCAATCATCGGCCTAAATAAAATCCCGGCATTTAATTTAACGGCTAGGCAAATGACTTGGTTCGATAACGTTTAATCACTTGCCTAGCCAAGTCATTGTTTGAAAATAATATAGAATTTTTTTGTCACGCCACTTTTTCGATTTTTTTCAAAATGGCGGAGATATGTAAAAAAAACATGTTGCAGTCCAGCTTTCCGGCTCTGTCTTTTCTCCTCTACAGGTCGCATTTCTCAACCGAATTTCGTGAAATTTTGTGGGCAGGTTCAAAAATCATATAGATTTTTTTAAGTTCTAAATTTTTCCTAATGGCGGAGATATGTAAGAAAAATGTATTTCAGTCCGGCTTTCTGGCGCTGGATGTTCTCCTCTACAGGTCGCATTTCTCAACCGATTCTCGTCAAATTTTGTGAGCAAGTTCGAAAATTACATAGAATTTTTTTGTCACGCCAGTTTTTTGAAATTATTCATAATGACGGAGAAATGTAAAAAAACATATTTCAGTCCGACTTTCCAGCTGTCCATTTTCCTCTACAGGTCGCATTTTTCAACAGATTCTCGTGAAATTTTGTGAGCAGGTTCGATGATTATATAGATTTTTTTAATTTAGCCAGTTTTTCTAAATTTACCAAAAATCACCATTTCGGAAAATGTTTAAAATTAGAAGCGCCATCTAGCTGCGAATATACCTACCAAATAATACCAAACAGCACGCAGGTACCTACTACGTGCTTTGAAAAGCTCGTGAACAGTGTGGGGATTTTTCCCCTTTTGGGGTGGCGACATCTTTTAGATTATTTTTTAAACAACATACAATTTGAGCTACTTTTTAACGCGAGGTCTACAGCTCACGGAGCCACTAGTTTAACGGCTAGGCAAATGACTTGGTTCGATAACGTTTAATCACTTGCCTAGCCGAGTCATTGTAATTTAGTTCCATTTTCTATCACCAGGCACGCTGAGGCGGTATTGCTGTCAAATCTGTAAATATGGCGTCGACCAGCTGTGATTTCTGGTACTTTTCACAATTAAATTACGTTTACACTTCGTTTACACGAAAATATCGTGAAAGGGAAGTGTTTGGTAAAAAAAAATAGTGCAAAGAAATTTTTGAACGAACGTTTTAAAGAATGTTTTGAAAAAAACTCAGAATATGACAAAAAAAGGTACCATATATTGATTTGTTTTGTTTTTTACTTAATTTATTGTTTGTTCCGTGATTTGAGGTAAACAATGTTTGTCAAGTTTAAATATGAAAATGATTTGTGTTTAGACATTATGAAAGAATCTTAGTTAGAGGTTATAAACGATAAACGAGAAAGCTCAGGTGACCATGAGTACTGGACAGAAAAAGACATGATATAATTTAATGATCAAACGAACTTACCCTAAGTGAAGTTCGATCCTAATTATCCCTTCTTCGTCGAAGAGACTTAATTTGTTACAAAGTAGTAGCTCTGCTAATCGCTCGCACTCTGTCGCACGTAGTTCAGCGCCCAA
Source organism: Agriphila tristella (assembly GCA_928269145.1). Taxonomy (NCBI): domain Eukaryota; kingdom Metazoa; phylum Arthropoda; class Insecta; order Lepidoptera; family Crambidae; genus Agriphila; species Agriphila tristella. The sequence continues at coordinate 17,461,329 of OV743430.1, forward strand.
GCGGGAAAGAGAAAGCAATAGCCTTCCCCTCCCCGCCTCCGACCATCGCTGCCCGCCGCCGCGTCAACCTCATTCAGTTTGGAGTAGTAAGGAAATACATTGATATTCCCATCTATTATAGGGATACGGTTGTTGAACAAACAACTAGCAAGGGAGGGCTGGGACTTGAAGGGATAATTAGGATCGAACTTCACTTAGGGTAAGTTCGTTTGATCATTAAATTATCCCTTCTTCGTCTCTGAGATTTAATTTGTTACAAAGTAGGATATTTGGAGAAGATATCAATGTTATTAGAGGAAAGCCTTGTTTGTTTATATAAATAAACAAGGGTTAAGTGAACACACATTAAATTATTTTTACTAGTTAAATAAGATGAAAATAAGTCAGTGCTCCTGCAACTGCAACACAATAAAAAGTAGTTTTATTATAATGTCGGTTCTGTGACATTAGAGCCCCATGCCTGGAAACTCGCAAATATTGTCAGTTGTCCAGTCCAAACAGCACATTGCGAAAAGCATCCACAGAAAATCCGGCACACAGACTAGTGAGTGAACAAATTTTTCGTCACGAATGGCAGTAACTTGGCCGTTTTTGGGTTTGTATTAGTTTATAAGGACGACAATATTTAAGATATTTATATAAATAAACACAAATACTTTTATTACAGAAATACAAACTTAAAGAATGGAAAGTTCAACAAGTTGAGACTTACAGAAGATGTGATTGAACATCTGTCATTTAAATTTTAAATAATAAATTATTTCGTCAAATCTTACTGTGTTGCCTCAGATAATATAATACAATACTGAGTTGCTTAATTGAATTAAGCACATGATCTGTATTCATTTACTTGTAGCCAAGGCTAACAAGGTGACCAATGGGTGCCTAATTGTTCAAAATGTAAGTTATTTGGAAGTAAGTTCAACAGGTAATCTTAAACTATTGTGAGATCCAATCCAACGTTATATACACTATAACGTTGGAACGAAAAAAATTTATAGATATGTTTGTTACACACAAACATATCTATAATTTTTTTATGTTCTCATTGCCGGTGATATAGATTAAAAAAAAATTGGGAGATATCTGAGCAATGATTGTTTAGTGGCATTCGTTTAGAAAACAGTTGTTTAGAAAACCTATTAAATCATTAATTTATATAAAATAAGATATTATTTCTTGGCAATAGTTCCAATAAAAAATATAGATTTGTTTGCAGTATTATTCAAATACTGAGGCAAGGTATCAATAAACACTTCTAACGCTTGACTAAGGAACGTTTGTCTTATAATATGCAGCCAGAGAAAACTGACAGCGAGGATGATGTTTCTTTCTGCGAACAGATGAAAATAAATTTACGTTTGATGTGACTAGAACCATCGCTATTTCTTTAACAGCAAGTTAAGGTTTCAACGAGGGAATGGAGTTGCCTGCCACAAGTACATTATTATGTTTACTAGGTAGCTTCAGTAATATAAGTGTATTTAATGTATTGTATAATTGCAGAAAATAAAAATCCTTTTTTTTTCATTTCATTGAGAAACCATGACCGTGATAGCTATTAAGTCATTTGGCTTTGTCATGTACAATAAAGTTTTTTTTTTAAATAAGTGAGGAAAAAGAAAGCTGGGGAGGCGTTATTACGCCTATTGTTGATCATACCACTGCCATTTCTCGCGAGCAATTTAGCAATTTGATTTAATTGCAAGCAATGAACACCACTAATTCGATTCATTTATGAAATGAAAGTGGTGTTATTAATATACAACAAAAAACTTCAGTTTAGGCACCTGCAGACAGACGGCGTAGTGCGCGTCCCAGCTGTAGCCAGCGCAGCCGCTGTGATAGGCGCCGCCCATTGGGTAGTAGACCATCAGTGCTAGTATACCCACGGTATGCGAAGGATTTTATACCAAAAAAGCAAATACAGGTCATTAATGAGCAGCAATTTTTCCTCGTTTGTGTAAAATCTTATATTGTCTCACTTTGACCGGCTGCTGCGCAGTCCATTGTCAAAGCAACGGAGAAAGTATTGAAAACTATTCGTTTATCATATTGGTCTAAGTATCAGGAAAAGAAATATATTATTTTTTCACCATACAATACAAAGTTGACAAGGTCCATAGTACGATATAAAACGTAATTATTATGTTAATCATTTTAATATAGTTAAACATTTAAGCTCAATATGTACAAGCCTTAAGCTTGTCAATTTTACAATTTTAAGTGTTAAAATAGTAATGCTACCGCAGTACTAACTGCTGTAATAATTCCTAAGTATCTGACCAAGTCACTAACATGTATTTTATTTGATTTTAATAGCTTCTTCTAAAAATATTTTGTTTGTCCTTATTTGTCAATATACTACTAATTTTAGAAATTCAATACAAGGCCAAAGAATTTACATGTTTGGCTGGGAGTAATAGTACTTTCTTGATAGTTAATGAGGATCTTAAATATTTTAATCATTGTTTTTATAGTTTCTAATACTTGTGAGAAATTTTGGTACTTAATACCCAGACATAAGTGTCATCTTAATAGGTCATTGAAGTCTGAAAATTAACCCATCTGCGCCGGCCGTATACCCGCCTAAAAATTCTAAAAATTATTATCACCAGAGAAGATAAGAGAACAATAGAAGAAAACGTAAACAAAGTGCTGGCCTCATGCGGCCGGCTCGGCGTTGACAGAATGGCTTAAATAATTTTTAGCTGGCCGCATGCGGCTGGGTCGGCGTCAAGAAGTTAATGGTTAAAATTATTGGTTTAAAACATTTAGTAAAGATGATGATTATGTGTAGTGCCATGCAAAAGCCAAAGAATAAGACCCAAAACTCATGAAGTTTATTGTCTAAATAACATTCTTACTAATATTAAAAATGCAAAAGTCCTTTTGTTTGTTTGATTGATACACCTTCACGTCTTAACTACTGAATAGATCATCGTGAAATTTTTATACACGTTGTCTGGGTTACAGAGAAGGACATACGGTACCTTTAATCCCGAAAGGAAAATATTGTTCCCGAGGGATAGCAAGAAACATTTCCATGCAAGCGAAGCCGCGGGCGGCCGCTAGTCTTAAATGCTTTTTGCACTGTGTGTAAAATCAACTGTTCTCAAGGACTAATAGTTGTGCCATGACATTATCAGGGCACATGTTATGAGTTTATAGTCGTTCTAGCATCCTCCATAAAAAGTTCAGAAAGTACCCACATGTTCTGTTTTCTTTTGTAAAGAAAATAAAATATGTATATTTGTTTATTTTCTAATTTAACTAACTGAATACTTAGGATTAGTATTGGAGAGCACATAACGGTCGTTTGTGATAATTTTTACTCGAATCGAGAACGTATTTTAGCTGACCAGCTAAAAATACAGACAAGGTACAGACCTCTTGTTCTGATCCAGTAGCGCGACGGTGCCGACGGTGGTGATTACAGGTAGCCCTTAGAGCTGGAAGCTGGAGGTAGGTGCCGCAAGGCTGATGAAACACGTTAAACTGGCCCTGCTGGTTGTTGTCCGTCCCAATTGCTTGTGTTCCAAGATATGGTTGTGGTTGTTGTGGCAGACCCCAAGTTTAGAGAGGACTGAGCAGTAGGTGTCGTCGCGCTGACGGTCTTTAAAGACACTATACGAACGATTTTCAGTAGTGGCATAATACATGATAATCGCATGATTCATTTTCAACGAATCGGCGATGAGTTAATAATGTTTTTTAAAATTTTACTGATCTCAAGGGCACCTTTAACACTTGTGGGAGTGTATTTTGATGTTCAACATCACTGCTGATTTTTCACGAAGGAAAAAATAATAAGAATAAGGAATCAGAATTTTGTTTTTTTATGTTGTTCGAGAAAACCGAAAACATATAAAAGTACTTGTACATAGCTGTATCAGTGACAACAATTTTGATGTTTTATTAAAAAGGTTATTAGGCCTTCAACTTTGATAGCAAATATTTTATTAATATTTGTAAAATAACAGTTAATATCTCGTATTAACACATAAAAGTATCTCGTAGTGACTTCAAGTAAATAATCTGCAGTTTACGTCAGCAAATCTATGTATATATATTTTTATAAAATTACGGCTAATATCTCATATTAGCTCATAATTGTATCACTGGTCAATATCACGTATTGACTCGGGAAAAAATATCTTATAAAAGCAAGTATGTCGTATTGACTCAAAGCAAATATTTTGCAGTTAACACCAGCAAATCTATTCATATTTTGTTAAATATGAAGCGATTAATAATGATTAAACGAACTTACCTGTAAGTTGAGTTCAATCATAATATATGAAGGATTCGTCCGAAGACATTAATTCGCAAAAGCATGTCGTATCGACTCGAGGCAAGTATTCGGCAGTTTATTGTAAAATGGTTAATATCTCGTATTAAGGCGCGGTGGTAGTGAAAGTGGCGCCGCCACTACATTTATTTTTATTACTCGTAAACCAAGTCAATATTTAAAAAAAGCACAAGTAATAATCTCTTAAACTGAGTCTAATATTTCTTTAATAACTCTTCAACAGTTTTCATTCTTTCTGTAAGTTTTAAAATCCATTTTAGCTCAAAGTGGCCACTTTTGGCAATTATGGATTTTAAAACTTACAGAATGAATGATAACTGTTGAAGAGTTATTTAAAAAATATTAGACACAATTTAAGATATTATTACTTGTGCTTTTTTTAAATATTGACTAAGTTTACGAGTAATAAAAATAAATGTAGTGGTGGCGCTAGTTTCACTACCTACAGCGCCTTAACTCATAAAAGTATCACTGGTCAATATCTCGTATTGACTCGGGGAAAAAAAATCACTGGTCAATATCTCGTATTGACTCGGGAAAAAAGTACCATTGGTCAATATCTCGTATTGACTCGAGGCAAATATGAGGCAGTTTGCCTTTGTGAATAACTTGCATACTTTTCATCACTAAGAGAAAAGATAATTGTGAGTCTACCTTCAACATTCGTATCACTTGCATAGTGACGGTTTTTTACCGTTCCTCACGAATTAATTCACGTCTATTATTTCACTGATTTTAAGACTATAGTTAAACAAAAAAGTAATATTTTTGTGACTACGAGCGTCTAGCGCGCGCGCGCAACAAAGAATGAGGTTGACGCGGCGGCGGGCAGCGATGGTCGGAGGCGGGGAGGGGAAGGCTATTGCTTTCTCTTTTCCGCTTGGGCGCTGAACTACGTGCGACAGAGTGCGAGCGATTAGCAGAGCTACTACTTTGTAACAAATTAAATCTCAGAGACGAAGAAGGGATAATATCGTGATTATGACAAAGACAGCTGTTAAAGTTAGGATAAATTAGATCAATTAAGTATAACAAATATTTTGTTATCAATATCATTGCCTTGAAACTTTTGGTACATTTAAATGTTTTTGTTGATTTTATATATTATTTTATTGATAGTTTAAACATTATCTGTGTTACCTTTTCTCAAAAAAATCAAACGCTTAATAATCCTAAGTATTAGAAAAATTAAAATAAAAAATTATTTATTCAAAGAAACTTACAGGTAAAATAAAGTGCTTTTGAATTTTCTATATTTTACTAACATTCGAGACTTTTTTAGCTGACGAGATTTCGTAAATGAGTTTATAGCTTCTTCGTTTAAACTCAGCAAATTAATATTGCGAATGACAAAACAGGCACCTATGATGAACTATCTGTGTGTCAAAGGCTTACGCCCATCTACGGCCCAACTTTAAAATACCGTGTACAAACTTTCCATAAAATTTAAAAATCATTATTCAATTTATTATGAATAATGCAATTGGAATTATTGTGTAATAAAGTCGCCATCACCAAAACCATTTTAATAACGATTCAAAGATTTTTATGCGAGTGACGTTGCTCGAGGTACAAAAAAATCTCGTAAACAATCGACGCGATATAAAAATCGATACCGACAAAATATATTATTAATTACTAACATTATTTGTAACGGCAATTCTTGTTTGACTGAGTATAACTTCAAAAAATATAGTTTTTATTAAAACCAGTGAAATGATAAAACATTTTTTAGATTATAACAGTATTGAACAAGATTAAAATCGATTTAGTAATCGATTCCGATAGAACAATGGCAGCACTACGTACTCGGCTGATCTACTGTCAGTTTGACAATGGTGACAGTACGACGACGGCGACGTCACAACGTTTGATTGTCGTTTGTTTGTGTTTTGTTGTTTTGTTTTGTATTGGAAGTGTTTTGCAGTGAGTGTGTATTTCTCGTGCATCCTTTACTTTTTGACCCATTTTACGCTAAGGCTGGCCCCAGACCTACCGGTTCCGTTTCTTTGCTTTGCTGTTCTACCATGGACCGCCGGCCAAGAGGCTCATTTTCAATCTATCGCATATTTTGACCTGACCACATTGGCAAGATAGCCATTAGTTTGGTGTTATCAAATATCGTCGTCTGGGGTGCGATGAGAAGTTTTAGTTTTCGTTTTAAAAAAAAACTGCTGTTTTATACAAAAAATAATAACGAAATTATCAAAATGTATGAAACAGTTCATTTTTTTCGCGATTTCAGATTTGGTCCCATAGTAAAAGTTGTTCAGTTTTATTATGGTCCCTATCTACCATATTCAGTTTTATAAGGCTTTACCAAACATCTTGTATAAATAAGCGATCGAGTTATTTTTAACGATCGGAGTCCATGTTCAGGGTGGCACATCTCCTAAAAGCTTCCTACTTCGCAATCCAGGCGATAATATTTGATAAAACCAAGCTAATGGCTATCTTGCCAATTTGGTCTAGTCCCAAAATGCGATAGATTGAAAATTACCCTGGTTGGCCGGCGGTCTTTCAAGCAAGGTAGCACAGCAAAGCAAAGAAACGGAACCGGTAGGTCTGGGGCCAGCCTAATGGACTCCGCGTCTCCGACCCTATCCCGAACTTTGGAGTTAGGCCCCGCTATTTTATATAACGATAATCTGGAATGGAAATGCCCACTTGACTCTCGCATGCATTGGATTCTGGAAGCAGCTCTGGTTAGTTTATTCAAAGTAAACAACATTACATTTAGTTAAAATTGACTTCGAGTGACTAAAACGATAAAACAAATGCCTTTGATATGAAAATTGTTGAAATAAATTGTGCCCATACTGACGAAAAAAAGTCGTTTTATCTAAAAAAGGCGACTTATTTTCTTAACCAACATTCAGTTTATTGAGTTTTTGACATGCCATGCTTTCATTTAATACACAATTCGTCTGTGAACACCACGATGTACCGTGGGCCGGAACTTCTATAGACCCATGGGCATGGTCCTTTAATCTAAGTAAATCTGTTCAGTTGTTTTTGCGTGATTGAGGAACTAACATCCAAACCCACAAACTTTCACATTTATAATATTAAATAAGTAGGATTTTACTCAAATAATAATAAAGAATTCAATATCCAAATATTTCATTTTCTCTTCGTCACAATGGTTATCCTATTCAATCAACGGCCTTAGCATCTGCCAGCCCGTTAATTATATGATGTTTTGGATGTATTGGCTGGATGCCTTAGGCTGCTGATGAAACGGCGACGTTTAATGAAAAGGCTAGGCTGCTAATTGAACGGCTGATTAAGCCGGTTGCCTGCGACATGTATATTACATGGTGTCAAATTCCACACTACACCGAAGCGAAGCTAGGGCGGGTCGCTAGAATGAACATAAATAAGTTGTCGCTAGTATGAATATAAAGTTTATCAAATTATGATGTTTGAATTATAGTGTTACACGGGTGCCAATTTAATGAATATCAAGTGTGAGTGCGGTGACATGCGGCGGGCGGCGGCGCGGAGGCGGGACTCACTCCCGCACTGAGTCCGAGCGAGCCCGACGTACTTACGTGTATTGTATGGAAATAAATAATTGGCCCCCGTATTCTTCTTTTGACGAGCTCTCCGGCGGGTCCATTATGTCCGTTTGAGCGCGAGCAGTGGCATTCGGACGCCAGTGGCGACGTCCCCGGTCGCCTGTGTCGCGCTCTCATCACCTCGACGACATGAATACCTCCGACCGAGGTACGACCACCGACTTATTGTATTATATTTGAGAGCAGATCGGCCGCTGACATCGCAGCTTGTAGCGTCACACGAGCTGCACCCCTGCCTGCGGCCGCCAGGTGCTTTGGAGTGCACAAGGTTACACTGAAGGAGATCGGAAGTGCGTCCAATTCCCAGTGAATGGCTAGGTCACTCACTATTGCGGAGTGCCTCCAATGGATCTGGGAAGAATATCTCATTGGCAACCTTAGTGCCAGTTATCCAAAGTGTAGTTAGTGCTGGTGGACTCCACCCGACGCGCAGCGGCTCGTAAGTATGGCCCGCTGAGAGCACATTCATCAGGCCTGCACATGATACAGGTATGCTACTCTGCTCCATTGTGATGATGGTTTATATCACCAGCTAGAATTAACCTATATCCAATTATGCTATATGACTAGCAACCGATTTCTTTTGATTTTCACGTCAATAGCGGGCGTGGCTGTCCGAGTTCGTGTGTTATACAGTCTTTTGTTAACGAATTAATGTCGATCATGTTAAGTGATATAAGGCCACCAATTTTTTTACGAATATTTTTTATTTTTATATTTTTCTTAATAAGACACTCAATTTTTAACTTTGAAAATTAATATAATTAATGTATATTTTGTTTACTGAAGTAATTTAGCCTTTTAACAAACGATTAGAGGGGTATGAGAATACTGAACACTTGCGGAAAAATGCTATGCGACACCGTCGCTCTAGTGCGCAAGATCAAGTTACCTGTATTGTTTACATACAGAAAACTCGCACTAATGGTAGTTTAATTCGAATGTATATTCAAGCGCGTGAAGTTTGTCCAAAAAGCTATTAGAAAATAATTGGTAACGACAGCATAGGGTAGTTCAGGTACCTACTTAATTATGTCTTCAGATAGATCGGTGACTATTTTTAGCCCAGAGTAGTTTGCCGATTATTCGATGATGAAAATTCTTTGATTGGATTCAGTAGATAAATAGGTGTACTGAGCGATGTAGCTAGCTGCTTATTGCTAAAATCGGTTAGGCTTTCTGTTATCGTCAAGCAATTGTTGAGTTTAGTTCACTTTTGGGTTTGGAGTCACACACACACAAATTGATCACGTGTTATATGGAGTGAAGGTGTGATTAGGTAAATTTGCTTGGAAGCCATTTGCCGCGGTTTAGCCGCCGCCGTTGCTAAAGTTAAAAGGGGGAGGCATGAGCTCCGAGCCGGCGCCTCATCCGGTCGCTCGTCGCGCAAATTGTCAATTGGCCGTCGCTGCAGGGCTGTCAGCAACAAGGTTGACGGAATCTTCTACACGACAACATCTTCACCTTCAAATTATTTCTATCCTAACTTTCGACTTACTAAACCATCGGCCATTGATAACAGTAGGTCTGTCTCGATTATAATTTGTCTACATCATGGTTTCTGTCTGAAAGTAGGTAAGTACAATGGACAAGGTGATAATCGAATAAAAATTCTGCTAAATCGGAGCTTTGAGTGTGTTTCCATCTGTACCAAATTACTTATTGCTCCGAACGAGGTACTGAACCGTACCTGAGTACGAAGTGAGACCAGTGTTCTTTATTAGGCGTTTATCTCCGGTGGTTAACAGAAAGACTAGGAGACCGAAGAAGTCGAACAGAGCGCGTGGATCGAAGGCGACTGATGCGACGTTAATGCGGACTTCCTGTCTTCTTTGATCTGTCAATTTCCTTTGCAGTGCATTGGGTATGTGCGAGTGTCTAAATGAGACGTGACACGCACAATTTGGCACATAGGTACATCATGAACAAGTAGCCGGTGACACGGTCGCCGGCAACGAGGGTTTTCTAAAATCAGTTAATTCGGTTAAACGCGTTAGTGTAGTGGTCATTTGAAGCAATTTGTCCACGATTGTCTTGTTGACTTTGCTGTTCACTAGGACCGCTTCTATAAGTACCGGAATTATATGTTTATCAAGAGGAACTTGTCTTTTGTTACCAAGAGTACCTACGCATTTTGGAAGCGATGTGGCAATGTGATTTGCAGACGTAATAGAATCATACTGGATGTGTGTTAAGTCCATGTGTTAAGAGAGAAATTATTTAATGAGTCGTAATAAATTAATGTAAAGGGGATAAAGATATTGAACCAATGCTTTTGATTAAATCTTGAGTTAATTATTTCTAAAATCTTAAGAAATTCGATAAATCGAATTCTCTTTAACATTTACAAAAGTAACTTAAATGGCGTGTAACTTAAATGGCGTTAATAGTCAAATCCAACAGAATGTCAGTTATTTGTGTAAAAGATAAATAATTGTTCGCAGAAATAAACACACTTCAGTTCGTTCGGTATTACAATGTTGTCCTCTTCAGAAGATATCAGATTATGAAACACGTGTATTGCAAATATAATATAGGTACTCGTAATAATAAGTCTAAACGGCAATACATAACTAAAGATAAAAATACATAATTTAATGTTATTGAACTGTGGAAATAGCAGAAACATTTTCCAAAATGTGGAGAAGGCTTCAGTTTTGTTTCTAGAATTTATATTAAGACACAGTCAATAAAATAAAATTTATCTATTGATAACTTATACAATATTCAATAACATTCTATAGATCATGTCTGCATCCGAATACTAAAACTTATTAAATCATCACATTACAGTCAATGGGCAGTGCATAAATCAATTGACGATAATGTAGGTTAACAATGAGGTCAAAAGTGTAGTCCCTTTCATAGTTTTATTTAATAGATTGACAGCTTTATTGCATCAAATGCCTATAAACGCAAACTCGATCAAAATGGTTACAATCCTACTAATATATAGAAGAAAGGTACTTATGTCTGGACTCTCGCAAAAACGGATTTGGATGTAGAACAAATTCAAATCCTACTCTGGATTAAAACAGGATAATTTTATTTAATCCTACGGATGAAGTCACGTGATCGTGCAAACTAGTTATCTGCCAAACAATCATCATCGGCTATTTAAATGTCCCTAATGCTGGGGTCCAGGACTTCCTCATAGATACAAGGAGCCACCAGGTGAGCCCAATGCGGATTAGTGGGTGATGACGACGGCAGACGTAGCCGGGACCAATGGCTTAAACGTGCCTTCCTAAACACGGATGAGCTTGATGTGATAAATTTTGGTCACCCATCCAATGACCATGTTGCTTAGCTACCAGAATTACAAGCCGTACTGTTGAGTTCTAGACCAGCAGTTCCCGAATTCTTTTGGATACGAACCCTTTTTGGTTCACCGTTTTTATGTGGAATCCTAGCTCAAGTAAGAACTTAACTAACTTTAACATTATTTTTTTACGTGAAATCACACCATACTGATGCTTTTCGGCTTGGTGTTCGCATCTTGTAAGTATAATTTGATTTAAAAAGAAGGACTTTTTAAGATAAAAATATTTATTTAGTTAGATCAAAAAGATATTTACTTAACTCTTGAATTACGGTAAGAGTACTGGGGTCTTACGGAACAGGGTTTTCTTACGGAACCCCAGGGTTCCGCGGAACAACATTCGGGAATCGCTGTTCTAGACTAATAGTACCAAAAATTGTTTAAAAACAAAAAAACCGAAAACAAATCTAAAAAGTAAAAAATAATTTTCAAATCATTAGATACGCATATCATTAAGTAATAAAACACGTCTATTGAAGTCGGGTGGGGCTAGAGGACAACTTCTTTATTCTAAGAGCCCCACCCGACTTCATTAGACGTGTTTTATTACAATGATATGCGTATCTAATGATTTGAAAATTATTTTTTACTTTTTAAAGGTATTTAATTTTGAAGCTAATTGTGTTTTCAGGTTTTTTGAAGTCGGTTTTTTTGTTTTTAAACAATTTTTTCTTTTTTTCTTTTTAGTGTAAGTATCTTCTGTATTAGATAGTTTTACCTTTTTATGGGTATGTATATTATGTAAATGTAAGCGATGATGTTATGTATTTTTTTTATATTTCACACTTTTCCGTGGTATAATAGCACTAAAAACTCAATTTCTACTTTTCGTGCTGTTTGTTGTTAAGGAGTTCCGTCGTTCCTTCGCAGTTCAAGTCTAGTCCAAAACGTCCTTGACCATAGTTAGATACCTAATTTGTTTAAGATTGTCATAATCCTAGCAATATTTCAATCACTATACATTTTCTATTTGATTTTGAGGAGTTCCCTTGTGTATCTTTAAAATCCAAGGTCCAATAACAATGAAATCAAAATGGTATCATCACTGAAGTATCGTCTTTCAAACAAAAAAAGAATCATCTAAATCGGTACATAAACAAAGAAAATATGGTCGATCATCCGTATAAGTTCATAAAATGGTGACAGTATTTTCAAGTTTTCTTGAAAAATACTGAACCGATTTCAAAATTTCAAAAAATGGGACCAACTTGGGAACAAACCTGATCTAATAACGTTTGAATTACTTCAATCGGTTCAGCCGTCTTCGAGTAATCGGTGGACATACATAAAAAAATATAAAAAAAACATACATATAGAACCTCCTCCTTTTTGGAAGTCGGTTAAAAACATAGCTGTAATCGTCCAAGACAGTGACTATAATATTGAAGTTTGACGTCATGATTAAAACGCTAGTTTTTTTACATTCTCTTTGGTCATGATACTCATGATCATAAAACAATTAGGCGTCGTTTATCAAGATTCTTCGCTTATCAATTTAGGCATTTTCTTGCGTCTTTAAATAGATATCTAAACTATCTAATATTATTAAAACATTTTGTGTGTGATATGATAATCTTCTTAAAAATATAGTGCCACAGTAGTTTTCTATCGGTTTCTAGTACCTACCTAATCTAGTTTTTCTTACTTTTCACTACAATACCTAGTGTAGATACTGTATTATTAAATAACAGTTTATTATAATCACACTTTTAAAGGATTTTTTTTATTATTTATACACCGTCATTTTGTAGTCGTTTTAATTAACTTAAGGGAGTGTTCTACTAACGGAACTAAACATTTTTGCCAAAGAAACATGGGTCGAAAAACGACAAAAAAAATTGACTTTCCTATACTAATAAATCGTTTTAGCTGTCTACTTAGTATGGGAGACCCAAAATTTTTTGTCGTTTTTCGACCCATGTTTCTTGGGCAGAAATGTTTATTTTCATTGGTACAACACACCCTTAAGTTAATTAAAACGACTACAAAATAACGGTGTATATAATTTACTTTAATTATTAAATACTTTATAATTCTAACTTCCATCTCAAACGCTTTGTAATCGGAATTTAATAATTTTCATAATTATCCGATTAAACTTAACGAAAGTGAATATTCATTTACAATGAAACTTGTTGAAGCGTAGTGTTATTGTGCGTGCATTATGCTAAAGAGTTTTAAAGAGCTCGTTTTGACAGGTAACTTTGCGTCTTTTGCATTAGCGAATGGATAATAGTCCCAGAAATAACGGGTGGCGCAAAAGTAAAGACCCTTTTTGGTTCAGCTATAACATTTTTTCTAAATTAGAAAACTAGATTTAGGTTTTTTTAAATGTATATTTGTGCCATTAAATTTCGTACCATTAGGATTTAAAGATGATGTCTTTTAAATGGTGACCTCCAGAGTTGATACACATTTGAGCCCTATTTATGACATTTTGCATAACTTGCCGTAACACTTCCTGCGATATGTTCGTTATTTCTTGACGAATGATTTCTTTTAGAGCTGCGAGAGTCTGTGGCTTGTTCACATACACCCGAGATTTCAAAAAACCCCAAAGAAAGAAGTCTGGACTGGTCAGATCGGGTGATCTTGCAGGCCAAGGCAAATCGCCAAAACGAGAGATAACTCGGCCTGGAAAAGCGTCCCTCACGTCCATTGACACAATTATTCCACGTTCTTGGGGAGTAAAACGGTCCATGTTTATTTTCAGTGTATTTTATATTTGTTCACTACACAATTTTCAACAACAGAATGACAGAAAATGTCATATAAAAAAAATAAAAGTATTTTCTTTAGTGCCAGTACTTTTGCGCCACCCGTTACATGATTTTCTGGCGAGAGGACCGAATTCATCATCATCATTAGTATTTTTTTATGTTCCCAATGCTGAGCTTTTTCAGGCTTTACTTATGGATGGATAAGGGCTATAACCCACCACTTGGGCCCATACTGGATTGGTGGGTGCTAGCTAACTGCAAATGGGACTAACAACTAAACGTGCCCTCTGCGGTGGATTTGGAGATGTAAATTTTTCGCCAACCATCTCTTGACAACACACAGTATATATGTATATTAGTTAACATATATATACTATACCTTGACATACCGATTGACATACAAATTGTATACAGACCTATATACAATTTGTGAGGTCCTGACGGTTCGAAAACTGTTTATTCTGCAGATAATATTAAAACAACACTCCTCTAGTGGTAACCTACACCCACAACAAAGTGACAAGCGAAGACCACTAGTGGATATACTAAGAGCAACTAAGACCACCTTTAGTAAGGGCTTCTACTACTTCCTTGGAGCATTTCTGTACAACAAAATTAATAAAATATTATCAATACACAAATTAAATAAATATCACTGCAAACAAACATTGACTAAATGGCTGCTTAAACTAAATTATGACGAAACAGAAAGTTTACTACTTATAACTAAGTAAAACTAAAAACAAATACCTATTATAAACTACAACCTAGATATATCTAAAACTAAACAAAACTAAACTTAAAACTAAATAAAACTAAAAACTGATATTATAAACTATAACTAAGACTATCTACAACTAAAACAAAAATAAATCCATATTTAATAATCACACAAAGCAAATTATGGTGGTATAATTGGTATGCAATTCGCGTTTGATATTGAATGTATTTATTAACTAGATTAGCAACATCTTTAACATTAATTTACTTTAAATTGTTTCCTTTTAAAATGTTTTCAGTGTAATTTATCATAAAAATTCTAATCAATTAGTGCAAATGGAAGGGTGCTGGTACATATGACACGGGTTTTCCCAGTATATTTTACCAGCGGTAATAATATTTACTGTAACTAGAATAAGTAGGATAAATGAGACTGTACTAAATTTTTTTTGTAAAAAGGTGAAATAAAGATTTTTATTATATTATTATTATATCTTAGTGAACGCACTATGCGTGAAACCAATATTGTGCCATCGAGCTCTTTCAATCAATTTATTTGGCACAAAATTAATTATTTCATTATTTTCTGTATTTAATATCTAAGTAGATACACCACTAAATACAAGGTTAATAATGGTGTGAAATAATGTAGATAAATAAAACAATTGAAATTAATTTTGAATAATAACATTGAACTACAGTGTCTTTTATTTTCCTATTTATTTCTTTTAGTTACTCTTCACGTAGCTATAATTAAGTTGTAAAATTAATACGTAAAAGTTTTGATTATCTGCCACTGTAAATTATAAGAGGCCGCAACTTATCTTAGTATTTGTAATGATTAGGTATCACTGTGGGTTGAATGAACTCGACTACATAAGTAGTGGAAAAACACAGTATCTTTCTCCGGTATAAGCATAAGGAAATAAGTAGACTTGCAGTGCTATCATGTAATATTTCTATAAGTAAATACGTAATTTATACTGTTGCATTGACGCTTTAAAAATAAAAAATTGTTAAAATATTATTAGGTCAGATAATACCTAAATAATGTTCAGTAAACTTACCGAACAATTTAATATATTTTTTGTACGATTTGTAATGATTTTTGAAGTGTTAAAAATATATCATCAGACAGTGTGAATCACAGTACATTTATATATGTACTGTGGTGTGAATGGTTATCACATAAATCTTGATATTATGTAGGTTTAATCCTTCTCTAAAAATTAAACAGTTGGTTAACTATACAAGGTGTTTGGTAAAAGCCTCATAAAGCCGAATATGGTAGATAGGGACCATTAAACTGAACAACTTTTACTATGGGACCAACTCTAAAATCGCGAAAAAAAAATATCAGCTGTTTCATACATTTTGATATTTTCGTTGTCAATTTTTGTATGAAACAGCAAATTTTTTTTCGCGATTTCAGAGTTGGTCACATAGTAAATGTTATTTTAGTTTGATGGTCCCTATCCACCATATTCGGCTTTATAAGGCTTTTACCAAACACCTTGTACAGGTAAACATCTTCAAAGTATATTTAATGATTAAAATGATAACACATTTTGTAACTAATTTAATCCAGGTACTTAAACCGATATCATAGTTTATTTTGGAATAAAAATAACTGTGTTATCTAATATGTCCTTATGTTTCCTTTGACAATTTACACAACTGCATTTCAGAAAAACAATTTTCTGAATATTCACAATCACTAAAACCCCTACTTCAATGTGAGTAATAAAAATTGTAATGTAGTTTTAACAGTAAAGGAATCACCGGCCTTAAGCTAGGGTTTCCTAGGATGACGGTGCCGTTATATTACGGCCGTAATTTAGCGGCGTAGAACGCTGTCTATGAAAACAAAATGGCGCGCCGTATCACCCTAGTTTCACAGATTTCGTCGACATTTGCAATCCACGGATTAAAGTGGCAAATTGTTTTCCAGATGTGTTCCAAAGGAACTGCACCCCGCCTGCCATCGACGACTTTCCCACTGGTTTGTTCACGGACCTCCAACGGCAGCACGGCGCGATCGTGATCCACGCCGCCATCTCACTCTATCTGTTCATCGCCCTCGCCGTCGTCTGCGACAAATTCTTCGTGCCGGCTGTCGATAGGATCTGTCATGGTGAGTTATATTTTTGTCACCATCATCAACACAGCCCACAGCAATACGTATATCCCGGTTAAACTCGGCACCAAGCGACAGCGAACCCTCTCCTTTTCTCCTTCATTTGTTTTCTCCTTTTTTTGAAAAATTTCGATAGATTATCGCTAACATGTGGTGAAGCTACTGGCATGACGACGGTGGCGTGAGGCAAGGAGAAAAGGAGAGGGAGAGGTGCCGAGTTATCTTGACTGTGTTGTAGCGTAAGTTTGTATTCTCCACTTCTCACATATGGGTTGGAGATCACAGTGCCATTTCACTTCGGGAACCGCTGACGCTAAGTACTTGATGCTTATTTTTGGTCCAATGGAGACAACATGTGATTTGTTGCCTTTTGCGACACTCCAATGTGTAAAAAAGGGGTTTTGGAGCTATTCTACTCTACCGGAAGCTACATGGCTAAATTTATGACGCACTGAGAGTTTATGACCTTTCTTAATTCATCAATGACCGCGCGGCCGCATGCGGCCGGACAACAATTGAAGATCTATTGTGTCTCATTTTCCGCGCCTTCGTGTGTTTCCTCCCAAACTATGGAAAATGTCGGGAAAATTAATTAATACACAGTAAACCAGTTGTAATGTTATAATTTCTGTCAGTTTTGTGATTCTGTGCAACAAGTGACTAAGTAATATTGCATAGGTGCAGTTTATGTTTATGGTTAACTTAGATCTTGTCTTGGCCAGTGACTACTCATTTTGTTTTGAATGTTATTAAGTGAACCATCTCGAACTCTTACACAAAGTATTAAGCATATTGTTCACAATAACAAGAGTATCAATGCACTTCGTTGCAACTATGATCCAGTAAGTTCTCATCGCATTGTTGGAAAACTTTTTGCGTCATTCACAACAATACGGGCGTCAGTCGACGTAATCAATGTTACGAAGAGAAAGACGTAATATCGAAAGTGGCATTTAAAGCTGCACCTAATTAGGTACTTTATTATTGACACTCGTTATATTACGAGTAAAATTTGTTCCAATACTTACTACCTACTTATATTGTAAGTATTTTTTGCTTGGGTCATAATGTTTGTTCTGACTGAATGGGATGGATTTCAGCTCAATCGGAG
Organism: Agriphila tristella; assembly: GCA_928269145.1. Lineage (NCBI taxonomy): Eukaryota > Metazoa > Arthropoda > Insecta > Lepidoptera > Crambidae > Agriphila > Agriphila tristella. The sequence goes on from OV743430.1 coordinate 17,479,232, forward strand.
TTATTCGGAATGTATATCATAAAGAAGAAATTAAGTTTAATGTAGCTCGTCTTTAAGCACTTTTTCATTTAAACTTGTCTGTTGTAGACAGACAAGTTTTAAGCTAGAGCGTTAAAAAATGACTACCCCATCTTTTTAGCACAGCATTATAATATTGATCGTATGGTCTTAAAGCAGTCCATTATCAGCCCTTTAAAAATGGCAATTTTTGTTTTTCCAGCGTTGAACATGACGAATGACGTGGCCGGTGCCACGTTCATGGCTGCAGCCACTTCAGCCCCGGAACTATTCGTAAACGTCATTGGTACTTTCATCACGGAGGGCGACATTGGCGTCGGCACAATCGTTGGATCCGCTGTTTTTAACATCCTTGCTGTTGCTGCGTGCTGTGGTATAGGAGCGGGAATGGTAAATTGATATGTTATTATGCGTACCTACCCAGTTGTTGCTGAAATATTTAAAACTCAAAAGTTTGAAGACAATCCACGAAAATACTTAGCTTAATTTTTTATCCATAGTGGAAAAATCAAAAGTAGGTTTATGTTTAATAGATCAAATGTTCAAGAATCTTAAATCAACATTAATGTAATTTTATTAAGAATGGATGAATTTTTTCGTGTATTGTCATTGTCAACCACACGACTGGACCACACCACTTGGATGTCGTTTAAATTTTTTTAGGCCACCATACCACCGTAGTAGTGGAGTTCAAATACTAAACTTGCATTTATCGATACCAATTATTTATCACTAGCGGCCGCCCGCGGTTTCACCCGCGTGGTTCCCGTTCCCGTGGGATTATCGGGATAAAAAGTATTCTATAAGTTCAAAGCAAATCCGTTTAGTAGTTTTTGCGTGATTGAGGAGCAAACATCCAAACATCTAAACATCCAAACTTTCACATTTATAATATTAGTAGGATTCGTAAGATCACGACCTGACATGTTACACATCAGCAGCTGGCAGTGGTCACCTAAAAAAATTGTAAACGGCATCCAAGTGGTGTGGCCCATTGGTATGGTTGACAATTTTTGACAACTTTGTACGTCGTCGTTGTATTTAGATTTCATACGAATATTTTCTGTCTGTTTGTCAAATGTTTTCGATTCCTTTCAGGTTGTCCCATTAGACTGGTGGCCTTTGACACGTGATTGTCTCGCGTACGGCATCACAGTATCAATACTAATATGCATCATGCATGATGAGTATGTGTTGTGGTACGAGGCCCTTTTCCTCGTCTTGCTGTATGGCGTCTACATATGCATCATGTACTATGATAAATCAATACAGAACTTTGCAAGAGGTATTCATTTTTAATTTACGTAGTGTAGATACTTAAACAAAAAAAATGCAGATTTATTGACAACTAACCTAACTTTATTGTTTTAGGCAGTTGGAAATATTTTGATACTGCTTGCAAGAAAAACGAGAATGAAGAGAAACAAGAAAACGTTATAGGCGTTGATAATGGTGTGTATATTTCACTTTACTTTTTGCTCTCAATATATTGGGGGATTTAGCGACTAAGCTATTGCTATATCCTTCCTTTACAGAAGTTAAAGATGTTAAATGTCCTTCATCTACAAATAAAAATGATTTGCCTTTGGATCATCATCAACATAACGGAAATATAAAAGGTGCACTATCTCTTTACCCAGATGTAAATGAGAAAGGTGGAGAAAATGTATCACAGTCAGAGAAGGCTATCGACGATGACAAAAACAAAAATGTGAACTTAGAGATTGGATGCAAAGACAACGTTCTGGAGATCACAAGCACGGAAGAAAATGTTGTTTCCATTTCTGGAGATGAAAAAGAAGCAGTCGACAAATACGAACATTCATTGTGGAAATGGCCAAGTGGTAGAAGTTGTTTCACAAAGGTAAGTTACGTATATTGGAAATAGTGATACCAATAATGGGCGCTATAATTTCACAGCTAACAAAAATTTTACTTGTTACGTTTGTTTATTACAGACAACTTGGATTGTAACTTGGCCGATACATTTAGTTTTCCTGTTTACGATACCAGACTGTGAGAAACCACGTTTCAAGAATTGGTTCCCACTGACATTTATCATGTGCATTGTTTGGATAGGATCACTATCGTACATAGTAGCATGGATGATTACCATCATAGGTAAGATTATATTTAGATTTTTGAGTTCTTATCTATCTGATTAACTGTGAGTAGGGACATTTTTAACATTATCAAAATGCATATCAATGTAATATTGTAGCATATAGTTTTAACATTAACTTACAATGATTCACCACGTAAGATCTTTGCATTATCTTTCTCAGTACCTACAGAAATCTTTGTAGTGTTTTTTTTTATTTTAGTAGTTGAGTATTGTAACCGTAACTTTACAATACTCAACCACTTTCCATCCAGCCATCAGCTCGTTCATTTTAAAATTTCAGGCGATACATTGATGATTCCTGATTCTGTAATGGGTATTACATTCTTAGCTGCTGGTACATCCGTACCGGAGGCTGTCTCCAGTGTCATCGTTGCTAAACAAGGTAACTTAAACATACATATATTTACTTGATAGAAAACTTCACTTGACATGGCTTCTTAAAAATATTTGGTATATCCTCAATATTACTGATATAATCCTTTTCTAATGTATCTGTTACAGGACATGGATCTATGGGTATAAGTAACTCGATCGGTTCAAATACATTTGACATATTATTGTGTCTTGGATTGCCGTGGCTTATCAAGGCATCACTCACTCCAGCGGAGCCAGGACATTATTGGGTTAGACTTCGATATTATCATGTTATATTATAGAGACAATGCGAATGTATAACTAACAAAACTTGCTATTGCGAACGTTTGCTAAGTTTAATTAGATTGCAAAGCGACTTTTATTTCAATTATTTTTTTGGTGTTTCGTTTTTACTGATAATTATTAGCGATGTAAACGCTTAGCTATCAAGTAGAAATGTCATAGATATTAACGAATGTCGACAGGTGAAGATAAATTCTATGGGATTGGAGTATTCGGCGATATCACTGCTGTCAACCCTGCTCCTCCTGTACCTGACGTTTTGGTTCAACAAGTTCAAACTGGACGCGGCGGTGGGGCGGGCGTGCCTCGCCATGTACGCCATGTTTCTCGTGCTCGCCACGCTCATCGAACTCAACGTCTTCTTCCCAGTCAACATGCGTACGTGCAAGAGAACGGAACTCAAATCTTAGGCTAGTGACTGGACTTAACGGTATGGAGAGAACTGTGAATACTGGCGAACTATTGTGCCTCTAGTTACTTGTTTCGAATCATGTGTGCTAGCTGACTGGTGTATCTGAGTTGTACTTGCAACAAGAACATGATAGATTTTATATTTATAAACTCATGACAATGTTTATTTGGTTTTTAGATTTATTATTTGTCTTAATGAATAATTATGATGTTAGTAGAGAGCAGAAAATTTTAAAAGGATCCAATTGTTTCTTTCGAAAGATACTCTTATGAATTTATGTGAAATTGTTACCTTACAAGGTAAAACGCAGAATCTCAATAACATTCCTTTTTCTCTAGATTGTTAAGTAAATTGCAGGATTGCATTTTAATTTATTTTAATATTCATATGATTATGTTTGGACACACCAAAGGTAAAATAGTTTACAGATCTGATTTATAAGTCTCAGGAGACGAGTTGTTGTACATAATGTAAGACGTAATGTAACAGTGTTGTAAGAGTAATTAAATATATAGATTTTTATTTCCGCATTTGTTTCATTTAAGTCTTGCTTTATTTGTCTTGGCCAAGTCTTGGCCGATGTCAGTAGAGTTGAAAGTGCCGTAGTAGTTGAAGTCCTGCTCAATCCCGAACGGTCGCATCCGGATGAACCAATAAAACTCAAGGATAGATCGCATTGAAGTCTGAAGTTATTGACTTACAAGGGTCATGTGTTTAGAAACATAAGTAACTATATTACTTCATGTGCATATTACGTTAACTATAAATTCTAACGCTACTTCACAATGGTGGTATTTACAGAGGGTAACGTAGAAATTTTGAAATATTTTGTAGACACCGCGTGAAAAAAAGCAGTATCTTATAGATTTGGCCACCTTTTCGTTAATTAGGTTAATTAAAAGTCTTAACTTCCTTGTGTATTTTTAAACATATAAAAGTTATTTTTAGTTAATACAAAACCTCTCGTGGGGTTGATCAGACCATCAAACTGAACAATTTTCATTACGGAACCAACCTCGAAATCACGAAAAAAAAAAACTGCTGTTCTATATAAAAGTACAATCCTACTCCATCGAAATGTATGAAATCGCGATTTCAAAGTTGGTATCATAATGAAAGTTGTTCAGTTTGATGGTCTGATCAACCCCACGAGAGGTTTTGTATAAACTAAAAATAACCTTGTATATAATATATAAAAATTGGTTATGATCTCATGCTTCTTGATAATTAGGTTGGTACTGCATATTTTTTGTTTTTGATGTAACCACCAGAGTGGTGCTTATGCAGACCATGTACCGTAATTATGCCAATCATACTTTATTATTTTATTAAAAATATATTTCTCACATTTACTAACTAACATAATAACACTTACATAATACCTCCGAAAAATCTTCAAGGATAAGATGAAGATAGCATGACAGTGAAAAAACATTGTTCATTAAAAAAGCGAACTATTACCAAACATTTTATTTAAACAAATTTTTACATAACTAAAATTAATGACTAATAATAACTTGTACGTATATTCTGAAAGAGTATTTTCTTAATTTTCCTTAAAAATGCCAGTTTTTCTTACTGGCTGGAGATAACTTCAAACGTAGAAATGTATCGTGTATCGTGCGTGACATTTTGGTAATTACAATAATTCGATGCGTACCACACACATTTCACATTCCATTCCACGTATTTAGTGTACATTCTGTAATTTATATCCGTTGCCGCGTTGTTTCGGGTGGGCCCCGCATGATGTTAGCCCACGTTATCTAAATTGTTGTTTCTTCGATTCGCTGAGTCGACATCGTGACTGTTGCTTACTTTCTGTAAATAATAATGATTTTATCGTGATAGAATAGCAATTTGAAAATCGATGCAAATATTGTGCTGCCATATGGCACGCTACTAACTGGATTCGTGGATTACGGGCGATGGTAGACCTAAGTACAACATAGCCCATGGATCTATCACAGTCAGTTCATCGCGCCAAATGAAGTGATTTAACATCCAAAATTTGATCATGAGTGTCGATTCTTCAATCCAAATTTTGGAAGTGGTCACGGATTTTTCGTGCGCGCCGTAAATCCATGGCTCACGTCCATTTGGCGTCGCGCCTCGTGGCTCGTGCGTGAGTGTGCAAACCCTGATTTATTTTAATAAAATTGATTTTAATAAAATTTCTAGTGTAATTTTAGGGCCCGTATTTCAAAAGGTATCACTACATTCCCTCGTAGTCATTCGTAGAAGTAAATAGCAAATGTGTCAAAAACGGTCACTTTTAGCAGTTTTGCTATCTACTTCTAGCAGTGCCTACGAGCGAATTTAGGTAATAATATCGTCTAAAAATACTAGACTATGGGCCCTAAAACTCCACGTAAAGTTTTATTAAAATTATGTACTTATTATAATTACAATCCTACTAATATATTAAATAAAATTCCCCGCGGCGCCACTTTCGATCAGGGAGCACCTTACCTAAATCAAATGGTTGGACGCCATGAGTGGCCTAAAACTACTGGTCCGTCCATTTGGTTTCATCCATTTGATTTAATCCAAATGGACTGACTGTGACTGCCCAGCTTAAGAACACTCACCCTATTAGCAGTGGCGACGCAAGCTGCTTGCGCGCGCAGCCGCTCTAGATCTCGCGCGTGCATCTCGATGTCGTGTTGCGTGAGGCGCGGGCGGCGCGTGCGCGGGTCCTGCGCGGGCAGCCACCGGTGGATCACTGGCGTCAGTAAGTCACGGTGAACCTAAGGTAATAATAAACAATAAAATAAATTTCTCACTACAAACCAAAATACGTTTTTTTACATTAAATGGGCTTACTCTTTGCAACATTCGAGAACCATAAGGCTAAGAAGAGACCGAAGATGAAGCGAGCTTGCCCAGAAGAAGCCTAATTACTTGGGCTTTAAATATCGCTGGGTTGTATTCTTGCAGAAATACAGACGCAGGCAGGGAATTCCACTCTTTAGCTGTGCGAATTTTTTAATGTGCACGGCCAAAGAGTTTCATTTTCCTTTTGGAAAAATTCTTCGTGCGCATCCGTGGAATGTCAACCAAATATCAACCAAATACGTAAACTATAAGAGGAACAATGCTAAGCACAATACTTAAAAAATAAATTCTTCTGTAAATACATATTTATAACCCTAATAACCTATACCTACAGAAATTTTAAACCTAAAAGTTTTAAACCTAATAACGTGGGGCGCGTTTTGTAAAATTAATCATCCATATTGTCTAATAGCATGCGCCCCACGTTTTTGGTTTAAAAATTTTTAGGTTTAAAATTTCTGTAGGTATAGGTTATTAGGGTTATAAATATGTATTTACAGAAGAATTTATTTTTTACTTTTTAGTTTGTTTTTACTTGTCCGTTTTAATATTTTTAGTCCGTTTTTTTTTTGTAATAATTTAGTCCGTTTTAAAAACGTGTTTAAAAAAATATTTTTTTAAATGTACAACGAGATAGTGCTTGGCCTTCACCTCACCTGATGTTAAGTAACGATAAGGCCGAAGGTGGAAGCGCACTACTCCCGGAATCCTCATCACTGAGGCATTGGCTATCTTACCTCTAACTACCGGAACACAACAATCTTGAAATTGTTGTTATGGCGTCAGACTTAGGTAAGATGGTGGTAGAAATAAGCCCTACCACCAACCAAACCGAGTACAAATTGTACCCGCCCTGGGAATCGAACCCGGGAACCGTACGTCTTACGCGAACCACTAGACCACAAAGGCGGTTAAAGAGTCATTTTATTCTACTAGCGTTAATTTTAGTAGAATGGCCATTTGAATAGGCCCTCAGGGCAGAATAACAAAATTTATTATGAATAGATACCGGAATGTAGGATAGCATTTCCCAAAATCCAGATTTTATTTTTCGTTTATGATTAGTTACTAGTGACTGTCTAGTATCATTATAATGAAAACCAACTCCTCATTAATTTAAGGAAAAGCTTAATAAAATCGTAAGTCGATGACAATGCATTTGCATTATGCTTAGGTACCTAAATACACTATTAGTACATAAAAAAATGTATGAAAATAAAGGTTGCTGTATACGTAACGGGAAAAAACCCCGGACGAGACGGGGACGTGCTGTGCGCCGCCATACATTGTCCCCCGTCCACGCCCCGTGTCCGTGCCGTCGCGTATGTATGTTACATTGTTTTTATATGCAATGATGTCAAGAAATTGCACCTTCCGTACTTGTCCTGTCCGGGGTTTTCCCGTTATGTATACAGCGACCTTAAGGTGCTAGTTCGCAGCGAGCTGCAGACTGCAACTGCAGACTGCACGAGTTTTTTTATATGAAGCGATCACGCTTGGCCACGGCACGTGCAGCCGCGCTTCATTGAAAAAAACACGTGCAGTCAGCAGTTGCAGTTGGCACCTTAAAGATGCTAGTTCTCAGCGAGCTGCCAACTGCAACTGACGAATGCACGTGTTTTTTATGAACCATGGCTACACGTGCCGTGGCCAAGCGTGATCGCTTCATATATAAAAAAACCGGACAAGTGCGAGTCAGACTCGCCCACCGAGGGTTCCGTACAAATTTGTTAGTACTGAAATAAATAATAAATATAATAAAGAATATAGTTTTCAGTTTTTTCCCTCTACTTTGAGAGTGTTGAAATATGAGTTTTTTTGTGTAAACTTAAATGTTTGATTTTTTCACAGCTTCAAGGGTCCATAGATTATAGGTTATGGTTTTAATTTCAACTCGATACCTTTACGCGTTCCTAAGACAAAAAGTTTTGACACACCGACGGACAGGCATACAGACAATTTATGATTTAATTGCAAATGTATAGTTTTCAGATTTTTCCATGTATTTGTAGTATAAGACGATATTACTTGCAAAATTTCATAGTTCTAGTTCGACGGGAAGTACCCAATGAATTTTGATTCCCTTGAGAATGTCGAAATATGCGTTTTTTGCGTCATAAACGGTCGTATCTTTGTTTAAAGTAAACTAAGAAATTAGATTTTTGCACAGCTTCAAGGGACTATAGATTTGAGATATGTCTTTAATTTCAACTCGATATCTCCACACGTTCCTGAGATAAAGGGGGCTTACACACCGACGGACATGCATACAGACAGTTTATAATTTAATTACAAATGTGTAGTTTTCCGATTTTTTCCTTGTACTTGTAGTAGGTATTGTTGTGATCTTCAAAATAATTTGAGATTTGTTGAGATGAAATGATACAACTTTTAGTGTCTGTCAACCAGAGAGAGATTTTTATTACTCTTTTTCATAGTAATAAAGAACAGATAACACAACATCTTCCTTCTTAATAACAAACAAAAGAAATAAACATTTTCCTCTCATAAAATTAAATAACAAACAAACATTTTCTCCTTCCATAGAAAAATAAAAATAAAATATTATAATGAATTAATAACCTAAACGATCAGGTGGTCGACTTACACGACCTGATGATGTTACATAAAACCCTTCAGAATTCCTATTACTTCGAAGCTGCGTTGGTGAAGGAACATTAACACTACCAGTATCATTGGGATTATCGTTATTACCCCGAGGACTTACTATATTATCATCCGGAATATAAAAAGGAACAAGAGTTAAAGGCTTAATAAATATTCTGTTACGAACAAAATGCGCACTATTGGAAACAATTTTATATGTTCTCTTATCTAAATTCAACAAAACTTTACCTTTTCTCCATTGCTTACCAACTTTAAATAATACCTCTTCACCTATTAGTAACGGCCTTAAATCCTTCTTATTCAAATCAAAATAAATCTTACTTTTGAACTGCCTTCTTTGTAAATTTGATTTAACGTTCTTAAAAATTTTAGGCTGTAAATTATCAAAAGATAATGGCAAAATACCCCTCAACTTCCTGCTGTAAAATATCTGGGCAGGTGACGGGATTTCATGAGAAATCGGAGTATTCCTAAACTCTAACATTGCTAAATACAGATCCTTTCCTTCATGCATAGCTTTCCTAAGCAAATTTTTAATGGTTTGAATTGTTCTCTCCACCATTCCGTTTGATTGTGGATACTCCGGACTAGAAAATTTATGTTCAAAATTCCACTGCCTACAGAACAATGCAAACTTTTCACTAGAGAATTGTGGACCTCCATCGCTAATAATTACTTCCGGAATACCATGACGACTAAAAATATGTTTTAAATTGTTGATCACAGATTCACTCGTTGTACTAGTTAGTAGTGATAGTTCCGGAAACTTAGAAAAATAGTCAACAACCAATAAATACATTTTTCCATTCAATTCAAATAGATCAGCTGCAACTTTTTGCCATGCAAAATTTGGAACCTCATGCGGTATTAATGTCTCTCGCTTATTGTTATTACTATAAAGTTTACAAGTTTGACAAGATGAAACAATGTTATAAATATCGTTATGTATGTCAGGCCAATAGAGACAATCGCGTGCTCTTAACAATGTTTTTGTAACACCCATGTGTGGAAAATGCAAACGCTGCAGCATCTCCTGCCTTAACTTTAACGGAACTACAATACTCACTCCTTTGAATATAATATCTGATTTCAAAGTCAAATCATTTCTAACTGACTAATATTTCCTCACTAATTGTGGCAGTAAGTTTCTATGAGTTGGCCAGCCTTCAACTATGAATTTTCTAACAAGTACTAACTCATCGTCCCGAATGGTACATTCCTTAACATTATTTAATTGCGAAGATGTCGCATTAATATTATTAACAACAAAATTGATCTGTGCTTCAATTTCTTCACTATCTAATTCAACTTCTAGAAAATCACTATCATCAAATGACCTTGATAAAGTATCAGCCAAATATAATTCCTGGCCTCGTTTATAAATTAGCTCGAAATTATATTTAAGCAATTTGAGCAACATTCGTTGGATGCGTGGAGTGCATGAATTTAATGTTTTTTTTACAATTGAAATCAAGGGAGCATGATCTGTTTCAATAGTTACCTTCCTACCAAATATGAATTGATTGAATCTTTCACAGCCAAATAAGATAGCAAGCAGCTCTTTTTCTATTTGAGCATACCTTTTTTGACAATCATTTAAAGCTTTGGAAGCATAAGCAACAGGTAAATTGTTCTGCAAAAGAACAGCTCCAAGACCATCCTTTGAAGCGTCTACGGAGACTGTGACTGGAATATTTTCATTAAAAAACTGAAGCACTGGCTCTGCAGCCAGACTTCTTTTCAAGTCTTGAAATACTTTTTCATGAATATCCAACCAAGAAAATTCCACATCTTTTTTCAAGAGACTTCTCAAAGGATAACTTATATTGGCAAAATTAGGAATAAATTTTGAAACGTAATTGATAACACCTAGAAATCTTTCTAATTCCTTTCTATCTCGTGGACTTTTCATTGCAGTAATTGATTTAATCTTCCCATCATCTAATTTCAAGCCCTCTTTACTAATAATATGACCAAGATACTTTACATTTTCTAAATTAAATTTACACTTGTCTTTATTTAATTTAATGTTTTCTTGCCTTAACCTCTCCAAAACTAACATAAGTCTACTGTCATGCTCAGACTGAGACTTTCCCCAAATCAAAATATCCTCTATAAAAACTTCAGTTCCTTCTAAGTTTTCTAACACTTCACGCATCTTTTGCTGGAATACTTCAGAGGCACTACACAAACCAAATGGCATTCTTAAAAAATTGTATCTGCCAAACGGAGTGTTAAAGCAGCATAAATCAGAGCTGGCTTCAGATAACTTTACGTTCCAAAACCCATTTTTAACATCTAGCGTGCTAAAAACTGTAGCACCATTTAATTTACCCGTTATTTCCTCAAAAGTCGGCAAACTAAAGTGCTGTCTCATAATTACCTGGTTAAGATCTTTAGGATCTATACATAATCTCAAATCACCATTTGGCTTATATACAATAACTAGAGAATTTACCCATTCGGTTGGTTGAGTAACCCTAACGATGACATTTTGTTTTACCATTTCCATTAGTTTCTCTTTTAAACGGGGCAGTACTGCTAGGGGCACTTTCCTGCAGGCGTGAATGACAGGTACAGCATTTTCCTTGATTTTAATATCATACTCTCCTTTCATGCAACCTAACCCTTCAAAAATATCACGATATTCATGAAAAAAGTCTGTGATTTTACATACCTCACGCCGCGGCATTACAAGTTGCATATCAATGGCTGATTTTAAGCCAAGTATATTAGTATAGTGTCCAGATACAACATAAAAGTTAAGGTTGAATATTTTGCCATTATACTTACATGAAATCATTGAAATTCCTAAACATGGAATACATTCACCAGTGTATGTAGTTAATTTTGTCTTAACTGGTAGCAAATTATTTTTGTTCAAACCTAAAGTATACAATGTTTCCTCTGATAAAATATTAGCTTGTGCGCCAGTATCCACTTTAACCTGCAAAGGAAAATTATTTACTCCTAAAGTTATAGACCAATCTCGTAAATTGTTGATCGAATTAACGAAAACCGCACCTAGAAAAAGCGTATCAATTTCATTCATTTCTTCATAATTCTTATGTACTTCCATTACACTTCTGCATTTCGTAGAAAAATGATTTTGTTTCCCACATTTGAGACAAGTTTTTCCAAAAGCCGGGCATTTTAATCGCTCATGAGAATATCCGCATCTCTTACAAATAAATTGTTTATTATTATTTGACTCATTTGACTGCTTTGACATTAAATGACGTTTAAAATCTGGACGTGACATTTTTGACGTAGTTGGAAAACAACTACTCTCCTTATTCGATTCGCTAAATGTGTTCGAACTCCTTTGATTGATTTTATCAATCTGAGATAAAAATTCATGAGCACCTGATTTCAAGGTAGGAGCTGATAATGATATAGCTTCAAGTTGCTGCTTTGTTCGCTGAGAAGTGCAACAAATTTCCAGAGCCAACCCAAGTGTTAGTTTTCTTGTTCGCAGAAGCCGATCTTTAACAGCAATGTCCGTTATTCCGCAAACCAACCTGTCTTTGATCAGATCTTCGGTTAGAGACCCAAACTCACAAGACGCACTCAGGTCCCGAAACTCCATAACGTAGCTTTCATAAGTTTCGCCCTCCTTTTGATTTCGGGTGAAAAACAAGAACCGTTCATATGTTATGTTTTTTTCAGGACAGAAATGTTCATCAAATTTATTTAGAACTATCGTATATTCATTTTTATCAGAAAGTTTCTCAAAAACAAATGTGTTGTATAGCTTCAGCGCACGATCACCTACGGCACTCAGAAGTAATGCCGTTTTTATGTCCGAATTCCCGTTATAGTTTCCAGAAGCCAATAAATATATTTCAAATTTCTGTTTGAAAAACATCCAATTATCAGATAAATTACCTTCCCAGTGAAATGGCGAAGGAAGGGCTAACATTTGCATGCGAGCTTGCTGTTCAGGCTTATGTTCAAGTTTGTCTTCAGGCATTTTGACAGATTACAAAATAATAAATATTTTTTACTTGCAAAGGGTTTCAACTTAAACTTAATACTTTATTATGCTTTGCGCTTAATTTAAGTCTCTAATATTCACTTTTACGGCTGCGCCATGTTGTGATCTTCAAAATAATTTGAGATTTGTTGAGATGAAATGATACAACTTTTAGTGTCTGTCAACCAGAGAGAGATTTTTATTACTCTTTTTCATAGTAATAAAGAACAGATAACACAACAGGTATAAGACAATATTATTTGCAAAATGTCATTGTCTGTTCTAGGTCAACGGGAAGTACCCTATGAATTTTGATCCCCTTGAGTGTGTCTTTTTTTAACGTAAACTTAGAAGTTTGATTTTTTCACAGCATCAAGTGTCGATAGATTTGAGTTTATGGTTTCAATTTTAACTCTATACCTTTGCGCGTTCCCGAGATAAAGGGTCTTGACAGACAGATGGACAGACAGACGGACAACAAAGTGATCCTATAAGGGTTACGTTTTTTTCTTTTGAGGTACGGAACCCTAAAAAACACGTGTAGTCGGCAGTTGCAGTTGGCAGCTCGCTGCGAACAACCTGAGTCTTACCAGGGCAGGATCGTTCGGTTGGGTGAAGTACGAGACGACGGATCCTATCAGGATGCAGACAGACATCCCGACTAGTGTGTAGTACAAATAGCTCAGCCTGTACAGGAAAAATGTTCCTGATCTGCAAAATAAACAAACACTCGTCATTATTTTGATGAAGTTCGTAAATTAAATACAATGTAAGTAATATTTTTTCATTTATTTACAAGGACAGCACATTTATGACAAGCGGCAAAAAAAAATAGCAGTAAAAAGTCCGATAAAAGTCACCTACGTTCATACTAATGCAATATTTAATTTAGTATTATTATGTATTTTGTCGTGAGAGGCTCGGTGGTGCAGTGGTTTAGCGCCTAGCCCAGCGATTGCGCAGGTTAAGCAACGTTCGCAAGGGTCGGTCATGGGATGGGTGACCAAAAATTTATTATCTCGAGCTCCTCCGTGCTTCGGAAGGCACGTTAAGCCGTTGGTCCCGGCTGCATTTGCAGTCGTTAACCACCAATACCCATTGGGTCCGCGTGGTGGGTTATGGCCCATCCTCCTTATCCACCCATAAGGAAGGCACGTGCCCCAGTAGTGGGGACATTAAAAATAGCTGATGGACAATAATTTGCACCTACCTATCGAATTCGACACCGTCGTGTGTGTATGAGTATGGCTGTGGCGTAGTCACCGATGTCATGTTAGAAGGACACCCAGCGACGGACACCGGCTTCGGTATGACCACGATGTCCCCGCGCATCATGGCCGCCTGCGTCCCCAGCGATATCCAACCAACGAGAAGGGTTGATGACACACCTCCCACTAATGCTCCCTACAAACAGTATTATTCGTAACGAGTGGAAATACAAACTTAAAAAATTACAACCATTTTAAGCATAAAGCTAGGGTTTCCTAGAATGACGGTGCCGTCATATTACGGCCGTAATTTAGCGGTGTAGAACGTTGTCTATGTAAACAATACGGCGCGGTTTCTGACGTTAGGGTGTCGCTGTATTGTTTACATAGACAACATTCAACGCCGCTATATTACGGCCGTAATATGACGGCACGGCTATATATCCTAGGAAATCCTAGCTTAAGTTGGGCACCAAATATTAAGTCTTGTCGTTGATGAAGATCAATAAACTATTTAAAATAGTAGGCTCTCCAAATTAAACATAAAAAAGTTAAAGAATTTGTATCCCCAAATATATGCGACACCAACAACCTTTTGTAGGAAAAAGGTAGCTGTTACCTTCAAAGAATAACGATTTTCTCGTTTTCGTGGCTATATTTACAACAACAACACAACAACATACAAAACAACGCCTCTGTTTACAAATAGGTAGGTTTGGACTCTTGGACTTTTGCCTTGGACGAATTTATCGTCCAAGGGCTAGGCTTACTATAGCAACTATAGGCCCAATTAAAAAAAAATATGGTACAGGAATGAAAATTGTTTCCAAGTATAGATTTTGTCATTAGAGTTGACTTTTAGTATGGCACCAAAAAATCTATTCCGTTACGTAACGAACAAAATTGTAGCAGCCTAGACTGAAACTTCAAGCTTTATAGAGCTAAGCATCGAGCTTAAAAATATGTTGAGACATACTGTTGAGTTGACCCACGGCAAAAAAAGTCCCATAGAGAAAAGTCCTAAAAGGCTGCCAGCTGTTATTCCTGCCAAACTTTTGCCTGCCTGGATTAAAGCTCCCATATGCTCCACTAGGAAGACTAATGCCACACATGTTGCTCCTGAAAACGACATAAAGCAAACCAATGATAATTATGTATTCTAATCTTATTTTTATCGAGTTAACTGTATCACATCACAGTCACAGTTGAACACACCAATAAAATTCATTCTATTGTGCTAGTTACGGCTCCTATGGAGCTTTTAAGGGTGAAGTAGCGCCGCCGCCAATTTAAATTCAGCTCAAATAAAAAAAAATGTAAATTCAGACAAATGCGAGTCGGACTCGCCCACCGGGGATCCGTAAAAAATATAGGTAATTAGTTCAGGAATCGAGTCTCGCAGTTTTTTCCGAGATTGACTAAGTCAACGGAAAGCACCCTATAAATTTTGATTCCCTTGAGAGTGTCGGTATATGCGTTTTTTGTGGCACCTATCTACCTAAACGGCCCTATCTTTTTTTACGTTAACTTAGAAGTTTGATTTTTTCACAACTTCAAGGGACTGTGGACTTGAGTACATGGTTTTAGTTTTAAACAACTCGATACCTTTACGCATTCCCGAGATAAATGGTCTTGACAGACAGACAGGCAGACGGACAACAAAGAAATCCTATAAGGGTTCCGTTTTCTCCTTTTGAGGTACGGAACCCTAAAAAGAAACGGCCATGATCTTGCGGAAGTCTCGCGGCCGCCGTTCTCAATAACCTAACCTCGGTAAAGCTACGGTTTCCTAGGATGACGGTGCCGTCATATAACGGCCGTAATTTAGCGGCGTAGAACGTTGTCTATGTAAACAATACGGCGCGGTTTCTGACGTTACGGTGTCGCCATATTGTTTACATAGACAACATTCAACGCCGCTATATTACGGCCGTAATATAACGCCACCGCTATCTTAGGAAACCCTAGCTTTAGAGATAGATAGACCTACTTAGAGAGATAACAAATATAACAATGCCCTAGACTAGTACTGTTATCTATTCTGTGCATATGCCTAGGCCTATCTCTTTCTGAAGATAGATTATTGAATATTATATTGTCTTTTCATTGAATAACTCTTTAATACTTTTCAATCTTTCTTTTTGTTTTAAAATGAGATTAAACCAAATGTGTCCACTTTCTTCTAATACTGTATTTAAAAATAATAGTATTGGCGATAGTGTAATAACAATACTGACCTATAACAACGACAATAATTTTCATAATAAAACTTGCCGTCTTTTCCGATATAGGCTTATTATAAGCCGGTCTTATAAGATCTTCAAATATGACCCCGCACATTGAATTAAGACCCGTTGACATGGAACTGAAAAAAAATTAATCCAAAGTTTAGTAAGTAGTATATCTTATTGCGTAAGTTTGATTTTTTTTTCTGCATTTTTCATATATTATAGTACCTACACCCAGATAGTACTCCTGTAGTTTTTTTGTTAGCAACTTACATTTATTTATCAGTTTTATGCATGCTTAACATTTACATCGATGGAATTTGTTTAAAGCCTGGGCCAGTGGGTCAATCAAACTGTATGCGCGTGCGTCGCACCACAGCGCGTTGCGTTGCGTAGCGTAACGGCAAACGACGTTGTAATGTATGAAATTGTATGGTATATATCACACCGAACGCGCGACTGATGCGCAGCAGCCGTGCGGCATACGGTGTGACATATACAGGGTGTCCCAAAACTTTG
Organism: Agriphila tristella; assembly: GCA_928269145.1. Lineage (NCBI taxonomy): Eukaryota > Metazoa > Arthropoda > Insecta > Lepidoptera > Crambidae > Agriphila > Agriphila tristella. The sequence continues at coordinate 17,495,841 of OV743430.1, forward strand.
CCACATGGAGGGAAAGTACCTTAAATAGGAAATTTTACTGAAAGAAGACTTCGTTTTGTTTTAAAAATAATGCGACCTGCATTCAAATAATTTTTGAAAATCGCTTTCATTCCTAGACAAATAGATACAATACGTAATAATGATAGATGGGCTGTTATACCTTAATGCGGCACTGAAGACTCCGCTCATAAAAATTCCAGGCAGTGCTGGTATGGATCCTGTAATCGTCATCACAAAGTAAGGTAAGAGCTGGTCGCTCTTCCTTATAGCTCCAGTAGTGAGTGGGTCGCACTCGGCGAACGTAGCATATATCACCAGCCCAGTGTAACAGCAGAGAGACACGATGATGTAGATCCCAGCAGCCATTATGAATATTGTTCTGAATAAAGTTGGACAATTATTGGTTTACAAATTAGCACGTTTCGTGATAACTTAAGTTGTAGTCCAAAATTGTTTAATATTATGCAGCCAGCAGCTTTATAGTATTTTTAATTTGTACCGTCAAACGGGGAAACTTGAGCTAATTTTGCAATACGATCCAAAAAAAGGTGTACATATCATCACAATGACTCTGATATTTATTCTGGACTCGAGTGCCTGTTAATAGTTTATGATATTATAAGAATAAAAATAATCATAAATTCACAAATATTACTGTAATTATTTTTTAACTTGTTGTCCCAAGTTACGCTGTTGTTTGGGGTAACTTGAGATCTTCACGTTAATGACCGCTATTATCAACAATGCGAAAAAGGCACAAATCAACCGATGGTATTACTAACAATAGCCGTAAAAAGTTTCACACAGATTTGTCTCAACTAAAACCCTAGTCTAAAGTTACCCCTTTTGACGGTACACAAAGTTATTGTACTGGGGCTGGACACCCTATTTGATTGATGATTGCTTATCATCATAGTCTATCTATTTTATCAATAAAACTTTCTACAAGTTCAAGTTCAAATACAAGTTTCATTGTTTAAGTGAAAAGAGTAAAGCTGGGGTTTCCTAGGATGACGGTGCCGTCATATTACGGCCGTAATTTAGCGGCGTAGAACGTTATCTATGTAAACAATACGGTGCGGTTTCCCAGAGAGCGGTGCTGGACACCGTAAAGTCAAATAGTCTTTTTACGTCCGTAAAATTACGGCCGCTATGTGCTTTCCTAGGAAAGCCTAGCTTAAGCAACCACTTATTTACTTACATGCGAGCTCTTTTTAACGACGATAATGCAAGACAACGTTGCACCATGGCTTGGTTGACACTACACGATGCCAGCCAGCCGAAATAGTTACCGAACGCAGTGCTCCAAAACGTATGTCTGATTGTAGGATCCAGGTCCATGCTGAAAATAAATCATTGTAGCAGGTATTTTAGAACAAGTTGAAGTCGACATGTGATGAGTTGTCGTGCAGGCAGAATATTCTTTTAGGTGAAGTAATGAAATGGCATCTTACAGAAGACAGCAGTTAAGTACAACATACAACTGGAACAAGTGGCACGACACTTTTATTAACGTCATTCTCCCCAGAAACCCCACTATCGAATTTTCTATTTCTAAATACAAAGTGAAATTGTTCAGAATAAGTACCGAATTTATACATAAGTACTGTTAAAAAATTGTACTGCGATAGTTAACGAGTAAAGTTGTTTAATAATTGAGAAAATATTAGAAAAAATCGACTCCCCCGATTTTTCAATTATTAATCATCTTAATATAAAAAAAGCATTGTGAATGCATAAAAAAAATCAAAAGTTTAAAGAGTAAAGTTGTCAAATGTGGGGTGGCTGAAGAGATTCTCTACAGCAAATATAACGAAATCGTGTATGAAACGTATGAAAACCTACTTTTTCCATGAAAGAGGGTATGAAAATAATTGTACACTTATTTTAATTTGCTAGCAACGACCAAATAAATTAAGTTTTAGTACTCCAACTCACTGGATGAGGCTGGCACAGGACCGTGAGGAATGGCGCTATAGAGAAGAGGCCTATACCCAGCAGTGGGTTGATGTGGGCTGAATATGATGATGACTCCAACCTCTAGTTAGTTTACGAAAGTAAAAAATAAACATTTCGTGTTGTGATGTTTTTAAACACGCAATGTGGTTGTAAAATAACCTGTTTTGAATTTGTACTACATATTTGACAAACTCCTTAACATACTACTCTATATAATATTGTAATTGTGAAAGTTTGTGAGTTTGCATGTTTGTTTCTAAATCACGCAAAAATGGCTGATCAGATTTGAGTGAAATTTGGCACAAATATAGTTTATAGCCTGAATTAAAATGTAAAATACTTTTATCCCAGTCAAAGGATCCCTAGGGATATTAAGAATGTCCACGCAGGATTAAATCGAAGGTGGAAACTAGTATAGGATAAATTAAATAATAAAAGTCAGAATTCTTTATAATTATACACGGCCAAACAACAATATTGAAATATTTTCAGAGTTCTGCACGGAATTCAGAATTGGGTCAATACCGTTCCCTGTTCCACTTCCATTCCCAACCAAACTATAGTGTCCCCTACTGCAAAATTTCAGCTTCATATTAGTTCAGGACTTTCATACAAACTTACGAAGCCGTTCTACTTACTATTTGGCCCCATCGCAAAATTTATTAATTAGGTACCTATCTGTAAATAAATTTTGCGATGGGGATAAATAAAAGGGGTAATTGTACACACGATTTCGTTATATTTAATTTGGGGTTGCTGTAGATAATCTCTCCAGCCACCCCAACATGTACAACATTTTGAGTATGTACTAATTCTGTACTCATACTGAACAAGGTCGTGCAACTACTTTAAAACACTAGTTGGTTATATAATTATCCCTACAAAGTTAAATAAGTACCTTACTGCAAGTTATATGCGAATAAACAGAGCATTCCCAATTTAAAACCGGGTAATACAGTTATTATTATTAGTAATAACAAAGAGGTTTTATGCCGCTGAAAATTCATATAAGTACATGTTTGGAATAAATAAACGTGTAAGTCCTTAATTAAGTTAAACAAATATTTATTATTATCAAATTATTCAAAATTCATAATATTTTGTTATAAAATATTAAAGTGCATATTTGCATTTTATCACTTAAAATTATATTTTGAGGTAGGCTGTATGCTCATTAACCCTGTTGTTGTCGAGTGAGTGAGCTCTTGCTTATTGCACACTCGGCTGAGTTACGTTCTCGCCTACGGCTCGGGTTGCAACCCAAAGCCTTGTGTGCAATGAGCAACCTAAGCTAACTGGTCTCATAATGTACTATTATGCCACTAGTTTCGTAATGTAAATTCGGATTGGAGTAAAAATATTATAGAAGAAGTCACGCTTGATTTTAATCCCTAATACTCATCGTTATGTAAGTCGTATACTTGTTTGCCATCCTCGTTGTATAAATCGAAGTTCCCATATAATAAAATTGTTGTCAGTGGTCTAGCCAGGTGAACAACCTAGGCTTGATCAAAAAGTTTTTAGGTTCACATTTCAAAGTTAATGGACCAAAATATTTATGTCGTGCCAGTAGAGTTTTTAACAAAATACTTTAAATTTAATTAATGCCAATTTCCTGTTTACTCACTTAAAGAACTCAAGCCGGTCACCTTTCTTGTTTATTTCAAAGACTTTGCCCACTCCTCCCAGTCGCCAAGTACCGTAAGCCAGTACGAATACCACACCAAGGTACATGATCACGGTCTGCAGCGTGTCCGTCCAAACCACAGCCTTAAGTCCTCCCTTTGAAACGTAATTTTCCAATGTAACAATACTAAATAAGCGGTACTATTGTATAGGTAGTACCTAAATCAAAGATGAACCACCACAGTCCTGATTTACTTGACCTCGATTCGCGATAGCTCAAAGACTAGCAATTTGTTTGTTGAAGTGGGGGATAAAATTAGGTCCCTAGTTTTAAGAGTATATTATTCACAAAATACTTACGAGCGTTGTGTAGAAAATACACACGATACAAACTATTGGCGTTATCATATGTATGTTGATCCCGGTCACTGAAAAATTTAAACTGGCACTAAAATAACATGTTTATAGTCACTAAATAAGTACTATATTATTAATGTCACTAAATAGTCAGAAAATAACTAGATGATTTTATTACCTTGACTAAAAGCTAGGGCTGGGACATATATCACTATGGGTATGTAAAGCATCATCTTGATGATGAATATGGTGGAGCCTAAAAGGCGCACATTCTGATTGAACCGTAACCGCAAATACTGAAAAATAAATATTTTGTACTTTGCTTAACAAAAAAGCCTTTTTGTGTTGTGTGAACACTTTAAATAAATTGTCTAAATGTTACCTCATAAGTTGAAGTGATTTGTAAGTTGTAGAAGACAGGTAGATAAACAACGGCGATGGTCAAGGATACCACCCATTCTGACAAAACTATAGCCCAGAGCTGCGTTCCGTAGGTGTACATTTCAGCAGGTAGCCCCAGTAATGAAATCCCAGAAATGTAACTGTAAGAATTTCGCTCGTGTTATGATCGAAGGTATTTTATGTTGTTTAATGTTAAATGATAACGCGCGCAGAAATAAATATTATGCATAGATACAATTTTTCGGTACCTGGCAATAAGCGACATCGATATAGGGAAAATGCCCATAGTTTTTCCTCCCATGAGGTATTCTGAGGTGGTGTTTTGCTTCTTTCTCGCGAAGAAGGCAAAGTAGACGCCGATCAAGGAGGAGACGAGGAGCATCGCCCCAAAGACTAGGTAGTCGAGCCAGTCGAAGTACACCACCGCCATGTTGGCAGTCGCAGTCAGCCGCGCGTCCGCACACCGTGCCGCACAAACTTCATCTCACTTAACAAAAGGCATTTACCGAGCGGAACTGGCAGCTGGAGCGACGCTATATTTATCCTTGGAAGGATCTCGGAGTGGCCCATTGGAGGGATGAGACCGGCTAATTGACTAGTTACCGGTGTCGTCGCGACTAGCTCATCTCGGCGCCGCCGGTATATAAATGCACTAATCATAATACGCGTCATACAATTGCGCTGATACTAGGAGTCACTCAATTCAGGTGGAAACGAAACAAAGTCAATTATGTATGCATGATTTATTTAAATGTTAGTACAACTTCTGGCTTAAACATGATAAACGTAGAATGTATTTTTCCAAAGCAGTGAGTGCACTCTCGGCAATCCCATTGGGTGTGTTTAGCCTTGCATCTAATCTATGATAGGACATTGAGTAATGAATAATTTGGTTAAATAGGTACCTATCCGAAACTATTATCCTATATCGGTTTTACGAACCGAACGAGTCAAATCAACGACTTCACAGCAAGTCAACTATTTATTTGAACATTTTTACTGTCTCAGGTGTCAGCTTCTATTATTATACTCGTAAGTACAGTACAGCTTGTATTCTCCAATACCATATCATTTACAGACAATTTCAACTGAACTTTTACACGGTAACATTGTTTAACAACATTTTTAGACACAACGTAACTATATTTAATTAATAACTATCTAAACAGACTACAGTAAAGAAGATACACTGAGAAATTATTATGACTATTACATTGAACAGGTACTGGACTCTGAATGATACTTATCTATGTTTTTAAATCTAATGGTAACAAGAATAGAAATATTTTAGATTTAGGACATTTCGGATTGATTTTACCATCTCCATAAAAGTTTTAAATAAACCACCTATTATGAATCACTTCGCTTTTTTAAATACTTAATAATTATCTAGATGATTTGATTATTCTAAAACTTATGTTAGGTGTTACTTAAAACTTATCAGAAAATGGTTAAATCTTTCCTAATTTCTAACTTTAAATATTTAAATTATAATTTAAAATTCTTAATTATAGTTCTATTCTTCGTCTATAATTTTTGACTATAGTCTGTAATCTATATTTTTATACTAAATATATTAAGTATTTTTAATTAATAATTAAATATACTTAAGTATTATTATAATACGTAGTTATTTTTTTTAATGTAAGATAGAAACATTGGTATCAAAATACTGTTGTGGTAAGTTACTCGTTGACTGGTACCTAATAAATAAATAAGTAGTACAGACTGGTTGGTAAGACGGCTCTCACACTGTGACGCGAGTCGCAGCGACACAAGTCTAAACGATTTTATGTTGAATGTAGCAACCACACACGAGTGTCGCGTAGAGGCACTGTTCCACGCTGCTGAGACGCAGCGACATACCGGGTGTAACAAGACCCTCAACGAAGCCGAGGTCTACGTATTCTGCCCATCATCAGGACCATTTCTGTTCAAAATTATTGCTGGGAAACGATTTTATTTTTTTGTGTTAAAAAAACATTGCATACGTTACCACGCAATGTAACGCGTACAAAAGACCGCGCCTGCGAGTGAATGCTTCACAGCTGCGTGCGGCCGAGTTGAAAGGCAACGTTTATGTGAGTACTCATGAAATACATTGAGTGATGACGTTTTGAAGCCTTTGTTTGTTACGAAAAACATACAATTTTGATAATGTTTCTGTAGAGGAAAATGAGGAAATAACGAATAAAATAAGATTTCAAAATTTGAAAAAAAAAAATTGCCTTGACCTTCAATAACTTCGTATCTATTGGATTTCCAGGTATATTCCGAAAGACAAAAATGATCCTGATGATGGACGTAATGCGTGGACTTCGGCTTCGTTGTGTGTCTTGTTACACCCGTTATAGCAAGCGCAGGCCACATTGGGAGCGGAGCGAAACAAAACGAAACTCATTTGCCTTCGCTAATATTGTTACGTCGTTTCTACATTCACGTCGCAAACTACAGACGAACCGCCGACAGCGACATGAGCATAGCGAATTCGCTCTGCTCTCAGTCTCAATGTGGACTGTGCTCCATCGTTTGATGTGACAACAGCCTAAGAGTTCTATCTGGCGACAAATAGATTACAATAGGTACCGATCTTCATGTCGAAATCGGGACGTGGATGATGACCCGGTCTTTACAATCAGTGGTTGAGGTATGTAGGTGCGTTTTTTAATCATATAAAGCGAAAGCAAAAAGTCGCCATTGCAACTTGAGCCATGATCACAGATAAATTAAGACTGAATTGGTAAAAATAAAATGCCACTATTCCAATCCATGTGTAAACTGTTTAAGCCAGACGTTTAAAGGTGTTTATGAAAGAAGCTATGACTCGATGTGTTATTTTGTTTTTATTAAAAGACTCGGTTCCTTGCATTAGTTTCTTCAAAGGATTCATTTAAAAACTCGATCAACTTCAGCCATGTTATTCTCATATGTGTTGTTGTTGTTATAGGATCTTACTGAACATAAGTTATTAGTTGAGGTTAAAAAAATAAATGTTACTTCACTTTTGCACTAAATAAAAAATCAGTAATAAGTAAATATAAATAAGGAAAAGCTTCTTAGCCAGTTATTTTTACCTACGACAATCTACATTTTTCGTTTACTACAGTTCCTTACACTACCATAGACTTTCTCAATATTCATTAAACTTACACATACTTAATTCGTAATCATTACAGTAATCTAGGTGGATTTTTATCCAATCACCAAAATAATCCATCACAGATTTCATCATCCCAGTTTTCCAATTCTCACACACTTATCATTAATCAAACGTGTATCTACTTCTATTTCTAAGTTACGCTTTCGACATATAATTACTTTTGCCTATTATCATACTTCAAAGTGTATTAAAAGCTAACTAATATAAAATCGACTTCTAGTATCAACAATTAAGGAATTAGCTAAATTCTATTCTGTCTATCTGAACATTCGTAAGTGCTTTATGGTGACAAATAACCACAAAATTGTTTCAAGAAGCCTTTACAGAAAGATCTCATTAAAACTATGCTTTTACAGAATAATCATAACTATTCATTTTGCATGCAAGCATTACAGGCAATCGTACTATGCGACCTCAAATTGTTCATAATAGATTCGACAACAACATATACAGGTCTTATCAAAAACATCTTTTATACGAATATAGAGTGTCCCCAATTACGAGTATAGAGTGTCCCACCTTAATTTGAATTACTTATGAACAGGTTCTACAAGAGATAAGACTTTGGTGCTTTGAATTGACAAATTTTGCTAAGTAATTGAATTACCGAATTTACTTTCCTGGTGTAGTTACTTAGTAGTGCTTTGTGACATAAGTTTTCAATGTTATGTGGTCAGAAAGGTATCTATCATTGCTACAATCGCAATCGCATCAAACTCCGATCAGATTTTTAACTTTCGAATCAAACAGTTTTCAGTAGATGGTGTTATTAACAACTTTATTTTTAGAAAAAGAGGGCCTTCTACAAACAAAGAATTGCGATATTAAAGAACAATGATCATTGCCTAGCATTGCCTTATTTTGGATCTCCGGTCCTGTTGTCCTGGCGATCTAGTCGTTGGAACCATTATGTCAATCGCATATTTGAAATTGTTTTTTGAATTGGTATGAATTGCTTCACAAAGACTTTTCAACCACACACCAACCACTAAATATCACCCTTATATTTTCTGAATCTATCGGTTTCTCCTCACACTGATCACTTTCTTAATTTTAAGTGATTCTTAAATAGTGATTAATTGTATATATACTAGAAATGTGCTTTTCATTGCGATTTTGGGACTTTGGCGTGTACAAGTTAACACGTGAATATCAAACTTGGAAAGGACTTCGATTGAACATCAACAATGTCTTTAACGATATTTGGATAGGTTGTGTTGACGTGAATCGGGCTACTGAGAGAAGAGCTAATCTCACAAAGTAGAACGAACGTCGCCGATATCGTTATTCTGTTTTCGCAGTAGGCCCTCTGGGTAGATGTTTACAAGTCGGCGGGTGAGGACAATTCGAGTCTTGAACGGCGACGGTCTCGCGAGCCGGACAGCTGTCCTGACGACGAGCGCTGTAAGGACGACGAGCGAGGCCGTGCCGGGTCTGACTTTGATTTCTTCACCTGGCTGCCTCCGCTCGCGGGCTGCTTACCTTTCAGCGAAGATACGGAAACCACTATGACTGTTGATACACCATCTTTTTCTGGAGAGATGACGAGAGAAGAATAAATATTTAAAAAAGGGCCCAGTCTAGTCTCTACCCGGCAAAAGGTAACGATTTTTTATTTGGAATAGAACATTCCATACGTACTACTAAGTAACTGTGTGATTGGATAATTATTTAAACTGATACGTGCTGATACGTTAACACCTTAAGAGAATTAAGTTTTATACAAGCAAAATACACTTTCTGGTACCTAACTACTATTAATCGCTTTATGGTCTTTGTCTTAAATCAGTGTCATTTTCGTGACATAGAATTTAAGTTAGAGTTCTATGACTCAATTTGATGACACTGACCTGTGCGCTTGATGACTTCTCCAGCATTATTTAAAAAGAATTTCGGTTTTGAGTCTTTGAGCGATTCCTGAAAAAGAGCAATTGTTATTGTATCAAAATAATCAAAAGGACATTCTTTCTTTCTACCACGAAATGCTTGGAACAAAACGCGGTTTTCCGTGCACGCACACATATCTAGACATTTTCCCTTCTGAAGATCGTACAGGCAATCTCGAGTGATTTCGCATCATTTTCAGCACATAAGTTTTTCAGTAGCGCCACAAAACAAATGACAGTAGCGTGATCGAATACACACTACTTTTGTGATGTTACATACCTTTGATTTACTAGATTTGGAAGCAGAGTCAGTGCTTCCGCGCCACCACGGTCACTGAATCTCGCAGAAGGCCCGCCCGGACTCCTTGCTGGGCGAGGAGGCTTCGCCTTCTGCGGCGTCGCCGTCAGGCTTGGGCGACCCGGTGCCAGATGTTGTTGCGCCACTGAATAAAGTTTAGAGTTTAGTAAAAATGTGAGGAGGTCGCTTGATGGTAGATCAATGGCCTATCAGGACCCTTAGAATGAATAACTATAGAGTGAATCGGATCCGTGTTGATCACATTTTAGTTCCCATTCCCAACTGACATTAGTTGTGCTCGATAGGAAGTTACTTGGTAGTTTACCGTATTAAGGGTACACCATACTGGCCATGGAACAGAAGGACCAGCGGTTGGGTGGAGGTGGGGGAGGAGAAGAATCCCTAATGGCGTGTGATGTCAATTGGCTGCTATTATGTTTCGGTCGGTTAATGAAGAGGAAATTCACCAGTCGCTTACTCTAGTAGCCTTGAAATATTTACAAGTTTTTTATTTTGACAAGTTTGTTATTAAGTACGTGGGTATAAACGAGTCTTTCTGAATGAAAAACAAATAAATTAACACCCTGTGAGAAGTATGAACTAATTAACTTACGTCATGTCGACCCGCACAGTGTTGTTATTCTGCTGGTTACGCATTGCTAACGTAGACACCATCGCTGGCCTCTGCGGCTTGTTCGCTAGTAATCCCTCTATTTCCACCATCACAGACGGTGTTAGTTGTGGAACAATCTGATTTCAAAGAAAAAAATAAATTATGTACCTACCTATATTCGACGACCTCCGTGGTCGAGTGGTTCGCACGCCGGTTTTCAAGGCGTCACCATCTCATGAGGTCCCGGGTTCGATCCCCGGCTGGGTCAATGTTGAAAATGAACTTTTCAATATTGTCTCAGGTCTGGGTGTGTGTCATACCACCGTTGTTTCTGATTTCCATAACACAAGTGCTATAGCTACTTACTTTGGGATTGGAGCAATGTATGTGATGTTGTCAAATATTTATTTATTTATTTATTTTCAATTCTTAAAATATTTCCTTTAAAGAAATATACCTGTAATGCGTGTATATTTTCTTTGAATTGTTCGACGCTGCTAGCTCCTAAAAGGAGACAGTTCACAGACTCGTTCTTGAGACACCAAGCGACAGCCAGCTGGCTCATTGAGCAATCTGAAAGCGTTAATTTTCAGTATATTGGTATCATAATGTGTATAATAGTATGTATAATTGTTTATTTTCTGTATCAAGCACAACTCACTGAGTGAATCGGCGAGGTTTGAAAGATCTCGAAGCTTATCGCCATATGTTCGGGGTTCTTCTCCTGTCACTAGTTCCTTACTGCCCGCACTCCGTATCTGTTTGTTTAAAAAAAGCATTAGTGCTTGAGCTTAATGAATGGCGTCATATTAAAAATATATAAGTCAACAGTCAGAGAGTGTGAAAATAAAAGGTAGAACAATGAGAGAGTAAAACAAATGATTACTTCAGGCACAGCAAGGTCTTCTTCACACCAACTAAATGTACTATATTTTCTGTTGAATCGTGACTTAGCAAACAGGCCGGTGATTTCCTCTCGACCTAGACCCTTGCCGGTGGTGATGGCCGACCACGCCATCATGCCTGGTAAACAATTGGCACCTACAAATGTGTTATATTGCAAGTCTCCTTAATTCATTAGGCAAGTTAGTTTGCAAAACTTACCAACGCCGATCTTGTGGTACAGCTCTGGCATGTACAACTCCGGCTTCTCCCTACAGAACATGTGATACTCGGTTTGTTCAACTATCGGGGTTATGCAGTTGAACTGTCTGCAGTTCGTGTATGCGTCCATTATCTAATAACAAATAAACCGTAAATTAAACATTTAGTTGGATATACCGATTATAATGTTATTTTGGCAGCATTTTTTCCAACTTACCTCTGTTGGCGACCAGCGTGCTGTTCCCCAATACATTACCCATCCTTGATTTATAACAAAGTGCATGGCTCTGACTAATTCTGAGGAATGTTAATATAAATAAATTAAAAGCTTAAAAACTTTTCATGCCGTAAGAATGTTTGTTTTTGTTTAACCAACCTTCCATTGGGCAGACAGGATCAACTTTGTGCAAAAGCACGACGTCTATATACTCAACTTGGAGCCTCGAAAGTGACGCTTTGACGCTCTCAATAATGTGCTTTCGAGATAACCCCCTTTCATCCGACCTGTTATAGGCATGAGCAAACCTACTAAGTAAATGTTCAGAACACATTAGGATCTAAGCAGCGAGAAGCTTCACATCGAAAGCCTGATGGTAGTAGATAAGTAAGCAATCATCTAAACAGCAATTAAGCGGTTTCACTCATCTTGTACTGATTGCTAGGTATACTAAAACTGTTTCTGCCGGGTGGTTGCTACATTCAAAACGTAAAGAGAATAATATTAGCTTCACTCAACTAGGTGAACTATATCTTCAAACTGAAAACGTGTTCAAATGCATTTTGATAAGATATCTAGTAACATAGATTTGTCAATATGTACCATGGGCAACAGCGTCGCTTGACGCTTGACCACTGTTAAAATCGCTTGCACGCCGCGCCGTCACTACATAGGTTTAGTTCGTGCAGGGGCGATACGCGCGCACGCGATTTTTGTTGCTAACTGGTTAAGCGACGCTGTTGCCCATAGTACCTAAGTTAAAAACATGAATAAATAATAAAATTCTTAATACATTTTGTTGTTAGTGCACAAATAAATAGGTAGTGTGTAACATAATAGAACGTAATGCTGTAAGGTAAAGTTAATAATTACTGAGTTATTAAAATGATTGTGCTGTCACAAAACAGTAAGCACTAAATTAGTCGTGTGTAACTACAACTTACTTAGTACTCCAATATATTTTTGTAGTTATTATAATACTGGTCCTGCGCACGTTTCTCTTCTTCAAGATTCTGCCCAGTTCAGCTTCACCTTTAGCTGTGATTATTCCATGATCATTTGTTTTTATTTGGCGCTTGTTTAAAACTATGGCGATATGAATATGCAATGAATAAAACAGTCAGTGAATATAATGCACACAGGTATACACAAATGTGATGATGATGGTGTGTGTTTGTGTGTGACTATTTAAACTATCGATCAAGACAGAATACATGCAATGTAAATTTCTAGAGTTAAAATTGTATTACTTACATTTTGTTTACCTCTATACTGATGAAAAATACTTTATATCGAAAATTTAAAAATGTTTACTTATTTTTTTACTTGTAGTGAAGTTTGAACAAACATAAAAGAAATGCTGATAAAATGGTTGCCATGATTGCTATTATAAGATTTTCACTAATTGCATCACATAATCTAGTTCTGTAATAGTTAATGAAATGTTAATAATTTTAAAAATGTTGACTGTTTTAAAAGCTCGTGTTAATGAGTGAATGACGATGGTTCAAGAGATACCAACCACAGTGTGCTTCTGACAAGTCGAACAGGTTGATCCCATTTTCAAGAGCCGTCATAACGATATCTTCGGCATAGTCTTCGTTGACCATCGTCCACATGCCGAGCCCAATGTTGGGCACCCTGAGGCCAGACTTGCCCAAGTTCTTATAACGCAGACCGGGTGTCACACTCGAAGGCATCGTGGTATGATTGCCCAAGTAACTTGACATATGCCGCGTAACGGTTACTTCCCCAGCTGTTGGAGAGGTATCATAATCTTAGTACGTAATTATAAGGCGAAGCCTCGAATGCACAGGATCTTAGGTGGCAGATACACACTCAAGATTTTTAGATATAATAATAAGGATAGGTATATATATTATGTGCAACCCCTATTGCATAAAATCATAATTTTATCTCTTTTAATCTCTGTTCCTATAGGAATATAGACATAACCATAGTGCACGATGCAGTGTTAACTTCGCCTTAAACGGAAGACAAAACCAAATTCATTGGACATAAAACATAATAATTTCTTCATGACCGTCAAATAACAAGTTTTCTACTTATGATTTACAGATTGGCATAATAAAAAGTTGCATCTGGAATAAGTGCGTGTTACCTTCGTTACCTTCGACAATAATATCTATGAAAAAAAAAATCTTTCTGACACTATGAAACTTATAAAGGGAAACTAAGTAGTAAATAAAAAGCAAGTAATACCAGGGCGTGTTTAATTTTTTTTAAACTAGCTACCGCCCGCGACTTCGTCTGCGGGGAAAGTTTTTTTCGCTATCCCTAGGGAGTAGTACTTTTTTCTGGATGGAAGGTTCTATGTCCTTTTCTGTAACCCTGAGAACGTGTATACAAAATTTCATGATGATCGGTTGTTGAGTAGTTAAGACGTGAAGACGTAACAAACAAACAAACAAACAAACTGACCTTAGCATTTATAATATTAGTATGGATAGTTCATCTAAAGTTAAGAAATGATGCTCCCCAGCTTATTAAAAATAAAAAGTTTTCCAACGGTGTGACTGTGAAATTGTACCAAACTCAGATTTTCAAGTCCTCGTAGCAAACTCGTAGCAATCTATGCTACGAATTCGCTACGGATTTTTAAAAAGGTAGAGACGATCTCGTTCGTTACATTTTTGTTCATCTTGTTCGCCATCTTTTATGCATATTTCAATCTTGCTGAACTTTACTTGCCTATTTTTAAGGTTCTCATTACCGGCAAAGATCAAGGAAGTAGACAGCAGTGATTGTACTATCCAACTGAAGGTTAAAACCTCTAATGATACTTCCCAACGATCCTTTCTCGTATCACTTAGTGCTCACGGACCTGCATGACTCGGGAAATGTAGGCCATTCATTGTAAAAAAAATAGCTCTAGCCCCTTAGCCAAGCGTTCTAACTTTTCCAATAGAATAGAATGAATATGTATGTAATTTCCGTACCCGTATCGTTCCGTTCCCGTTCAATTCCCTTTCCGTTCCCGTCCCGTTCCCGTCTATTTACCGTCTCTTTCCCGTCCTGTTCGCGTCCCGTTCGCGTTCCGTTCCCATTCCGTTCAAGTTCCCGCCCCCGTTCCTGTCCCCGTCTCCGTTCCCGTTCCCGTTCCCGTCCCCGCCCTTGTTCCCGTTCCCGTCCCCTGGATGTGAATGTTCAGGTGCAGGTTCATGATGTTTCATGTCCACCGCGTTGGACTTCAAAATAAATCTCATTTTCGCAATCACCATCCCATAAAACCTCAAGAACGACATCCATATCGATTTTTATGTTTACTCACCCCATTTACCCCCTAAGGGGTTGATTTTCAAAATCACAAAATATATGTTTGCCTATTTATTTTTAGACGTGCCCTACAAAGATTAAAGTTGTACCTAATGTCTATTTTATATTATCTTTCCATACAAATTTTGAACCCTATTTTCACTCCTTTAGGACTTAAAAATAAATGTATTTTTTGCAATCGTCATCCCAGAAAATGCCAATAACGACATCTATATCGATTTTTATGTTTACTTACCCCATTTACCCCCTTAGGGGTTGATTTTCAAAATAACAAAATATATAGTTTTAGACGTGCTCCTACGAAGTTTAAAGTTGTAATGTCTATTTTATATTATTTTTCCATACAAAATTTTAACCCCATTTTAATCCCTTTAGGGGTTAAATCATGTCCACCGTATTGGACTTCAAAATAAATGTCATTTTTGCAATCGTCATCCCACAAAACCTCGATAACGACATCCATATCTATTTTTAGGTTTTTTACCCCTTTTCACCCCCATTTCATCCCCATAGGGGTTAAAATACTAACAAAAACAATATACTTTGCGTTAGATTTTCATCCATAATCCTAAATTATAAATTTAGTGATTTTTACTTCGAAAATGAAGAATTTTCTTCTGTACACAACTTCATCCTCCTTTTCGCCCCTTCGGGGGTAGAATTTTGAGATACGCTGAGACATATATTTATTAATTTTCAATTGTCAGCCTAAATACAAAATTTTGAGATCCTAGTTTCAAAACTGAGGGACTTTCGTACAAACTTTCATCCCTTTTTTCATCCCCTAGGTATGGAATTTTTAAAAATCCTTAATTGGTGGATACCTACACTGTATAAATCAGTCACCCCTTCACTTTTATATAAGAGATTTTACAGTTCCTGACCGTACTGGAACGAAGTTTGTATGAAATTATCTGATAAGTGCCATAACAGCAACATAGCCGAAACCTGTGAAATTGGCTCTTAATGTCATTTCTATTCAATTGGGATAATTGAAAAAAATGACTAGTCTACGGGGGCTATACTCACTCCTATAGCCGTTCGAAACGTTTGATCTGTTTCCCAAAATATCCGTTCCCAAAACTTTCGATCTATAATCAGTTTCCTAAAACAGTTGTTTCCTAAAATCCCCATAGTTGTATGAGAGAAAAGTTCCCACTTGACTTACCTTGGTCAAGCATCTGTTGTGAATTAGCACTGAAATCATCCATGCAGTCCAGGGAAGCGATCGGAGCGCGACATCTAGCGAACAACAAAAACACCATTTTCAGTATTAAATGGGCCACTTAGAATTGATGAATTAAATTAGTCAATATTTCATAATATTCATCAAAGATAGGGGTTTAAAATTCATTTTTGTACAAATGATTTATTATAAAGAAATAAAAAATTACAATCCATTTTTGAAATATTGACTAAAAATAAAAATACAACACTCCATCTGTAGTAGGTAAATCCATTTTAATATTTTTTCCGTCTAAGCCGATCAACACATTTGTCCTACAATTCTACAACATGTTATTCATACAAAATCTACTGATGGTTTTCTGATGATTGCTGACATCGACACTACTTCGCTATAATGATAATAATGATAGGCGAAATCTATTTTATATTTCTAAGTTTTTCCTAAAACTTCCAACATTGATTTTATAGCTATTGTCACTTTTAAGTTCATCTTTACTACGTAAATTTGAATAAACACAAATTTAGTAAGTTTAAACGTGTGTGACTATATCTACATCTAAATGTAATTTGTCTTGATAAAGTTATCCAACTTGCTTCATTCACCATCTCTAAATAGTGTTTCTTGACCATAATTCAATTTTTTATCCTATTTTCTATTTTTTCTATGCGTGTTTGGGATTAAAAGGGTGAACAGTAAGCTTCTACGGGTGAAGAGAAGGAAAAGACAAATGACACTGGTGGAAAGCAAAAGTGTGACAGGATCGAAGGGTTTTATCATACCTGGTTTCAATCGAGGCCTCCAGCAGAACCAGCATAAGGTAAGCTAAGCAGTCGATACAAAATTTCCACATTCTTTACAATTTCAAGTCCTTGGCCTTTTCAAATGGAAGTCGGAAACAAAACACAAACTTTATTGTTGATGAAAACCTAGGTCACTGTTTTATACTTTGTGATTATGAGCTTCATAAAGAAAGCTTCTTACTTATCATTATCTTGTGGCTATATCAGTGCTTTTCAATTGTTTAAAGAATGTATCGTTTTGTGGTGGTACCTACTCGCATGCGACGATCGCGGTGCGCGATGCTGGCGTAGTGCTCTCTCAGCTTAATTGCCTTCGGGAGAAGACATAACAGATATACTTTTATTGTAATGCTTTAATGATCTTAATATACACATATATAGAGCGATCAATCGAAATTGAAACGGGGAAGAGGAAGCTATCATATGTTTATAGGATGCGCTGAAAATCACACTTTTGGGATCGGTGCGCCTAAAAGATTGAGATTACATTACACACCATTGTATTGTATTTCAATGCTACATTTAATTTGAATATAATGTTATAAATGTAAGTTGTAACATTGATTAGGGGTCAAAACTTTGAGTATGACTGGTTTTTGTGCATCTTGTTTTTACATGCATAAATAGAAACGCGGTATGTTGCGTCTGTTTGTCATAAATATTCACTTGATAGTTTCACACATCCCCTTATAAATTCATAACGATTACTCTTACATACTTTAGGCATTAAGATATTCTACATGACAGCTTAGCATGTAATGAGACGGAGTAGATTTTTTTATTGAATAAACGAATATTGGGTACGTTATTAATGTATTTTTGATCAAAGATTTAAATCGTTTTTGATTGAAATAAGTGTGTGGTAGTATGGTGGCTCTTTGTCTCATCACCTGCTAACGCTTTTGAGCATTGGCGCTCGCATGATCAGTGTTGTGTATATGGGTGGCGGTACATCTTCTCCCTTTGGCAAGCCTGAAGGTGAGTTACCGATATATGGTGGGCATGGGGTTGGAGTCGACGCTGGCGCTGTCGGGCGGGCCGAGCGGCGTGTGCGGCGTGCAGCGGCTGATGGTAGACTCGCTGCGCGACATCTGCGAGCCCTCCTTGCCGCCGCCACCGCCGCCCTCGGCCCCCTTGCACTGCATCTCGTGACGCCTCATTCCGCTCCTACGCTTAGCAACGGCATCTTAACTCCCTACAAACATCTTATCTGCTATGAAACGTTCACACGACTCCACACGTCGGCCCCCGAGCCGACACTCTGACGGAGGACGCGGGCGGACTCGGTTTCGTAACACTCAAGGGTAATAGGAACACAGAGAAGCATGCATGCCCTAACGCTAACATCTAGACCGCTAAGGGTACGAAGTCGAATAAATCACACCGTACATCTAAGCACTGGACTCTAGTCACGATCAAAATCGAGGATTAGGTATGTCAAACGATAGTGTAGTAGTGGATAGGACTGAAGACCGCGGGAATCGTGAAGGTGGACTCACCAGGATCGCGATGGCTGATCTACGTACTCAACATTCGGAGGCGTGGAATAATAAACTGCGAAGTTAGTCGTATTGCAGGTATGTAGAGGCTAGGGCAAGCGCCCCGCGCGCAGGCTCGGCGCGCCGCGCATGCGCCCCGGCCGTGCCCTGCGCACCCCGTGACCTAGTTCTAGACATGTGTATGAGCCATCCATCTACTAGATTTTTTATGATTTCAAACTGATGATTGCCTAATTGAATTAATAGGTATGTTTTTATTTTACAGAGCCATTAAAATAATTAAATTAAATTATTAAAAAGTTGGTAGAGTAGGTACGAAATTCCTAGGAAATAATTATTTACAGCATAGTGCGTTTATGCGTTGTGACCTGTTACAACTTAGGTAGCCTTGTTTTGTAAGTAGGTATCCTATAGATAGAGCCTTGAAAACAGATCGATGC
Organism: Agriphila tristella; assembly: GCA_928269145.1. NCBI lineage: Eukaryota > Metazoa > Arthropoda > Insecta > Lepidoptera > Crambidae > Agriphila > Agriphila tristella. The sequence goes on from OV743430.1 coordinate 17,514,688, forward strand.
AGCTCATTGTGTGTCCCAGGAAGCTTACAGGGACGTGCCGCTACATGCAACCCCCAATGCATGGACACCACAGAACAAAGTTCTTTTTCATTTGATGGACACCGTTATTTCATTTCAATATTTAACGTTAGAAGAAACATTATTGATAATCATTTTATTATTAGAACAGTAATATTATATCCCACCAAAAATAATGTTGCCAAGACTGGCTCGCCCTGTCAAAAAGTTATCATACCTCATGTACAGCCAAGCTTCTAACTCTACGCGCCCTAACTTCGAAAACTCTACACCTTTGTCAAAATATGTGGCTTGGACGTTTATAATATCCAGCCAATTTTATTTTTTTCAGACATTTCCCATTGTATTCATAATGGCAAACCTGCAGCAGACACGATCATTTTTCGTGCCTAGGTCCGACAAAATTTTTGTCGTGTACTTGTTGAATTGGTCCTGTCTGCCGGTGAATTTCTTAGCGTGTACAAGCGCCCTTATTGAAATAAACAAGAGTTTTCTTGGTTGCGAATAGTCGCGGTATAAAAACGCAACGGGAATTATGATACAAGTAGTATCACTATTACCGTCAATGGGAAAACTCAACGGAAATATTGAGACCCACTCGACTTTTTGGTTTTTCTTGGTCATATTTAAATAAAGTAATTAAAAATACAGTGTACAGTGTTAAAAGAAAAGAAAATAGAATCAATTATTTAAAAAAATAAGTATTACAAAAATCAATAAATTAACCTTTTAAATGAAAATGAATGTTTTATTTATTATAAGTTTTTGACTTTGATAAAATAACTTTGATAAATTTGGAAATTGAATTCGAAGAAATATTGTTTTATGGAGAATAAATAATTTATTGTCTTGTGAAAAATTAAATATCCTTGAAGAATTGCATTCAGTACCTATTGAAAATTCTAAGTAGTGATGGGCGCACATGTCGCGTGATCCTGAATAAATTTGGTAGTTATAAAATCATACAGTTTTTCCAATTGATCAGAAATTATAGGCTGAAGATGAGGAGGAGAATCGGAGCTACTAAAAAGGTATGGATTATGGATGGTTTTATAAATTTGCATGCATTTCTTCTTCTCAGCAATTATGATCTTCTTAAAGTGGCACCCTGAGCGAAGTTCGATTCAGAATTTATTGGCGCATCTTTCTGTATATTTAAAAGAATTCTGTCTCTTTTAATAAAGGAGATACAGAGTATTTCACTTTGTAGTGAGTGTCAAGGTTGGTCAATTTATACGTCGTAAAGGTAATATTTTACGTCGTATGTCTTTTTAAGCGACTTCATCAAAAGGAGGATCATTTTTCGCGCGTATCTTCGTCATTTATGGACCGATTTTGATGATACTTTTTTTGTGCGATTGAGTATTCTTGCGAAATGGTAAAAAAAACCGACTTCAAAAAACCTGCCTCTAAAAAGCAAGAAATAATATTCAAATCATTAGATACGCATTATCATCGTTATAATAACGTCTATAGAAGTCGGGTGGGGCTTTTAGAATAAAAAAGGAAGTTGTACTTTCCGTACGTACGTACGGTACGTTCATACCCCACCCGACTTCAATAGACGTTATTATAACGATGATAATGCGTATATATCTACTGATTTGAATATTATTTCTTGCTTTTTACCCGACTGCAAGAGGGTTATGTTTTTCGCGCGTATCTTGTTTGTATGTAATATTCTTTTCATATCTTTCAAACGGCTGAACGGATTTCTATGATTAAGATATCGTTAGATTTGTCTTGTCAGCCCAAGTGTTCTTAAGAAGGTGGCGTTATAAAAAAACCAACATGGCGGCTGTACGGTGCTATTAAACGTAGTGGTTTTTTTTAATAAGTTAATACGTTGTAACACACTTACATAAAAAATGTGCCTTTACACAATTAAGTCCATTAAAGTATATTTAAAAGATTTGAATAAAAAATGTCGTATCTAGCAACAAATAACGTTATGCTCATTACGACTGACATTGTGACCAACAAAATAATTTAATATTTTATACTAGCGCCCGCCCACGGTTTCACCCGCGTGGTTCTCGTTCCCTTGGGAATATCGGTATAAAAAGTATCCTTTGTTTTAATCTAGGCTGTCCACTATCTGTGTGCCAAATTACAACCAAATCCGTTCAGTAGTTTTTGCGTGACTGAGGACAAACATCCAAACATCTAAACATCCAAATCAACAAACTTTTACATTTATAATATCAGTAGGATAAAAATGTCGTAAGCAGCAGTTTTTTTTTTACTTTTGTCCGATACGACAAAATTTTAACAACATTGTTCACAGTATACATTTAGAATTTATAACAAAAATTGTAGTAAGTAACAACATTTTATAAAATTTGATTTAATATAACAGTAGTATAACATGAAAGATTTACCTGCATAGATTAATATTATATACTGGTTATAGATGGCAATCTCACCCATTTCTTTTGTATCCAACCGGATACAAGTATACAGCGCCATCTCTTTTGCACGAAGTGAACAACATCGCTATAGGTATACGTAGGTAGGTACCTACCTATTCAATATTTTAATGAAAATTAGTTGGCAAAGATATCTGATGTGTATTGTACAAAAAATTAAAAACTGTTAAGAGCTTCTAATTTACTGTACAATAAACACCAGATAACTTTGCCAAAGAGTTATCTAGATAGATAAAAAATGAAAAACATCCTAATATACTGAAAAAGAGTTTTTATTTCTTTTTATGACTAATTATATCTATTATGCTAAGTTTATATTACATGTGTAAACACACTATAGACACAAAGGTAATGCAGTACAAGTAAGTAAGTACTTAACATCACATAAATAACAGTTCTTCCGTGATCATGGCGCATGCAACTGCGCCGAAATATCGGAGTCTCAAAAATAAACAGGTACATGGTGTAAATCCCGACATAGTTTATTCTATTAACGTCAATAACCATGGAAATTTAAAACAACATAAATAACAATCAAAATGAGTTACATTATATGTATACCCGCTGCTCATAAAATACTTCCTGTAACTGCTGCCCATGCCTCCAACTGTTTTTCAAAAGTAGATAGCATTGTGATTGGGAGCGGCAAGTGGCAACTGTAGTAACATCTGAAACAAAGAGTTGTGATTTTACTTCACTTTCAGATCAACATTGAAGAAAATATAAAACATACTGATATAATTTATTAGCAATAAGTTTGTTTCATAAAGTTTAGGTCCTACCTATTTTTGCTTTGTTTTTGTTTTTAAACAAAGGTAAATAAATGGTACGAAATGTCGCAGAAAATGTTTAAACATCAATGCAACTTTTTATTACTATGAGGTTAGGTTAGTACCTAATACTTTGAAATGTTTATGTTTAAATAGAGAGAACTGAGATAGCGAAAACGCATTATTTTATTTACCTTGCCTGTAGCCCACACTGCAAGCAATCAGGAACCACAAAATATAATACTCGTACCAAGAACTTTGTTGATGTAGTTCACATAGTCTTTTCTCGAAAAAATTTTTGTAAAAACAACCACAAATAGCGCTCGACGATGATTAGTAGAAAATTAAGCACAATTCAACGAACATCAATTACTTTTAAGTATTAACGACAATAAAAAAGCAAAATTTTCCAAACAAAAGAAACGCAACCCAGAGTACTTTAAACGCACCAAATTCGAGTACACACAATAAGGCCTTTATTTCACTCGACAGCCTCTTTGTATTAAATTGGCAATAGTCTTTCTTTCTATGATTATTTTGAAAATTTCTTGCATTAGTAATGTTCTTCTTTTTTACTTTTATTGATTAATTATAATAATGTTATTCTGTGACTAGCATCTAAGATAGAGAATAATATTTTGATAACCTTTTTTAGCTAAACCTAAATAAAGCTAGATGAAAAACCATTTATATATATTTTTTCATACAGTTTCATTAAACCCGCTTAAATAATAAAATAATTATATAGGTGCATTGCTCTCAGCATAATCATAAAACAACAGACTATGAGACTATAGACAGCATGACCTTTCTATGGCCATTATACTTCGTTTATATGGGTAGCTAGATTACTACCTACCTACTATTAAGTCAAAAGATATCTTTAAGTATCCAGGGGGGGGGGGGGTATTACAACCTCCTAAAACTTGCCAGGTTTATGAATTGCTATAGTTACATCTCTTTCTCGCTGTAAAGCAAATAAAAGAAACGCATTGTTAGCCATTCAGAAAACTGGCGAGTTTTAAGAGGTTGTATTGTAATACGGGGGTAGATCAGAACATTTTTATACGGAATTCTATTGGAGCCAACAGCAGTATTGCAACTTAAGCATGAATCTATAATTTTGAATACCTTTAGAACTGGAATCATCAAGTAAAAACTATTATTTTGTTCGTTAAGACAAAAGAATGACTCTACTCTAGGCGTAGGGCGTAAGGTACACCTGAATTTATCTCAATAGCGTAAGGGACATTTGATACAAAATTCTAATGTGCTAAGGGACACTATCTTCGAAATTATGTTGTTTATCGAAGTTTACTTATTTCTATCAGACAGATATAATAATTATAAGACATTTGTCTCTAGGAATCGTCTTAATAGGATAAACAATTAGAAAGTTATGACAACTTTCCCTCACATTTTTTCTTTTTGCTCTCCTGAAAAGTAGGGGTTTGTCCCTTACGACATTTCAAATATAACAGGCGAATATTCTTGTTTCCGGTCCGCTGGTTTATTATAATTCTAATACACAATTTTAATAAGGTTTACGTGGAACTTTTAGGGCCCACAGTCTTGTATTTTTAGACGGTATCGTTACATTCCCTCGTAGTTACTTCTAGAAGTAGATAGCAACTGTGTCAAAAACGGTCAATTTAGCAGTTTTGCTATCTACTTATAGCAGTAACAACGAGGGAATGTAATGATACCGTCTGAAATACTTAGACGATGGGCCCTGAAACTTCCACGAGAAGTTTTTTATTTTATTTTATTGTGTATTAGAATTAGTATTAAATAATACTCACCGCGGCACCACTGTCGGTCAGATAAGCGCCTAAAAATGATTCCCATTTTATTACAAATTAAAGTTGCATACAGGTATACATCGTATTATGGTAATTGATTACTTTATTTAAGTTTTAAATAATTACAAAATATTTCATTTACCCTTTGGCCGCATTCGAAGCCGTATGTCCTTTACCAGTTGCGAATGAGGAAAAATTTCCTTTTCATGAAACCAGTTTCGACATAGGTAACAATTTCACTTCCTTGTACGAAATCTCCAATTACGAAAGTTCCTTTTAATAAATTTTTAGTCACGTTGCACGGTGCGTTTGTATGAAACCAATCAAGTTGCGGAAGTCAATTTCGTAAAAAGTTCGCATTTTCTTTTCATATATTTTTAGAGTTCAGCTTAGCTTTGGGCTATAATTATGTCCTTTCACAGAACTCGAACTTTTATGAACTTCTAAAGAAGTTTATTTAAATAGCCGTTGGTTATTCATAGACCGGTAGTTTAAAATAAAGTTTTTAAGTTCAACGGCATTTTGTGAACCATTTTGGCAACATGACTTTTCCGAAGTATAAAAGCCCGCTGAATTCGGTTCTGAATGTTGCCAGGCCCAATTTTGGCTCCTTTGCCCAAAATTCAAGATGGCGGCCAAAATGGAGCCTTATCTTATTAGAACTCGATTCTGGTCGTGTGAGGTGTCCTGGCATAGGGTTTTGGGGTCGTTGAACTCAATTTTGATAACCGGAAGTCCATCCGGGTACCGGAAGTATGAGATGTGGCTCGAGGAGAGAAAATTCCGCCACGCGACAAATATTTTTTTTAACACAGTTACTAGACAAAAATGTTTAATAAGTTTATTATTCTATGTAGTGATATAATGGGGCTATCTTACCAGTATTTTTTTTCTGAGTCAAATATTTATAGTCTTAATTCTGTAGAGGATTTTCGATAAAAAAAATTGAGATTATTCCGCCGTGCGACACATGTTATTTTTCACACAGTTACTAGACAAAAATGTTTAACAAGTTTATTACTCCATAATGTGGGATAACTGGGCTATTTACCAGTATTTTTTCTTGGGATAATCCTCATAGTTTCAATTCTGTAGAGAAGTTTCTAAAAAAACAAATTATAGAAAATGCCGCCGCGCGAATCAAAATATTTTTTTTAACACAGTTATAAACAAAAATGTTTAACAAGTTTATTATTTTATATAGTAAAATAACTAGGCTATTCAAAATTTTTTTTCTGGGGTAAATTTTAATAGTTTTAATACTGTAGAGGATTATTTAAAAAAAAAATACTGAGAAAATTCCGTCGCATGATGCAGATTACTTTTTTAACACAGTTACTAGACAAAAATGTTCAACATGTTTATTAGACTATATAGTGAAATAACTAGTGTTTTTTTTCTGAGGCAAATCTTCATAGTTTTAATTCTATAGAGGATTTTATGTAGAGAAATATAGAGATATTTTCTTGAATCAATAAGAGCAAAACACGCTTGAAAAAAATAAAATAAAATTCGGCTTGGCAACATTTAGAATCGAATTTAGCAGCCTTTTTTTACATCGGAAAAGTCATGTTGCCCAAATGGTTCACGAAATGCCGTTGAAACGGTAAAGGAAGCCGATATTTGGATATTTCGCCCAATCTATCAGTCTTACCACACAAATAATAGTGTTACATAACATTCAGAATCAGTAAGTTTAGAAAAATACTTAATTTAAATTTAATTGAGGTCTATCGGCCAAATATAAACTACTTACTAGAAAAATAAGCATAATTTACTTGTATAAATGCAATGTAATTTTTTCTTAGAAAAAAAACTGGAAACATTTACTTACGGTGCTGTCTTCGAACGTGTGACCTCTTGCCAACTTTGACGCCTAATTTTGAGTAAAAATATTGGTTTGTTTTATAAAATAACCCCGTGCATAAAATCTTTTAAGATGGTAAACATAAAACGTGGTCGGGACATCTCCTTTTAACTCTGAATGGCAATAACAGTTGGCTTTGTTTAACACTAAAATAAATACAGGAACTTTTAATGACATTTTAGTCAGGGTTTAGCTTTGCCGTATATGTATATTTTTTGGCTGATATCACTACGCCATTTTTTTAATGGTCGAATCTGTAAGTGCGGTATAGTGCGAATCATGAAAGATGACCACAAATGGCGCCCATCTTCGCATCATAACTCTTGAAGAAAAGACTTAAGACGAATAATATTTTATATACATACAGATATACAGGCTGTCCCAAAACTTTGCCACATGGAGGGAAAGTACCTGAAATATTGAAGATAGGAAATTTTACTGAAAGAAGACTTCATTTTATTTTAAAAATTAATGCGAACTGCATGCAAAGATTTTTTTAAATATCGCATTATTTCCTATACAAATTGATACAATACGTAATCATCAAAATTTAAATGTAAAATTTCATGGTCTTCCTTTTGTTTAAGATGCTGTGTTACTTACCAAAAAATAATCCTTATGAGTAACCCTTTCGATCGGTATCGTAAAAATAAAAGATTGATTTTTTTAGAATTTGGTAGGTTCGATTTCTGGTTAAGTCATGCGATTTTTCGAAAATCTTTGAATACAGTTCCATTTATTTTAAAAATCAAAATGAAGTCTTCTTTCAGTAAAATTTCCTATCTTCAATATTTGAGGTACTTTCCCTCCGTGTGGCAAAGTTTTGGCACAACCGGTATATATTAAATAATATTATATGAAATAATATTTCGTCTTAAGTCTTTTCTTCATGAGATATGATGCGAAGATGGGCGCCATTTGTGGTCACCTTTCGTGATGCGAACTATAAAAAAAGTTAAGTCTTAACTTACCCTGGGCAAGAAGGTGCTCTGACTAGATCCATGCGTACTTGTGGACTAACGTCGTTGGCAGAAGCTCGCCACGCCCTGGTCTCAGCCGCGGTGCAGCCAGGACTCTCACAGCATCCGTCACTATCTAGCGATTCATCTGTTTAAAATGACGCTCAATCAAACTTATGTAAACTAACGTAGACACTTAGGGTCCACGGTCGGCCCTATGACACCAATAGTCACCGTCCCCGTCCCGTTTAAAAACTACTTCTACGAAGTTCAAGTGAAAATTAACAATTTTCCATTATTTTTCCATTCAAAATTTTAACCCTTTTTAACCTAAGGGGGTTGAATCATGTCCGCCGTGTTGGAGGACCTCAAAATATTTATTTTGGCCCTAAGTTTGCATTTTTTTGCAATCAGATGGCCTATTACAAAAAAGGCATCGGGAAAAGCGTAAGATGTACGGTCAACGGTACACTGGGCTTTTAAAACGTTTTTGGGGCCGGCCCCCCTAGACCACAGCCTAGACGTTAAAAAATGTAGCCAACTGCAACGTAACCAAAGTCCTAAGGCCGTGCAATTGACTTGCTTTTCCGATATATCCTGCATAAATAAACTTGAATAAATTTACTAGGTGCTCTTGACTGTACCTACAATTAATATTATTTTCATCTTCCTTAATAATAATAACAACTTGCCCCCCCCCCCCCCTGTGCAATGGGCTGGCGACGCCCTTGTTTGTGCTACTTTTTAACGCGAGGTCTACAGCTGACGGAGCCACTAGTTTATTTGTTAATCTATGTTCATGTAATGTCTAGAAACGATATATATATAGTCAGGTGGGGTAAGTGAAACATACTTTATTTTTATTTTATTTAACAAGGTGTAGTAAAGCTATAAAACTCGCAATTAAAGTAGCTGTATAGGCAATGTACTCCTAATTAAATCAGCCTTTAACGGTATGAATATAAATATCTAAAGACTCGCATTAAGCAACAAATTCACGAAAAGAATATAAAAGCTAAGAAGTGTTTCACTTACCCCTGACAAGGGGGAAGTGAAACAGTGGCCGAAATAGCTTTAAATATTGTGTCCATTTAATTAAAAACAGGACAAAAGGATCATGTTTAACCGTTAATATCCAAAATGTATCAAATTCTCATAAAATAGGGTCCAGTTTTTAAGATTTATCAAAAAAACATCATGTTTTGCGTTTTGACATCTAATGAATTTCTTTTTGGTTTACTAGCTAGTTTAATGATCGCAGCGATATCTGTGTTGTATTAAGTGAAGTAATTCGTCATTCCCGCTTTACCGACACATCGCTATGAGAATAAACTACGATAGTTTCTTAGATATGGTTGGGTGTTTCACTTATCCCGGTGTTTCACTTACCCCACCTGACTATATATACATTATTTTGTAAATATCGTTCCCATATGATAAAACTGATAAGTTTTTTTGCGCCAATTTTTCTTGTCAGCTAAAAGATGTCATAATGGGTGGTAGGATAAAAGAATTGACGATTTAAAAATGCTTATTATGTGATCTTATTTAAAAAAACACTATCGCCTGTTTTAATATTGTTACATTATTTGGTTACACCTAATATATTATTATTTTACTTACCCTGGCATGACTGCAAGCGTGACAAGTTGATGAAAATGCCGTCTTCTTCACTTATGCTCTGGCTGGAATGTGGTTTCGCCAGTTGGGCACTGCAGGCCTTCTTCAGAACGCTCTGGAACAGAATCTGGTGGTGATGTTCTGACACAGGTATTGTCGATCTTCACTTTAAATCAATGCATAAAGTACTCGTTTTTATTTTGCCTCAAACCGAATATAAGTATTTTTATTACCTACTCAATATTCACACACCTCATGAATAAAACACAGTTTCCAAACATGCACTCTGAGTCCACTAAGTACTTCACCGTGTCGCTTGTCGCTGAAAGTTGCAAGATGTGTTCATGCCACGCAGCTCCTCCGCTGCCTCTGCTATCTGTCAGTAAAACATACTTACCCTGTAATGTTTAGTAGTGTCCGGTATAGAGGGCCTACTATGCCTCCACCGCGCCGCTTGTCAGTAAGGTCGCACAGCCTGTGGTGTGACCAAGATGTGTTCATGCCACGCATCTCCTCCACTGCCTCTGCTATCCATCAGTAAAACATACTTACCCTGTAATGTTTAGTGTGTCCGGTATAGGGTTACCATTGCAAAATTTGGAAAGTCCTGACAAAAAGCCGGACATTTTAATAAAAGTCCGGACATTTCCACAGACAGATCCAGATTCCATACATTTGGGACTTCTCTTTCGAACACTACTGCTATGATGTTTTTTAACTTGTGTACCGCCCAATCTTAAAAAGCCGGACAAATCACAGAGCCGGACAAAGTCCGGACAATAGTCTAAAAGTCCGGACATGTCCGGACTAATCCGGACGGATGGTAACCCTAGTCCGGTATAGAGGGCCTACTATGCCTCCACCGCGCCGCTTGTCACTGAAGGTCGCACAGCCTGTGGTGTGACCAAGATGTGTTCATGGCACGCATCTCCACTGCCTCTGCTATCTGTCAGTAATAACATACCCTGTAATGTTTAGTTGTGTCCGGTATAGAGGGCCTACTATGCCTCCACCGCGCCGCTTGTCGCTGAAGGTCGCACAGCCTGTGGTGTGACCAAGATGTGTTCATGCCACGCAGCTCCTCCACTGCCTCTGCTATCTGTAATCAAAATAATCTAACTAACACCTAAGGGTGGGTACTGACTTTGGTTCGCGAACCTCTGCGCTCCGCGAACCTGGAGCAGTGCACCATAGCAAACATGTTATTTTCACTTTGGCTACAGTGTGTACGTGTGTGAACCAGGTTCGCAAACATGTTCATACACGTACACACTATGGCGCACTGTTGCAGCACAGTATAAACAAATTTATGGGGGCAGGTTCGCGGAGCGCGGAGGTTCGCGAACCTAAGTGGGTACCCATACTAATATCTTTTATCTAACACCTATACTTTAAATCTTCTCCTTTAAACCTCCTCCTTTTTTTGAAGTCGGTTAAAAACCTTCTTTCTTTTCCTACAGAAAAAGAATACGCAGTTAAATGCAGGCTAAGTAAGGATGGCTTTAAAAACCTTAAAAGCTGTCCTAACGTTGCTTTTATGCAGGTAATAAAATCAGAAGTAAGTAAGTAACTCTATCACTGCTCGAAAATTATGTTTCTGTAGGTAGCGGAAGGATTTAGACAAGCCTCCGTCCCTACTCAAATGGCCAACTATACGTTTCGACGATTTAATGTTGGGCAATAGTCTGTCAGTCACCTTCATTTTTATTGAGATTGTATGATGGGCCTTGATATACCTCTTGCAGTATTTTGTCACCAGCTCTGTAACTAGAAGTAAGGTGATTTAGTTTGCTGTGTAGAAGTAGAAAGTAACACATTACAGCCATTCTTAGTCTAGACAGTAAATATTTGAACCTGCTAAATGAGTCCCCTGCCAAACTTAAAAGGAAGCTCTGTACTTATGTACTTAAAATCTTGTAATACCAACGTGTAGATAAAATATTAGTATTTTTTTATTTTACAGTATACATTAACCTTCTTGAGAGTTGAGACAAGATTGAGACTATACAACATAGGATAGAGGGGCGCGGTCACATTGAGATCGAGCTTTTAAACTAGTACGTATATTTTGTAAACTGCTTTTGGTCTACAAGGATAGGCAGGAATGGCAATATAAGACTTTGGGCCAATTTAGCTCGTTCTAAAACTTCTGCTCAGCTACTGCTACGAATTGAAGAGCTCGGTGGCGCAAAGGTTTAACGCGTGGCCCCGCGCTTGCGGAGGTTAAGCAACTCTCGTAAGTGTCGGTAATGAGATGGGTGATCAAACATTTATTATCTCAAGCTCCCCCGTGCTTCGGAAGGGAAGTTAAGCCGTTGGTACCGGCTGCATTTGCCGTTGTCAACACCAACCAATCTGCATTGGGCCGTGGTTTATTAGCCAACTAGGTACCTAATGATTATACACTCGGCGGCGTCAGAAAAATCGCACCTTTTAAAAAAAAAAAATCCAAAGATAATTTAATCCTATCTAATTTAATGGTAAGTGTTGTTATATACTTCTTCCCCTTCGGACATAGCCAACAGTCTTTAGAAACCGTTGGAATACTCGTTGAACGGAATCAGTTTCCGCGCAACATTACATTGCCTCATTTTTTTGCAATATTTGAGCAACTTCATGGGTAATAGTTTCCATCTTGGGGTAGAACTGTTGAAGTGTGTTTTCTTCATCATCTCGATAGCGAATTTACCCGCATTTCCTAAATTGACCTCTTTTATTTTACTTTTATGGCGGGGCAAGCAAAAACGCTTTAAGCGTTTAATTATGGTAACTGTTATGTTAATTAAATCAAACAATTATTAGTTGAAAGCTCATTAAATGTACTTTAAATATATTGGGTCATTTTGAACTTTCCATTAAAATTTTGAGGATGTGTTCAGACCATGAAACTGAACAAATATGTAAAAAAAAAGACTCTCCATACAAATAAAAGAGATCACGTGATCAATTTAGTATGGGATGACCAAAATTTTGTGGTGAAATTCGACACATGTTTCTTAGAGAAAGTTGTTTAGTTTCATGGACTGGGCACATCCTTTTGGATGGTAAATTCAAAATGACCCGATATATCAACATTTTTACAGAATCAAACGTTAGCTAGCAATAGCAGGTGGCCAAGTCTGAACTTATTTTCGAAGAGGTGCTTTTTTGACGCCGAGTGTAGCTCACTATCTAATTTTAGAGTTTCCAATGGGACCGTGCCCTTACTGTACCGCTCACCGCTCAAAGACCTTAAAAGCAGTTTTGATCCGCCTTTCTTCCAATTTTCAAAGGAGTTATAATCCTCCTTTCTTCCATAGACTCGCGTCAAACATGTGTGATATTCAACAAACGTTACATCTCACAGCTTAACCCTACGAGTACATTGCTTTGATGGAAATGGATTTGCAGCTTAGATTTTTATACAAAAGCTTTGTGATGCAAAGGATTTAAGTGGTACAAATGGCTAAGCTGAGCTAAATCGCTTGAATACGATTCGCTTCTATGTATTTTAAAAATGCGCACTAAGAAATATATTCTCATTTAGAAAAACTTGATTTAGTTACTTACTTGTATTCAAAAACTGTTCATCTACAATGCGATTAATTTAACTTTGTACAACAGAAGTAGGTAACCATCTTCATAGCGTGTGTGGTAGGTACAAAACGGTTGCATTCTGTGCAATACATTTTCGATGAATGATGATAAGTGAAGTTGCCGCGTTTCACTGTCCTTTCCTTTTTAGAGTTCCGTAGCCTAATGGAAAATAAAACGGAACCCTTATATTTTCGTCATGTTTGTCTGTCTGTCCGTCCGTATGTCACAGCCAAGCCACTATATTCCGAAACTATTAAGATTGCACAGTTGAAATTTGGTAAGTATAGGTAGGCCGACCGGTTAAATGAGTCCTCGCCCGCGGGGCACAGAGGCGAGAGGGGAAACGAGAACGGGGGCGATGCGCCTGTCGCCCGCACCTCTCACGACGACGCTGGGTTAATTTGTGTTGCTTGCTTGGAATGCTGCTTAAATGAAAAATATAAGGTTTTCTTGCATTTTATATTAATAATGAAAGACATGCAATTCTATTGAGAACACTGGCACTGAGCATTTCGCTTCACGCAGCATATTTTGCTACTTTTTTAAAATTATACCAATCCTGAAAATCCCGGGATTTGGAAAACACAATCCTGAAAATTTCGGGACTGAAAAACGGTCGGGATCCCGGGCTCCCGGTTTTTGGGGATCCCGGGATCCCGACCGTTTTTCAGTCCCGAAATATTCGGGATCGAATCCTCTAGGCACTACTCACTTACGGCACTTTAATCACAGTAACGCGTCTTTAATGTAGGCGTAGCATTCAAACGCGTAGTATGTTGGCCATATTTTAAGTAGGGGGAAGGACTTCCTGCTGCTTAATCCTATTTGGGTCTAAATGAAAAACAGCTTTTCTATGGTGTAATTACCTCCCTCTTTTGTTCTTCTTCAGCTTCTATTGCTCGCTGGTGAAGCAGTTCCTCATCAAGCTGCGCGACCTCCTCGGCTTCTCGTGCTTGGCATTCCTTCTCCTTTATGGAATAAAGTTGATCAATATAATCAGGCCTCTTATAAGGTGGTTCTTCAGACAAGTTATTACAACCCAGTCGAGTTAAATCGGAACCTGAAGCGCGATAGACCCCTTTCGTTTTCTCCTTTCCTCACGCTACCCTAAATATTTTGAAAGTTTTCGATAGATCCTACTAATATTATAAATGTGAAAGTTTGTGGGTTTGGATGTTTACACTGAAAAAAAAGGTCTCTAATCAAGTTGAAATTTTGCTTGATTGGGTAAAATACAATTGAATTGATCATTGGGCATTCTAAAACAATCAACCGCAAATGATTGTAAAAATCAATTTGAAATGATTGAACGCTTATAAAGTGAAACATATTTAAAACAATAAACTTTCTTATTTAATTTTGGTGACGTCACCTTAGTAAACATGTATAATTATTAATTCTAATAAGCCAAAATGATTGAAGTATTTTGAATCATTTGCATTTATCTCAATTATAATGTTGCTTTATTGATGTAAATGTAGTTAATAATAAACCCTATTACTATATTAGCAACATTAATAAACAGTCTTTATTAAAATTATACTGCAGCATATTAAAACTAATCAATAACTTGTTTCAATAAATACTGACGTATTAAACGGAGATTTCGTCCTTATTTTTTTCAATCATACAGATTGCTGTTACTATGACGTATCTTGATTGATTTAAGTAATCTGTGTGATTGAGGCGCGCAAACTTGTCATGACTTGTCATACCCTTCTCATTCTCACTTCAGTCAGTTGGCCGGCATGCACGTCCATAGATAATCGTCCACGCGTCTCGTTTTATCTAAAGATTTTAATGTTGTAAACCTTAATAAACCTGTGAGTGATCTATTACAAAGTGTTAAGTTGCGCCCAAGAAAAAACAAATGGAGGAAGCAGGCGACCTACTCGAGGCATGGGGGCTCACAGAGTTGAAGCCCATATTTATCAGTAAGTATCTACTTTTCTTTTTGCTGCTTAGTTCCTCTTCAAGCTAATCACATTCCAATCACATTGTCGTAAGAATCAAATAACACCGGCGGGAAGGCGCGATGCGGGATTATCCTGCCCGGTAGATAGGTATGGTTTTGTAATGCTCGAGTTCTTGTGTACCTACCTAACAGTTGTTACACTAGTTCAAGCCCCGGAAAATGAGATAGTAGATATTCCATTGTTGGGCAGCCTCATGAGGCCACTTGGGGTTTGATGGATTAAACAACCTATGTACCTATGCAAATTCACAATTATTTATTCAATAGGTACCTAGTAATAAATAAATAGGACAACATTACCTACATAATTACACTGATCCAGATTGATCAAGTAAATAGGTCAGTAAGTACATAGGTAGGTAGGTAACTAAAGCGCTTGTGCTATTTATTTGTATATTTTGCGCTCATTTCATAAAATAAATTGAATATAAAGGAGGTAAAACGATCAAGTATCTTAATATTATGACACTTTTAATGTGGTGAATTATTATCTATTTGAAAAAATGTTAGGAAAGTTTAAAATACATTTGACCATTAATTAACCAAATAGGTTGTAAAAACAAAAAATTCGATTAGTTACTATTTTTTTAACTTGAGACCATTTCTTTTGTTACAGAAAATGCGATAAATTTGCATGCCCTGGCTGCCCTCTCGCTAGACGATATTAAGGAATTAATACCTCAATTGGGGCCCAGAGCTCTCTTTACAAGGTGCTGGAAAAAGTGGCACACGGAATACCCTACAAGCAGTACTCTAAATTTATCTGCAGATCTAAATTACAACGTTACCCTTAGTGTAAGTTCACCGAACCTTCTGAGTAGCAAACATTTAATAAATAGTACCTTCTTTTCATGACTGAACAAAAAAAGCATTGAACTGTTCGTCTATTTGTCTTCCTGTGCTGTCCGTAAGCCATGCTAGTTTTAGGATGAAAGAAGGGGGAGATCATGCTATATGGCTCTCTCCTGCTTCTAACTTTCTTATAAATATAATCCTCTATCCTGTAAGGGGAAGCCAAAAGCAAAATACTTAAAGGGTATTGATTGACACTACTATAGTTCTTATTCATGACTGCTTATTTCTTGCTTTTTTTAAATTGAGTTAATAAAGTAACACCACAGTTTAGTCTTTAGTTTCTTAGACTTGACAACCTTGTTAGCAAAAGGTCACTTGGTCACCATGATGAATTCTGCAATTCAAGGGTCCTGGGTTTGATTCCCAGCTGGACAGATATTTAAATGATGAGTTTAGATATTACTGGTCTGGATGTTTACGTACCTGTATGTTTCAGGATATCAATATTGAGACAGAATCAGAAACTACGGATATTATTTTGGACTGCACAGCTACCGCTTGGCTGCCATTTACATCTACAGTATCAGCTACATCTACAGTGCCTGTGCTGCCAAGCGCTTCTCCAACAAAGTTAAACATAATTGTGGAAAATGTGAGTTTTTAATCTAATCTTATTTAATCAGTGCATAGTGTAACGGGGTCCAAACTACATCTTTTGGGACCCAAGCCAACCTCAACTGCCCATGCTGCACCATGCCGAATAACAAACGAGATTCGGACGATCGGCTAACCCGCACTAAACCAGGGGTTCAAGTCTGCTAATGTTAACGTCATAATCGTGTTTCAATAGTGTTTGAATGGTAATGTTTTTTTGACACAGTTCTTGTTTCTTAAAACTGAAACACAATCTGGTTCGGTTTTGGGTTACCATTCAAACAAGATTGAAACACGATTTTGACGTTAACAATAGACACAAACAATAGCAGACTTGACTTGACCCCCGGCACGGTGGATTTCCAACAGAAGTCATTGAGGCATAGAACATTGGAGGAGGCCTGCATTAAGTCAGTGTAGACATCTTATGGCTGTAGTGTTAATTAAAAGCATTACTAGGTATTAAGTTTTCAAAATTATTTTTTAAGTTTTGAAATTGAATTTGAAATGCTATTTTTATAATAATGCTAAATAATATAATAGAAAAAAATCTACTCGTCACCAAATCATTCCCGTCTGGTGGCAAGTAGATTTTTTTCTAGTTGTATTATTACAAAATTAAATATTATTTTAATAAGCTAAATAAAATTATTTATCTACACCCATGCCTTGAATCCTCGATAAAGGGTTCTTGAAACGGTTAGCTTACACCAACATTACAATATCCGAGCGAGACGGTGCGTCGCGCTGCGCCGCGCGCCCACACGCGAAGTGTTACATTATGAAATTCAGTACAACATTATAACACTCGTTCGGATGATATAATGAAAAGGAGGAGAAACATAACCCTTTATAGAGGATTCTATCATGGGTGTAGATTAAGTATTTTATCTACACCCATGCTTTAAATCCTCTGTAAAAGGTTTTGCAACGGTTAGCTTACTGCCACCATTACAGTATCCGAGCGGGAGGAGGACCTGCTGCGCCGCAGGCCCACGCGCTATGCGTTGCATTATGAAATTCAGTACAACATTTTAACACTCTTGCGGAAGACATAATGACGAGGAAGGGGAGGAAAGTCAAAGTCATAGACAAAGTCAAAGTCAAAATCTTTATAGAGGAGACATATCATGGGTGTTTTTAATCCATGTATTTAAATATTATTTGTTTCCCAAAAAAAATAAAAAAATGGGTGTAGATAAAGTCTTGTATGCAACTGTACATGATGAGGTATTATAGTACAGTTGCATAAATAACTAGTATGCAACTGTACATTAGGTATTAAAACACTCTTGTGATACTATTATCACATTCGTGTTTTAATACCCTTTACTATAGTACAGTTGCATAAATAACTATTAATGAGGATTGGAATTTATATTATGAACTAGTAGTATGGGAACTTAATTTATGATCCAGTCTGTACTGTAGTAAGTAGTAACAAACAAACATAGAATTGAACTTCTTTTTTTTTTCAGAATTTATACATGTTACTAAAAGAAAATTTTGAAACAAATGGACTATTGAAATACGTGGGTTCTGCACTAGACAACGAATATGAAAGAAACCTTTTAGCTTCCACAATCTGCAAGGACATTCTAAAGGAGCTGAAAAACTTAAAGGTGACTAGTGCTATTTATAATAATTGGAGCAAAGAAATAAAGGAGATTTTTCCATATGAAAGGATAACCACGTATTACATCCCACCCTGTATCACTGCCCAGGGAATTACCCACCAAGCAAGAGGTAAACTCGTTAGTCAGCTTTCGAATATGAGAAGAAAATATCTAAAGCTTGGAGTATTGAATATCAAAGAAAAAATCAAGAATAATTCTCTTAATCTAGATTCTGGAACACCACCACGGCGAAACACAAAAATAGTATTTTTGGGTTTCGCCGTGGAACTACTAAAACGTCCCTTGGCAGTAAAATATATTTCTCATACAATCTCATCTTTTGTACACGTCGCAGAATGGCAATTTACGACAGGGTACAAAAGAAGAGTTATTAAGTAATGTATATTTTTTACTATCAAGGGACGTTTTGGAGGTTCTGCCAAAGCAGTCTGTTTTGAAGAGGTTCGTTTAGAGATATAATAATTATATGTGAGATATTTAGTATAAGCCAAGACTGATTATATTTCATACGATACACGACTGTTATTAAAAAAAGTCGTAGTATAAAGTCAGATTCTCATTATGTCATTCGAGTTTTTAAATAGCAGATCAAAAGAGATAAAAATTAACTGAATGTACATATCCACTTTTTTACTTCCAATAATTATTGTTTAATGTGTGAATAAAATGTTGATATTTTTTAAGCGCGCTACTCAAAGCCTGCAAGCAGTGGCCCTGTTAGCAGGGCTAATATCGGATAAAACTGAGTACCTAGTCAGCTTTAGAGTGCTTACAAAGAAACAGTTCTCGGGTGCAGGCGAGTCTGCTCGGGTCGGTACCAATCGGTGCAGGTATAATATTCTCATGTTATCATAATATGAGCTCACTTATAAAGAAATATGTAGGTCCAAATTTGTTTCTTTATAATTGAGCGCACTGGAATTCGTCTGCACCGGAAACCTGTTTCTTTATGTACGTACCCATAGAATCTGATATGTGACATTATGCGATCTGTAATGCTAAGCATGAATATCGAAACACGTGTAAGTATATTGTGTTGATATAGCGGTTTATCGACACTCAACTGTCAAAATCCATTGTTTTTCGACAGCTAAACGCGATAAATCGCTATATTATATCGCGTTTCGGTGGTCATGCTAAAGGGCCTGACTTGCCGCAAAATACTGTTCAACAAGTGTGGTTTAAATGTATGTACAATATTGTTTGAAAAAGACAGCATTACATTTAATTAGTGTCTAAAATATTCTAAATTAAACAGTGTTGTATAATCTTTTATGGTATGGCCGTAATGCTTGCGTAGGTAGTATGAAGATTTTTATATAAAATATCCTTTGAATTATTGTCAAAATGTAAGATTTTTTTGTAAATTTTTTGATACTTCGAATAAAACAAAATATGTCACATTTACCTGATTCTTTTATTTCAGTAACACTAATGAACGGTTCAAATTATCTACGTTATTATGTACCAAATTCGGTATTTAAAATTAAATCATACAAAATGAATGTTATTCTGTTTTGGAAGTTTGGATTGTTCATTTTTGCTATTAAGTTGTGTGTTTGTTGCTATTGAATTGTTTGTTAGGTGCTCAAGGAAAAGTTATTTTCACAGAGGCGTTTGTCCTGGATCTGCGCTTACCGGATGATGAGACACGTAGGTGACGCTGTTACCTGCGGGGCTCATGCATCCGGTAAATGCGTATACGCTGGACAAACGCGTCTAAGTATGAAAATAACTTTTTCCTTGAGTACCTAATAAACAATTCAATAGCAACAAACAAACAACTTAATAGCAACAAACATACAAC
This sequence comes from Agriphila tristella, assembly GCA_928269145.1. NCBI lineage: Eukaryota > Metazoa > Arthropoda > Insecta > Lepidoptera > Crambidae > Agriphila > Agriphila tristella. The sequence goes on from OV743430.1 coordinate 17,534,597, forward strand.
TCATTTGCATCAAACAAACAACATAATAGCATGAAACAAACAACTTAATAGCAACAAACAAACAGCATAATAGCAATAAATAAACAACTGAATATATCAAACAAACAACTTAATAGTACCAAACAAACCACCTGATAGCAACTTAATAGTAAATATTTAGATCCACACTTTTAATTGGTTAGTTTCAATAAGCTACATTACCTATACAAAGACGTACTTCCTAGAATCAATTAATTATAATTGTAAAATGTATCATCTGACCTGGTAAGATCAATCAAGTAACTTGTCGTCACAATCAGCTAACACGTTGAAATCAATCATGTGGCTTGTTAACATTAGTCAAGCGCTTTTACAAATCAACATTTTGCATAATTAGCAGATACAAGAGACCTAAACGAGATGTTCAAGCACAAGTTAATATAAATCAAGTTACTTATTCAAAATAATCACGTGCTTTTATAAAGCGACTATTTATACTTATTAACGCCTTGCGACTGGCGCAAAAAGTGATCAAGTTCTTATTAAAATTAACAAAAATCATAGCGACATCAAAAAAGTAATCTTACTACGGCCAACCAACTGTGCTTTATTACTGTAATCGTGCAACTTTGTGCGCTCGTATGTAAATAAGTTGCATGTATGACGGTGATACTTTTTTGATACATATTATCAATTATTTTTTTCAGTGTAGATGTTTGGATGTTTGTTCCTCAATCACGCAAAAACTACTGAACGGATTTGGTTGAAATTTGGCACACAGATAGAAGATAGCCTGGATTAAAACATAGGATACTTTTTATCTCGATATTCCTACGAAAACGGGAACAACGCGGGTGATACCGCGGGCGGCCGCTAGTTATCGATAAATTATATCGCTAACGAATGTACTTATGCTATTGGCATGATAACAGTGGCGTGAGGCAAGGAGAAAACGAGAGGGGCCTATCGCGCTTCAGGGGCGGGGCTAACGAATCGATTATCGAAAAGTCCGCCGAGTTTCAACTTAAAACAGATAAATCAAAGTAAGGAATTTCGTCTTGAACTTTCTGTTGACGTAATTTGGAAGATATCGATGTTCGTGAGACATCATGAATTGGGGTTCGCCATTTTGGCCCAATTGGGGCTCGATTTATCTGTTTTAATTTGAAACCCGACAGACTTTTCGATAATCGATTCGTTAGCCGGTACGGCCCCAGGTCCCGAGTTAACTCGACCTGGTTATAACGCAACTAATGAAGATATTGTACCTATACACTTTAGTGTAGGAAATGAAGCGATCTTTTGTATTAAACATTAAAACCTCAGTAGATGAAACTTTGCAGAGATGTAATATAGTATGTACCAAAACCTATGTTACAAATATCCAAAAATAAAAATACGTTTGGATAATTAAAAAAATACGTTTCATTTCTGATACTTTATCATACTGTAAAGTTTTGTCTACTACGGATTTACTGTGGGGGTCTATCTTCCTTTCCTACGCTACTTAGTACTTGCACTATTATGTATTCCTACGTAATTTTACTTACATGATCTTAAGTTCGTTATTATGTTGGGGTATAGGCTACATAAAATCTCTTTTTATGCTGTAGCTAGAGCATAAAGTAAAATCTTCGTCTAAGTTCACACTCTAAGACAAAGGTCGTCAGGTAAACAGCCACATAAACTTCATATTTTCTTCATTTTTATAATCCATGTTATAATACTTTCTGTTTTAATTTTTGAAAATGTTGATGAAATCTTTTTTCCTTTCTTTTTTTAATATAGGTGTCAAATATGAGCAGATAAATCAAGCCCCAGTCCCAAATTTTGGCCCAAAATGAGTTAGTCGGTAGGATACCTACCGGGTACCGGTCAGCCGAGCTTCAACTAAGAACAGATAAAACGAAGTCACGAATTTCGTATTATACTATTTGCCGAAGTTATTTGGAAAATATAGATGTTTGTCTGACATCATGAATTGGGGTTCGCCATTTTGGCCCGACTGGGGCTCGATTTATCTGTTTTAATTTAAAACGCAGCAAACTTTCCGAAGTTCGATGCGTTAGGCGGTACGGCCCGTCTGTTTCCGAAAAATTTCGCATTTAAGACCAAAAACAGGGTTTCGAATTGCGATCAGCCAACAAGGTTTCTCGGAGTTTCTCAAGCATTGAAAACGAACCTTCTGAATTTGTTTCTCATGTTCAATCTTCTGCTGTTCGAGTTCTTCCTCAGGTATGGGCGGTGTTTCATCACCACTGGAGGTGTGTTTCGCTCCTATTTAAATCAAAACAATAAAAAATATAACGGTCATGTAACATTAATTGTACAGTACGAGGCAAATATCATGAAAACTGGTTGGGATTGCGCGGCTGGTGCGTATTTTGGGTATGCGTAGCGGCAAGGTACGCGGGCGGCGTTTTTCGTTTGTCCGGTGCAATGTTAGTGATAAGCCCTTCAAGAAACGACAGCCTCACCACCCCTCAAGGGACGCTACTTTTTGAGAGAAAAGCTTTCACAGGCCTAGGCCATATATATTTTTATTATTATTCATTTAGAACCTACCACCAGGTGCAGCAGTGGCTAAATGAGGAGAAAAATCCACTCGAGTGGGGGTGGAAAAAGATTGGCGAACACCTGAGACCAATTTACAACAGCACGTCCTGCAACTCCCTAGAAATTAATTTCCCTCATAGTGTGCGTTTGCAAAGACGAATGCGTCCGCAACTGCGAGTGTAAAAAAGCTTTTTAAAAAAAGCACAACCTCCTTCAAAGCCTTAAAAACAGCTCTATAAAAAGCAAGAAATAATGTTCAAATCGATTAATTAAAACACGTCTATTGAAGTCGGGTGGAGCTGGACGTATTTTTTTTTACTTATTGTACTGTTTATATTCTAAAAGCCCCACCCGACTTCAATAGACGTGTTTTAATTAATCGATTTGAACATTATTTCTCGCTTTTTATAGAGCTGTTTTTAAGGTTTTTGAAGGAGGTTGTGCTTTTTTTAAAAAGCATTTTATTTTAAACTTTTTTGTGGTAGGTATGCAGGCGATGATTTTATAAAATAATACGTTATGTATCACATTTTTCAATGGTAGGTATACCCCGAGTAACTCAATTTCCACAAGAGTTCCGTTGGGCCTTCGCAGTTCAACTCTAGTCCAGAACGTCTTTGACAATAAATAGGTATACTTAACTTGTTTTTGATTGTCATAAACCTACCAATATTTCAATCACTGTACAGTTCCTATTTGATTTTGAGGAGTTCCCTCGTGTATCTTCAAAATCCAAAGTCCAATACCAATAAAATTAATATGGTATCATCCTTAAGGTGTCTTCTTTCAAACAAAAAAAACTTATCTAAATCGGTTCATAAACAAAAAAGTAATGGTTGAAAATCCGCCTGAATTTATATAAAATGGTAACGACAGTTTTTTCAAGATTACTTAAAAACTACTGAAACGATTTCAAAATTTCAAAAAATGGAACCAATTTGGGAACAAACCTCATGTTATAACGTTTGAATCATTTCAATCGGTTCAGCCGTCTTCGAGTAATCGGTGTACATACATATAAAAAATATATATATACGCGACGAATAGATAACCTCCTCCTTTTCAAATTTTTGAAGTCGGTTAAAAAGAGTGGTCTAAGCTGATTACGCATATGCGGTAATTGCTCAGGCCTAGGATGTGATAATAGGGACACAAACATCATTTACGAAAATTTAGAAGAAGGGGGTACCTACTATATTTGAAGAGGACTGAATACTGATGACGATTGGATTGACGATGAATGATGAAATAAGGTCGCATTTAAAACTCGTCTTTTTTATTCGTTTTATTAGTTCAGATTGGGTTTCTCCGTACCGCAGGTTTATATGGCCTAGGCCTGTGAAAGTTTTTTTTCTCTCCAAAAGTAGCGCCCCTTGAGGGGTGGTGAGGCTGTCGTTTCTTCAAGGGCTTATCCACAGAACAAAGAAAAAATTTTTCCCCCCAGTAGAAGTCGCATGTGGGCGGCACCCGTGTAACATCATATCTGCGAAGCTCCGCACATCTTTGAATTTTGCTCCGTCAGTCGTATGAACGAACGCCTAACAAAAAATCTTCAAAAATAATATAAAAATGCCGAATTGCATTATATAAAAGAGCAAAATCGATATCCACATATATCATTTAGCAAACGGGTGCATAAAATATCAGAGGCGAGCTTTATTTTATTAATTTAGATTTTAATTAAAAATTCAACTGATATTTTCCTTTTAAAATTCATAACAATAAATATCCACCTTTATGCGGTATACACTTATGATCCATATTCCAACGCACAATTTGACATATTCTTGAAGTTTCAAAAACACTAAAATATAGAATGGCGGAAATGTCACTCAATAGGGGAGACCGAGAAAAGTTGTGACTGTGAACAGTTGAAAAGTAAGTAACAGTTGATTGATTTGATACACTTAACACTGAAAACACCCAAAAACAGCACGGAATTTTAGTCAACTTAAATAGTACGTTATAGGCGAGTGCGGGAAGCTATCATTTTTATTGTCAAGGATTTTAATCATTCGAGGCAATTTAATGAAAATTATTTCCCCTACAAGCCTGCGAAGTCTCAAGAAATGAGAGGAAAAAAATCTTAGTTAAATAGTAGATTATGCAACGCTATATAGTTATTTTTGGATTTAGAATACTACACTCCTGAACTTGTGCGGGGAGGAAAGTAACTATTGAAATTAACTCGATAGGTATATATAGGTGCCAGCATATAACTTGACAAGTTCTTTAACGCGTATTCCTATACTTTATTTCCCAAGAGAGCCCAGTCGCAATCTAATTTGTAGACGCCTGCACCTTGAAAGGGATGTTGCACTTGACAGGTCGTAAGAATTGGTTTATCTTCCTCGTTGGCTTGAAGTAGGTCTTGATAGACGCACTCTTCAGAATACCTACAATCTTGTCAGTGACATCTTTCATGTAAGGTAGAATGGCAGGTTGTCGTTCTACTGTGGCTGGCTTGACACGTTTTCTGTGTTGGAAGCGTGGTACTGGCAGTTTGTTACTTCGCAGAACGTGCTTGACATGCTGAAGCTCAGCTGTCAGGTGTTTGTTGGTCACAGATCCCGCGTACTCTCTGAAAGAAAGATTTCCCTACGGTAGGTAGCTAACTGTAAAGGATGGTGGTGGAATTCAACATTGAGGTACCTATCTGTAAGTGTTGCTTTTCAAAAATCCGATTTTTTTTATTTGGGTTTCTGAATTTTGAATTAATCATATATTTTTTGCCTAGTAACTAAGAAATGTCAGGATTCCACCGAATTATAAAATAGAGTTGAAACGAATTATTGATCTGAAACTATTTAGGATAAGCTAAGTGAAGAATGTCAACCACAACCCGGTCTCCCTTATCTCATAAAATTTTCTTAAAGTACTTTATGTTTTAATAAATAAGGTGGTAAATCGCACTATTAAAATTAGCTTGCGCCATCTAGCGGCTGAGCAGCAGCATTATAAATATACATATTATTTAATTTGGTACCAAGTTGCTATGGTAATACGGCTGAATTTAAATAAATAAACTTTGGGATTTATGGCTTTCTGGATATTATACATTTTTACTTTTTATCGAATTATGTGTTCACAAACTATGTGTGCGTAGCATGTAACTATTAAGTGGGGGGCTTGGCTTCGATTTCTGATGTGTTTGTTTGGTTACATCGGTTTTCATACTAAATTGAGCTTATACTACTTCTATCTACTTCTATGTTCTGTGGGCTTATCCCTAACATACCACTGGCCACTAAAATCGCAATTTGTTTTTAAAAAAAAAATAGTTTTCTCGTAATAATGTCATATTTTTCTAAAAATCTAAAAAAAACGAACAATTGCTACTTACGCCCTCCGTAACTCTGAAACCGTTCACTTTAGCAAGATTATGCTTTTAACCATTTTTGTTTGCAATTTAATGTAGATAATTTTTGCACTTTTGCGCTCAACCGCATATTTTTCAAAATATTTAAGAAAAACTGATAAAACACAACTTCTCCACCATAGACTTAGGTAAGTAAGTATACAATGTCTTTGGTCTCGTACTAGGGACAATTTAAGGGTGTGAAAGCTTTCCTACCTAATTTTATCTACAAAACCATCAATCCTTTCTCCTATTGGAGTGACCGCCATAAGATGGTAATTTTACTTTTTATTTTACGCCTCTGTGGTCTAGTGGTTCGCCCACCAGTGTAAGACGCAGGGTTCGATTCCCAGGGGGGGTACATTTTGTACTCGGTTTGGTTGGAGGTAGGGCTTATTTCCAGTCCGCCTGGCTAGCTACCACCACTACCTTGTCTGACGCCATAACAACAACAGACAATTTGACAACATTGAAAATATACTATAAATTGTGGTCATCCTAACAGATCATGGTGTAAAAAAACATATTCAACTATTATAAGGACTAAATTAAGTCTATTAATTGATTAATTTCACCTAGAAAAATGCAATAATTTATGATTTTTTTCCTGTGGCGAAAACACTCTAAGCTGACTGATTACGTCACTTGCCTGTAAATAAATATGGCTTCAGGCGTTTGACACGACCATAGACTTAGGATCCGCGATTGATGACTGTCAAATGGCTAAGGATATTACAATGTTTACAGGCTTGTGACGTCAACAAGTCTCGTGTCCAGCGCCATAGCGTTTTTGGCGCGGTTTTAAAATTTTAAACTTTAACATTGATTTTTTAATGAAATACATGTATTTTTCCTGAAATATCAATGTAGTGCGCTTATTACGCAATAAGGAATAATTAAAAATTGTTTTCCAAAATTAGTCAAATAGTCTATTTAAAAATTGTTATGTTCCGGCAGTTAGAGGTAAGCACATAGACCAAGGGTGCCCATACTTTTTCTAAAGGAGATCGACCTAACAACAATTTATGAATAAGAGATCGACATTTTGACAGTTTTTGAAAAAAAATGCATAAGTAAAACTACATTGGGTGCAAAGTGTCAAAATCTGTAATCCGTTTGGGCACCTCTGACATAGACCATACAACAATAGTGGAAGTAAGATAGCCAGGACCTCAGTGATGAGGATTCCGGGTGTAGTGCGCTTCCACCTTCGGCCTTATCGTCAGGTGAAGGCCAAGCACTAACCCAATTCCATAAAAAAAAATACGATGGATCTACCAAAAAATCTTATACCTACGAGCAATTCTGTATATTATTTATTTCTGTGATCTCGGAAATGGCTCTAACGATTTCGCTGAAATTTGGTATATGGAGATTTTAGGGGCTAAACAATCGATCCAGATTAGTATTATTTTTGGGAAAACGCGTGTTTTCGAGTTTTCATGCGTTTTTCTTTCGACGCAGAATTTGGTCCAGCGGGTTAAGACGCGGACGGCAAGAAACGAGTGTTACGGATTTGAATCCCGCTCGGTGACTTACTTTTGCTTTTTTTATATGTTCAAGTTTATATATATATATTTACCCTTTTTCACTGTTTTTAGATAAGTTTAAAAAAGGTAGTTAATGTTTGAGATAGGTAACAATGTAGATTATCACCTAAACACGACCATATTACAATAAATAGTTATAACCGAGCAAAGCTCGTTCGCCCAGATACTATTAATTTATCTGGACCCTACAGATATAAAAAAAAATACTACTTATTCAAAAATTATTTTACCACATAACAAGTTAAACTTGAATACGTCATAAAAATTACTTAAAGTCTAATTAATTAGTGAGCTTTTTTTAGCTTTTCACACGTACCGTATAATGGAGTGAATAACAGCAATTTTTTGGTTTCAACGCTTCATATCTTTGTCAATTTTTGTTGCAGGTCAAAAATAACTACATGAGTTACGTGTGCCTTTATTGTTGTTGTTCATCCCATAAGGAATGAAATTGAAATGTTTAAGCAAGATATTCGCTAAAATATGCCCTGTTGTGAATCACTGCCATATTAGGGAATCATTTGCAATAGTTCATTGTGAACGGTTGAAAAACGGTGGTTTGCAGCGAATAAAGTAAAATGTAAATCCTAGAGAAGTTTAGACTAGTGGCTCCGTGAGCTGCAGACCTCGCGATAAAAAGTGGCTCAAATTGTACAAAAATAAAATGTCGCCATGAAGTTTTCATGAACACAGTAGGTAGGTACGTGAGTATAAGCTATGCTAAGTATAAGCTAAGAAGATAGTGCTTCTAATTTTTATCATTTTTCGAAATGGGTAAATATTTTTTTAGATAAATTTGGAAAAACTGGCTTGACTAAACAGTTAGCTGATTGGTCAAGCCAGTTTTTCCAAATTATCTTTAATTATCTATAAATTATCGAACCTACTCACAAAATTTCTCCAAAATCGGTTGAGAAATGCGACCTGGAGAAGAACATACAGCCGGCAAGCCGGACTGAAATATGTTTTTTTACATTATATCTCCGTCATTTTAATAAATTTCGAAAAACTGGCTCGACAAAAAGTACGGTCTATTTATCAAACCTGCTCACAAAATTTCACCGGGATCGGTTGAGAAATGCGACCTGTAGAGGAGAACAGACAGCGCCGGAAAGCCAGACTGAAATGTTTTTTTTAAATCTCTCTGCCATTTTTAAAATTTACAAAAAAAGTGGCTTAAAAATCTACATCATTTTTAAACTTGCAAAATTTCAGGAGAAACGGTTAAGAAATGCGACCTGTAGAGGAGAACAGGCAGAGCTGGAATGTCGGACTGAAATATGTTTTTTAACATATCTCCGCCATTAAAAAAAAAATTGAAAAAGTTGCTCGAAAAATATTCTGTATAATTTTCGACCCTGCTCATAAAATTTCACGAGAATCGGATGAGAAATGCGACCTGTAGATGAGAGCCGACAGCCAGACATACGAAAGAATTTTTGTCCAAGTTGAAGCAGAGACGCTTCGCTCGCACTTCGTGGTCGCTCGGTCACTAGCGAGCAACTAAGTAACTTAATTGCGCTGGATTCTTATGCGTGCAGGTTCAAGTCCCGTTCGAAAAGCTACGGGTGAGTCGATTTTTTCCAGTATATTGGTTGTTGCAAATGACCCCATCAGTCGTTGTAAATCTCCCTAAAAATTTAAATTACTTATTACTAAAAAGTTACTAGAGGTAACATTTCCTTTTTTGCCGATTTAGAATCAAACTACGCAAATTTAACATAAAGGAGCTGGTTATCATAGTTCCTCTGTGGTTGAAAATTGCAAAGTTTTTCACCTTGAAAACAAAATTGAGTGTTGGCTTCTTGAAAAAATGAAGCTGATTTAATAACTAAATTTATAACTTCTAAAAACATTTTATCAATAAACACGATAAAAAGGTCTTTTTAATGTTTGTTTCTTTTTTCTCGAAACTGTTGTTATTCACCACCCAGTTGCGTATCACCCCAGGTTACGGTCGGTACCCAAAAAACAGAAAATCAATGTACATTATTATACATTATTCGGATACCTACACAGGCCAGGGATATTATTTACAAAAGATATCAAAATGAATGCTCTGAGTTGCATAATATTTCGAGAGTTGTTACCTATCTTTATTTCACGCCTTTAAATTATCGCTAGTAGAAGACCAAAAGACTTGTTTAATAATAGGTAATAATGCTTGTGTTGATAAAAGAAAATCAAGTTCACCGGACGGAGTCGCAAATAAAAGCTAAACGGTCCCATTATAAAAGTTTTATGCTAAGGTATAAATAGACAGATAACTTCAAACTGCGATAATAGTATTCTGTGACAAATCTTTTAGAATGTTGAGACTTACCAGTTGGAGGATGATAAGAAATCCAAAATTGATGCGCCAGCTTTGTACACTAAGATAATCTTAAAAAAACATAAACTATTAGTAGGTAGGTACTGTGAAATACGTTTACTGGTTCATATACCAAAATGTATACTGACTTTTCAATGTACAAACCGAGAAATTTATTCATAGAAGTTTATTTTCATGATTACGTGAACGTTGTGGGTTATGTGTAGAACTGGCAAACATCCAACACGTGAATCAACGCCATATCAACAGATTTTTTATTACAAAGTTGGCAGGTTTGAATTTGTTGTTGTTTTTTATAAGGGTTTGATGGTTAACTTTGCAGCACTAGAAGTATCCTGAACACGTTGCCAAAAGTGACCCCTTCCCTTCCCGCTATCCTTGATTAAATAGCTATCTTTACCTATATACTTACTTAAAATAACATTATTACCTTAAAATCACCAACATCATTGTCAGTCGACACGGCGGCGGCCCACCTTTGGAAGCCTACTTTAAACCATAGGCCTCTCCCATCAAGGATCTCCACGACGCGCGACGCTACGATCATAATGCTACGTCCATCCACCGTATTCCGCACCACTTTACTGTGACCTGAAATGCAGAGGTCGGTTGGGTGCACAGGACATTTTTCACCCAACCTCCCCACATAATCAAGTGCGTAGTGAAGTACGGCAAAAGGGAGTAGGTATGCTAAGTCAGTGGTCGGCAGGCTCTTTACCTCCCTCTGTGCGGCCACTGTCTGTAAAATGTGACCATGTACTAAAAAATCATTTATTTTTAAATTGAATTTTAAGTATCTCTTGTAGCTTCTCTTACACACAGTGCACGTTGCGCTCTTCATTCCAATCCTATTCTAGAAATCCCACACCACTCAACTGATTTCTTCTCTTATTCTTCGTACAGCTTGCACAGAAGCTGTACGTCTGTGGAATTTAATGCCAAGATCGAGGCATTCAGGCGAAGGTTCGTTCTCCGAGCTCCTTTCGCGATCAAGTCAAAAGACATTTTCTTTCTTCTATCTAACTTATTTCCTCTCCTTATTATCACTTTACAATCTAGAACATGTCTTATTCTTGTATATCTGTATCAGTTTTCCTCCTCATACTAGCACCCACTCTCACTGTCCTTTTCTTTTTTCACTCTAATTACAGTTCGAATCACGAAAGATGACCACAAATGGCGCCCATCTTCACGTCATAACTCATGAAGTTAAGACATAAGACTAAATAATAAATCATATATTTAAATAATATCGATATATTTGTATGAAAATGAAATATAATTTCATCTAAAGTCTTTTCTTCATGAGTTATGACGCGAAGAAGGGCTCCATTTGTGGTAATCTTTCGTGATTCGAACTATACTCAAGGTTGCTTGGAAGAAATTGCTATTAAGCAATAAGGCCGCCTTTCGTGTGCTTTCTGTTTGTAGTTTTTCTTTGCAGTATGTCCTGTCTTAATCCTACTAATATTATAAATGTGAAAGTTTGTGGGTTTGGATGTTTGTTCCTCAATCACGCAAAAACTACTGAACGGATTTGGTTAAAATTTGGCACACAGATAGTAGATAGCCTGGATTAAAATTAGGATAGTTTTTATCCCGATATTCTCACGGGAACGGGAACCACGCGGGTGAAACCACGGGCGGCTGCTAGTGTGCAATTAAGTGTTTATTATTATTATTAAGTACCTTTTTAATCCCATGCGAATCGTATAATGCAAGCCTACTACCGCTTCACATTGTATTATGGCAGCGGGGATAGGGATCTAGTTGAGAGCTTAGAGCGGACTCCGCCCGGATTTGAATCGAGACCTGGGGCCGTATTATACCTCTTATTTCCAGGCAGTTTTCTGACTGGCTATCAATCGATCTCTTTTATTTGCTATACGACGAGAAAGAGATGTCACTACAGCAATTTATAAACCTGGCAGGATTTAAGAGCTTGTAATACGGCCTCTGAGTTTTCATCGCGCTTGGACAAAATCATTACACCTTTATCGATTGTAGCAGTAGCATGTAGCTAATGATTTTGTCCAAACCATCACTGCCGTAAGGCTCAATAAGCGCGGTACGCTTTGAAGGCCGCGACTAGGCTTTCTTTTCTCTAGGTAACCTACAAGATTAGGCTTCTTTCAAGAATCCACCCACGTAAAAAGTTTAGTTACAAAAACTAAGCGGGAAAGTGTTAAAATAAAGTTTGACTTTCAAAAGAAAATCGCCCTCGCACCTAGTAGACGTACATAATAAATTAGCTTCCTGAAACTGCCAAATCTGCGTAATGGACAACATTTCATTTTGAGAAAGTACTAAAATTAGAAAACCATTTCGAGATTTTAGTGTTCTAAGCTCATGTTTTTCTTTTCAGAATTTTTAGTTCAGTATTTTTTACGTTAAGTATTTAAAAAAAACTAAAATCTAGTCCAAATAATTGGGAATTTCAGGAAGTTTGAGTTGAGTCTTTTTGTCTTGTACTTATATTATCTGTGCATTCATCAAAAAATAAAATCCATTGTCATAATAAATCATAGTGACAGAATGTCTTTCAAGCGTATTTCCACAGAAGGAGGTATAAGCTTCTTGGTGTACAACAATAGAGAAGGCTGTGGTATTTCTGATCAGGGGGGCTACTCAAATGGCCACTTTTCTATTCGTTCGCTAACTTAAATCTTAAAAATAAGCAATTAATGATCAAGTCAGACGTCGCAAGTTTATGTAAATCGCAGACATTGTTGTATTGTACAGAATTGACAAGCCTACGACACGTTATTTTGGTGTTTATGGCTTATTTTTAATTTTTAAGTTAGCGAACGAATAGAAAAGTGGCCATTTGAGTAGCCCCGCAGACTAGTAAAATGTAGAAATTTATAAAATATTCTTGTAAAAAACTTAAAAGAAAGTCATAGCATTGTTTGGGATACTTATGCGTTATCAGTGAAATTATGTCTTGTGTGATTAAAGGCTATAAATCTCGCACAGGAAGAAATTAAAATAATCAATAAACATTATGATTTCATCGGTAAGTTTCAAAGACTTGTATGTTGTAAGTTTATATTGTTTTAGATGTTTTTATGTAGTGTAAATAGCTTGAAACTATGCGACTTAATGCGATTGAATAAAAACTTACGACGATACATTTGTTTAACTGTTGACCAAGGGGAGCTAAAGAGGAGACAATTAAGTATAGGTTAATTTAACTTTAATATTATTTATTCCTTGACACTAAATAAGTTACATTAAAATTAATAAAATAAAAAAATTAAATCTATATTTATTACACTGCGACTAAATTGACAAACTTAAGTAGATAGATAGATAGAAAATGTTTATTCAGCAAAATAGTTACAAAAAATATAATATTAACATCAAATTTACAAATTTTTGCTGAAACGGTAACATCTCAGCTTGTGCCGCTGCCTGAAACAGTGGCGCTGGTTTTCAGATGCAACCGTGGTGGTGGTGACAATAATTATACATATTTTCTTATAATAGTCAAAACTAAAAAAAGTAGTGACCCGCGGCAACTTCATTCGAGAATGTGTGGTGCGCACAGATCAAGCGCTTCAATCAACATCAATCAACTTCATTTTGGTCAAATTAAATTAATCAAAAATTATATACAAACCTCAAACCTTGCTGACAAACAAATAACACGAATGGCAACAACTCGTAACTCGTTTTTTTGTATTTAACCGCTTTTTAACCATAGACAAACTAGAAATAAGTGTCAGTTCATTAAGGTGTTGCTAGGCTAAAATAAAAAAATCACAAATTTTAGAGTCCCCGCAAGAATCGGAGCATTGAAAATGAACACAAAAATTTACGAAAAACCAAAATCAAATCAAATGCAGAGTCCTATTATATTTTTAAATTTACTAAGGTAGTACCTATTTATTTTTACGATTGTGACAAAAGCGCCCGCTGACTGCCTCGACGCAGCCGAAATAATATTAACAAATGTTCAAAATTCCAACGAATGCACTTCTCGTCTACTTTTGCATCTTTTAACACTATTACCATGACGATCGGTCAATAATCATAGGAGCTACATCACTTTTTATGTACGGAAACAGGCGTTTTTCTACAATTCCAAATCTAAAGGGACCACCTACAGGTCACAATTATAAACCGATTTTCAAAATTATTTCGCCATTTGACAGCTAAACTAATACCCTAGGACCGTTTTTTCATTTTTTCTTAAGTCGGATTTTTTCCGAAATATTTACAATTTAGTAAACAAACATCCCCCAAAAAATCCGGAATTTTTGGAATTTTGCAAAATTATATAACACATGATCCTTTGTAAATTACAGTAGATTTACAAAGGATCATGCCGGATTCTGGGCCATGATGCGCATTAACCATACATATCTCATTGACTTTGACTTTGAAATGTCATATAGTAGGAAAATGTCAAACAATTAGTACTGTAAACAGCTCCTTGAGATTGAGATTTCTCTTTTCTCCCGCATTATATTTTAATGACATTCTTCCCACGCAATCAGTATAAAATTACTATTGGATATTGGTAATTTCATCAAAGCGCATCATGGCCTAGCTTGTATAGAAAAATCGGCATAATCCTTTAAACGTTCACATGTGTCTCGATAAATTCCTCAACTTTGGGTACTATTTTCATTTCGATCCTCCCAAAATCCTCGGAGATATGGCCAAAAATACGTCTCAGGCGATTTGCATCTGATAACCATTTTCAATGGTAAAAATGCGTTCACTATGGAGTGTGTGATGAGTCCCTAAAGCTAGGGTTTCCTAGGATGATGGTACCGTCATATTACGGCCGTAATTTAGCGGCGTAGAACATTTTCTATGTAAACAATACGGCGCGCCATATTGTTTTCATAGACAAAGTTTTACGCCGCTAAATTACATAAACTTAATATCCACTGGAATAGACGAACAGAGTGCACTTGGCTGCGAAACCAAAAGTGAGATGAGCCAGTGTTTGTAAATATGTAAATGTGTGCGTGAATTTAGAGATGCACTGAAGTCCATTTTAGGTTGTCGATAACCATAATGTATTATTGCTCTAATAAATAAAACACAAACAAGATTTTGAACAATTTTATTTAAATAAATTCTTAAGGTCTCCTTTGAGGCTCCCTGCTTATTTATTTATGACATTTATCCAGTTTAATTTAATCACTGGATTTACAGAAAACCTTGAAATAATTGTTAAATTAGTACTTAAGTAGGTATAATTTACCATTTGAAAACTCGGTTACAAGCAGCTTTAAATAAAACTATCAGTGTTCACAAAGACAAACAAAGTTATATTGGAAATCATCGACATGAGTATCGATATCGATAATTTTTGATCAATATCTACGCCTTATTTTCTCAAGTTCACGGACATAATATCTTTTTATCTAACACATAATGTTTAGAAATCAGCCTTTATTTAGGAAATAGGCGTTTAATAGCATCATATTAGAATATAACTTAGTGTGTTTGGGAATATATTCAACTAAAATATGAATTATGAAAATGGTAATAGTTCAATCATATTTACCTGTGAAATGAGTGTTTATTTGGGTTATTGTCGTAAGTAACATTACAATCCAGTACAGAACACGACACCATTATGCATTTATATAGCTTTGAGAGCCAAACCGACCCGATCGCGATCAAAATTACAAAATAATCTTGTTGACACTTTTCACCAAGGTGATAAACGATGATAAATGAAGTCAAACCAGGTTCAGCTGTCAGTTTTTTTTTACTCTTTCTCGCACATCGCATAAGCCGTAAGAATCGGTTTCTCACTCGCACCTTTGTCCGTCTACTTGAGCATAGCGAAAAATTTTCTAAGTCTATGCTAAATTACGGCCATAATATGACTGCACCGTCATCTTAGGAAACCCTAGCTTAAGCTATCCATGTTACTCGGTGGCGTCATGCTCCTTTAATCATTTCTGGCTTCTGCGGTGAATGGATCTGCTTCTGAGTGCCTATCTTGTATCAAGTGATTTTGGTAAAAATTGCATTAGCGCTATCGCACACGGGCAACTTAGCCGCCCAGCAACTGTTTTGTCTCTCACATCAAGTCCACACGTTTATATGGAAGCGCGCACACGAAGCGAAGCGACGCGGTCGTCGGCAACTTTTCATACGAATCATGTGAGAGACAAAATAGTTGCGGAGACAAAAGTCGCCCGTGTGCGATGGCGCGACTTACGAGTAGCGAACAGTAGTGATTTATCAACTAGTTGAAAGTTATTTAAGACTGTATATCCGTCCGCATTTCAAAGAAATTAGCGTTTTTCCAAAGAAGTTATCTAAAGAATGAAAGCATTACTATTGATGAAACTTTAGTTTTACGTTCTCCTCGTAAGTGCTTGTAACAGCCTAGACTGAATAAATTATTTTGAATTTTAAACTGCTGCTGGAGACCTTTGTACGAGCAAAAACTCAAATTTTCCCATTATTATTGTATCTAAAAATGGTTTATACTATTAAATAATTATTATGGAAGTCGGAGAGTACCTACCTAAACCAAATGTGTTGGAAGAAATATGTATTTTTACGAAAATTAGCTTACAACATTCACAAATTGATAGCAAACACTACCAAAAAACAAAATGACAGGTCTGCATCTACACTAGCGCCAAGTTAGCGCTAGTGCGGTGCGCCCACTGGTGGACGATTTGTAAATCAGTTATTATGTCGCCCATAGATGTAGTACATCCCTTCGGTATAAACGGTACGACTTTCCATTAGTTGACGTGGAATTTTTAGCTACCAACCTAGTGCGCCGACATTAAACGTCTTCGTGATCTAAATTCTGAGTCCTTTACACAAAAAAAATAAAAAAAAAATAAAAAACCCGCCTTCATAAAAAGACAAGTTAACTGAAAAGATGGAAACAAGATTAAATATTAAAGGCAACATAATAACATGCAGTCGGAGGCATGCATAAAGAAAGTGACGTTATGAATGATTTGAATTATATGCCTCCGACTGCATGTTATTAAATACTATAGACCAGAGTTTATGTTGCCTTTAATATTTAATCTTGTTTCCATCTTTTCAGTTGACTTGTGCAGGCGGGTTTTTTATTTTTTTTTATTTATATCTTTTTAGTTACCTATTATATTTTACGGTAATGATATACCTTTTTGAAATTCTTATAATAAGCCCTTTAATTTGACACCCATATTGTAGTATTCTAAAAAAAAATTTTTTTTCACTTGCCGCCATGATGTTTTTTTTATAACGCCACCTTCATAAGAACACTTGAGCTGACGAGACAAATCTAACGATATCTTACTTAATTACAGAAATCCATTCAGCCGTTTGAAAGATATGAGGTAATAAAGAATATTACATACAAACACATACAAACAAACAAATATACTTACATACAAGATACGCGCGAAAAACAGTCGGGTAAAAAATATGAACTCAAAACTCCAGGTCAACTAATGGAAAGAAGAGCCTATCGTATCGTATCGTTCTATATTTATACCTTTCGTTTATCATAATATTATTTGTAATAATTTCATTTGCCATAATGATCCTCGGTCATAATATTAATTTGTAATAATGTCTTTTATACTAACAACGTATGACATAACAATCCATTAGCGCTAACTTTCATTTGCCATAAAATTAGGTGCCATAATAACAAGTGTCATAATGATTAGTTCCTATAAAAAAATTGACATAATCGATAATTGACATAATATACATTACTTATAATAACGCATCTCTTCACCTAAACGTACCTAGGGGTTATAAATAAAAACTTTTAATGCGACCACCACTGGTAGGTTAGGTTAGTGTTTGACTACTCGCAGCGGAGCTCCATAATGCTTGCATGAACGTTGCATGCTCAATGCCTGCTTGCATGCTGCATGCCTGCCTGCATGCTTGCTTGCATGCTGCATGCTTGCTTGCATGCTGAATGCTTGCTTGCATGCCGCATGCTTCCATGCATGCTGCATGCTTGATTGCATGCTGCATGCTTGCTTGCATGCTGCATACTTGCTTGCATGCCTGCTTGCATGCTGCTTGTCTGCTTGTATGCTCTATGCCTGCTTGCATGTAGAATGCTTGCCGGGGGGTGCTCGGGTTGATCGGGGGTCCTGAGGCCCCCCGCTATATAACTTTCAATGCACCTACCAGTAGGCTAGGTTAGTGTTTTGACCACTCGCAGCGGAGCTCCCTAATGCTTGCGTGCATGTTGCATGCTGCATGCCTGCTTGCATGCTGAATGCCTGCTTGCATGCGTGCTTGCTTGCATGCTGCATGCTTGCTTGCATGCTGCTTGCAGGCATGCAGCCATGCCTGCAGTCAATTGCAATTGCATGTTTACTCGTTATATTTAAAACTTTTTTTAAAAAACCTGAATCGTATAATCATAAAGCTGATTATAATTTTATAAATCAAATATGAGTAAACAATTATATTTTAGTTTCATAATTTTGTCATTTTTAATTGAGATTCAATGCCAAAACTCAATAATTCTCCATTTTAATCCGCAATAAATAAATTATCTTGATTGGTCAAAATCTTATTAATTCTTTGATAAATATGAAGTATACGCTGGCTTCTTTCATTATGTCTTTGCTGAAATAATAGAAAACAATGTTTGTTTTGCCAAATATTGTAATAAGTAAGTCATCATCAGACTATCATCGTCCACTGCTGAACATAGGCCTCCTCGAGTGCACGCCACTGAGCACGATCCGCGTCTATACTCATCCAGTTGATGCCAGCCACCTTGCGAAGATCGTCGCTCCACCTTGTCTGAGGGCATCCCACACTACGTTTGCCCATACGCGGTCTCCACTCAAGAACTCGGCTGCCCCAGCGGCCATCGGTTCTACGGCTAATATGGCCGGCCCACTGCCACTTCAGCTTGCTAATCCGGTGGGCTATGTCGATGATTTTAGTTCTCTGTCGGATCACCTCGTTCCGGACCCGATCTCTCAGAGAAACTCCGAGCATTGCTCTTTCCATAGCTCGCTGCGCGACTTTAGATTTGTGAACCAGCCCTACAGTGAGTGTCCACGTTTCGGCTCAGTATGTCATGATGAGAGGCAGGACGCACTGGTTGAAGACTTTCGTCTTTAGACTCTGTGGAATAGGCGACTCAAAGCCTCGACGAAGTTTCCCATATGCTGCCCAGCCCAGCTGTATCCTTGTTGGCCTCTCTCTCGAAGTTGTTTCTACCCAATTGCAGTGTTTTCCCGAGATATACATATTTCGTAACAACTTTGAGAGGGCTACTTTGGACTGCAATCGGTCGTGGAATTACATGTTCGTTGAACATAACCTTGGTTTTGTCCAAGTTCATCCGAAAACCGATGCGTAGAGAGGAATCAGCAAGGCCTGCAGCATGCATTGTAGATCCTGCAACTTTTGTCGTCCGCAAATCGCAAGTGTGATATGTATTCACCGTTAATGTTAATACCGCGTCCTTTCCAGTCCAGCGTTTTAAACATATCCTCCAATGCATTTGTGAACAATTTGGGGGATATCACATCCCCTTGTCTCACACCTCGATGCAAGGGGATATGCTTAGTCTGCTGGTTCTGCAGTTGGACGGCCATGGTTGCGGTATTGTAGTCTAGAGACATCTCAACACTTGAATGTATCGCCAATCGACTTGGCATCGTTGCAGGGATTCTAAAACAGCCCAGGTTTCGATAGTATCAAATGCCTTCTCATATTCCACAAATGCTAAGCACAAAGGCTGGTTATACTCTTCGGACTTCTGTATAATCTACCGCACTGTGAAGATGTAGTCTATGGTGCCGTATCCTCCTCGAAACCCAGCCTGCTCCGGGGGTTGAAATTCATCGAGTCTTTGCGCAAGGCGGTTTGTGATAACTCTTGAAAACAGCTTGAAGACGTGGCTTAGGAGCGAGATAGGTCGATAGTTCTTTAGTAACGTCTTGTCTCGTTTTTTGAAGAACAATACGATGACACTCTGACTCCACGCCTCCGGAGTTCTCCCGTCAAAGAGAATGGCGTAAAAGATTGCGGCGTTATGTTTCGGAGCTCCTTTAATACAGGTTTTCCGCCTGCTTTGAGGCGTTCAGATGTAACGCCGTCCTCACCAGGGGCTTTTCCGTTTTTAAGCTGTCTAAGAGCCATCTCAATTCCACACAGGCTGATTTCTGGCAAGTCTTCTTTATAGTGGTGGGACAATGTGGCTCGGGTATTCTTATTTTCGCGATCAGGTCGAGACGAGATGCATGCGAAGCGTATAACAAGCTATAGAAGTTTTCAATTTCCGAAAGAACCTCCGGCTTCGAAGCTACGACGACTCCACTGGCCGTAGTTAACTTCGTCAACTGATTTCTCCCTGCTGGACAAACACTTTCGATCCCCGATTTATTATGAATAAGTATGTATTATGGAAAATCATTGTACCTAATGTATATTAACATTATTTTAAATGAAGAGTAAGGCAAATAAAATTATGTAATAAGAATATTATGTCATTTGATTGCTTATGACCAATGAAATTTGAGAAAATAAATTTATGTCATTTGTTAGTTATGGCAGATAAAATATTATGTTAAATAAAATTATGGAATACGCAATTATGACAAATGAAATTATTTCATTTAAAATTAGGGTAAACATTAGTAAACCCTTTGATACACTAGGTACTTGATTGGTAACGTTTTTTTTTATCCTACTATCGTGGTATTATTGTTTAGAAATGGGAATTGAATTGTGCGAAAAAGACACCACCTGCACTTGGTGTTGTACGGTCAGCAACGGAACTTGCTCAACACTTTAGTACTTTGTCAAAGTAACTTTTTTGACTAGGTAGTTTCAAAATCTGTCAAGAAGTTGCTATGATAAAGTACTAAAGTGATAAGCTACTTTCGTTGTTGACTGTCGTCGATAGAATTTCAACTCTATGACAAAGGCAATAAAGTTGAATTTCTTTTAAATGAATAGATATGAAGTTGAATTTCTTTTAGCCCGGCCACACACACGACGGAATCCCGATTCGGAATTCCGAACGGAATCTCGATAATGAATGAAAATTCCGTACAGAAAAATCCCGCATGTGTGTAGTAGGTCCATAGATTTGTACGGATTAGTTGCGTTCGGAATCACGTATGTACGGGATTCCGAAACGGAATTCCCTCTGTGTGTGGCCACTCTTTACACGAATAGTGATAATTTTTGTACAGCACTGACACTCACTCGTTTCCTTTGGTTAACCTCCTTGATCTCGCCATTCTCTCAGCTCCCGTCCAATGCCGTGACTCTATTTGACAAGCGTAAATCATTAAAAAAAAACAAAATGTCTATGGTTGACGCCTTGACGCTAGTTGATGAATTTTCGTAAATTTTGTAGATGATTTACATAATAATTCCGGTTAATTTATAATGTGGTACAATATAATTTATCAATATTTCAACTAGCTACTTAAATACCAATGGTTTGCTTTAGAAATAATTTTGTAAAAACTCTTTGCTGTCTAATTTATTGCTTAGTTATTATGCGTCTTTTATCATTTCGCATGTGCGTGAAAGATATGTCAGAATAGAAGAAAACGTATAAAATAGTCGCAGTTTTGACAATGTAATGCCGAGTGAGACTCGTCGATATGTCTATAAAATAAGTGTAATTGTATTTTGTGATACGGATAATCAATGAAATTGTAATGAAACGAACAAGTGCAGTGTCGGGTAGTTAGTTTTTGACAGCCGGCAGGCTCGTCGTAAGCGACTCACTATTGGCTTCCTATAAAAATGAACAGTCGCAGTAGTGTAAATGAAACGAATTTGGTGAATTTCTCAACGGATTTGTCGACATTAAATCAATTGGACACAAAGGACGGCTTGCTGAGTTTTCCTTTTGATCATATTTACGCGTGCTCCGACAGTTCAGATCGCAGACCATCGCTTCAACTTGACAAGGAAGTTGAGATTTCTACACACTGTGTGGTTGCCGAGGACAGTAAATTAGTGGCAAGCACCAGTTCCGAAATTAGTAGACTTAGGAAACAGTTGGCTGCATCTGACAATCAAAATAAGAGGCTGAAGGACCTTCTTATTTATCATCTAGATCTGATTCAACAGCAGAACGAACTCATTAATAAGAGGGATAAATTATATCAAGCTCTAAAACAAGAAAATGATACTGTAAGTAGTTGCATTTTTTCCTCGATTATCATCTACATTGCATTAGTTTTAATTTAAATACATTTCCTTCACAATTTGATGATGGTACACAAATCTAAATATGTTCTAAATTCTTCTTGTACTTTTTTGCTTTTTACAATAATTAATTGAAACATGATGGTAAATTGTAATATTTGTTGAATAGTACCAACAACTGTTAATATTGGACATAAATCTATAACTAAAACTACTATGATGTTATTGATAATTCTTTAATTGAAAGTAAACCTATTGCTGACTAAATTAAGTCTGATAATAATAGTTTGCTGGATTGTGCTAAGTGCAGTGCAGCGACTTCTTGTAAAATTTTGATTTTGGCGAATAGTATTTTAGGTTAGTTGCCTATTGCCACATAATTTGTAATTTTCTTACTTGTTTTCTTGGTATACCATATGTATTGGTACCATAAATATTGGTTAACCAGTTTTTACCTGATTTGCTTATGTTTATAGAGATACATTGGAACAAATTTAGTACTTAATAAAGATAAAAAAAAAAACGATAAGTACCTTGGTAGTTAAGTGATTCAAAATGTTATCATGTATGCATTGAACTGTTTTTAGCTGAAAGTTTTGTAGTGTTAGGATTATTGAATTATTTAAATATAGTCAACGCTCAGATACCTGATAAAACTTATTTAAAGATAAAGATAAAGATATATTTATTTGCAATAAACATGAGTAAATGAGTGATGTAGTAAAAGGTAAAAATTAGATCTAAACTGTTTTGCCGGTCAGCATGCAAAAATTTTGAAGATAAAGCATTTAAATTACAATTAATTTATCAACAATCAAATTTATCAATTTAAAAACGATAATTTGTAACAACAGTAAACATAGAATAAATTAAGATTGCATTAAACAGGTATCTAGATTAATACATATATTATTAATTCAAATTCATTGCATGTCATATATATTACAAAGTAAAAATTAAATGAAATTATGTCAAAAAATTAAAACAATTATAAAAAGTCAAGCTTATATTTAAAAAGTTTTGTCACTTATGAAATCTCGTACACCGTAATAACATTTTTCAATCAGAAAACTTTTTAGTTTAGCTCTAACAAAAAGTAAACAAACAAATTTTTATTAAGATTTTTGTAGCTATCCGGTTAAGTATTTTCATTTGTTGTTGTATAAGAGTTATTGTTATAATGTTTATTATCTTTTAATAATTTAAGATCTTTTTGTGTATCAAATTCAGTGGCTCTGCTTTTGTATTGGCGATTTGTATATTTACAGTGGAACAGTTATTAATTTACAGTGGATCTTTTTGACTGAGCGAGCAAAGCGTCTCTGCTTCAGCTTGGGCAAAAATTCTTTCAGATGTCCGTCCGGCGGTTGTCTGTCCGTTTGTTCTCATTACAGGTCGCATTTCTCCACTTATTCTCAGGAAATTTTGTGAGCAGCCTCGATAATTAATTATATAAAAATTTTCATATGCACCAAGTTTATGAATTTTTTTTTAATGTCGGAGATATGTAAAAACACGTATTTCGGCCATTTCGAAAAATGTTCAAAAACAAGACAAACCTTTTTCAACAGAGGTGCAGAACAAATTTTGTTTATTATTTTACGTCCGTGTGCATTAAACTTAAGCATTGTTTAAGTCTTTTCCTATTTACAACTCGACCAAGATAATTAGGTGCAGGAAACCTAAGTTCATGACACGGATTTAATTAAGCAATTCTTAAGTTTAGTGCAAACGGCCATTAAACGTTTATAGTTATGATTATGGCAGAACTTATGACCCTGTATATTATTTGGATTTCAATAACTTTGGATTTTCTTTAAGGACTTCGTTGCTTACGTACCTAATGGTTGGAATATTAATATAATTATTATTCTGGAAACATGGGTAAAATTTTTTTTTTAATAACATACACTTTGAGCTACTTTATAACATGAGGTCTACAGCTCACGGAGCCACTAGTTGTTATGTTGTTAAGAGGTTATGCTTGTTAAGAGGATTTTCTATTTCTATATTTTTTATATAATATAAATTGTGGAAAAAATTGCTTACAACAGCCAATGCGAAATTTATTTTTGAATTTTTAGGTTGTGATATAAAGTAATAACAAGATATAGCAAAGCATTATTAGTTTTCATCTTTTATTTAAAAACAAAAGTCAAGCACCCCTAGATCTCAAATCTTTAAAAAAAGTTTCAAAGATGTATAAATTTAACATTTAAAAATCGGTAGGGATGTCCCACACATCTTTCAATTGCTCCCAGGTCCACGCAAAGATTTGCAAATATTGCTTTGTTTAGGGGGGTTTGGCTGGACTGTTTGTCGTAAGGATCCTTGGGGAAGGTCTATACTCGACAGTAGGTACTGTGCTGTGCATTTGACAATGATAAAAAATCTGTAATATTTGGTATTTTTTATTTTTTTACAGATTTTTCTTATTAAATGTAATGTCAGCAGCATATCGAGTTATCGTAAAGTAAAAAAATAATTTGCCATGCATTAAGATCAATTAAATGAAGAAATTGAACAATTTTGGAACTATGTGCTACTGTCAGTATAATTAAACGTGTTATAACAATGCTATGTGAAAGCGAATTTGAATATGTGACAAGAAAAATATTAAAATGGCTAATTCTAAGTTCAAGAAAATATAAATTTTGCTCTAATTTAATACTAAAAATATGTCTTTACTTTTATCAGCATTAAAAATGTTTGTGCATGATTGTTAGAAAATTAGAAATACTAATTTTAGAAATGTTACGGCCATACTCAGAGAAGTCAATTAAGATTAATGCTTTCTTAAAATTGATGCTATCTCTTTCTTTTCCATAGTGATGGCATAAGATAACACGATACTTAATGAAGTCTGAGTACGGCAGTAAGTCTATTGAATATTAAAGCAATATTGTTACTTACAGCTCAAAACTAAGTTGAACAAACGTATGAGTTCAGTGGGTCAGAGGCACAGTGTGAATCCTCCACCTTTGGTACACGTGCCATCTTGTGGATTACCACCTCCGTCGTCATTGCCTGTTACATCCACGGTGGTGAAAACGGAACCTGGTACTTCTTCGCAGGTATTAAAAACATCTTTTGCTATTTATGTGTGGTAGTTGCTTTATAAATGTCATAACTTCTGATTTGATAAGACTATTAAGTTCTTGTCAGCTAAAAGTACAGCTTTGTTAGTCAAATATTATTTGTAATTTTAATTTAAACAGTTGTAAATGCAGTTGTTTGTAATCAAATTAATACAATTTGTTCATAACACTGCAATGTGACTTTTATCATAACCAACACTTCGGGTTCTATAATGTTTATGACATTATGGATCATGCTGGTTGCTCAAAATGTATAAAGTCCATTTTAAGTTTTTTTTTGCCATTTTGTTCTGTGTTCTGACAATGCTTCAGATATATGATATATGAAATTTGTAAGTTGTGTGTTCCAGATAATGCTAAATAGTTTCACTGAGCTCCTGATACCAGATAACCGAACAAATTCATTCATATTTGATGGTGATCTAAATAAGTCTAAATCTTTTGGTCAAGACTCTTTCGAGTTAACAAGGAGTACTGGAGGTAAACTTACACTTTTTTGTTCCTTCAAATCTATCAATTAATCTGCTCTGCTGCAAGTTTTGGTGTTCTTGTTACGCAATTCACATTAATATTAAAAAAAAAAAAATATATACCGTTTTTGCAGAAATGTAGAATGATCTATCTTCTTTGATCCTTTAAAACCATAGCGGCTACGGCACGGCGACAGCCAGCGCGGCAGGCGGCGTTTAATAATCATTGCGCGCTATCTCGATGGCGGCCTCTCAGCTCGTCGTCATGACCGCGCAGTGATTACCGAATTTGCTTGCCGCGCCGCCTGCCTCGCCGCCTGCCGCGCTGGCTGTGGCCGGGCCGTTAGTGTCTTAAGTTGAAATTCCATAATTCAAGTTTAATAAACCCTAGCATTTTAATGTATGATACTCATGGTTCTATGTGTCATTTAGTGTCCACAAGAACACTTCTTAGTTCCAAATGTGGCAATGTGATAGTACATTATAGCCGAGAACGTTAAGTTAGCATTTAAAAAACCAGTTAGGAAAACTATTTTCTCACTAAGGGCTGGTTTATACGGAGTCAGTGATTAGACCCAGCGAGCGACCGAGAGGAAGAAAAGAGAAGAAGTGCGAGCGAGAAGAAGCACTGGACTGGGTTGAAACAAGTGTCTGTCTACACGAGCCCAGTAGCAAGTCAGCGCTGGACTACTGTACTGTCCTGTTATTGACCAGGCATTATGCTCTGAAATATTGTCATTACATTTGAAAAAAAGAATGCGGGATGTACATTTTACGTGGTGGTCTGGTTCGTCACGTTCTTAATTTGAAATTCAGTGCAGAAATTAATTTTCTACTTCTATAAAACTTTCTGCACTAGAAGAACTAACTAATAGTACATTACTGACGCGGTCAATAATGACTGCTTTGCTGGCAGCGCGATGATGATGGCCGATAGCGTAGCTTAACGCAGGTCCAGGCCGTCACAGCGCGGTGCGTCAGCATTGCAGCCCTTGATGGCCAAGCTGGAACAAAGGCCGAGACCGGAGGTCGAGGCCTTTATAGCGCGGACAGCAAGGGCTGCAATGATGACGATGCTTGAAGGCCTCACAAAAATGACAAAAATTTTAAATATGTCAAACGTCAAAAATGACAAAAAGTACCAAAATTACCAAAAGTTAAAGTAAAAATATCAAAAATGACAAAAAGGAAAAATAGTAAAAAAGTAAAAAAAATACAAAAACATCATCTGTAACATCATACCACAACGAGTGTGACTGAGAGAGCGATAGGTGTGGCGTTTAATGTGCGAACGAGAAGTGAATATGAACGACGCCATTTTTTATCTGCGCGGGTTGTACAATGTACTTTTTTCACCTTATTATGTTTGAAACAAAACTCGACAATAATGGATTCTCAAAGGAAATTGCTGGTGGCTAAAACTCGACAATAATGAAATCCCATACAACTTTGTTGCGTCACCATCGGAGGAGTGCGGCAACCTCGACTTTGTTCAAGGAAGGTTGTCAAAATAATGACCATATTACAAGCATTTTTGAGTAAAAAAAAATAATGTAATTTTATTTCTTCACTTGAGAAAAGCACTACAACAAGCCTTGTGAGAGAAGCAATTATAAAGGGCAAAATATTGCCCTGAATGATTAAAACCATCCTCGTGTAAATGCTAACTTCCCGGGCTCGCCTGTAATGTACTATTCCAATATTGATTGGTATCTTTGTGAGAATGTGTCTCAGTAATGTATTTTTTAAATTTCTTATAGAAGTGACAAGTTATTTGCAAGGTGACTTAGGAGTTCCAACTCTTTTGGATAGTAATATAAGCTGTGAAAACTACACAATGATTGAAAATAAGCGTTCTTTTGTCAAGAAAGAAATAAAGACTGAACCCCATTCTGAAGCGATGTATACTGTAACGTCTAATAGCGGCAACCCAGTCATCCAAAGAATACAAAGGAATAGGCGCAGAACTTCTTCAGGATTAGGGAGCTTAAGCCGAATGGCAAAAAGTCCCAGTACTAAAGTCGAAATGCCTGAAAGTAGTAAGTGTTATTGTTTATGACTATGACGATTAAAATACTAAACTACTGAGATTAATCATGTAATTTTTATTTCTAGGTAAAATTTTTGAAGATGATAAAAGCTTCACAACAAACTATAATGTAAATAAAAAGTCTAAAATGATAAATACTTACGGTAAATCTAGAAGTGCTTTATCGAAAAGGACTTCTCAATTTACGGGTTCACTCTCGGATAGGCTGCAACTAATTGATACGACGCCAACTGGCGAGGATCCGTATCAACTAGGAGAAGCAGATATGAGGGAACAATCACCGATCCCGAAACTCATGCTCCAAAAAACAAATCACGGCAGACTGAAGATATGTTCAGATGGAATGGGGGAAAGTACTACGACGTCTTCGAGGCGGATATACGACCCTTCCATGCCGGAAAGCAAGACAAAAATTAAACATGAAAGATTCAATCTGCCAAGTACTTACGTACATTCTTCCGGATCGAAAAAACAGGAGAAAACTATTATTGTGAACGAACCAGACTTAGATATCGTTAAGACGGAAACAGAGATTGACTGGCGGATATGGGATAACAAGCCGGGCAATGAAACAAGTTTGTGTGATTTTTCGTATGGCGAAAATTCTAATAATTTAGCATCACATATTTTGCCTGCTCTCGGTACTATGGAGTTCCAAGATCTGTTTTCGCCTCACTCGCCTTTGCATCTGGATGGCTTGAACTCTGAAAATGATTATGTTATTGACAAACATTCTGGAGACAAATCAAAACAGCGTGGTATGAGAGCGTCTAGTTTAATAGGATCTAACCTTTTAGGGGTAAGTCTATGATTTTTTAGTTATACAATCAATGCATGTAAGATCTGACTTTAATGGCATCCTTTCTATAAGTACTTGCGATATTAAAGAAACCACAATCATGTGAGTTAAATCTGACTGTCCACCTGCAACTAGATATTACTATGTATATAATTAGCTTAAAATAAGAATTAATGTGCTACTTATTATACAGGGTGTCCCAAAACTTTGCCACACGGCGGGAAAGTACCTTAAATATTGAAGATAGGAAATTTCACTGAAGGAAGATTTCATTTTATTTAAAAAAAATAATTGGAACTGTATTCAAAGATGTTTGAAAAATCGCCTGCCTTAATCAGGAATCGAACCCATCAAAACGATTTTTTTATTATTATTTTTTACAATACCAAGCGAAAGGGTTACTCATTACTCATAAGGATATTTTTTTCTTAAGTGACACATCATCTTAAACAAAAGGAAGACCATGAAATTTAACATTTAAATTTTAATTATTACAAATTGTAACAATTTGTATCGAAACATAAGCGATTTTTCAAAAAACCTTTGAATGCAGTTCCGTTTCTTTTTAAAAACAAAATGAAGTCTTCTTTCAGTAAAATTTCCTATCTTCAGTATTTAAGGTACTTTCAGGCAAAATTTTGGGACACAGTGTATATTGTATGTGTTTGTAATGTATGTCATATTTTGTTTTAGGGTGAACCATTAGACAGCAAAAGAATCATTGACAGTAAACGTGGCTGCCGAAAGCGAGCTCTTTCTACAACTGGACTTGGGAAGACGATTAAAGGTCAAACCCCTCAAAAAGTTATTATAGTTGAACCAAAACCAAAGCTAATTAAGGGGAAAGGTAACTGATTTACATAGCAATTTTTATTCAAAGAGTTTAATTTTACAATTGAGCTGTATCAAATAAACCATCACTAATAAAAATGGTAACGAAAACAACAGATTTTCAGGATTTCTACAGAACTGATTTTAACATTTCTAAATAAAAATGGGACCAACTTGGGTACAAACCTAATGTAATAATAACGTTTGAATCATCGACGAATAGATAACCTCCTTTTCAATTTTTGAAGTCGGTTAAAAAGTACTAAATTAATGTGCAGTGTTCACTGACGTTGTCTTAAAAGCAAATATCAGTAGCATCCTTACTAATATTATAAATGCGCAAGTCCGTTTGTTTGTTTGTTACGCCTTCACATCTTAACTTCTGAACCGATCATCATGAAATTTTGCATACACGTAGTCAGGGGTACAGAAAAGAACATAGAGTACCTTTCATTGCGAGAAAAAAATATTGTTCCCGAGGGATAGGATAGTTTAGAGAATAAACTGAACTCTATCAATTAATAAGGTTGTTAATGTAGTTCTTCATGTTTATATCCTTTTCAGCTATATGTCGTGGCAAAAAGTCTCCATTACCTGGAATGGTGACGGTAAAGCCATACCACACATTAGTGGGTGATCCAGATTTGTCGTGGTACCTGGGCTTAGATCCTGATGTCAAAATGGAAGACGTTGTTCAGCCAGAAAACAGTAAAGTTTCGACAGTAGAGGTAACACTTTCTATTTACATTTGTCAATAAAGAATATGGGCCAATCAACTTTTAATTGTCCTATGAGTTTTCCTGTCCACAAACATAAAAGTTTAAAATTCCTTGAAAATAAATATCAACTAACTTAAAAATTATAGTTTGGGTTAAATGTAATACTTTAATTATCATTTTGGTAATAGAAATAACTATGTTGTTTACATATTTGTTCGTATTTTAACGGTTGTCGAGAGAGATGTCGATGTCCCCTTTATTTGTATGAAATTGATGAAATGTCCACTGGACAACCAATAGCATAAAAGTGTGTTTTCTTCAAAGAAAAAATAAAGGAAATAGTTTAACTTATAAATAATTAAACTTAAGATTTAAATTATCATTTTGGTAACAAAAATAAATATATTGTTTACATATTTGTTCGTATTATATAGGTTGTCCAGTGGATATTTCTTTATGTTTGTGGACAGGACAACTCAAAGGACAATTAAAAGTTGATTGACCCATAAAATAATAATACACAGTACGTTGATCCCTATTTCAACAAGTAATGCACAATTTTCTACACGCTGAAATTTTAACCATTTGGTTCCCGCCGTGGGGTGGTTCCACTCATGATTACAAGCAACTTTTACGATTGGGCCAACTCTCCTCCTCACATAAAAAAATCAGCTGTTCACAAAAGTGCAATACCTACTCGACCTTAATGTATGGAACAGCTGATTTTTTTTTGCGAGCAGGAGAGTTGGCTCCATAGTAAAAGTTGCTTGTAATCATAAGTGGAACCACCCCACGGCGGGAACCAAATGATTAAAATTTCACGCTGTATATATATTTAAAAAACAGAAGCGCATACAAACTTGTTTTTGTTTCTTCAGGTATGCAAAACCTATAAACTTATTTTTTTCAAGTAAAACATTTTTTTGTGACTAAAAAGAAAAAATCCGATAAAGCCCATTGATAAATCCTACGTAATAAATGTATAGCTTTGTTAGTCACAATGTTTATAATATTATTTCTAGGTTCCACGGTGGCGTGAGAAACCTTATACAAGTTGCTATACACTTGAAGGAACAGAGAACTTAGATGACAAAGTTTTTGAAAAACGACATCAAAAGTTAGAAGCTGAGGAAAGACGCCAACTAAGGTATGTTTGTTATTTTTAGGGTTCCGTACCCAAAGGGTAAAAAGAGACCCTATTACTAAGACTCCGCTGTCCGTCTGTCTGTCTGTCACCAGGCTGTATCTAATGAACCGTGATAGCTAGACAGTTGAAATTTTCATAGATGATGTATTTCTGTTGCCGCTATAACAACAAATACTAAAAATAGAATAAAATAAATATTTAAGGGGTCTCCCATACAACAAACGTGTTTTTTTTGCCGTTTTTTTTGCTGTATATTAATAACGAGAACAGGTAGACAGATAACATTTTCACAGATGATGTATTTCTGTTGCCGCTATAAGAACAAATACTAAAAACAAAACAAAATAAATATTAAAGGGGGCTCCCATACAACAAACGTGATTTTTTTTGCGATTTTTGGTACGGAACCCTTCGTGCGCGAGTCCGACTCGCACTTGGCCGGTTTTTATTATTATTTTGCAATGTAAAGCTCCGTGGCGTAGTGGTTTAGTGTCTGACCCAGCGATTGCAGAGGTTAAGCAACTTTCGCAAAGGTCGGTCATGGGATGGGTGACCAATAATTTATTATCTCGAGCTCTACCGTGCATCGGAAGGCACGTTAAGCCGTTGGTCCCGGGTGCATTTGCAGTCGTTAACGTATTTTTTTTATTAGGTGTTTGGTAATATACCATTAAAAGCCGAATATAGTATACCATGCATACAACCCCGGAAAATTAGTATAAACCCTGAAAACAACATGGCTGAGAAAGATTTCTGCTTAGTTTGAAAAACTGCAAAGTGATAACCCTAGACTAGACGCAGACATGCGACATACTAGAATGCAATTCATCGGATAGGTACTTCCTATGACGTTATGTTGGCACCAGAGATTGTAAAAAAACTAGCGTTTTAGTTGGCACTAGCGTCATTGTAATCTTATTGCGATGGATTAATGTTCCAAATTGAATATATTTTTGGAAAAACAACAACGCCATAGGTAAATAAATAACCGATGAAATGCACTCTATTGTTTTCGATAATCAAATCCATTAATGGGCTAAACTAAAACACTATATCGGTCTATTCGGTCTAGGTAACTATAAGTATCACGAGAAAAAAACGCAAGAGAAAAGTTTTAATATTACTGCTTTTTTCTCACGCATTATACTTTTGATTAAGATTAAAAAAAAATCATCACGTATTTATTGTTATTCCAGATGGCACATGCGACGGATCCGAGAACAAAGGCACGTGGAGAGGTTGCGGCAGCGGCAGAGGGACCCGTGGAACAGCAGCAACTCCAACTGCCAGCAGCCGTCGGTGTTCACCATCTGGCCGCAGCCGCAGCGCGACGTCCGCTTCATCGAGATCACGGACACGCTGCCAGTCATGGCCTTTGGCGAAATCCTCCCCTCACTACCGGAATCGTAAGATACTTGTTTTATAAGTACAGTTATTTCAGTTAACTATTTGAATTACTATTTGGGCGACCACCATAGGGCACACAAAACATTAAAGTTTGGAATATATCTTATTTAAAAAAGGGGACTTTATCCTAGTCGAGATGACAAAACACACAAACAAACGAACGAACACACAAACGAGAAAGCAACCTAGTAAAAACGTGTCAAAAAATAGCATGTTGGGCAGCTTAAATCAGTTATATAGTTATTAGTTACCTACTTAGTATAATAGTTGTCCGCTCAGTATTTTTGTCACTCGTTTAGAATTATTTTCACTACTAACTTAAATTATTTATCTCCTACATGTAGTCGCTTGTAATCCACAGTTTGTCGCCCGTTTAGTTATTTTGTCGTCCAACAAAAATAAACCGCTGCCAGGTTTAGTATTTAAGTATCCTTTTAACAGTCGCCTTTAATTGTTTCCAATTAATTAATTCCCATTGTTTTAGTGTACGTCTGCACGCTCTCATATTACGTACACTGAAATAATATGCATGTACGCACCTAACAACATTCATAGCCAACCTATAACTGTGACGGTGGCCATGTGGCCTCAGGCAGAGTGGAATAGCACGAACCCTTCATACTTAAGGGGCGCGATGAAAGGCAACTGATAAATAAATAAATATAAATTATTTATTTCGAGCACAGTAGCCCGTATCTCAATCTCAACACACATAATTAGAATAAAATTCAAATAAATAAAATTAGCAATAAAATATTCACATTAGACAGCACATGCATCTTACAGCAATAGTTTAGGAGAAGTACATCTTACAACAGGAAACGAACTGCAGCAATTTCCTATAAAAACTGGCAGTCCAGAAATGGACTATACATTGACTGTTATGTATGATGGCAACAAATGATCTTAGAAATTTATTATATTTGCCACCGATACCGATATATTTTTTTTTCTATTTATTTAAAAAGTAAAAAAGTTTAGAATTATAATTAGTTCGTCACTGCCTAAAAACGGACTAGACTAAGCCACCTGAGTTTCGTTAGAAAACGCGTATTCGAACACTGCCTGAGGCTGAGGTAAACCGAGGCCAGTGTTAGAAAATACTTAAAAAATAACAAAACCTTTTAATTTATTTCAGAGACTTCATGCTGCCCTGGGTGAGGACCTCGAAGGCTTTAAAAAGATCAAAACGGTCGAAAACATTACATTAGTGACGTAAAAATCCTGTCAGTACTTGTATTTAATGTTTGGTACATAAATACCTCCAAAAATAATAATGCTATCGCTTTATCATATTTGACGGTTTAGGTGAATGAATATATGTATAAAAGATTTCACTATGATTTAGTGGGAACTCACAGGGCCTTGAGACAGATTGGGCTTGGTCGGAACCGCAATGGCACTGTTATAAAACTTGTAAACAGCTTTTGTACTAATAACATCTGTCAAAGAATAGAAGCATTTATTATAGTATAAAACGGATAGTAAAAATAAATTGATGGATAATTTAAGCAACTGCTTAAGAATATATGAGTCACCGAGTCCTTGCCAAGCCCAAAGATGCCTTAAACTTGCAATGGTAATTCTGTCACTGGTCGAGTGCAAGTTAAACCAAACATAGTTTTTAGTAGGTATGACCAGGTTACAGAGACGAGAATTCGGCGTGCTCTCTAAATCTCAATGTTTCTCACGGATGCCTGTTTACTGTAGATATGCTTTTATTATATAATGAAAGTGGCAAATGGACTGAACATTGTATATATTGAAGGTATGTGATATGAATTTTATGAATATTGGTTGGAACTCTGTACTAAAATGTTGTTTTTGTCTGTATTCACAATAGTGTTAAGTGTGTGCGACGGATGCTTGAAGTGTTACAATTAGTGTCTTAATTTTGTCTTTAGAGCCAGTAGTCTTTGTTAGGTGTTAGATTCTTGAGTCAAAAATTATGTTGTACATTATTATTTTATTTTTACATAACTGTAAGATAAATAACTTATCTATAGTAAGAGTTCTGAATGTAATAAGTGCAACATATAAAATGAGATAAATGTTTTTAATCTGAAACTTATCAGGGCCCGTACTCAAATGGCCATTCTACTAAAATTACCGCTAGTAGAATAGAACGACAATGTATGGAAATAACATCGCTCAGCTCCTGTCAATCCAATACATTGTCAATCTATTCTACAGTACTAGGCACGTATCTTGAATTTTTTCGACGGAGTAGGGATAAGTTCGCGCATGTGCTCTTGTGAGGGACCGATAGCGCGCGCCCCTCTCCCGCCGCCCGCGCCCCTCACTGCCACACATACCCAAAATACGCATTTCGCGCAATCCCCACCCGATTTCAAGATACGTGCCTCGTACTGTACCTAGTAGCGTAAATTTTAGTAAAATGGCCATTAGATTAGGCCCTCTGATATCATTAACATGTCAGCAGCAGCGGTACATCGCTTTGATTTATTGGGTCTTGCTTTTATGATTTATAGCTCTTTAGATTGAGGTCGTATGATTTTAACAATATTAAATAATATTTTGTAATCAACAGCTGCTTTGTTTCTGTGTCGGAAAGGTGGTTTCTTTTTATTTGCCTAAAATGCACTTGTTAAGGTATTGTTAAGATGTGTATTTTACACCACACAACAACACAACAACGACACATTCATAGCAAAACGGTCTTCGCGAAATAGATGAACTATACAGGGTCATTTTTGGACCCCTTTTCAAATTTTGTCAGGTCATTCTATAACAGCAGTACAATTAATATGTAAAGTAAAAAAAAATTTTTTTTTTCATTTTTACCCCAAACTTTTCCCTACTCAAATTGTAATTGTTGTCACTGTTTGCGCATCGCACGGTCGACCCGCGCGAGCCCCCCTCCCGCCACCCGCCTTCCCCCGCTCGCGTCGCTTGCGCGAGGGTGAGCGTGCGCGCCTAAATATTTTGGACATAAAAAGTGGCTGAAAACTGTGAATTTAAAAAGAAATAATTCATAATTATCTCACCAAATTTTTTTTTATTGCTTCCTTGAACTTATATTTGATTTTGTAAAGAGGTCGCAAAATTACCCTGTATTGTCCACGACGGCGAAAATGAAGTTAGTCTTTGAAATACAGTCAACGCCAAATATTTTTCTTTATGCCGTCACAAATTTGGTAGTAACGTTATGTACGGATGTTTTTAATTGTTAAATGGTCATTTTGATTGCCATCTCAAAGCCTCTTGCACAGTGCGAAATTTCGTTGTTATATTTTCTGCAAATGCGATTTTTATTGTATTTTTTAACACCATACAGTTATTCCTATAGAGGTTCCTAATACAATAGTGTAGTCATCTAAGTTTACAGATACTTATATAAAAATTTCATTCATTTAGCACATATTACAATCTATTTCATTAATTCATTATTATTATTTACATATCTATTTAATTTATTAATTTTAGATTCACCAGTTTTATAAATAATTTAACTAGCCCATGTAAATCGGTATCAATCATAGCATAACACTTTTAAAGTTACTTTCTCGAACTCGCTCTTTGAACAGGTGAATATATAATATTTTTCGACAGCACAAAGTTCGTGATTTATTTATTATCTCTTGTATTGCGAATATAAAACAGCAATTCTTAGGAACACATCAGCAGTTCTTAGGAATCAATCCGATACCCCTAGACTGCATTTATTATAAAATAATAATAATCTAAAAAAATATTTTTTTAACGACACCCGATTAGAATAACATTGTTACTCATTTTTATCAAGTTTACAGGGCGGCCATTTTAAATATTTTTCAACACATTTTTGAAGATTATTTTACCGTCAATACAAATACAAATTGTCTGATTGTGAGTTGGTTTTTACTAAAGCCGGCAACATTTTTTTTTCATGATAAATGTTAAATTTCAGTAGAACCGTGTTTTTTAGACATTTCATACACTTATGGGGTATAATGATAGTAGGGCTTATTCAAATATTATTTTTATTTTATTTTGATCGACTACGACTTTCTAAGAAAGGTTTTAGCGATTTTTGCGGGCACGGTACTTATTATATTTTGATTTTAAAACTACTTACAGTTGTTTTACCATTCGGCTTCATAATTGAGTTTTGAAGTAAAGTAAAGAACATAGTTTGTGAAGTCTGGTATCCGACCTCAACTCTAACAATTATTGTTGTAAAACTATTTTTACATAATTTCAATGTTAATACAAATAAAATAAAAGCGAGCGATATTAAACCAAAGCGAGCACATACTAAATCCAATTAGTCAATGGTTTCTTCCGTCTACACTCCGAGAAATTAGTCTCCCGAATCACTGTTTTAACTGTTTCTTATTATATTGTGGGGAAAATATGATTAAAAATCTAAATAATTTTAATAATAAAATCTTCAGGGGAAATAGACGGAATGAACATTGTTTTTATATGTATATGACTGCTTCTTTAGTGTTAAAATAATTTTAATTGTTTAACTATGAAGTCGCCATCTTATTTATACTTGCATTTTTTTGCCAGCCAAGGTGCTTTCAAATTCTTGTTTTAATTTTTAATTTTACTTGGACTTTTTTCTTTTTAATTTTTAATGCTAAATCAGGTTTAAAACCATGTCAGATAAATTGTTTTATATATAAGTAACGAAAAGACGCGCATAATTTTATTGTAGATGTAAATACTACTGACTGAATATAGATTTTGGAAAATGTATAATTTCGCAGTAAATATGTACAGAAACATAGAGATACATTGCGTTTCGATAAATAATAGCAAAAAATTAATTGGCAAAAATTTTGCGATAGCTTCTCAAATTAAAAGTTTCTCAAAGGATAGGGTTTTACTTCGGTCGGCCTAGCTGAATCGCCATGTCAGTTGGACCGCACCTAAGACTGGGGATATATGTATTCCTTCCAAAGAATCTTAACTAGGTCTACTGGTTTTGTTGGCTTATTTATTTAATAAATTAATGTTCATTGTGAAATCATTATTTTTGTATGGTTAGGGTTGATAGAATCTTCACATTGTAAATAAACGTTGAATATTATACAGTAAGTCTTTGGTTTTACAAATTGTATTAATGTTTATGTAGTAAGTGCCCATGTAATTAAATATTGACTTTTTAGAACTTGTTTATGTCAAAAAAAATATTATTTTTATTTGGTATTTATGAAAAGTATGTTGTTTCCAATTTCTTAGGCCACAAGTTGTTTCAAGTCTTTCAGATCATATTTCACGATTTGCAAGCGTGAATTTAGGGATATTTGATTTTATCGAGGTCTACAGTTATTTTACACAATTAAATTATATAAGCACTGCACATAAGCGAATTAAAGAAATAATGCTTTACTTGTTTTAAATAATATGTTAATGAAATGAATTGTTAGGTTAATAATATTTTAATACAAAGATACTTTTACACCAGTTTATGAACACTCACGACGTACTGACTTGTGGCTTTAGGATAGATACACAGTTATGTTAAGTATTATGTGTAGATAGTGCCTAGAATGGATGGAATGGATTACGCAAGTCTGTACAGGTAGTGGTAGCCTTCAAATCGAATTGTTTGGAAGTGTCAGAAATAGTAATAAATAAATTATCTGTTATTGATATTAGTGGCTCCGCTTGGCTACAAATCAGGCAGGCGGGATCGGCGGTACACATAGTGTACGAGCATGAGAGTTACAGTACCGGTACAGAAAAAAAATCATTAATATTCACATTTTAGATAGATTTTGACTTCTATTACAAAGTGAATGAGATGTTTGAATTGTCAAAAGTGTTATATTACACACTATATCTCATAACACGGGTTAACTGTAACATATTATGTTACAGTTAAAACAGTTTAGGGAAAACGCGTTTTAACTGTAACATACATATTACGAACTTGACAACTAGAACATGCTTCGTTCAACTCGGCCTTAATTTGATGCACTATCCATTTTATAGTAAAAGTGTCAAGATCTCATTAATGTTAATATCAACAATTAAAAACCAGTAGTTATTTGACGTTGAAGTGCCACGTGTGTGAGGTCTAGTTACAACTATTCTTACGATTTATAGCACTGTAGACACAGAATGGGCATATCAATTAGACTTCAATTTCTCTATATACTTACGTATGGATTATTTTGTTATAGCCACTTTTCCATAAAGACGTCTACAGGTTTTTGGTCACCGTTTTTCTATTGAGTCGTTTAAAATCGCAATAAAATATAAAGTAAATGTATTTAGATATTACGATAATATGGCATTTATTAAATAATCTCAAAAAGTGGTATGTTTTGTGTACAAGTTGGTAGTGTGTATGACACTTAGGTAGTTTTTAAATATTTATCTTCCCCCTATTGTAAGAAATTAATTTCAATTTAATTACGAATTCATGTGATACTTCAGACTAAGTTGTATAAGTACATGGAAATAAAGGACCTTCGACTTTAGAAACTTACGATGGATTTTATTTCAAAAGAGAACAGTAATAATTTAAAGCTGCGCGTCCACTTGGTTAGAATCGGAGCGTATGCAACGCAGCGTACAGATTTGTTGCTTTGTAACCTTTATGAAATTTTATAGATTAATTATATTTTACCGTCTTTGCAACTGAGCTTCATATAAAATATTTTTTGTAAGAAGTACTACTAATGAAAATCCATTTGTACGCCATTAGATTTGGCAAAATATGTGGAACAAGATTTGAATGTTAAGATCTCAATGTACCATATTTTATGCAAATAAATTATCTTTATCTTTGTATTAACTTCTCTGGCGCAGATTTGCCGATCGAGTACACGCAGCACCATAGGAATCAATACAAAGCAACAAATCCATACCTTACGTACGCTCCGATTTCGACCCAATGGACGCGCAGCTTAACTGACATTATTCCTTAAGATTTTTTATTTATATTTACTAGTTAGACCCCTCGCTATTGCGGGTTTTCATAG
The DNA here is from genome assembly GCA_928269145.1 of Agriphila tristella. Classification (NCBI taxonomy): domain Eukaryota; kingdom Metazoa; phylum Arthropoda; class Insecta; order Lepidoptera; family Crambidae; genus Agriphila; species Agriphila tristella. The sequence continues at coordinate 17,573,987 of OV743430.1, forward strand.
TTACGCTACAGAAATAATTTGTTGAATATTGTGAAAACTTCAGCCGTTATAAGCTAGGTTTTAAGTCCTACAAATTGCTTATCCGCCTGCCCGACATTTTCTTGGCCTCAAAAGGTAAAATACTTAATTAATCCTTTTTTTATTGACAATAATAATTTCATTAATTAATAAACTAAATAACACAACAATCCAAGGTTATGGAAAGTGCCGTTAATGATGAGGTCTCACAGATGCGGTACTTTTTGTCCCATCCAGTCCAGAAAGCGACAATTTTTTTTTAAATGAGAAAAGTTGTATTCTCTAATGTAAACTTTATGGTGAATAATACTAAATAATATACTAGAAATATACGACTCGCACCAGATCAATACTCAGACGGGAATCGAACCCGCGACCTTTGGATATCCGGTCCAATGCTCTGACCGCTGAATGCCGCTGAGCTACCGAGTCACTAGTGACATCGTCGAATCTCTTCTAGTATATCCTACTCTTACGCTGCAAGCCAGCGTTATTTCACCAATGTGAGGAATTACCTCGACATTCAATTGAAATATCTTTCCAGATATTTAGACAATTGATTAAGATGAAATAGCTATATAATTTTTAAATTTGAGATTTTTGCATTTACAATGCTATTTTTAAATAATACTAAATAATATACTAGAAAAAATACGACTCGCACCAGATCAATACTCAGAAGGGAATCGAACCCGCGATTTATGGTGAATTCGAATATCATGTTCACATTTTTGCGGTGGTGTCGTGAGGCGGGTCATTAACAAGGGTCACGGGTCATCAAATCACCTTAAATAAGGTTGAGTGGAGCGATGGCTGGTTTAAGGTTCGCACACATCTATGTCAGGGCGCAGCTGGGCGGGCCGCAGCGCATTTTTTTTGTATGAACTATCGCCCGTGGCCCGCTGCGGCCCGGCATAGTGTGCGATAGTTCATATTATTATACACAAATACATACGAGCGCCGAGCGATTTGAGCAGATTTTTGCGATACGACCCGACCCGACGTGCGCGAACCTTTATGGTGCTCCCTCACCGGGAGCATTCGCGTGTAATGTAACGTTACAGATTTGAGCATTACATCAGTGAAGGAGGAGAACCGAGCATTACAATGCGCACCTTGTAATGAATACATCAGTGAAGGAGGAGAACCGAGCGAATGCTCGTCAGTCAGGGAGGTATTATTGTAATGTAATGCTCAAAGACGAATCTATAATGTTACAGTACACGTGAATGCTCCAGGTGTGGGAGCACCTTTATACGTCATACTCGTGAACGGCAGAACCATTATGGATTTCAAAATCTTCGTGGTTCAATCGATCAGCTCAAGAATTTTATATATGAATATAAATTTCTTGGATCAGGCTAACCACTTAAAATACCTAAAATTATCTGTCGTAATGAGGTCACTTGGAATGAAAGAACGCCCGAGCAAACAATGGCATATAATAAGGAATGTCATGCTAGGTTAAAGCTTATAGATTTGCCATGTGAGCTTCTTAATTGTAATGATAAGATTTACGTTGACGAAGGTCATAAAATTATCATAGACCAATTGTATAATAATATTACCTACTCAAGCTCTTAGTGCGTCTTCTTTATTGGGTCGTAGGCGTGGAGGTTTCAAGAGGAAGGTTGTTGTGGGCTGGAATAAACATGTCGCTGAAGCACACAGGAGGGCTAGGCTGAAGTTTCACCTGTGGGAGTGGTGTAATAAACCTACATCCGGGAAGGCATATAACGAAATGTGTGAGGCCAAAAAAATTTTCAAATCCCGTCTGATGTGGTGCCAAGCCCATGAAAACCAAATTAAGATGGATATTCTTGCGTTTCATCATTCGAATAATGACTTCCGCTCTTTCTGGAAGCATACCAATAGGTTAAATTGTAGGCCAGGTCTTCCTGCGGGCGTAGCAGGTGAAAGTGAACCTTCGAAAATTGCTAATTTATTTGCGGAACACTTTTTTGTAACATCACCTCTTGGACCCTCTCACTCTTTGATCAGTGCTGTGCCCGACGTGGAAAGGGGTATAACCGTCACAGTTAAGACATAGCTACAGTAATTAAGTCCATGTCTGGAGGTAAATCCCCTGGTCACGACGGGCTCAGTATTGAACACCTCAAGTGCAGAATAAAAACAGAATATATAAGCCTTTAGCCGCTAGAGGGTCCGGTTGATGATTCAGCTCTATTCTTTTAGTATCATGCGGAACTCGAAACTGGGTGTTAATGTAAGAAAAAGTAAGTAAATTACGATTAAAACATTTATTTGATTAATTTAATAATAATAATATCGATAAAAATCGCCATTTATAAATAACATTTCACCAAGAATAACAAACCCTAAAAATAGCATGTAAATAAAGTCATGGTATCAGATAATTAAAATAAACTCGGATAGACTTAACGAAAAAACTAATATTTGGTATTTAGCTATAATTATATAATAAGTTTACTACAAATATTACCACCCTTCCGACCACTTTGTTTCTCTGTAGTTTTCTGTTCAACCAATAATGCATTGTTAAAGTCATCCCCTAAGTACATAGTCAAACGAAATGCTTGCTTTTGATGTTTAATTTTTTTTCTTAATCTGCCTCTTACAGATTGTCTCTTAGTGTCGAGACGAGGCAGGAATTAAAAAACATTACGAAGATTTTAAATTAAGCAGTTTATGCAAGCTCAAATTAGCGGCGTTTAACATTACCGTGTTTTTGGCAAAGAGGATCTAGTCATCTAGTATTTTAAAAATCAGTAAGATCATAGTGCTTTTATAAATATATTTATGTTACAATATAATAAATTTTATTTAGCTACACTCATTACAAAATCTAAAAAGTAAAATCTATTGAGTCAGTTAATATCACTTTTGTATAATTTCCGACGACATCCTATTAGGTACATTAGTTTCAAAATTATTTTATTATTATGAAAAGTGTTATTTTACCCGTCAAGCGAGACAAATGAGACAATAGATTTTTCATTGTTGTCCGGCCTCATGCGGCCGCCTCGCGTTTAATGAAATAAGTTTGTTACAGCACTTACTAGATCTGCATAAATAAGCTAACATTAAGGCACAAATCATTACATAGGTACAGTGCGATTCAAACTTAATGCGATTAAATTGACAATTTATTATGGAAAACCAAGTAACAAAAATTTCTATAACCAAGGCGTTTTATCACCAAACAGTGATATACCTATAGTAATCCTCTAATGGTAACTGATGTGACTGCTTGTGCTATAAAGGTTTTCAACAGAGCGTTTTGGTTGTATAATATTAAAGTGCATTTAACTTCTAAAATGTAGCTCTTAGAACACTTACAGGAACATACAAAAGAATCTTTAAAGTGTTGCACTGTAATAGAAATGAAAAAAAAAACGATTATAATGCTATTTAGTACTATAGACGACCTTACTGTCACTTTTGTGTATCTATTTTGCACTAATAATGCGTCAAAATAATTTTTACAGTACTAGTATTGTAGCAGTATCGAAAACACTGTTACAGCATCAATCTGCACTATAAAAGTACCTTGTACAACAATTACGTCACGGTTTAGTTTCTTAAATGCTCTCTCAACAATCTCAACATTGCTATGGGGCTAGTTCTATTCTATAAAAGTCATGAAAACTCTTTTATGGTACTCAATAGTACCCTAGCGACTCCTGGTGCAGTTGCTAAATAATTTAAATTCTAAATAGCTCTATAAGTGAGATTGTGTTACTGCTACCAGACTAAAGCGTGACATAAAAGCATTAAAATTAATAATTAATGGACTCATCCGTTTTCGGTGGAAATATGTCTGCCGTTTATGCCATGATAGCACATTAGTAGCACGGCTGGAGCCAATATGTACTATAGCAGCCATAGGCAGGACTAGTCCTTATTTTACTAATTTAATTTAATTAAATCACGAAAACTATGAAGGCGCATTGTCAAATTTGAAATCAGCATAGTGATTTATCGATATAAGTAATTATTTTCGCAAGTGCAAGTTACGGTCAATGGACGATCAAAGGTGATGTTTAGTAGAATGCCCGTTGTATTACAGTTAGCGAATGACGTTTTGTTTTCTTCTCTCACTCTTAATCTAATTAGCACGTCCTAAAGCGTTCTCAGGACTTTTATAGTACCAAATTTTGTTACTTGCACTTCCGCTTTACCACCCTTTAACATCGCTTGCACGCCGCGCCGTCATTAACATTCGTTTAGTTCGTACAGAGGCAGTACTCAGTACGCGCGCACACGATTTTATCTGCATAGTGGTAAAGCACGTGATTTACCGATCATCGTGCAACTGAAGTGACTAACTTCAGAACGTTTGAGCGGTTGCACAAAACGACGTATTTAATCTGTACAATTTTCTCTTTTCCATTCTCGAGTTAAGTTGCAGCGGATCACTTGTGACGTTTCACGGGAAAAAGTAACTTATGGCCATAACTGCGGAGGTGAGCGGTGGAGCACGGCTACGCGCATAGTGATAACTTCTCAACCGCCATTAAGTTTAAAAGCACTGTACTGACAAATATAAATTATAATAGAACACATTTCTAAGCTAGACATCTTCAGCAAATATTTCTTCCTATTATACTAGTACTTAAACATCAATTATTACCAGAGCTTAAGTAGATAAATACACAATGACAAATAGTTATTAGATATTCTATGCAATGCTCTTAATAAATATTGCACATAGATAAGTCCCTTAAGGTGGTTCGATGAGCTCAGTAGCGCCACCAATGGAAATAAATAATTTACGTTTTATCAAGGGCTAAGAATAAAAGTTTTAGTTAATTTGCGCAAATAGAAGAGTAAAGTGCAATATTTAAATATTTTTTAATGGCCTCAAATATAAGCAATAAGTTTTGAATGTCGATATTGCTAAATGTCCACTAAATGGCCACTTTTGGCAATATCGACATTCATTACTTATTGCTTATATTTGAGGCCATGAAAAAATATTTAAATATTGCACTTTACTCTTCTATTTGCGCAAAATTATCAAAACTTTTAATCTAAGACTTTGATAAAACGAATTGATTTATTTTCATTGGTGGCGCTACTGAGCTCATCGAACCACCTTACGAGACCATACAACGCCATACACACATTTTTGAACAAAGATTTCACACAGCATCACTTAATTTATCGGTCCCAAAAAAAAAATGTAGAAAGTAGAGTTTTGTGAAAGAAACACGGTAGCTAAAATTTCTCTGGATAGAGAAAAATCGTATAACAGATGATACCCTTTTTATCAACGCCATCTATCGAGCTTACAGTTTTTTGTCATTTTGAACATGCTTATAGTCCCCTTGCAAAATATCAATAGTAATTTTATAAACACACACACTTAATGACATATTATTTATTTACTGTGTGGTTCTTCTCGACGAAAAACAAAACGTCGACGTCCGTTTTTATCTTTTTTTACCACCAAAATTCGCCGTTTCCTTGTGCCCAAACTAAAATGCCAAACTAATTTGGCCACGAGGAAACTTAATTCCTTGTAGCCAAACCGTGGTAATAGTCTAATTTTTCATCCCCCTGTATGGAGGAAAAACTCTGTAGACAATATACGTACCAACGAGTCTGGGCTTATATTATTTAAAATTACATACCTAAAAAATCCCTAACGCATTGTTCGACAGATTCGTTCGAGATCGCATTACGGCTTATTAATAAATAAAATATGTAAAAGTCAACCTTCTCTAAATTTATACGACCCTGGTAACTTGACCCAAAAAATATTATTTATCATAGTTTTTAGAGTAAACCTTCTCTAGATTTATGTGATCCTGGTACCCCTGGTATCTCTTATAAATTAGTATCCCCACTATACTATATAATTCTGTGTCCCTACTAGAAAAAAATAAACATGTACCAGTGTGTGTTATTTTTAAACTATGACTACAGTTTGGCTACAAGGAATTAAGTTTCCTCGTGGCCAAATTAGTTTGGCATTTTAGTTTGGCCACGAGGAAACGGCCCCAAAACTGCAAACAATTATTATATTTGTCACTGAGTTTGTGTATTTATAAATCACAATTGATATTTTGCGAGGGACAATAAACTTGGATTTTTAATGTGCGTTTACACGCGAATTATTTTTTGCGGGAGTTGCGCTAGTATTGCATATAAAGTCGCCTACAAATTTATTTCTGGTAAATAAATGTCAAAAAATGCAAAAAAAGTTATCATGAGTTGCATTTTGTCAATAAAGCTTATACTTACCTTTTATTAAAATTCTCATCTAATTTATATTTAAATTTTCGTATAATTTATTAGCGACCTGCCCTCGCTTCGCTTCGGTTTCTTCCTTTTTTGGTCAATTCGGCTTGACTTTTTTGACACATCCAACAAATCGTTATTATTTCAACCAATTTACACAAAACCTTGACAAATTATATTCATAAACTTTCCTCATGAATCCCCCTATCTATTGGAAAAACTGCATTAAGATCCGTGCAGTAGTTTTTAAGTTTATCGCGAACAGACATACAGACGTGGTAGAAGAGTTTGTTTTTTAATATTATGTAGTGATTTGCCGCTCTACACTTTTTACCAGAGAAGTATAATAAAGGTGCGAAAATTAAATTAATCCGAATAACTAGACTACACTATATAAGAGTCAAATAATATTAACATTTATTATTGCACTACACTAAAATGTACTATTATTTTTTAGACATGAGTGACGCAGTGTGGCCTTGTGCATATATTTAGCTTATCTAAACATAAATATGAGTAATTCTGAAATTGTTTCTTGTTTGAATACAATATACTAGGCGTACAATGTGTCAACAGCGCCCCATTCCAAAAGTTCTATCTAAAACGAATAATACTAGATTTTCTATTAAATGTAATGTTACTTTTGTAATCATGAATCATACGTGCAAAATACATTCAATGCTATTCAGTCGTTTATGTATGTTGGTATTAAAGTTAAATATCAACTATAACACAAAAACAAATCAATTACATAGTTAATTTACCTAATTTACCAAAAACAAATAATAATAACTAACTTATGTATGACTTTATCCGGTACATAAGCAGTTCTAAGGGCCACTTTTAAAAAATGTGCTTTGCATAAATATCAGAATTTAACCGTACAGTTTGACTTCGGTTTCCACGCAGTTTTTCATCAAATCATTAAGTTCGTCCAAGGTAGTTTGACCATTTTCGATTTTTTGTACGAATTCCTCGATTTCGGCGAGGCATCCATTCTCCATGTCGTGTAGAACTTTAGACATCTTTGTGTTGCCAGATTTAAGGACATGTTTGGCGTGAAGCTTGTAAAGGTGATGTTCTCTTTTGGCCTGTGAATAATCATAAATATTATTTTACGAGTAACATACACAATGAGCGGTTTTCAAAAGGCAGTTTAAGAAAAAAAAGTAGTACCTAAAAGACGGCTAGATGTCGTTCTTCAACTAAGTACGTAACTTTTTAAGAAAAAAGCAGAGGATTTTGTCATTTTGTCAGTCAATTTTTCTTCTTCTTATTTTTGTTATGGCATGGTTATGGCAAACTACTCCTCTTCAGGGAGTAATTTTTGCCAGTATCGAGTGTTATATACTCAGTGGTATACTCAGCTGCTAGGAAAAATTAAAAAAACCTACGTAGTTGAATAACGCCATCTATCCACATAAAAATAGACTAAAATTCTCAGCTGTCAGAAAACCGCTCATTACACGTACAATAATTTGGTCTATACGAGGGCCCTGTTCCATAAACATTACCGTAGTAAATTACAACTATCGTATGGGTTCGTTGCGTCTCCAATTTGAAACTAAAAAATAAAATTCTCACAGACACCGAACTGTATGCGAATTACCGCTGTAAATTACAAATTCTAATATTTATGAAATCGGTCCCTTGAGACGACAATACGACAGTAAACGAATGCTCTCAGTTTGAATAAAAAAAAAACAAATATTTTAGTCACAGGAATATTTTTAGTTACTGTTGTCAGCACAATTTGTTTTCTAACTATTTAGATTGTTTGAATTTTTATTTTATTTATTTATTTATTACGATCCTTGGAATTATTTGAGTTTCAAAACACTCCTATGAACAAGTGTCACCATTTTTTTTTTCATTTATTGTCGTCTACAGGTTATATTTATTTTTTTGTTTTACCTCTTCAGTGCTTATGGTGTACTCAGAAATCACAGGTTCTGGTGTGAAAATGAATGGCTTGAAATATGATACACTTGGATCCGGTGTTGCAGTAAACCAGTGGACGTTGACACCTTCAGTCGTCAAGCTGGACACCTGGAACAATAAGTATAACGTCTTATCTCATGTTTTAAACTTCGTTCAATTAAAAAAAGATAGTAAAGAGTATGTTTTTCCTTTTCGACGCACAATTTTTCAACGAAATTGTTGAAAAGATGCGAGTATCTTTTGTGTGTAGGTACAGTATGAGGCAAATATCTTGAAATCGGGTGGGGATTGCGCGGAACGCGTATTTTGGCCATGCGTAGCGGCGAGGTACGCGGGCGGCGGGAGAGGGGCGCGCGCTATTGGTCGCTCACAAGAGCACATGCGCGAACTTATCCCCACTCCGTCGAAAAAATTTCAAGATATTTGCCTCGTACTGTACTAATTTCTTTAAGAATACAGGCAGTACAGTACGTCAAGATAGAGAATGGGCATCGTGTTTTTGCTTTTCTTAGAAACGCCGTTGACATTAAATGTCAATAAATGTTATTTCATTGGAATAAAGTTGAAATTGTAAACGACTTTTAGGGACAAAATACTTTTTGTTAATTATCTTTGTAATCTTTACTTCCTTAATAATATTATAAATGCGAAAGTCCGTTTGTTTGTTTATTTGTTTGTTTGTTACGCCTTCACGTCTTAACTACTGAACCGATCATCATGAAATTTTGCATAGGCGTTGTTAGGGGTACAGAAAAGGACATGGGTATCATTTCATCCAGAAAAAACATACAGTTCCCGAGGGATAGCAAAAAAACTGTCCACGCAGACAGGTCGCGGGCGGCCTCTAGTATAATATACAAGGTGTTTGGTAAAAGCCTTATAAAGCCGAATATGGTAGATAGGGACCATCAAACTGACCAACTTTTACTATGGGACCAACTCTGAAATCGCGAAAAAAAAATCAGCTGTTTCATACTAAAATTAATAACGAAAATATCAATATGTATGGAACAGCTGATTTTTTTTTCGCGATTTCAGAGTTGGTCCCATAGTAAAAGTTGTTCAGTTTGATGGTCCCTATTTACCATATTCGGCTTTATAAGGCTTTTACCAAACACCCTGTATATAGACTATTGTTTCAGATGTTTTCCGATGCCCATTTTTTATCCTGAAGTACTGTAATATGGTTTAGTTTAAAGGTTTAAACCTTGTTGAAGCCCAAAGACAACAAAGAGTGAACACCAAAATGCATCGATGCAATCACAAAACGGTAATTGTCGGCGTCGATTCAAAAAGTATCATGTCTACTGAGGCAGTGATGAGCCGTACCAAAACTCCATTCACGCCAAGTTATAAAGCTGTAAAGTTACCTGGCGACCGCGCACCGGACGACGCACCGTGGGTAGGCCCCCGACAAGGTGGACCGAAGTGACGTGAGGGTGAAGTTCGCGGGAAGCCACTGGATGCGGGCAGCGCAGGACCGATCCTCGTGGAGATCCTTGGGGGAGGCCTATACCCAGCAGTGGGTGTCGTGCGGCTGATATGATGTTGATGAAAGTTACCTGGCTTCCTTGAGTGGGAAAGGTGTCGTCGCATCCACGGCAAATCCGACTCTCTTTGTGTCTAAGGATGTTGAACATGTCTTTAACGTCGAACTTAGACGCTGTGGTTCCAAGTTCCAGTAATTTTCTACCTTCCTCCTGACGCACCTCATCACCACCAGACGAAAAACATAGAGTGAAGTTGAACTCTGCCTGAAAATTTTAAACCAATAATTTAAAAGTTCAGAGGAAAATCATGATATGAAAAAAAACATCTCGATCAAACTGTTAACAATGGCACAGTCAGAAATTAAAACACTGCTATAACCTCCTAAGTCCTGTGTTTTTTTGAAGTGTGTAGTTCCAACGACCTGATGTACTGTATGAAGGTTTAAGGTGGCAAGGTTGGCCATAGATTACAGAAGTAAATGGCTGTATCGATATTGCCATTCTAGAAAAAACTTCGTCGGAAACGGGGGACTAGAATTTGTACTCCATATAGTACATTAGGTAGTTAGTCTTGCTATAGAATTCAATTGTCAGATCTGAAATACTAGCGTCAATTTGTACTTTATGAAGTACGCTAGGACTTACGAGGATAATGCTTTTATTATTGGGTGTAAAAGATCCAGAAATGTATTCACTTGAATAGTTAATTATGTAATTATTAGTCAGGAAAATATTTTCTTAAGATTGCTGAAGAAGTCAAATACATGTAATGTGAAACATACTTGACCGTCCCACAATCCCATTTTCTTAGCTTTCTCCCGCAAATTCTCAGAATGTTTGTCTATCTTCGTCATTATTGTCAAACCGTTGGAAATGTTTCTATATCCTGATTCAACTTTCTCGGCGGCCCACAGTTTTCCGCTGGTTTCTAAGACCCACGCTTCTTGCGGATCTGCTATCAAGAAAGAGTTGTGGTAGAAATGGCTGTCGTCAAGTTCTGAGCATGGGCCTCCTTGACCATACTTCTCGAGGAGATAAGTTATAACGTTTAATGCTTCTCCTGCCGTATTCCCTCTCTCAAGGCCTAGGCTAGAAACAAAAAAGTAATTTTTAATTCGGTAATAGGACAAAATAATGTGTACAAACACTTTCAAAGGCCGATGAGTTTCACGAGTTATCGAAACTAAAAAGATATCCTTACTAATATTATAAATGCGAAAGTCCGTTTGTTTGTTTATTTGTTTGTTTGTTTGTTACGCATTCACGTCTTAACTACTGAACCGATCATCATGAAATTTTGCATACACGTTGTCAGGAGTACAGAGAAGGACATAGGGTACCTTTCATTTCGAAAAAAGGTACTGTTCCCGAGGGATAGCAAAAAAATATTGGACGCAGACGAAGTCGCGGGCGGTCGCTAGTCCTTTATAAATGGACTAGAGGTTGCCCGCGACTTCGTCTGCGTGGAACTGGACTGGACAGGATTGAACATTACAAACAATTCTGACTTCTATTAATGGATTGTTTACTAGCATTTTTTTACTCCAATTCATCACTATGAACTATTTTATCAAAGCAAAATTATTTCATTAAATGCGATATGTTTGTAGTATTTGCTGAATACAACTGATTGTCGGATGAGATCCATCTATGCGGACAGCATAGATGGCGCTATAGACTGTCAGGGTCTAGTACATAAAGTACATTATTACATAGGTCTAATATTAGTACATAATTATATTCGATTTTAGTGCATTGTATATATATGATGATAAGAGTTTAAATGATATGATCTAATAAGACGCCCATTTTCTAGATACCTAGATCACTTCGCAACTGTTAGCTGTATGATAATGTTGTATTCTCGTATTATGTTTCATTGTAATGAGATCAAATTGCCACCGAGTGACTAAGACTACATGCCATAAATAAAATACTAGTAGTCGAAGGTGAAGTAAGAATTATTTGTTAATATTTAAAAGTGAAGGCGCTTATACAACGTAAAATGAAAAAACCGTTTCTTCTGACCATCAAACTGAACAACTTTTACTATGGGAACAACTCTGAATTAGCAAAAAAAGTATCTGCTGTTTCATACATTTTTATATTTTCGTTATTATTTTTTGTATGAAACAGCAAATTTTTTTTTCGTGATTTCAGAGTTGGTCCCATAGTAAAAGTTGTTCAGTTTGATGGTGGTCTGAAGAAACGGTTTTCTCATTTTGCGTTAATTCATTTCATTAACACGTTGTATAGGTCTACTTGCGCGCCAATACATTTATTTTTATTAGTCGTAAACCAAGTAAATATTAAAAAAAGGAAACCACCATACCCTCTTAAATTGTCTCTTAATTTTTTTTAATAACTCATTAATATTTTTCATTCTTTGTACTAGTTTTAAACTGCATTTGGAAAACGGTGGCCACTTTTGGTTTGAATGGATTTTAAAACTTACAGAAGAATGAAAACTGTTGAAGAGTAAAAATCAAGGCAGCGTTTAATTTTTATTCAATAGTAGGTACAGCATTGAGTAGTGTAAGTTCTGTGGCCATGACACATGATTTGGTAGGTTCTTTATTTCGTTACAATGCTTTTTTTTTAAGTTTTGGCAGCTCGGAACCTCGCGCGAGACGATGTGCAAAACACAATATTCGATATAAGTGGGTGGGAGAGGCAAGTGGTGGACGCACACGCGCATAGCGGCTATAAGTTTGATATGGACGGTATTTCATAAAAGATAAGAGATTTATTGTTTTCAATTAATGAGACCTTTATTGAAATTACTAATTAGTAATTACTTACCAATGTCTCTATTTCTTAGTATAAGAAGTTTGCTCAATGATCGTGACCAATCATTATTGCTATTGACAATAATAAGAAAATATGAAAATCGATTATTTTTTGTAGATAATATTAAAAGGAAAACATGTTGAAAAGCAAAGGAGATAAACTTACTGAACTATTTTGTATTTAATATAGACTAACAAATTACATTTAATGACCAATTTACTCATTGAAATTCCCGGCATTTAAATAATTTCCGCATAAATGATAGCCAAATATTTGCCTGCAACAACAATAACAAAAATCACAATAGTTAAATCCAACGCGGTAACACTTGCAAGGTTTAACATATCAATGTAATTAATAATTAATGTTTGTATGTTTATACAAACATTAAATTATTAATAGCGATATACTAGCCTCTACTAGCGGCCGCCCGCGACTTCATTAGCGTGGAATGTTTTATTGCTTTCCTTCGGGAATAATATTTTTTTTCAAGATGAAAGTTACCCTATGTCCTTCTTTGTACCCCTGGCAACGTGTACGTAAAATTTCATGATGATCGGTTCAGTAGTTAAGACGTGAAGACGTAACAAACTTTCGCATTTATGATATTAGTATAAAGGATGCGTTTGTGCAATTGTGATGAAAAGTGAGTTGTTCTGTTGTTGAATTTAATATGAAGCCATTTATGTTAGAACTCATCAACTATGTCGCGTTAATTAGCGACCTCGACCTTGTCACTCGACTGAGCAAACACGCAAGCTCTCACTATACCTAGGTAATAAAAATTAAGACACCTGATAAGAGTTATAATAAAATTAATTACCGAACTAGATCCATTCCCAACAGACGCCGCTGTCTCGCATCACCGTCTCCTTCATTATTGTTAGTCCAAACGGCTTCGTTGCCAATAACTACATTTTTGTCATTGGCCCCCATTTCAGCTCCCCACATCCATGCTGGTTTAGATAATATTACCGAGTTAACAGGTTCTGAGCTTTCATCTATTGTTATGTAAGTGCACTGAAATTAAGACACACATAACTTTTAAACAAATCATTTGTAATTTTCAAATTAGCCTACAAAACCAGTTAACTGTAAAGTAAGAAATAGTAAATAAATTCTTACATTTTGCAAGGTAATATACAATGTCAATTGCAGTCAAGATTAGGCTGCCAGCACACACACACACAACAAAAACTAAGGAACACACAATTTAATGTTTGTTTATTTATAAAAGTGGCTGTTCTCAGATGTTCACTAGTCATACTTATTCAATACATAATATTTATTTTCAAATGCCACGGAACAGATGAGAATTTATTCATGTATGATGTATGAATTTATCATGGACTTCTGGTATTCTGCGAAACACCCTTTCAAAGTTAAGGGAAAAATAATTTGAGTTTTCATAACATACGTAGGTACATTTGTTCGAAAAAATCTGAATAGTGAAAAGTAATAGGTACTGACTGACATTGTCTTGAGAGCAAGGAAAAATTATAGTTTGACGTAGTGTACCTCAGAGCAGTCTGTGCAGTTTTTTTTGTGCTCTGCTTTCATTTGCAATCAGTTGAAGTTTTAGCAAATTATGTAAGTAATCATGCAGTCTTGAAGCTAAAAATTTCCAAAACTGAATCATTATTGGTTATCTTACTTGTATTAGTCAAATTGATAAATGTGAGTTATTTTAAATAAAGTTATTCATATTCAACAAGCATTTTTATTAATTGCATTGTAATATATTACTTATGTAGAAAGAAATTTACACTAAGCAGCAAAGAAAGTCCCTTTTTATTTTCTTTTGCAACTAAGCTTACCAACCATGACAGTCATTATTTAAGTTGATTTAGTTTTTTAGAGTTTCAGCTTATAGTTACATTGACAATAAGCTTAACCCTTTAGACGCATAACTCGAGATTTGGGTGGTGTTTTGCATGTGGCATATATGTAAAGGTGGTGTTTTCGTAGATGGTATTGTGGGTCTAAAAGAGATTAACACCTATGTGGTCTAGTGGTTCGCCAACACGTGTAAGACACAGGGGACCTGGGTTGGATTCCCAGGAGGGGGGACATTTGTTCTCGGTTTGGTTGGTGGTAGGGCTTATTTCAAGTCCGCCTGGCTAGCTACCACAATTTAAAAATAGTTTTGTTTCGGTAGTTAAAGGTAAGATAACCAGTTCCTCGGTGATGAGGATTCCAGGTGTAGTGCGATTCCACATACGGCCTTATCTCCACTTAACATCAGGTGAGGTGAAGGTCGAACACTATCCCTTTATGCATTAACAAAATCTGAAAATTGCATATACTTCAGTTATCAATATTATTTAACAGTTTTCTGGCATCTTGATTTTCTATACTTTCACTTATAATGCATGATTAACTAAATTACTATTTAGTAAGTAATAATGCTATCATCCAAGTTAGGTACCTTGAGCTTAGGTTCTTTCAAACCACCCTTGATATAAACCAATTCTTGCACTTCATTTTGGGGACGATCCGAATTTTTTCCAAATATAACTCTACCTTTTTTCGTTAGTGGAGGAAGAACTACAAAAGTGTCGCAAGATCTTGGAAATAACATAGTGGAGTTCTGTAAACAATTAAATAGCGAATTAAGTTATAACGGTTTCGCTATAATATCTAAAGATATAGGTAGTGAGTGTTTCACCCAATGAGTGTTATTTTATAGGTGCAAATTGTATTGATTATTCAAGGTAAAATATTCAAAAGTAAAATAAAGTGAGTTCGCTTACCCCAGCTGGCAGCGAGGTTTTAGAAACTTACAAGTTACCTAATCACTGCACGGATAGAACGGTTCTAGCAATTAATTAAAAATATTGTCTAATTAGTACTTATTAATATTATACGGGAGCAAACAGAGAAGGGAATATTTTTCTGTTCCCTTTTGAATTTTTTTCTAAACCTAAAAAATGTAATCGTAATGTCAATATGACATTTGCTTGACAACCACAGATTGACAACTGAAGGACCATCCAGCAGACCATCGACCATCGCATACCATAGATAGATTACATTGGGTGCATTCCAGTGGGCTAGTCGCTGAGTCATTGGTCGCCATTGAGCACATTAGAAAAATAATGAACCTTGGAAACAAGTTACTTTTCATGGTTTAAATGTATTTTATTATCAATGCTAGACGATGGCTATACGTAAAACGTAGTGATTATTTCCTCTGTTATTTACCAGCTACACGCGTGGTAAATTCTGAGATCCATCAGTATTTAATCAAGGGTCTATTTCATAAAATAATGAAAAAGTATGTACCAGTAATTTATCATAGTAGAATTATGTTTTATAATTAAAAGAAACAACTCTACCCCAGTAGCAACAATGGTATATTATTGTAATATAACTAATCTTTTATGAAATAGGCCCCTAATTAAATACTAATGAAATCGCAGTATATAATCAGGGGCCTATTTCAGAATAGAATGGTTTTACTATAGTAATTTACCATTGTTGTTATTGGGGTAGAATTATATTTTTATTTATTATGAAACATAATAGTTATGATTCATAATTAGACATCGGATTTCATGCATTTGCATATGCAAATGCATATAACGCGTGAAAGCACTAAACTTAAGAATCGCCTAAGTCTTTTCTTATCTACAACTCGACCAAGTTAACTTAGCAAATGACAGCAACATGACGGCTAAGTTTATGACACCGTTTTAATTTGGTCATGCATGTTGTAGTTAGGAAAAGACTTAGGCGATTCTTAAGTTTAGTGCAATCGGCCATAACTCTCTATTTACGCCGTTAATGCATATTTTAGCCTTTTTATCCCAATTGTGCATATTTCGTTTAGTAGCGGGAGGTATTTATAGGAAGCAATTTAAGCTAGACTCTATTTTAATCCATAGAAATACTTGATCGAAATCGCCAACGAACGCCCTTTCTAATTAAATATAAGAAAAGATTTGTAAAAAAAATTACGCTATTTTGCGTAAATATCCGAGTCTTGAAATCTCCATAAATGGCACCAAAGTCCGATAACGTATGTTGATGTAGAGAGGTTGTTTTCGGCGTACAATTCAAGACAAGTCACATATGCGCTAGAAAATCTGGGGGCCTATTTTGTAACTCAACTGACAGCTTAAAATGATCATCACTGATCTAAGTTGTAAGTACATGCTGGGTTTTTATAGAGAGTCATAACATTGCTTTTTACTGTATCAGCAATGTACTTACAACTTAGATCAGTGATGATCATTTTAAGCTGTTAGTTGAGTTTCAAAATAGGCCTGCTGGAAAAATACTTAATTGTAGCTATATTGTCAGAAAATCTAAGCCTAATTTCAATAGTATTTCGCTGTTTTTGTAACGTTTAATTAAAAATGTAAAATATAAAAATGTGGTAGCCCAGGTACTGCTCGTTGAGTAGATGAAGTTGTGAAGGGCTCGCTCGATGGCTGGCTCGCTGCGATGACACGTTGCGTGAATGATGAGGTGATGGAATTAATGGTGTTTAACCTTTAAATAAAACTTGGGAGTTTCTATAGCATCTGCTTTACTTCTTATAACAATTGTTTGGTACAATACAATATGGCAATAAGCTTAGATTCTAAATTTTGTTGGGTGATAGGAGCGTGTACACGCTCCGTCGTTTGTATGTCAGTCGTGGCCGAGAGAAATAATGAAAGTGAATTGTCTTCTGACGTTGACGTCTCGATGACATTTGATGCAGACAGGCGCTCCTAATTGGCTGCTTCTAGGTGTCGTCTATCGATATCACGGCATTGGCCTCATGCCTTTTTCGCCGTTGGCAAGCTTGACAAACAGTTATGCTTGCAGGCGTTAACAGGTTGCCGCCTCGGGAACAGGAACTGTCACTCGTGGGACGGCCGCTGGAACTGGATCCTCAGGTCGGTCTAGAACAGGCAGTGGGCATAAGCGGTTGTAAGCTCTTCTTATAGTCCCTGATGTTGTCCTGACGTCGGCTACTCGTGCCACACCGTCGGAGCCTGGATACACAGTTTCCACTCGACCCAGCAGCCACCTGTTCGCTGGGAGTCGGTCATCCTTGATGAGGACCATCTCGCCGATTGCTAGTTGTTTTCCATCCTGTTTCCATTTGTGGCGTTTTTGAAGCTCTGAAATGTACTCTTTGTAAAACCGTTGCCAAAAGTGTGCTCTCAGTTCCTGCGTCCTCTTGTAACGTGAAAGAGTACTTAACTTCTCTAAGTCTCGAGGTTCTGAAGATGGCAAGACTGTTGATGCTCTTCCGATGAGGAAATGGGACGGAGTTAAGGCAGCGAGATCGGATGGATCAGATGATAGAGGCGTCAAAGGCCTTGAATTTAAAATTGCTTCTATTTGTGAAAGGACTGTGTTCATTTCCTCATAAGTGAGGTTTGCATATGCTAAGATTCTTTTTAAATGATGTTTCACTGACTTTACGGCACCCTCAGCTAAACCGTTAAAATGTGGACTATAGGCTGGCGAAAAATTAAACTTAATGGATAAATCTAAGGCGTGCAATGCTATGTTATCTTTGTTTAACTTAAGAAATTTTGCAAGTTCATTACAAGCCCCTACAAAACATGTTCCGTTATCTGAATAGATATTCGTGGGTCTTCCCCTACGAGCAATAAATCTATAAAGAGCGGAGAGAAACGTTTCAGAACTCAGATCGCTTACAAGTTCTATATGTACTGCTCTGACCGCCAAACACACAAAAATGCATAAATATGCTTTAATTAATGTAGCACCTCTACCCTTTCGGTTCAATATCATGACAGGTCCGCAATAATCTACGGCACAGTTAGTGAATGCATACTCTGTATGCAATCGCTGTTCAGGGAGATTTCCCATAATTGGTTGTTTCGTTCTGCCTGAAAAACGACAGCACACATTACATTTATGTACTGTTTGTCTTGCCAGATTTCTGCCGTTGATTTATGAATTTATGACGAATGTTAGCGAGCAACAATTGTGGACCAGCGTGTAAAAGTAAGATATGATAATGTTTAAAAATAATGTTTGTTAAATGGTGAGATGCGTGTAATAATATAGGGTGCTTTGTGTCATAATCATAATGAGAGTTGGATAACCTGCCACCAACGCGTATGACATCGTTCGAGTCTAAAAAAGGAGAAAGATTAAGCAATTTATTTTTAGCTGGCAACTGTTTACCATTTTTTAATAGTTTATATTCATATTCAAATGTTTGTAGTTGTGTTAGTTTACATAAAGTGAGTGTTGACATTTTTAATTCATCTAAAGTTAAATAGCCTGTATGCCTAGTGAGAGAGTGTCTACAGTTATGAATAAAGCGTCTTATGTAGGCTGTGATTCGTTGGAGCTTACTGAATTCTGAATATTTAGTAATAAAATCCAATGGAGGTGATTCTGAAACATTTAAATGAGTTAAAACTTTGAGCTCCGGCAAATCAACATTGTTTACTTGTGTTAATTGACTTGGCCAATCGGCTTCTGAATTGATCAAAAATTCAGGACCCGACCACCACAATGTGTTGTTTTCGATTTTTCTCGCGTCCATGCCGCGTGACCCTACATCGGCCGGGTTCATACGCGTAGGCACATAACGCCATGAATCTGGTTCTGAAATAGTAGTAATTTCATGAATTCTATTGTGTACAAATTGTTTTAATAAATTGGTCTTAGACGACTTAATCCAACCTAGGACAATAGTGGAATCGCACCAATAAACTGTTTTCTGAATATTTAATCTTAATGAGGATTTAACTTTATCCGCCAGACGGGCAGCAATTAGCGCACCACACAATTCCAAACGTGCTATTGTCATTTGCTTGATTGGTGCAACTCGACTCTTTGCAGTAACTAGGTGAACTGAAACATGATTGTTGTTAACAGATCTAATGTAAACGCAAGCACTATATGCTTGAGTTGATGCGTCACTGAATACATGTATTTCTAATAATGTAGGACATTCACAAATAATGTGTCGTGGTATTTTAATGTTTTTAATGTAAAGTAATGATTGTAGAAAGTTACCCCATGCCACACGTAAATCTGTGGGGATATCTTCATCCCAAGATATCTGTAACGACCACAGCTTTTGCAAAATTATTTTTGCTTGTAATATGCAAGGATTAATAAGTCCTAAAGGATCAAATAATTGTGACATGTTAGATAAAATTGTCCGTTTTGTAATGCGTTCATGATGTGTGATGTTAACTGAGAATAATAAAATATCTTCCTTACAACCCCACAGTAAACCTAAAGTTTTTGAATAATCATGATTACTTAAATTAAGGAATTCGTTAACACTGGCTTCACCTACAAGTTGTGTAATGACCTGCGGATTATTTGAATGCCATTTTCTTAAATTAAATTGACCACTCTTTAATTGTTTAATTACTCCCTTACAAGTACAAATCAACTGATCTAGATTGTCATTACCACTGATATAGTCATCGATATAATAATCATTAAGGATGCAAGTTGAAACTGACTCATCGGTACATTCCCGGCCCAGCTGACACAAACATCTGGTGGCGAGATAAGGAGCCGAAGCAGTTCCGTAACTCAGCCTATTTAATTTGTATTGTTTGAGTTGCTCATCGGGTTCAAAGCGCCAGAGGATTTGTTGTAAAGAACGTTGTTCTTCTGTTACTTTTACCATACGGTACATTTTTTCAACGTCTGCCGTGACCACATACTTGTGTTGACGAAACCGAATTAATATACTAATGAGGTCATTCTGAACCGTAGGGCCCACTCTTTGAATGTTGTTGAATGATACACCGGATGTGGTCACAGCGGAGGCATCAAACACGACCCTTAGTTTAGTAGTTAAACTTTCCTCACGCATTACCCCATGATGTGGCATAAAATATGTGAACTCGTCTTGTTCGGGTGTTGTATTTTCTGTCATATGACCTAAAGTGATGTACTCTTTAATGAATTGAGTGTATTGTGCTTTAAAGTCTGGGTCACGCTTGAATCTACGTTCTAGGGAAATGAACCTAGATAGCGCTTGTTCATAAGAGTCACCCAGCTGTTGTGGCGATTCCTTCAATGGAATCGTTACAACAAAATGACCGTCGTCTTCACGAACTGTAGTATTTGTAAAGTTATACTCACATTCTTCTTCATCCTTCGACATTGGTTTACGAGTTGCAACTGTTTCAAGTTCAAAAAATTGTGTTAATTGCTCGTGAAGACGATCATCGGTTTGTGTTAATGAATGATTGCAATGGACTGTATGATTTTTATGTGATGTGTGTATGGGACCAGATATGACCCATCCAAGCTTTGTCTCACTTAATGTCGGTTTGTTTTTACCTAGTGAGATATTGTTTGAACACAACAAGCTCCAAAATAGATCTGCCCCTAGTAGCATATCGACTTTGGATGGTGTATGGAATGTAGGATCTGCTAATGTAATGTTTTGTGGAATATCTAATGTTGTATAATGAATGTGTGTGCTTGGAAGCAACTGTGTAATGTTTGGAACGACAAGACAATTAATGGTTCTTGTGTATGATGTAGCATGTGATGATATAATGACATCACAGCGCTTGAATATGGATGATGATTGACCATTCAACCCTTCAACTGTTGTTGAAGTTGAAGTGGTAGGCAAATTGAGTTTTGTATGTAAACTGTCTGTAATGAAGCTCGAAGTACTCCCACTGTCCAATAATGCCCGGACAGTATGCTCATGACCATCGTGGTCCTTGACTTTAACGAGAGCCGTTGACAGTAAAACGTTTTGAAAATTCTGAATGGAAGATAATGATATATCCTTTGTTTGTGTGAGAGGAGTACCTTGAGTTTGTGGTGATTGTACACTGTAAAGAACAACACCATTCGCACTTGTAGCGGGTAATGTGGATGTGTCTGTACTCGACTCATGTGAGTTGGATGGTTCGTTTAAATGTAATAATGTATTATGTGGCTTGTGGCACAGTCGGCATGAACCTAATCTGCATGTGTTAACGTTGTGACCTTGACGTAGACAATTAAGACATAATTTAAGTGCCTTTGCTTTCTGAATCCGACTTTCAACAGGTAAAGATTTGAATTTTGTGCAGTGATAAATAGCATGTCTATGTTTGCAAAGAGGACAACAAAATGTTTGCGGTGATGGAAGTGAATGTGACTTGACAGTGAACGCCTTTTGTCGTGTATGTGTAATGTCACTATGTCTACGGCGCATATTACTATGGTTTGCTTCCTCCATAGTTTCTAGCAAATCAGCTCGACTAGTTAAAAATTTATTGAAATCAGCAAGGGTAGGCAATTCCGTTAATGAATTTCTGAATGTCTCCCATTCACGCGTTGTTGTCGAGTCCAATTTACTAGAAATAATGTGAATAATAAGTAAATCCCAACCATCAACTGGCAAATCTAATGTTTTTAAAGCTCTTAAGTTGCGGTTGACAGTATCTATTATGTTCCGTAATGATTTTGCGGACTCTTTAGGAATTGAATCTATGTTGAAAATAGCTTGAATGTGATTGTTGACAAGAAGTCGCTTATTGTTGTAGCGGTCACATAAAAGTTGCCATGCTATATCATAGTTCTCGGTTGAAAGATCCAAAGAACGTATAATTAAAGAAGCACTGTCTCTTAACGATGACCGCAAGTAATGAAATTTGCTAATTTTAGGAATTGAGCTATCTAAGTGTATGAGTGATGTGTATGTGTCACGAAATTCTAACCAGTCATGATAATTTCCCGAAAAGGTAGGTAAGTGTATAGTTGGAAGTTTAAGGTTTGGCCCACCTCGATGTCCAGAAACAGTACCAGCAGAACCTGCAGCCGATCCGAAGTCCCCCGAGAGCTCCTGC
This sequence comes from Agriphila tristella, assembly GCA_928269145.1. Taxonomy (NCBI): domain Eukaryota; kingdom Metazoa; phylum Arthropoda; class Insecta; order Lepidoptera; family Crambidae; genus Agriphila; species Agriphila tristella. The sequence goes on from OV743430.1 coordinate 17,596,260, forward strand.
TTGGTAGCAGTCAGCTCCCGTGCCTCAGCAACCGCAGCGAAGTACTGGGTTTCGAAGCTCTCACGCTCTTTGTATTGCTCGTCTGGAATTTCACACAAATTCTCTATGTCAGTTTGGATGCAATCAAAATCAGAATAAAGTTCTTCTATTTTGGACAATCTAATATTTAATTCTGTTACTTGCAATGTACTTAAGGTACTTAAGCCTCGAACGCCTTGTACATGTGTTTTAACAAGAGTTAATTTAGCTTTAAAACTACCTCGTTTCTTAATGAGATCCTTGAAATCCATTTTTAACTGATTAAAATTGAAACTATACTAATCTTACCAGCCAATAATTCACTGAAATGAATACGTTACGTTTATGCACTTTGATAAAAATGAAAGTAATGTGAAATAAATTGGTACTTAAATTTAATGAACGATGCGATGAGTGAGGGTGCACGTAAGCTTGAATGTGCAGCAAGCAGTGAAACAGCATACACGCGCAGCGAAGCTAGGCCCGCGACAGGCAAAGCACAGTTCTGCGCAAGGCCAAACACGCGGTCGCTGCCCCACAACGTGGCGTCTCTAGGAACGAAAAAACACCGTCACTTATTTAGCAATGAACACAATACACAGGTCAATCACCCCTTTATATGTATAGGTATAACCTATTTAGCAAGTTGCAAATTAAAGTGGTTTTTTTTATAAACAATAGGCACCTCTAGGGAAAAACTTATTGTTTCAAATTGGTTATTCACTGCACTGTGAAATGAAATTAGCAAATTAATGTGAACAAACTTGAAAAAATGTGTTGATTTTTATGAAAAAATGACTTTGATTTAAAAAATGACTCGACCACTAAATGTCACTAGGGTTGGATGTTGGAAATGTTGGAATGGAAAAAAGAACGAACTTGCATCACATGCCCTTATTCGCATAAAATATGTAGATGGATATTACTTTTTCTGATGCTTAGAGATTTCTTTAACACACGTGTGGATACCAAAATGGCCACCTGTATTTCTTCACAAACTTCACTATTGGCGAACGTAGTACTTCCTAGGTGTTGGCGGCGGCGCGTAACTCAGCTCGACATCCGGCTCGAAGGACCAAAACTTGGTAGCCCAGGTACTGCTCGTTGAGTAGATGAAGTTGTGAAGGGCTCGCTCGATGGCTGGCTCGCTGCGATGACACGTTGCGTGAATGATGAGGTGATGGAATTAATGGTGTTTAACCTTTAAATAAAACTTGGGAGTTTCTATAGCATCTGCTTTACTTCTTATAACAATTGTTTGGTACAATACAATATGGCAATAAGCTTAGATTCTAAATTTTGTTGGGTGATAGGAGCGTGTACACGCTCCGTCGTTTGTATGTCAGTCGTGGCCGAGAGAAATAATGAAAGTGAATTGTCTTCTGACGTTGACGTCTCGATGACATTTGATGCAGACAGGCGCTCCTAATTGGCTGCTTCTAGGTGTCGTCTATCGATATCACGGCATTGGCCTCATGCCTTTTTCGGCGTTAACAAATGTTTTTTATTTTATTTTGCATTGTGCATATTTTGGGTGTTTTAACAGTTTCTAGTGCATATTTCACCCCCAATATACTACTACTATGGTAAATAGGCCCTATTTTATAATATTTTATGAAACAGGCCCCTGATTAAATACTGATGGATGAAGGTGGAAACAAATTATCGGACGCGACTGATGGACGCGGCTTACTGCCGCGGCTGATAAGTGTGCACACTCTAATAACATCCTGCGTGCCAGATAGCTATCGGACGTCCGATGACGTCATATTAGTCTATGGTTACGTCCGCGACTTACGTCCGATAGTTTGCACACCTCAGTGTATTTTCATAGTCCCAGATACCTATCAGCCGCGGTAGTAAGCCGCGTCCATAAGCCGCGTCCGATAATTTGTTTCCACCTTCACAGTATTTACCATGCGTGTAGCCGTCGCCTAACGATTGGTCTGCTGGAATGATTAACGTATAGTTGGCAGACTCACCATGGAATTAGAAGGTTTTGACTAGGTCAAAAAATTGTTAGTAAATAGTGATAAATAGTGAACTATATAAATAGTGATACTATGATTCAAAAGATATTTGAATATCTTGGTGAGGCTGCAAACTTGACGTCAAGTTGGCAGACACCTTAAGAAATACAGTTCGTATCAATATGATTTATATGCTAAAAAATTTTTAGAAAATAGTGAATCGTATACGCAAAATTTCAATAACATTGCTTCAATACAAGCCGAGATATTACGGTCTCTAAGTGGGCTGCTAACTTGACGTTTCAGGCGATAGCGATTCCAGAGAAACGGGTACAAGTTTTAAACAAATAAATATATCAAAAAATTGTTAGTGAAATTGTGATTCCTACGATATAAATAAAACAAGAATTCTTCATTGCTATTTTCTAAAAATCGAATGTTAACTTTTACATATAATACTCTGAATAGGCTGTCGATCAATATTGAACTTTGCTCCACAATAATAAGATTCCAACTTTATTGCAATCGTGAGGTGAGTACTATCAAGTAAAAAAGTGAGATTTATATTTTTAGCCATATCCTCGAATTATTATTACACTTGTTTTATTAATTAAACGTTGGTATCAAACAATAACGATATTCATTAATAACAATCATAGCAACAGCGCCATCTCTCGGAAAAGATTGTCAATTTCTCAGTTATAATTTAACGTTAGGTAGTATCTATTTATGTATTAGGTAGAATAAAGATATTATTATTATTTGGTGAGATTTATAGTAAAATGAGTATCAGTTGGTATGTGAGTAGGTAGGAAGTAATATAAGTAGAAAATATTTATAGTTTCTCCTGAATTAATAATATTGAATTAAGAGTAAGGTATTGACCACAGCACAGCCTACTAGTCTTTATACAGTCGATCATCGCCTTTATTGTTGGCGCAAAAGCCACCGTTCGTAAAAATAGACAGTTGACGCAACGACTAAAAGTGTAAGGGTTGGCACGCTATGATTTGCCTTTTTGTATTTCAAAAATAATTAAGTAAAATAATACCTAATACATAAATAGATACTACCTAACGTTAAATTATAACTGAGAAATTGACAATCTTTTCCGAGAGATGGCGCTATTGCTATGATTGTTATTAATGAATATCGTTATTGTTTGATACCAACGTTTAATTAATAAAACAAGTGTAATAATAATTCGAGGATATGGCTAAAAATATAAATCTCACTTTTTTGCTTGATAGTACTCACCTCATGATTGCAATGAAGTTTGAACCTTATTACTGTGGAGCAAAGTTCAATATTGATCGACAGCCTATTCAGAGTATTATATGTAAAAGTTAACATTCGATTTTTAGAAAATAGCAATGAAGAATTCTTGTTTTATTTATATCGTAGGAATCACAATTTCACTAACAATTTTTTGATATATTTATTTGTTTAAAACTTGTACCCGTTTCTCTGGAATCGCTATTGCCTGAAACGTCAAGTTAGCAGCCCACTTAGAGACCGTAATATCTCGGCTTGTATTGAAGCAATGTTATTGAAGTTTTGCGAATACGATTCACTATTTTCTAACAATTTTTTGGCATATAAATAATAAAGATACGAACTGTATTTCTTAAGGTGTCTGCCAACTTGACGTCAAGTTTGCAGCCTCACCAAGATACTCAAATATCTTTTGAATCATAGTATCACTATTTATATGCTATAGTTCACTATTTATCACTATTTACTAACAATTTTTTGACCTAGTCAAAACCTTCTAATTCCATGGTGAGTCTGCCAACTATACGCTAATCTGGAATGCACCTTTGGATGCACCCATTGTCACAGAGCAAAGACTACGTCATTGGTGATGATCGTCATCTCGTGTGTGCCTTACTCCTTCAGGCTTGTGAGCTTATAAATCCTTCAGTGACGGATAAACAATTTCTTATTTTGGTATTCAGAGTGCCTAGTATGAGTTGTGTTTCTCACCTCACTTTGCGAATAGTAGCGTGTGAAAGAGATGAAATCATGCGAGTGAGTGAACGAGTGAAAGAGAGAAGACGATAGTTAACTATTCGCAAAGTGAAGTGAGAACAAAAAACCAACTCGTACTAGGCCCTCTGAACAAACGTAACACTGGAATTTATGAATTATTGACGTTTGAACATGGTCCTCACGAAATGACACTGAAGATCATGGATGCTGGAAATAACAAAAACTAGCCAACGAAAGTGCAGTTTCACTCCATAGATGCTCAGTGACGCAAAAATAAATAATATTTAACATTCGAAAACCATACAAAACAGAACAGAACTTCTAAAATCGTTGTTTAAACGTGGCACACACGGAACCGTATGTGCCAGTTTTCATTTGTCAAAATATCTACAACTAAACCCTTTGGAGTTAAATTAAGCTGCAGTCTAGCAGCGTTACGTTTGATAAGTGACAGCATATAACACTTTAAATCCGTTCGCGTAACAACACATCAATAGAAAAAGCAAAAACAATATTTCGACCCATCAGACTGTGTGGCCCACAATTAATACCGTTACGTTACGTGAATTTTGCGTCACTTAAGTTGTAAGGCCCTCCGCTGCCTTGAGCGGGACACGCGCGCGGTGCGACATAGATTAGAGCTTACTCATGCACTGCGCAAGCATCTGTCCGTCGAAAACCAGCAATCTATATTCCCGCGCCGTGTACCCGCGGCGGGATCCCGCTCAAGGCAGCGGACGGCCTAAAGCAGTTTATAGTAATAAAAATTTCCGTCACTGAGGATCTAGCTTTATTTGGAACCAATCACTGCAGTACTTACGATGCAATTCGAGATTTAAATTAGTATGTAGATCACCTAGGGTGACCACGAAGTATTTTTTTGCGGACATCGTATCGTGTTGATGTTTACTGAGACTGCAGCGTATCGTTACAACCCACGATGGATGGAACGGAACGGAGGCGGTATATGCATTAGGGGTAAGGGTTTGCATGTGTGTTTGTATTGTATGTTTGTCTGTTACTATTTTCCTCTTTCGCGGCAACAGGTTGTGCGTGATATTTTTTATTAAAGAATTAGTAGTTAATTAAAGAGCGAGAAAATGCAAAGAGCATGCATTGCTTGTATGCATGTTGTCTGATGCAGGTTGAAAAACGTCGAAAAACGAAAAATAAAGGCATATTAAAATAAAAACAAAAACGTGGCTGACGACATGCCGTTCACTGCAGTGAATGGCGCTGTTTTCACGTTTCATTTATCGTTTATTTCCGATGCCAATGATTGATGAAAGGCAGATACCGATGAAAGCGAACGGCCGTCTAGTGACTTTCATCAAAAGGCACATCAGTGATGAAAGATGAATTAATAATTAGACACTTCATTTTCGATGCTTTACTAATGAAGAATTGAAAATAAACGTAAAAATTAACCATCTAATTTCGGTTTAAGCGAACGCTGGCTGACATCTACCCAGAAAGAAACATTTCAGGGTTACATCTACCTGCCTACCTAAGTACTCTTCGAGGCTTGGTTATTAAAAAAAACACATTGACACATACATTTTTATCAATGCCATCTATCGAGCAGACAGCTTTTTGTCATTTTGATTGAAAAGCCCTCATTAACAGGACGGTTATATCCTTTCTGTCCATCAACGTGCGTACACTGTTGTCACCCTATCTTAAAAATCTCATACAAATTGTATCATGAATTGTATTGAAACTACTGCAGTGATTGGTTCCAAATAAAGCTAGATCCTCAGTGACGGAAATTTTTATTACTATAAACTGCTTTACATCTTAAGTGACGCAAAATTCACGTAACGTAACGGTATTAATTGTGGGCCACACAGTCTGATGGGTCAAAATATTGGTTTTGCTTTTCCTATTGATGTGTTGTTACGCGAACGGATTTAAAGTTTTATATGCTGTCACTTATCAAACGTAACGCTGCTAGACTGCTTCATTTGGTTCCAAACGGTTTAGTTGTCGACCGTGTGTGCCACGTTTAAACAACGATTTTATGAGATCTATTCTGTTTTGTATGATTTTCGAATGTTAAATCTTGATTATTTTTGCGTCACTGAGCATCTATGGAGTGAAACTGCACTTTCGTTAGCTAGTTTTTGTTATTTCCAGCATCCATGATTTTTAGTGTCATTTCGTGAGGACCATGTTCAAACGTCAATAATTCATAAATTCTAGCGTTACGTTTGTTCTGAATACCAAAATAAGAAATTGTTTATCCGTCACTGAAGGATTTAAAAGCTCACAAGCCTGAAGGTCCAAACAAATTATCGGACGCGGCTTATGGACGCGGCTTACTGCCGCGGCTGATAAGTGTGCACACTCTCATAACATCCTGCGTGCCAGATAGCTTGCGGACGTCCGATGACGTCATATTAGTCTATGGTTACGTCCGCGACCTACTACATCCGATAGTTTGCACACCTCAGATCAGCCGCGGCAGTAAGCCGCGTCCGATAATTTGTTTGGACCTTGAAGGAGTAAGGCACACAAAGTAACATTTGCAAATTTTCGCTATCGCTTCGCTTCGAAATATGTATGGATTTGACGTTTTAAAATTCGATTGTTAACGAAACCTTATGTCAATCCCATACATGTTTCGAAAACGAAGCGATAACGAAGATTAGTGAATGTTACTTTGGCTAGGCCCTCAGGGCTCGTTAAACTAGGGCCAAAGTTAACATGACGTTAGACTGCGGACTAAAGCCATTTTAGCGCAAATCGTATTCAGAGTGACAGTATTAAAAGGTGCATTGTGATTGGTTTACAAGCATTAAACCCGCGGGCTGATTATCTAATTAGAAACCGCCTAGCGACCGGTCGCAGTTCACAGACGAATGTAATACATTGCTACTTTTCTTTGGGGTAAAAAAACATACCAAAGAAAAGTAGCAATGGATGTCAAATGCAACCGGTCGCTAAATAGTTTCTTTTTAGATAATCAGGGTGCCGGTTTTGTTAGAACAGTCTTGCACCCCAGTTTTGTGAAACATCTTTGAATAAGACAGTATATATGTCGTAGGATAATTGTAAAAAATAGGATTTTTATATAAATCCTAGTATGATTGTAAAATACCGGATAATTAGAATCTAAGACAGATTTTTGCAATCGTCCGAGAGATGTTTAGGATTTTTACAAAAATCCAGCGTATCTTAGGTAAATCGTCAATGATCATCACTTTGCGCACGCTGATTGGCTGACGTAAACGTTATGGGCTGACGGATGCTCTGATTGGCTAACGGCAACATTCATTGCGTTCATTGTTATTATTGTGATTATTGTCAAATATTTTTCCAGCGTTTTGTTCGAATTTTACGTTTTTTATAAAAAAAAAGAAAACTGAGTGCTCAAATCAATCAAGAGACATTAAGGTACGATGAGCGAAGTGAGTGAAGTGGATATTATACAAATTCTGGGCTCGATCAGTGCAGACAATTTAGAGGTTAAGTATAACCGAAAAATAACTTTACCACACAGAGCTAAGAAAGTTCTACAGCGCTCGTCAACATGCTTGTGCAAAACCTTGTTAAAACTTTAATTGAAGAATTTTATTCGGCAAAATTGCGAAATAACCCTAAAACCCATCAGCAATATGTTCTGACCAATCAGATTGAAGATGTTGTAAATCGTCTCTTAGATTATCCAATCAGCATTCAAGTTTACAATAGGGAATATGCATAAGTCACCGATTTTGATGAAATTGAGCTTGATCGCTGCGGACACTTATAAAAACATGATGGAACAGGAATAAAAATAAAAAAAATGTATTATTTTAGTTTTATCACACGATGAAATCAGGGGAAAATAACAATATTTTTTTTTCATTTTCGGATATAATGCACTTTACAGTCAGATAGAATATCGAATAAGAAATAATATTTTGTATGACACATATGTACTTAAACGCAAAATTTAGGGAGATAATTGAAGATTATTGGCTAACTCCATATTAAACGCGCCGAAACACACCTGAAACGTGATGTGTGACGTCACCATTTTGTATGGAGCGTTTTCGGCGGGTGCTGCTGCGCGCTAACTTCAAGTAACAATATCACGAGAAAAAAACGCAAGAGAAAAGTTTTAATATTACAGTTAATTTTCTCACGCATTATACTTTTGATTAAGATAAAAAAAAAAATTGATGCATATTCCCTATTGTCTGAAACACGCTTGGATTTTTACAAAGATCATAAAAATTTCTCGGACGATTGCAAAAATCTATCTTAGATTTCAATTATCCGGTTCTTTACAATCGACCTAGGATTTTTGTAAAGATCCGGCTTATACGATTATCCTACGACATATACATATAATAGGCACATAAAGCTTTGTCCAGACTAGTATCATTTTCTAGTTTTTTTACATTCTCTTTGATTTTGGCTTAAACGTATCTTTAACATACCTACATCGCTAGTTTGGTTGGGCGTGCGTTGAAGTAATATCAACGCACGCCCAACCAAACTAGCGATGTATGGAACAAGTCTGGACAAAGTTTAACGTGATTTTTCAAGATTTTAGCTTTTACACAATATTTTTAGCGTGTCCCGCGGGCTGATTATCTAATTAAAAACCACCTAGCGACTGGTTGCATTTCACAGATGATCGTGATCCATTGCTACTTCTTTTTGGGTTAAAAAAACATACCAAAGAAAAGTGGCAATGTATGTCAAATGCAACCGGTCGCTAAATAGTTTCTTTTTAGATAATCAGGGTGCCGGCAACTAACGACAATTGTTCACTACCTCATTAAATGTATGTTATGTTTGTAGTATATGGCGAATATAACTTTAGTGTGTACATATTATACAGGCACTTATTTGTAGGTATACACTAAAGTTGTATTCGCCAAACACTACAAACTTATTGCATTTAATAGGTTTAGCAACAGGTGATTGTTACATTAAAATTTCACATCATCATCATCATCATCATCATTATCAGCCACACGACACCCACTGCTGGGTATAGGCCTCCCCTAAGGATCTCCACGACGATCGGTCCTGCGCTGCCTGCATCCACTGGCTTTCCGCGACCTTCACCAGCTCGTCGGTCCACCTTGTCGGGGGCCTACCCACGGAGCGTCGCGTCGTCCGGTGCGCGGTCGCCATTCCAGAACCTTTCTGCCCCAACGGCCATCGGTTCTTCTCGCTATGTGTGCCGCCCATTGTCACTTTAGCTGAGCAATCCTTCGAGCGATGTCGGTTACTTTAGTTCTCCTGCGGATCTCCTCGTTTCTGATTTGATCACGTAGGGAAACGCCGAGCATGGCTTTCTCCATTGCACGCTGAGTGACCTTGAGTCTCCTTATGAGACCCATAGTTAGCGGCCACGTTTCACTGCCGTAAGTCATCACTGGCAACTCACACTGTTCATAGACTTTCGTCTTGAGACACTGAGGTAAGTCGGACGCGAAGATTTTTCGATAGTCCCTTCTCTTAGGGTAAAAATAGTTCACTTTGTGATACCAGCACCAAATTTTAGTATGTTGTTAAACATGTTATTCTTTCTTAAAAACCGTCGGGAGCCCACCTGTAAAGTGCCTGGATCCGGAGATATGACATCATCAAAATGGCGGCCGCCGTATTTAAAAAAATAATTATGATTTTATGAGCCCTATATACATGTGTGGGGTGTCAAACGAAAGGTAATTAAGTGTTATATAATTCTATAATACACAACATCAGCGGAAAATAGTACAGTTACGAAAATATTTTAAATTATATGGAAATTCAATACACCAAAACTCAGATTTTTTAAATTTAAGTTACCATAATTATTGAACTGATATTTTTAATGGCAAACAAAAAATATGTCCACAAAGTCCATTTAATGCAGATTTAAAAACTATAACTTTTAAGTACCTTTACTAAGAATAAATAGCGAAAAAAAAATTCGAAACGTTGCGCGCCGTCGATTTCTTTCATAGGTCGAATAAAAAAATATTTTTTAGTTATAACAATATGGGTATCCAATAAAAGCTAATAAATAGCCGATTCACATTGTGATAGAAATGTGTTTTGATAGAAACTAAAAAAACATAACTCAAAAATGTGAAATATTGGTAATTTATTAGAAAAACAAAAAAAAAACTGTCAATATTGACACAAAAAGGCAAAAATCACAAACGCACATGTAATTCCAATTTTCTATATGTTATTAAGTCCCTAAAATACCTTTATACCCAAGTTTACAACCCTGAAACCCTGTGCTGTGGCTCAAGAAACATGTCACTAGTTTCAGTTTCTTTAAAAAACTACGCTAAGGAAGCGTTTGTCAAGTTACTTTATCATACAAGATTTTTTGAACAAGTGGCACCATCTCTGGTCCTAAGGGACGAACCACTGTACAAAGTGCTTGCTTTCTTCACAAGGTGCAGCTTTTCAGCAGAAATTACGGCATAAGACCTAGCACTACACTTCACAGTTCGTCTCTGCGGGAATTGTACCCTCAACTTCTGGATCAAGAGCCAAACGTTCTAATCACTAGACTACAAAGACAGTAAAATACATACCTAAGACAAACATTTTGATGCTGAATGTCCAACGATGACGTTTAGGAGAAAAGTAGGCAGTCTGCTAAGTAGTCGCTTTGAGAAGTAGACTGTATGCGAAGTAGGATAATTGCTAGGTTGGCTAGCTGCGAAGATGTTTCATTGAGAAGTAGTCGGAATGATAAATTTGCTATTTGATAAGTAGACGCCTGGCGCCGAAAGGCCGAAATAGTCTAGGTCTATTGGTTGCTGAGACACAGCTAGTCAAATATGGTTCTGTAAAAAAATTCCATCTATGACTAGCTGTGTCTCCGCAACCAATGGACCTACACTAAGTTAAGCTGAAACTGTAGCAAATTTAGTTACCTTTGCAAAAGTGTATGACAAAGTAACTTGAAAAATGCTTCCTTATGGTAGTTTTTAGGCTGGCGCCAGACCTTCATTTCATTTCTTTGCTTTGCTGTTCTACCATGGACCGCCGGCCAAGAGGCTCATTTTCAATCTATCGCATATTTTGACCAGACCACATTGGCAAGATAGCCATTAGTTTGGTGTTATCAAATGTCGTCCATCTGGGTTGCAAATGTTGCAATGCGAAGTTTTAGTTTTAGTTAAAAAAAAACTGCTGTTTCATATAAAAATTAATAACGAAATTATCAAAATGTATGAAACAGCTCATTTTTTTCCGCAATTTCAGATTTGGTCCCATAGTAAAAGTTGTTCAGTTTTATGGTCCCTATCTACCATATTCAGCTTTATAAGGCTTTACCAAACATCTTGTATAAATAAGGAAATCGATTTATTTTTAACGATCGGAGTCCATGTTCAGGGTGGCATATCTCCTAAAAGCTTCCTGCTTCGCAATTCCGGCGATGATATTTGATAACACCAAGCTAATGGCTATCTTGTCAATTTGGTCTAGTCCCAAAATGCGATAGATTGAAAATTACCCTGATTGGCCAGCGGTCTTTCAAGCAAGGTAGAACAGTAAGTAAAGAAATGAAACCGTTAGGCCAGCCTTAAAAAGAAACTGAAATTAGTGACATGTTTTTTGAGCCGCAGCTCAAGGTTTCAGGGTTGTAAACTTGGGTATAAAGGTACTCAAGAGACTTAATAACATATAAAAAATGTAATTACATGCGCGTTTGTGATTTTTTCCTTTTTTTTGTCGATGTTGACAGATTTTGTTTTTCTAATATTACCAAAATTGCACATTTCTGAGTTATGTTTTTTTAAGTTTCTATCAAAACTATAACATTAAAGTGTCACAATGTATATATATTTGGAATCGGCTATTTTTTAGCTTTTATTGGATACCCATTTTGTTATAACTAAAAATATTTTTTTATTCGACCTTTAAAAGAAATCGATGGCGCGCGACGTTTCGAAAAATTTTTTCGCTATTTATTGTTAGTAAAGGTACTAAAAGGTTATAGTTTTTCAAATCTGCATTAAATGGACTTTGTGGACATATTTTTTGTTTGCCATTAAAAGTATCAGTTTAGTAATTATGGTTACTTAAATAAAAAAATGGGGAGTTTTTGTGTATTGAATTTCCTTATAATTTAAAATATTTTCGTAACTGTACTATTCCGCTGATGTTGTGTATTATAGAATTATAGAAAACTTAATTACCTTTCGTTTAACACCCCACACATGTATATAGGACTCATAAAATCATAATTATTCGCATTCTTTTTAAATACGGCGGCCGCCATTTTGCTGACGTCATATCTCCGGATCCAGGCATTTTGCAGGTGGGCTCCCGACGGTTTTTAAGATAAAATAACATGTTTAACAACATACTAAAATTTGGTGCTGGTATCACAAAGTGAAATAGTCGGACCATTTTCGAACCTAACAGCACGTACTACGAAGCTTCCCGAATGCTGCACAGAATGGACAACCTTTCAAAAATATTATATGTCGTTTTCACTTTGTATAATGAAAGTAGATACAAAATTAGGGGACACGTATTTTTTATTTAAACTTTTAATTGTTTTTTTGTATATTAAATCACTGTTTGAAATCTTACTCATTCTAAAAGAGCGTAAGTACATTGTCAGGAAGTTGAAATGTTGAGCTTTTGCCAAAAAAAAAATCAATTCTGATCTTATCTGTGACAATATGACACCATGATTTCGATAGTGATGTGGCATGGGATTTCTGTAAGTGATGTCGATAACAGACAACATTTTCATTTTGAGAAAGTCGACTTTTAAATGTCTTCAGCTTATATAAATATTTTCAGCTTTTTTATATTCGCAGCTAGACAGCACTTCTAATTTTGTTTTTTTTCCAAATGCGGGATAAATTTATTTTTAAGGCCAGTTTTTTTTAATATATCCAATATTTCGAAAAACTGGCCCGATTATAAATTCTATATAATTTTCGAACCTGCTCACAAAATTTCACGAGAATCGGTTGAGAAATGCGACCTGTAGAGGAGAACAAACAGCGCCGGAAAGCTGGACTGAAATATGTTTTTTTTACATAATATCTCAGACATTTTGCAAAAATTTCGAAAAATTCGATAGTAAAATTTCTACATTTGCGCTTCCTTTGCTAGTCATTTTACAAACGATATTTTAATTAAACACGACCTGCTAGATGTTAGATTCGAGATCATAGAGATGCTAGATAACCTAGCGGAAACTAGTCAAGGAAATTAAAAGAACACGTTAAAAATATCAGTGTTTATTTTTTTAAAGCGTTAAATATTTTAACTCTTTCTAGTTGTCGCTGCAAACTATAAATAGGTAATTGCTTCATGTCGATAGCTCGCAGGCTCTCCTGACGTGTTACGTTGTGTTTTGTTGGATAACGGTGGCGCCTAAAACAAAGAAATTGAGCTTGTAGTAGTATCTACATACAAAACATTATGTTGCAACTGATTTGAGTTTTTAAATGTAAATTACGTGATTATTATTTATTTACATAAAAGAAGCCAAGCCATGTGATGGTTTTCTACTTTTTGTTCCCATCAGATATAAAGTAAGAAAGTACAATAAAATAAATATCGATATAGAAATGCACATCACTAGGCGAAACCTCTATATGTAATAAAAAATCTGATATTTGCAAAATCAGCAAAGAACTGGACACAAACGACTATTTGCACAAATTATTAGTATATTATAATAGTTTCAAGCTATTTACACTACATAAAAACATCTAAAACAATATAAACTTACCGATGAAATCATGTTTATCAATTATTTTCATTTCTTCCTGTGCGAGATTTATAGCCTTTAATCACAAAAGACATAATTTCACTGGTAACGCATAAGTATCCCAAACAATGCTATGACTTTTTTTTAAGTTTTTTACAAGAATATTTTATAAATTTCTAAATTTTACTAGTCTGATCTGAAATACGCTTGAATGACATTCTGTCACTATGATTTATTATGACAATGGATTTTATTTTTTAATGAATGCACAGATAATATAAATACAAGACAAATAGACTCAACTCAAACTTCCTGACATTCCCAACTTGGACTAGATTTTAGTTTTTTTTAAATAACGTTAAAAATACTGAACTAAAAATTCTGAAAAGAAAAATATGAGCTTAGAACACTAAAATCTCGAAATGGTTTTCTAATTTTAGTACTTTCTCAAAATGAAATGTTGTCCATTTCACAGTTTATTTTAATGTAACTAACAATCACCTGTTGCTGCTAAACCTTTTGTTTGGCGTTATTGTATAGAGAAAGAGCCCTGCACCTGAGATACAGGTTGCCTAGTTTGGGTGCAGCTTAGAATAATAAAGCCAAGAATGATAGTATCCTAAAAGGTGGTCTGTCAAAAGTGAGGCAAAAATGAAATTTATGTGTGCGTAAGGTGCTTGTGTTTACGCTCGACGTAACGCACACAGCAAAAAACTAATGTTACCAGTACATGAAATTTTCCCTTAAAAGTAGGGAAATTGAAACCATCGTCGTACTTAGAGTTGCGATTGTGTAGATTTCACCATTTACATGTAACTAGAGTTTGCTTGTCAAAACTAGAGATGGGCTAGGGTTTAAACCGAAAGTCTATATATTCTATATATTTTTTAAATAAGATGTCGTCTGTGCAATGCTAAAAATGTCAAAATTAAAGATGGTGCGAACTTTTTTGTTTATGAACCGATTTTGATGAAACTTGATTTGGGGCACTATTTTGACAAGAAAACAGCAACGCAATGTTAAAAATATAAAAATCCAAAATGGCGGACAACTTTTTTGTTTGAGAGCCGATTTCGATGAAACTCGGTTCGGGGTACTATTTTCGCAAAAAAACAGCAACGCAATGTTAAATATATAAAAAAATCAAGATGGCGGCCAACTTTTTTGTTTGTGGGTCGATTTCGATGAAACTCGGTTCAGGGCACTATTTTCACAAAAAAACAGCAACGCAATGTTAAATATATAAAAAATTCAAGATGGCGGCCAACTTTTTTGTTTGTGGGCCGATTTCAATGAAACTCGATTCGAGGTACTATTTTAATAAGATAACAGCAACGCAATGTTAAAAAAATAAAACATCCAAGATGGCGGCCAACTTTTTTGTTTGTGGGTTGATTTTGATGAAACTTGGTTCGGGGTACTATTTTAACAAAAAAAAAGCAACGCAATATTAAATATATAAAAATCCAAGATTGCGGCCAACTTTTTTGTTTGTGGGCCGATTTCAATGAAACTCTGTTCAGGGCACTATTTTCACAAAAAAACAGCAACGCAATCTTAAATATATAAAAAATCCAAGATGGCGGCCAACTTTTTTGTTTTTGGACCGATTTCTATGAAATTCGATTTGGGGCAATGTTTTAACAAAAAACAGCAACGCAATGTTAAAAATATAAAAATTCCAAGATGGCGGCTAACTTTTTTGTTTGTGGGCTGATTTTGATGAAACTCGGTTAAGAGTACTATTTTAACAAGAAAATAGCAACGAAATGTAAAAAAAAATCCACGATGGCATCTAAATTTTTGTTTGTGCCTGATATCGATGAAACCCGGTTTCGGGTATTATTTTTAAAAGAAAACAGCAACGCAAAGTAAAATACCGGCCAAGTGCGAGTCGGATTCGCGCACGAAGGGTTCCGTACCAAATCAGCAAATAATCACTTTTGTGGTATGGGAGCCTTCAATCACGTTTGTTGTATGAGAACCCTCTTTAATATTTTTTCTGTTTTTAGTATTTTTTGTTATAGCGGCAACAGAAATACAACATCTGTGAAAATTTCTCCTGTCTTTCTATCACGTTTCATGAGATACTGATCCTGATGACAAACAGATAGACAGATGGACAGCGGAGTCTTAGTAATAGGGTTCCGTTTTTACCCTTTGGGTACAGAACCTGGTGGCTAACTTTCTTATTTGTTTTTGTTTTTTTTCAACCGAGTTACATCGAAATAAACCCAAAAACATAGTTCACTGCTATCAACCCTTTGTCATTTTTAGGGTTCCGTACCCAAAGGGTAAAAACGGAACCCTATTTGTAAGACTCCGCTGTCCGTCTGTCTGTCTGTCACAAGGCTGTATCACATGATCCGTGATAGCTAGACAGTTGAATTTTTTACAGATAATGTATTTCTGTTGCTGCTACAAGAAAAAATACAAAAAAAAGAATAAAATACATGTTTAAGGGCTGCTCCCATACAGCAAACAGTATTTTTTGCTGTTTTTGGTACAAAACCCCTCATGCGCGAGTCCGACTCGTACTTGGCTGATTTTTAACATTTTTATTAATATTGCTGTTTTCTTATCAAAATAGTACCCTGAACCAAGTTTAATCAAAATCGGCCCACAAACAAAAAGTAAGATGTTATCTTGGATTTTTTATGTTTTTAACATTGGGTTGCTGTTTTCTTATCAAAATAGTACCCCGAACCGAGTTTCAGCGAAAGCGGCCCACAAACAAAAAAATTGGCCACCATCTTGGATTTGTTATTTTTAGCATTGCGTTGCTTTTTTCTTGTTAAAATAGTACTCCGAACCGAGTTTCATCGAAATCGGCCCACAATCAAAAAAGTTGGCTGACATCTTGGATTTTTTATATTTTTAACATTGCGTTGCTATTTTCTTATCAAAATAGTACCCCGAACCGAGTTTCATCGAAATCGACTGACAAACAACAAAGTAGGCCACCATCTTGGAATTTTTATATTTTTACCATTGCGTTGCTGTTTTGTTGTCAAAATAGTACGCCGAACCAAGTTTCATCGAAATCGGCCCTCAAACAACAAAGTTGGCCGCCATGTTGGATTTTTTATATTTTTAACATTGCGTTGCTGTTTCCTTGTTAAAATAATATTCCGAACCGAGTTTCATCGAAATCGGCCCACAAACAAAAAAGTTGGACGCCATCTTGGATTTTTATATTTTTAACATTGCGTTGCTGTTTTCTTGTCAAAATAGTACCCCGAACTGAGTTTCATCGAAATCGGCCCACAAACAAAAAAGTTGGCCACCATCTTATATTTTTTATCATATTTTTTTTTTCAAATGAGAACATTGCGTTTTTTCAATGCTAGCAACCATTTTAGTAGATAAGTAGTTGTCGAATTGCGTGGAATCTTAATTATGTAATTGAAATGTGTTTAACTTTTAATTGATCAACTAAGTAAATGCGGGGGAAATTTTTTCCCCGTACTGGCAACATTTTCATAAAATATGAAGTGACAAATATAGTTATTTTTGATGAATGATTTACGTAAAAATGTAAGTGAAAACACGTTAATTAGACGTGAAATGTTATCTACAATCTTTCTAGTGTTTTTTCGATGTAATGTGACCTGATTGTGACATCCGTTCATTGCGCAAACCCACATTTTTATTGAAATTTTCGGGAGTTGTGTTCGACACGAATATCACTTGAGAAATGGCGGGCCGAATAGTCATACTTAGCCATTCTGGCTCAGTTTGAGTTGCCTCACCATACGGACGCGGACTAGGTATCTGGGTCTTATTAATCTAAGGGGTGCAGATGTTTTTAAATCTAAATTGTAAATTCTAGGTTTAATCAAAATTGTTTTCAAAAGATTTGTTTTTTTTTGTAAATTTGTTGTCAATAAATATTAATAACGCGTGTAAAAACATTCGATAGAGTTGTATTGTATGGGAAATTTGTACAGTGCCATCTATCGCCGTAAAGCGAAATTAAATTTTCCATAGAAAGCTACTCTATCGAGTACTTTTACGCGCGTTATCGTCTAAACTCTAAATATTCCATCATGCTGTAATAATACTCTTCGAGCAACAAAGGCTTCGTTTAGCCCGTCTTACTCTAAGATAATACTATTTTGTACGTGTCCGAGATTTTTTTATCATCATTGACATTTTTAAGTGAATCGGGTAGCTTATTGAAAATTTTTATGGACATGGCTAGCGCGCTGGACGAATGGTGTTTCATAGGAAGGAAGTATTAATTTATTTCTGTTTATAAGATTATGTTTATTGGTTTGATTATCTCGTTTAGTGAATAGATTTGGGTCTTTCCGAACGAATTTACATGTCATATCTCTAGAATATAGATGCAAGGTAAGATCAAGATTTTATGTTTTTCAAAGTAACTAACTAATAAAAGAAAAGTAACTAATTTTGAGATGCGGGGTTTAGGAAAGGGCACCACCGGCACCAGCGTACGCTTGATAACTGTTCCAGTTGGAATGCCTTAGATTGATTTATTTGAATGTGTTTTAATTACTTATAGGTACCTAGATGATTTATTTATATCTATTTTTTTTTAATTTATTTTATTTACCTAACATCTAATTTAAATGTTGAATTTTTTGCAATTTAAATGTTTTTACTGATTACCTATATTTAAAATTTTAAATAATGGATTTCTATTTTCATTACTATAAATGTTTTCCATAATGATTAACGCACACGTAGCAGCACGACACGTGGCTTCGCGGGTTAGTGCAAAAACTGAAAATCGTAAAGCAAAAGGTATCACTGAGTTTTTTTGCCTTTTTTGATAAAATAAACAGTTATCTATCCATCTATCATGTCTGTCTGTCTGCCAGCTGTCTGTCCGTCCTTATGTGACAGGCAGGCACTTTATTCTGAAATTATTAGGATTACACAGTTGAAACTTGGTAGGTAGATGTATTCTGTGAACCGCTTTACGATTTTTTCACAAAAAAACGATTAAAGGAAAAGAAAATGAAAAAATAATTCATTAAACCTATACGTCTGTAGCTAAAGTGTCTACTTCTCCGACACAAAATTATAGCTAAGTAGAGAAATAATTTTTCACCTCTCCAGCATGAAAAGGGTGCTTTTGGCGTGTAAAAACTCGCAGCAATAAATCGATTTTGGTGCAAAGCCTGAGGCAAAGTGCCTTTTAAAATAATTTTCATCCCTTCTATTCGAAAAAGGATGCATTGTTCCTATATAAGTGGGACCAAAATAGCTCTTTTCTGGTAAGAACTTTTTAGTGGGAGGAAAAGAGATTTGAATTTAGAACATGTATCTTTCAAAGAATTCGAACGCCGCCGCCGGCTGGTAAGTATTGACTGGCTGTATAGACGGCGCGGAGACAAAAAAAAACATAAGCGCGCGAATTAAGTCTGTGTTCTTGTAATTATTACATACTTACGTACTTAGTACAATAACTTTTGAAAATTGCGCTAGTGTATCAAACGTAACTATAAATTTGTAATTATTTTTACTTTTCACGTGTCTTTTTTTAATAAAGAACATTTTCATTAATTACATAAACACAGTCTCCTATTTATTTTCTCATAGAAAGGGGATGAAAAGTAGAGTATATGACTCGGGCGCAAAATATTTTTGGCGAGGGCGACATACTTTGAATCCCTCGCTACGTTCAGGATTCTACTGAAGAATCCCTCGCTACGCTCGGGATTCTACTCTAGAATCCCTCACTTCGCTCTGGATTCAAAATAGCGCCCTCGCCGTAAAAATATTATTTTGCTCCCTTGTAATACAATCTACTATTCTAACACCACCTTTCGAAATAATCAATAAAAAAAAATAAGTGACAAGGACGAGGACTTGCAAAATTGATATGTGACAAAAGGATATACTCATAGATAGATGCTTTATGTTGTCATACATGGATAAAAAAGTAAAAAATAAACAAAATACATAAAAAGAAGGATGATTCGAAATAAAGAGTAGATACCTATGGATGAAATGAGATCGCATGTATGAAATAAATATAAAAAATAATAATGAAATAATAAGAATGTAAATAAATGAATAAGATCAGATATATTAAAATAAAAGTAAGAGAAAAACACAACGTAACGTAAAACAAAACGACGGGAAACTTCACTCTGTGAATATTTTTTTTTCAGCATAGGAAAAATGAGTGCGTCCGTTGTTAAAAATAGTTGTTTAATTCCAAAAGAATTAAAAGACCAAGTTTCATAGGCTGAATTCAGCTTTTTACCAGGAAAGTCACGCGAAAATAACTGTTCTTACCACACTTTTCTCGCTGGTAGAGGTGAAAAGTTGTGTACTTAACACAAGACCAAATTTTTGTTCGCGTATAACAAAATTAAATAACTATTATACTTGAATGGCGAAAAAAATTGCAATTGAAATTCAATTCATTGCACCAAAAGTTCGCTTGCACCTGCCTCCTGCACTTATTTATGCTTAGATTATATTGTCAAACGCAGCAATTTCAATTCAGCAAAAAAGTTATGCCACGATCACGTTAGTCCTGTCGATATTTATTTTGAGATTTTATTTGTCTAACTAACGTGTGGGCGATAGGGTCACTATTAATTTTAATTAAACCGAGCCAGAGTTGTGAAATTCAGGGGCTAGCACAAATGAGACTCCATCAATAATATGTTGAGCGGATACTACCTAAATTACCTTCTTTGTTCTGCACAGGAGGTGGGAGCCGGCAATGTAAAGCAGATTAGCTATTGTCCGTTGTGTGGACAATTGCCTGGAATTTTGATGTAAGAGAAACAATATTTAGGCCCTCCGCATATGGCTCGTAAAGCTAGGGTTTCCTAGGATGACGGTGCCGTCATATTACGGCCGTAATTTAGCGGCGTAGAACGTTGTCTATGTAAACAATACGGCTCGGCTTCTGACGTTACGGTGTCGCCATATTATTTACATAGACAACATTCAACGCCGCTATATTACGGCCGTAATATGACGGCACCGCTATCCTAGGAAACCCTAGCTTTAGTGTAGTCGTCTCGTAAGCGTATCGTAAAGACGCAACGAGAACGATAAGAGCAGAGTTCTACAAATCTACACACGAGTCGTAGCGTAGGCGTAGATATTGTTCCATTCCAGAATATAAACTAGAGCTCGTTGTCCGAAATTCATCACCAAACATATAGAAAGTATTTTCTACGCTTGCTTTTTTACGCCAGTTGGCTTGGCTATGGCTATCGTATTGACAATAAAATCTCATACGATACGCTTACGCTACGACGCTGTGTGCGGACTTCTTTGAACGTGTACGTGCTCGTATTGCTGTCGTACGACGCGCGTATTAAGCCGGAATTACATTACGAAATTAGTGGCATGAAATTTGAACTAGTGTCGCGAAAGTGCCTGGGCTGTGCGGACGTGTGTATTTTAAGCGATTAAGGCCCTCCGCTGCCTTGAGCGGGACACGCGCGCGGGGCGACATAGATTAGAGCTTACTCATGCACTGCGCAAGCATCTGTCCGTCCAAAACCAGCAATCTATATTCCCGCGCCGTGTACCCGCGGCGGGATCCCGCTTAAGGCAGCGGAGGGCCTTAAGCGTTTAAAATGTCGGCAAACCAACGATGAAGTACAGCTCAAAATATACAATTCATTAATAATATTCAAAATATACAATCAGCGACAGGTTTATATAGAAGATATATAATATTATATAGTATTATTTATAAAGAAAAATATAGCTCTGATGCTGATGGGGCCATGGTAACTGCGATACTGTGGATTTCACGACACTAATTATTTTACGAAATTACTTTCGAATATATCGAAACTACTTTCGTGAAACCAAATTCAACATGCATGACACTAATTTCGTAATGTAACTCCGGCTTTAAGATACGCACGCTGCGACACCGTGTGCGGAGGGGCTTAGAGTTAGATATTTACGCACTGAAACGGTTCAAGGGCCCTATCTGACCTTTGATAATGAAAACTCAGTAAATATCTAATTTAAACTCGCTCCTCTCTGTCATCTTACTTGTTTCTGCTCAAGTTTGCCTGAAAGGAAGATATTACTTTAAAAAGCAATAAGGCATAAGGCCGCCTTTTGAGTAAGTACGTACGTTCGTGCTGTGCATTATTTGCTTCTTTGTTGTTGTGCAACAAAGTAGGTATTTTATTATTATTAGTACACATTACCTACTATAAAATCTATTACTTACATTAAAGTAATATTTTAATAGGTACTATTTTTATACACGGTTATTTTTTAAATATATCTAAAAATTAAATTAGTGTATCTTCCCTATGCTAATTGTGTATATACAATTAAAAGTTTCAATATTTAATAATTGATCAAGATATTGAGGTTTGTTTATGTCCCAAAATTTTACTGATTTCTAGATTTAGAGCTCATTCATAGAATTACACGCGCGTAATCAAAAGAGACTATCTTGTTTACCTACGTAAATAATGAAAAGAATGAATCTACGCACGCGTATTGCAATTTTTGTGAGTTTGCCAATCAATCAAGATTTTTTCCGATATTTTCAAACTATATATTTTTAATTTTTGACTGCACGTTCTACTTCCACTACAAGGCTCAGTTAAGTTTCAAATATCTTTAGGACTGAAAAAAAAAATAACGATAAAACTGTCCCGTAAAACCTAATAGCATTTAAATGCTCTAAGCGTAAAACGCACTAATTTAAAACCGTAAAACCTTAGAGCATTTAAATTATGACCTTAGAGCAACGCACCAATTTAAAAGTACCTATCTACTGAATTCCGAATCGGGATTCCGTCTGTATGTAGCCGACTTAATACCTACCTGAAAAAAAAATCGAAAGTTTGAAAAACGTCATGGACAAAAAAAATTACGTTGAAATTCTTTTGAAATTAATCAAGAATCTTATATTCAAGATTCTTGAACTCTTTTCCGAGTCTTCACTGATAACAACGATAGTCGGAAAAGCGGTCTCAAAAATAATATAAAAAATTCACAGATTTTGCAGTTCTCGCAAGAATCGGAGCATTGAAAATGAATACAAAAATTTACGAAAAAACTAAATCAAATCAAAAGCAAAATCCTATATTTTTTCTAAGGTATACTAATAGGTACCTTTTTATTTTTACGATCGATTGTGACACTCGGCTGCGCCTCGTGTCACAAAAGTGCCCCTGACTGTTTCAACGCGGCTGAAATATTATTAACCGATTCACAAAAATCAACTAATGCACTTCTCGTCTGCTTCCGCATCTTTCAATACCTTTTCCACGACGATCGGTCAATAAAATCATAGAAACTACATCACTTTTTATATAGGTACCGAAATACCCGTTTTTCTACAATTCCAAATCTAAAGGGACCACCTACAGGTCAAAAAAAGATTTTCAAAAAAATTTCGCTATTTTGTAGCTAGGACCCTTTTTTAATTTTTTCTTAAGTCGGTTTTTTTCTCGAAATATTTAGAATTTAGTAAACAAACACCCCCCAAAAAACCTGAATTTTTCGAAATTTCAAAAAAAGTTACCAGCCGATTTTTAAAATTCAAACGTTTACACGTGTCTCAATAAATTCCTCAACTTTTGGTACTATTCCCATCTCGATCCTCCTAAAATCCTCGGAACTATGACCAAAAATACGTCTCAGGCGATTTGCATTTGATAAACATTTTCAATGGTAAAAACAGTTTCCTATAGCAGCGTGGATATTGTGGTGTCCCTAATGGGGGGCCGGGGCTGCAGTCGCAATAACGTGGACGATACCCCGTCCAAGGCAATTGCATTGTTATCCTACTCGTGGATAGGGCACGGAAATCAATGTTGCCAGTGCGGATTACCTTTTGTTTTCTTATTGAACGACTAGCTGACCCGACAGACGTTGTCCTATCTTAGTTATGAATATTCAATTCGAATTGGTAATAAAATAACTCCGACCGAAGCGTCTGTTTTAAATGACATTCAGTTTTTATACATCCTCATCGTAGATAAATATCATGGGTGTGTTTAGTCCACATATGTATTAAAATATTGTTTGTTTCCCAAAAAAAATGGGTGTAGATAAAGTCTTGTATGCAGCTGTACGTAATAAATAAGGTATTATAGTACAGTTGCATAAATAACTATTAGATTATGGAAAATCTCGTACTTTCGATTAAGTAAATTAGAAATGGAATCCTTTTGCATGTCTGATGAGAAGATGCATTAAAGTTACGCTGTTATGCTCACATTGTGGATACATCTTTGCATTGATTGTTTGAATATGTACTTACTAGCTTTTGCCCGCGGCTTCGTTCCCGTGACTAAGATAGTTGTACCTACATTTATTTTAAAAGTCACGGATTACCAATAACCTTACCTGGGTATTTATCAGTAGACCACATTTCGCATATTTAAAATTTCCCATAAAAAGTCATGCACATACCTACAAACTGGAACATTCTTTAGCACCCTGTATGGATGCACATGGATGCACACGATTTCGTCTAACTAAAGTGATTCCAGTAGCGTTGAATGTCTAAATCCACGTGAGAATGGTGACAAAAAACAAACAACCGAGAAAGCAACCCAAGAAAAACGTGTTAAAAATACCATGTTGGGCAGCTTAAAACTATTTGGTATAATAGTTGCCCACTTAGTATTCTCGTCTCCCATTTAGAGTTTTCACTGCTAACTTAAATTATTTATCACCCACATGTAGTCGCCCGTTTTAATTATTTTTGTAATCCACTGTTTATCGCCCGTTTAGTAATTTTGTCGCCCAAAAATAAACTGCTGCCCGGTTTAGTATTTAAGTATCCCATTAACAGTCACCTTTAATTATATCCAGTCACCCAATTAATTAATTCCCTTTTCAAAACGCAAAATGAGCTCAGCCCCCTGATTTTGTAACTTTGTTGCAATCAACTCTGGCAGAAATCGCAGTTACATTGCTGCTATAGTAAGAATCAATGTGATAACTATGTTACATAAAGCAACAATGTAACTGCCATGCCGTTTCAATCGGCTGAAATCGTTAGCAACAGAGTTACGTAATCAGGGGGTTGATCTCCCGTCTAAGGCATGATGGCAATAAAAATTTAATGACCGAACTCACGAATGTTGCTCGCTTCATTTTGTTGTCTTTGCGTTGCATTTCATGCTCGAAATAGGAAGTTGCGTCGTTTTGAGACACCCTGTATTTAACTTTTAACTTTGTGAGCTTACTGTTTAAATCAATCCCAATACATTGAAATTGTAACGTATTTAATTATACTCTTAATTTGCGACACCAGTGCCACTGTGCCAGAATGGGCCAATATTGTGCGGACATTGACTGAACTACATAATTGCGATTGGAGTTGAAAAAGTCAAATTTTGAAAAGTTTATCATGAAGTGACATAATTTATGATGACTTTCAGAAGCAATTTAAAAAAAATACACTTATTATTAGCTCAAGTTAATGCTTACCATTTCTTAAAAGTATTGATATCTTGGAAACCGAATATTAAAAACTGCCTGAGCTTAAGTATTACTTCTATATTTCAGAAATTGATTTGTGACAGGTTCAGTACGGCGGGCGTGCCGCCCCGGTCTACAAGGCAAAGAAAATTAATTTTAAGAAACCAATATAGAATCTTATTAATAGGTAGTCTACATCACGAGGTCGTACTTTGTAAATTAGAGAAAAGCATTTTTTTTTCATTTGCACAATGACTCTACGTAGGGGTCAATATCCCCTATAATTTGGCCACCTTTCTAATCACTCCTTCATCCAACCATCACATCATCATCATCTTATTTGCCAAGGGTTAATCAACATTGCTTTTCTTGACCCCAAAGGGTATGTAAAATGCGTGTTCAAGTTAAGTGTAGTTATTTCATACGCAGCTGAACGCACGTCTCCTTCTGTCTGACTCCATAGAACAACTGAACTGACTTATAAAATAAATAAATTTCGCTTATATGCTACGTCACAACGTATGCTTATACTAGAGGTATGTAGGTATCTATGTACACTACGCAGTAGGTACGCTACAAACCCATTGATTAAATGAAATGAAATGAAATTGAAATATATTTAAATATTGCACTTTACTCTTCTATTTGCGCAAAATAACTAAAACTTTTTGATAAAACGTAAATGATTTATTTTCATTGGTGGCGCTACTGAGCTTGACGTACCACCTTAAAGTTTTTTGATTGGAGAGCTTGAGACCTTCATAGTTTCGGTTTTCATGTGGCTAGTTTTTGAAGCCAGCTACTAACTTGCTATCTGGGCTTCAAAATCTAGCAAGGGGGCAAATCAGATTTTTTATAAGCACCTAGTCAAATACATAAATTAAAATAGGTTTTTTTAATATAAATTCTTTATTTCCCAAACGTTCTCGACAGGCCCGGTCTGGCCAGGGTGGCTGGTCGGCGATCGCCGAGGGCCCCCGGCTCAAGGGGCCCCCAAAAGACTTACATGGATAAAGATGAGATAATTAATGTCGTGGCCTGGAGTAGTGACGAACATACCAAAAAAACTGTTAGCATAGTTAAATCAAAAATTAAAATTGTTCTTTCAAGTATAGTAATAGAGATACAGTAATTAATACATCTAAATTTGCTGCTGTAAAATTTTTGGCAATTCATTTAAACCACATTAATCAAAATTTAAAACTATTTAAAACCACGTTAGCTGCATGCAGCAAATATATCAATTTTGCTGTGAAAGGACG
This sequence comes from Agriphila tristella, assembly GCA_928269145.1. Taxonomy (NCBI): domain Eukaryota; kingdom Metazoa; phylum Arthropoda; class Insecta; order Lepidoptera; family Crambidae; genus Agriphila; species Agriphila tristella. The sequence goes on from OV743430.1 coordinate 17,622,605, forward strand.
CAGTGCCGGATTAGCTCATAAACAAATTAAACAATTGCTTAGGGCATCATGTCTGGGGGCACCATAATCGGCACCGAAAAAAACGAAAATATTTTTTTCTGAATGAAATAAGAAAAATAAAATGTTTTATTTCAAATTAATTCATGTGGCTATGTAAAACGACTTACTACAAGATTAGTGGATGAAACTGACAAAAAATCGCGCTGCGCAGCCGTTTTCTTTTCACTTAAGACAACACGAAAGACAAGAGTACAGGATTAGTCGATGAAACTGGCTAAAAATCGCGTTGCGCGGCCGTTTTACTTCTATAGAAAGGCATTTTTCTGAAAAAAATTGGCATTTTGTGCATATCACAGACAGCCTCCCTTACGTAGATGGAAACCCTATATTGGGGGCCCACAGGCTTGGATTGCTTAGGGCACCAAGTAGTCTTAATCCGCCACTGAGAGGACCCCATAGTTCTCGTTTTATTTCCCTTTACTGACCTTTACTTACCTTTAAGGGAAAATCATCTGTTTTACTGCATAGTTCAACCGTTCAACAATGTTGATTAGCCGCCCTAACAAACACCGTCTATTGTCTAGCTTGCTACAATAGCACACAGCACTCGTTCAGTCAGCCTCGGAAGAATAATTATTCAGTAGGTGTACTTTGAGGAGCTCGGTGGCGCAGTGGTTTAGCGCCTGGCCCAGCGATTGCGGAAGTTAAGCAACGTTCGCAAGGGTCGGTCATGGGATGGGTGACCAAAAGTTTATTATCTCGAGCTCCTCCGTGCTTCGGAAGGCACGTTAAGCCGTTGGTCCCGGCTGCATTTGCAGTCGTTAGCACCCACCAATCCGCATTGGGCCCGCGTGGTGGGTTATGGCCACCCATAAGGAAGGCCTGTGCCCCAGCAGTGGGGACATCAAAAATGGCTGATAGACAAGGTGTACTTTATCAGAGTATCACGATTTTTCAACAAGTTGCATTATGTTTCTTCTATATTGGTTTAGTCTAATACATTGTGATAAACAACCTGTTATAATTTGAAAGATTAGGAGCAAGCCCTAAATTACCTCACATATTAAGGGGGAAGGAGGGGGGTCGACGAAGTGTGATATTGTGTGACAAGGGGGTGAGAGGGGTCCTAAATTTCGTGACGTCACATTTTAAAATCATTGACATTGAAACAAAACAAATATCGGAGCTGTATTTCTAGATGTAAAATTGTAAAATATGCGACGTCACACTTCCCTAGTGGAGGGTATCACAAATGTGACTAGCTGTGACAAGGACGGGGGAGGTGGTCAAAAATCATGAAACTCGTACGACGTAATTTATCGATGGCCCCTTATCGAATATAATTCATAATAATCTGATATAATAGGTAGGTACCTTAGTAAGTTTCTACATGAAACTACATTACTTAACATACACATATTTTATGATTTGAAACTAGGCATCAACGGTAAAAGCTCTGCTAAATCTCGAATACTAAAACATTGGACTCTTAAAATATATGGGAAAACCCAGTAAAACCTCGTTAATTTAACGGTATCTTAACAGTGAAGTGTGGCTCAAGTTTTCAGTGGCGTTTCAGTATACGGTGGTTAGTTTAGGACTTGTAGTAAATCAAACCGTAGCGTAGTGACAAACCAAGGAGATACCTACTACTTTTTACTCTTTGAATATTTTTATTTTGTGGTATACTAAGGATAAATATAAAAAATAATTTGGCGGCTCTGAAGTTAGTCGCAAGTGATATTTCGCGCAGGGTCCACAGTTCCGAGTGCTTCCGCCCGCGCCCCGCCCCCGCGCAAGCTCTGTATTCGTCTACTGCGCAGCTTTCCGCACGAAGTTCAGAACCGCCAAGTTATTTTGTGCATATTATACTATGTTCAGCAGTGGACGATGATAGGCTGATGATGAAGGATAAATACTTAAGTTCTACAAAAAAAGAGTGCGTCCAGCGATGAAGATAGGAGAAAGAAAAAATTGTTGTTTTTATTTAAATTAATTTCCATTCTGAATGGTATGGAATTCATTATTTTGTAACGGAAAAAAAATATATTTAAATGAGATTTATCGGTGTTTGTTCCGACCGACGCTCCTTTGGACGTTCCTCAAATAACTGTAGCGGCATCTACCGTACCGCCGCACACCAGTGAAGGAATTGAAGTATGGTATGGTATGGAGAGAGGTAGCCACTAGTAGGAAGGCCAAAGTGGAAGATCTTCCTCCGGGCTGGGTGGTATTTGCCCGGGGACCGCGGTCCAACCGATGATAGTTGGCAGTTGTATATATGCTGCTTCGCTGAGAAAACTTCGTCAGCGAGATGTAGGTTTCTCCATATATTTTTCCATACTACGAGGTGTTATTCCTTACTAATCTTTGTGTTTATACGACACTAGCGCCATCTAGTCACATGGTGATGAATCTTGTTGCAACCATGTGTTGTCATGTGCGGCAGTACGGTAGATGCCGCTACATCACTCCCCCCCTGAGACCGGAGGTCGATAGTCCAAGGGTAGTCCAAGCTCAGCTGTCAGTGCGTCAGAGCTATGCAAGTGCCAGAGTAGGGTGCTGCAGGAGATGCCCCAGTCTGCGGTGAGTCGAGACAGTCTACGGTGAGTCGAGACGTTGTGGGGTGAAGGAAGGCGCGTCCGCCGGTGCTGCAGGTAGATCCGTGTCCACGGTGAGTCGGGACCTGTCCACGGTGAGTCGGGACAGTGGAAGGTGACGGTAGGTCCGAGCTGCTGGTGTAGTGTGCAGAGCTGCCACGCCGGAGTAAGGGCCCAGTGATGCTCCAGTCGTGGGCTGCGAAGACCAGGTCGGGATAATGCCGTCGAGAGTTGCCGAAGGTCCAGGAAGCGTCGTCAATGATGCTGCGATGGAACGTTGAAGGCTGCTGGCTGCTGTGCTTCTGCTTGCAGTGTGACTGCTGCGGGTGCTGGATAAGGTATGAGGAGTGAAGGCTGCGCTGCGTTGCTGAAGGTGCTTGATGTGCTCCATCGGGGGTCACCAGTGAAGGAAATGAAGTATGGTAAAGTATGGAATGGAGAGAGGTAGCCACTAGTAGGAAGGCCAAAGTGGAAGATCTTCCTCCGGGCTGGGTGGTATTTGCCCGGGGACCGCGGTCCAACCGATGATAGTTGGCAGTTGTATATATGCTGCTTCGCTGAGAAAACTTCGTCAGCGAGATGTAGGTTTCTCCATATATTTTTCCATACTACGAGGTGTTATTCCTTACTAATCTTTGTGTTTATACGACACTAGCGCCATCTAGTCACATGGTGATGAATCTTGTTGCAACCATGTGTTGTCATGTGCGGCAGTACGGTAGATGCCGCTACATAACTATCTTACAGCCAAAGATTTAAATGCTCTCTTAGTATCTACTTCAGTTAATTTTCTATGTAGGAAGTATCTCTAATTATACCTCTGAGTATGTGGCTTACGTTATTCAGGACAACGACATTTGAAGTTTGGACTGTCCGAGTGTCCGCCACATTTTGAGGCAATAAGACTTACCTACCACATACAGACGAAATTCCGTACATTACGTAATTCCGAACGCAGCTAATCCATAGAAATTTAAGAACCTACCTACCACACACATGCGGGATTTTTCCGTACGGAATTTTCATAAATTGTCAATCATCAAATCTCGATTCGGAATTCCATTGCGAACGGAATATTGTTTTTACCATTGAAAATGGTTATCAGATGCAAATCGCCTGAGACGTATTTTTGGCCATATCTCCGAGGATTTTGGGAGGATCGAGATGAAAATAGTACCAAAAGTTGAGAAATTTATCGAGACACCTGCGAACGTTTGAATTTTGAAAATCTACTGGAAACTTTTTTTGGAATTTTGCAAAACTCCAAAAATTGGCGGGTGATTATTTACTAAATTGTAAATATTTCGGAAAATAATCCGACTTAAGAAAAAATGAAAAAAGGGTCCTAGGGTATTAGTTTAGCTTCCAAATGGCAAAATAATTTTGAAAATTGGTTAATAATTGTGACCTGTAGGTGGTCCCTTTAGATTTGGAATTGTAGAAAAAAGGGTGTTTCCATACATAAAAAGTGATGTAGCTTCTATGATTATTGACCGATCGTCATGGTAATAGTGTTAAAAGATGCAGAAGCAGACGAGAAGTGCATTCGTTGGAATTTTGATAATCGGTTAATAATATTTCGGCCACGTCGAGGCAGTTAGCGGGCGCGTTTGTGACACGAGGCGGAGCCGAGTGTCACAATCGTAAAAAAATAGGTACCCTTACATTATTGTACTACCTAGGTTACTTAAAAAATATTATAGGATTTTGGTTTTTCGTAAATTTTTGTGTTCATTTTCAATGCTCCGATTCTTGCGGGGACTGTAAAATCTGTGAATTTTTTTTATTAAGTAAGTATTATGTTTTTATAAAAAAAACATAAACTTATTAAATTGGTAAGGTAATTATTAAAATACCTGTTTTAAATTTATTAGGTACTTTTCAACTACTTACAGCATCGTTACCTTATGGGAAATGAGAATTTAAACAATGAAATAGCCTTGAAAAAGTTAGCCTAATTTCACAATAAACGGTCAAAGTTGAATTGTGAACTCAATCAACTTGGCACCCTTCGAATAATTCAGTTGTCGCAAAGTTGATTTCGGTATACTGTTACTATAGGTATAGGTAAGCATACTTTGATCAAGTTAATTTGTTACTGTGTCCAGAGTAATCGAAGTATGGTTAAGTTCTTGTTTATTATACAAAAACAATTGTTGGCACCCGCCAATCCGTAGTGGGCCCGCGTTGTGGGCTATAGGCTATGGCCCAACTTCCTTATCCATCCATAATTCGAAGGCATGACTGAACCGAATTACAATTCTTTTTTCGTTGTGTTTGTTATTAACAGGATAAGTTTTGTAAATAAGAAAATTTTCAAAAACTTGTATGGGAAGACGTAAAAAACTATTTTTCTCTTTTCCGTCATAGAAATTCTAAGAAAATGAATCGCTGAAATGTATGTAAGCACGACTGTACCAAATTAGATAATTATTTTTTTGTTGTGTTTGTTACTAATTACCAGGACAAGGCTTAAGTATATAAAAAAAATTGAAAAAAAAATAAGGTAAGACGTAAATTGGGACCAGATATATTATTTAGTATCCTATAGCCCGATCTTCAGTCTTCCTCAGTCTTGGTCCCATTCCCAATCCCGTTAAAACTAATTAGGTATATAACGGGGTGAATAGATAGGGTTTCGAACTTTGGTAACGATTTTCGTAACGTTGCAGAACTGATTACCCATTTTTACTGATACAGTCTTAGGCCAAACAATTGAAATAAATTAGTTTCTATTCGGATATGTTTGTAGTTCTAATTACCACCCATCAGGGGACAATGGACACGCCTGGGGGGTCAATAGACACGCCTGAGCGGTGATTAGAAAAAATTCATAAGGCTGCCTCATTGTAGGTTCCTTAAATATTTTTTTTAGATTAAAGGCAAGCAAAATCGAGAAGGTACCTTACCTATATCTTTAATTATTAGTTTAAAGTAAAATTATAATTTCTAATCACCCCTTTGCTGTGCCTATTGACCATATTTGCGTGCCTATTAACCCCTCAGGCGTGTCTATTCACCCCTTTCGTGTGTCTAATCACCTCAAAAATTCAAGAACACAAGGCTTACGAAATAAGATCAATTTTAAATAATAATGCTTATTCTTACCTTAATAATTATAGCACAATATATTTATAACTGCACTGACCGTGATTTAAAGATAACTTCAGACTATTATGACCAAAATTCACCGAAATACGGAGGTTTAAACTCCCTCGTAACGTAACAACTTGTTATGTTGTCAACTTTGACATTAAGTTTTGACGTTTTTAGCGATGTTGCCACAAATAAAAAGTTTCCAGAGTAAGAAAAATTATACCAACAAATTATGAAAGTTGCGGGTTTTTTACTGGGGATACCAAGTTTGCCATAAAAAGCCTTAAAAAATATCCCAAGAATTTTCTCTATTCCCCCCGTCAGTTCTATTCACCCCGTTTGACGGTACTGACATTTCCTACTTTCAAAATTCATGAATCAAAACTGACAGATTTTTATACATATTACAAACCTTGGCATTTATTTTGAAGTTCAACACGGTATGGTACTGCCCATACCGTGTTGTACTTCAAAATAAATGGCATTTTCGCAATCAACATTCCATAAAACCTCAATAACGAGTTATTTAAGTTTATTTACCACATCCCCCCCTCCCCTAAACTGCCTAAAAGGATTTGAATTGCAAAAAACATCGATATACGTTGCGTTTGTTTCCAATCAGAAATCTAAATAATATAATTGAGTTTTACTTTATAAATGATGGACTTTCTATACTTACACAAATTCACCTCTTCTGAGGTTTTTTTTTCACTCCTTCGGAGGTGGAATTACCAAAAAACACTGAGACACGTGTAAATTATTTTTCAATCGTCAGCCTAAACAGAAAATTTGAAATTTCTAACTTCGAAACTGAAGGACTTTCATATAAACTTTCATCCCCTATTTACCCTTTGGGGCAGCTAGAATTTTCAAAAATCCTTCCTTAGTGGATGTCTACACTATAAGGCTAAGTTCATATGAACGCGCAGTGCCACGCGTCGCCGCGCGGTAGGAGCATTCACATGATAACGTGCACGCGCGGCAGTCTGGCATCAACATCACTGAGAATGGACATGGCTGAAGTAATTTGTTCATGGATTATATATAAGTTATTTTAACAAAGTATGTTTAATATTTTATGTTTATTATGTTTGATTATTTTAACAAAGAAATAAAACTAATTTGTAATTAAACTTAGCCAAGATATTTTTTTTTCAGAATCATTATTAAGGGTGAAAATTAAAACGAATTCTTCCCACGACCTCTTTAAAAATTTATCTGAATACCTAGTCCTTGGAGTTAAGTTTCCAAATGACATTTCTGTTTTCGACTTCGTTGATAAGCATATCGTTAGAAATTTCGTCTTCAATACTTATTTTTCTAACTAACTTGATGCGTTCGTCTAAAACCGCGCGGCTCAACTGAACGAGTCAATGCAGGCTTGTAGATCTTGAACCGCGCGGCACCGCGCGGCTGTGGCGCGGCACAAGATCTTGCGAGCGGTGCATGGCGCGCCGCGCGGTGACGCGCGGCATCGCGCGGTAATGTAAACGATATAACACAGTTTAGTATGATCTTGTACCGCGCGGTTGGCACTGCCGCGCGGCACCGCGCGGTCATAGGTATGAACTTAGCCTAATAAGGTCTATGTGTAAAACTTCAAGTCTCAAGGTCCATCAGTTTGGGCTTCCATCATATATCAACAATCAGTTTATATATTTTTTTTATTTAGACATTATAAAAAAACGTTTTGGCCAGTAAATATTTTTATTATTTACAGATAATAATCCTAATTTTACTGAAACGATGAAAATTATGATAATAAATTTTAGAAACGCAAGAGATCTATTTCCGGAGAAACACACGATTAATTTATGTTATTAACATTGTAATCAAGTACAGATTCCAACGTAATACAAATCCCTTTACATTATATTATTACAATGTTTGCGCTAAACCGCAAACGATATTAACATTATGTCCATAACAGTATCTTTCGTGCTTTGATCCTTTGCAATTTTGGAATCTTCCTTTACCAATATGCCAAATTCCACGCTTCATACTTTCGGAATATATTTGAATGCTATTGAGAAGTGATACATTTCTCTCGAAACAAAAGTATCGTCAACGAACCATTTATTGCTTTTTGGTCTCTTCTCGCATCGGTTGGTACAATTTTACGGCCTTAAAAATTTACAAAAATGTTTTAAATGTTATTTTTTCTGTAATATTTCTGATTAAAAACATTGAAATTTATAAGAACCGTAGGAAATTCTTATATTTGATTAAATTTACGAATTTTCGAAAATCTTATTATTTATGTAGGAGGTAGGTATCAAGTTTGGGAGGAAAATTAAAATTTCAAGTCATTGTTATACGTAGTCCATTTACATCTTTCAATGTAATAAATATAAGTAAGTAGGCACTAAGGTAGTTCATAAATCCAAACGTTGTTGCAGGTTCGAGTCCCGCCTAACGAGCAAGTCGATGAGTTGTTTTATTTCTAGTTTATGCTTAAATAGCATTTTAAATGCTAAGAAATAATAAGTAGGGAATTCTTATAATACCAAATCGCAAATAACATTAGCTCACACACCTAGCTTATTAATATTCAGTTAATTAAGTACCTATTCATTATGAATCATTTAAATCAAATCTAATGCTAAACTTCAAAAGATCAAACGAAAACTCAAAAGAAACGATTTGAATCTTTTAAAGAAACTGGAAAATTGAGAAAAACAAAAGATTTAGCACATAAGTATTTTTTGATTAGCATAAGGTGAAATAAGCGAGGAAAATAACTGAAAAACTTAATGGCTATGCTAAACACATTCCATTTGCATTTCTCTCGAATATTTTAAATGTTCGGTGAAGAAAATTCAAGCGGGCATAGGGCTCATCAATTAATATTTTCGGAGCGGCGAAAGGAGCCCATCCGTCGGCATAAACGGCATAAATCATTTATGTAAATAGCTCAACAATGAGCCGAAATATAGAGCGAGAGTACTCTATGGCAGGCCCCGGAAAAGTGGGCGACTCCCTGCCAGTTTCTGACGGTTTTACCTCCTGTTTCCGTTGTGGTAGCTGGGAAGGTGAACCGTTTCCTCTTTTAGTAATAAATACCAAAAAAATAAACAAAATAAAAAATCCCAAATTGTAGCTCTTCTCGTGAGTTTTCGTAACTCATTATAGTGACGACACACGACGATTTTGATAAACCTGGAATCAAGGTTCACTTATTAAGTGTCTTCGCATCAACATAGAGTGGGAACATATGATGATAACGACACGACTCGATTAGACTGCTGCCTGAAAAAAGTTTCTCTGTTTGCTATCACCTCGTCTCGTCGCCTGTTTCATTAGTAGGTATTAAATAATAGGCGTTGTCCTAATCGGCTACGATAGCACGAACAAACGATGCTTATTCGTTGCACGACGACATCAAATACACGCATTGGTCATAGCGCAACAGTTTATCTATAGAAATGTGTCGTGCGATGAAAACGCATCGTCTCCTCATACGATCGAAACCATTAAATAGCGATAGATTACATCTAGTAAGTACACAGCCAGCCTAACTCAAATGACCTACATTCCATACGTTTGAACACGACGCTTACTTAAGCTTTAAAATAAGCAGTAAAATAAAATTTACGTTCCGTAAAGCTTGTCAATTCCATACAATACATCAAAGTCTGTGATTTACATAAGTTCGCGACATGTGATTTAATCGTTTTTACTTACACTCGGCGTCAAAAAAAATCGCACCTCTTCGAGAGTAAGTTTAGACTTGGCCACCTGGGAGGCTACTCAAATGGCCACTTTTCTATTCATTCGCTAACTTAAAAATTAAAAATAAGCCATACACTCCAAAATTACGTGTCGTAGGCTTGTCAATTCTATACAATACAACATTGTCTATGTAATAATATCTACATAAACTTGCGACGTGTGACTTGATCGTTTAATTGCTTATTTTTAAGCTTTAATTTAGCGAACGAATAGAAAAGTGGCCATTTGAGTAGGGGGGCTGTTATTGCTAGCTAACGTTCTATAGTGTAAATGTTGATATCTATCGAAAGTACATTTAATGAGCTTTTAAATAATTAATTGATTTTACTAACATAACAGTTACCATAATTAAACACTTACAGCGTTATTGCTTGCGCCGCCATAAAGGGAAATAAAAGGGGTAAAGTCAAGAAATGCGGGTAAATTCGCTATCGAGATGCTGGAGAAAACACACTTCAACAGTTCAATAAAAAATGGAATACACAATATGGATACTATTGCCCATGAAGTTTCTCAAACATTGCAAAAAAATGAGGCAACGTAATGTTGCTTGGAAACTGAAGCTCAGTAATTAGCAACATACATGTACATAGCAACATACATAGCCAACAGCAGTCTCTAGAAATTGTTGGAATACTCGTCGAACGGTATCAATTACTGAGATTCAGTTTTCGAGCAACATTACCTTTCCTCGTTTTTTTGCAATGTTTGAACAACTTCATGGGCAATAGTATCCATCTTGGGTATTCCATTTTTTTATTGAACTGTTGAAGTGCGTTTTCTCCATCATCTCGATAGCGAGTTTACCCGCATTTCCTGAATTGACAAAAAATGTTAATAAATGTTAATAAAATGTAAATAAAATCAAACAATTATTAATTGAAAGCTCATTAAATGTACTTTCAATAGATATCAACATTTACACAATAAAACGTTAGCTAGCAATAGCAGGTGGGGAAGTCTAAACTTAATTTCGAACAGGTGCGATTTTTTTGACGTCGAGTGTAGTAAGGACAGCGTTCAAACGTATATATAGAATGTTGGCCATTTGAGAAGGGGCACACCCCGGACACTCCATACAATCGCGCCATTATAAACAGATGACATCAGATGACGTTTTTGTGCACGCGCAACTGTGTATGAAGCCGGCGTTGCTTTGTGTGTATGTAACGTTAGGGCTACCGTGCAGTTCATAATTCGAACTTTTTGGTAAATAAAGTTAGTCAACGCATAACTTTGAATATCAAAATAAGTTGACGTTGACAAACAAAACACGACTAAAGCACACGGTTCGGCACACGAACTCGCGGGGTGGGGTGAGGTAATTGATTCTAGAGCGGGGCGGAGAGTGTCCTTTCTGTACTAGTACTGATATCTATTCTGTGGTAGGGGGGCAAGTGAGTAAATGTGTAAATGTGAATAAAAAAACAGTGAAGCGTTAAAAAAGTATAAAAACTTGTTAAATACTTTTGAAAATGTTTGGATGTCTCTCTTTTGATTTTAACTTCGCCCGCAACCTGATTCGGGTCGGGTCTGATTTTATACGTCATTTATCATTTCTAAACTTAAGATTGAGATTTGACATTGTTGACGGATCTCATTTAATCTTCCAAGTGTCTTATGCACGCTTCAGTGGCTCAGTCTCTTGGGTTTGAAGTCAATTTAGCAATCGGCTGGATACCTATAACGAAAGTGGAACTCCAGTACCAAAGTTGAATGAATTTTGATGACTCAGATATTTTATGAAAATGGCTCTTAACTAGATCGGCTATCGGCCATTGTACGGGAGTTTTTACCTAATCACTTATTGAGGGAGAGAATAAGTTTTTGTACTTATCTACTTATAAGTGTATTGAATGAATACTTCTTATCACTAATTAATGTTTAGCTGAAATTGTGTTGTTTGTTATGCTATTCAAGGATAGGATGACCGAAATCAACGTTGGCTTGGCATTGCTATTAATTTCGTATGACTTCAACATTAATTACGTTACACAGTTACAAACGTATGTTGCACTTTAATCAGCAATTTAAATAAAGCCACCTTAATGTTTTTTTGTGAACTTGTTGTTACTTATTTCAGATAATATTGGCACGGATAAATTATAATACTATGATAGGTATTGGTTATCTACGACATGAACTCGTTCATCATATAAAATTGTTAAATAAATTTTACAATTACGAAGCGATCGCTTATTCAGACCCATTAAGAGATGCGTAAAACGATATAGGAACAACTTCAGCAACAACAACAAAAGTTATTCAATAAATCAAGCTTGTGGCTAAGGAAACATGAATTTTACTGGTCTCGCACTTTGAGTTTTGTAAATTAAGAAAAACTGTAACATAAGTCCGAAGATAAATTTTCAAGTCAGTACAAACCGATATAATCGCACTATATTCTTTCCATAGCAAGGAAAACGAATAAATAAACGAATAATACGACCAATACAATCGGTGCTGTAATGCCGAATATGGTAGATAGGGACCATCAAACTGAACAACTTTTACTATGGGACCAACTCTGAAATCACGTAAAATAGGTCAGCTGTTTCATACAAAAAATAATCACGAAAATGTAAAATGTTAAAAACTGCAGTTTTTTTCGCGGTTTCAGAGTTGGTCCCATAGTAAAAGTTGTTCAGTTTTTGCAGTTTCAGAGTTGGTCCCATAGTAAAAGTTGTTCAGTTTTCGCAGTATCAGAGTTGGTCCCATAGTGAAAGTTGTTCAGTTTTCGCAGTATCAGAGTTGGTCCCATAGTGAAACTTGTTCAGTTTTCGCAGTTTCAGAGTTGGTCCCATAGTAAAAGTTGTTCAGTTTTTGCAGTTTCAGAGTTGGTCCCATAGTAAAAGTTGTTCAGTTTTCGCAGTATCAGAGTTGGTTCCATAGTGAAAGTTGTTCAGTTTTCGCAGTATCAGAGTTGGTCCCATAGTGAAAGTTGTTCAGTTTTCGCAGTTTCAGAGTTGGTCCCATAGTGAAAGTTGTTCAGTTTTCGCAGTTTCAGAGTTGGTCCCATAGTGAAAGTTGTTCAGTTTTCGCAGTTTCAGAGTTGGTCCCATAGTAAAGTGGGCAGCTTCAAGTTTCTGGGATTCCATATTGACACACATCTTAACTGGAAAGGCCATGTTGATGTTGTGTGCAAAAAAACTAGAACGCTTCGCCTTTGCTATAAAAAGAGTACGCCAAAATATTTCAGCTGAGGCTGCTCTAGCTGCATACCATGGCTACGTCTCGTCTGTACTTAGCTATGGAACATTGCTTTGGGGGAACTCCGTTGATGTAGAAAGAGCCTTTTTGATACAGAAGAGATGTATTCGTGCCTTAAGCAATATTTGGTACTTAGAAAGTTGCAAACCATTCTTTAAAAAGTATAATATACTTCCGTTACCCTGCCTTTACATTCGAGACGCTTGTCTTCTTGTCAAATCTTTTCCGAAGTACTATAAAACCCGTAAGGAGATAAGTATAAGACAATTACGGAAACAATATACAGACCTAATATATCAACCTCGCTGTCACAAGGACATATATAAACGAAATGTATATAATATGAGTATAGTTTTATATAACGCATTGCCACAATATCTAAAAAATCTAAATGGGGCCTTATTCAAAAATAAGCTAACCAAATGGCTCTTAGAAAAGTGTTTTTATAGTACTAAAGAATATTTAGAGTGGAGGAATTAGTTTGTTTAGTTAAGTTTTAAATTTTTAAGTTATAAACGTTTGCATGTCTGCGAGCAGGCTGAACACACGCGCATACTTATATTTAAGATCTGTAACAACTGTGTTTTGTGCAAATAAAATATTTGTATTTGTATTTGTAAAAGTTGTTCAGTTTTCGCAGTTTCAGAGTTGGTCCTATAGTGAAAGTTGTTCAGTTTTCGCAGTTTCAGAGTTGGTCCCATAGTAAAAGTTGTTCAGTTTTCGCAGTTTCAGAGTTGGTCCCATAGTAAAAGTTGTTCAGTTTTCGCAGTTTCAGAGTTGGTCCCATAGTGAAAGTGGTTCAGTTTTTGCAGTTTCAGAGTTGGTCCCATAGTGAAAGTGGTTCAGTTTTCGCAGTTTCAGAGTTGGTCCCATAGTGAAAGTTGTTCAGTTTTCGCAGTTTCAGAGTTGGTCCCATAGTAAAAGTTGTTCAGTTTTCGCAGTTTCAGAATTGGTCCCATAGTGAAAGTGGTTCAGTTTTCGCAGTTTCAGAGTTGGTCCCATAGTGAAAGTGGTTCAGTTTTCGCAGTTTCAGAGTTGGTCCCATAGTGAAAGTTGTTCAGTTTTCGCAGTTTCAGAGTTGGTCCCATAGTGAAAGTTGTTCAGTTTTCGCAGTTTCAGAGTTGGTCCCATAGTGAAAGTTGTTCAGTTTTCGCAGTTTCAGAGTTGGTCCCATAGTAAAAGTTGTTCAGTTTTCGCAGTTTCAGAGTTGGTCCCATAGTAAAAGTTGTTCAGTTTTCGCAGTTTCAGAGTTGGTCCCATAGTGAAAGTGGTTCAGTTTTCGCAGTTTCAGAGTTGGTCCCATAGTAAAAGTTGTTCAGTTTGATGGTCCTTATCTACCATATTCGGCATTAGGGGTTATTATGCAACACGTTGTATAACACCTGTGGTTTTAATTCATTTTCATTTAAGTTTTCACGATTTTTATGTAGAAGTAAATCCTCAGTAGACGAAACTTTATAGTATGACAAAATATCATAAATGAAACGTATCTATTAAATTATCTAAACGTATTTTTTTATTTTTGGATATTTGTACATGGACCAAAGTTCATACTATATTACATACCTGCCAAATTTCATCGACTGAGGATTTAATGTTGGGGTCTCCATGCAAAAGATCGCTTCATTTCTTACACTATTTTTTATAGTATGTAATTGAAGTGTCTTTTTTACTTTTCTCCGAGGTAAGAGTTAGTTATTTTGGAATTAGGATTGTAATTAATAATAGAATTATTTAATTGATATTTTTGTCCAACATCTCTATTAGAATACTGATACGTCCTAAGCTGTTTCAAAATTAAAGCTCACATTACGCCCTCTGATCTTATTATCGGCGCAGAAAATGCAATCACGGACCAAAAGATAAATAGGGTAGTTTCTGAGCAATCTCCGTCTTTACTTTAATTAATGTTTCAAGTTATTTTAGAGCCAGCGTTTTAGTTAGGAAGTATTATCAAGCTTAGTTTTAAATCTAGGCTAGGATCGACATAACACTTAAAACTTGACAAAAACTTTAAAAAGTGTATTTAGAAGAGAGTAAGATATCCAAATCTTTTAAAAAGATTTAATAATTAAAAAGATAACACATACCTAGACCTATAGATAATCTCAAACATCTCAACGTTAAGGTCTTACTAGCGGCCGCCCTCGGTTTCACCCGCGCGGTTCCCGTTCCCGTGGGAATATCGGGATAAAAAGTATTCTATGTTTTAATCTAGGCTATCTACTATCTGTGTGCCAAATTCCAACCAAATCCGTTCAGTAGTTTTTGCGTGATTGAGGAACAAACATCCAAACATCTAAACATCCAAACCCACAAACTTTCACATTTATAATACTAGCGGCCGCCCGCGGTTTCACCTGCGTGGTTCCTATTCCCGTGGGAATATCGGGATAAAAAGTATCCTATGTTTTAATCTAGGCTATTTACTATCTGTGTGCCAAATTCCAACCAAATCCATTCAGTAGTTTTTGCGTGATTGAGGAACAAACATCCAAACATCTAAACATCCAAACCCACAAACTTTCACATTTATAATATTAGTAGGATTATAGTAGGATATAAGTACTATAATCTAGTAACCTAGACCACAAAATGGGTAGCAAGGTAAAAAAACGGTCTTCAGCCTTAAATTAGGTACCTGAATCCACAGAATAGATCTAAGTACTACCGTACAGAAAGGACACTCTCTGCCCTGCCCCAGAATCAATTATCTTACCCCACTCCGCGAGTTCGTGTGCCGAATCGTGTGCTCGTTTAGTCGTGGTTGTCAACGACAACTTATTTTGATATTTATAGCAATGCGTCGTAACTTTTTAGTCGTGTTTGTCGACTGTCAACTTATTTTGATATTCACAGCAATGCGTTGTAACTTTATTTACCAACATTTAACGCCGCTCATACAGTCCAAACTGCACTGTAGCCCTAGACTTACACACACAGTAGTGCGTGTACAAAAACGTCATCTGACGTCATCTGTTTATAATGGCGCGGTTGTATGGAGTGTCCGGGGTGTGCTGAATCTTGTAAACTTGTACTGCGCTAATATTGTAACCTAGAAACTATCTGCACCACCGAACAGCCCACGAGACGCTATCAATTGCAGTAATATATTGGCCCCTGATCAGTAGTTTATAGTTGAAATGCAAAGCAATTTGCCTCATTATGGTCCATATTCAAACCTGATAAAGAAACCTTGCTATTTGAATATTGTTAAAAGGTTTGAGTTTCGAAAACCTTGAATCAATATTCTTTTTCTTACATTTTTAACCGACTTCAACAAAAGGAGGAGGTTCTCAATTCGATTGTATGTTTTTTATCGTTGTTCGTAACATTTATGGACCGATTTTGATGATTCTTTTTTTGTTCGACTGAGTATGCTTGCGAGATGGTAACATTTTTTTTTCAAATCGATCGACTAGTTTTCAAGTAATCCTGAAAATACTATGATTTTGCATCAACTACCTTGACAACTTTCTTATTACCCGACTGCAAGAGGGTTATGTTTTTCGCGCGTATCTTGTATGTATGTATGTTTGTTTTTATGTAATATTCTTTATTACCTCATATCTTTCAAACGGCTGAACGGATTTCCATGATTAACATATCGTTAGATTTGTCTCGTCAGCCCAAGTGTTCTTAAGAAGATGGCGTTATGAAAAAACCAACATGGCGGTTGTACGGTGCTATTATACGTAGTGGAAATGTTTTTTTTTTAATACTGCAATATGGGTGCAAATTAAAGGGCTTATTATAAGGATATCAGAAAGGTAAATCATGATTGTAATAAATAATAACTAAAAAGAAAAAAATAAAAAAAAAATAAAAAAAACCCGCCTGGCATGCATATACAGAAAGTGACATTATGAATGATTTGAGTTATATGCCTCCGACTGCATGTAATAATATTGCCTATAATATTTAATCTTGTTTTTTCAGTTGACTTGTCTTTTTATGCAGGCGGGTTTTTAATTTTTTTATGAACCGAATTAGATGATTTTTTTTGTTGGAAAAGGGATACTTTATTGTAGCCTTTTTAACCGACTTCAAAAAAGGAGGTCCTTAGTTTGATCCGTATGTATGTATGTTTCTCCTCGATTATGTCACGTTTGGCTGAGTCGATTTTTCTACCTAAATAATATACCTACTTAATACTTACATAAGGTACTTACACTAAAAATAATAAAATAAAAATTGTTCAAAAAAACAAAAAAACCGACCTCAAAAAACCTGCCTATAAAAAGCAAAAAATAATATTCAAATCATTAGATATGCATTATCATTGTTATAATAAAAAAAACAGGTCTATTGAAGTCGGGTGGGGCTTTTAGAACAAAAAAAGGAATTTGGACTCCATCAGCCCCACCCGACTTCAATAGACGTGTTTTTATTATAACAACTAGCTGTTGCCCGCGACTTCGTTCGCCTTGTGGTTATAAAACATAACAATGTTCTAATTGAACGGACATCCTTTATCTGTGATTCCCATGGAAAAATCTTCACAGTCACGATATTTAGGGAAGTTTGCAGAAAACAGTTATTTTCTTTCACGATAATTAAAAAATATAATACATAGTTACCTTTTAATAAAATCGTCCATTTGTATAATCAAATACCATCATTTTTGTTTTGCTCGCGGAAGTAAACTATTTTCTGAACACAAGAAAAAGGTAGCTATAATAACTGATTCACCATGGCAGAGCCGATAGTACTGATGTTAGTTAAGACAAAGGGTTTGGCAAAGACTGACATTAACATTAGACTTCTGATAATAATTTATAATATTTCTCTATAAACTATGTTCAAAGTCTTGCTTTCCGGTGCCAAAATAAATAAAATTGAGTAAAAGCATAATCGGAACACCAACCTTTAATTTCATTTCATTGGCAGGAAGACAATTAGCACTTAGGGAGTTTAGGAACTCTACCGGATTAGTGGTTCTCTTGATCAACGACAATGTTTATTGACGTGTATTGCACTTCATTCTCAACAATTTTAGAAAGATTGATGTTGCCGTTAATTGGTCATTTTAAATGTGGTGTTAGCAGTTTTTTCGCCAGGAAGCAATGTAACCGCGGTACCGGACGATGCTACAGCAAGAGCAATCTTTCCCTGCTCCTGGCTGACGTCAGAAATGTTTTTCTTGTTCTACCGGGAGCACCAAGAAATAATATTTTACCTTCATTGAAACACTTTGTACAATAATGTTAAAATCTGCCTTTGTCATTCACAATTGTAGCCATCGTGGTTGGATTATAGTTGGTCTCGGCGTCATACTCACGGTTCACGTGAGGTTGATTGGGTAGTGATTGAGGAATTAGCAATCCGTAATCACTTGATGGTTTTGAACCGATTGAAATGACAATATCTTGTAGAGAACAAAGACAGCGATCAAAACGCGTTCGTCCAAATTGATCTACTTCATCTTCTGTTATGTGCCTGAAGTCTCGTAAAACAATCTTCAGATAAATGACCGCGATACTATATACTTTTCGATTTGAAAGTTCACAAAATACCAACATAACAGCAAACACATCACTGTTACCGCCTTCACACCGCGTGCAGGTTCTCCCAGCTTATGTGATTTATTATTTTACACAGACACACGTTTGTGTTTAGTTTAGAGAGAAAATATAATTGAATCACTATCTTCCAGTGCTAACTGTAAACAGCAGGGGCCGTACCGGCTAACTTACATGGCCATCGTAATCGCTTTCATTTGACAGATGGATGTGATACATTGCTACTTTTCTTAGGTAAGTTTTTATTAATGCCAAATAGAAGTAGCGATGGGTCGCATCCATCTGTCAAATGAAAGCGATTACGATAGCCATGTAGGTTAGGCGGTACGGCCCCTGGTGGGACATTCTCATTTACCACGTTTTTAGGACATTCCAGTAAAAAAAAATACTTCTAAGAGTAGGATACAGAAACTTACTAGTACAATTCCTGAATACTCTCCGCATATGGTCAAACATAAAAAACGTAAAAAATGTTAATGGATTTCTGACAAATTACTGTCAAACATGCTTTCTCTAAAAAACATGGGGAGGAAATTTACTACCTTGCCTGTAAGTTTCTCTGAATATTTCAAAATATTTAATGTGATAAAGTTTTCTAACATTTGTTTACATACTTGATTATATTTATTATCATTACCTATGATTTTTATATGAAAAATAGTAAAATCTTATTTATAATTTTTTTTTTACTAACGTTACGTGAGTGAACCTCAGATCAGAAAAAGCGGGCCGCGCTTTTTCATTCGCTCATATATCGGGAACGCTGAATGCTACCTACCTGTTTGTCTCACACACTAATCGGTAGCGCCAGGACAGTCATATACATTGTTGTGAGGGAGGAACCTGCTGTTCAGTGTTCAGGGTCGACTCACGAAGGTAAGTTCCATAGTGACCACGTTTTTGTTCGATACTACTCTCAAAAACATGGATGTAGTTTATCAAGTTCCCGATTATAGAATATAGTTATAAATTTTACTGGTTATTGCCTTTTGTATCCATAAAGTAATAAGACATATTAGTAAGAGTTTTATCTATTAACTGTGTTTTTAACCGACTTCAAAAAAAGGAGGTTCTCAGTTTGACCTGTATGTATGTATGTTTGTCCGCGATTATCTCGCGTATGGCTAAACCGATTTTGATGCGGTTTTCAGAAAAGTATTTCTTACATTTAGGAGAAGGTTTTGGTATTTTAACCGACTTCAAAAAAGGAGGTTCTCAGTTTGACCGGCATGTATGTATGTTTGTCCGCGATTATCTCGCGTTGAACTGAACAGACTTTGCTGCGGTTTTCAGAAAAGTAGGAGAAGGTTTTGGTATTTTAACCGACTTCAAAAAAGGAGGTTCTCAGTTTGACCGGAATGTATGTATGTTTGTCCGCGATTATCTCGCATTGAACTGAACCGACTTTGCTGCGGTTTTCAGAAAAGTATTTGTTACGTTTAGGAGAAGGTTTTGGTATTTTAACCGACTTCAGAAAAGGTGGTTCTCAGTTTGACCAGTATCTCTTATATAAAAGTGAAGGGGTGACTGACAGACTATTGCCCAGCCCAAACCACTGAACCTAGGGACTTGAAATTTTGTACATAGATATTTTATACAGTGTAAACACCCACTAAGAAGGGGTTTTCGGAAATTTTACCCTTAAAGGGGTGAATTGGGGGTTCAAAGTTTGTATGGAAAAAAAATATTAAATAGACATTTCGACTTGAAACTTCGTAGGAGTACTTCTGAAAACAAATAAGCAAACACGTGTTTCGTGGTTTTCCGAAAATCAACCCTTTGGGTGTTAAATGGGGCAAAAAAGCCCAAAATGACTGACAAATCAACGTACAGCCCAAACCACTGGACCTAGAGACTTGAAATTTTGCTCCTCGATACTTTATACAGTGTAACACCCACTAAGAAGGAATTTTTGGAAATTCCACCCCTAAAAGATTGATACGGAGGTACAAAGTTTGTATGGAAAAAAATTAAATAGACTTTTCAACTTGAAACTTTGTAGGAGTACTTCTAAAAACAAATAAGCAAACACGTGTTTCGTGGTTTTCCGAAACTCAACCCTTTAGGGGGTAAATGGGGTAAAAAAAGCCCAATGTCGATATGGGTGTCGTTATCAAGGTTTAATGGGACGTTGATTGCGAAAATGGCATTTATTTTAAGTAGTAGACATTATTCAACCCCTAAAGGGGTCAAATGGGGTTCAAACTTTGTATGGAAATAATATATTAAATAGACATTTTGACGTGAAACTTCGTAGGAGAACTTTTAAAAACTAACAACTTTTAAAAACAAACACGTACAGTTTGACCATAAAGAGTTGAAATTAAATAAAATGGAACTAAAATTTTTCAGTACAAAATTTAGTAAGTGTTGCCAATTTATTCGTGATTTTGACGTGTTTACATAGAAAGTGGCGCCCTCAATTTTTGTCAACTCTTTATGGTCAAGCTGTATTTTGTGATTTTCCGATAATTAACCCCTTAGGGGTAGATGGGGTAAATAAACCTATACAAGGTTATTTTTAGTTAATACAAAACCTCTCGTAGGGTTGATCAGACCATCAAACTGAACAACTTTCATTATGGGACCAACCTCGAAAACACGAAAAAAAGATCAGCTGTTCCATACAAAAGTATCTACATTCCTACTACATCGAATTGTATGAAACAGCTGATATCTTTTTCGCGATTTCAAGGTTGGTCCCATAATGAAAGTTGTTAAGTTTGATGGTCTAATCAACCCCAAGAGACGTTTTGTATTAACTAAAAATTACATTAAGTATAGAATAGAATATCATTTATTTGCATTTGATTAGGGTACACTGTACAACTTTTAAAGATCTCCCTCTTCAGCCATTGACAATAGCATGCAAACATAATTTTAAATTAAAATTAACAAGTACTTATACTTTTTTTTTATAAGTCGATATGAATGTTGTTATTGATATTGAATTCCAACACGATGCGGTGGTCATGATTCAACTCAAAGGGGTATAAAATGGGGCTTATTTTGTATGGATTTTCGACATTTCGACATGAAACTTCGTAAGAGTACTTTTAAAAACTAAGCAATAACACGTATTTGGTGATTTTCCGAAAATGTTTAGGTTTATTTACCCACTAACCCCCAACCGCTTGGAGGTTAGTGGGTTACCCCTAAAAATCAAAGACTTCTATGTTGTATCGATATGGATATCGTTAAATGTTTTGTGGGATGTTGATTGCGAAAATGACTTTATTTTAGGATCCAACACGACACGGTGGACATTATTCAACATCTAAAGGACTGAAACGGGGGTTAATTTTTTTTATGGAAAAATAATACGGGAACTGGTACAGGAATGAGAACGAGAACGGGAACGGGAACTAATGATATTATAAATGTGAAGTTTAATGTTTGGATGTTTTTTACTCAATCACGTAAAACCGGCTGAACGGATTTGGAATAGCACACAGATAGTTATTGCCTGTGGTAAAACATGGATACTGTTTATCTCGGTCAAAGGTTCCATAGCGATTTTCCGAATGTCCACGTGGACGAAGTCGCGGGAAAAAGCTAGTGTATGTACTTATATTTGTCCGTGATTATCTCGCGTTCGGCTGAACCGATTTTGTTGCGGTTTTCAGAAAAGTATTTGTTCGATTTAGGAGAAGGTTTTGGTGTTTTTACCGACTTCAAAAAAGGAGATTCTCAGATTAACCCATATGCATGTATGTCCGCGAATATCTCACGTTTGGTCAAATCCGATTTTTCTACCTAGATAACATATCTAATGCAGAAGGTAATTAAACTAAAAAGAAAGAAATAAAAAATTGTTTTAAAAAACAAATAAAAAACAAAAAACCGACTTCAAAAGCCAAAACAATTTTTTTTATCTGCAAAATAAGTGTTTGTTATCCAAAACGTGGCCTCAAAAACATGGTTGCCGTGGCTTCCACGGTCCATGTTTTTGATAAGTTATCCACGTTTCTTGGATAATTGTTAATCGTGGGATCCCACTGTTGGGCTAGGATTTGAAATATTTTATATAGCAAAATAAGTATTTAGAGATATGAACCGTGCGATCGCATTATACTTTTGTGGATCTATATTAAACACTTAAACTGTCATGTTATAATATGCATATTTCATTTAAATTTAGGGTTCCATTACTCAAAGAGTGCAAACAAGACCCATTTAACTAGCCGTGCCTAACTATCTACAGCACCCGGCTGTCCATCACACACAGGCCTCTATCACCTCATCACCCGTGCAGAAATTTGAACAAAAGTGGCGAAAAATAGTGGGCTTTGTATTTTTATTCATGTTTCAAATATTAAGAATATTTTCATTGGTATTTTAATTGTTACTTAAATATCTATATATGTATGTTAAAGCTTTTCATATTAATAATATAAAAGACATAGTTTTTAACAAATCAAAAGTTTCACGTTTTTTTTAAACTTGTTCTCACAGAAACATGACAGACAGTAATTTTATCACTACTTTCAATACAAGTTTTTCAATACAGTTTGACCATAAAGAGCTGAAAAAAGAGCTGGCACAACTTTATATGTAAACACGTCAAAATCGCGAATAATTTGGCAACACCGCTTTTGTACTGAAAAATTTTAGTACCATTTTATTTAATTTCAACTCTATATGGCCAAGCTGTTAAAGTATGAGAAAAAGATAAGAATTTTTCTAATGCGTAACCCGATCTTGTTTGTTGTTTTTATAGTAAATAAACTATTGTGCTTTTATTAACAGTTAAACCTAAGTGCTTTACCCAGGTGAAATAATCTGGTGGACAACGGCTAAGGAGAGAGGAAAAATAGCGAAAAAGAAAGAGCCAAGTTAAAAAAGAGACGAGTTAGGAAAGTGTCAACTTTGCAAAAGAGACCAACTAAGAAAGAGCCGAGTTAAAAATTAGACGAGTTAGGAAAAAGACAAGTTTAAGAAAAAGACCAACTAAGAAAGAGCCGAGTTAATAATAAGACAAGTAAAAAAAGTGTCAAGTTTAAGAAAATGACAAAGTCATCCGGAAGGCCTCCAACGGCTCCAACGAACCCACCAACGCGACAATTGCGGATGAGCGAGTTATGTGATGTATGTAGCTTTCTCATAACAAATTAAACTAGAAGCACATGCTTCTGGTTCATTTTTAATATACTATCATAAAAGGGGAAAGTAGATAAACAAGTTTTTCAATACAGTTTGACCATAAAGAGCTGAAAAAAGAGCTGGCACAACTTTATATGTAAACACGTCAAAATCGCGAATAATTTTGGCAACACCGCTTTATTTTTGTACTGAAAAATTTTAGTTCCATTTTATCTAATTTCAACTCTATATGGCCAAGCTGTTAAAAAGATACGAATTTTTCTAATGCGTAACCCGATATTGTTAGTTGTTTTTATAGTAAATAAACTATTGTGCTTTTATTAACAGTGCACAGTTTTTAGTAACACTAAGTGGTTCACCCAGGTGAAATAATCTGGTGGACAACGGCTAAGGAGAGAGGAAAAATAGCGGAAAAGAAAGAGCCAAGTTAAAAATGAGACGAGTTAGGAAAGTGTCAACTTTGCAAAAGAGACCAACTAAGAAAGAGCCGAGTTAAAAATGAGACGAGTTAGGAAAGTGACAAGTTTAAGAAAAAGACCAAATAAGAAAGAGCCGAGTTAATAATGAGACAAGTAAAAAAAGTGTCAAGTTTAAGAAAATGACAAAGTCATCCGGAAGGTCCTGAAGTAGTTGTTTGAGGCGAATTCGAGCGTAGTTTTATTGTTTCTTTTATTTTGTTTGACCTTTTTTTGTAGTATAAACTCATTTTTAATAAAAAAACACTAACAAAACTTTAATGCGGCACACACAGTTAGGTATCCCTCCAATATTATAGTTTTTCTTATTTTAAATTTGGAACACGCCGCGTCCGCCGGCCGCTCCACCCAATGTTTTTAATTTTGCACTGGTTGTTTATACAATGTTTTGTTGTTGTTCGTGAATGCGCCCTAATACAAGGCTGCAACTTTTTTTAAACTACCTATTTGTTTTTGTAAACTTTTTCATTGCCGATGAGTTAACTCTATGGTTGACTATGTAACCAAATTGAGTTATATTTTGAAATTACTTTTACACCCTAGGGTGGAACGAAGAGTTTTGACCCGCTGCTCAGTTTAAATATACATCACTTTCCGAATATGAGAAATGAAAAATAAAAGTACTTCTGCCCAACCCCATATATTAAATCTTGGTTTATAGCCCAGGTTACTATTTTAGATTATAGCCCAAGTTACTATTTTGGATTATAGCCAAGGTTACTATCGACATAAAGCAAAAAGATTTGTGCAATTCGGTTCAGTATTTGTTAACTTGCGTGCATACTGTTTCTGCGTAAGCCCTTTGTGACATAGCGTGACCCCTTTGTGACATAGCGTAATGAATTGTATCTAAGATTATAGCTCAGGTTATTGCCAACATAATACAAAAAGTTTTGTTTAAATCGGTGCAGTAGTTTTAAAGTGATGCGCGTGCATACAAACTTACAAACAAACAAACAAACAGACAAAAAATCTAAAAACTATTGATTTGGGCCCAGTATAATGTATTTAACATGTAGCAATTATTTAAAAAAAAAATTTGGCCTCGTTATGATTTTATTATATGTATTGGTAGATTATTTTGTGACGTTGTTAATTTATTATTAGTCAAGACCCATCTTTTATTCGCATACCAATGTTATTTGGTTAAATGTGAAAAACAAAACCGATAAATGTTATAATCTTGTACTGACCACATTTACAGCAATAAATAATTAAGTATTTCATTTAATTTCATAAGTGCAAGACGAATATAAAAAAAGATACATACTCACTAAGTCTAACATTGATTTTTAAAACTATTTTTAAATATGTTTTCACAAAGCCATGACAAAGGGTAAAAAAATATTATATCTAGTCATCCAAAAGAACTTTTCATTTTACTTCACCTATTGGCTGGGTGCAAAGGTATAATAATCGATCGCAGCGCTCATGGTGGCAAAAAGTAGAAATACTGTAGGCTTTGTAATCTGTTTGAAAACGATATTTAATTTATAACTAGCGATACACGAACATTTATATATGTTTATTATCACTTAATAAAATTATTAAAGTAGCTTTATCCTCTTGTTTTACAAAATTTACAACTAAAAAAGAAGTAAACAAACCCTGATTTAACCAAAATAAAACACTCTTTTTGAATAGATCTTACTTGCCATATTTAATTTAAATGACCAAAAATGATTTCACAACTCTTTGTCCACCCAAATCACAGTAATTTTGAAATTTACATTAATAACACAATATGTATAACATTTTTTAATATTTTGTCACAATTCCGCCATTACATATCAAAATGTCAAAACGGTCAGTCCAGAGCCAACAAAGTTGTAAAAAGCTAGGTGGCGCTAAAAGCGTGCACGGTGCCAATACCTTGATTACCTACGTAAGGCTGTTGCTAACAATTCTCGATTGAAAGCGCAGTTGCATTGCTGCTTTAAGTGAGATACTTGTCACATTGGTTCTTACTAAAGCAGCAATGTAACAGCGATTTCTGTCAGATTTGATTGCAACAAAGTTAGATAATTATTACCCCCTTAGTTATAACAAGTTTACTTATTTGTCCAATAGATGGCGCTCAACTCATCCGAATCGCGATATGGGTTAGTTGTAAAGATTCAGATAATACTTGTTTGCTTCCTCAAATACCCTGTATTATTTAATGTCGGTTTCTGATTACCCATGAAATTTTTGAAAAGCTGACGCCCAGGTCGCCCAGTGCGTCGTCGTCAGCTTTCTTCAGTTCCTTTTATCTTTTCTATCTAATTTAATTACAACTTAGCTTAGCTTGTGTTAGGGCCGAGGGATGGTAATCGATTATTTCAACTAATAGGTC
The DNA here is from genome assembly GCA_928269145.1 of Agriphila tristella. NCBI lineage: Eukaryota > Metazoa > Arthropoda > Insecta > Lepidoptera > Crambidae > Agriphila > Agriphila tristella. The sequence continues at coordinate 17,648,679 of OV743430.1, forward strand.
GATTTCGATTAATCGATTATACGCTCTCATTATATCGATTAATCGATGTCAATATTGATTTATCGGTAGATATAATAAACATGTTGCCTATTGCAGAATTTTATTCATAAAAACCGGCCAAGCGCGAGTCGGACTCGCACACGAAGGGTTCCGTACCAAAAATTCACAGATTTTACAGTCCCTGCAAGAATCGGAGCATTGAAAATGAACACAAAAATTTACGAAAAACCAAAATCAAATCAAATGCAAAGTCCTATTATATTTTTAAAGTTACCTAGGTACTTAGTACCTATTTATTTTTACGATTGTGACACTCGGCTCCGCCTCGTGTCACAAAAGCGCCTGCTGACTTTCTCGACGCAGCCGAAAAAATATTAACTAATTTTCAAAATTCCAACGAATGCACTTTTCGTCTGCTTTTGCATCTTTTAACACTATTACCATGACGACCGGTCAATAATCATAGAAGCTACATCACTTTTTATGTACGGAAACAGCCGTTTTTCTACAATTCCAAATCTAAAGGGACCACCTACAGGTCACAATTATAAACCGATTTTCAAAACTATTTCGCCATTTGGTAGCTAAACTAATACCCTAGGACCCGTTTTTTCATTTTTTCTTAAGTCGGTTTTTTTCCGAAATATTTACAATTTAGTAAACAAACATCCCCCAAAAAACCCGGAATTTTTGGAATTTCGCAAAATTCCAAAAAAAGTTACCAGTAGATTTTCAAAATTTAAACGTTCACATGTGTCTTGATAAATTCCTCAACTTTTGGTACTATTTTCATTTCGATCCTCCCAAAATCCTCGGAGATATGGCCAAAAATACGTCTCAGGCGATTTGCATCTGATAACCATTTTCAATGGTAAAACGCCGAAAGAATCACGTTTGTTGTATGGGAGCCCCCTTAATTGGTTGGTTGGTCACAAAAAGGAAGTTAGACTCCGGCCCCACCCGACTTCAATAGGCGTGTTTTTAATTTAACAATGATAATGCATATCCTGCATAATCTAATGATTTGAAAATTATTTTTTAAAATTCTTGCTTTTTATAGGCAGGCTTTTTGAAGTCGGTTTTTTTGTTTTTAAACATTTTTATTTATTCATAACTAGTGGCCCCTGTGAACTTCGTATTACCTTCAATTGGGATGTTGACAACCTTTTTTATTTTATATTACATAAATTACCTCTCAAAAAAAGAAACATTGGTAAAATAATTATTTCGCTAGCTTGAAAACTGCCCGAGATATCACAGTGTGAAATGCACACAAATGGTCTCACCCAAAAACGCTCCATACTAACGGCTACTGAATTATGACGTCACGCCTCAGTAGTTTGTATGCGACGCGTAGGAAATTTGTTCGGCAGCTATATTATATATTATGTTTATCAAAATGGTTTCTTAGACAAATTTGCTATACATTTTACGAACTAATTAAAAGTATCATTTATTTTAATAAATTTTATACTTTTTAAATGGACTTGTCAACCCAACTTTGAAGGGTCATAAAACAAATAATATGCAATATATAAAACCAAGAGGTATATACAAGCTACTCTAAAAGTTTAAGATGTTTACGATTTTTATTAGTATTTCGTCATTTTATTCATTAGTCAACATCCCAATTTACACATATGTATCAATTTTACCTTAAGAATTTTAAAATATTGAAAACCAGCTCCATAATTTAATTAATTAGTTTACAGCATTATTTACTCATAAGAACCGTGCTTAAGACCAAACCAAAAATATTGAACTCTCAACCAGTTAACTACATTTTTCTGTAGCACAACAAAATTGCGTAACTCAGTTATTTATTGTGTACACACAGGTCGAATTTGAGGGCGCACCAAATAAATATTGTTTGCTGTTTTAGGACTATCTCCATTAAGCTGGGTAAACCGGAGTCAAGTGTGCTGGAGGAAGACCCATAGCCAATTTCATAGGAAACTTTCTTCGCATTAAAAAATATATAAATGTGTGAAGTTCATGGTTAGTATTAGCAACGTGGTGGTGGCGTTATTTAAAATCAAACTATAAATAATGTTAAAGGATTTCATATTGAAAAGATATTGAAGGTAAAAGTGACACAACAGAACAAAAGCTAGACATTGATAAAAAAAACCGGCCAAGTGCGTGTCGGGCCACGCGCAGTAGGGTTCCGTAGTTACCTCATACCATACCATATTGAATACCACATTCATTTTTCGTCGTCAAAAATAACTTTGTTTTTCATAGTGTTTGTATGAATGACAAAGTTATATTTGCGGTTTTGGAAAATGTGCTACTTATATCTCTAAAAGTTATCAATATATCTCGTTCAAACCGATTTTCGTTGAAAGTATTTATTAGGATCTACAGCATACATTTTTTTTAGATTTTCCACTCTTTTATTTCAAAAGTTAAAGGCAAAGTTAAAGCAAAGACACTTCCAAAGTGGTAAAATGTGTGTCCCCCCCACATTTTACCACTTTGGAAGTGTCTATCTTTCAAACGGTTGACTTTGAGAAAAAATCGTTTGAGAAACCTCAATGTCATTTTTGAAGACCTATCTATAGACACCCCACACGTATAGGTAGGATGAAAAAAAAATATTCAGTTTCAGTTCCATGTATGGGGAGCCCCCCTTAATCTTTTATTTTTTTTATTTTTATGTCAAAATCGTAAAGCGGTTCACAGAATACATCTACCTAATAAGTTTCAACTGTGTAAACTTAATAGTTTCTGAATAAAGTGGCTGTGACATACGGACGGACAGACAGACAGACAGACATGACTAATCTATAAGGGTTCCGTTTTTTGCCATTTTGGCTACGGAACCCTAAAAAGAGAAGAAAAACCCTTTGATTATTTATATGTCTAGATAGACAGCCAAAGCTACGTACGCGTCGAAAAAATATGAGCCAACTGTGGCTTGTATTGTATTTGTAAAAATATAAATATGTAAATTTAAAAAAAAACTCGCCACTAAGCCCAAGTTTGGACTTGGCTTAGTAGAGAGTTTTTTTTTACCTAACACACACATTGCTAGTAGTGTGACGCGCGCGGCCTTAGTTTTTAGGGTTCCGTACCCAAAGGGTAAAAACAGGACCCTATTATTACTAAGACTCCGCTGTCCGTCTGTCTGTCTGTCTGTCTGTCACCAGGCTGTATCTCATGAACCGTGGTAGCTAGACAGTTGAAATTTTCACAGATGATGTATTTCTATTGCTGCTATAACAACAAATACTAAAAACAGAAAAAAAATATTTAGGGGGGGCTCTCATACAACAAACGTGATTTTACCATTGAAAATGGTTATCAGATGCAAATCGCCTGAGACGTATTTTTAACCATATCTCCGAGGATTTTGAGAGGATCGTGATGAAAATAGTACCAAAAGTTGAGGAATTTATCGAGACACGTGTGAACGTTTGAATTTTGAATATCTACTGGTAACTATTTTTGAAATTTTGCACAATTAAAAAAATCCGGGTTTTTTGGGTGGTGTTTGTTTACTAAATTGTAAATATTTCGGAAAAAAAACTGACTTAAGAAAAAATGAAAAAATGGTCCTAGGGTATTAGTTTAGCTACCAAATAAAGAAATAATTTTGAAAATCGGTAAATAATTGTTACCTGTAGGTGGTACCTTTAGATTTGGAATTCTAGAAAAAAGGGTGTTTCCGTACGTAAAGAGTTATGTAGCTTCTATGATTATTGACCGATCGTCATGGTATTAGAGTTAAAAGATGCAGAAACAAACGAGAAATGCATTCGTTGGAATTTTGAAAATCGGTTAATAATATTTCGGCTGCGTCAAGGCAATCAGCGGGCGCTTTTAATAAATCATCGTAAGAATAAATAGGTACTACCTAGGTAACTTTAAAAATATAATAGGATTTTGGATTTGATTTTGGTTTTTCGTAATTTTTTGTATTCATTTTCAATGCTCCGATTCTTGCGGGGACTGCAAAATCTGTGATTTTTTGCTGTTTTTGGTACGGAACCCTTCGTGCGCGAGTCCGACTCGCACTTGGCCGGTTTTTTTATAATGTTTTTATGACTATATTCTTTCTTACACATATCAATAATCTAAGTATTCTTTGGACGCAGTGAGGCTAAAAATGCACACCACGTTTGATTGCGACAATGCAAGTATTGCGACGCTCTATCTAATAAATAATTATAAAAAATACTTTGGTTTGTAACGGTAGGTAGCTAGTATATTCCTAAGAGATAACTGGTTATATGGGAGGAAAAAAATACCTCACAGATAACCAGTTATCTGGCCATGGTTATCTCCGAGGAACAAGGGGTCTTCGTTGGTGACGGACGACGCACAAATAAAATATCCATGCGCTGTGTGTGCGGAAATACAGTAAATTATATACAAGGTGTTTGGTAAAAGCCTTATAAAGCCGAATATTGTAGTGGGACCATCAAACTGAACAACTTTTACTATGTGACCAACTCTGTAATTGTGAAAAAAAATCAGCTGTTTCATACAAAAAATAATAACGAAAATATCAAAATGTATGAAACAGCTGATTATTTTTCGCGATTTCAGAGTTGGTCACATAGTATAAGTACCTAGTTCAGTTTGATGGTCCCTATTTACCATATTCGGCTTTATAAGGCTTTTGCCAAAAACCTTGTATACTTAAGTCTAGACTATTTGGAAAGGTTTTTCTCAAGTTTTACTCAGGCACGAATGTCTGAAAAACAAAATATGTTAGGTATCGATACAGACATTAATGAATTAGCAAAGTTGAGGCTTATGATTAGCGGCGACACAAGTGTGGCGGTCACGGCGTGGCCACCTACCTCGTTAAAAGGCGCTTCGTTTCACTGACAGTAACGATGATCGATGGGTTCGGGACTTCCCCTATAATATCCGCCCTCTGCCCTCCCAGGGCTCCCAGCCGCGTTCGAAGCAACCGTCTTTCGATGCCGTGTCTACGGATGGGCTCTATCGTAAATCTACGGCTTATCACGACAAGTTTGAAAGTCGAAATTTAAATTTTATCTCAAATATCAGTAGCCTTTAAAGACTTACTTAACAGTATTTATGCTGAGCGTCGCTAAAGCTAGGGTTTCCTAGGATAACGGTGCCGTCATATTACGGCCGTAATTTAGCGGCGTAGAACGTTATCTATAAACAACATCTCAAACAACATTAACATCAACAATATCTGTAAACAACAAGTATACAATATGGCGCTGTTTATATATGTATAATTATAGACAACATTCAACGCCGCTATATAAGGTGGTACCAAATGATCTGATGATACTTAAACAGGTGATAGTGTTGCTTAAACTTATTAACTTTCTCCAAGGAACATAGGTCGAAAAACGAAAAAAAAAATTCATACTCCCATACAAAATGTACTGGTCAGCTGACCGACTTACTATGGAAAAGGCGAAAAAAACAAATCGTTTTTCGACCTATGTTCCATAGAGAAAGTTGTTCAGTTTAAGCAACACTATCACCTGTTTAAGTATCATTAGATAATTTGGTACCACCTTATATTGCGGCCGTAATATGCTGGCACCGTCATCCTAGGAAACCCTAGCTTAACCGGACTGCTGAAAGCATTCGATTAAGTTAGTTTGGTACACGTACTAAAGTACTTTCGTCGCTGAATGTATAGTCATAAAGTCATATCACCGATCAACTCCCTACATTGTTGTTAGTAGAACGAAACCAAAGAGCAACACTATATCTTATTTATTTACCTTCGATCATCTAGTGTATATATGATCGAGGCTATTAAAACTTTAAATGCGATAAACTATAGGGGAATGAATTTAGTCCGAAATGATTTATAACTTTTAAAATGGCTCTATTCCCATGTACTGTGAGTTTAAAGGTAGACTCATACGGACAGCTCATTCTACCCACCCAAATCCATCTTCAATGTCTCAAAGATAACCGAATAAATAAGCTTATAATTAAATTCTTTTAATAACATATAGAAATACCATAATAGCACAATACAGAAATACCAAGAGGAAGATAGAATCTTCTAAATATTTTTGCGTTAAGAAACCCTTAATTTGAATTTCAATATCGGTAATTGATGAGGGGTTTCTTATTACATAAACATCAATACATCAGGGGATACCACCAGAGTATAGTATTGTACCTACTATAGTTTACTATAGGAACGCAACAACACTTCTTCACCAATACCAATAAAGTACAAGTTAAATTAGCAACCACATAGCAAACGTTTTATAATACTTTCGGCCGCAACTTCGTCTGCGTGCCCGTCTGGAATACCACTCGCGTGAAAACGATAATACCTTTCTTAGCGGATGCATACGTCATCGTATCTGTATGTCAATCATGCTTAATTCATCCAGGGGTTTGAATACGAATGATGACTAATGAACAAAATAACGAAATACTAATAAAAATCGTAAACATATTAAACTTTTAGAGTAGCTTGTATATCTCTTGGTATTATATATTGCATATAAGTTATTTGTTTTATGACCCATCAAAATTGGGTGGAAAGTCCATTTAAAAGTATATAATACCTTTAATTAGTCCATAAAATTTATAGCAAATTTGTCTAAGAAACCATTTTGATAAGCCGAACAATTTTCCTAGGGTAGCCGTTAGTATGGAGCGTTTTCGGGTGAGTCCCATTTTGTGCATTTCAAACTGTGATATCTCGGACAGTTTTCATGCTAGCGAAATAATTCTTTTACCAATGTTTCTTTTTTTTGAGAGGTAATTAATCATGTAACATAAAATAAAAAAAATGTCATCTCATCATGCCTACTGTGCAGTGCGACGACAAATTAGTCAGTGAGTCACTCAGGACTCAGGACATTAATTACTAGGTAGATTTCTTATTCAAAGCAGTAAAAACATACTTACTGCTATTTTATAATATCAATCTATGTAGGGATTATTCATAATATATTCTATTAATGATTTTCAGAATTCGGTAAAGTTAGTTCGTTAGTCGAATATGAAGCTAAGCTAACACTTTGAATCGCCAGCTAACTTAAATTTTACTGAATATTTAATGAAAGACGAGCCAACCTTTCATTTTAGGATAATACTCTTATTCGTTAAAATATAAGTGAGTAATGTTAAAAAAAACATTTGCAGATAACAAACCCATCCGATACTGCTTTTTCAACAGAAATTGCTCTAGGGTGAAATTGTATCAGTGCTCTTATATTAGTTATATTTGGCTTGGAAAAAGATGGAACTGACAATTTCTATTGCTCTCTAAATATTTCACATACTTACTTACATTTTGAAATGAGGATCAGTAACAGGTTTGAATCCTATAGTTTTATCGATATAATATAAACACATATTGATAGCTATAAAACCTAGTGAAAAAAAATTTGAAATCCGTTTAGAAATGGTTGAGTTAAAAGGGTTTGAAGTAAATGCCAAGCTCAATGCAATATGTGCTTTATCACGTACGACATAAGGCTCGCGTCCGTCGCGATGACCCCCAAAAAACCAGTATTTTAGCTCTTATAACTTCTCAGGTTTAAGAGATATCGTAAAAAATTTTTCACAGTTAATCATGTGGTGGCATTAGCTTTCTAATTAGCCACTAAACAAAAATCGTTACTGATCCTCATTAAAAACGCTTGTGAAATGTCGCGTTGAAGGAGTTACTTTTTTGATGATTTTATTGAATGTGAATGTAGGTTTCGATTTTCGTTTAAAATGTAATTAACATAATCTTGTTCTGTTAGAAAATTTTCCGTCGGACTCGTGGTTACCCCGTTTGTCACTCCAGGGTGACCACAAGGATTTTTTTACTCGTGGTTACCCTATTATGAAAAGGATCGTTTGTACCAAATACTCTAAGGTACCAAGTGTTCAGTTACTTATGAAGCCGACTTTATTCTCACCAATTTTATAAAGTTGATGAGATTGCTCAGATATTCCATATTGTTATTGATACATTTGTTAAAATCCAATATAACAAAGTAAATATTCAAACCAAGATATTTTTACGCATATCTGAAACCATCGCTTTGCTTACGATTTAGAACATTCTAGGACTTTTCATAGGTTCATTTGAAACTGAGTAAATTAAGCTCACAAGAATTCAAAATTATCTCCCTGATGAATATAGGTATATACTTTGTACTAAAAATAAATACAAGATTTTTGTTCATTAAATACTTACTTAGCATACTTGTTAAGCAACGCCGCCGATGAATCCAAAGTTCACGTTGATTTAATATTTAATATGATTTCTTAAAATTTGCGAACTGCCTAGGGCGTCCACTGCGAAGCGTGATACGTGCGCGGGTCGACATAGATTGGAGCTTACTCATGCCCTGCAAGCATCTATCCGTCAGAAAACCAGCAATCTATTCTATATCGAGTCGACCCGCGCGCGTGTCCCACTTAACGTAGCGGACGCCCTTAGATTTTCGCACGTTCACTGTACTTATTTTTAAAGTAACTCAAAAACTCAAATGTCGTGTAGAAAAAATATTTAATGTATATTTTTGATCAACACCATGTTAATTTTGTGGTCAAAAACCGATTCACGTGTTATTATTTGGATTTCGGCTGCAGCGACTGGCTGGCGACCGCGGTAGGCAATCGCGATCGTGGCACGGCCAACTGTTTAAGGAGCATAGCCTCACTAGTGTAGTTTTATTGAGGGCGCATTCTGCACACTAGCGCCGCCACTAGGAGAAAATTCATAGTGCTCAAATAAAGACGAAATTGTGAATTATCTCTCTGGAGTGCACTCCGAACATACTTTGTGGTACTTTTTATCACTCAAACAATATTTTTGGGCCTGTAGTTTAGTTTAATGGACTTTTATTGCTAAAAGTGGCCGTCTTTATTTGAGTATTGTGATTTTTTTCCCAATGGCGGCGCTAGTGTGCAGAATAAGCGCACTTAACGAAAACAGCGAACTGAAATCTATGGAATAAGCATTCCGCTCAAATGGCACCACACCAAGAAGCTCATACCTCCCTCCAATGGCGATTGCACGGCCAGTGTCATAGTGAAGATAGAAAAAAAATCCTTGAGTGACGTGACGGTTTATTGCTACCTCTTTCTTTAGTGTTACAATACGTGTTCGTTGTTCGTCGTTCGTTCGTTCGTGAGAAACGAAAACGTATTGTAAAACGAAAAGAAAGAGATAGCAATAAGCCGTGACGTCACTTAAGAGTCTTTTTTCAATCTTCACTATGATACTAGACGTGCAATCTCCATTGTGGGTATAAGCTTCTTGCACCACACGAAAAGTACAACTAAGAGGACAGAGCTAAAAATGAAGTGTCTGATCACTGGTTGCTCATTAGCGACCATAATTTGTATACTCACAGATATTTTCTACTATATACTTAAACGAAAAAATAAGATACGTTATTTCTGCATCTTTTTACTGCCTTCTTTACATCTTTTACACCATTTGACTATAAAGGACGTCATTTCTAATAAACTCTCTTTTTTTATCTTTTCTCTACAATACAAACTGCAATTTATTGAAAAGAACACTAACGTCAGTCACTGGGTGCGTGGCTGGCCCGACTAAAGCTGAACGGGTTGTACTTTTTCGGCCCTGTGGTGGTACCACGGGGTAAAGCTAGGGTTTCCTAGGATGACGGTGCCGTCATATTACGGCTGCAATTTAGTGGCGTAGAACGATGTTTATGCAAACAATTCGGCGCGGTTTCTGACGTTACGGTGTCGCCATATTATTTACATAGACAACATTCAACGCCGCTATATTACGGCCGTAAGATGGCGGTACCGCTATCTTAGGAAACCCTAGCTTAAGCAATATTTGTTTGCAATTACACTTCCATAGATTTTAGTTCGCTGAACGAAAACGACCGAGGTGTGCGACGAAGTAGCTAGCATTGGTCTTGGTCAGTGCTTCATATAAATCAAATCATGGTCGCGCGCGCGATCCGGTCGTCAGTCGCACCGTACATTCCGAACGTTAACTTAATAAACAGCTATTTCAATATTCAATATTTGCGAAGAATTTACGTCTTCTCAGCAAAATATCTGTGTAAGGTATTAATTAAGGATATCAACGCTAACGAACCGCGTAGCACGCTAAAAGACGTCAGTCTCATTGGTTGATTTTCATAAGTTACAGATTTTATCTTGCTATCAAAAGAATGCAATAAGTATTTTAAAAGTGAAGTAGAAGCAATTATTTTAATCCAATTGTAACCTGAAACTCTGACAATACCTCTCGCACAATATATGTTTTCTTAGATCTCTAACAATTAGTTTAGTTTTCCACATAAAGTTAGATGGTTTTCCACTATGACCCTATGTGATATACCTATACAAACATGCATATTTCCTAAAAATATATAAGATCAAATTTTCTACTACGGAAAACTAAATTCAAATTTTAAAGTAGAAAAACTAAATGCTTTAGTAATTATTCGCAGGGAAGCCAACGCTGCAATTTTTATTTGTTTTCAGGCGGCGAAACCGTTATTTGCGCTCAAAACCCAGACGATTACGTGGAATATCTCTTAGGTGAATTTCGCTTACCAAATCCTGCACTTATGGTATTATTATTATTACAGATAGCATTATTGCACTTAACTTTTAAGGGATATAATTGCCTCAGCAGGTATTGTTCGGGAGAAGTCTAGTGAAGTCAGGGGACTTTGGGAATGTCATCTGAGGTTAGGGTTGCCAACCCTACTATATAATATAGTATCCTACTATATTGAGGGCTCGCCTACTATATTTTTTGAAAAAATATATAGTAGGCAAAACTACTATATTTTTTCAAGTGAAAAAATTAAACAAAAGCAACAAAAATATATTACTTATATGCACATAAATAATTGCATAAGTAATATTTTTTTTGTGATTAAACACTTGTCTTTATGGTTGTTGAATAAATTATGAAAATACCTACTTAATTATGAAAAATGCAACTTCTTTAAAATCCTTCATACAAACGGCAACCTACTATATTTTTTTGGACTTTTTCGCCATCTACTATATTTTTACACTAAAAATGTTGAAACTACTATATTTGATCCAAATAGAGTTGGCAACCCTATCTGAGGTCGCCAATATTTGTATCGTGGCCTGACGCAGCGAGAGGGAACAAGGTCGTCCAATGTTGCTCGACTTGTCGTGTGTCACGTCGCTAGGCACGAGACACTAGACAAAGTTCTCCACCAACTTGTGCCACTGGTGGTACGAACAGGAATTTACATTCTTCGCCTCTACTAAAGTAAAATATGTATCTCTTATAAAAATCATGTAAGCAATGATAGTAATACAATATTATAAGTCTATGAATGTGGGACTTCATCCTTGACAAGGCAAAGTATGTGTTGATACTTGTTGATAAAAATCCAACAACCAAACATTTGTTGTGTGATGACAAGCTGCGTCATGTATCCGGTTCAGCAGTATTTTACAAAATGTACATTAAAAACTATTGATTTGAACACTTAACTACCTATTTTATATTCATTTTCACAAGTTCAATGAAATCGTACGGTTGTTTTTTTCTATACCTATGTAAATTGGGTTGCACTACCAAAGTACTTGTACTTACCCACTTTGCACGACGGTGATTTGACTATAAAAATGCTTGATCCACTTTCGTGAAAGGACGTAAAAGGCAGGAAGACAGTAAAACTGTATCTTTGGAATGACTCTCTAGATTATATTGAAATCTAAGCTCTTAAGAACGATCTTGATACTATAAATAGTGTGCTGATCCATCCATCCTGAGGTAAACGGTTTATATCATTGTGTGATTTGGATGATAATCGGTCGGGCGAGCGCGAAGCGGCTCCGTTTCAGCTTAGGCAAAAATGCTTTCGTATGTCTGTCCAGCTGTTTTCCTCTACAGGTCACATTTCTCAACCAATTATCGTGAAATTTTGTGAGCAGGTTCGCTAATTATATATCTTTAGTCAATTCAGTTTATCGGCTTAAATATTATATTTTTTTAACATAATATTTCAGCCATTTTAAAAATTTAATGATATTAAGATAATTCAAAGTTTAACTACACTGATGGAATGGACTGATGCCAGACTGATCATGTAGTCTCCCTCAAAGTGATGTAAATTGATGTATGAAAGAAGTAAAGCCGTCGTGGAAGCGGCACTTGTGAGGGCCTTGTGCGGATGGCTGGGTGTTTGGGACTGGTTAAGATAGCAGCTGGGATTAATCAGTTTGCCGGAATAGGAATGTATGCGAGATAGTAATTTTTATTCAGTTGCCTTTCCAACATTTACGATGAAAGTTGACAAAAGATGCGGCATGAGCATTCGCTTTGTTGAAGTCTATTCCATTTGAAGGACGAAAAGATAAGCATCAATATGCTGATCTAAAGTTATGTTGATTATTATAGGTCTCACTGACGAATTTATTGGCAAAGTTTGATACTAATAATGCTAAAATTACCCGGTACACTTTGCTTTTCAATTCGGATGAAGCATTGCTCTGTGAGTAAAACCAACAATATCTGGAATTCACCTTTCTGTTGGGATAGTCGTAAGAGATTTTATTATTGCGTTTTAGTTAGAAAGTCCAGGTAAACTGGAAATATTGTGGCTTGTTGCAGTTAAATGTAACAATTTTATCAGCAAGTAGTGCGGCTGGAAACTCATTTGCGAGTGACTATTAATTTCTTGGAAATTTTGTAGTTATATATACAAAATATTCTGTTAAATACATAATTTATTAAAAATCCAAGCTGATTATCCCCTCGCAAAATATCGATTATTATTTTAATAAACACAAACTCATTTACATATTTTTTTGGACTTTTGGTGGTAAAAGAAGCTACAAAAGACCGTCGTTTTGTTTTTCATCGAGAAAAACCACAGTTAATTATTTGTGCCTATATAATATAAGTACCATATTCTTTAAGTAGTTAATTTTTTTGTAACACTTTGTATAAAGTCATCATAAATAAATATTTAGATCTTTTCTAACGTTTTCCATTACACTACTCTAAAGTGTCATTGAATTGCCACTCCGAATTGTTTAAAAGAAAACCTTTGAAAAGTATTTATATTCAAATGTACAAGCAACAAGCAAAGGCAGGGTCTTTATAACTATCTTAGCTGAAGTGAATTAAAGATTTGACGATTATGTATAAACTATTATCTCTACTGCATGGCCGTAGGAGTCTCTTTGTGCAACTGACTCATCCGTGCATTCTCGTGTTTTAGCGTCTGCAGATAAACTTTAGTAGTTCGGGACACATAACAAGTTACTCTTGATTTCTGTGTGCCAGTTTAGTGAGGAGTATATTTCGTAATCAACGTTATTGGTTTTGCAGTGTAGTTTCGAATTTAAGTGTCAGAGTTTTTATCATAGCGACATAAAAATGTTAAAGTTGGTCGATTTGAAATCTAGCTATAAACTAACTAAACAATGTCGTGAGTTTTTTCTTTTTTTCGTTAAATGGCAGATTCTGGAAATGGCAGATTCTGTCAATGCCAGTTTCTGTAAATGGCAGAAGTACAGTCTCAAACAACATTCTAATTCTATATTTTAATATCTACAACTGTAATGTTGTGAAAATTTAAAATGTTTTCTGTAGTTCGAGGTTAGTTACTCGGTTAACTTTCATCTCAGAGATAAGACCGAGTTGGGAATTTTCTGCCTCACTTTTAAATAAGTGGTTCCGCAAAATCCGTAGATCTTATATCCTCTTTGCATTAAATTAAATCAAATTCGCCGGTTTAGCCTTCGCTGACTTCACAGCCGCACTTTAAGGGTATAAGAAATTCTCAAGGAGGAAAAATAGCTTTGTGGAAAGTCACCGTCTCATCATAACAAGGCAATTTCTGTTAAATCAACAACGCATGTAGCTATGACACGGCATGACGGGCCGAGCAGTGACATGACTTACAATGACACCGACTGACATGTATTTATCGATGCCACCGATGGCATGTCAACAAGCCATCTTCCCCCATTTTACACTGCCGAGGGCAGGGCAGGTTGAGTAATAATCTTTTTATTAAATCATCTTTAGACGAGGATAGGGCATGCCAATAATGTTTAAAAGCATTTTTGCTATCAACTTCTTGAAGTTCCCTCGCCTTTAATGAAAATACGCCAGTCAGATACAAAGACTAAAATTAAAATGAAAGTGGTAGGTGGAGGCACAGTTGAGAGTGCTCAGAGTAAATAGAATGTTATGGAAAACCAAATATAGTTACAAAATTACAACAAATTGTATACAAGATTTTGCCCGGAAATTCGTTCGCCGTGATTAAGATAGTTGTGCATTTATTTTGAAAGTCTCGGATTACCAATGTACCTAGGTGTTTATCAGTAGACTTTAGTTTTTTGTTCCATGCTCACTTATTCTCACTATGGATATTACAGTCAGACATTTGGGCTATTAGGTACCTACGTGTAGGCATAATAATTATATGTCGTCAGTGAATCAGTTGCAGAATATTTTTTTATACCTGCCTACGTACCTTAAGATTATACCTATGCCTTGCCCATAACATCACACACTTAATTTTTCCCGGAACTGGAAAACCCTTTAGTACCCTGTATAACGGGAATTTTCCGAAATCCTTTCTTAGTGCTCACCTAAACCATGAAAAGTCTCTACCGTCCAAAAATGGTGTCTCTACTTTCAGCCGTTAAGTGCTCTATCTAAAATTTTATTGTTTAAAGGTAGGTAAAAGACTTGGTTTTCCACAAAACTGTTTTGAATTCCCTTCACATGTACTGAGCAAGTAAAAACAATAACTTTTTTACGCCGATCGACACACATTCGAATGTGGAAGCGCATGCTGGCCAAATATGACTGGATTTCGTTTTCAGTTCAAAATTGGCAAAAAAAACTTTGTCAGATTTATGACAAATTGAATAGAATTATTCGACACGTTGTTGATTCATAAAAAGAAATTCCTAAAATGAGCTTGGATATTGTATGGCACTTCGTTTCAAAATTTTATAGGTACTTCTGTAGATGTTTCAATGCATTTTGTAATGATTAATGTGTTTATTTTAAAGTAGCATCCGGTACCTAAGTAGATACAGATACATGGTATTTTTTTAAGTATATCTAAAAAAGTAATGGGCGTATCTCTTCCCTTTAAGTAGTAATCAAGTATGTGCAGTTAAAAGTTTAATTTCATATTAAACTTCTTTTTTATTTAAAAAATTTTGGAGTTGTCAATTGGGTGAAAGCAAGCAAAGCCACAGGCAAAAGCTAACAATTTATATATTTTTGAAAAGTGCTAAGTCAAGATATTGAGATTTGTTTGTGTCCCAAAATTTTACTGATTTTGTGGATTTAGAGCTCATTCTTAGACATTAACGAGCCATCGGACGAGATCAGGATAATAAATATTTGGTCACCCATTCAATAACCGATCCCAGCAATAGTTGCTAAACTGCTGCAATCGCTGACCATCGAGGCAACTCATCAAGCTCCTCTTTATACAGTTTTGTAGAAATGTTTTAAAATACTGACTAATGTTCGCACAGCCGAATCCCTCCTGAGTAATGATAAAAGCCAAAATAAACTTTTTGTACCTAAAAGCTAAAAATATAATTGTTGTTTATGCTAGCTAAAATATTTTTTTAAAGGAGAGGAACGATTTATCTCATTACCTTGTTTAAATACACTTTTCACTCCTTCGGGGTATCTATCTACATTTTCTTTTAAAAGTCTTTTCATCTCAGTTACGTAAATGCGCCAATATTTTGAAGGGAAAATAATTATATTAAATAGTATTTATAAAAGATATAGGATTATGTTATATATTGTGTTATAAAATTATTAAATTCATTTTCACTGTACCAGAAGGCCGCGATCTGAGAATTTATGAAATTTAAAAACAAAATACATTTTTTAGCCAAGATCAGCCAATTAAAAACAATATCACAACGCGAGGTTCGCATCTCACAGAGCTACTAGGTTTTTAGAAGTCAAAGAAGGCGTTTTTAAACTTTAACTTGATTAATTTTTATGGAAGTGATACTAGTGGTTAGAACACAGAACAAAGATTGTTGGAATTAGTAGTTAAAATAAAAATAAATTGGTTTCCAAACAAATAAATAAGTAGGTCCTTTTTTAAATACTTAAAATAATTTGTTTAAGTACTCCAAATCAATATTGACACACTAGCGAAGTACCTCTTAGTTGAGGGCGAGCTGAGGTATTCTAGAATCTCAACGCAAAAAATCAAAAGTCGAAGCAGATATACTATACTAATTCAATTCATTATAATACGGCGCTAATGTCAATACAATGAATTTATTAGCTCATTTTTAGGGTTCCGTACCCCAAGGGTAAAAACGGGACCCTATTACTAAGACTCCGCTGTCCGTCTGTCTGTCTGTCTGTCACCAGGCTGTATCTCATGAACCGTGATAGCTAGACAGTTGAAATTTTCACAGATGATGTATTTCTGTTGCCGCTATAACAACAAATACTACAAAAAGAATAAAATAAATATTTAAGGGGGGCTCCCATACAACAAACGTGTTCTTTTTTTCATTTTTTGGTACGGAACCCTTCGTGCGCTAGTCCGACTCGCACTTGGCCGGTTTTTAGAGTAAACCGATAATGGGAAAAGTCATATTTGGTAGAAAACACCATTCATCCGACTTCAAGATTTATTTTTATAGAATGGGTCTACAGTAATCAAAATGTAGTACCACCCAGCAGCAAGCCTTCTGCGCCATTACTCACGGTACAACACGGAAAATTCCGAATTTGCAATAATAATTCGAAGGCTTATAATACGAAAGGCCGTGATTTAATTTTGGCTATTTGTTAACTGTGTCCGTTTATTTTCCGCCATTCTAAAGCGAATATTTATTGGTACTGAAGCGGCCAGGTCGCGAAACATTCGCATTTGCAATTTTTATTTGTTTTTACCGGAACGGTTTGATAATGGACGACATTAATTTCGGCGGCGCCAATCCGGTATTTCGGCGAATTTCAACTTTTCTTATTCCGTACGCCTTTGGATTTGAACGCTAGCAATTTGTACGAAAGCACATGCAACAGGGTTTATTCCACGAAATAGTTTAACTTTTGCATTTGAATAAGAAACTCGCTACACATTTTTATTACACGGAAAACGGAAAGGTTAAATGGGGTACGCCGCAAGTACGCCTCAATGTCTCAAATTCTCAACTATATATTAAAGATATTAGATAAATATTGTCCAATTTGTCTTGTTACTTCGTCTCATTTCTTATGTTTTAGGTGACACTTTCTTCCGTTAATTTCAAAGACAGTTAAAAAAAATTTTTGTTAAGCTCAAACAAATGATGCATCGACGTTTACTATCAATTGAATGATATTAACATGATATTAATTATCAGTGAATATTTTTTATCCCAAGAAAACTTACTAATAAGAACGTTGGACTAAATCGTTATAAAACTAACTAAAAGATTACCGTTTTGGAGCAAAAACGCTTTAATACTTAACGAAAGACCAAAAGCTCTTGTCCCCTGATTCATTTCCGCCTCGTTCGGCTAAGTTGTCTCAGTGTTCACTCCATTAAGTCTCATAGACTTTAGTTATAGCTCAGTTTTTATATAACGACGCCGTACGTGCACCACACCACACTTTAGCGGGTGTAACAAGACCCTCAACGAAAGCGAAGTCCACGCATTCCGCCCATCATCAGGATCATTTTTGTCTTTTAGACTTTACCTGGGAAACCAATAGCTACGAAGTTATTGAAGGTCAAAGTCATTTTTTAATATTTTTTTATGAAATCCTATTTTTTCCGTTGTTTCTATTTGTCCAAAGAAACATTATCAATATTTTAAGTATTTCGTAACAAACAATGGTTTCAAAACGTCATCACTCAATGTATCTCACATAAATAAACACTGCCTTTCAACTCGGCAGCACGCAGCTGTGTAGCATACACTCAGGCGCGGTCTGTTGTACGCGTTACATTGCGTGGTATTGTATGCAATGCTTTTTTAACACCAAAAGTAAAAATCCCAGCAATAATTTTGAACAGAAATGGTCCTGATGCTGGGCAGAACAGAATACGTAGACCTCGGCTTCGTTGCGGGTCTTGTTTCACCCGGTATATTCAGGAGATATTGCAAACTCCGATATTGCCCATAAGTGAAAAACATTTGTTCTAGAGGTAAGTTAGTCTCAGTAGTGCGCCTTATTAGACTTTAATTATTATAACACAGTTTTTATAACTTTAAGAATCATTTTAGCTAAAAGTTGTTTACGCTCATTCTATGAAGTCTAGTTTCTGACTTTATTTCAATCTCAGTTTTTTTATCTATTGCAACTATTTCTATAGATACTTATTCAAAGGATGTTTAATGTTCTAACGGTACTAAAATATTAAACTTTCAAGTTATTGCGTCAAACGCATGCAAAATTGCCTCCAAAAACCGTGCGCTTTCACGTTCAACTCTCTGTCATACAGATGTTTTTTTTAGAAGATAGGACATGCATGCCCTGAAGCATGCATCTCTTGAAAGCGCAAGAGGAGAGCGAAAGGTTTCCTTTCACTTTCATCTGACGCATTCAATAGCACATGCCCTATCTTCTCAAAGAAATGTCTTTATATGACAGAAAGTTGAAAGGGAAAGCGCACGGTTTGGAGGCAATATTGCTTGCGTCCGACGCAAGTTGAATTGAAAGTTGAAGTGACTCGGTGAAGACAGACCATTATCCTTATCATGTATCGTGGTATTGAATAGGTTTGCTTAGAAATAGAAGTTTAATTTGCAAAGCCACCTAATGTTGTATTGCTTCAAGTATTGCCTTCATATCGACTAGGTATCTGTAAATATAAGACCGGCTGGGACGAACCGTTATTGATCCTCTAATAACAATAATAATACATTGTATAGTGAAGTTGTGACAATCGTTCGATGTGTCTCGCTTCCAATAAGTCCACAGTAGAAATTTTTTGTGTGTGTTATATAAAACAGAGTCCTTTCCCTTAGCAATACATTAGACAAAAACGACAAATTTTTAATAAACCATCACAAAAAGATACTAGGTACTTCACCAATTACAAAATATATAAAAAAACATTATCATCATCACCCTATCATCGTCCACTGCTGAACATAAAAAAATGCTCTACTTATTTTTACGTAGTACTTATATCTATATGTGCTTTAGGTTACGTGACTTTTAGGCTTAGTTGAATGCTCTAAGCTTTTAGGTGTTATTTAAAAAAAAATGCTGACAAACAATAGTAGCTTTTAATCTGCTAATGAATATCTTTAGCTTATGCCACTGACTTCTACTCTAATATCAATAGTATATTGGGTTTTCTAATAATAATTCTCTGTAGCAGTGTTCGTAAAGAAGTATCCAATAATAATAAGTCCACGCGATCAGGACAGGCAGGACACTTGATATTACTGGAAGACTGAAAAATATTGAAATGCTTTTTCACAGAGACGGCCTTCGCAAATGATTGGATTTTACTTTTTTATATTGTGCCAGCGTCTCTTCAATACGGCCTCTTGGCTTTAAAACGTACTCCTTAATCGATTCGAGCGGCCAACGGCTTCATAATTGATTTATTTGCGATTCCCTAAGCTAAAGGCAAAAGGTTTATTCATTCCACGGAGGTAGCATGTAATCTAAAATTAATGAAGCGTAAATATAAAAAGGAAGTGATTGGACCTTGGTTATTAAGGAGGCACGTTTTTCCGGCGAAAAAATAACTGTGAATTGCCCATATAGGTATATACCTAAAATGTTTAATTTGATACACGTACATTATAGCATATAAAAGTTGTTTCTGGTTGAGAAAGTGTAAATTTAATAACAGTAGACTTCTATAATTTTGACGAGGTTATGGCAATTATTTTCGTTTCAGACAGAAATACCTTCAATAGGTAGGTATTCCCATGAGAATAGCGTAATCAAAATATTAATTTCTACTTACGTAAATATCAAGATTTACTTAGTCAAAGAAAAACAATATTTTCCTCATTTCACTTCAAAGTTCAAAATATTTATTGAAAATTGTACATTATAGCCGATCTTTCTCTCTTTTGAAACAGGCGATCGATAGTATCGGTTTTTGTCGTATTTGTTGCTGTGCTTGGACGAATTAATTGCTGTGCGGTAAATTACTTTGTTTTTTCCTCGCAAAAAAATTGAAAAACGTCGTATGAAACCAACCAACCTAAACTAACTTGTTTTATAATGTACTATTACATTATAGCCGATATTTCTCTCTTTTGAAACAGGCTAAGCCTGCGATCGATAGTTATAGATCCATTGATAGAACACACGGCTACTTCCAGCCCCACATCGTCAATAATAAAAAGGATCACGTACAGACTGGGGAATGCAAAATTCAGTGATCGGTTCACGATAATCGTGCAGTTTTATACACGTAAATGGCCCGGCCCATATTAAAATGTGCATGAATTTGAATAATTCCAACCCGAAACGTGCGGAGCAATCAGCCGTTGGACTGGGGTTCGAGTTTTCTTTTGTGGCTAGAGGTACCTATTTATTTATTTACTTTTTAGATATTTTAAAATCTTTCTAAATCACCACCTCGGTTAAATACTCCTAATTACTGGACTGGATAAGAAATTAAAGTTTTCGCAAAAGTAAAAAATGCGTGACTGTCAATGAAACAATGCTTTTACCTACTTTACTTTACCTTTAGTCTAGAGTCTAGACTCTAGCTAAAACTCAAAAACAGCTTGACCGATTGAAATGATTATTTTTTTGATTTGTTTGCTATAGTTAAAAACAAGATAAAAGTAGGAAAACCGGCCAAGTGCGAGTCGGACTCACGCACGAAGGGTTCCGTACCAAAAAACGGCAAAAAAAACACGTTTGTTGTATAGGAGCCCCCTTCAATATTTATTTTATTCTGTTTTTAGTATTTGTTGTTATAGCGGCAACAGAAATACATCATGTGTGAAAATTTCAACTGTCTAGCTATTACGGTTCATGAGATACAGCGTGGTGACAGACAGACGGACAGCGGAGTCTTAGTAAAAGGGTCCCGTTTTTACACGACTGCCCAAAGCAAAAAGAGTGTATATGTGACATGTGTTCAGGGGGCCAATTACGCTAATGTTTAGATCAACTGGACCTCGACTGAACCGCGACCAATCATAACTTTTGACATATTTCGTATTACGCTAACCTTTTGACAGCTAGTTCAGACGGATCTCGTGCGCAACTGGACTATAAACTGTGCGTCAAGACAAAGCTAGTAAGATGTTACTTTTTTTGGACCATTTCTCAACTATTTCGTTTTTACTCTCTCAATTTTAGATTAAATGCTAACATTTACAACGCTTTTATAGTTAATGTAAGAGGAGAATGTAGGAGTGCTAAATTATTATTAAAATTATGGATAACACTGTGAAAAAGACATGAAAAAGTGCATTCAAATGTCCGATCGGAAATTTGTAAACTATCAAATCATGTACTTAGTTAGTTTACTTATGATGAATCAACGCAATAAATGCCTTTGGTGTGAAAACAAGATAAGGTAAGAAAACCATAGTAGGTACTTATAATAGGTACCTAACCTAAAAAATTTCATTGTGAATATTTTTTATTCTTTCTTTGTTTATGTATTACCTACTAGTATACCTAAATTTTGGTGGTATTTATTAGCCATAAATTTGACACTAGATTCAAAACTTCTCAGTACCTTTTAACTTTTAATGTTTTGCTTTAGGTGCCGGTCCTTAAAAAGCTGCATTTTTCACCAGTAGCAGCAGCAAAGATAACCAATGCATGCTATATGCTGCATTAGACATATAGCATAAAGAGACAACACTTCATTCACTCAGCTGGTGGCAGAAGAGGTGGCTCCGAGCATAGACTGAGGACTAGTGGAAGTGTACACGCTAGGAGTGGTGCTCGCTCATGCTCCGACAAAATTTGAGTTATTTACCTAATTGTTTGGGGATAATAGGACAATAGGGAATATGCATCAATTTTTTTTTAATCTTAATCAAAAGTAGAATGCGTGAGAAATTTAACTGTAATTTTAAAACTTTTCTCTTGCGTTTTTTTCTCGTGATATAGTTACTTGAAGTTAGCGCGCAGCAGCACCCGCCGAAAACGCTCCATACAAAACGATGACGTCACACATCACGTTTCAGGTGTGTTTCGGCGCGTTTAATATGGAGTTAGCCAATAATCTTCAATTATCTCCCTAAATTTTGCGTTTAAGTACATATTATGTGTCTTACAAAATATTGTTTCTTATTCGGTATTCTATCTGACTGTAAAGTGTATTATATCCGAAAATGAAAAAAAAAATATCGTCATTTTCCCCTGATTTCATCGTGTGATAAAACTAGGATTATACGTTTTTTTTATTTTTTTTCCTGTTCCATCATGTTTTTATAAGTGTCCGCAGCGATCAAGCTCAAATTCATCAAAATCGGTGACTTATGCATATTCTCTATTGAATAATAACAATAAATGATTTTAGAAAACTTTATTAATGTTATTTTTTATTAATTATTAGCTACTCCACTTAATGCAGCTCCTCCTCTTGTTGGCAATGGGTACTAAAACAAAACAAAAAAAAATTGCAGTTAAGTTATTAAAATTAAAACCATAACTAGTTGTAGATCCAAAGGTTGTGGGTTCAAGTCCCATCTGACGAGCTGGTGACAAGTTGTTTTGTTCTAAATATTAATCACACCGTAGATTAAAAATCTTAACTTTAATGATAACTAAATGTTTTAACTTGTAAACAGAGATCTAATAATAGTGGGATATTTAATTTTAATATCTATTTGAAAAAATACCTTTCTACAAATGGTCTCTGACTTCAGCCTTCTGCGATAATTTTAAATCTCTGCAAACTGCAATGTTGCTCCATTTTCTCCATAATATATGTAGAACCAATTTTATTAATCTTTATTATTCTAATGCAAATTTTATTCTATACCCTGAAATTAATAAAAAGGTATTAGGGAAATTCAACACTTAAATACTTATTAGGGTGGAAACTTATTTAATAATGAATGAAAAACGAATCAAAGGACACACTCACACAATATGAGTTGGTAGTAGAATGGAAGAAATTCTAAATTCTATTTATTAACTTCCGTTAGTACTTGTTACCGTTCATAAACAGAGAAGTAATAGGTAATTAGGTATTTTATGAAAGCTGCTTCATGAAGGCCGTATCCTCAATTGGTCACCATTAGTGCTTTTTTTTACCTTACTTTGAATTTCTGTAACCGAAATACACTTTCATTATTACTCATGCATTTTAGCATGGCATAGCTATAAAAAGTTCATTGCTTAAACGTAGGACATACCTTTATTGAGAAACCTTATTGACTGGGCTCGGCCTTATTTTATTTATCTTTTCACATCAAAGAGTGTGATGTTCATGTTTGTTTTTATGATTGTAGGTGATCACAAAATACTAACAACTTATCGCTTTGTTTGGCCGTACTCAGAACAAATACAAATCCACTCTGTTATGAAATTATCACTAAAATCATTCAATAAATAATATCTATTTCTATTTTTAACCGTCTCCGTTTCTCAGTCAAAACCTTTCCCCCTAGTTATAACAAGTTTACATATTTTTCCAATAGATGGCGCTCATCTTATCCGAATCGCGATATGGGTTAGTTGTAAAGATTCAGATAATACATACCCTGCATTTAAATATTCCAAATTTATGTTGTTGCTGCTTTCCATAAAATTTTTGATAAGCTGACGCGCAGTGCGCCGTCGTCAGCTTTCTTCAGTTCCTTTTATCTTTTTTTATTTATCTTATAGTACGGCTCATTTCAACCAATATTATGCTAGCTAGGTACGGTCCCATCCGACAGAAAGCATGAAACTTGGCATGCGTGTAGCTTTTACGTATATAATAAAATATAGATTTAAGCTTCTTGATCAAAACAAACAAACACCACAGACACAATTTAAAAAAAAGAAGCGTCAAATTACACCTAGTGATGTGTTATTATGATATGATAAAATTGTTAAGTCGACCGTCGATTGCTAAAAATATCGTATCACATCCCTAACGTTTCAAGTTCAACAATGATTGTAGTTTGGTTGACGGTGGAACGTTATGGTAATACGGTTTTTTAACCGACTTCAAAAAAAGGAGGTTCTCAGTTTGACCTGTATGTATGTATGTTTGTATGTTAAGTCGGCCGTCGATTGCTAAAAATATCGTATCACATCCCCAACGTTTCAAGTTCAACAATGATTGTAGTTTGGTTGACGGTGGAACGTTATGGTAATACGGTTTTTTAACCGACTTCAAAAAAGGAGGTTCTCAGTTTGACCTGTATGTATGTATGTTTGTATGTTTGTCCGCGATTATCTCGCGTTTGGCTGAACCGATTTTGATGCGGTTTTCAGAAAAGTATTTCTTACATTTAGGAGAAGGTTTTGGTATTTTAACCGACTTCAAAAAAGGAGGTTTTCAGTTTGACCGGTATGTTTGTTTGTTTGTCCGCGATTATCTCGCGTTGAACTGAACCGACTTTGTTGCGGTTTTCAGAAAAGTATTTGTTACATTTAGGAGAAGGTTTTGGTATTTTAACCGACTTCAAAAAAGGAGGTTTTCAGTTTGACCGGTATGTTTGTTTGTTTGTCCGCGATTATCTCGCGTTGAACTGAACCGACTTTGTTGCGGTTTTCAGAAAAGTATTTGTTACATTTAGGAGGTTTTGGTATTTTAACCGACTTCAAAAAAGGAAGTTCTCAGTTTGACCAGTATGTATGTATATTTGTCCACGATTATCTCGCGTTCGGCTAAACCGATTTTGTTGCGGTTTTCAGAAAAGTATTTGTTGGATTTAGGAGAAGGTTTTGGTGTTTTAACCGACTTAAAAAAGGAGGTTCTGACCTCACTTGACCCTTATGTATTCATGAATGTTTGTCCGCGATTATCTCGTGTATGGCTGAATTGATTTTAATGCGGTTGTCAGAAAAGTATTTTTGACATTTTAGAGGGTTTTTAACTGACTTCAAAAAAAGGAGATTCTCAGTTTGACCAATATGCATGTATGTCCGCGATTATCTCACGTTTGGATAAACCGATTTTTCTACCTAGATAACATATCTAATACAGAAGGTACTTACACTAAAAAGAAATAAATAAAAAATTGATTTAAAAACCAAAAAACCGACTTCAAAAGCCTACGCTACCCCTAAAAAGCAAGAAATAATATTCAAATCACTAATAGATACGCATTATCATTGTAAATAAAACACGTATATTGAAGTCGGGTGGGGCTTTTAGAGTAAAAAAAAGTTGTCCTCCAGCCCCACCCGACTTCAATAGACGTGTTTTATTTACAATGATAATGCGTATCTAGTGATTTGAATATTATTTCTTGCTTTTTAGGGGTAGCGTAGGCTTATGAAGTCGGTTTTTTGTTTTTTATTAAAACATTTTTTTACCAAAGTTGGATCACCGACAGAACTGGTACAATAGCAGAGCTAATGTGAAGCGTTCTCGTTTTAAATTAGCGTAATTGGCCTCCAGGGTTCATGTAATGTTTGTGGGTATGTGAGTTTCTTTATTCCACCATAACTTCTAAATGCCTGAACTAATTTGGATAAATGGGTATCGTTAGAATCCTTACAGCATCCCGAGTGATACTGCCTATATTTTTTTTAAATCAATATGGAGGCTGTACGACGCCATTTTCAAAAAAAAAAAAAACTTCTATTATTACAATATGGGCATCAAATGAAAGGCCTTAATGAGCACATTCCAAAACTATATAATATGTCACTAAAATGTGTGAAATAAAAAAAAAAAAATAAAAAAAAAAAAAAAAACACGACGTCCCTGCAAAAACGATTGATCCCTCTTTGATCAAAAATTGTTCCATAATAAGGTCCCCCGACTGCAATGACACTTGTTGTTTAACTTTTTAGTTCGATTTGGCAGGGCAGTCGTGTTTTTAATATTTTTTTATTTTTTACCCTTTGGGTACGGAACCCTAAAAACCCATAGTAATCGAAAATTTATCATTGACCATTTTGTATGTGAATCGCCTTAGAGCAAGACGGCCTTCTGTATAACGAAGCCGCGATGCTCGAAGGGAATCGCCATTTCGGATTACCTACTTTTGACAGCTAACTTTTGGTAAAGAGTCTATGGGTTTATATTAGTCAAATAGATTTTTTAGTCAGAAAGAACTAATTAAATAGATTGCGCTGGTTTTATATATTTTAAAATGCTCAAGTTCAAATTGATAATCATATAGGTAAATCAAATTTTAGGTGATACAAAGTTAACATGGTCCACTAGTATTTTATAATTAAGTATAGCATCGTAATACACTCAAACGATTTTAGTTGTTAACAAGAAGCTTATACCTCCCTCCAATGGAGATTGCACGGCCATATGTCATAGTGAAGATTGAAAAAAGGTCCTTATTGCTACCTACCTCTTTCTTTAGTGTTACATTACGTGTTCGTTGTTCGTCGTTGGTTCGTTCGTGAGAAACGAAAACGTATTGTAAAACGAAAAGAAAGAGATAGCAATACGCCGGCACGTCATAAAGGACCTTTTTTCAATCTTCACTATGACATATGGCCGTGCAATCTCCATTGGGAGTATAAGCTTCTTGGTTGTTAATAATCTTATTCTGAAATGTCACGTTCCAGATTCATTAGAAAATACTTACCAAACGAACAGAATATATCTGTTACTCACTTAATTGCATTAATTGTTTCATCATTCATTATCTATTGTGCTAACACTTATAAAAAATATAGATTTCAACAACATGTGTTTTCTTTTCAGTAGTCAGCTTAATCTCACTTTTGGTGCTTCTAAATTCTAATTCTAAATCATATCTAGCGTGTATGCAGCCTACAGCTGCTTGTAAAATTAAGACACAAACAAGCAGTAAAGTAATTATTTTGTGGCTTTACGCCAGTTTTAGTTGAGTTTAACAGAAGCCAAACTAAGCTGTTTAAACTAAGCCACTCATGAAGTATTTTTAACTCATTTGTGTAGGACCGCTTTGTTGTTTGTTTCTTTGTTTGTCCACAAATTTAGAAAACGTTTTTATACTAACTTCCCAATGAGCTAGAAACTTGAAACTTTGAACATAGGTCAGAACTGGAAGACAATGCAATATTATAGTGTCACTAAGTTAATCTGATGATGGAGAGGGAAAAAAGCCACAGGAACTCTCTTTAATGAAAACCATACAACTCGATCGAGTTTGGGCTCGTTTTATTCGCCAATACTCTGGTGATGGAGCCGGATGAAGGCTACATGATTTCTGAAATAAAACCATACAACTCCATTGAGTTTGGGCTGATGATGTTTGAGATTAGGTAATGTTAGAGCTTACATAAAACTAAAGAAATAGAGCAAAGCTCATTACCTATTATGCCGTGTAGTCGATAAAAAATGTATTTAATAATGATACGCCTTGATTGATTTTCAGTGAATTTAGTGAAAATACTCATAACAAAAGACGTCAAAAATTGTTAAAAATCGATAAGGCAAATTGTATGCTTTACTCTAGCTAGGTAACTAATTTGATTTTTCCATCAAAATTGCTTTAAACGAATATTAAGTATTTTAATAATAGAAAGTAAAAAGATTGTGGTGAATTTTGTTTCAATTCAAAGTTGATTAGGAAGCTCAATAGTATTTACTATACATACAGGGTGCCTTGTTCTAGACCTGTTTGAGACAGAAATTGGCTAGACAAGTCGACACCGTCCCTGGGACAAACTGCCATTGTTCCCTAGAAGAAGACTGTCTGTGTTCGACACTGAAACTAGCGTCTAGATTCTAGACAGAGAAGCTACTTTCATAGCAAAAAAGTGGATGTACGTACATTGTTAACCTGCTAATTAAGACTATGATCAAGAAATTAAGGCACCGTTTAATAGGCACTAAGGAAATTCTCTGAAGCCTTTTTCTAGGATGTTAGCTAATGAAATATCATCACAAGTAACCGATAGTTAGTAACCTCCGAATACGGGAAGGGTATTTGGGTCAGGTACCCTTTGCATTTGGAGTAATCAAGTTTTAATTTAGTTCACAATTTATTATAAAAAGAACATAGTTTTCAAGGGTTTTCTTCAGTTTCTTAATAATGCCACTGTACTGTTAAATCTTGATTTTACTAACTTGCTGACTATCTTGTGATTTTGTCTGATTTTATATTACTTCTAAAGAGTCGGTTAATCATAACATAGGTACGGTAAGAATAAGCAATATATTGGTGTAATTATGCAACAGTGCCTGATTGTAGGTACATGAACTATAGATTTATGTAGGTACGTGTTACAGTAGTCACGGGATTATCACGGGACATTGAGCAACGACAGCGGCCTAATTTGGATTAGCGGGTGATATGTTACAACTGCAGTACCTATCGCGGAACGGCCTTACCAGGGAACGATACAATCTTGGGACAACACAATCGAACTGCTTAAATTGGTCTTTGAAACAGTAACAATTTTTTTGATGTACTGTTTTTAGTTCTCAATATTTTTCTCATCTGTTGGGACCAATAAATAGCTTTTCTTTATTTTTTTTCCTTTTTACCTACTAATGGAATTACATATGCCAGACTGACAAAATTCGTTGTAAGTATTAGGGTCTAATTGTCTCCAGTTGAAATGATTTTGTTATCAAAAAAATATAATACTCATATGTTATTTGTAAATAAATACCTTTTACGAAAAACAGCAAGTAGTTTTAAAGTTTTCAATTAGTAATATAGGTACTAAAAACATTTATTTTGAAACCCAGAGACTATAATCACAATATAAATAATTGAAAAATTTAAATCTACTTACTGTTCTTCGTAAAAGGTATTTCAAATAACATAATACAGGGTCATTTTTAGACCCCTTTTCAAATTTTGTCAGGTCATTCTATAACAGCAGTACAATCAATTTGTGAAAAAAAAAAATTTTTTTTTACATTTTTGTCCCAAACTTTGCCCTACACAAATTGAAATTGTTGTCACTGTTTACGCATCGGATGGTCGTCTCGTCCCGCGCGAGCTCCCCTCCCGCCACCCGCCTTCCCCCGCTCGCGTCGCTTGCGCGAGGGTGAGCGTGCGCGCCTAAATTTTTTGGACATAAAAAGTGGCTGAAAACTGTGAATTTAAAAAGAAATAATTCATAATTATCTCACCAAATTATTATAATATACATAAATATTCATAATTATCTCACCACATTTTTTTAATTACTTTCTTGAACTTATATTTGATTTTGTAAAGAGATCGCAAAATTACCCTGTATAATGTATACTGTGCTATAATTAAACCAATTGGTTTAATTATAGCACATTATAGCATTTTGGTTGGAGATAATTACCTTAAACGAAAAGTTAATCGTCCATATTATTATATTATAGTTTCTAAAACTTACTTTTTGTGGTAGTAAGATTAATTAGTAGTATCATATTATTATTAAGTTGAAAGTAAGGTTTTAAAAGTCAAGGAAAACCTCGTAATGCGACGCGGTGTAAACCACGCTAGAGCTCGTGATGATTTGTACTATTATGAAAAGATTTTAGTTCAATATTAATTCGAATAAAGCTACTAATATTGGTCTATGTAATTCCTATGTAACGTTAGCTTTCATGGTTGTTAAATAAATCAAGAAAATAGTATGGAAAATGGAAATCCTTTAAAATTATCCATACAAAACGGCCATTATAAAAACTTATCAATTTCTATAACGATAACCCATTACATGTTAATTCCTAAGAACAACATATCATTTTTCACTAAAAGCACAGATTACATAAGTTAAAAATAGTTATTTGTTATACAAGTGACCAAAATCTAATTGTGCTGCGAGTGCAGACTTTAAATCACGAACTAGCGAAGTAGTCTAGAATTGAATCACGAGCGTAGCGAGTGATTCTAATATAGACTACTGAGCACAGTGAGTGATTTAAAGACACGAGGCAGAACAAAATTTTGGTCTCGTGTAAAACATACAACTTTTCACCTCGACCAGCGAGAAAATTTTCACTTGACTTTCCTGGTAAAAAGCTTAATTAAGCATTAGAAACTTGTTCACTTAACTCTTTTGGAGTTAGACAACTATCTTCATCGTTGGACGTATTCATTTTTGCAATTTATCACAAAAATAATTCTATCAAACCCTAATCAAACCTATGCTGAAAAATTTTATTCATAGAGTAGAGTCAGTAAAGTAGATTCCCGTCGTTTTGATTACATTATATAAGTTGTGTTTTTCTCTTTTATTAATATTCCATTTTATTTATTTATAATCATAAAACTTAAAATTTGTTAATAATTTTCATTCATTTTTCTTATTTCATATTTGTTTCATACATGCGACCTCATTACGTCCATACTCTTTATTTCGAATTATCAACCTACTTTTTTAACAATCCTTATTTAAAATTCCTTGGTATTCGCTGGGTGCAAAGGTATAATAAAATCGATCGCAGCGCTCATGGTGGCAAAAAGTAGAAATAATGTAGGCTCTGTAATCTGTCTGATAACTATATTTAATTTATAACTAGCGATACAGGAACAATTATATAATATGTTTATTATCACTTAATAAAATTATTAAAGTAGCTTTATCCTCTTGTTTTACAAAATTTACAACTAAAAAAGAAGTAAACCAACCCTGATTTAACCAAAATAAAACATTATTTTTGAATAGATCTTACTTGCCATATTTAATTTAAATGACCAAAAATGATTTCGCAACTCTTTGTCCACCCAAATCACAGTAATTTTGAAATTTACATTATTATCACAATATGTATAGTATTTTTAATATTGTGTCACAATGCCGCCATTACATATCAAAATGTCAAAACGGTCAGTTCAGAGCCAACCATAAACTTAATATCCACTGCGAAAAATTTTCTAAGTCTATGGAGCCAACAAAGTTGTAAAAAGCTAGGTGGCGCTTAAAGCGTGCACTGTGCCAATATCCGTGCATTTTATTTTATTACTTTTTAATCCATGTATGACACATAAAGCACTCTATCTATCCTTTTCTCACATATCAATTTTACAAGTGCCATCCTTGTCATTTTATATCTTTTTTCTTTATTATTTTAAAAATTGGTGTTTAAAAATTAAAAAAAGCACTTTGCCTCACGCTCGCAGCAAAAATCGATTTTGATGCGAGTTTTTACGCGACAAAAGCGCCCTTTTCGTGCTGGAGAGGTGAAATATATAGGATAGGAAGGTAGTTATTTAAAACTGATAAATTATAATAACGTCTATTGAAACTGCAATAAGGTTCACAATTCACATTGCTTGTTCCAATAGATGACTGAATTCTAGAGATATCAATGTTTCGTTTTCGAGCCATTTCCTTCCCCTAAAGGCTCGTTAATACTTTGTGACGCCGCATTCTTACCTTTTCTTGTAGTAAGAATAATTTTAAAGCGATCGCAAAATTCTTGTTACCACAATGTGAAAATGATTTTATTTACTGCTTTAACTACAAGAAGAACAGATAATAGCAAATGCGTAACTATTTTATAATGACTAGTCGAACCAAAGTGACGCTGACAAGTTTTCACCGGTTCCGGATAAGTTCCAATTAAATTACTTGTCGCTAATATAGGTTTAATGTCATGAATAACTAATAGCTTGCTGAAAAATACGCCTACGCCACCAAAGAAGTCTGCTAGACGCGGCGTTATATTCATATCATTGGAAAAACCGGCCAAGTGCGTGTCTGGCGACTAGTTTAACGTTCCCTAGTTACTGATAAGGGTACGGCATGAAAAATAAGGACGAACACGACTGCGGCCTGAAGAGGTTTATTCTAATAGCAATTCAGTCAACGCATAGGTAATTTAGTTCCATCAAAATTCCGCGGAACTGCTTTCGTGAATCTCTCCGTAAGTTGCATGATAGTTACAAATAGTTAGGTACTTATTCGGAAGTGATAAGATGAGACAGATTCAAAAATAGTTATGTTGATGAAATCTGTTTTGTCCATAAAGCTAGGGTTTCCTAGGATGACGGTGCCGTCATATTACGCCGTAATTTAGCGGCGTAGAACGTTGTCTATGTAAACAAAACGGGGCGGTTTCTTAGAGGGCGCTGCTGGACACCGTAACGTCAAAAAGCGGTGGCGCTATTTTCGTGGCAGCCGTAAAATTACGGCCGCTATGTGACGGCACCGCTTTCTTAGCAAACCCTAGCTTAATTGAAAGTCTCGTCAGGTCAACCTCTATTTTTTATACTATGGTGTAACGACGAGGAACATGGTCTTCCTCGTAGTTACACTGGTGTAACGACTGGTGTTACCACGAGGAACGAGGGAGTATGTTAACTTATATAACAACTTACCCTCACACGTAGATAAACCGGATCGGATTTTTGGAGGCACTGTTTAGTCACAATAATTTAAATGTACCATGGGCAACAGCGTCGCTTAACCACTGCTAAGGTTAAAATCGCTTGCACGCCGCGCCCGCTGTCACATACCTACGTTTAGTTCGTGCAGGGGTGATACGCGTGCACACGAATGTTGTTGCTGACTGGTTAAGGGCCCTATCAAATTTTTTCGTCGAAATTTCGATTTTGACGGATTTTAGCGATACAACCTAGAGAAACCTTTGGGTCTACTAAATACATTTATAATATGTGTCCGCGACAAAAAGTAATATGATGGCTCACTGCAAAGTTAAAGGGTTAGAAAGGAAAATTAAAGTTGGTGAACGTTTTTTTAGAGTCAACTTTGAACATACACAAAAAGCCACACAAGTACAAACAACAAATAAAAGTATGCAATTTGATTTTCTAATGAAATAAAGATTATTATGATATAATTTTTACGTAATAATAATAATGTATCTAGGAGAAATCCACAGTTTATTCTCAGCGTTTTTAGTAGTTTTATGGTTTTTGATTGGGATTTTTTTCTCATATTCTATACATAATTTCAAAATTCCGAGGCCGCTATGAACTATTCGACTATGTAAGAGATAACATTCATTTTTTTTATTTCAATTTTTTAGCACAGTTGTTCAATCCATGAGCTCAAAAAAGTTGTTAATGTATTTTTGTTTCTGAGATCGATAACGCCAAAATTGGCAATTTTACGCAAAAATCACAGTCGAAATGTAATATGCCTCTTAAGCGACGCTATTGCCCATTGTACGAGTTCACACGTGCATTCGGTTTCAAGATCCAGGCAAAAAACCAAAACGGGCAAAACTTGACATCCGATTTGGCGACTGCAATCGGATCATGCATGGACACACGACAAAAGACCGTATCCAGTTCAGTGGCAATAGCACTTTAGTAACATGCGTTCACACGAGCGCCGATCCGGTTTTTTTTATCGCGTATTAACATGATGACATACGATTCAGTATTTTGCAGAAAAGCAAAACCGAATGCGGTGTGAACAGAGTATCCGGTTCTACCGTACACGGTAAAAATCCGATCCGGGAAATCGAGTCTCCGTCTGAACGTAGCGTAAGCGTTATTGTTATTATAACAATTTATATCTTTATCGACATGAACATATTGAATAGTAAAATACCATTACATCCACGACAAATCAGTTTAGTACTACCTATGTGATGTGATAAAAGTCAGAACAGGTGAAGGATTTTTTTTAACTTCAGTGACGTCAAAAGTCTAGCTAGTAGATATTCGAATATAATACGTACTGCTTTGTAAAGAGGGTCGCCGATGAGCCATTCAAAGATGGACAGGGCTTTGGCGCACATATTCCAGACAAGCATTAATCATCAATCACCCAGCACTAAAGGTACAGACATTACCTACCTATACGAACTTTTTTCAACTTTTTATGTGCAAATAGCCATCTTATTTTTATCACAAATTGAGCAATCTGTTCTTGAAAAATTCACAAATCTCGTGCTCTACACGACTTGAAAGGGCATTGAAAATGAATCTACCTATTATAGATTATTGAGTTAATTGAATTTTATAAAAAACATTACTTTGTTTGAATTAGTACTTACAATACTTTGAAATCACAGCAAAGCCATGAACAATTTTGGATCTGCGATTCGTGTGTATGAAATTCATATAAAAATATTTCCTTGTTATAAACATTACCTACTATTTTATTGAAAGGTACCTAGTACCTACTCTACCTAAAAAATATAAAAAAATCTAAGATTTGTTTTGAACAACCTACGTCAAGCCAAACCTGAGAGTTCAAACTGAGACGCAATTACTGCGACTGATAGGCACGAAATTTTAGTTTATTAATGACTTTAGGCGATCTTTTATTCAAAATTCACAAAAGTGTGCGATGCCCGACTGATTCCCGCACCGCCCCGCTAAGACACCTCCCGCCGCCTCCGGGCCACCGGGCCTCTGTAATGTTTATAGAGAACGTCATTGTTCCTATAGCAATTCTCCAAATCTGATGTGTGCTAGCTATGTACTAATTAGAATAATTGTTTCCGTTGTTAAAAAATATGTTATAAAACATAGATTTTTTTATTAAAAAAAAAATCGACTTTTCCAAAATTTTTTTATACTCTCCTGAAACCCTTAATTTTCCGCGTCTATTAAGTCCTAATAGATCTTCGTATCTCAAAGCTGCGATGACGACCAAAGTTCCACATGGCTATGACGCCCGACGACGCACGGCGACGCTCCACGCGCCGCTAAGGGGGAGCATACCGCCCACCCTATCACTCCCACAAAAAAAATATAAGACATAAAATGTTTCTCGTCTCAATATCTCTAGGCGTATCCCTCAGTTTTTCGAAAAAAGTTTTCGACTTTTCAAAAAAAGTTTTCACCATCTATAAGCCATTGAAATTCTGCGTCTTTTGAGCCCCCATACGTCCTCATGGCCCTAAACCACTATATACCACGGGGCAAACACACTTTCAGCGAAAACAGGGCCCTACCGGAGCGATCGAAAAAACATTTTCAATGTTAAAATAAAGTTGAATATCGTGTCGACTGTATGTTTAAACAAGGATACTCCAGCTAGATTACAAACTGCTTTAATAATATGTACAATTGTACATAACGCTTCATTCTGTAGATTTTAGTAGAAAGAAAAATTGCGCGTGTAGACTACAAACTAATAAAATACTATACACTTACAAACTATCGCCACTGTACAATCTGCAATCACGTCACGTCACTTATGATGCAAAGCGTGATGGTCGACAGTGTGTGGTCCATCTTAAACAGGGTTACCAGATGACAGGAATTTTCTTGCTATGTCAGGAATTTTAGGCATCTGTCAGGAAAACAGGGAAAAACTGTAGTTGTCAGGGATTTTTGAAATCCCAAAAAGTATATGAAAACACATATGAAATGTTAATCATTTTGGTGAGAAAAAATTATCAAACGTCAACTACATTAAGAATGTAGATGTAAGTGTACAAAATGTAAGGAAATTTCCTGAAAATTCTGGGAAAATGTCAGGAAATTTCATTTTTAGATCTGGTAACCCTAGTCTAATGGCCGGTACACATTTTGATTAGTGTTTAGTGCGAGTGGCTCGTTTAGTGTTTAGTGTTTAGCAAAAAACACGTTCGGACAGTCTCTGATTAGTGTTTAGTGTTTAGTGCGAGCGAAGTACAGTGTTTAGAAGCGAGTTCTATTTTTTCTGCGAGTAGCTCCTCCCGCGCGTCCCGCACGTCCCGCCTTCACCCCTCACTTGCACTAAACACGCACTAAGCACGTCTGGACAGGACTGTTAAGTGTTTAGTTTATGTCAACAAAGCCTGTACTAAACAGCGTATGCTAAACAGTATGGGACATCACCTACTAAACACTAAACACTAAACAGTGCACTAAACACTAAGCACTTTACTAATCAAAATGTATACCGGCCATTAAGTGAATACAGAAATCGCTTGATTGCACTATGCAGTCAATATTCAATTATGTACCAATCAAATGTTCAGTCTGTCGTCAATTCTATCATACATCTATGATGTATGAATATTGACAGAGGTGTTGGAGCTGAGATGGATGCCTGAATGGTTATTTGTTGTAAAACTGGCGATTGTTACTAAAATAATGAACAGGTTATTCTTTAGGTGACGATATTATTTGCTCGCAAACATGATGTATGAAATTGCATATTTCAATAAAAATATTCACAATCCAATGAGTATGGTAATTTAGTAGACAAACTACTGGAATATGTAATTAGGTATTTAAATTAGTCATGTATCCGAAGAAGTTGAAAAATCAGAGGATCATTACCTAGCATTACACTTATTTACATACCAATCTTTTACGATTGAATATTCCACCATTACAGACGGTAAAAAAATGGATTATAGTAAGTTATTCATTTTATCGCCATCTAATCTAGGTTCTTTATCTATTTGAATCCAACTTTTAAAACTGTCGCGTACCTATACAAAAATTTGTGTCATCTATTGGCGTATATTGTAATGTAATAACCACATTATCAAACAACTTCGTGGGTACACATTGCTGATTTATGTTTAGGTTTCCCTTTAAAATACAGTACCAGATAGAATCTTACTCGGGATTATGAGCGGAAAGCCATCGAAGTTAACAAATTCTATCACACTAAACATTATGTTAGGTGTCTGCCCGATCAAGAATG
Organism: Agriphila tristella; assembly: GCA_928269145.1. Lineage (NCBI taxonomy): Eukaryota > Metazoa > Arthropoda > Insecta > Lepidoptera > Crambidae > Agriphila > Agriphila tristella. The sequence goes on from OV743430.1 coordinate 17,685,208, forward strand.
AGGATTTAGATGTTATGGAATAATTTCTGATTTTTCTTCAAGTTAAAAAACCCGCCAAGTGCGAGTCGGACTCGCGCACAAAGGGCTCCGTACTAAAAACGGCAAACAAATCACATTTGCTGTATGGGAGACCCACTCAAATATTTATTTTATTCTGTTTTTAGTATTTGTTGTTAAAACGGCAACAGAAATACATGATATATGTGAAAATTTTAACTGTCTAACTATCACGGTTCATGAGATACAGCCTGGTGACAGACAGACAGACGGACAGCGGAGTCTTAGTGATAGGATCCCGTTTTTACCCTTTGGGTACGGAACCCTAAAAAGCCCTTTAGTAAATAATCGTATTCGTGTATTATTATTGAAAGTTTTTATTCCAGACAAAATAACGATGATCAATATATTTAGAAGGATGGGAATGTTCCACAAATTCGTGCGATACTTACTTCGTTAGTGGTGTCCAAATTTTTTATACAACGTACTCGAAATGTGAAGTAACGACGTGGAAGTTAATACGATTATGAAAAGCATTATATCGGCTGATTTATGCTAGCTTTGTGCCCGTTGTTACACTACGCCACCGAAACGGCCGAAACGGGCCGACAGCCAAAACCGCAGAGAGTAATAAGCATAAAGTGAACCCTGGAATAAAATAGTTCCACTTACACCCTTACAGCAATCCTATAAGACACATCAGATGGTGCAATCGTTACTTTCATGTTACTGCTCAATAGGCCTGACCAATTGCCAACTTCGACTTAATACTTATGACTCTATACAGCGAAACGTTATAGGGTTATAAAGGTGGCTTTAACCTTTATCGCTCAAGAATACCTAGCAGAATAAATTAGGATGGCACTAATACCTAACTAAAGGGGTTCCTATCAATATTAAGGAGACATTAAACTAACCTAGCTTATCATGCGGCATCATATCATAATGCTTTCACATCTTGGAGAATGAGCATTACATAGGCAATATGTTTATTACAAAGCCAATATGTAATTTTATCTCAGTAAATGTTGGTTGGTAACTGGTTTATCTGTGAGGTGATTATGCCCGCATTGTCGGTCCAGATAGCCGGCACTGACCAATGAGTATCCGTCGGTGTATTAAATGTTTTCCTAAGCATCATTGACCCGATTTCCACTGTACAGTAGTCTGTACAGCCAACAGCAGACGACGGTAGTAATAATAGTCTCTAAACCTGAGGGATTTTATTTTCTATACCCTACCTAGTCAAAGTTAACTTTATTTTATAGCTGCAAGCAAATAACAGACATTTTGACGTTAATTTTAAAGCTAGAAATAAACGTTACTCAAGTTTTAATTCTAATGTAAGCTTTAAGGGCAACATACCAGCTCTTCTTAGAGAACATTACGACTATTCGTATTTCATGGTCCTTATCTCAGTTGACTTAACGCCAGAAGTAGTTTGTAGGCTTTTGCACTTGCAAAACAAACCCGAAAATTGAGAAACGTCCATCAAAGTCAGGGACGGCTGGCCACCGCAAGGTGGTTGATCATTTATCAAGTTTATCTACATTTCAGGCTGGACGCGAGATTTGCAGAGAAAATCTAAAAAATAACGTAGTTGCTTAAGGACTGGAGGTAACTAGCATTTTACCTGAAATAAATACTCAAGTTGTTCCAATGTCACATTCCAAAACAATTGAAGATCATCAAATGGATTTGTTCCGGTTTCGGTGGTACATAGGTAGTGCGTGATTGCAATTAATGACCTCAAACTAGTGGCTGCATGTACGCACAATAGCAGACCTGGAAATTCACAACAACTCTGCAAAAAAAAATATATACACAATGCTGTGTGACGTCTTCCATAACAAAATCATCCAACTAATAGGTCATTTTACCAGTTTGTGTGCATTTAATCTTTATTAATACTTATTATGTACAATATTACTGCTTAGTTTCGCCGTTTCCATGTGGCCAAACTATAATGCCAAACTAATTTGGCCACGAGAAAACTTAATTCCTTGTAGCCATACACCAGCATCACGGGTCTACAACCCGCCTCTATCCACTGTCAGCTTAAATAAAAGCTTTTCTGTCTCTGCTTATCTTATTTATTACTGGTTTTACTCTAGCTAGTCTATGACTAGCCAGATGAACACCTGAGTAAAACTATAAAGTGTTTCCTCTTCGTCTTTATGCTTCAATACAAGAAGTTCTATTGTTTGGAGCTACGGCAATTGGTTGAGAAAATAAAGTCGGAAATAAAATTTCATTGGTAATAAAACTATTCCTGACAACGGGAAATTATATTTACTTATGTATTTCTTTAAATCTTTAAAGCTTTTTTACGGTTTTACGAGTTACGTTTTTGTTTTTGTTTTTTCGCTACTAATTTTTTGTCGTGCAATTCTAACATCCTTGCTATAAACCACTATTTTATTATTTTTTATGCCTTCGTAGGTAAATTTACCACGAAATCATAATTTTAAGCGAAAAGAAAATTTAACAAACTCTTTATTTAAAATTTCCAAAAGATAGACGCAACAAGCATTATTGCTGCAGTACAATCAGCATAAAATATGTAGGTACAACGTCAAAACTTTATACCAGCTCATCTTGTGATCATTCAGGTAAAGTATAAATCAATGACATGAACGAATTTCCTCCGTAGCTTCGCGCAATCAGGAGTGCTTTGCACATTTATTTCGGCTAAGTTCCCGACCGCAACTCAATGAGTTATAGCACAATTTGTTAGGACGGCTCCGACACAATAAGACACGGCGTAAGGTGAGGAGACTCAGTATGTAGAGCGAGGATTAATGTCAGGACATTTGTCGTCACCGAACCACAAGCACTGCCACCGACTCCTTTAAATCGATATTTGTAAACAATGCACCTTTTCGATGCGCGTCTATCTTGGGTCTATCGATGTTCTGTTCCGCTTTGTATTGTAACCAAACTACATGCTATTGTTTTCTTTAAAACAAGTTTTATGGCTGTTCACCCCGAAGAATTACTGTACAACATTGTTTCTAGGTTTTGCTTTAATTGCGAAACAAATCTGGAAAAGTACAAATCCATTCTATACATTAATCTTCGGTGGAAACGGGAGTTCGTTTGTTATTTTATGTGAGAGAAATGTAGTTTCTCTTAGGTTACTTAACCTGAAAGGATTTCGTGAAACTCCCTTAGGATTCTAGAAAACTTAAAAAGTTATCGCCTTACGTTACTGAATGAATGAAGTTAGTAAAAATGGCCTCGGTAACAGTATAAAGGACATAATCTGTCGAACGATGCAACCAGATGGCAATCAATTTCTGTAAAAGGTTCCCAGTTCCTTTTACGTGGAACAAAGATTGATGTTTGAATATTCATCTTCGCTGATCCAGAGGTTGAAATCAGAACCAACTAATAACGATGTCGAGTGAGTGATCCATAAGTCAATGTCGCATGGGGTCAATTACTGTTGGAAAAGCTGAAGCCGCAATCACAAGATGAAGACTTTTTCACTGACTGCGTCATGAAATAATTTCACTTTTTTGATATTGTATGAACGTTATGTATTTTGCGCAGTACAAAGATAGGAAGAAAAGTTTGGGAACGTGTTATTAATGAATTTTAATTGGATTTGTCCAACAGATGATATACTTTTAGCATAATTTGTATTATTTTTAATTTCAACGTCAGGAGTTACGTAATAGTTTTTTCATTGTGATTTCATTGAAACGAAACTCACTGGCTGGCGTTCGCGTTAACAGTTTTCCTGAAAAACATTCAATCCTATACAAATGTAGTTTTGATGAGTAAAGTACCTCAGGGAAGTCAACGTTATGTCGGCTTACCTTACTTAATACGGTGTTGTCTTTTTACTTAAGCTAGGGTTTCCTAGGATGACAAGGCCGTAATATTACGACCGTCATTTAGCGGCGTAGAACGTTGTCTATGTAAACAATACGGCGCGGTTTCTGACATTACGATGTCGCCATCGCCATAATTATTGTTTACATAGACAACATTCAACGCCGCTATATAACGGCACCGTCATCCTAGGAAACCCTAGCTTTAGTGTTAAAAAGTAGTTTTGACGAGAGGAACACTTTTATGAGGGGTTGATTTTGATTTTATCCGACTAATATCTTAGTGTCTGAGCCTAGCATCTTCAAATTCGTAACCACTCCGAATAAGCAACAATTTTTTTACTTTAAACTCCGGAAAAAACGGAATTACTTGCTACAGCAAGCTTTTATAAGATTTCAAATGATATGAAAGAGCATCAGGCAGATTAGGTTAGAAAATTTTTCTATGCCTGGAGTTAAAGTACCTAATATAATAAAGATGATCCTGGGGCTGGGTCATTGCATAAATTCCCAACCACACTACAGAATAGGATTGAAGTTACACTAACACAGCTCTGAAAGAAAGTTTGACCTCTCCAGCTCTTTTAGCTAGAGTAAGTACATTATACAATCCTACGTTTCACCCCAATAGCTTCTGCACTCGGGTTTTAGAACTCTGGAATATATGTTACTAAATATACAAAAAAACTTCCTCTCCAGGAATAAAGTATAGCCCAGGAGTCAGGTAATTTTGTTTGGAAATAATTTTGATTTCTTGTGCATCAAGAAATAATTAAGGGCTGTTAATATACATTAAATTTGCGACCTTCAAAAATGGATGCTTGAAAATAAAAAAAAAATGGGCCTAAAAATAAAAATAAATGTTAGGAGTACAAAGGGGATCTTGCAACAATTTATTATACTACAACATTTTGATACTAACTATAGTTAAAGATTGCACAACAAAACAAACGTCCGCAACACTTACTAATGTTGATTGTGTTGTTACTCTTTGAAGCGAGCGTGAAGCGCGAGCGAAGCATCTCCGTTTCAACTCGGGCGAAAATAGTTTCGTATGTATGTTCATCTGTTCTCTCCTACAGGTCACATTTCTCAACCGATAGATCTCAACCGAGCATAGATTTTATTGTCGATTCAGTTTTTCGAAACTTATCAGATATTACCAAAAATACAAAGGCTCGATCACAATTTTGAATTTTTTTTAAACTTTCACTCAGTTTTCAAGGTCGCTAAAGGATTATGCCGATTTTTCTATACAAGCTAGGCCATGATGCGCTTTGATGAAATTACTAATATACTATAGTAATTTTATACTGATTGCGTGGGAAGAATGTCATTAAAATATAATGCGGGAGAAAAGAGAAATCTCAATCTCCAGGAGCTGTTTACCGTTATAATTGTTTGACATTTTCCTATTATATGACATTTCAAAGTCAAAGTCAATGAGATATGTATGGTTAATGCGCATCATGGCCCAGAATCCGGCATGATCCTTTATTATTAACAGCCCATAATCATACGCATAAGAAATCAAAACTCCTTGAATTATTTTCAGCTAGAGTATACCATGGTATATATCGACCTGACTACTAGTTAAATCATTTGTAGCTTAAACAGCGTAACGTCATCAACAGGTATGTTCCCATAAAAAAATATGTAGTAAAAATGTTAACTAATGAAAAATTTATAGTGTGTCAGAATGTATAAATAATGTTAATGTTATGATCATGACCTTGAGACCGTCTATAAAAAAAACGTAATAAAATCTGTTTTCACAGTTCATCTGTTTAACTTGAGTATGTTATATTAAAATATAATGAAATTTCTATAGAATCCTTAGCTGAACGAGAATATTTAATTTGTCATACATCGCCTGCTACTGTGTGTATGTAGGTATGTATGTATAACAATATTTTCGACCTATCTAGTATTTAGAGACGTTAACTATTTTAAACATCAAAGTAACATAACTTAAAAAATACGCTCTAAAATTAAGCATCTATCTATAATATAAAATATATCAAATATTATCTAATCTATCAAATATTCAAAAGTAGAAAAGAATTACTTATGAATAAAGTTCGTAAGTTTGCTTCAGTTAGATTCGCTAACCGTTACACAGAAGATAGAAAGTTGCTCCAAGATTTTACACAATCGAGAAGCGTATTGCTCTTATCTGATATATAAATTATTTCAAGTGCTCTAAAATGTACTACAACTGGCTGCGTTTGTCGTGAAATAGCTCTTTGTAAATAATCTATAGCCCTCGACGACGTGAAAGTATCGAAGAGCGCGCCGCTTCCGAGCGATCAGATTTTTATGAATCAGCTCGCTTGCCAATAGGTTTTCAGTACCGAAAAATCAGTTCACACGGTGAATATTGCCCTGCGAAACCAGTATTTCTGCGGCTTAACAAATGCATTCGCAAAGTCCCAAATTGGAATAATGGCCGACTACCTTCGTGAGTTCGCGCCAACTAGACTGTAGAATATAAAAGCAGGACAGAAAAGTTTTCGAGGCGTTTTGGAAAACAAGTAAGTTTAGAGAAGTAGGACGCGGCCGGGCTGCCGTCACACAATATACTTAAAGTAGTCAGAAGAGCTGCTCGGAACAAATCACGGTTTTCCGTGCACGCACATATAGACATTACCTACCTACAGGAAATTTCAGGGCAAAGCAGGTAGTTGTACCTACTGTAACAGATCCATAAACAAAACAAGTGAAAACAAAAGTCGGAACCGTTTTCGAATATAATCCGATCCTTCAGCGTTTTTCATAATTCCACAATCGAAGGGGTGAAAAGGGGGATGAAATTGTACCTGGAAAGTCCTTCATTTTCAAAGTTAGTATGGCCAAATTTTGAAAAGCTGTGTCGCTGAAACTATCGGTCGTATCAAAACCGTTTTACCCTCATTGTTTCAAATTTAACCTACTTTAAAACTTGTTTACACAATCTTGATGACAAACTAGCCCTTCCGGGTCAGAATCGTCAAAAACTGAAAAAAGGTAACTTTTTTTGTTTATGACCCGGTCGTCTGCCGACGGTCGAAAACTTGGATTTAACATTGCCTCCATATTACCAAAAACATATCCAAAAACCAAAAATACCTGATTTGATGCAACCATTACCCTCTTTTCATGTCTAATTTGACTGTAGTAGTACGGCCACAAGGCCTACCCAAATGGCCATTCTACTAAAATTAACTCATAGACAATGTATGGTATTAACCTTACAGGAGCTACGAGCTAAGCGTTAGCTTATGTCAGTCCCATACATTGTTATTCTATTCTACTAGCGTTAATGTTAGTAGAATGGCAATTTGGGTAGGGGGGCAGAGCGGCACTTCTGTCAATACAACATTGTGCTGCCGGGCTGCCGCGAGGCCGGGTTGTGCGATTCCTCGCTGAAACACGCCCTCAAAGTGTTTTTAATGCACCGAGAGACCACAGCACTTAAGTGCACTTATACGAATTTTACATATCTATTCAGTCACAGTAGGCCTACTTGAGCAGGGATGGAGTCATGATATGATGTATTTACGTACACATACCTTACTATTAAAAAAACAGATCTATTGAAAGCACCTAAATTGTAAGTTCTTGTTATATCTACACATGTACTACATTGAAAAAAGAACACATAGTGAATCAGAAAAAATACCATTACGCTTTCTGTTTAAAAAATGTTGTAGTTCCCCATATGAATTTTCATCGCCAATTTCAATCCGTGCGATACTAATTTTCGCGACAAACCAAAGTTACTGATTTCACATTCCTAGGTATATTAGTATGGAAGTAGAAAAAAAATAGAAAGCGTTTGAAAAGAGGCTACTACTTTTATTGTTACGTACGAGTGGTCCGAAATGAACACTGCAGAGGAATATTGCTGCGGGCAATATGCTGTTTTTATACAGCTTTGGATGGACACTGACGGTCGCTGATTGGCTGCATGCGCCAATAATTAACTACAAAAATACCTACGCAGAACAAATGGTAAATGAAAACTTCTAGTATATTTCAATGGGCACATAAAAGTAAAATTTGCCGTCGGTCATTAATAAAACAGAAGCGCATTGTAAGGATTACTGTTTGTCTCCTATGCGTCCATGCATTGTTCATCCGATTGGGTCGAGTTGAAACTTTGCACAGAACAGAGTTGCTGGCTTTTGTGTAAAAGTTTCTGACATGGTTAGCCAAACGTACAAAGGTAATTATTTGGGACGTGTGGCTCCTCTATAATAACATACTGAATCTTGCATAACAATATCATCGGCTCTTGCCATTCCAGTTGATAAAATTAAATGGAAATTAAACCGGATTCTGTAAAATATTACAACACTGTTATGATATTTTTTATAAAGATAGTCCCTGACGATACCGTCGCTTCTCCAAGCCGAGATAAAATAAATGTCATTTTAATGAGGATCAGTAACAGGTTTGAATCCTATAGTTTTATTGATATAATGTAAACAGATATTGATAGCTATGAAACCTAGTGAAAGAATTTTTGAAATCCGTTTAGAAATGGTTGAGTTAAAAGGGTTTGAAGGAAATGCCAAGCTCAATGCAATATGTGCTTTATCACGTACGACATAAGGCTCGCGTCCGTCGCGATGACGTCATAAGGAGCCCCAAAAAACCAGTGTTTTAGCTCATGTAACTTCTCAGGTTTAAGAGATATCGCAATTTTTTTTTCACAGTTAATCATGTGGTGGCATTATCTTTATAATTAGCCAATACAAAAATATCGTTACTGATCCTCATTGACTTCAACTGCAATGAATACTTAATATAAATCATAAAAAATAATACAAATATATCAATAAATAATTAGAAGATATTTTCACCTTGAATTTATCTGGAAATAAATTCAACTTTTCAACTGCAAACCTTCTATGAGAATAATATTAATCTTGAATTTACCCGAAAAAAGCAATTTTCTTTCTAATTTATTAAGATGCTGTTCCTTACTTTCAAGTTACGATCTACTGAAGCTTGATTTTTATTTATTTAATAAAACTGCAGAAAGTAATTCAATATCCTTAGAATAACACGCAGCTTTTTGCAATGCTTAGACTATATCGGTTAGTTCCGTTTTCCTGCAAATGCATTGGATGAACGGTTTACTGGTTTACTTAAACTAGCTATTTGTGATTCGCTTTAAAAAAAACTTCGATTGCCTTCGGTTTGTAGCCGAGCACCGATTACATTCAGACTTGATTTAATCTTGTTTTTAGTTAAACCCCTGAACTAACACGTAGAAAATGCTTTAACAGCAGGGTACAAAAGTTGGGTACTCAACTATTTTTTTTATTTTTATTTCATTAGGGCAGGGACACAAAACAGTCATACAATATATATTACTATTACTTAAAATTAAATATAAAATTTTTTTACTGATTGTAAGACCAGCATCCATGTCCACATCTTACTAGAAGATAATCAGGATACAGTACTTAATCGATTAGACATGCAGTAGTAAAAAAACATAATTATGTTTAAGTTGAAAAAAGAAATACAAATACTTACCACTCAGATTACTAAACTATAACTATACCTAATATAACTAAAATATAACTAATACCGAACTATAACCAGGATTACATAGGTCAAAAGCATTTTCGTTGCTCATCAAAAGAATAAGGAAGCAAAACGGGAAGTCAAACGAAGACTGTTGAAACTTCATGAAAACCCGTAAATATTTAAAATATCCATATAAAATAATCAACGGATTAAACAGAATAATCGTAAATATCTCTTTAATGGAAAGGAATGGAAATGAAAATAAAAATAAAAAAACGAGGCCAAATTCGATGGGGATGGATAGTTTTATTATAAACGAGAAAGTAACCTAATAATAGTAGTTTAAGAAACCGACGCATAAAGAGGGGTATTAAAACATACCTAGTTATGTGTAGTTTCATACACTACTTTATCTACAATCATACAATTTGGGATTGAACCTACTAAATAAAATATCAAAGTTTAAAAAAGAGAGACTCTTCTGGTATAACAGTATTTCCTTGATATAAGATTCATTTCCGTCGCTACATCTAAAATATCGAGTGGAGTAATTTTTTTTCCACATTTATCGAAAAAAAATCTATATCAGATCAGACATAGTAAAGCAAGATTAAAAAAAACGAAATTCAGTACAACAAAAAGTGAAAATTGAAATCATAACTTTTTTATATTGCGTTAAAAATGGCGCGCCAGCCCTGCACCACAGACCATAGATACTACAATGAGCCCATACCCGCCAATAAATTAAAAAGTAAAATTGTGCTGTAAAAATTAAAATGTTATTTTATGATGCAGTTGACTGCATCGTAATGAGTTTTTTTTTATTTTACCTATCCACGAAAATCAATACGTTTTTACACAATCTTTTTTTAATTCGTATTTGGAACATTAAGTTGTGAGTGTAGATAAAAACTTGTAGAACTTATGGAATTATGCATTGTTTAAACGAATCAGAACATCGATAAAACTGAAGAGTGAACATTAGGTTATCAACTTTTTATAGCAATATGCACTTAGGCGGAATAGACAGGGGTGTTTTAGTAAAAGCTAGGCTCAGTAAAAAAAAGGTTTAGATTTTTTATATGCTTCCTACTCATGACTAGAGTTTACCAGTTGTTTCGCTTTCGAGAGTTTCACTGTAATTTGCGCTTTTATGGAAGTTTTTGCTTTGAGTCGGATTTTAAAACTCTCAACTATTTCTCGCTTTGAAACGATGTCTTTTAGAAAAAGTCGAGTAAAAAGGCTTAACGGCTGGGTTGTTATTTTTATTGTTTTAGTAACATTTTGCGACGTCGTCGTTTTGATAAACTTTTAAGATTCTTCGTAATTAACTGAAACATAAGTTATATTGGAGTTCATATTATGTTTGCATTTGACCATCAGCCAATTTTTTTAATGTCCCTACTACCGGGTCGCTGGCCTTCCTAATGGATGGATAAGGAGGATGGGCCTTAGCCCACCACGCAGGCCCAATGCGGATCGGTAGGTGTTAACGACTGCAAATGCACCCGGGACCAACGACTAAACGAGCATTCCGAAGCACGGATGAGCTCGAAATAATACATTTTTAGTCACCTATCCCATGACCGATTGTTGCTAAAGTTGCTTAACCTCCGCAATCGCTGGGCCAGGCTTTAAAACCACTGCGCCATCGAGCGCCAGTTTGCATTTATCCAATCAATACTCAAGTGACGCCCGCATAATGAATGACCAACGAGATAAGCGGATATTACTGTAAGTTAATTAGTCAATAGATCCGCAAGTTAAACGCAAATATTAACTCTGCCGACTGGGACCATGAATACGAATTATTGTTAATTAGTGAATTTAAATGTTTCTTTTTGGTGTTTAAAGTTTAATATTTACACATTTGTATGGTTAATTACACCCATTAAGTGGTTGATTAAGCTATTTGATATTTTGTTCTTTTTTCACTTTTTTATAGGTACTCGAACTTCATAATTATTATTTCAACACACTTGCTCGTAACGAGAGCCCTAATACATCGCTTTTAGGGTTATAAATCGAGCTATAACAAACACCGTTCGTAAAAATATTATACACTAGTGCGTTATAGAATTATCCCTACAAAGTTAAATTAGTACATACCTTACTGCAAGTTCTATGCGAGTAAACAGAGCATTCCCAATTTAACCGGGAAATACTACTATTTTTTTAGTAACAACAAAGAGGTTTTATGCAAATGTGTAAGTCCTTAATTAAGTAATACAAATATTTGTTATTATTAAATTATTCATAATTCACAATATTTGATTTAAAATATTTGCATTTTATCACGTAAAATTTTAATTTTGAGGTATATAGGTTGATACTCACTCACCCCTTCGTTTGCAAAATATTCTTGCATTGGGCGTGTGGAAAAAACACCAACGCGCCTTTTCCCTTAATTATAAAAGTTTTGTTTTTGTCGTATTTGTTGCTGTGTGGTAAATTGCTTTGTTTTTTCCTCGCAAAGTGTTGAACAACGTCGTCAGCTCTAGCTTATTGCGCACTCGGTTGAGTAACGCCCTCGCCTTGCTCACGCCCACGGCTCGGGCTGCAACCCAAAACTTCCTGTGCAATGAGCAACTTAAGCTAACTCGTCACATAATGTACTATTATACTTAGTTGTTGTAAATTTGAATGTAATTAAAATGTAATTTTTGAATTAAAAGCGCACAGGTTGCGGTGGCTCGGACACGTTGAGAGGATCGGGTGACGAAGAGTGCGTACTGGGCGTGCCCAGAGGACGAAGACCAGTTGGCCGACCCAAGTACCGCTGGATGGACCAAGTCACCAAGGACCTGCGTGAGCTCCTGGAGACTAGCGACTGGCAAGAGATCGCGCAAGGTAGGGAGCAGTGGCGTCACCTTGTGTCGAAGGCCAAGACTCACTTCGGGTCGCTGAGCCATCGCACTATGGGGCCTATCGCAATAATGATGATAAGAAGTCAATTAAATCAACAAAGATTATATGTGAATATTATTATTGTTTTTTACTCTTGAAGATGCACAATATTGACGTCATATAGTTTTTTCTCTACCCTTTGTTGTATTATGTGTATTGATGTTCAATGTTCACATTCGGCACTAATTCTTCGTCAAAGCTGTGTGGTACAAATTTTTAGTGTTGAATTCATTGTGAGATTTCTCGGAAACTATCAAAGTTATTTACAAATTTTAAAATGGAAATTGTAGACGAAGGTATGTAGATTTACGCATTAAATAAAATTCAAAAAAGATCGTTAAATATTGTATTAATTAGGTTAAACTAAAATTATATGGAATTTTATAGTGTTTATTATATAAGAATATTTTTTTCTGTTTACGGCATTTCTCCCGCAGAAATATACAATAGTACTACATTATAAAGTGTCTTGCAATAATTTTATGAATTCAGAAGTACGGGAGAGTTGCCGGTTTTTTTAATTGAATTTTAAATATTTAGTTCAAGTCAATCAATTCACATTAACCACTATATGTGTCAATAGTATTAAACTTATAAGGTCTATATAATTTAAATGCATATTTATATGCTATGTATTTGATCAAGTGCTATAATTTTTTGACATTTTTATTGCCAGACCAGGGGGCCTACTCCCACCTTTTTTATAAGTAAGCTTATATCCAGCAAGCTTGTTACAAGCTCTAAATGATATCACTCAAATTCGTACCACGACATCAAATAACAATCTTGTTTTGTGCTGGGAATGAACGAATGATTAGGTACACATAAAAAGCAAAGAAATTATGCTTTGTAAATAGTATACCATTTTATAAGAAATATATGTACCTACCTAGAATAAAACTTTATGTATAACTAGCGGCCGCCCGCGGTTTCACCCGCATGGTTCCCGTTCCCGTGGGAATATCGGGGTAAAAAGTAATCTATGTTTTAATTTAAGCTATCTACTATCTGTGTGCCAAATTCCAACCAAATCCGTTCAGTACTTTTTACGTGATTGAGGAACAAATATCCAAACATCTAAACATCCAAACCCACAAACTTTCACATTTATAATATTAGTAGGACTAGTTTCCGCCCGCGACTTCGTCCGCGTGGATATTAGAGAAAATCATTTGGAAACCTTCAACCAGGATCAGACCAGCCGTTTTTACGCGATTAGGCGGGTCCACACCAAGCGCACTGCCTCATGAGGCAAGACGTTTGTCGCGTTTGGCAGACCTCGCACGAAGCTACTCGCTTGGTATTAGTTATTCTGTGGCTTGGTGGGGTGCCTAACCACGTAAAAACGGCTGGTCGGGTCCTGGTTGAAGGTTCCCAAATGATTTTCTCTAATATCTACGCGGACGAAGTCGCGGGCGGAAGCTAGTTTATCACAATAAACAGAAATGGGTCGAGAGATATAAAAATCCCGTTCCCGTTTCTTTACCCTTTCCCGTTCCCGTTTGGACCCGTCCCCGTTAGGTGCAGTGCAGTTCCCCTTTGTGCTCGTTCCCGTTCCCAATCCTGTTCAGAATTGAATCCACATATTTCTCCTCTCCCTCTCACTCTCCCTCTCCCATCCCCCATCCCGTCTATTTGGGCGACAATAAATTCCCATTTTGGGTATCAAAAATACTGAACATAGCGTACTGAAATACTAAGTGGGTGAAGGACCGAGGGCGACTACAGATATTGAAAATGGGTGACTTTAAAATACAAATTGGGTAACGGGCGACCAAATTACTATTTGGACGACAACCTTAGGGCACACAAAATATAAAAAAATTGGCATTTATTTTATTTAAAAAAGATGACTACTATCCTAACCAATATGACAAAAAAAAACAAACAAACGAGAAAGCAGCCTAATAAAAACGTGTTAAAAATACCATGCTGGGCAGCTTAAATCAGTTATAATAGTTATCTACTTGCTGGTATAATAGTTGCCCACTCAGTATTTTTGTCACCCATTTAGAGTATCCTCTGCTAACTTAAATTATTTATCACCCATATGTAGTCGCCGGTTTTGAGTATTTTTGTAAGTTAGTCGCCCGTTTAGTTATTTTGTCGCCCAAAAAATAAACTGCTGTCCAGTTTAGTGTTTGAATATCCCATTTACAGTCGCCTTTAATTATTTCCAGTCACCCATTTAATTAATTCCCTTTTTCATGTCATAATTTTATAACTCGTTCACTCAATCCGTACCATGAGCTGCCTTTTTGACAACTAGCAATCTTGTTTTACGTCAATTATGTCAAATCTAGCGATCTTTCAGCGATCTTAAAAAAGGTGTTTTTGTGCGACACAATCAACATGATTTAAAGTAAAATGTTCCAAAAGTAGATTGTTCATAGTGAACAATATATGCATAATTTACTCATATTGAGTAAACTTTCTTTAAAATATGACTAATAAATAAGTTATCTTTTACAATTATTTTTAGATGACAAAAAAATGGTACGAAATCACGAAGATTTACTGTGAAGAAAAAGGCGTCGTATTTAACCACGCCCAGAATGTGAATTTTTTTAACTTGATGATTATTTGTTCATCGGGTGATTTCATTTCGCACCTCCGATAAAATAGGGTTACAACTCGAAAAAGTCGAATTTTGTGTTAATTACACAGAAAATTTTCAAATGTTATTATTTATCTTCTCGAAAATAGTTACATCTGTAACTCTAAAACTCGCTTCTAGGTGGCGTTGTAACGCTACACCATTAAAGCATTGTTACATCATTGTGATTTCGGTTAGTGTTACTAACTAAAATATTACTGTGTTCTTGATAGGTAAATTTTATTTTGTTAAGTATATTTTCTAATAAACGGTCACAAGTCGTCTTGTTACAGTTTATTGTAAAATGATGGATAAAAATTGTTGAAAGGGTATTATATTACAGTGATACATTTTGTATTGTATCGGTGTTTTAGGTACGGTTAATTGTAATTCCCCAGAGTACCTAATCATACTGTGTTACTTTTCTCCTTAAAAAAAAGATGATTAACCGAGTTTGGTAGATATTAATCATGTAACACGATTTTATGCGTCTTTTAACAACCAAATTGTGATTGAAAATTAGCTATCTGACACCCTGATTACGTGATTACTGAAATTTAGATTACTAAAATCTAAGATCTGTTTTTTTTTATTTTTTATAGTGATAATTATGGTTCCTACTTAATGATTCAACATTATTATAATTAGGAAAAGATTAAAACATAATATTATTTAAATGTCTCTTAATTTGAGACTATCTAAACTTGAACTGATTAGTAAACAATACTCTGACTTTAGAGATAATTATGTTTTTAGGTTTGATCTAATTGAAGTTTGTTTAAAGTTGTTTTATTTTGGAGTCTACATCAATACAAAAAATATTTTGCTAAGATAAGCGCAAGTAACTGCCTGTTTTCAATTTAAATTAACATTGTCACATCTTTCACATTGTATTTTTATTTATAAAAGTTCAAATACCTATCTAAAATACCGTTACAATTGAAAATTTTCATGCAATTTTTCAGGAAAATTGAAAAACAGTATATGCCATTCGAATGTATATTTTGCAATCTTTTTAAATATATACACTTTGTAGTATATTTATACAATATTAAAGGAATAAAAACTACATAACAAATCCGTGTGTTTGTTTTCGCTCTCCTGAAAATCAAGGTTTTTCCAGTTGTAACCCTATTTTATCGGAGGTGCGATTTGTAGCAGAACCAGCTTGTTCATAACCTGTGCGACAATTGGAGGCTTGTGATGAAAAATCTTAAATTCTACTAGTATTTTCTTCGTGAGTTCTCTTTCTGTGAGTGAGCTTGTGCTCTTATAAATCTACAAAACTTCCTTTTAAAATAAAACAGTACATGTATTGTATTATTGCCTTTTTATTGATCATCTTCTAATGGGAACATATTACTAAGACAAGTTGTCCCTACTAAATAAACAAAATCAACATTAATTACAGCACGCCCACCTATGATAGTGCTAAGCTATATTAAGGTAGGTACCCAAGTTTTTTTTCGTAGAACATGCACAAAACCAAACTACAAATTTTACAAAACCAATTTATAAAAATAAAGTCACGGCCCCTTTGCTAAGCCTAGCTATAGCTAGCGCAATGGTACAAAATAAATAAGAGCAAAGAAAATGATTACTTTATTACTTGATATGGGTATTTATTTATGATATTCTCTTTTCAAAATGAAACATCTTTTCTATAAGTATCTAATAAAATTGTCACAGTATTGTTGTACAAAATTATCCTTTTTAAGTCGGAAGCTTATGGCGTTTATGGGTTTATCACCATATGATTCCCTGGCAAACCTGCAAATAACCAAAAATAATGTAAGTAGGTAGTTAGATACTCTAACACAATTCAATCAAGCGGTTACGAGCACTTCAGTATAAAACGACTTATTTACACTAGGTACTTGCTCTTAAGACCATAAAACAATAAATATAATACACCAATTTACTTACATGAACTTAAAAGACGTTGTGACGATATTCAGCTCTTTGAAGTAGAATCCTAACCTGTTTACTGCAAAAGTATTAAATTGTCCACTTTTAACATATCACGTGTGTGGTTGATTTATCAATAAATTATTAATACGTGGTTATAAATTATATCAATCGAAGGATTATAGCTGTTTAGTGTTTAAGTAAATATTTTTTTGATCACGAGACGAGTGACATATTTACGCTACGCATGACATAAGTAGGTAGGTACCTCTTTGTTCATGTCTATTGTTGAAACCACAGAATAAATAATCACAACATAGCGTATTTTTTCCTATATCTAAGCAAGGTATAGACAAATTATTAGTAAAATTATTCGTTCTTTCCCAGTACTTTGCGGGAATAATATAAGGTTGTTATATTATCATAGTTTGTTTGACAGAAATGTCATGGTACGAATCTATGTAGAGCTCATATCAACATCGCTGGAAAAAAGATCATTTTGAAAAAGGCTGGCTTAAACAAGCTGTTATTACTTTGTCATTATAACACATTACATTTGCATTAATAATTTTCATCATCAAGACTTCCTCATCACGAGCACAAGTAAGTCTTTGTTATACAAACGAAAGGCCTCCACAGTGTGCGTCAAAAATCTTCTAAAATATTTTGTTGTTCAGTGTGAAAGTGTTGTATTTATAGTGTTCGTGTTCACTCTGATAATTTATTTAAAAATAATAATAATAAATTACGCTTTATTGCACACAAGTAGAAATATTACAGAAAAGGGGACAAAAATACAAAAAATAAAGTATAGAAGAGGCGGTCTTATTGCCAATCAGCAATCTCTTCCAGGCAACCATTGGGTGTAAAATAAATAGAAAAAAATTAATATAGGGGAGTGGGTGCAATGATAAAAAGGGAAGAACAAGTGTGTTATATGAATACAAACAATAGTTATACCTAAAGATATATACAATTAAAATAAAGGAGAAAATAAATAAATGGTCAATCAGAAGAAGAGGAAAGGAAATGCCTTCTAACTCTATCTCTAAAGGACTTGGGAGTCTGAGATTTGTGTTTACACGGACAGTCGCCATCAGTATATCGTAGCAGACAAGGTGACCAAATACTTCTGATCAGTTTAAAATGTCAATAAGTTCCATGCACTACAAGTTATCTTTACAAGTTCTGATGGTGACTGTGCGAACCAAATAAATATTCGTAAATGTTCGTGTTCATCATGCTCTTGTTCGTTCGTGTCTACACGCCTTAATAATTTTGATTCCATCCTGCCTGTCACTTTTATGATCGCCAAACGTAGACAGAGAAACCTATAGACGACTGCTCAGCGTGGCCGCGTGTGAGACAGGACGATAAACAGATGGTGTTGCTACATAAACAATTTTACCCCAGATTTATGCACTAAGTAGAAAACAAATGTCTGCAATCTGCAATAATATTTAAACCTACTACGTTCAGTTCAAGCGCATAAGGTCCACTCACTTCGCATTTTGGTCCATTTCGTAGAACGCCGAACGTCCGTTTCGCATTTGGTCCTTTTCGCAGAACGTTTATTTAACATTTGGTGAACTTTCACATAAATTAATATGGGAGAAGGTAAATTATTTTGTTTTTGTTCTTTTATACATAAATGATATGTTCGATATATTCGTTTTTATGGAGAATTTTGTTCCATATTTTCACTTTGTGATATTTTTTATTTTTAGTACGTCACAAAATAACCAGGATCACATAAACGTGGAGAAGGTTAACTTCAATTATTTTAATTTGTTTTTCTTTTCTCTGTACCTAATACAGTTCGAGGCATATATCTTGAAATTTTTCCGACGGAGTGGGGATAAGTTCGCGCATGTGCTCTTGTGAGCGACCTAGCGCGCGTCCTTCTCCCGCCGCCCGCGCCCCTCACCGCTGCGCATGCCCAAAATACGCGTTCCGCGCAATCCCCACCTGATTTCAAGATATATGCCTCGTACTGTACCTTGGTGACGTATTACGAAGAAAATAAAAATATCGAAGTGATTGAAAATATAGAAGTTAACCTTCTCCATATTTATGAAAAACAAAAAAAATATCAATCCTCGCCTCGCAAAGGAGTTATTTTAGAAAGTGGACTAAATGCGAAATGAACGTTCAGCGAAATGGACCAAATGCGAAAGAGACGCCTTTTCCGCAAGTGGTCCTAATGCGTCTGAACGTCTGCTGAGATTTAGGAGATTATCGGATATGATGATGATAATGAAGGTCCAATTAAAAACAATATAGTTTTTTATTAAAACAAATTTTAAACATTATATATTAGTTTAAGTCCAAAGAAACATTATCAAAAATTTAAATATTTCGTAACAAACAATGGTTTCGAAATGTCAGAACTCAATGTATCTTATGCGCACGCACACACGCTTTCATTTCAACTCGGCCGCACGCCTCGGTGTGTAGCATAGCACGGCACGAGCGCGACCATATTTTACTCTTTGGGCACGACGACGCACACAAGCGCGGTCTGTTGCGCGCGTTAAATGTAACGCGCGTGGTACTGTTTGCAATGCTTTTTTGATGCAAAACATCTATTAGCGCCCTGAGAGTAAAATCCCAAATTGTTTAGCCTGAAATAGTAGCTAAACTATAATAACATACAAAAAAATATATATATTTGTTGCAAAAAACTATTACATACTTATAAGTAAATTTAAACTTACTTTTAAAGTTGATGCAATCACATTACAATTTATTCTTTTAAGGAGGTAAATTTACAGCAGCTGTAGTCACTGTGACTTAAAATTCTTGAGCCTGAAATAATAACTAAATTATAATAACAACCAACATACTTACAACAAATGAGACAAATGTAACAAAAAAATATTACCACAAGTGGAATAGCATAGGAATAGAGGGATTAGAACAGTGACTTTCTTCTTTCTCTTCTTTTCTTTATTCAAAACATTTATTTTTTTCAAAATGTTTGCTACACATTCTTGAAAATTTTTTTGGGGCCCAATTTGTCCGGCGTGTGGCATCAATCCATAGGGTAGGTACTAGTACGTACTGTTTAATTTTTAGGAAATCTGTAAAGGTTAATCATATTTTAGCTTCTGTATTATAAACGATTTACGTATGGTGCAATTTGAAAATGGGCAAATTAACGTAGAGTACTGGCAACACAATCCAAATTAGTGATTAGGTTATAAAATACTCTACTTGAACTTTAGACATGTTCAGATTGAATTTAAACGAATATTAAGCTGTTCTATAACGAAAATTTAAAATAACAATTGAATTTAATGCATATTACTTGATAAAATCTACAATACTTACGAGTGAAATGATATATTTGAAAGTTTACAATCACTGGTACTTTTACAACCTATTACACAACATCGAACCATTTTCACAGATTTATTAAGTGTATGATTGTTCTAACAACTGAATAATTTACTTTAGAAAGAGACACCGCAACGAATTATCTCACAAAACAATTTTTTCTTTCTGATTACGAAGCAGCACCGACGAACTGTCAAAAGTTTGTTTAGCAAACTAGTTTGCTACACACGAGAAAACCGGCACGTAGTATGAGACAGAAAATCATATCGCTTTGTCCCATTTTTATGCAAGACGTGTGCATAAGTCTGTCTCTTTCGTGTGTGAATGCGACAGATGCCGTCAATTTGTCTATAGGTTTCTCTGTCTACGTCGCCAAAGGATCGCTGGATTTGACGTATTAAAATGTATGCTTAGGGTTGCTAACAAGAATCTTATATATATAAGATTCTTGGTTGCTAACCAACATAGTAGGTATATTGTATCCGGCGTTATTTTACTTTTTCATGGGTAGATACCTACAAAATAAGTATCGAAAATACTTTATACTTAGATAAACTTACTTAGACGTATTAACGCTTACGATTATGGGAAGAATGTTAATTTTAAGAATGGGACAGATTTCTGTGAGCGTTAGAATGGCTGGTTGTCTGTATCGATTCACGTCAGGCTGGACACCAAAAGTTGCTCCCTATTTGCTACCATTTACGATTTACCTACAGTCAAATAATTGCTAAACTTTGAAACAAAATAAAGGGACTTCAAAATGACCAGCCATTCGGATATCAGGCATAAGAATAAATAAAACTTATTCTTATGTATCAGGATAGCCGGTCAAATCCCGGTTGTGTAAACTATTCAAATTCTGGGCACTCGTTGTCTACACCATTAACTCTAAAAATTCATGTTATTATTTACTTGAGTAATTACTACCTGTATGCAGAACAAAGAAAATATGATTTGTGAGTTTATCCTTACTATACTTGGTATCGACTATAAATAGACATTCTTATGACAACTTAGTTTCGTTATAGAACTTGTAAAAGATAGTTACTTACTTAAACTTGCGTTAAGTTGGCAACCTTAGATATTTTTTGACAAAGAGTGAACAAGTTAAAGATGATCGCAACAAAATTGCTAAGAAATTTGAGGTAGAAACAACCTTCTTTATAGGACGTCGTGGTACGAAAAGTCAATGTAAGACCTAAAAGACATTGCTATAAGAGCTCGTTGTAGGCCCCCTGGAACATTTTTCGTGTTCAATGATGAAATTATTGGACATCCTCTTTCCAAGTAAATACATGAATTTTGATCGAAAATTTGAAGAATTTGTACCTATTATATTTACGAGATAACACGCACTGTCACAACAAGTTTGACTTATTATTCAAATTAAGACATTTTAAAAATCAATTTAAAACAAAGTCGGAAAAATATCATCGTAAAAATAAATTCTTAAATTTTCTAAATATTAATCGACTGAATTTTAAACAGTAGGCATGTTGGACGACCTGGCTCAAAATTTTGATTCCAGTAGTGATCAGATAAAACGTTAACGGACAGCTGAACCTCGAGCGATCGAAGCTAAACTGTCACTAAAAAACAGTATAACATTAAAAGAAAATTTGCTCCTGTTATATGATTCCTTATTATGTACTACAAGAAGAGAAGAAAATCCCATCCGGATAGGATTTTTTCTTTATTTATTTTTATTTTAATTTTTGTTCTTTATAATTTGCTAGGTTTTTTTTTTAGTTTTGTAACTTTTATGCGTTTATCGTATTTTTTATACTACAATAGGTAATTTATAATTAGATAAATATATTATTAGAGAAATATTGTTTACTGAAAATGCTGCTGAAGTGCCATTACAAAAATTACTCGACCACACTACTGTAAAAATTATAAAAATCAAGAAGAAATATTAAATACGTCTTCCATTAATAGTGAATTAACTTTGGTTTCAAAATGGGGTTTTAAGGGCAGCTCTGGCCACAGTCAGGCCACAGTCTTCTGACCCATTAGTGACAGACAGGTCTAAGAACATTAAATAACTCTCAGAAACGAAACCAGTTCCATAGGATGCAAAAGAAATATTTAAACAGCCCAATTTAGTTACGATTTTCTAGTAAAATATTTTTTTAATTTATTAATTAATGTTTTTAATGTAAATTTTCCTTTATATATTTTTAATTTTATGATATTATGAATAAGAAATATTATTTGGCAAAAAAATAACAAATGCTTAATTATTATCACAAATTTATAGTTTGGCCCCACTGTGCATCGGAGTAAATAAGTAAGTTGTAAATTTACATTTGACAGATTAGGGTTCACCCTAACACGTAATCAATCAAACATCTTTAAGTCTCACATGCAAGCAAGTGTCATCCATCTAGAGTAGATTATATCATAAGTTCATAACCAGCATTCTGCAAGCTCCGCAAACAGTTCCACTAGCGAACACTGTTTGACTAAAACGATCACGCAGTTAATACCACAAAATAGAGAGAGTACAGAAGCACAAAATAGAGAGAGAGGACAGAAGTCAAGCTTAGTACTACGCGCGCTCGAGCAAGCACACATAGACACCTCTCACCGACACGGAATAACCGGAATGGGTATTCTATGTAATAGACTTTAAAAATGTTGGCACTTACAAATTTCCGAAAAATCTAGATACAGAAAAAAAATATAAATTCTTTAAGAATAAAAACGTCTTAATTTGGCTTTAAATTCCGGCATTTGCATAGTAAAATAGTCTTTTACATCCATTTTGGGTCAATGGGTCTTCTTCGGTTAAAAAAACCACAAAATAAATATAGTCAGGTGGGGTAAGTGAAACATACTTTATTTTTATTTAACAAGGTTTAGTAAAGCTATAAAACTCGCAATTAAAGTAGCTGTGTAGGCAATGTACTCCTAATTAAATCAGCCTTTAACGGTATGAATATAAATATCTAAAGACTTGCAAAATCACGAAAATAATATAAATGCTAAGAAGTTTTTCACTTACCCCTGACAAGGGGTAAGTGAAACAGTGGCCAAAATAGCTTTAAATATTGTGTCCATTTAATTAAAAACAGGACAAAAGGATTATGTTAAACCGTTAATAACCAAAATGTATCAAATTCTCATAAAATATGGTCCAGTTTTAAGATTTATCAAAAAAACATAATCCGGGGGAAATGAAATATAGTTGCGATGGTCAGGGGTGACAAACCTTAAATAGGCTATAGCTTTTACAAAAAAAGAAAAAACGTTTTTCTTTGTGGGCCGATGTCGATGAATGAAACTCGGTTTTTGGTACTTTTTTGACAAGAAAACAGCCACGCAATGTTAAACAAATTTAAAAATCCAAGATGGCGGCCAACTTTGTTGTAAGCGGGCCGATTTAGATGAAACTCAGTTTTTGGTACTATTTGGTCAAGAAAACAGCAATGCAATGTAAAAAATATTTAAAAAATCCAAGATGGCGGCCAACTTTTTTGTTTGTGGTCCGATTTCGATGAAACTCGGTTTTTGGTACTATTTTGGCAAGAAAACAGCAACGCAATGTTAGAAATATAAGAAATAAAAGATGGCGGCCAACATTTTTGTTTGAAGTCCGATTTCAATGAAACTCGGTTTTAGGTACTTTTTTGACAAGAAAACAGCAACGCAACGTTAAAAATATAAAAAAATCCAAGATGGCGGCTAACTTTTTTGTTTGTGGTCCGATTACGATGAAACTCGGTATTTGGTACTTTTTGACAAGAAAACAGCAACGCAATGTTAAAAAAAATTAAAATCCAAGATGGCGGCCAACTTTTTTGTTTAGGGTCTGATTTCGATGAAACTCGGTTTTTGGTACTTTTTTGACAAGAAAACAGCAACGCAATGTTAAAAATATAAAAAATCCAAGGTGGCGGCCAACTTTTTTGTTTATGGTCCAATTTCGATAAAACTCGGTTTTTGGTCCTATTTTGGCAAGAAAACAGAAACGCAATGTAAGAAATATTAATATCCAAGATGGCGGCCAATTTTTTTGTTTGAAGTCTGATTTCGATGAAACTCGGGTTTTGGTACTTTTTCGACTAGAAAACAGCAACGCAATGTTAAAAATATTGAAAAATCCAAGATAGCGGCCAACTTTGTTGTTTCGGGCTGATTTCGATGAAACTCGGTTTTCGGTACTATTTTGGCAAAAGTACCAAAAACCAAGTTTCATCGAAATCGGACTTCAAACAAAATAGTTGGACGCCATCTTGGATTTTTTATATTTCTTACATTGCGTTGCTGTTATCTTGTAAAAAATGTACCAAAAACCGAGTTTCATCGAAATTAGACCCCCAAAAAAAAGTTGGCTGCCATCTTGGATTTTTGAAATTTCTAACATCGCGTTGCCGTTTTCTTGCCAAAATAGTACCAAAAACTGAATTTCATATAAATCGGCCCGCAAACAATAAAGATAGCCGCCATCTTGGATTTTAATATTTTTTAACATTGCGTTGCTGTTTTCGTGTCAAAATAGTACCAAAAGCCGAGTTTCATAGAAATTGGACAACAAACAAAAAAGTTGGCCGCCATCTTGGATTTTTTAATATTTTTAACGTTGCGTTGTTGTTTTCTTGTTAAAAAAGTACCAAAAACCGAGTTTCATCGAAATCAGACTTTAAACAAAAAAGTTGGACGCTATCTTTTATTTTTTATATTTCTAACATTGCCTTGCTGTTTTCTTGCCAAAATAGTACCAAAAACCAAGTTTCATCGAAATCAGAACACAAACAAAAAAGTTGGCCGCCATCTTGGATTTTTAAAATTTCTAACATTGCGTTGCCGTTTTCTTGCCAAAATAGTACAAAAACTGAATTTCATCTAAATTGGCCCGCAAACAATAAAGATAGCCACATTAGCCACCATCTTGGATTTTAATTTTTTTTAATATTGCGTTGCTGTTTTCGTGTCAAAAAAGTACCAAAAACCGAGTTTAGTCGAAATCGAAAAAAAAAAAGTTGGCCGCCATCTTAGATTTTTTTTATATTTTTAACGTTGC
The DNA here is from genome assembly GCA_928269145.1 of Agriphila tristella. Taxonomy (NCBI): domain Eukaryota; kingdom Metazoa; phylum Arthropoda; class Insecta; order Lepidoptera; family Crambidae; genus Agriphila; species Agriphila tristella. Next base: position 17,710,349 of record OV743430.1, read on the forward strand.
GTTGCTGTTTTCTTGACCAAATAGTACCAAAAACTGAGTTTCGTCTAAATCGGCCCGCTAACAACAAAGTTGGCCGCCATCTTGGATTTTTAAAATATTTTTAACATTGCATTGCTGTTTTCTTGACCAAAAAGTACCGAAAACTGAGTTTCATCGTAAATCGGACCACAAACAACAAAGATGGACGCCAATTTGGATTTATAAATTTTTTAACAATGCGTTACTATTTTCTTATCAAAATAGTACCAAAAACCGAGTTTCATCGAAATCAGACCACAAAAAAAAAATTTGGCCGCCATCTTGGATTTTTTTATATTTTTAACAATGCGTTGTTTTCTTATCAAAATAGTACCAAAAACTGAGTTTCATCGAAATCGGACCACAAACAAAAAAGTTGGCCGCCATCATGATTTTTTAATATTTTTAACATTACCTTGCTGTTTTCTTGTCAAAATAGTGCCCCAAACCAAGTTTCATCGAAATCGGCTCACAAACAACAAAGTTAAAACAACAAATATAGGTACCTAACAAAAAACTTGTTCTTTGAAAATGGGCGCATTCTGCCAGACAAATCTTTGAGTCATCGATCGCCATAGAGTAATTTTTAACCATTGAAAGTAATTTGTAGAGAATGTTCAATATTTTACTTTCCATGGTTAAAATTTACTCTATGGCGATCGATGACTCAAAGGTTTGTCTGACAGAATGCGCCCAATGTACCTACGTTATAAAAGTTCATGGAAAAAAGGTTTGTGATATCTGACATGGGCGAAGTGCGCCATATGTTTCACTTACCCCGTCATGACTGTTTCACTTCCCCTTTTAGCTCTTTTAGATGTTAAGATTTTCAGATTATGATAACTCAATTTCATAAAGGATTTATCTAAAACAGACGTTGGATCGTGTAAGATAATACTTTACGTGCAATACTTTACATAACAAAATTTTTAATTACTATTTAATTTTGCTTGTATGATTGCCAAAATGTTCCCGCCTATCACTCGTGTTTTGCGTTTTGACATCTAATGAATTTCTTTTTGGTTTACTAGTTAGTTTAATGATCGCAGCGATATCTGTGTTGTGTCAAGGGAAGTAATTCGTCATTCCTGCTTTATCGACACATCGCTATGAGAATAAACTACGATAGTTTCTTAGATATGGTTGGGTGTTTCACTTACCTCGGTGTTTCACTTACCCCACCTGACTATACCTATTTTCCCATACATTTTGTTCTAAACGTCTACTGTCTTAGGAACAAGCATACGCAGCGACATCTAGAATTAGCGTTGTTAACCCCATTCTAGACGAATTTCAAACGAGTTTGAGTGTAAATGTGTGTGCGCTGCTAGCGTACCTAGTAGGTTCTAAGTTTGACTTCTGTTATTCTGCCCTCGCTCTATTTCATTACACGAAAAATTACGCGCACAATATGACGAGTGGGAAATTCGCATACAAATTTTCACGGCCACGTGAAAGCCACGTGTTTGTTCAGGTCTCATCTTTCGTGGCGCGAATAGTACTAAGCGCGCGTTTGAGCAACGCATACACACAGACACTCACCGACCGACGACGACACTGCGTCACGCACTTGAACTCCTTTGAGAATTCGGTTATTCCGTGTCGGTGTATGTGTGCGTTGCTCGAGCGCGCGTAGTACTAAGCTTTACTTCTGTCCTCTCTCTATTTTTTGGCGGAAAGAGGTTTCAATTCAAATGAATTAAACTTCTTGGGCGATAGGTATCTAAACGAGCAAGACCATAAATTACGTATAAAGAATAATCTTAAATTATCGCCAGAGGGACGGGTATTTTGCTCATTTTTCGGCAGCGTCAAGCGACCGCCCCAGTCGATAGTCATCGGTGATTGATCGACTTGTCACGGCGCCATTTCCGAAACCAGTCACTTGGCAAATCTTAAAGCACCGACGATTTAGCTCGGCATGACAAAATATCGGTAACATGTTTATAAGGTATCGAGTTAAGCGATGAAAAATGTTACAGCTAATTTTATTAGGAGTTTGTTTTTATTACACGGCTAACAGCGTGAGTTTGACTGAATTAAGTATTTTTGTATCTTATTGGCTACAAGAGCACACTTCCCTTTCAGGGAAAACTTAGCACCACACTGCGGTGAATGATTATTAAATATTCTTACTTTGCTTTTCCTACAATATCATAGGTATATGTGAAACTTTGGATGTTTGTTTCTCAATCACGCAAAAACGGCAAAACGGATTTGGATGAAATTTGGCACACAGTTTAAAGCCTTGATTAAAATAAAGGATACTTTTTATACCGTAGAAGGGTTCTTTTCCTTAGGGATTTTCTAAATGTTCACGCGGACGAAGTCGCGGGCAGAAGCTAGTAGATAATAAAAAAATTGTGTTAATAATTTCATTATCCTTATCTATACTGACAATGGTCTTTTTAACCCCCACGCAAAACGAGGGATGATAACATATAAGTTTATTTGTTGTGTGTCTGTCTGTTTACCTATCTGAGGCAACATAGCTCACAACTAATGGACCGATTTTGATGCGGTTTTGTTTATTTGAAAGCTGACGTTTGTATTCTAAGCCATAATTTATGAAGATCTGTTAAGCCGATTAAAGATTTGTTGGAAAAAATAAAAATGTATTTGGTGATTCTTCAGATATAGCGAGGATGCCAACTGGTCAAAAGTTGCTTATTTTCGAAGTTCGTTGGACTGAAAAGATTTATACCGACAAATACATGGTATCGTTGGATTCAGCGTAGTTTACTGATCATGCTTAATCCAAGTATACCAATAAACCCTTTCAGTCCAACGGGCATTAAATATTTTCGACTTGGCCTCTCTTCTGTATTAAAAACTGAAAATATTAATCTTTTCAAAATTGCTACCATAATAAATAAATATAAAAAAAAATTATTTCCATATACAGGGTGGCCCAAACGGTGACGCTAAAAATTTTTTTTTTGTTTCCTCACATCTCGTTGTACCCGAAAATACCCTATGTATGTTCAGTGATTTTTTGTAGTTTTCGAGCTATGAATTATTTTTTAAAATTTTGAGAATTTTTGACTTGACAGACTAAAATATTTTTTTTTCGGAAATTGTACATCTTTTTTTGAATTATTTTTTTGTTACATAGACCTCATGACTTGAACTTTAACACATAAAATACCCAGCTTCCTGTCATCAAAATAAGTTACAAAAATATTGACCGACAGTGAAAAATTGACGTAAAATCAAATCATAGTTAAATTTTCAACTTTGAATTAAAAATTAAAAAAATAGGTTCCATGACTTCTGAGTAATTTTAAAAACTTCACAAGACCCTAAGCTTTAATTCTAATTAAAAAAAAAATGTGCTTAATTAGCTTTTTTTAGCCGAAATCTGCCTTCAAATGCACAAAGGTGAAATTTTCTAAGATTTTTTATTGGCTATTTTGTCATTCACAAAATGATTCTTACCAAAATAAAGTTTAAAATGGTACTGTTTATTGAATAAAGAATTAAAAACAACCTTTAAAAGTATGTTATTACGAAGCGGTAACATCGATGTCATTTAGTTATAGTTATTTTGGTTATTTTAAGGATAAATCATATTAAATAAAACAATTACTACAAATTCAACAATTAAATTTATTTCCGAATAAGTTTTCAAAATGTCTCCCTCCCGCTTCAATGCACAACCTACATCGCCTTAAAAAAATTTGTTTTAAATTTCGGAAAGCATTAGTATTTTCTTTGATTTTTATTTCTGCTTCTCTTAGTTTTTGACGCAGCTCTGCTTCAGTGTTTGTTTCGTTTGCGTAAACCATCTCTTTGTAATAGCCCCACAGAAAAAAATCTATGGGGTTTAAGTCTGGTGAACGCGCAGGCCAAGGAATCGGGCCGCCACGCCCAATCCACCGTCTCGGAAAAGTCTGGTTAAGGTGCTCTCGTACTTCTCTAGCATAGTGGCACGGAGCACCATCGTTTTGAAATATCATTCTTCTTCTTGTTAGTAGATTCACATCCTCTAATAAACCGTTCAAGCTATTTCGTAGAAAATCCAAATATTGCGCTCCGTTCAACCTAGCCGGCAATTCAAATGGTCCTATAAATTCCCCATTGACAATTCCTGACCACAAATTTACACTAAACCTTGTTTGAAAATTGGATGGTCTTGCCTTGTGTGGGTTTTCAATGGCCCAACTGTGATAATTATGAATATTGAAAACTCCGGTTCTTTCAAAGCGTGATTCGTCTGTCCACAAAATTTTGTCGAAGAAATCAGGATCGTCTTGAGTTTTTTGAAGCATTGTTTCACAGAAAGTCACTCGTCTTGGATAATCTGCAGGTTGCAATTGTTGCACGCGTTGGATATGAAAAGCGTGGTATCCCTCTGAAAAAAAAAACACCGAAATTGTAAATTCAAAGCATAGGTAAGATAGTCTTTTTTCAGTTTCACCAAATAGTAGGCTAGTGATAATCACTGGTATGTACCACGCTTTCTCGCCCACTAGCGAGTGATTATTTTGTTGCCAAATACACATTCAGTCAGAGTTCAATACTTAAAAAGACCACGTGCTACAAAAAGTCGCTCATAAAGCACGTGCGTGCTATTTTTTTTAAGTCACAATAATTACAGCTAAAAAAAATAGCACGTGGGCATAGTGGGCGAGCTAATGGGTGCGTAATTATGAGGTTTAAAGACAAGATGAAATTAACCCACCTGACTTCAGTATCCTCATAACTGAGGTTCGTGGTACACCAGTCCTTCTTGCGATTGCTCTGGTGCTAGTCGATGAATCCCTTTCCACTTGTTCCACGACTTGATCCATAATATCTGGATCCATTCTGGGTATTCCTTCCTGAGATGAACGTCCAGGAATTCGTCCCTCCATAAATGTATTGTGAGTATTTTGAAATACTCTGTAATTCGGGTAATGCTCCCGTTGTTCTCCTCGCCGTTCCAATTGCTCTCGATAAAGCCTTGCTGCCAAACTAGCATTTCCTTGGGCAACACCGTAAAAATAGTGCATCTCTGCGTATTCACGCAAAGAATAGCTCATGTTGCAGCACAAAGGTCCAAATCACAAGGTAGGTAATCAAAGTCCGAAACACAAGCACAGGTAAATCAGTCACAGGAAGAATCAGAGTCCAGTTAGCAAGCGAGAGTAGTTGTATCAGAATTGAAAACAAAACCAGGAGTAGTAGTAACACGAGCGAAAGCTGTGAACAACTGAGGTGAAGGAGGGAGGAATGCGACCGACATGAGATGAATAGAGCAAGATAGCAAGATAGATAGAGCAAGACAGCAAGATAGATAGAGCAAGACGGCCTAGATGAGAAAGAGAGGACGTGCTTATAGACGACGCTGTGTTGGTCCCCCTTCTTTTGTTCGGCGCGCGGGAAGTCTATTGTTTGTGATTCTAGTGTCTGCCAGAACTATTGTTATTTATGATGTCGCTAAAGATAAACCGGTTGGAGGTAAAGACCATTTTCTTTGTACAAAGACCAACTTGTGCTGTTGAAGTGACAACATACTAACTACCACTAAACTAATTTAGAACTCTAAATTTATAAACTATACTAAATGTCAATTATTATGTTATATCAAACCTAATTAACCTTAGATAATAACAATGAGTGCTTTTAAAATAAATTACCTTTGTACATTTGAAGGCAGATTTCGGCTAAAAAAAGCCTATTAAGCACCACTTTTTTTTAATTAGAATTAAAGCTTAGGGTCTTGTTAAGTTTTTAAAATTACTAAAAAGTCATGGAACCTTTTTTTTTAATTTTTAATTCAAAGTTGAAATTTTAACTATGACTTGCTTTTACCTCAATTTTTTACTGTCGGTCAATATTTTTGGAACTTATTTTGATGACAGGAAGCTGGGTATTTTATGTGTTAAAGAACAAGTCATGAGGTCTATGTAACAAAAAAAAAATTCAAAAAAAGATGTATAATTTCCGGTAAAAAAAAAATTTTAGTCTGTCAAGTAAAAAAATCTCAAAATTAAAAAAAAAAATCATAGCTCGAAAACTACAAAAAATCGCTGAACATACATAGGGTATTTCCGGGTACAACTAGATGTGAGGAATCAAAAAAAAAATTTTTAGTGTCACCGTTTGGGCCACCCTGTATAATGAGGATATAACGAGATACAATTACAGTTTCTTTCCATATTTTGTAAAAAATTTAATTACCTATCATTGTTTGCTGAAATCAGATGAAAAGTTACCGAGATAATTGGTAAAAAACCGGCCAAGTGCGAGTTATACTCGCGCACGAAGGGTTTCGTACCAAAAACGGCAAAAAAAAACACGTTTGTTGTATGGGAGCCCCCCTTAAATATTTATTTCATTCCGTTTTTAGTATTTGTTGTTATAGCGGTAACAAAAACACATCATCTGTGAAAATTTCAACTCTCTAGCTATCACGGTTCATGAGATACAGTCTGGTGACAGACAGACAGATGGACAGCGGAGTCTTAGTAATAGGGTCCCGTTTTTACCCTTTGGGTACGGAACCCTTAAAAGTAAACCTAGAAGGCGCCATCTTTGTGACGTAGTATATACTTGTTCCACTAGTTTAGCGAGTGACAAATAGTGATTTAATGATCAGTAAACTACGCTGAATCCAACGATGCTATGTATTTGTCCGTATAAACCTTTTCAGTCCTACGGGAATACATTTTTTACCGAATGGCCAAGCTACTAATATGTCAGATCAATGTGCTATGGATTATTTTTAAAAATAACAAGCAATTTATACTTGCATTTTCTGAAGTGATAGCCTATGAATCTGACATGTCAGAAAAATCACCTATTTCCAATTTCAAGCTCTAAAAACGTAGAAGTTCGTTTTTGTCGTGTCAGCTGTCACTCACTCAGCATGTCCAGGAAACGGCTATCTCGTGTGCTGTTCAAATATTCAGTTGGTTGTTAATCCGTTCCGAAAAGTTAGTTTTGTATTCATCAAAATCAAAATTGTTTTGTTGTCAACTCCTAGATTGACTTTCATGAGGAATAGCTACGAGTGACTGGGTTAAAAAAAAGTTTTAGTACTTCTTAGTTTTAGACATTTCAAAAAAGTATCTGTATCTTAAGCTAGGGTTTGCCGTCATAATACGGCCGTCGGCGTTGAATGTTGTCTAAGAAAACAATATGGCGACACCGTAACGTCAGAAACCGCGCAACAACGTTCTACGCCGCTAAATTACGACCGTAATATGACGGCGGCGTCATCCTAGGAAACCCTAGCTTTAGCGCTTGGTGAATTTGTAGTTTGTATCTCCTGCGGCAAAGGTGCTGAGCTCAATTATGCCAATTAAAACGGCCGGGCCGATTTCAATATCCTATATACCTATTATCCTCAGTAAGAGATAGGCAAACTAAAGATTTGTTGCCTGGAGAAATAACCACAGTTGCTTAGAAACACATCCATAATAGACCTATCTCTACTGAAGATACGACTATTGGAATAGGCCGTACGTAAGTAATTTTTGTTTTACAATACACATTACTTTTGAAACCTTTGAATACCAGCTTTATGATATATCTGCTTTGAATACTAGCACTTGAAACTTGTCAAGTATAAAGACAGCTCAACTAAATAATAGATTGTTGTACAAGACGCTAAAATGACCCATTGCATACGAGGTAGTTTTAGTTTTAGTTTTTAGTAATAAATAGAAACCGAGTTATAATGGGTTTTTAGCGTCGTGTGTTACACTCTACTTTTCACTACGATTGCGAGAAAATAAAATACAATATTAAATAGTACATTTTATTAAAACCTAGATGTACAATTTGTAAAATTATGGATGTGGTAAGCCAGTTCTATCTTCCTGCGTGCACCGCTTATCCCACAAATTAAGGCATCCTGTAAAACAATAACTAAGGGTATTAAAAGTGTATTTTGGTTAGATTTAGTTTATTTGATGAAAATAATAGTAAAATGTTTAGAAATGTAAGTACCTTTGTTGCCAAGTGGTGCCTATTATTTACGAAATTCTAGATATCTTCCCTCGTTAAAACTTTGGATTTCTTGTAGTGGTGGATAATTTCTTGAGGAAAGCCCTCTTTATATTGACATTATGTCTTGTCTGTATAGGTAGTTGTTTCTAACATTGAATATCTTTAAAAGGTTGAACTTTGATATTTTTTGGAAAGTTTATCAAAATTCGTAAGAATAATTCCTTCCGTAAACGAATCCACTCGTTTTTATATCCTCCACTTCATAAACTTTTCGTATAGTATTTAAATAAATGCTTTGTGCTTAACGGCAAAACATTAACATTATTTCTAAAGATTTCGCGCCAGTGTTTTTTTTTATTTCTTCTGTAACGCAACCACAAACAATGCACGCATTCTACTTTTTAAACTTAGAGCTCGTTCACACGAGCGATTTCTTCAACGCGCGATATTTTTACCGCCGACAGGAAAGATACCTTATGGCCAGGTCATAAGGTAACTTTTCCCGTGGAACGTCGTCATCGTCTATGCGAACACCCACCTGAGAAGTTTTCTGGTACCTTTTCCCGTCGGGCGGTAAAAAAAGGCGCGTTGAAAAAATCGCACGTGTGATCGATCGATCCCTTATAGTATAAATAAGTCTATGATCGTACTGAAGAGATCGCTGCTTTAAGTTCCATTTTCAAAAATAAAAATGTGTGATTATTCTATCTGTGAATAAAAAAAAATCGTTTTAGTAGGCTCATTGGTAATAGACAAACATTAAAAAAGAAAAAACTTTATCCCCTAGGCTTTATATGCTATTTTATCCTAGCTTTTGTACGTTAAAATGACGGACTTTTTGAGCAAGAGGAGTGAAAAGGATATTTTTATCCCACTTGTATATTCCCGAGGGGTGATTCAATTCTAAAGACTGATATTTGGATGTAAGTTTGCTACTAGCAGCCGGCCGCGAGTTCGTCTGCGTGGACAGTTACTTTCTAACTCTCGGGAACAATACTTTTTTCTGCCCTTTTCTGCCCCCCTACAATGACTGTCAAAAGTAATAATATCGAAGCGATGTTGTGATTGAGATGGCACTTTAAGGTTTTAGAGTACCTACTAAGAGTACCTATCTGTATCCCTGACAAGTGTACGATAAGTGTCACCGAGTCGCTTCAACTTCAATTCTTCAAGCTTCAATTCAACTTGCATCAGACGCATGCTTTATATTTCTCCCAAACTATGCGCTTTAACTTTCACAGAAAGTTGAAACGGAAAGCGCATGGCTTGGAAGCAATATTGCATGCTTCCGACGCAAGTTGAATTGAAAGTTGAAGCGACTCAAATTTGACGTTTTCAATATTGTCTCCAAACAGTGCGCTTTTCCTTTTATCTTTCTGACAGTAACTTTTTTAGAAGATAGGGCATGTGCTATTGAATGTAATATAATGAAATGGGCGATGCGTCTGGTGAAAGCGCAGGAAGAACGGCAAACCGACTGTGTCAAGTCACACCAAGGTAATAAATAAAGATTTTTTTCGAGACTTTAGAAATTTATTAAAATGACGGAAATATGTAAAAAAAAAATATTTCAGTCCGGTTTTCCGGCTGGTTGTTCATCTACAGGTCGTATTTCTCAACCGCCTCTGGTGAAATAAATTTTGTAAGCAGGTTCGGATATACTATACCGGGTGTCCCAAAACTTGGCCACACGGAGGGAAAGTACCTTAAATATTGAAGATAGGAAATTTTACTGAAAGAAGACTTCAATTTGATTTTTATAATAATTGGAATTGTTTTCAAAGATTTTCGAAAAATCGCATGCCTTAACCAGGAATCGAACCTACCAAATTAGAAAAAAAAGTTTTATTTTTACGATACCGATCGAAAGGGTTACTCGTTAGGATTATTTTTTGTTAAGTAACACAGCATCTTAAACAAAAAGAAGTCCATGAAATTTTACATTTCAATTTTAATGACGTAATCATTAGTTCATGTATCAACTTGTATAGGAAATAATGCGATATTTAAAAAAATCTTTTTAAAATAAAATGAAGTCTTCTTTCAGTAAAATTTCCTATCTTCAATATTTAAGGTACTTTCCCTCCATGTGGCAAAGTTTTGGGACACCCGGTATATACCTAACTGTTTAGTCCAGCCAGTTATTTTTTGATTTATAAAAAAATATTCACTGATTTCGAAAAATTATCAAAATTAGAAGCACCACCTAGCTGCGAATACTCACGTAAGTACTGTGTGCTTTGAAAACTTCATGGCGAAATTTTATTTTTGTACAATTTGAGCCTCTTTTTATCGCGAGGTCTACGGCTCACGGAGCCACTAGTATTAGTTAGTTAGAATTTATCATTTAGAGTTAATCTTGCTTTAATCTAAGGAGTTAATAGGTTATCGATCGTTGGATTTGTTTGTTCAGGGAAACTAAATTGGTTCGTTATAATATTCACTTCCTACAAAATGGGTCTGACTCCAATTAAAATTTACTGGAACTATCGGTAACAAATCGAGCTGAAAGTGAAGGGCTATTCATAAATCTATACAAGGTATTTGGTTATACCCTTATAAAGCCAAATATTATGGTAGATAGGGTACAATACCTAAAACTAATATAAATCCTAAAAAATGCTATAAACTCTGCAAACCACCACCTTTTTGGATTTTTTCTATTTATAATAAACTGCATAGAGGTAACTAACCCTAAGACGAAATTGATTTTGCTTTTGCCCATTATTGGGATTGATTGACAAATACAATAGTTTTTTGTATCTAGGGTTGTAATTTTGCATGTTTGTAATAAATTTACGGGGTGCATGGTACACTATCTACTATGATGATTTTGACTATATAAATAGGCTCTCCAAAACGCGTAAAGTGTAAAGGGTAAATAACTCAATCACAAATGTTGTTTATCCAAGACAGCAGTCAAAAACAGTCGTAACACGAAGAAAGTCTCTGACGATGCTAATTTAGCTAAGAACTTCGTATTCTAGTGAAATTCTTTAGTATAACTTGTAAAAGTGCGGCAACTCGTCACCGTCACCACGACATCGTCAAGAAATAGAGTTTTATGAACACTTCACCAACCACAGAATAAATAGGATACAAGGAGGATAGGATAGGATACAACAATCATTATTAACATATCCGGGCACCTCGCAGATTTTCAGTGGTGGGGGTGGGAGTGATTGAGCAACAAAGGAGCTGAAAAAGCGATTGAAGGTACATTACAATTTACAAAGCTCTGGATTTGATGTGATATAGTAGCAAGCCAATCATGTATCTAAATCGAATATAGAGGGTTCTGCACATTTGTAATAATCAACTAAATTTTGGTTTTTTTTTACTAATAAGCTTCCTGTCATAAATATCATTATTATAGATCAAGGGTATGTTTTGGTCCCTTAATATATATTATTTTATTCCTTCGAATATTTGGGCAGATCTTAAAATATGCCTATAACGATAAAGCTCAGACAAACACCTTCCTCGTATTTTTAGTCTATTCGAAATAAACAAAGTTTTTCGTTGAACAACAATCAATCGGAATTGATAAAGTTATCGAACTTGCGAAAGGAGTTTAGGAGTACGCAAGTGTAAACAAGACGAGCAAGATGAGAGACGAAAGAAAGACTTCAAACACTAAAAGACCAAAAAAATATTACCTATTAGTTGTATCAACGAAAACAAATTTCATAACAAAATATAAGTTATAATAAATTGATATTATACTTATAAGATAATGTCATACTGTTGTGAAAAAAGAAATAGCACAGTAGCCCGTAGAACATTTAAATTACCAAAAAGGTTACCGTTCGCCGTTGTGATATAGTTATTTATTACGAAATTATAGATACTTTAACCCAAGTTTTACAGATTGCAACCCGCCGTAACTTATATTTGTATAACTCCAAAAATTTTTTATTTTTATTTTTTTGAGGTTTGCCATATGGTTTAGCTATTGTCGTGATCTACAGCTTTGTTTGATTGCCACAGATAATAGTAAGTCTATAAAAAGAAGCCATACACAAATTTAAGACCAGGTAAATTCCATCCATTTTCATATGATCTTAAATCTGTGTATGGTCACTTTTCATAGTCTTACTATTATCAGTGGTAATCAAACAAAGCTGTAGAACACGACAATAGCTAAACCATGTTATTCTATACCTAGTCATTGTTAATACTATACCAATCCTCATCGGGCCCGGGTCGTGGGTTTGGGCCATGATTATAAGTAATTGTAATTTGCAAAAGTAAAGAGATAATATTGTACTTTCAATATAAACTACAGTGACTATCTTTTAAACGCAAACTCCTTTCCTACATCATCAATATGTAAATAAGCTATATGTTGTCACATAAGCCCTACAGCTTAAATTCCATTTACCTTTTTAGTACACACTCACAAAGTTTGGCAACAGTGAATATAGAATGGGGAATGTCCGAAAAAAATCAAATTGGCTGAATATTTTTCTATAGGTAGGAAGGTATAAGGTCCCTTAGTAATAGAATAAAGTTTCATAATTTTCGGATGCATAAAACAATTTTTAAAAATCAAAGTCTCTTCGACTTCACAAATGTATGAAAGTAACAGCAGAATGGAGATTATACCTTTGCCACCACCTGCCACAACCACAACATGGTATTAAAAAAAACGATTCAAGACAAAATGTCAAAACTTTTTTTTTAAATACGTGTAGTGGTTGTGGCAGTTAGCGGCAAAGGTATAATCTCCATTCTGCTGTTACTTTCATACATTTGTGAAGTCGAAGAGACTTTGATTTTTAAAAACTTTTTTACCCAACCGAAAATTCTGAAACTTTTTTCTATTACTAAGGGACCTTATTCCTACCTATAGAAAAATATTCAGCCAATTTGATTTTTTTCGGACATTCCCTATTGCTGTCAGTCGAACAAGAGAAGTTACAACTTTTGAGTCTCGCTCTGAAATGAAAAATCACTAGGAAAAGAGTCTAACCAACGTAAAGTATTCATTTATTTTTATTCATGCAAATTTGTGCAAAGAGTGGCATATATTTATTACAGGACTCTGAAACGTACATTTATGTTTACTCTGTATTTTGATAGTCATAAATATAAACTTGATGTATTCATAAAGCATATGTAATAAGGATTTAAATTCTTGATGGACTTTGCGATAATCGTAGATTTTTATGTTTACGTCTGTGTTAGTAATGATAGATTGACATGTGTATGAAAAAAGAAGCGAGTATTTCAGTAAACTTCTCTCAGGTAACAATATAACTTTCATTTATTTAAAATACCTACAGGATATCATTAAAATTTCTGGCTGCAGCTAGTAACAAAGTCATTTACATTGCCTCTCTTTTCCGATCCTCTGTAATGGAAGCTTTAAAGACAATTTATTATGTTTTAATAGGTTGTTTTCGTGGGTTCTCTCGAGTTGCCTGCGACCTCGCTGACCTTTGTAGCATCTGTTACAGGTAAAATCTTCGGAGAAATTTGATAAAATTAATTTGTGTTAAATGCTAATAAATTAGTGAGCAAACAGTAATGTAAAAAGTTGTTTTTTTTTCTTTTATACAATAAACATTCATTGTTCGTGCTGCTGTGCTGTGATTATATTAACTTTATGGCTGTGATACAACGTCAATATAGTAGAATACATAAAAAAATATATATTAAAAACACGACTGCCTTGCTAAAAACGAACTAAAAAGTTAAAGTTATAACAAGTGTCATTGTAGTCGGAAGACCGTTTTGTGGAACAATTTTTAATCAAAGAGGTCCCCCAATTTGCCATTGTTGGTGGCCATATTGACTTATTTCAAAAAAATTATAGCCACTGACACTCAAAATGATGTAAGGATTCTAACGATACCCCTTACATCTAAATCCGTCGAGCTATTTAGAAGTTATGGTGGAATAAAGAAACTCACATACCCACAAACATACATGAACCCTGAACACATATACACTTCTTTTTGGGCAGTCGTGTAAAAAATGGCTAACTGCGACATCATCATACATTTCTATAATTCGTAAATTCATGAAACTCGTTACAGACACTATCATCGAACGAAGTCGATATTGTGGAAGTGCCTCTAATTTTCCGGCTTCGAATTGCGATAGCTACCAAGTTTAGAAAGTAGAAAAACGTTCTAGTTTCTAATGGATAGTCTGCAAGTTCAGTCACTATTTGGTTTAAAGATAAAGTTAAAAAAAATCTCAGTGCGTTGACTTACGTAAGTGTACTGAATTTGTAGGATAATGATAAACATTAATGTATAAAAACCGGCCAAGTGAGAGCCAGACTCGCGCACGAAGGGTTTCATACTGTTAGGACAAGTCTCGCGGTTAGGTTTAAAAAAAAAGGATTTAGAAATTAAACGAATAATTGGTATTTTTCATGAAATAGCAGCCGTCACGGAGGATGGAATGAGAACGACGAGGCATAGAATTCAAATCATTCATAATGTCACTTTCTATATACCTACATTTTTTATCTTGTTTCCAACTTTTCAGTTGACTTGTCTTTTGATGCAGGCGGGTTTTTAATATTTGTAGTTAGAGCGGCAATAGGTACAGTCTAGTGACAGTCAGACAGACGGACAGCGGAGTCTTATTAAGGTCCTGTTTTTACCCTTTGGGTACCGAACCCTAAAAATCAACATAATCAATAAAAGATTCATAATTTTCTTAATTGAAAAGATAAACAAAGCGGATGTTAAAACGAAGTAAATATTAATAAAGCCAATGTTGAAATTTTAGATTTTAGGCATTCACAATGCTATTTTTATATTAAGACAATTAATATAATGAAAAAATACTTGAAAAAATCGACTCACCCGTAGCAGTTCAGATTGTCTTAAAGTCAATGTTATAGTAAGATAGAACATATACAAGGTTATTTTTAGTTAATACAAAACCTCTCGTAGGGTTGATCAGACCTGAACAACTTTCATTATGGGACCAACCTTGAAAATGCGAAAAAAAAATCAGTTGTTCAATACATTTCAATGGAGTAAGATTGTACTTTTGTATGGAACAGCTGTTTTTTTTTCGTGATTTCGAGGTTTGTCACATAATGAAAGTTGTTCAGTTTGATGGTCTGATCAACCCCACGAGAGGTTTTGTATTAACTAAAAATAACTTTGTAGAAAAAGATGTAAAAGGATGATGCGATTGGTGATTAAAATTGTTAACTTTGGTTGCAAATTAATTTGTTTAGCAAAAACATCCGGCTAACGAGTTTGAATAATAGCCCCAAAGCGGCGATAAAATATGTGAACCAGATATAATTTTACAAGTTATAATTATATCAAATTAATTATCTTTTTGTATGACAACTATCTTGGGGTTCGTTTGATATAAATGGAGTATCGTAATAACTAGATTTTTTATTACTCATAACTTAGAATAATAACACCTAGAACGATAGTACTCTACAAAGCGCACTGTCAAAAGTGAGGCAACAAAAACAGCCAAAATGGCTGCGTTTTCAGATTTTTATTCTCCATCTCCTAATCATATCGAATAAGTACAAATCAGTTTCAATTTTCCTACATTTAGGAGATTAGTTACTATATTATTGGATTTTTTATTATTAAGCTCATAGATAGCTGTTTGTATTTATTTATGAGAATTTAAAAAAAGCGCTCTATGTTCGTTTGAACATTAATTTTATATTGGCGAAGCAATCCTACTAATATTATAAATGTGAAAGTTTGTGGGTTTGGATGTTTAGATGTTTGGATGTTTAGATGTTTGGATGTTTAGATGTTTGCATGTTTGTTCCTCAATCACGCAAAAACTACTAAACGGATTTGGTTGAAATTTGGCACACAGATAGTAGATAGCCTAGACTAAAACATAGTATACTTTTTATCTTGCTATTCTTACGGGAACGGGAACCACGCGGGTGAAACCGCGGGCGGCCGCTAGTTTAGAATAGGTAAAGTGTTGTGTTGTAATTGAAAGTACATTAGTAATCAATAAATAAATAAAAATATTAGGTATGTTGTTTTAATTTAGTCCAAAGTACCTACTCAAATAACATTCCATTATTGTTTTTGATTTGATGCAATTTTGATTGTTAATAAACTCTTTCTCAGTAGGTAACAGGAATGTGTAAACTTTAATAAGGAATTAAATACCTTTTTCACCTCTCCAGCACGAAAAGGGTGCTTTTGGCGCGTAAAAACTCGCAGCAAAATCGATTTTTGCTGCGAGCGTGAGGCAAAGTGCTTTTTTAATTTCTTACACCAACTTTTAAAATAATAAAGAAAAAAGAAATGAAGTGACAAGGATGACACTTGTAAAATTGATATGTGAGAAAAGGACAGATAAAGTGCTTTATGGTGTACACATGGATTAAAAAGTAAAAAAATAAATGCACGGATATACCAAGGAGTTTTATATAAGGATTGTTAAAAAAGAAGGTTGATAATTCTAAATAAAGAGTATGGACGTAATGTATGAAACAAATATGAAATAAGAAAAATTTATGAATTTTAATAACAAATTATATGTTTTATGATTATAAATAAATAAATAAGATGGGGTATTAATGAATCAGAGAAAAACACAACGTAATGTAATCAAAACGACGAGAATCTGCTTTACTGACTCTACTCTATGAATAAAAAATTTCAACATATAGGTTTGATCGAATTATTTTTGTGATAAATTACAAAAATGAATGCGTCCAACGATGAAGATAGTTGTCTAACTCCAAAAGAGTTGAGTGAACAAGTTTCTAATGCTGAATTAAGCTTTTTACCAGGAAAGTCACCTGAAAATTTTCTCGCTGGTAGAGGTGAAAAGTTGTATGTTTTACACGAGACCAAAATTTTGATTGATTTTGGTCACTTGTATAACAAATAACTATTGTATTCATTACTTAATGATCGAAGACTCATTAATATTCCCTAGTGCGATCAGTCTACATCCACCGTTATTTTGTTAATCCTTATTCTATCAATGAAACTAATAGAAGATTGTTATACAAGACGCTAAAATGACCCATTCCATACGAGGTAGTTTTATTCCCGAGCTTTAGCGAAGGAATAAATAGAAACCGAGTTACAATGGGTTTTAGCGTCGTGTGTTACACTCTACTTTTCACTACGATTGCGAGAAAATAAAATACAATATTGAATACCTAGTTTATACTTCCGTAAACGAATCCACTCGTTTTTCTATCCTCCACTTCATAAACTTTTCAAACAGTATTTAAATAAATGATTTGTGCTTGACGGCAAAAGATTAAAATTATTTCTTTGGGGCTTACTCTGGGTAGTTCCAAAAATATCCACTTGGGCAGCGCCACTGTCTCTGGAGACCTGTCAAAAATTTTATTTATAACCAAAACTAATTAATTTATTTTCCTTTAAAGCCAAGCTTTATTAAGAAAAGATGCGGTGCCCAGCCAGTTTATGAGGACCAAACCTACTTCTAAATCTGCTATCCAGAGGTCAGAAAGAGCTAGAAAAAGATCAGTTTTTAAAGAAACTCCAGCAACTTGCCTGTAGATTTTGCATTACGCTTCTTTAGTTGTAATTTTAACTCTGCAACTGTCCATGAACCAAATTTTTCACTCATTTTATAAAAAATCACTTCAAATTATAACGACAACAACCAAAATCACGTTTGACAGGTCTCCACAAACACTAGCGCCGCCAGTGGGAGAAATGGCAAACATAGCCCTCATTCAATCAGTTTGGTATTAGAGAAAAATTCTAAAGATTTCGCGCCTTTTTTAATTTTCTACGATCAAACTTAAAGTCACAGAGTATAAATAAGTCTATGATTTCACCGAAGATATCGCTGCTTTTAGTTCCATTTTCAAAAATTAAAATTAGAAACAGTATTAAGTCGAGAGAGTCTTTATTCGTGAATATTCGTGATTATGAATAAAGACTTTTTCGTTTTAGTAGGCTCGTTGGTAATAGACAAACATTAAAAAAGAAAAAACTTTATCCCCTAGGGGTAATTTTGCTATTTTATCCTGGCTCTTGTACCTTACAATGACGTACTTTTTAGAGCAAGAGGAGTGAAATAGTAGATTGTTATACAAGACGCTAAAATGACCCATTGCATACGAGGTAGTTTTATTCCCGAGCTTTAGCGAGGGAATAAATAGAAACCGAGTTACAATGGGTTTTAGCGTCGTGTGTTACACTCTACTTTTCACTACGATTGCGAAAAAATAAAATCCAATATTAAATACCTATAGTTTATACTTCCGTAAACGAATCCACTAGTTTTTCTATCCTCCACTTCATAAACTTTTCATACAGTATTTAAATAAATGATTTGTGCTTGACGGCAAAAGATTAAAATTATTTCTATCCTATTACTTACTTACAGTCACACAATTCGATCAGTTTGGAATTAGAAAAATTCTAAAGATTTCGCGCCAGTGCCTTTTTTAATTTCTACTGTAGCAGCTAAGAAACACAATGCACGCATTTTAAACTAAAAGTCACAGAGTATAAATAAGTCTATGATTTCACCGAAGAGATCGCTGCTTTTAGTTCCATTTTCAAAAATCGAGCGAGTTTTTATTCGTAATTATGAATAAAGACTTTTTCGTTTTAGTAGGTTCATTGGTAATAGACAAACATTAAAAAAGAAAAAACTTTATCCCCTAGGGGTATTTATGTTATTTTATCCTGACTCTTGTACCTTACAATGACGGACTTTTTGAGCAAGAGGAGTGAAAACACTTTTGCCAATGAATTATAAGGTCGAAAAACGACAAATAAATGTTGGGATCCCTATACCAATCAGACAGCTCAAATTTTGTATTAGATAGTATTATATTATCTGTGCTATTAGTAAAGTATGTTTTTTCTCGTTTTCCGACACATAGTACTTTGGCAAAAATCTTTAGTATTTGAAAATAGCATCATTATCACCACACGACACCCAATTTTTTTTTGTAACACCGGCACTTGCCCTCTCGCCACCGGTTGGTCTGTGGGGGTCCGTAGTGGCAATCACCCCCCCTAAGACCTGGTGGACTGCCCGCCTTCCCAGACTTCCTCTCTGACGGGAGATGGCCGAGCAAGTTTGGCCATCTCCCCAGCCTGTCTGGGACCGCACGACACCCACTGCTGGGTATAGGCCTGCCCCACGACGATCGGTCCTCCGCTGCCCGCATCCAGCAGCTTCCCGCGACCTTCACCAAAACGGTCCACCTAGTCAGGGGCCTACCCACCGAGCGTCATCCGGTGCCAGAACCTTTCCGCCCCAACGGCAAATCGCATGTTACCTTCATTCATAAAGTTAAAATCGACGGTGCTTTCTAGGTTAACAACATATTAATTGGTCAGACAAATATGATTAAGTTTATATTGAATTTATAAAAATAAATTAAAACTATAAAAGAAGAAAATTCTAATTTCCCAATTTTTATTCAAGAAAACTTGGAGGAAAATCATAAAAAAAGAAAAAGTTTTGATGCAGGAAAAGCTATCACGTCAACTGGTATTCTTCTCGTTTTCTTATACCGAAAAGACGGAATTTATCTGTGCAAGCACGTAGTGCTTTTAAAGTTTATAAATGCAAAATGGAACTCCAAACGTGACAGCGGTGCAACTGCATAAGCAAATCAAGTTCGTGATGTGATCTTTTTGTGATGAAAGGCTCTCTGAATCTGGTGTGGAGCCGAACTGGAGGTTAAAATTATGTCATTAACTAGGTAGGTATTGAGGCAATCGCACCTTTATGAAATTGCCAACTCTCAGCCAATATACAGGGTGTCCCAAAACATTGCCACACAGTGAGAAAATACCTTAAAATATTGAAGTTGGAAATTTTACTGAAAGAAGACTTCATTTTTTAACACGTTTTTATTAGGTTGCTTTCTCGTTTGTTTGTTTGTTTGTTTGTTTGTCCGCAAAGTTTGCGAACGATTTTAAACTAGCTTCCCGATGAGCTAGAGACTTGAAACTTTGAACATAGGTCAGAACTAGAATACAATGCAGTATTATGGTGCCATTGAGCTGATCTGATGATGGAACTGGAAGAAGGCCACAGGAACTTAATGATGAAACCATTCAACCCCATTGTGATTAGGCTTGTTAGAATCGTCTTGACGAGTACTCTGATGGGAGATAAGGTCCAGGGTCTGATGATGAAGCTGGAAGGCCATGCCAAAGGAACTCAATATTGAAACCGTGCAATCCCATCGAGTTTGGGCTCATTTGAATCGTCTTGACGAGTACTTAGTTGGGAAATAGTGTCCGAGGATCTGATGATGGAGCCGGAAGAAGGCCATAGGAACTCCAAAATAAAACCACGCTACCCCATCGAGTTTGGGCTTGTTTGAATCGACTTGATGAGGACTTTGTTGGGAAATAGTGTCCAGGGTCTGATGATGGAGCCGGAAGAAGGCCAATGGAACTCTATAATAAAACCATGCAATCCCATCGAGTTTGGGCTCGTTTGAATCGTCTTGACGAGTTCTTTGCTGGGAAATAGTTTCCAGGGTCTGATGATGGAGTAGGAAGAAGGGCACTGGGACTAGTAATAAAACCATGCAACCCCATCGAGTTTGGGCTCGTTTGAATCGTCTTGACGAGTTCTTTGCTGGGAAATAGTTTCCAGGGTCTGATGATGGAGCAGGAAGAAGGGCACTGGGACTCTGTAATAAAACCATGCAGCCCCATCGAGTTTGGGCTCGTTTGAATCGTGTTGACGAGTTCTTTGTTGGGAAATAGTTTCCAGGTTCTGATGATGGAGCCGGAAGAAGGGCACTGGGACTCTGTAATAAAACCATGCAACCCCATCGAGTTTGGGCTCGTTTGAATCGTTTTGATGAGTGCTCCGATAGGAGATGGTGTACAGAAATCTTAAACCTAAAAAATTTAAACCTAAAAACGTGGGGCGCATTTTGTTAAATGTATCATCCATATTGTCTATAGCATGCGCCCCACGTTTTTTGGTTTAAAATTTTTAGGTTAAAATTTCTGTAGGTATAGGTTATTAGGGTAGGAAGGGTATTTCGATTTATTATTTTTTATTAATATTTTAGTTTTTTATAAAGAATATTACAAAAAAGACAAAAAATATACATGAAAAATTCATTCTTCAAGTTTGCCAAAAGATGTCTTGTAGAGACATTTTCTGGTCGTACTTATAATATAAAATGTTCAAAATAAAATTTTGGACAGTACAATAAAAGTCGCCTTCTTAACTGGGTAAGTAAAGTGATTTAAAACAAAATTATTTTTAAAAGATGAAATGGTTTTTTTAGTATGGTCATTGAGCGAATTACAATATAATGATAAAATTCAACACTCGAAGTAATGACTTTGTAGCCTAACGGATTACCACATCTGCCTCCACCGCATACACAGTACTACAATCGTTCTAGGAATACCGAGTTCAAATCCAGCGGAAGTCACATTTTTATTTTGTTAAGAATTTATTTTTTACTATTTAGTTTGTTTTTACTTGTCCATTTTAATATTTTTAGTCTGATTTTTTTGTAATAATTTAGTTTTTTATCGCATACGATTCAATACAAATTGATACAATCCATAATAATTAAAATTTAAATGTTAGGAACGCACACCTGGCGCAGTATAAAAATGTACCATGGTCTGACCATAGCCGGACCGTAGCTAGATCGTAGCTGTAAGCTGAAGTTAGTAGTACCAAATATACAAAATTGTCTATAGTTTTTGATAACATAAGTAACCGTGTTTGGAAGTATTCAGATTTCCAATAATGTTATAATATAACCCTACCGCCATATTGTATATTTCAAAGCTTGTAATAGTGTTTAATATTTTGTATTTTTTATTTATTTCCACATTTTTAATAAATAAAAAAGTATTTAGATATTATATTAAAACCATAATATTGATATTGATTAGCTCTAGCAGGTCAACAGATGGTATGACGTGAATAGAGCGTGAAGCGAGTGCTGATTCCAGATCTAGTCAAAGATTTAAATCGTTAGATACGGCGGCGCGGGGCGGTACCAACCATAGTGCGACTGCACTGAAATGTCTTCATAAGTCCATATTCAAGTAAATGACTTCGCTTGCTATGTGAAAACGAAAAGATCCAAAATATTATATCGTGGGTTGCTGTTATTTCAATTTCGAGATTTGAAATTACTCGATCAGGTACGTCTTTCTTAGTGACTCTGCGATTCCAAATGAATTTTTACAACGATCTCTGAATGCGAGTGTGATGATGATGCCTAGGTAAAATAAAATGAGGGTTGTTATAGCACATTCGAGTGATGAAGTCGGCGCGAGAGTCTCGCATGCTGCATTTGATTTTAATTTTTTTTAGGGTTAATTTATGTAGAAATTGAAATGTTTTAGTAATACATAGTACTTAGGTTACCTTTCAATAAAATATTAACGTCTATAAGAAAGGAATAAAAAATATTTTGTTAAATTCATTAAATTCATTTTCGATGTACCAGAAGGTCGTGAAAGGCACGAGATCTGTGAATTTTTTCATCCCCAGTGTTTTCAAAAAAACACACATATATGTTTTTTTTAATCCTCCTCTCAGCATTAAAACTAAGTAAGTATATTTTTTATAAGGGTTTTCCGTAATTCACACACCGAGTGAAATAAGTTCGCAGAGAGATTTCTTTATCACCTTTTCATCCGAACAATCGCCTAATAGCAGGGTCCTTTTATATTTTGGACGGGAAAAGTGTGCTGTCGTTTCACCGTTTTATAACTAAAAATAATACGAGTTGCGACGCGGCAACACAAAGGGAAACATCTATCACGTGCGATGTAGATAATTTCCTACAAGCAACTGCCTATTGACGGGAGTCAGTAGACCCTATACTAGGGGTTAAATCTTGTAACGAGTCGTTAGCCAATAAGGCTTTTCAAAGTGACATTTAAAAAACAAAAATAGTAACTATTTGCCTCACTAGATGGCGTTGATGGAAAAAGGAGTGTCGAAATTGGCTTTGAAAAATAAACTGCCTGTACCAAAGAGGCAAGTAAGCGCTCGCTGGCTGACATCTGCTCAAAGAGAAACATTAAGGTTACATCTGCTGCCTGCCTACCTGAGTACTCTTCGAAGCTTAGTAAAAAAAATCACTTTGACACTTACATTTTTATCAACGCCATCTATTAAGCTTACGGCTTTTTGTAATTTTAAGTTGCACATTGAATTAAAACGAAAAATGTGCCGAGTTGCGTTTGTGAGGAAATTGCATGTGTGGCGAGTTGCGTGTATAGCGAGTTGCGTATATGACGAGTTGCGTATGTGACGACCTGCGTGTGATCCTGTGAGACTTGTGAGGCGGGAAAAAAATATTAATTTAATATTCGTAGTAGGACCCTACTACAAACATTCGAAAGATTTTCTGTTGTATGACAAATGAAAAATGTTGTCAATTCTGGTGGGGTGTTGGGCTGTCCCCCCACTGTTAGCTTGCAAGCGAGGCGTATCCTGTCTGTCCCTCTAGTCCCATTGACCCAGTCCCAGGATGGGACAGGTGGGATGACAATGTCCCACTAACTGAAAGTGCGGTACTGTCGTAGGTCCTCATTGGTCTGGATTATAGTTGTAAAACAGCGGTTGTTATCGGGTAGTTATCCAAAGCAGCCGATAATATCGTATAGACAGCGGCTGACAACCGGCTGCTTATCCGACTCAATACCAAAAGATCTTAAAATGTTTACAGTTCCTAAATATAAATTGTTATAAATACAAGCCGTTATTTAAAAATAGGTATTTCTACTAAATTAATTACCTACTCTGACATGGTTTAAAACATAAAATGTTAAATATAATGAATTAGGTATTTTGCAATGTCCTTCAACAAGACAGATAATAAACTAATGCACCTACTTATTTATACGGTACATAATTAATATTTAATCTGTAGGTATAAAACTCCGTTTGCCATTTTTATTTTATTGTATAATCGTAATAAGTAGATTAATGCAAAGCTCGCAAAGCTTGGCGTTTCGCAAAGTTTTACATGTGTACCTACGCTACGATGTCCGTTTTGTGTTTCGTGTTTTTGGTATTAATGTGATCAGCCCGAGTAGGATGAAACATCAAATTCAAAAGTTAAGTATTTTAAAATAACATCGGCGTAAATAAGAAATAGGAAAGAGCGCTTACCTGAATTATTAAATCTGAAGTAATGTATAAAGTAAGTAGGGAGTATGTAGATAAAACAAAATAATCACTTAGAACATAAAACAGATTCAATAAAACATAATGACATGTCTTGAACCGTAGACAGCCGCTGTTTATGGGAGATCACCGTAGTCAGCGAAAAAAGCGGCTGGTAACCGGCTGGCTGACTAAGATAACAACCGCCTTCACATCTATAGTCTGGATTCATCGCCGAGACAAGTAGAAGTAAAAGTATTATGCTAAGTTAATAAGGAAACCAGAACGACGAACTCCGTCAGGGTCTGACTATTACTATTCTCTTTTCGTAGTTTGATTCTTAAATGAACATTTCGATATTCTTTCCAAAATAAGTAATTAGGAAATCTCCTGAGGGCTGAGGCCCACTCCCTAGCGTTAAAAACCTTTTACCCCGAAGATGTTTAGCAAATAATCGTAGGAAAAACAAAAATTCGAGGTTATTTCGCGATGGTTTGTTATAAAAAAAATCTAGTCTGTAGTATATATTACTTTTTATCTCTCTGTCAATAGCCTAAGCCTTTTTAAGCCCATGATGCACGGCTCGCTGTACCTAGGTACGTATTAATTTTAGACTTTGTGCGACTTAGAGTCACTCAAAAAAAATTCTAGACCATGTTTTTTCGTGATAATGGAAGTCGGAGTAAACCAAATAATTCTAAAACAATACCTGAATTAATATTGTAATCCGTAAAAGTGCTTTTTAATCTTATTCTTCTTGTCAGCTAATACAAGTCTCGAATGGGTGGTAGGAATATAATATACAATTCAGAAGGACTTAATCTAAGTTTATTTTAATAAAGGTTTTTTTTATATTTCATTTTAATTATTTATATGACCTTATTGAGACCTTAAGAGATTGATAATGTGACATGGTTCAATGTTAAATGAAATCCAAAAACGAGTAGTTTCTGATATTGCTATATGTACAGTCGACCCAACTGAATCATGACCCACTTTGCCGATAATTCCTTTGAAATCATTAAAATAGCTAGGTTTTCTTTTTTAACATGTAGGTACGTTGCACTTAGTACGTTTTGAATATGAATAAAAATGCATCATCACGAGTGAGAAATCTTCCTTTATTATCAGTGCACTAGATTATGTTTTTAAATAAAGCAGTCATGATTTGAATATAGAATAAGATATGGTTCATAATCCTAACTCTTTTTACTGTAGAAAAAATATAATTTTAAAAATAAAATGACACTATTCCACGCCGGACACTGGCAAAAATAACTCCATAAAGAGGAAAGTAGATTGCCAGACCAAAAATAAGAAGAAAAAGAAGACATAATGACATTGTGTCAGATGTCAAGTAGCTTAGTCAGTCATGAGAAAAATTATTGAAAAATAATTATGAATGACAGAGACAGTAGTAGGATTTCTCTGTTGTTGTCACGAGCGAGTATAGTCGAGACAGTCCGATCTATTCACCATAGCCTAGCCAGTGACTGTCAGTGTCTAATAAAATTTTAATGATAACAGGTTCGTTACCAAGGTAATGAATGTTCAAGCTAATTTCAACCAAATAGACTATTTGACTAATTTTGGAAAACCATTTTAAATTATTCCTTATTACGTAATAAGCGCACCACATTGATATTTCAGGAAAGATCAATGTATTTCATAAAAAAAATCAATGTTAAAGTTTAAAATTTTAAAACCGCGCCAAAAACGCTATGGCGCTGGACACGAGACTTGTTGACGTCACAAGCCCGTAAACATTGTAATATCCTTAGCCATTTGACAGTCATCAATCGCGGATCCTAAGTCTATGGTCGTGTCAAACGCCTGAAGCCATATTTATTTACAGGCAAGTGACGTCATCAGTCAGCTTAGAGTGTTTTCGCCACAGGAAAAAAATCAAAAATTAATGCATTTTTCTAGGTGAAATTAATCAATTAATAGACTTAATTTAGTCCATATAATAGTTGAATATGTTTTTTTACGCCATTATCTGTTAGGATGACCATAATTTGTAGTATATTTTCAATGTTGTCAAATTGTCTATTGTATTTGAATGACTGTAAGAAAATTACCTTAAGGTGGGTCATGATTCAATTGGGTTGACTGTACTTATGCCATTTTATTTTTATTTATTTGATTGATCAAAATTCTTCATGAAATAATACAATAAACAAACTTTATTTCGTAGCGTTGGAATAATTTTATCAACATTCGTATATGCTGTTCACGGTTTCCAAATTGTCAATAGGTACCAACACAGAATCGTAACTAATAAGTATTATGAGTTTGTATGTTTGTTACTTTCACGTGCACAAAGTACCTACCTCCTCACCATGAAATTTTACAGAGACATTGTCAGAGGGCCAAAAAAGGATATAGGGTACCTTTCATAAAGAAAAAATATATTCTTCCCGAGGGATAGAAAAGTACTGTCCACGTAGACGAAGTTGCGGGCAGCCGTAGTTACAGTAGGTACCTACACAGTTACAATGTTACGAGTTATTCCAATTTCTTCCAATATTTGAAACACGGTTCTCTTTAGGCTCAACACTTGTAGCAAAACTCCGAATTTGTAATAAGAAAAACTGTGCGGTTTTCTCTTATTGGTTTTTACTTGTGGCAATATTGTCGGTTCGGTAAAATGAAACAGTTTGTTCTTTAGTATATAGGATGAAGACTATATTATAGGTCCATAGTTAAACATTGATAAGCCGCTTCGATGTCAGTTAACGCTGCACTTGTGGCGATATGATGTTTCGGTAAAATGCACAAACGAAACATTTTGTTCGTTGGCTGGCAATGATGATGATAACGATAAAAGAAATTGGTAGATTATTACATAATTCAATTTTAATGGACCATTATCCGCTCCCACTACCAGTAGGAAGGTGTACGGATCTGTGCGGTTTTTTTTACTCTTTTATGTGATGACTGAATCGTACTGTAAATATGCTATTATAGGTATTATAATTAATAAAAAAATAGCCAAGCTATGTTATGCAGCAATGTAATATTTTTATAAAAACTGAGGAAATCAGCTTC
The DNA here is from genome assembly GCA_928269145.1 of Agriphila tristella. Lineage (NCBI taxonomy): Eukaryota > Metazoa > Arthropoda > Insecta > Lepidoptera > Crambidae > Agriphila > Agriphila tristella. The sequence continues at coordinate 17,737,457 of OV743430.1, forward strand.
ATACTACGAGTATTGTAAAAGTCTGTACCTACCTACGTATACGAATTATTGCAATGTACCTTAGTGATGAAACGGTAGACAAGACAGTCGTATTCTTTACAACATCATCCGCCTTGCCAAATATGTGAAAAAAAGCCTAACCAGAGCTAAATTGAGCAAGTGTTGGATTTGATGTTAAAAAGCCCAGTTTTTCCATAATGCCGTAAAATAATGTTTTTGGTTAGAAGCGATGCACATTTCACATTAGCAGACTGCATTCAAAGTTGCTTTTATTGATTAACTAGCGGCCGCCCCCGACTTCGTCCGCGTCGAAAGCTTTTTGCTATACCTCGGGAACAATACTTTTTTTCGGGATAAAAGGTACCCTATGTCCGTCTCTGTACCCCTGACAACATGTAAAATTTAATGACGATCGGTTCAGTAGTTAAGACGTGAAGGCGTAACAAACAAATAAACAAACAAACAAACGGACTTTCGCATTTATAATATTAGTAAGGATTATTATAGGATGTTGCTGCCTTTCATTGAATCTATCAAAAAAAGCAACTTTGAATGCAAACTGCATGTGAAATCAGCACCACTGTTTGTAACTGCACTGCTTCGAAACCAAAAGCATTATTTTTAAGCCATTTTAGAAAAGCGGGATTTTGCTGCATTTGCTTCTATACGACTCAAATAGTAAAGCGCAGTATATGTACTAACTACCACATAAGTAAAGCCAATTTCATAGCTTGATTTAAGCGGTGTCCCACAACCCGTAACAATGATTGTCATTCTACTATTGCCTGTGTTTGCGGCATCCATCAACGAATGGGCCAATCTATATACACTTTTAACACGACAGATTAAGGTCTAATTTGCAAACCGAATGGATTTGGAAGGTAATGTTTAAAGTTGGCCGCAAATCATACAGTTTTGGCATTGTAAACAGCAGTTGGCATTGGCAACCAATATTGATTGTTGGGCAAACAAATGTGATTTATGGCCGATCTTTGATTAGATTACGAAATCATTCTTTTCATATTTTATACAGGGTGTTTGGTAATAGCCTTATAAAGCCGAATATGGTGGATAGGGACCATCACACTGAATAACTTTTACTATGGGACCAACTCTGAAATCGCGAAAAAAGTCAGCTGTTTCATGTTACAATAATTAGTAACGAAAATATCAAAATGTATGAAACAGCTGTTTTTTTTTCGCAATTTCAGAGTTGGTCCCATAGTAAAAGTTGTTCAGTTTGATGGTCCCTATCCACCATATTCGACTTTATAAGGCTATTACCAAACACCCTGTCGATCATGATAATATAACTTACTAGCTTCCGCCCGCGACTTCGTCTGCGTGGAAAAGTTTTTTTGCTATCCCTCGGGAACTATACTTTTTTTCGGGATGAAAAGTACCCTATGTCCTTTTCTGTGCCCCTGACAACGTGTATGCAAAATTTCATAACGATCGGTTCAGTAGTTAGGACGGGAAGGCGTAACAAACAAACAAACAAACAAACGGACTTTCGCATTTATAATATTAGTAAGGATTTCGTAACATCCTGAACACTGTGTGATGTTTAAATATCAATTAACAAAATTAACTGTTTGTTGTAAATACTGCAATGTTGTTTGCTAGCTGAAGTTTGTTATGCGTTTGTTATGCAGACCGGAGTGGTGTAAATTGCTACTTAACTTCATAACGAAAATATAAAAAGTTTTGCTAAGAGTAACTTTTTTGGAGTATCCTAAAGTATATGTTTAGAGATTTATCGAAGTAATTAATAATGTCAATAAAACAGTAAAGTCTGTTCATCCTTACTTGTCTTATATGGTAAACAATCTTCACCCAACTCTTTATTGAAATAATCATTTATAAAATACAACAAATGGTTTTCCACACATATATTACTAAATAAATTGTTAATAATAAATATCAATTTCATAAAGTTACTTACATATTGTTTATTAACGATTTAAGTTTAAAAGACGTATGACAACTGTCAAAAACTGTTTACTAAATAAGACAAGTAAGGATGGACAGACTTTACCCGTTTCATTGATTGAAAAAAGTAACTCAAACTTTCTTTTTGGCAGTGCTTCTGTGCACTTAGAATTTTGATAAAACTACTTTAATAACTAGGTCTTTTGGATGAGTCCATCAGCCATTTTAAATGTCCCCGCTGCTGGGGCACAGGCCTATGGGTGGTAAGGAGGATGGGCCATAACCCACCACGCGGGTCCAATGCGGATTGGTGGATGTTAACGACTGCAAGCAGCCGGAACCAACAGCTTAACGTGCCTTCCGAAGCACGGAGGAGCTCGAGATAGTACATTTTGGTCACCCATCCCATGACCTACCCTTGCGAACGTTGCTTAACCTCCGCAATCGCTGGGCCAGGCGCTTAAACCACTACGCCACCGAGTTGCATTGGATGAGTGCTTGAATACAATTCTACGTTATTGCAGACAACTTAATTACCTACTTAAGATTTGTCCAAAGTAAAAACAAAAGCTCGTATCACAAGTACTTACCGGCAAGTTCGTGACACAAATCTCTGCAAGTTCCTCCCACAAACTATTCTGTACAGTGTGGTCTTATATTGTCTTATGGCTGTGATGTCGCGCAGCAAATACTGGCCTGCAAAACTAAGTACTACAGAGGTCTATTTTCATACAAACGAGGTAACTTTGAAGCATTGGTTCTCCGCCCAGGATTAAACGTGGTGTATTTTGCTAATTGATTTTAGTAATTTGGATATGTTTAAAAAAAACACAAAAATAGCATTAAAATGTATGGAAATGCTGTAACTGATAACTCTAATCCTTACAGCTCTTAGAATGCTGATCAGATCAATTGGGTGTGTATGAAGATCTGAATCTTCTCCATTCACTCCCTGGATGGCCATCATCAGATCACATCCCGCTTAAACCTGGGCGGAGAACCAAAGCTTCAAAGTTACCTCGTTTGTATGAAAATAGACCTCTGTAGTACTTAGTTTTGCAGGCCAGTGTATTAGGAGGCACTTAACCATGAAACTATAGGTATAAATGAAACTAGTATGTTTACCCAGATGCACTTTTTGATTAGTAATGGTTTCCAGAAATCCCGCTTTATTTTTAACCGACTTCAAAAATTTGGAAAGAAGAATATCTATTCGTCGCGTTTTTTTTATATGTATATATGTTACCGACCAAACCCAATTTCAGGACAAACTAGTTTGGCCTAGGCTAAACTAGTTTGTCCTAAGCTCAATAGGATAAACCTGTTTAGCCTAGGCCAAACTAGTTGATCCTGATATAAATAAGCACATTCCAGGATAAACAAGTACGGCCTAGTCTAAATTCATTGAGCCTTGTCGAAAGTAATGAAATAGAATAATTGAGGTATAATTATTATTTCTTAAACATAAATAAATACCTATTTGCTATTTAAAAAAATAATGATAGGTAACTTATTTCATATTTCTTTTTTAATATTTGTTATAAATTATTGTTTTTTTTAAAAACACTTCATTATTTTGTTACTAGCTTTTGCGCAACTTCATTCGCGTGGACGTTTTAGAAAATCTTTAAAATTCTTAAAATGCTGTAGATGGCGTTCCCGTCCCCGTTTCCGTTCAGAATAGGATCCAGAGATATTTATTATCCCGTTCCTCTTCCCGTTGCCGTTGCCGTTTCCATTCGCGTTCCCGTTACCACTTTTCACTTGTCACCTGTCACTTGCCACTTCACTTTTCACTTCACGCTTTTGTTTCCGCTTTAGCTTCCGCTTCCGCATTCACTTACCGTCACCGTGACCATCAATCTTTATATCTGGTAAGGTGAATGCCAAGCACTATCCCGTTGTGCATTAAAAATAAAAGGTAGATGATATAAAGATTGATGGTCACGGTGACGGTCGATGAAAGCGGAAGCGGATGCTAAAGCGGAAGCAAAAGCGTGAAGTGAAAATTGAAGTGGCAAGTGACAGGTGACAAGTGAAAAGTGGTAACGGGAACGCGAATGGAAACGGCAACGGCAACGGGAACAGGAACGGGATAATAAATATCTCTGGATCCTATTCTGAACGGAAACGGGGACAGGAACGCCATCTACAGCATTTTAAGAATTTTAAAGATTTTCTAAAATGTCCACGTGAATGAAGTTGCGCAAAAGCTAGTAACAAAATAATGAAGTTTTAAAAAAAATTATAACAAATATTTTTTTATTAAATTAGTTACCTATTATTATTATTTTTTAATAGCGAATATTTATTTATATTTAAGAAACAATAATTATACCTCAATTATTCTATTTCATTACTTTCGACAAGGCTAAATGAGTTTAGACTAGGCCGTACTAGTTTATCCTGGAATGTGCGTATTTATATCAGGATCAACTAGTTTGGCCTAGGCTAAACTGGTTTATCCTATCGAGCTTAGGACAAACTAGTTTAGCCTAGGCCAAACTAGTTTGTCCTGAAATCGGGTTTGGCCGGTAACATATACACCGATTACTCGAAGACGGCTGAAACGATTGAAATGATTTAAATCAGGGATCAGGTATTTTTTTTAAAGCTTTTTTATTTTCCGATTTTTCTTTCTTATTTTTTTCTTGATATAAGTATAGGTACCTACTTACTACTGAGTTATAATTTATAATCAGCGAACTAAAAATGGAAGTGTACTTAATTGCAAACCAATATTGCTTAAAAACTACAACCTTCTCAGCTTTGGTCGGGCCAGCCACGCACCCGGTGACTGACGTTAACGTTCTTAACAATATTTTTTTACAGTTTGTATTGTAAAGACAGAAAGAGAAAGTTTATAAGAAATGACGTCCTGAGTAGTTAAATGGTGTAAAAGACGCAAGAAGGCAGTAAAAATATGCAGATAAACGTATCATATAATATCAATGAGTATACAAATTATGGTCGCTAATAAGCAAACAGAGCTCAGACTCTTTGTGCTGCATAATTTTTAGCTACATCCACTTAGTTGTACTTTTAAATAAAAAATGGCACCACACGGGTGCCATTTTTTGAGCGCAATGCTTGTTCCATAGATTTTAGTTTGCTGGTTAATTATTATAACCAGCAAACTAAAATCTATGTTATGTCTAAACGTAATGTCGCTCACCATTATGCAACAGAAATTATATAGTTTTAGTACTATAAATATATTGTTGACATTATTGTCGAAAAGGAAATACAAACGTAGCCTTGAGGAAATACCTAATACACAGCTTGTTAGCATAATCTAAAAGCAAATAGCACTATATTATATAGGTATAGCTCTAAGTTTGGTGTAAACTGAAGTTCATTGACACGTTCCCTAGAGATGTGGGTTAATTTTCGTCTAGTTTACAATCATGCCCAATCACGCCATGATTGTATTAGCTAAATATGTGGCAGAGCCTGACAGCCTCTTAACGAGCGTATTATTTATGTTAATTAACAGTTAAAAACTACTGTTGTTAAGGGCGAGTTAGGATAGGAACTCACGGAGCGGTTTTCTCCCGCGCCCGCTGCGGTTGCGGGCCCGTAGCTTCTGTAGAATGCGGATATGTATGTAAAAAATTAAAGCAAATTTCACGACGCGTTTCACGCCCGCAGCGTGCGCGATTGTTTGCGGCTCCCACTGCACCGGCGGGCAACTTGTAGAAACGCGTGGGCCGTGGTTCCCGCCGCCTCAGGGGGTTTGCGCCCGCGCGCTCTGCGAAGGTTGGCGGGCAATCGCAGGGCAATTTAAAGACGATCTACTAATTAATTTGGGTGCAAGAAAAGCCTATTCTAAGGGATAAGAGCATAGATGAATATAAGTACAAGAACTTGACGTTTGCTCAAAGCATGGGAAGAAATCTGTGGTATTTTAAATACAGATTTTGAAAATTCGGTAAGTAAGTATAACGCAACAGCTCGTTTCCGGTGTGTGTCCATGACGGTCTAGAACTCAACGGCGGGCTGATTATCTAATTAAAAACCACCTAGCGACTGGTTGCAGTTCACAGATGATCGTGATCCATTGCTACTTCTTTTTGGGTTAAAAAAAAAACATACCAAAGAAAAGTTGCAATGTATGTCAAATGCAACCGGTCGCTAAATAGTTTCTTTTTAGATAATCAGGGTGCCGTACTCAACAATCTGATCGTAAATAACCGCCGCCTTGCGATAATCGCCCGCCAAGTTTGTGGGCGATGGTCGCAACCGCGGCGGCTGCGTAACCGCACAGACCTGCGGTCTCGTGAGTTTTGAAATAAAACCGCGGTTCCTTAACCGCGGGAGAAAATCGCTCCGTGACTTCCTAGCCTTAATCGCTTACGTTTGAAAATCACGATGATAATAAATTCTATTAAAACGCATAAACTTAAAAGAACATCTAGAACTAATATTTTCTTAGAGGCGTCCGACACATATGTAGGCAGAAAGATTTACTATTCCCAACTATTAGGGGCCAAAACTTTGTTGCCTAATGTTCAGTTTCTGTAGAAGCTTACTATACACATATTGAATTACGAGTGAGGTAGTAGTACGTAGGTAGATACTGTAATTCCATCACAGTCCGAGCTCCGGAAGCTTGCATAATGCATATACGAAGCAAACGGACACAACCTACATAATACTGCAATATTACTGCTACAGAGGCTTTAAACAGTCCAACCATTTCGTTGCCAAAAGAAAACTGAAATGGCTTTTAGAGTGTAATTTGAGCATTTAAAGACCGCCCGACGACCATTACTAAATTAACTGAACGTCCCAATTTCTTATTAACAGACGTTGTGGTAGTATTCGTTACGTTAAGGGCACAATCAATATAAATTATAAAATATAATGGACTCAGTAAAGTCTTTTATTTGAAAGCGTTTCTCATAACTCGAATTTGTTATTTGGTGCTTTTGTTACATTTAAATTAGTTTTCTCTAAGTATAAACTTGTTTGATTTACTATTCATCTTTTATTTTCCGTCTAAATAATAGCAGTACGCAGCAGTACCTAACAAACATATTCAGGCAAAACAAGTTTTTAACACGTTTTTATTAGGTTGCTTTTGAGTTTGTTTGTTTGTTTTTAGTATTCGAATAATTAAGTTTGTAATAAAACACTTTTAACGAGTAGCCCGGCGGGCTGATTATCTAATTAAAAACCACCTAGCGACTGGTTGCAGTTCACAGATGATCGTGATCCATTGCTACTTCTTTTTGGGTTAAAAAAAACATACCAAAGAAAAGTGGCAATGTATGTCAAATGCAACCGGTCGCTAAATAGTTTCTTTTTAGATAATCAGGGTGCGGTTCTATTGAATGTTTTTGTTGTTTGGCTTTTATCAGTTTTATTTTTTATTTTTGACGTTTTTAGTTGTATGAACATCAAGTAAGTTTTATTAAAAATGGTAACTCTTGTTTGAATATCTCGAGGTTATAATATTTTTAAAACCAGGTACAGTCTGTGCTTTCAGTATTACAAGTATAGTGGGAAAACTGACCTACATTTTGAAATGATCCTGTCTTTTAATTCCATTATCAGACATAAGGAAAATCACGAAATTACATAACATTGTAAGTAATATAAAATGAAAAGTTTTTTTTTCGGTACCTACAATGTGGCACAGGTTTTCATCGACGTTATGTATACGTAAACATGTGATATGCCAAATTATAAGAATTATCGTTAAAAAAAGGCTGGGTGTTAAAAAATCTTGCCATATGTTTGTAAAAATTGATAAGTAAACTTATTTAGATAAACTTTAGCGTGGCATGACTTTTACATCAATAACTCCTTTTCTTACCTATTTAGGCATTTGAATTTACAAATAACTAAGATCGAGTTGATCAGATACCTATTTAAAGAAAAAAAAAAACGTTTTATCAAGGGATCTGATTAATTACGAAGTCTAATCGGTCTGAAGAACTTAGCAACTCTCATTTGAGTCACTAGATCCCACGGGAGGAGCTCGGCGGAGCTCGGTGGAGCTCGGTAGAGCTGAGGTTTAAACGAATGCTTTCTTTAATGAATTCAAATCCAGATGACTTGAGGGCCGATTCAAGGTGTTATAAAAGTGTACGGCTGTCTTTTAATGCTAATCAAACCAAGACAAGTCAGGCTTAAGAAAGATTTTTGTAAAAACTCTTGTAAAAACGGTAGGGCGCTGTGATTACCATTTTCGTGTTTTCGACACTTTTAACAAAAAAGTAAGATGTAAGTAAATAAAGTGGTATCTTATACTTATAAACCTTGTGTAAAAAGCGTTTTAAACAATAAAGCTTTATTGAATACCGACTCACCCTTTTAGGATTTCCTAATATAAGGTATAAAGGAGGGTATTATCATAAAAATATCTCTACTACTGAGATAAAGTTAATCTCATTTCAATATCATTCCACAAAATTTGATGTTTTGATACATAAACTATGGGATGACACAATTGACTATCTGAAAATTCAATTTCAGTATTATCGGAACACAAATGCTCGATACAACTCGATACAGTAGTGCGTATAATAAATTTTATTTGCAAACACTCAGAAACATGGACAAATAGCATTTGCAGTCTGAGAAAAGGTATTTGTATTTCTGATCCAATTTTGTATGGTTCGTGGGCTCTAAAGTGTACTAGCGGGTGATTGGTTTTACTGGTGGTAAGGCAAAGGATTATTATTTTTCTTGAACGTCAGCCACACGACACCCACTACTGGACAAAGGCCCTCCAATTATCTCCATGATATAGTCGGTTCTGTGCTGCCTTCATCCAGCTGGTTCCCGTGACCCTACCACGTCTTTCGGCCTACCTAATGCTACATTAGTAGTGTGTGTGAATGTTCGGAAATCGGCGGCAAATCTTTTTATAATACGACCTCCGTGGTCGAGTGGTTTACACGCCGGTTTTCAAGGCGTCACCATCTCTTGAGGTCCCGGGTTCGATCCCCGGCTGGGTCAATGTAGAAAATGAACTTTTCAATATTGTCTCACTGGGTGTTTGTCATACCACCGTTGTTTCTGATTTCCATAACACAAGTGCTATAGCTACTTACTTTGGAATTGGAGCAATGTATGTGATGTTGTAAATTATGAAAAAAAAAACGCTACGTTATTTCGGCAGATGTGTTGTTAGCCAACAAAGTATTGCAGGCGCAACTAGGCCAAACTTTGGAGGAAGGCGTGTTTTCGATGTAGTGTGTCGAGACCGCACTGCTAGTTTGCTGCTAGGCAAAGGTCTTCCGATAATCACCACGAAGTCCAGGTCCAGAGCTGCCCTCATCCAGCAGATTCCCGTGATACCACATCGTCGCTTCGTCCGGAGCGCGGTTATTTTATATATGCAGGAAACTGTCCAATATACTGTGCTATTAGGTTTTTTCCCTTACTATATGCTGAAAAAAAAAAAGACTTCGTAGAATTTGCCTCAACGTCGGAAATCAAATTCGAACTCTTTAATAACTTTCTTACTGCCTAAACTGCTCAAATCTGAAAAAATATTAAGTACCATCTACCTACAAGAGTATTCTGAATGAAAATATTAAAAGAGGTTGATTGCCCACCGCTTGAAGGCTTTACGTGAATAGGACCTCCACTCAAACTCTTATTTCACGGCCAAAAGTAGGGAAACTCGCGACTTCTTGTAAAGTAAATCATAATTAGAGTAATAATGTTTGATTTTGGTAGTCTTAATATGTAAAAACGTTAAGGCTTTGGAACCCAAAATCGTGAAGGCTTTGAATAATACGTAAAGGTTTCTAGAAACCTAGACAAAAAAATAGGTATTTTAATATCTATAAGTCTAGACTTATAGATATTAAAATACCTATTTTTTTTGTCTTGTACAAAGACTTTATTTTGTAATCTAAGGTACTTTTGAAGTCAGAAATAGATTATGTAACGCAAAAGGGATATAACAAAAAAGTGTACAAAAGTAGTCAAAGGAGATACTAAAGTTGGTACTAAAAATAAATAAAATAATAAATATTACAAAGGTTATTGTAATTAAAAAGAAGATAAGTACCCTAAATGGATACACTGTGAAACAATAAACAAAATGTAAGTACCTTAAATGGATACATTACAAAACAATCAACAAAACTTCATGAGTTTGCCCATAGCGATTTAGTACTTTCACCTCACCCATTTCATATTAACCCTTAACTTCGCATGTGCACTTGAGGGCACAACAAAATTTCATATGAATTTGAGCATGTAACCTTTAGGGCACATGTATATTCATAGACAATACAAAAAATATATTACATAATCTGGGAGCGTTTTTTTATAACCTCTAAAGCTTACTTCCTGTAAACGTCCCTTTTTCAATAAACGGTAATTTTTTGACATTAATCGCCAAAATATCGAATCCTTATTAATCGCCAATCGCCGAATCGCCAACATTTGATGTATTAGTTTGCTCAAATATAGTAAAATTTGTTGGTGTGTGTTTGGCGACGTTAAGGGTTAAAGGTAAGAAAAAATATAGAAGCACGTGAACTGGAAGAAAATTCCATTTCATGGAGTTGCAATAAAGAAATATGTCTCAAAACTTCCTTCTTTGTGATGAATAAAGTGAAAAAAAAATAGATGTTAAAGAAAGGTACATTATAACAATGGTATCGAAAAGGCTAAAGCAATAACTGCAATATTCATGCAGGCAGGACTGGGTCCACCTGGATGGAAATTGACATGTTTTCATTGTTACGCCGCAGGCACCCGCAGGATAAACAGATGTAACGTCGAGGAAATCCTTGTTCCTCGTGGTGACACCATGGTAGAGACTGATTGTCGATGACACTGAGATTGTCGATAAAAAAATAGACTATTGATAAGCTAAATATTTGAATTTACATTAGAATAACCATCCCGTTCCCTTCTAGTTACACAAAAATATTTACGTTTCACTTAGGGAATGAATGTTTTTAATTTATTTTATTGATATCCAAACGCTATTGCCAAATACCAGTGTATGGAGATTGGATTGTTTTGTATGAGCATGAGTGACTTCTCCTATAAAATTGCAAGGATGATCGAAGGTTACAGACATTAAAATAAATGTAGATTGATTGTTTGCGTCAGTTTTAGGTGCTTTTTAGGGTTCCGTACCCAAAGGGTAAAAATGGGACCCTATCACTAAGACTCCGCTGTCCGTCTGTCTGTCTGTCTGTCTGTCACCAGGCTGTATCTCATGAACCGTGATAGCTAGACAGTTGAAATTTTCACAGATGATGAATTTCGGCATTTCGCAGCGGCAACTGTCTAGCTATCACGGTTCATGAGATACAGCATGGTGACAGACAGACAAACGGACAGCGGAGTCTTAGTAATAGGGTCCTGTTTTTACCCTTTGGGTACGGAATCCTAAAAAGCACCTAAAAACTGACGCAAGAATAACAACAAATACTAAAAATATAACAAAATAAATATTAAGGGGCCTCCCATACAACAAACGGGTTTTTTTTTCGTTTTTTGGTACGGAACTCTTCGTGCGCGAGTCCGACTCGCACTTGGCCGGTTTTTAATTTATTCCGTTATCGAGGCGTATTCAGAAGCATTTTTTTAAATTATTTAATCATAAGATTCCTTCTGAAAGGCGTTCTCTACTGAATATATTTTACTCCAAGAACTGAGCATATTTATATTTTCAGTAGTCAAAGTAATACTATCCACTGCCACGTCCGCGCCAAAATAGAGAAAGTGCTTTGTTGAACTTTGTTCCTCGTACGATGCTTTATCGTGTGTATATTAAATGAGAACGAAATCATGACGCGATACCTTCCATTGTTTGGATATTTCAGAGTTTGCAACTTCTTATAACTTCCGCGATTTATTACAATTAAAAAAGAAACTTACCATTTCATTGGGAAAAAACCCCACGTGTTGTGTTGAAGTGTGTATAGTATAATAATAATAAGATAACACATTTTTTCTTTTGTCTCTAAGATTTTCTGCCTTTTTCAGGAGATGTTGTCTCGTGACCACACGGGCTTACTCACGCTGTATAAAATAATAATTATTGTTAACCCCATTGGTTAACAATAATTATGTGTTTACTATTTTTGTCGGTAATGTTCCTTTGGAATCTAAAACATCCTTCCTATATAAAACATAAAATACACGAATAAAAGAAAACATTTGTTATTCAGATCACTACAGTAAACACTTTTCAAAATCAGTCGCTGTAAATCGCAGTTCATTTTTAACCTGTCGGAAAAAGAATGCATTTCACATCTACGTAAATTACAGAAGTAATAGCTCCCACCTGCTGCAACGCTGTTTACGCCTCCATCGTCCGGAAAGTTGTTACAGAACGTTTATCGAAGCCTGTTCTGTTAGAGTATATATTCTGTGACTAAGTAGACTGAAAAAGTACTCGTCAACAAAACGCGGTTTCCGTGCACGCACACATATTTCGTACAGGCAATCTCAGGCCAACACAGACTATACAGAGTGGGAAAAAGAAGGTAGTTGGAGGGAAAGTACCATAAATATTGATGATGGAAAATTTTAATGAAAGAAAACATTCATTTTATATAAAAAAGTGAGACAGCATTTAATGATTTTTTTGATAAATCGCCAAGAAAGTTAAAAAATAGTAGAGTAGTAGTTCAGTACGTTCAATACCCAACTGAGACAAGAGAATGATCAAAAAACCTTTATTGCAAAATGCCAGTTTTACCTACTTATTTTTTTTAATAAAATGAATTTTTCGTTTAGTAAAACTTGCCATCATCAATATTTAATATAATTTCCCTCCAACTACCCGTCTTTTTCCTACCATATATATTTTAGTACTGTAGCCAAGGAGATCCAACCAACGCAAAAAAACAAATGATGGTAAAGTTTTCAGGGTACCCAAAGGGTAAAAACGGGACCCCTATTACTAAGACTCCACTGTCCGTCTGTCTGTCTGTCACCAAACTACTAATTCCTGCATTATCACACAGGACCTACGGGACCGTGATGTCACGCACCGTGCGGTCCTGCCGTTTGTGCCGCAGATTCCACAGAAGTGGTCCCAGAACCGACCCCTGTGGAACCCCGCACTCCATCCGCCGAGACTTTAACTGCCCATCCGGGGCAAGGAAAACTACCTCTCTATTCTCGAGGTATTGTTCAATGATCCTCACCAGATAGGAGTCTGTCTGTCACCAGGTTGTATCCTATGAACCGTGATAGCTAGACAGTTGAAATATTCACAGATTATGTATTTCTGTTGCTGCTATAACAAAAAATACAAAAATACTAAAAAGAGAATGATTGCGGACTCCCATTCAACAAACATGTTTTTTTTGCCGATTTTTGGTACGGAATTCTTCGTGCGTGAGTCCGACTCGCACTTGGCCGGTTTTTTTCGTTTGGTTGAATACAACCGAGCTGCGCTTCTGTCTACGCGGTACGCTGACTTTTTATTTGGAGCCCGTAAAATACAGCGTCAACTGCTACCTGAAACATTTTGTATTACGCACTCAAATTAAAAATGCAACTCAGTATGCAAGGCTTTTTAACTTATTTCACACCTACCTTTTTGTTAAATATTAATGTTCCTATTTTCAGCGTGACATTATTTTAATTAGCCGCCTTTACAGCTCACACTTACTACTTAAACAAAATACAAAATCCGAGGTAAGTCAAGCAAGGATATCTGGAGAATATGTTCGTTGTTTCTATAAAAGCAAGCTTTAACACCTATTCTATCTATCGCCTGCTAAAGTCGTCATCGTAGTTTTTTTAGCCACATACAGGGTCATTTTTGGACCCCTTTTCAAACTTTGTCAGGTCATTCTATAACAGCTGAGCAGTACAATCAATTTATGAAGTAAAACAAAATTTTTTTTTTTACATTTTTACCCTAAACTTTTCCCTACACAAATTGAAATTGTTGTCACCGTTTGCGCGTCACACGGTCGACCCGCGCGAGCCCCCCTCCCGCCACTCGCCTTCCCCCGCTCGCGTCCCGTTCGTGACGGTGAGCGTGCGCGCCTAGATTTTTAGGATATAAAAAGTGGTTGAAAACTGTGATTTTAAAAAGAAATAATTTATAATTATCTCACCTATTTTTTTTATTACTTCCTTGAACTATTATTTGATTTTGTAAAGGGGTCGCAAAATTACCCTGTATTTGTCATAATGTAATTCACCATACTCATTTGTTTCATAGTACACTTCATGATATTAAATGCATTGGTGACACTGCTTCGATCGAAGGACACATGTTTCTATTAAGTTTAATTATTCAAAATAAAGACAGAGACCCTTTGATTATGAAGTGCATATTTTATTTGAAAAACTTACGACGAATGTAAGAAACTTCAGGAAAGTTTGGTTTACATTTTTAAACGTTAGTTAAAAATAGGTACAGTTTAGCGCAAATAAAAAGTGAGTAATTAAAGCTAGGGTTTCCTAGGATGACGGTGCCGTCATATTACGGCCGTAATTCAGCAGCGTAGAACGTTGTCTATGTAAACAATATGGCGTGCGTACTGTTTACATAGACAACGTTCTACGGCTCTAAATTACGGCCGTAATATGACGGAACCGTCATCCTAGGAAACCCTAGCTTAAGACGTAAAGTGGATGTTGAAATACATGAATAATCTTCATACATTAATACTTATGATGACTTTTCAATTAAGTTGTGTAATAAAACACTTTTATGTCCAGGCAGAGTATGTGTATTTTTTCTTGATAAAAACAGTAATTTGTTGATAAAAACAATAAATTATGTTTATGCAGCTAATAAAATAATAGCGTAGGTACACAAGAGGTTTTCTTGCTGTCGGTAAAGTGCGTTAGTCGTAAATATTCGTGCGCGAAAGTTGGCGGGTGGCGTAATATTAGCAGGCCATTGCTCACCCTTCACTCACACTGCGGACCGCCTTTATATATCAGGTCATTATCGGCAGCTGTTTTCTTGCCACGACAATTTTACCAACTTCTAGCTTTTGATAGAAACAAAACCCTTGAATATCAACCAAAAACCTAAAGAAAGAAAGCCAGAATATAAACAGCGCATTTAATTCCCCCTCTTTTGTTGTATTTCCCATGATATTTCATCAGAAATCCAATTTGTTACACAAGCATACCGCACTTTAGTGACACAGAGCGAGCGCTTAGAGAAATGCTAATAAATGCATAATTTTATTACTGCAACCATTCTTGAAAACCCCTCGGAATGAGTATAGCGAAATGACCTGAAAATGGAAATATTTTACGAGACCTCGTAGGCGGTCCGGTCAGACTTTATAATGCGGTTCCGCTTTTTACGAGTCACGAGTAAAAGACGCGACGTAAAATCCGATGGATGGATGATTTGCAACTGGGATTTAAGGCTTACAACGAATTAAGCGGGATTCCTACCGATGGAAGGGCGGCTTGGGACGCCGAAAGGGTAGGAGGGGACGGTTGTACTTGAACCATTCAACAAACACAATTACTTCAACCGTGATCTCGTCTGCACTCGAACGGGAAAATCTTTAATTGAGAGGTTCTGTAGAGCGACGCAGTTTAGCCAACTTAATGACTCTGTGAGCTTCTATCAAAATAAGAAATACGAGTAGATGAGAGGATTTTGTCCCTTGTTGAATAGTAAATTGTATTTACTTTAAAGTTTTAATCGTGAAATCGTCTTTAGAGACCCTTGATTTAGTAAAGATATTGAAGAGTTAAAAGAACGCAACAAATAACCGTAGGTAATACGACATCTTTAAAGTGTTAGGTAGCAACCATTAATATGAATTTTAATTTTTAATTGTCACTGATGTCCTAAGATTAAGTACATCGTCTAGCTAATTTAACCTTTTCACAAAGAATCTTTATAGCATCAATTTTGTAAGTGACACATAACATTATTACCGGCGTAATCTTCGAGTTCAAATTCGTAATTTCAAAATAATATGGTATATTATTAAATTGAATAATGACATCAAAAGTGTCTAAGGTACCAAGCACGTTTCTGCCCATCAATCACTGATAATTTGCTTTTTAGGGTTCCGTAGTTAAATCAACAAGAAACCCTTATAGTTTCGTCATTTCCGTTTCGTGGCTGAGCTCAGAGGTTTTAGTAAAGAAAGCTGTAATTTAGCATGAATTTGTACTCAGATCAAATAAAAAAGTAAGTAATGGAGCGTTGCGAACAATGAAGTGAGGCTGGTTTTTGATGGTACATATGAGGGTACAAGGGGGCGGGCGGGGCCCGGGCGGCAGGGTTTATATGGAAAGCCAAGGCGTAGTTTCGTTACACGTCTGTGCGTGAACTGTGTATGTACACAGCCAAGGCGTAGTTTTACAGGCCTCACCGCGTTGTTCGGAAGACTCCGTCTTATTTTTTTTATTTGGTCTGAGAATTTGTATTATTAATTTATGCCAAATGAGTGGTAGAATAAAATTTTGAAAAATATTTTTTTGTGTACCTCCCCTTCATGTTAAGTGGGGATGAAAAAAATTAACTCGTCAATCTCATAGTGTGGGATGTCGTTGGATAGGTATTTTCAAAATATTGTAGGTCTGTGAAGATTACGCGAAAGTACCTCCTAAATAATTAGAAAATGCCCTAGAGACCCTAAATAATTAGAAAATGCCTTGGAGTACAAAATTTTAAAGTCAAGTTTTTAGAGTTTGAGCATTCATAAATTAAAAACAGTCCTTTAAAATCTTTAAATAGTTGTTTGGTTACCGAACTTCCGCCATTTTGAATCCGAAAACGAACTATTGAATTGATATTACGTCATTAATGCTTCCAACTTTGATCATTGAGCCACCAGTGGATTAATTCGATGAACTAATTCACTTTCATCAAATTGGGTTTCTTGCCGGATGGTAGTTAAACTCAGTTACCTTCCCCGTTACAATTTATCACGTTATATTTAACAAATTATCAGAAAATATTTTAAGCGTCCAGGTAAAATTGTATTTAAATATTGGAAAGATTATTTAAAAGCCTTTTAGATCATCAAAACCGAAAACGCAATGTTATGTTTAATAATCGCAAAAAATGATATTTATTTATTCGTTATAATATTATTGTTTTTTATTATAAAACATGAAACAAAAATACCATTATTACCGATATAAAATACAATACTAGCCTATTGACATCACAATTCACATCATTGACAGTTTTTTTTTATTTGACGTTTGAAGAGGCAAGGCAAAGGCATCGCTTATATTTTACCTTTATCTTGTACTTACGTCCTTTTAGAATAAACCATTTTCTATTCATTAATATCTAAGTAATAATAATAAATGGAAAAGAAAAAATACGTGTTGCCTAAAAAAAGATAAATTTTCATTATATCCATAAAAACATGTACATTAATATTTTGAAATGTTGTCAATAATGAGTAAGTGCTTACAAATTAGTTCTAGGCTGGTTCTATGTACCCAATGTCACAAGTCACAACACAATAGAAAATCGCTACGCCAGTAGTCGCTCACAAGAGCGATGAGAGATTTCTCTAGAAACTTTTTTTATTATTAATTACAAAATGTAACCGTGATTTTATATAACAACTAGCGGCCGCCCGCGACTAAATCTGCGTGGAAAGTTTTTTTGCTATCTCTCGGGAAGAGTACAAGTTTTCGGGATGAAAGGTATCCTATGTCCTTCTCTGTACCGCTGATAACGTGTATGCAAAATTTCATGATGATCGGTTCAGTAGTTAAGACGTGAAGACGTAACAAAGAAACAAACGGACTTTCGCATTTATAATATTAAGTAAGGATAAGGATTCTTGGAAAAGGGTGGGTAGGTCCTCTATTTTATATGTTAGGTATTTTATTATTTCTTTCTTTGCCCTATATGTTTAAAACGAACTGATTTTCTAAAAAGCTGTAATGTTAATTCCCAAATAAATAAGTTCATTTGTAATTTTTCAAATAATATTTTATCATAATCTACTAGAATAATGCAGCAAGCATTTGTACACCGAGAAATCTTTACCCAACATTCATTTATTGCGGTAAATGTTAAAGCTAAGTGCTACTATTTCCCAGGTTGCAGTAAAGCCCTGCTAGCATAACTTCTGTTTTTGCAATTGTATCGCTTAAATCGTTCGTAATACTGTCGATTTTAGTATATAACTTTGAAAATTCCTCTTAATATTATTACAAGAGGATTGGGATTTAATATATAAAGGATAAGTATGCGTTTTATCCGAGAAGGGTGTGCAAAACTATCATGTTTCATGAAAACCAAAGAAACCCTTGGAATATCGGGTGAAATGTAATAGGATTTTTATATTTCCGTGAAAAACAGATAGTGAAACAACTAAAATGTATCGACCAATCAGTTTAAAATGATTTAGATATCGGGCTAATGGCTTCTTCAGGCGTTTCTCCGGTCTATAATATTTTTTTATCCCAGCAGGCCTATTTTGTAACTCAACTGACAGCTTAAAATGATCATCACTGATCTAAGTTTTAAGTACAATGCTGGGTTTTTGTAGAAAGTCATAACATTGATTTTTACTGTAGCAGCAATGTACTTACATATCAGATTCTTTCATATTCAGATTCTCGCCAATAGTTTATTGTTGGAGAGAAACTAAGTTGGTGTGAAGGCCCAATAATTTTGGCAACAGTCAAACCCTGTAGGATGTGGCACCCCTTTTTATTCCTAATTTTGCTTTGGCATAACTAATTTGTAATAATAATACTTTGCCATAATTGTTTTTTTTTGCATATTATTTACACTGGCATAATTATCAATTGTGCTAAATTTGTTTTTGAATAATGTTAAGCATATTGTCTATTCGCCTAATATATTAGGAATTGTTTTAAACAGACGAATAGATGCGACGACGAGCGAGCGTAGCGAGCGAGGAGTTTTGGTTTGATTGCAGCCAATAACCAGATTTCACCTTTGCTACAAGTTGTTACGCTAATAAACATTATGATTAGAAATCGTTATGGGTAAATTTGCCGATAAAAATATGATTGGATAACAATACGTGCTTAAATTTATGCTTTAGAATGTTATGCTTAAAGTAAAAAAGTAGGTAAGTAAACATAAACTGTTATGCCAAAATTATGCGTAAACATCATTCGGCTAAATCGAAGTATGCTTTGACATATTATAGCATATAATTTTATGCGTATACATAAGGAACTTATTTATAAGGATCAAAATCAAGTAAATCGGTCAACGATAATCGTCCTAGTATCGATTGATTATTGATCTTTTTTGTAATAGGCCCTTTGATGACCTAATAATGGTCATGGAAAACCGACTGCTTCAAACTAAACTGTGTTACAAGTTGTGGCATGGTACGGGGGAGGTCTATGTTCAGCAGTGGAAAGCTGATGATGATGAGAATGTGGTATCAGAGTGGTCGCATGTTGGCATCCATTTTAAGTTGGCAAACTACAAACAAGCCAGGAGCTTTTGTTTGTTAGTCACCTGGCAGTCAATAGACGAAATAAAACAAACAAAATAGGTCAGACGAATCACAAACGAGGTAATTTCGAGGTTCCACAATTATCAGTGTTTCTCAAAACGTTGAACATTCACAACAACATTATTAATGAAACCCAACGACGATTTAATAAAGGGACGTAAGACGCAATGAAAAATGAAGTAAAATTGACTGATTAGAAAATCCGTGGTGGGTGGGCGAACGCCTACTCAAGACTCGAGGATCAATTTCTTAATGAAAAATAGAATATAATAAGATACTGATATTATTTATGAAATACTTATTTTTGTATTGTCACAAAATATAAAAATATATTTAAGTAGACTTAAGTCCCAGGGAGAGAGGTGTAAAAGTAAAAAAAAAAATAGATCTACAGGCAAAACGATCACACTCGATGTTTCTGCAGGTTTTGATTTGGCATTCGCAATTTTCACACAGGGTCGTAGCCAAACGATTACGTGGGGCGTTAAAGTGTCCTAAAATGGAGCGATTAGAGTAAATGTACTGTTTAATATTTAGAAACTATTAACTCTGTGTTTATGTGTTCGAGCCGTGGAAAAATTACACGAGGATCACCTGATGTCGCTGCAACCAATCAGAGGAGCCGAACCCCAACTCTCGAAGACAAGCCGGAACGTCATTACGCGACCCTATAAATACATTTTTCTCTCATCAATTCGTTCATTCCGATATCGGACTCAGGCCTTCACACTTGTAGAACCACAATAAATCTATTTTTGATTCCAGCTTTTCTCTTCATTTTCTTCCTTGTTTCCATCGTAAACAAACAGTAATTTAGTACAATTGATAAAGGTGACCACTGTGAGCTCTTTCACAACAACAACAACACAATTGGTTTTTTTTTATTAGGTACTCGTATGTTGTATATTTAGCGAAAAGTATTTGTTTAAATGCCACTGAGCATACCAAAAAGCCTTAAAATTGCTGTTACGCGTAACAGCTATGATTAAGATTTTCTTATATTCTTTCCGAAAAACACAAAAAAAACTTTATAGCCATCTCCACTGCTACCACAGGCCTTCCTTATGGATAAAGCCGTAACCCACCACACGGGCCCAATGCGGATTGGTGAGTGTTAACGGCTAAAACTGCAAGAGTTGCCGGGACCAACGGCTTTACGTCAGTTTCGAAGCACGGAGGAGCATGAGAGACCGACCCTAGTCGATATGCCACTGTGCCATAGAGCTCCTCCAAAGAAAAGCTAATACGAACAAGTTCTTTCTACATTGTACCCAATTGGACCCGTGTAACAAATATTTGGCGTGGTATCCAAACAGTGGTAATTAATTGAATTCCGTTCGGTCGCCTCTAATTCGCCTGTACTAAGTTTGATAGGTGTGGTTCGGTAGATATTAACAGGATTACAGGCGGTCGAGATGTCTTACGGAAATATCCCCACCCCGAGCCTTTGACTGCCAGATGAGACCCGGGAAAGCCCTCCTACACTATTATAGTACCCGGTTAGCTATTTTCTGTAAAAAAAAGCTGTCACCGGAAATAGATGTCACGTAAGACCTTGTTTTCAAAACAAAGAAATAAGTATTATTAATGACCTCCGTGGTTGAGTCACGGGAATGTGGTCGATGTGATATTTTGTTCGTTGGATTTGGTTGGTATATCGGCGATAATGGTAAGTACAATTAATCACATATCTATTGCGCATCTTTAAAAACCGAATTAAAAAATGCAATTGATTACTTTCGTTGTTTAAATACTCGGTCGTCTTACAATCAAATATTAAGCTGCGCCATTGCGAGGCTAAACTTTATGCCATTCATAATTTTATATGTTTTTATTAAACCGTTTATTGTTATAAAACCAGTAAAAAGCACCCGAACTAGGCCAGTCCCTTATTGCTATTATTCAACCACCTGACTTTTTATTTGCCTTCCAATTAAATAATTATGTATGAAATTGCTCCGCAAAGGCTTTTGATACTGGCGCGGTTTTCTCTGCAAATAATCACTGTTTTTTCATCTCATAGTAGACATGTAGACATTTTCTGTCTGTCTGTACGTATCATTTTAGTGTCTAAACGGATCAAGCTATTTCAATGCTGTTTTTTTATTGAAAGATAAATTACTTAAATTAAAATTTATAAACAAAATAGACTGTTAAAAAGTTAGAAATAATATCATCAAGTCATATAGATCTATGAAAAAAATAAACGTCAAGGGACTATTAAGTATCGCTAGACATGTGACAAGCTTAGATGTAAATCCATTAATTTAAATTCTGTATAATAATTTTAAACGAGTATTTAAATCCTACAATTAGTTTTGTTATATTATAATGACACTAATGCCGTGTCCGTCGATGCTGCAAGTTTCGATATGACGTACTTGTCGATATGTCGTACTTACTGTAGATATAGTGTACAGTCTATGCCAAGAATCTTATATTCATATTCTATATAAGGTTCTTGGTCTATGCACATGTCGATATTGCGACACTTTGGCGACACTCGAAGAAACCCGTGTCATCATTTTAGTTTTCAATCGTAGAGAGAGTAAACATAAGTCTGTCAGTTCTGAAATGGCCGGAATACCTTTAACTTAAAATTTTTGTTTTTTAGTCATTTTAGAACTGACAGACTTATGTTTACTCTCTCTACGATTGAAAACTAAATGATGACACGGGTCTCTTACTGATGTCACATGACGTAAATATAATCTTAAAATTTTGACCGGAAGTGGAAGATTTTCTCAAGCTTCCGGCCAATTTTTTTTGCGATAATCTTCTGATCCTCGCTAAGCACAACTTTTCCGACCGTGTGCCATGCATTTCATCGTGATGTCATATGACGTAGGCAATACTGTCACGGGCTCACAGTCTATAACGTTCGATGTCACATACGACACCTAAGGACAGTGGTCAGAGAGTGTAAATAATAAAATTGTAGAAAAAAATTGCAGCACAGATCTCAACCTCAACAAACGTGTGACAGAATGAAGGACTTTTGACATTGAAAGTCCCAAACGTACCGCTATACAGTTTAAACACGGAGTGGACATTATGTGATAAATTATATGTAACTTCTTGTCTAGCCAAAGTTTTCTCATATAACGGGCCGGTCGACGACATTAATGGACTACGGTATTTAACTTGTTACCGCAAAATTAACACTTAGTATGAAGTGAAAGCCTGAAGATTTAAGCGAGTTTAATGAACACCTTTGACTTATGGTTAGGTTTATAATGTAAAGAGCAGTTTAAATATCAGAACCTTACCTATTTGTGAGAAAAAATAATTATCAACATTTACTTGGAAAATCAGAACGAAATTATCAGTTTTGGTTAATAAGAATTTTTTTATAATGTCATGGTGATCACATCATTTTATTAAAGGTGCCAGTGTCTATGCTAACCATTGCCAGGTGGTTCAAAATATTGTAGTATTATTTCAAAGTAGTTATACCTACTTACGAACTTTTTAACAGACATTATAATTATTAGTAGTCATAGTCATTGGTCTATTTCTAAATCTAAATTAAATTAAACGTTAACTCTGCAATTTATTATTCACGGAAAATCAATGCAATAAAATAATATAATAGCCCACGTACTAATAATGGTCGTTCGCTCGAATTATTATGCAATAAAAGTTTTAGTTACCCTAATTTCATAATAACATTAACAGCTCTCATCAATTACTCTGCTCAATCTATAACCATAAAGGTTCGCGCACATTATGTCGGGTCGCAGCGGAACGGAGCGGGCAGCAGCGCAGCGCAAAATGCTTCCTTAGCACATTAGCGACGGTCCGGGCCTCAGCGCATTGACGGATTTGTTTAAATATAGTAGTGTACTGCCAGACTATACGTTATGGATAGCTCTGATGACGAAGAACTTTATTTTTTTTGCCTGTTGTTAGACGAAGAAGATAAGCTTCTACAAAAAGTTGGTCATCAAATGTGGATACATCCAATTTGTTCTAAGAGAAAGATATTCAGCGAAAACCATCATCCTTTTCCCGATCTTTTATCCGACAAAAAAGTTTTAAAGGTATTTTCGGATGACTCATCAATAATCTGCTTGCGGGCTCAACACTGAGTTGGGGCGCAGCGGGGAGGGGCGGGCACACAATCAAAATCCGCGGCGGATTATGCGGCCCGCTGCGCCCCGGCATAATGTGCGATAGTTCATATAAAATACATACGAGCGATTTGAGCGAATTTATGCGATGCGGCCCGCCCCGCTGCGCCCGGACATAATGTGAATGTGCGCGCGAACCTTAAGAATGTAACATAACATATCATAAAATCCTAAACATCTCTACAATATACAAGACGGTGGAAAAGACGCTTACGTTTATAGTCACAAAATGGCACCATAAATTATTTTAAATGTTAATTAGCCCAGGCTGCCATTAGCAGTAGCAGTAGTGGTGAAATTTCGAAATGGTTGTTTCGAATTTCGAAAAATGTTACACTCTTTTTGTAGCCATAAATGAGCTTCAAATTAAATTCTACAGTCAATACAAGCAAATAAGTAATTAAAATCAAAATGAATTGATTCATTCATGTGTGATGGTTTTGATTGATCGCTAACTCTAAATTGCTTTGTACTTTAGTTTCGACAATCATTCAGACGTTAAACCACAGATTGTATTAAATTATTTTCTATTTTAGTTACTATATGGTTGTCACCTTAGAGCAACACGGGCTTGTACAGAAGCCGGCGTTACTAATGTTGTCACCGAAAATTATTTCGAGGAAATGATAATAAGGCTACGGCTCAATAGATCTCTATACGTATCAGTCGTTGCGGCGTTGGTGACATTTCGAGATGGTTCGCTAGGCACATTAGGCCGTTCGTTCCACTGCAGTCATAAAATGGCCGTCGTTAATATTCAGGAAGTCGTGAATTCGCGTGATGGGTAGCTCCTATGCCTTTACGCAAAGGCCGAGAACTTTACAGGCTGATAAAATTAAATGTTTTACGTCTGCGTGATGAGACGTCTTACTTTTAAGACACTTTCATTATACCGTTATTCATGTTATCCCTATTCCTTTATGACTTTAGACCAATTTACGTTAATAGAGAGACATTCGAAGAATTCAAAACAGGTTACTATGTTTAAAAAGCTAGAGAAAAAAATAAATGTTTTCTTCTACATGGTACGCGCACACTTTAGTTCGAGCGTTTAGTTCTATTCATTTCACAAATAGATTTCACATCCATATTTCCATTGGTAGAGTGAAGTAATTTCCTCGCATTTTATGAAATGCGCGTTTGGTAGAGTGAAGAATTTCCCTGCACTTTAAGAAATCTTTTTATACAAGTTAATTGTTTTTTTATATAACTTTTTAAGGATAAAAGAAATATTTGAGTTTAAGATGGCTTTTTTAGCTTCAAATTAATCATAGACAAAACTTAATTCATGATTTTACGTCATACACAAACTTTCATGAGTATATTTATAATAAATCTATTAAGTATAAAGAATTAATAAACTTTAAAATGCAATTATTTAAATATAAGTATTATTCCTAACAGCGTGCTAATTAAATACGAAGTTTGGGCAAGCGCGCGTTTAATACGCAGTAAAAAAACAGTAAAATTGGAACGAATGGTACAATAAACGTTGGGACATTATCTCGATTAAACTGGAACAAAATCGTTTATCTAATTGAAACTGGACCCTCCATGATTCAATGTTTAATTCCTTTATCGCCCAGATAGGTATGTTAATAAAAATTGCCTGCGTTGCCGAGAATTACTTAAAAGGAATTCCAATAAAAGTGTTTTTGCGAGAATTGTTCATTCAAGTGTTAAAATGTTGCTCTATTTCTTAGTATTCTAGAAGGCTTTAATATTTGCCGAGTAGAGCAGTATCTCTGAATGACAAAAGCTGGGGTCTAATTGTCTAATTTGTTGTGATACATTGATGCTTCTTTTTGGCACAAATAAAAACTTACCAAAGAAACGCAGCAATGTGTCACATCCATCTGTCAAATGAAAGCGATTGCGATAGATTTTGAAAATTAGACAATAAGCAGGCTGGTTCTAGTTATTGTGTTCAATTGCATATTTTTAAGTGAAGACCCATGTTTTCTTCAATGAAATAAAAACAACTTAGTTATGTACTTCTACATCAAACTAAAGGCTTATATTATGTAAAAATAATTGATGTTAATTTATTAAAATAAAAATATATTCATTCATCGTGGTAGCCATACTCTTTAGTACCTAATAAAACGCTAGTTTTTTTACATTCTCTTTGGTACCTAACTTAGCAGATAACTTACTAAATAAAAATGATTTTAACACCTTTGATATGGTCTGTATTTTTGCCACGAACCAAAATTTGCGTCTTTTAAGCTCATCAATCGAATCAATCGATTTATATCATTTTAAACTTTTTAGATTTCATGCATTCACAATGCTATCTTTATGTTAAGATTATAATGTAATTGAAAAATATTAGAAAAAATCGACTCACCCGTGGCAGCTCAGCTCGAGGCAGCTCGATTTATATCACTTAGAACTTATATGTTTATGCAAAAAAGACGAATTTTTCAGTTTTGTCAGATATTACCTTTATGAACTCACCCCTTCAATTGTGATATTATTACACTTAGAAAGTTTCGTAAAAACGTAGAGTTGTACGTTCAGCTGCCTTGACTTCTGAAACAATCGGAGCTCGGTGACGCCGTGAACTCGCACTTAAACTACAATCTAAAACTCGGCGTTACAAAAGTGCACTGCAGAGTTATGTTGTTGCAGTTCTGTTCCGTTTCCAAGTGACTAAAAACTCTGCACTTTGGTTTCACATTTCTTTGGAAATTTATAAAGTAGCTTAATTTAAAAAAAATGTAGGTTGCACACTCAATTTTAGCTTTTAACTCTTCAAATAATTTACTAAAAGAATTTAAAATTTTGTATAGGTAACAAAGAAAATTTTATCAAGATTCTATGTCTACGATTTATCTTGTATATTATCTTGGGCTTAAGTGACATAAAATTCTGTCTACAAATTTCACTGGGAGTATCATCTAAATCTCTATCCAAATATTATAAGTTACGTCTGCGTTTATTTGTCATGCCAAGTCACAATGACAAAGCCTTGAGCAATGTTCGCCGATACGCAGTACAAAGACCCAAAACAGATTTATTTCGTCAAACAACATTTAGCCCGGCCGTGGAACAGAACCCAAACCACAGAGCTAAGCTTCAGGTTGTCAACCTTACTTTATGGTTAATCCACCAAGCAGACTACAGGATTTCTCCAATTGATACTGACTTTACTGTTGAATTGCCCTTGTCATTTTGTGGGGTTCCTTGCCCGCAAAGTACATTGGAACCTTTACAAAGCCCTCCGGATTGTTATAGGTTAATTTATTTTTTATTGGAAGACCGACTGCCACTAAATTAACAGATTACTGGTACACAAATCAATGCTCTTGCCGATAAAAATATAATAAAACACGTGTCTGAGTTCTGCAGAAAGATGAAATCAGATTTAATAATAAAGTTTTGTTGAATTTATGGCGCGTCCTTTCTTCTCTTACCTAATCTTATGCATTTCAAATGCCACAAAAGATTATTTCGCTATCAGCCTCTTGAATCTCTGCTGGACATAAAGTAAATGGCTAAAGTCAAACTAAGAATAAGATTTACGACTAGCAGACTCTTCGAAAAGGCATTCAAATATATCATGTACCTTCACAATAGTAAGAAAAAAATTGGTTCAACCCTAAATCATAATAATCATTTCATCAATATCTAGACTTTCTAGAAACCTAGGCGCCTAGTTCATTGATAATTTATGCCACCTCATGAAGCCTACCTACGTCAAACTTGGCCTTTACATTGCCTTGTCTCTTAAATTATCGTGACTCCAAAGATGTGGGACTAACCCTTACATATACGTAAGTACACCTCGTCTATATTGTGTTGTTTGACACAACTTCTTTTCTTTCACAATTTTACACAGGTTGGTCAAAAGTTCTGTTACTGAGTTTCTTTATCGATTACTGGCCATTTAAACAAATGAAAAGAAAAAATAAAAATGACATATTATTGACAGTTTTATAAGCTATAATTCCATACCACACGTATATCATATTTTGTTTATTTCACCATGGAATGGGGGTTGAAGGAGAATCGTGTCGCTGTAATTGCTCTGCACAAATGTGGGCAGCCACCGAATATGATTTTCAAGTTGCTACAAAAGTTGAAAATCAACAAGCAATTTATTTATCGCACTATCCATAGGTTCAGTAATACCTTGACCGTCGATGACCGAAAAAGATCAGGAAGACCACGCACCGTTCGGACACCAGCTGTGATCAAGGCAGTGAAGGCGAGAATCACGAGAAATCCCGTCCGGAAGCAAAAGTTATTGGCAATACAGATGACTGTGAAGAGAAGTTCCCTTAAAAAAATTATCAATGATGACCTAGGGCTTCACGCTTACCGTAGACGAAAGGGCCATCTGCTAAACGCACGATTGAAGGCTATGAGGTTAGCACGAAGTCGCGCTCTACTAAAGCAGTACGCACAAAACGGCCATCGAAAAATCTTGTTTACTGATGAAAAAATCTTCACAGTCGAAGAAAATTTTAACCGTCAAAATGATAGAGTATACGCTAAGAATAGTAAAGAAGCCAGCATGATTGCTCCGAGGGTCCAACGAGGTCACCACCCCTCATCAGTGATGATTTGGCTGGGGGTGTCCTATTCAGGGCTAAGTAAGGTTCATTTCTGTGAAAAAGGTGTGAAAACTGGCGCTAGAGTCTATCAAGATACCGTTCTGGAACCTGTTGTCAAACCCTTAAGCCACACTTTATTTCAAAACCAGCCATGGGTCTTCCAGTAGGACTCTGCCCCTGCGCACAAAGCAAAATCTACACAAGCATGGTTTCGGGCTAACAAAATTGATTTTATCGCGCAGGAAGAATGGCCATCCTCCAGCCCAGACTTAAATCCTCTGGATTATGCCATATGGCAACTTATTGAGGAGAAAGCATGTGCTAAGCCCCACATGAATCTCGACTCTCTTAAGCGCGCTATTCTCAAGGCAGTCGCAGAATTGGATATGGTGGTAGTTCGTGCTGCCATCGATGACTGGCCTCGTCGTCTAAAGGCGTTTATTCATGCCAGAGGCGGTCATTTCGAATAATTTTAATACATGATAATCTTAAATATTTGTGCTTTCATTTGGTATATAATTCATTGTAGCATTATTTGTAAATTTAGTATTATTCATGTTTTCCATAGTTACAGAACTTAGTAACCAACTAGGTATATAGAACGTAAACACGCATCCTTTGTCACTCTGCCAGTTTTAGGTTTTGTCTCGAAAAGCAAGGTTTTTCTCTAGATTTCTAGCTTGGTAGTTTATGCTTAGATTTGTTGATTACGTTACTCAGTCTATCTATTAGAAACTTGATATAAACTTTGAATTTTACTGAAATATTTACGTGTTAATCTGTTGTCTAGAAATCTTTTAACGTTAACTCTTGAATATTTCATTTTAAAATAATGTTTTAATGATTAACCCGTTGCTACTTCGGAATTTTTAATAGGTTTTTCTTAAAAAATCGGTGTTTGGATAAGTAAAGTAGTAAAATTAAGACGAGCATATTATGCTTTTATAATCTTACTTAAACAATAAGTATATTTAAATATACTTTATTGTTTTAGTAAGATTATTAGATATCAATACGCCCCATATTAATATTATAAGTATGTATTAAAAGTATGCTACGAGTTTTTCAGTACGATGACGACGGGATATAATTTTTGACATTTGGACTAAAACCACTTTGGACCTCCTCATGTAAAAATATAGATATTGTCACATTTATATTGGCGGGTACGTTTATCATAATAGTACATTATGAGACAAGTTGGCTTAGATTGCTCATTGCACACAAGGCTGTGGGTTGCAGCCCGAGCTGCAGGCGAGAGCGTAACTCAGCCGAGTGTGCAATAAGCAAGAGCTCACGAGTTACATACGACGTTTTTCAACACATTTGCGAGGAAAAAACAAAGTTATTTTCCACAAAGCAACAAAAACGGCAAAAACAAAATATCATAATTATGGTGAGAAAAGGCGCGCAGGTTTTTTTTTGCTTTTTTCACACGCCCAATGCAAGAATATTTTGCGAACAAATGGGTGAGTGAGCATACGCTTACTTCAAAATTATAATTTTAAGTGATAAAATGCAAATATTTTATTATTTATTACAAAATATTGTGAATTATGAATAATTTCATAATAATAAATATTTGTTAGAATTAATCAAGTAGTTACACTACCGAATTGGGAATGCTCTGTTTACTCGCATAGAATTTGCAGTTTGAAGGGATAATTCTATAACCAACTAGTGTTTTATATGTTATTGCACGCGTTTGTTATAACTCGGTTTATGGCCCTAAAAGCGATGTATTAGGGCTCACTTTACGAGCAAGTGTGTTGAAAAGTTACATGGCGATACAACTTGTGTTATACTAATAGCCTGGGTTGAAAATAATCCGGTAAAGGGCTTGCGTGGGGAGTTAGATCCTACGCAGAGGAAAGAATATAAGACCTTTATTATCTTTATTAATCTGCATATATGGTTCCTGTGGTTCTTACATTAAGTCCTCCGCAACCTAGTCTGGAATACTTAATTGATACTAATTCTAAGATTCGACCATAATTTTAATAAAAAGAAATTAAGAAGCTTTTTGCTGTGAAATTAATATCAATATTTAAAGCGGTTGTTTGACCGAAAGTGGCGCCCTCAGAGGTTTTTATTCAATAAATTATCAATACAAAAATAAGTTAATAGTGTTTTACGTGGAGTTTTTAGGGCCCATGGTCTAGTATTTTTAGAAGGTATCACTACATGCCCTCGTAGTCATTCGTAGAAGTAGATAGCCAATGTGTCAAAAACGGCCACTTTTAGCAGTTTTGCTATCTACTTCTAGCAGTGACTACGAGGGAATGTAACGATACCGTCTTAAAATACTAGCTAGACTGTGGGCCCTGAAAATTTAACGTAAAACATTATTAAAATTGTGTAAGTATTAGAATTTAAAATAAGTATAAAATAAAATTCACCGCGGCGCCACTTTCGCTCAGGGTGCCAACTTAAAGTAGCTTACAGATTTTTCAACCTTTTAGTGAAAAAAAAAATGAATAAAACGCTTGCATAAATTATATTAAAAACTATATTCACTAGGAAAGGTTAACTTTTAGAAGCGAATAAATTACAAGTTTGAAAAATAATATTTCTAGACGTAGGTCTGTAGCTACAAAGCAGCTAAAGCTTATTCATGAGGTTATCTTCAACGCGGCGGGGGGCACTGAAGTTCGTCCCGTTTCGAAGTTTACGAATACATTATCAGAGTGGAATTGAATTAATGTTCTCCCTCTTCCGACATCTAATGGTACACCTCACTTACCGTCCGGCTCATTATTTTAAGAAAAATCTCTAAGAAAACACTCAGCCTTCCTTAAGAGAAATTAACGCGCCGAAATCCTCGCAAGGGCTCTATAGAATAGAATGAATAATATTATCGTTATTTATTGGTGACAGTTCATTTCTGAATAAACTAAGCCTCTGTTTCATTTTGCTTAGTATGAAAATACTATCAGTACCTACAGCAAATTCATTCTTTAATTTAATGAAAACATGTCAGCATCGTTTTAAACGAGTTTCAGAAAGTTAATTCGACTTTTAAGAAAAAGGTTTTTTGGATAAAAACATTGTTAAGTTAGGTAGGCAGTTATGTAAATTTATTTCGGTTAAACCGGTACTACATCCATAATTTCTTTAAACAATATCAAAATAAAAATAAAGCCTCCGACTTTTCCTCCAACGTAAAACAGATTAAAACCATTGTTTCTTGAGATCCTCTCTGTTTTAACTTCTGATTAAATTCAAGGTAGGGCCAGATTTCCCAAGGGCTTACGGACTGCAAAATTCCCTGTGAACGTGTGGTCCCTACTGTTGATCTCTGGCATAAAGCCATGTGTCCCAAAAGGCACCCGAAAACGTTATTTTTAACGTAGGTATATCCACTTGAATTTGTAAAGTTTTCGTGTTATATCAGACACTTAAAGTTACATATAAACGATATCGCAATTTTTGTACAAAGATTATAAAAAATATAAAACGTGATTATGATAGGAAGCGATTAGAAAAAGCCATTAAAAATCCAAAAAAGTTATGGAATACTGTAAATAACATTACTCAACGTAAACCACCCAAATCACAAAACCAAGAGCTTCTCGATATTGCATCAACTCCGCAAGAGTCTCTAGACAAAGTTAATACATATTTTGCTACTATTGGAAAACAGTTAGCTGATAATATTCCTACACCGAAAACAGTGATTAGTGCTGACGTTAGCGTGACCCCAGTGACATCATTTGCACTCATAAACACTGACCCTGAAGAGGTTTACTCCGTTCTTATGTCTTTGAAGTCTGACAGTGCTCCTGGGTGGGATAAAATACCGACACGCTTTTTAAAGATGGCATACAATGTGATTATACCAATTCTAGTTCATCTCACTAATCAGTGTTTTGAGAGCGGAATCTTTCCAATAGCACTGAAGCAAACAATTATTATACCTGTGCACAAAAGTGGAGACAAATCAGATCCGTCTAATTTTAGACCGATATCTGTAATATCTGTGTTAGCAAAGATTCTTGAAAAGCTAATAAACATCCGGTTGGTAAATTTTTTCACTAAGTATAATATTTTTTCTTCATCACAATACGGATTTCGGACGAACTTGTCTACTGAGGATGCTGTCTTAGCTCTGACCTCCTCTATTGTTGAAAATGTTGATGCTGGAAATAAGTGTTTGGTGGTTTTTCTTGATTTAAAAAAAGCCTTCGATACGGTGTCCATACCAATTCTTCTGCGTAATCTCCATGACGTAGGCATTAGAGGAGGTCCACTCAAACTGCTAGAAAGCTACTTAACTGACCGTAATTCGCGAGTGGGGGTAGGGTCAGCACTGAGTTCTGAATGTACCGTTAATTATGGAGTGCCTCAAGGCAGTGTACTGGGCCCTACTTTGTTTCTTGTATATATAAACGAACTGTGTAATATGCAGGTAGATGGAGGTCGCATATTTTCGTATGCAGACGACACAGCTATTGTTTTTGCAGCTAGGGACTGGGAAAATTTAAAATCACGTGCTGAAGCGGGACTGGCTCGTATTGCTACTTGGCTGAATGCACATCTTTTGTCACTAAATGTTCAAAAAAGTAACTACATTTGTTTCACCAAGTACAATAACAGCCAACCCTCGCTTGATTTTAGAATAGTCGTCCACCAGTGTGATGATAACCTTGATAATATGTCTTGCTCATGAACTGAACTTATAAAAGTAACCAGTACAAAATACCTGGGCGTTATGCTTGATCAGCGATTGTCATGGCATTGTCACATTGAACTTCTTATGAATAGAACAAGGAAACTTATATGGACGTTTAAAACATTACGACATGTAGCCTCTGAACACCTCTTGCGCCTAACATATATATCACTAGCGCAATCTGTTTTATCGTACTGCTTAACTGTGTGGGGTGGGGCAAACAAAACTAGATTTATAGACTTAGAGAGAGCTCAGAGATCGTTATTGAAAGTGATGTATTTTAAACCACGTGACTTTTCAACAGACTTACTCTACTCCTCTACTGATTTGTTATCTGTCAGAAAATTATATATTTTGAACACAGTACTAAGCAAACACAAGTCGCTCCCTTACCAACATATTGTAAATAACACTAGAAGAAAACGTGATGTTGTACAACAAAAGACAGTTAAGTCAGTTTTTGCGAAACGGCAATATGACACGAGAGCTGCTGTCTTATATAATAAAATTAATAAGGAATTAAATATTTATGAAATGACTTACGCAAATTGCAAAATTTCGCTTATTAAATGGCTAAAAACTAAAAATTACTCTGAAATAGAATTGATTATTATAAGTTAACACACGCACAGACTCACACACGCACTACACACGCACACTCACACACACACACACACACACACACTAACACACAAATATAACAATAAGGCGCATTTATAATCATTTGTAAAATTCGTAAATAAATAGCAGGTATAATTTATCATAGTTTTAAAGTATTGTTTTGCTTAATTTTTATAGTATATTGTATTTCATAAAGTATCCATAATAAAAATTTAAATATTGGTTGTGACCATTTGCAGTTTAACGTAGTCTATTGTAACCAAGCTTTGGAAGAGCGGTGCTGCCTAACACAAGCAAACTTTTGCTTAAAAGGTTAGCTCCAACCACTTATTATTGTACTAGACTAAGATAATGAAATAAATATTTTGTATTTTGTATTTGTATTTGTATTTTCTTACCATCAGCGTTGTATAAAATCATTCTCGTTACACTAAGCGAACGCGCACTGGGATTCAATTTACAGCACGATAATAGATTCAAACGATTTTGAACTTCATCGCTATTGCTTTTGTTTTAATCGTTTTAGGGTGAACTGCTATCACGAAATTAAAATTTTCAGTTTTTGTTTCTTTGCGTTGACATTCGTACTCTTTTGGTTTTCGTATAATAATAGACTATTGCAGGGATGGCGAACCTTTATGTATCAACGTGCCATTTTTCTAAATGTTAATGTTTAATGAGGTCATAGACGTGCCGTCATCCATCAAGTCATAGCGTACCTAATGCATTTTGAGATCGGTGACGTGCCCAAAATATTGTGTCGCGTGCCATCGATGGCACGCGTGCCATGGGTTCGCCATCCCTGGACTATTGCATCAAACAGTAGACATAGTAGTTACGTACGTGCATATACGCGAATTAGTAAGCAGCAATGACAGACATGGACTACACTTTGTATATATATAGATAGGTACTATAATAAATCTATAAAATATACACTGGTTTGCAAAACTAAGTACTACAGAGGTCTATTTTCATACAAACGAGGTAACTTTGAAGCATTGGTTCTCCGCCCAGAATTAAACGTGGTGTGATCTGATGATGGCCATCCAAGGAGTGAATGGAGAAGATTCAGATCCCCATGCACACCCAATAGATCAGGGGTCCTATTTTTGAATCGCTCGGCTGGCGTCGAGCGCTCGTTTCTACTGATTTTCGTTCGACAGCTCATACATTTGAGTTGATTTGTCGAACGAAAATCAGTAGAAACGAGCGTTCGGCTGGCGTCGAGCGATTCAAAAATAGGGCCACTGATCAGCATTCTAAGAGCTGTTTGGATATGTTTAAAAAAAACCACGAAAATAGCATTAAAATGTATGGAAATGCTGTAACTGATAACTCTTATCCTTACAGCTCTTAGAATGCTGATCAGATCAATTGGGTGTGTATGGGGATCTGAATCTTCTCCATTCACTTCCTGGATGGCCATCATCAGATCACACCCCGTTTAATCCTGGGCGGAGAACCAATGCTTCAAAGTTACCTCGTTTGTATGAAAATAGACCTCTGTAGTACTTAGTTTTGCAGGCCAGTATATTATGTAAGTATATGCTGTAAATCTTAATAAACGTTTTCAACGAAAATTAGTTTGAACGAGATAAAGTTAGCAGTTTTAGAGATATAGCACATTTTCCAAAACCGCAAATATAACTTTGTTATTTATACAAACTCTATGAAAAACAAAGTTATTTTGCAAACGAAAAATTTAGTGGTATTAAATATAGTATGCTTTGTGTCTCCGAAACTATTGTTCGTATCAAAACCGTTCTACCCTCAAATTGTTTAAATTTACCCAACTTTAAAATCTGACACAATCTTGATGAAAAACAAGATATAACCAAAACACTGCAAAAATACCCCTTTTAGGGGTACTTTTTTCCCCTCCATCACTTAAGCACAACTCAGCCGGTGAGGAAAACCTAGGATAGTCATATTTGGCAACAAATGAAGCTATTAAAACAATAAAACCTTTTGTAGGAATTAAATCCGATTGGGAGTTTTCTTTTTGTTTAATTCTATTGACCTACTAATAAAAGTTTTATCTTGGAATATAACTAAAACTAAAATTACAGAAAGGGTTTTACGTTTAATTTCTCAACTCCAAACACAGCACGTGTATTAGTACATTATATTCGTATTTAATTCAAATGCCTCCAGTACTGAGACAAAAACGAAATTATTTATGACAAAACGTCGAGAGACTCCCGCGACGCCATACTTCCGTTTAACTTTTGAAATGATTTATGCTAACATTTTCACTCCTCTGCGATATAACTTTCGGAAACTAAAACGGGCTTAATGACACTAGAGGTTTTTCTAAGCAATTAAATATCAAATCTATCTTTAAATTACTCAGTTTCAACTTAAATACAGTTTAGTCTTTACTAACAAGCATTGGGAAATAGTTATTTGTTATACTGGAGAGCATGCTGACTAAATCTTAAAAACCTACAATCTTGGACCAGCGAAGTAGGTAGTAATATACAGGATGTTTGGTAATAGCCTTATTAATGTTTCATACATTTAAATATTTTGTTTATTAATTTTTGTATGAAACAGCTGATTTTTTTCTCGCGATTTCAGAGTTGGTCCCATAGTAAAAGTTGTTCAGTTTGATGGTCCCTATCTACCATATTCGGCTTAATAAGGCTATTACCAAACACCCTGTAGAGTACTGAGCACAGGGAGTGATTTAAAGATACGAGACATAACAAAACTTTGCTCTCGAGTAAAACATACAACTTTTCACCTCTACCTATTATAGGTAGAAAAAACATAGTTATACTATAATATCATGTATTTTTACCACATTTCATCTTCTTGTTCCTCTTCCCCTTCCACCACCTTTTTTCTTCCATCCCCCCTCTTCACTCGCATCCCCTCGCGTCCCTTCTCTTCCACTCGCTTCACCTTTTGTCCATTTCGTTCTCTCTCTTTTGCTCTCCTTCCCACTCTTGGCTCTCTCTTTACCCCTCTTTGCACCCTCTTTATCTTCTCTTTGCCCCTCTTTGTCCTCTCTTTGTCTCTTTAAGTTTTTTGCTCCAAACGCGCCCTTTTCGTGTGGTGAAAGGTAAATAATACTTTCCACTTTAAAAATCATTATATGGGTACATCGCAGATTTCTCAGTACTTTCAACTGTTATTTTGAAACATATTACCCATAAAGTTAATATACCTACGGAACTTTATGATATTACCACGCTAAAAACTAGTACTTAAATATAGTGTTTTGTTTATTAAAATGGCCAGTGAGTTGACACTAACAAGTCATTCAATGGAAGTATTCACGTCTGATTAAGCTGCATTAACGTAATTGTAAAATGTGTCGGAATAAAGCAACATTAAATATTGTGTAACTCTCGAATGAAAATGCATAAAATTTTGGGTAAATTTCTCAAAATAAGTATGTATCATCGTAATATAGCATTCACCACATACAAGATTTTAAAACTGAACTGAATTTTTCAAATGTAAAAGGAGAATTTTCCTTCATATGCAGCTTTTTAGGAATTCCGTTAAAAAAGTTACACTTCTAGATAAACAGGCTAGACGTTGTCTCATAAACGCAAAAATAAAATTAGTTGCGAGGTACGATAATGCAAGGTTTCGACAAATAGTTACTAAGAAGTTTTGAATTCTACGGAATACGAATAACATTTGGAATCGTATTTTGTGTCTGCCTCTAGCTCTACATTATCGTCCAGAGTCAATATTCACTTTGCCCTGCTTATCTCTATATCCATTAGAGTTACGTCAAGAAGCATCTCGAACTTAGTATGACCTACTGGTATGACCTATATAATAGTCTAATATTTGTAGTTAGCAAACTTAAATACGCAATCAAAGTTGGTGATTGTGTGTGCCATCTAACAATCTCTTGGAATGCCGACCAAATTCTGTCTTAGGTTTGGGGCTTTGTGGATACGCGATTTACAAACGCATTATTCGTAAAATGGTTTTATTGAATTCTGAGTCCCTCTGTCGTCACT
Source organism: Agriphila tristella (assembly GCA_928269145.1). NCBI lineage: Eukaryota > Metazoa > Arthropoda > Insecta > Lepidoptera > Crambidae > Agriphila > Agriphila tristella. The sequence continues at coordinate 17,774,774 of OV743430.1, forward strand.
TAGACAGACACTATTTTTACTTGAGGTCGAAAAGATAAAAAAGCAATTATATATAGTCAGGTGGGGTAAGTGAAACACCGGGGTAAGTGAAACACCCAACCATATCTAAGAAACTATCGTAGTTTATTCTCATAGCGATGTGTCGATAAATCAGGAATGACGAATTACTTCCCTTAATACAACACAGATATCGCTGCGATCATTAACCTAGCTAGTAAACCAAAAAGAAATTCATTAGATGTCAAAACGCAAAACACAATGTTTTTTTGATAAATCTTTAAAACTGGACCCTATTTTATGAGAATTTGATACATTTTGGATATTACCGGTTAAACATGATCCTTTTGTCCTATTTTTAATTAAATGGACACAATATTTAAAGCTATTTTGGCCACTGTTTCACTTCCCCCTTGTCAGGGGTAAGTGAAACACTTCGTAGCTTTTATATTCTTTTCGTGATTTTGTTGCTTAATGCAAGTCTTTAGATATTTATATTCATACCGTTAAGGGCTGATTTAATTAGGAGTACATTGCCTATACAGCTACTTTAATTGAGAGTTTTATAGCTTTACTACACCTTGTTAAATGAAAATAAAAATAAAGTATGTTTCACTTACCCCACCTGACTATAAATAAATTAAGTTTGAATAACGATTTTAACTAACGGCGAAATTACCGTTATGGGTATTATTGTTAAATTAAATAAATTTACACTGAGCCCTCTCAGTAATATGATTATATGAGGCGAAGGCCCAGCGTTATCCTGTTTAAGAATAAAAAATATGTGGGATAAGGTTACGTCAGAACAAACGAAAAAATTATATCTTTATTAAGGCAAAACCTTTTTTCACATAATAATAGTTTCGCTAAAGTTTATCCATTTACGCAGCTAAATAGTCAAAGTTCTAAAGACATTCCTAAGTTCAACGACTATATTATTGTACATTAAAAGAAAACTTTGTCAACTTCATAATAATTCAAGGCTATTAATTTTATGGCTCTCACTTCCCTTTTCTTTCTATTACCATGTTTTGCATTATTTCGAAGAAAATATTACATTTGAAAAAGGTAAGTGATATAAAATTATTTTCCTTAATTTAAGAGGGAATATCAAAAAGATACTTTTATCGATAAAACTCCGAAGCGAGCACGATTGGTCCAAATCAGTTTACAGTTTTATAGGAAGCCATCCAATATCTATAACAGAAAGTGCACTTTCTCAGGCCGGGCTGGCACGCAGCCATATAATCTGCCCGCTACGCATCGCGACTCTCGTCACGTATTCTAAATCTATATTTTCCACGGAGCATGAATGTAACCAAGTTTTAAGAACATCTGCCATCGATGTACGGGATGTATACGTGAGCCCCTCAGAGAATCGGTGACTGCCTTTCCGCCGTATTTGTGTTGATTTTTTTAGCAACTTGTTTACGAAACTGTTTTCCCTGGATAATTTAGACATCAATTGTGCGTATTTATTGAATACGCGGATGTTTTCAAGCGTTTCAAATAAACGTATTTATTCGTTTATTTGAAACGCTTGAAAACATCCGATCGTGGTATACCTACTTACCTCGAAATAAGTGAACTATTTTACTCATATTAAAATATTGTGACTATTAACTGTAATATTTTAAATATTTTTATTTACTTACGACGTTGTTGGTTTCTTAATAAAAGTAAAATGAAAACATTATAATAGAAAAAGGATTTTTCTTATGTCTTTTTACAACAATGCCTTCGTAGACTCGCGCTGAAAAAGGAATCGATAAGAAAAGGGATCTTGTTCAAAATCTCTTACTTAACTAATACTAAATTGATAATATCAACTCTCTTTTCGTCACGGAAATTGAATGAAAGAATCTAATCAAATCCAATTAGTTGGATAACGCTCACAGAAAAGCGCAAAACTGAATCATTAATTTGTTACACAACGCGAGGTAATTAAGTGGCAAGGATGATTTATAATTCCCTTGGTTGATAGAGTGTCGCCATTTTTTTATTACTTAATGACCGTAAAACGGACTATCAATTCGAAAGCTAAATGTCTTCGTTTATCATTATAAGGTTAAGGGGACCCTTTTTCTCTTGTCCCTTATTAAATTGGGTGGCCCCTTTGATATATTGTGCTCGGTGTTTTTATAATACCTTTTGCCGTTTAAAAAAACGTTTACTTGAGGCTGTGATTGTTATAATTATTTCGTACTGAGTGTATGGTTACACTCTTGAGATGTAGTAGATAATTTGAGTGCAAGATGAAGCGGTCGGTATAGATTGAAGTAGAGATGTATTCACGTAAACATTACAAGTTATAGTTAAAAATAGACGATTCTTTTCTCTAGTGCGTGAAACCGATTTAGTGTCTTTAGTTATATAATAATTAAATATGATACTTCAGGTTACAACGGATCGATGACGCGTTCGCCGTGACCTTTTGCTCTGTTAAGCTAGGGTTTCCAAGGATGACGGTGCAGTCATATTATGGCCGTCATTTAGCGGCGTAGAACGTTGTCTATGTAAACAATAGGCGCGGTTTCTGACGTTACGGTGTCGCCATATTGTGTACATAGACAACATTCAACGCCGTTATATTACAGCCGTAATATGACGGCACCGTCATCCTAGGAAACCCTAGCTTTAGCAATAGTAAAATAAATTATGAACATGTAAACCGTACGCTTTGTCGCATTTTTTAAATATTTGTAGCCATTTATTATTAAGAGCATGAAAAAATAACATAATATTTAGCTACATTAATTTCTGAAATATCTAATAATGCTACTTTACTTCCATATTAATGTTAAATAACTTTTTAGTAATAATACATACTAAATACTTCATGTGATACACTTTTGAAATGCAATATTAGGAAACATTGTCTAAAAACTAATTTATTTAAAAGACCTTTGAATGTAACGTTTTTTGTTCCCAATAAATAAATAGGATACTTACATAAAATAACGTTTAGTTAAAAATCCAACATAAAATCTGGATTCGTGATTCCATCACGAGAATATATTTTCAGTAGGTGTAATACAGGTGCTGGCCGGGTCTTGAGATCTCTCGTAGTTTCGCAGTCTGTGGGTATCCCGCGCAACTATTATCTGCTTTTATCTGACAAGATAAATACGCTTGCAGGAAAAGTCTGACAAATAGTTTTTCTAGCTATTCTTTTTAAAAAGGTATCCTACTACCTACTAAAATAATAAATGTGAAAGTTTGTGCGTTTGGATGTCGGATGTTTAGATATTTGGATGTTTGTTCCTCAATCACGCAAATACTACTAAAACAAAGAATACTTTTTATCCCGATATTCCTACGGGAACGGGAACCACGCGGGTGAAACCGCGGGCGGCCGCTAGTTCAAAATAATTTACAGGACCTAGCGGTAGTGGGTTAGCATCGCCCTGCGATTATGGCAGTTAAGGAACTTTTGCATGGGTCAGTTATGAGATGGGTTACCAATAATTTGTTATATCAAGCTCCTCCGTGCTTCGGAAGGCACGTTAAGGCGTTGATCTCGACTGCAGTCGTTAGCACCCATTAATCCGCATTGGGCCCGCGTTGTGTGTTATGGCCCATCCTCGTTATCCACCCATAAGGAGTAAGGCTTGTGCTGATGTGCAATAATTAAACACGACTGTTTTTGGATGAAGTCAGGTAAGTATTTTTTATTTCGTGAAGATGATAGTAGACCATTCACAAGACGTTTGGTTCGGATTTATTATTTTTCTTTTACTGATTTCTTATTTTTCTTTTAATTTTAAGATTCATTTAATGATGTAAAAGTACCTATTTCATAGGCACCCATCGTCTATCTGTACTATTGTATAAAAAAGTGTATTTCAATTAATAAGGTGTATAAAACCCTATGCCCAGCAGTGGGTGTCGTGCGGCTGATATGATGAATCTTACGATGGTGAACAAGGTATTTCTCTTCCAGTTGTAAAGCTTTTTTTAGAAGATAAGGCACATAAAATCTATTTCAAATTACCTTAGTGCAACTGAATTTTCATCCTAAACCCTGCCATAAGAATATAAGTTTTATTTATTCTTTTGACCCTGCATATGATAGGATGCGGGAAACGATGCCTTAGGAATAAAAAATATTACAAAAAAATCTGACTAATAACATTAAAATGGACTAGTAAAAACAGCCTAAGAAGTCTCAAATAAATTCTTCTGTAAATATTTATAACCTACTATACTAATATGTATAGGTATAACCCTACTAGCGGCCGCCCGCGGTTTCACCCGCGTGGTTCCCGTTCCCGTGAGAATATCGGGATAAAAAGTATTCTATGTTTTAATAATTATATAATATTAAGTAGTAGAAAGTAGGATACATACAGTAGTTCTTGTGCCCTTCGTCCGGCTCCGTCATCAGACCCTGCAAACTATTTTCCAACAAAGTACTCGTCAAGACGATTTAAACGAGCCCAAACTCGATGGGATAGCATGGTCTTATGAAAGAGTTTCAGTTTCCTTCTTTCGGTTTGATCATCAGACCCTGGAAACTATTTCCTAACAAAGTACTCATCAAGACAATTCAAACGAGCCCATAAACTCGATGATGTAGCTTGGTTTAATTAAAGAGTTCTAGTACCTTTCGTCCGGCTCCATCATCAGCCCTGGACACTATTTCCCAACCATGTACTCATCAAGACGATTCAAACGAGCCCAAACTCGATGGGGTAGCTTGGTTTTACTGAAGAGTTCCTGTGACCTTGGACCTCATCTCCCATTAGAATACTCGCCAAGACGATTCTAACGAGCCCAAACACGATGGGGTTGTATGGTTTCATCATATAGTTCCTGTGGCCTTCTTCCGGCTCCATCATCAGATCAACTCAATGCCACCATAATATTGCATTGCCTTCTAGTTGTGACCTATGTTAAAAGTTTTAAGTCTCATCGGGAAGCCAGTATAAAATGGTTCGCAAACTTTGTAGAAACAAACGAACGAACGACCAAACGAGAAAGCAACCTAATAAAAACGTGTTAAAAACTAGGTATAACTCGTTGGCGGTAATTGATTTGGAACGAAGGCTCCTGGGAAATAACAGCTGGATTGCACTTACTAAACTACCCGCTGAAGGAAAATACAAAATCATCGACATTTAGGTCATTAATAGTACATTACTGACGCGGTCAATAATGACTGCATTGCTGGCAGCGCGATGATGATGGCCGATAGCGTAGCTTAGCGCAGGTCCAGGCCGTCACAGCGCGGTCAGCATTGCAGCCCTTGATGGCCAAGCTGGAATAAAGGCCGAGACCGGAGGTCGAGGCCTTTATAGCACGGACAGCAAGGGCTGCAATGATGACCAAGCTTGAAGGCCGAGAGCGTAGTTAAGCTCAGCTTGAGGCCATCATAGCGTGGCCAGCAGTGTAGTCATTATGGACCTTGTCTTGTATAGTGCTTTACTCAAAAATGTCAAAAATTTAAAATTGTCCAAAATGTCAAAAATGTCAAAAATTTAAAAATGACAAAAATGTACAAAATAATCATTTTTGAATTTTTTTATATTTTTGTCATTTCTGATATTTTTGATACTTTTGATATTTTTGAAATGTTTAAAATTTTTAAAATTTTCGAAATTTTTGAAATTTTTAAATTTTTTTAAATTTTTTGACATTTTTGTCATTTTTAGAATTTTTGACATTATTGACATTATGACATTTTGTACTTTTTTGACATTTTTGAGTAAAGCACTATACAAGACTTGGTCCAAAATGACAAAAAAATAAAAAAGGCAAGAAAGTCAAAAATATCAAAAAGGAAAAATAGTAAAAAAGTAATAAAAATACAAAAACATTATCTACAACAATACAACACCCGCGCAAATAAAGAATGGGATTGAAAATGGCGGCTCACGGCGCTTACCACAACGAGTGTAATCCCATTCAATAACTGCGCGGGTTGTACAATGTACTTTTTTCACGAACTATGTTTGAAACAAAACTCGACAATAATGGATTCTCAAAGGGAATTGCTCGTGGCTAAAACTCGACAATAATGAAATCCCATACAACTTTGTTGCGTCACCATCGGAGGAGCACGGCAACCTCGACTTTGTTCAAAGAAGGTTGTCAAAATAATGGCCATATTACAAGCATTTTTGAGTAAAATAGTAGATTATACAACAAGTGAATAAAAAGGAAATTTAGTTCGAGGGACTAATTTGGATCCCGAGAGTAGCAAAGGATTCTAGAGTTGAATCCTGAGCGAAGCGAGGGATACAAAGGACCGAGATGAAATTTTTTTTTCACGAGTTGTGTACTCTACTTTTTACCATTGACTGCGAGAAAACAAATACCTAGCAGTACTTACTTATAGTATTTATGGTTGACCATCAGCTATTTTTAATGTCCCCACTGCTGGGGCACAAGCCTTCCTTATGGGTGGGAGGATGGGCCATAACCCACCGCGCGGGCCCAATGCGGATTGATGGGTGTTAACGACTGCAAATGGAGTCGGGACCAACGGCTTAACGTGCTTTCCGAGGCACGGAGGCTTAGAGCATTTAAAACGGAGGAGCTCGAGATAATACATTTTTGGTCACCCATCCCATGACCAACCCATGCGACCCATGCGTGAAATTAGAAGTTTTCCAATGACATAAAACAACCATGCCAAGAGAGAGATTACATGATCAGTCTGGCATCAGTCCATTTCATCAGTCTGTATAGACTTTGAATTTTTGCAGACTGAATATCGTACCAGACTGATGGAATGGACTGACGCAAGACTGAACATTCATCTCCCTCTAATCTCTAATCGATAGAAAAGAACCCAAAGATAAAACACTAAAAAGAACCTAATTAATTTTGGCGGGATATTTTTTTTCTTTAATTTTATCTATGGCTCTATGGAATAGCTCCATAGCAGCCAGTAGGTATTGGTACTTTTTTGTACTAATTCATGATGCGCGCTTGTTCCAAATTTAAATTATTTTTATTCACTCGGTGAATAAAATCGCTTATTATTCACTCTTATCGTTGAATTAAACGCACTTTTTAGAGTGGCGATGGTAAAAAAAATTTTGTACGCTTAAAACCAAAACTTACAGCCGACACCTTAAATAACCCTTACTTTACAATACAAGAGTCATGTAAGGTAAAATTCCTTTGGCAAATTAACAAACTGCTAATTTTAGGCACTCATTAGTACATTTCAAACTGTTGCTTTACGAAAACAATTCCAATAACGAAAACCTTTTCCACTTCGAAATGTGAGAAAATAAACCTATTTTGTACTAGCATTGTAGTTTTATTCGCCAATATGTAACAGTAATAGTACATTAATTTTTCCGTGTCTTACTGGCTTCAGAAATCCTTTCTTTCCCGTGAGAATCATAAAAGGCAACAAGATTACGTTGGCGAATTGTGTCAGGAGAGAATCCACCTTGAAATATGAGGTACAAGCATACGAGGAAGATTAGTGAAATGTTTGAGTTATTTCTAAATAACAAATATGCACGTATCTCTACACTACGTACTCTTTCTTTGTCAAACCAAAAACTAAATCACGTGGAGGTTCTCAATCACTATAATTATAAAACAAAGTTCTCCACCACGTCTGTCTGTTTGCGATAAACTTAAAAAGTACTGCACGGATTTTCATGCGGTTTTTTCCAAAAGATAGAGTGACTTATGGTCATGAGGAAGGTATATGAATATAATTTGTTAAGGTTTTGTGTTTCTATCAGCCATTTTTAATGTCCCCACTGCTGGGGCACAGGGCTTCCTTATGGTTGGATAAGGAGAATAAGGTTTTGTGTAAATTGTTTAAAATATATCGATGAGTTAGAAGTGTCGGAAAAAGTTAAGTCACCTTACCTAGGAGCTTTCATTGAAAACGCTGCCTAATCCCTTTGCGATATAACAAAACAAATTGTTATGTTACTTTATAAATTACTTAAATTATTTTCCATAATGAACACATTATTATTTTTAATTTTGGTCATAAGTCTATAATATTGTCTGAAGCTTAGAGTAAGACGGGCTTCTACAGACGAAGCCTTTTGTTGCTCGAAGGTCTGAAGTTTTCTTTTTAATCTCCCATGGCGCTAATAACAAATATTTATTATTAGCGCTAACGTTAATCTAGACACAGGTGGAGCCGTATAGCATTTGAACGTATTGATAGAAACAAATATAAAGCACGTACCCTACAGCCTACACAAATAAAAATTCACAGATTTTGCAGTCCCCACAAGAATCGGAGCATTGAAAATTAATACAAAATTTTTCGAAAAACCGAAATCAAATCAAATGCAAAATCCTAATATTTTTAAAGTTACCTAGGTAGTACCTATTCATTTTTACGAAAGCGCCCGCTGACTGCCTCGACGCAGCCGAAATATTATTAACCGATTTTTAAAATTCCAACAAATGCACTTCTCGTCTGCTTCTGCATCTTTTAACACTTACCATGACGATCGGTCAATAATCATAGAACTTTTTATGTACGGAAACACCCGTTTTTTCTAAAATTCCAAATCTAAAGGGACCACCTACAGGTCACAATTATTTACCGATTTTCAAAATTATTTCGCTATTTGGTAGCTAAACTAATACCCTAGAACCCTTTTTTTCATTTTTATTAAGTCAGTTTTTTTTTTGAAATATTTACAATTTAGTAAACACACACCCCCCAAAAATCCCGGAATTTTTGGAATTTTGCAGAATTTCAAAAAAAGTTACCAGTAGATTTTCAAAATTCACACGTTCGCACGTGTCTCGATAAACTCCTCAACTTTTGGTACTATTTTCATCTCGATCCTCTCAAATCCTCGGAGATATGGTCAAAAATACGTCTCAGGTGATTTACATCTGATAACCATTTTCAATTGTAAAAACTGTTACTAGATAAAACAATAGACAGCTGTTTACTGCGGTGTTTCATACTGTGGTACTACGATAAAACAATAGACGACAACGCAGAGATTAAAAGCTGGTGAAGTTTTGTGTGTGGCTATCGGCATGATCACTCCACTGTTATTCACAGATAAAACTTGACGCGTCGGGCGTCACTTCAATCTTATAAGAACAGGACTTCGATCATTGATTATTACAACCTTTTAGATCTACACTACAATTTTACTACCTGTACCTCTACCATGAGTTAGTACAGTAAAATTGGCTGACGTAACTAATGTCGTTACGTAAAATCCGTTTCCACAATAGTAAACGTTAAATCGGTACCATGGGTTTCACTTACGTTTTACGTTTAATGTCACGTGAAAACCACACTGATTACAGTAAAAGCTAACTTCAGTGTAGTTAGGGATGTAGTCTGTGGTGTGGTATCTACTCTGTGATATAGATCATTGACAAGTGTTTTAGTTTATTTGGTCTGTGATACTCGAAGATGAATGCAATACGACAAAATTAAAAAGGTTATTTTTCTTGCATATTGCAAGAAAACACGTAATTCTAAATTTGGCCGTTAAACTTTATTGTTTTGTTGGTTTGTTTGTGCTGCCTATATGTATTATTATAAATACTATTATAGTAACGCAAAGTAAAGCACATAAAACCTGAAAATGTAGATCATGATCTTGGTTTGAGTAGGTTTCTCAAAAACCCATTTACCTTAATATAACCCTACCTACTTACTTTTGTTTCCAAGGATACCCCTTGATATGATTGTAAATCGCTATTTTCTCTGCAAATATAACAGAGGTAAGCGAAGGCTTCTTTCGATAACCTATATAGTGTTTTTGCATTTTTTTTTCACTTTTGTACACGACAATATACTTGTTTCGCATAGCCGCATCATGTTCTCTTAGTATAGAAACTATTTTTCATAAGCCGCTTTGGCTTCGGCAAACATCCTCCAAGCGAAATATTGTCGAGCAGTCATTTTATAGAAACGTAAAAATACTTCTCACTATAAAAAATTCAGTGAGAGAAGTAACCACATTAGTTACAGTAATTTGCTGTGACATCTGTCAAATTAGTGACTCATGGTACCGATTTGTATGCAAAATGCTACGTTAACTACACTCTCTACGTAAACTGAAACTAATGTGGTAAAGTAAATTTTAGCCTTCAACTCATGGTACGGATTTTAGTTCCGCTACTGTCCAATAGAGGCGCTGTACAGATTCTCATACAAATTGTTTTACGTTTACTGTACAGTAAACGTAAAAAGAAACTCATGGTAGAGGTACTGTTATACAAGACAAATTAGGGTAGGAAGTCCTAATTTAGCTACAGTAGTCAGTACAACTTACAAAGTTTAACAATACTTATATTTTCAGTAAATTGCACCATAATAAGGCATTGTTAAACTTTGTAAGTATTAAGAGTATCTCAGTGAGACACATTTCTATGGCTGTACGTATCTAAAAATTATGGCCGCTTGAAATAAATGGGAATCGAAGCCGCGACCTTTAGGAAGGCGTATTAGATTAAGCTGTTAAGACAATGGTTACAATGTCCTTTCAAGGGGAAAATCAGTTACGGACATCCGGTCGGAGGAAACGGACAGATTATGTGGAGCTCTCTTCCGGATTCCGGAGCCACAGAATATCCAAAACAGTTTTTACTACGTACAGTAATCACCCATTCAACCGCTTTAGCTCACCCCCGCTAGCTTCATTCACTTTGTTGATTTCATTTAAAGTTTGGTCAATGAAAGAGAGACTCGGTTGGAAAAAGAACTAATTCTGCGCCTTATTTTAGGGGTCAGTTTCCAATAATTTAACAGGGAAAGTGGCGCCATCATTTTCAGTATATCATCTTTCGTTGCCCATTAATTGTCTAATTTCAAAATCTATCGTAATCGTTTTCATTTGACAGATCATTGATACTTTTTTTGGTACAAATAAAAACTTACCAAAGAAACGCAGCAATGTGTTACATCTATCTGTCAAATGAAAGCGATTGCGATAGATTTTGAAATTAGACAATTAGCTACCTCTCTACATTCGTACAAATACTACAAAATGCATTGACATAGGTATCTGAGATCGTTGATTGACATGCATAAGTGTATTATGTTATTTATGACCCTAGCTAGATAAAATAAATTGTTTTTCATAATTTTATCTAGCTAAGGTGAGAGGCTTGAATTGAATACGTACCCCATACGTATTCCGTCAGACCCAGAACTGACGTATTTCTAATAGATAAATATTTCAGAGAAACTACAAGATAAAACGATTATTTTTAAATGCGAAAGTGAGTTTGTTGGTTAGTCACGCTTTCACGTCTTATCAATCAATTGAACATGATTTTTTGCATACCCTACCTACACGTTTTGTGAAGGGTACAAAAAAAGACATAACAGTAGGACAGACATACCTTTTACCCATCGATGTTATATCCAGAAGAAAAGTAACGTATGAAACGAGAACCATTTCTTCCATATTTTATTCGTATCACTTAATCACTTGACATTGTTTATTCATAATAAAAATATTATCTTTACTTATACAGGGTGTTAATGTTGTATAGGTAAGTTTTTTCCGCAAAACATTGATTGTCATAGGTAATAATAGAAGTACTTATTTAAAAAAAATACTAATTTCAACTGACCTAAATAGACGTACTTAGCAAAATAGGCGTTATTACGACAGCTTTATTAAAAAACGCTTCCGATTCGCGTCTCTTAAGGAAACATGTTTACCTTTTTATGATTTACGGTCAAAACAATGTTTATTTTGTTGCTATAAGGAAAAAGTTTGACAAATTAATTTGTATGTTTACCAAATAACAAGCAAATAACCTACTCACCATTTAATTTGGAGGAACACAATAACTCAATTAAGATCCATTTCAGATAGCACAGTTTTATTCAAATAGGCAGTGCCTTAGAGTTTGTAATTAGCATAAAGCTTTCTTGGATAATCGCCAAATTTAAAAGGAATTGAAAAATAAACTAAGAGATCCTAGACAATTCTGTTATTCGACAGCAACTCCGATTTGGAGTACAAATTACAAATTTCGAAGAGAAATGTTTTGTGCTTGAAGTTAATTGAATATTATAAACATTAGCCGATTTGAATTGTTCTCACCCTCTGCAATAAATTTGTACTTAACTTAACATTGTTTATGCTCGGAAGACTTTGTTGTATGGTCTGTGGCTTGGAATCTTTGTGAGTTTCGATTCAAAATAACAACTTAATAATGGAAGAGAAATATAATGTTGGGGAATAAAATGCACTTTAAAAATAATAACACATTTGTAAATGTTAACAGTGGTAATGTTAACATAACGAGCGTGTTTTGATAAACTAATCTTTTCTGCAGTAGGAAAATTACAACTTTGAGTAGTGTGGCATTTTGTGTTTTGGATATGGATGCTCGATTTAGATGCTAAGAATAGTATTGTCTTATCGCTCAAACCTCTGGCAATTCTGCTCATTGACCCAAAATGCCACACTACTCGATGTAGTAATTTATGTTGTAAATTTCCTACCGCGAAAAAGTTCAAAAAACAAATAGTTCAGAATTGCGTTAACAAACTCGTCTTTTATATATACTTTTATTTAACTTACGAAATTCAATTCACTAACTCGTAACCAAATAGAAGTATGAATTATATCAAGGTCCCCGACAAAAAGTGAAGGAAAAGAAAACTTAAGGGTATCTTTGCTGTCCTTTAGTCCGTACCGACGGTCGAGACCCTTGTCCTAATGATGTTAAACTTGTAGCGTCGTGTTTTTATTTTTATACATTACGAACTTAGTAACACTTGAAATAGAACACTTTTATACAGGGTCGAGAAATCGTGGACTGCCATTGATGGCTGTTGTAACAAAAGAGTTGGATATTATAAAGGGAGTAAAAAAATGTCCACTCTAAAGCGATGGTCATTACCAATACACAACAGTTGTAGAAGTAAGCCCAAAAAACGAATAATTGATTAACTATAAGCATAAATAACAGTCAAAATCAAACACGTCTTCTCATGAAAGTACTTAATTATGAGTCGAATTGTAGCTACGCTCAATAATTTTGGCAGTCTGAGTAACTGTGAACACCATATTAATTTAAAAACTCTGGGCCGATGCGCCTATTTTTTATGATTTTAATTTGGCTCGCTCTCAAAAAACCATAGTCAGCGGACTCGACTATTAGAAGAGTGGCAAGAAAAAAATGAGATTTCCGTAGAACTGCAAAGGTTTACACTGACAAATGGTATCTTTAGATTCAGCGTAGTTTAAATCGCTTTTCCTCACTCCCTAAAATCGTGGAAGGTCCTACGATGTCACAAAGATGGCACCGCCTAGGTTTAAATTATGTCAATATACTTAGCTAGACTATGTATGAGTACTTATTATATGATAGGTAATTAAATCCATACTATCACTACATAATATAAAACAAAAGTCCCTCGCCGCGGCTGTCTATCTGTCTGTCTTCTGTTAGCGATAAACTCAAAAACTACTGAGGGCCTAGCCAAAGTAACATTCGCTAATCTTCGTTATCGCTTCGCTTTCGAAATATGTATGGGATTGACATAAGGTTTCGTTAACAATCGAATTTTAAAACGTCAAATCAATACATCTTTCGAAGCGATAGCGAAAATTTGCAAATGTTACTTTGGCTAGGGGGGCTGAACGGATTTTCATTTTCGCTAAATGATAAGAGTAATTATACTGAGAAAGGTTTAGATGTATAATTTTATGTAAATTGGTAGAAATATGACGATAATTATTGAAGATGTTGGCAAAAATTAAGCCGACCGGGAGATTGCATCGAAAACTCTGAGAAAAAAGGTGTATCTTTTGATCTCTAACAAAATAATGTGTGACGGAAATGTTCTTCTTTTATAGATCTACAAAAAAGTCTGCGATGGCATACCTATATATATGTTTTAAGAATAGCTTACTATAAATAAATAATCATATCATAAAGAAATATAAATCTTCTAATAATTTGGTCATGTACAAATACAATGCGGTAATTTGGAAAACAATTTAGAATGATACAATCTTTATCAACTTAAATACGTCAGTTACCTTATTTTAATATTTTTACGAGTTGTCGCAAAAAAGTTACGCGTGCAAAAATAAATTCAAAAAAGAAAGGACCCGAAGCGAAACAAGGGTGGGTCGCTAGTAATATCATAAATGCAAAAGTATCTCTGTATGTCTGTCTAAGTGTCTGTTATGCTTCCACGCCTAAACTACTGAACCGATTTTGATGAAATTTTACAATGATAGAATAAAGGATAAGAAAGGACTTTGGCTACCTTTTATCGCGAAATAAGGGTTGAAGGGGTTGAAATATGGGATGAAAGTTTGTATGAAAGTCCCTCGGTTAGAAGCTAGAAAAATTAAGAAACGTATCTCAGCGTTTTTGATAATTCAACCTAAGGGGTGAAAGGGGGGTGAAGTTTTGTATAGGAAATTCTTAATTTTCTAATTTTTTAAGTAAAAATCCCTTAATTTATTATTTAGGTTTAAAGATGGAAACTAACGCAACGTATATTGGTATTTTTGGAAGTGCTAAAGGGGGGGTGGGGGAGAGGAAGAGGAAAAGGGGACAGCGCGCTTGGTGGGGATCCGCCTAATCACGTAAACACAGCAGATCTGATTTTATGTGATTAAAACTTAGAGTACTATTATCTTGCTTTAAGGTTCCCTAAGAAATTTTCTGGAATATCCATGCGCACGAAGTCGCAGGTAGAAGCTAGTTTATAATAAAACATGGGGAGTAACCTTTATTTTAAGTATTTTCATGAACACAAAGGTTTAGTGCGCAGTATAATATAAGCATCACGTGATATAAGTACCAGTATTAAACCAGTAGGCGTACTGTAATGAATGATATAATAAGTAGTAGGTATATATTTGGAACAATTCATGAAGCTCTTTTATTTTGTACCCAACTCGTTGGGTTTTAGAAATTAGAAAAAAAATATGATGTCATGACACCATAGCGTGCGCGCGGGTGTAGTTTTGACATTGAAAATGTCTTTTCTCCAGTATAGGCACCGATTTCACAAAAAAGTGCGATCCCCTTATATCACAGAAGGTTGTGAAGATATGATATTCAAAAAGGCTCAAAAGACGCGTATTTACAAGAGCTACAAGGTGCAAAAAGAATTATTCGAAAAAATAAAAAACGTAAAAAATTATGGCCGAAATAGTGAAAAAGAAAATCATTTTTTTCCGATTTCGAGATTTTGGCGCTCGATATTTTGGAAACGAAGAATGATATCAAAATTTTGAGAAATATTCCTCTGAACAATCTAGTCAGCTACAATTTGAGCCTAAAACAAAGACGATCGGGTTAAGGGTTTGCCCTGTAGCTTAACCTTTAACATTGAAAATGTTTTTTCGATCGCTTCAGTATAGCCCCGATTTTGGCTCAGAGTGCGACATCGCCTTGGTGTCGAAAGTTTTAAGGCTACATGAATGGTTGAAGCCTCAAATCAAAAGACGCGTATCAACGAGGGCATAACGAGGGCTACAATAATGTAGCGTGTTGGCGTAATTTCGGGAAGTGCGCTCCTTAGATGCGCATCGCGTCGCTGAGTTGACTTCGCCTCGGGTTTCAAAATAAATCTTAGATTTTTTTATATATCTTAGGTTATAGTTACTACCTTTCAATAAAATAGTAATGTTTATAAAAATGAAATATTTTTATGTGAATTTCATACACACGAATCGCAGAAAAGTTAATCCAAAATTGTTAATGACTTTGCTGTGATTTCAAAGTATTTTAAGTACTAATTCAAAGAAAGGAATATATATTTTATAAAATTCACTTATTAAATTCATTTTCAATGTACCAGAAGGTCGCGAAAGGCACGAGATCTGTGAATCCTACTTCCTACTAATATTATAAATGTGAAAGTTTGTGGGTTTGGATGTTTAGATGTTTGAATGTTTGTTCCTCAATCACGCAAAAAACTACTGAACGGATTTGGTTGAAATTTGGCACACAGATAGTAGATAGCCTGGATTAAAACATAGAATACTTTTTATCCCGATATTCCCACGGGAATGGGAACCACGAACTTCGTTATTTTTGCAACGATTTGGAATAATATATTCAAAGTTTGGGGTACACTTAAAAATGTAGTCAATTATTAAATGCCTGAATGCGATCTAATTCAAATATTATTCGGGTAAGTTGAGCACCAAACGTATTGTTTTAAAAAAATATTGAGTTTTGGGGGCCGCCACACAGCACTTTCTATTGAACCACTGCTCCATTAAGTTAAACTAAGTAGAACTGCAATTGAATGACAAAAAAATCAAACGCCGTCATCTATCTATTAAAAGACAAGGTAAGATGAAAGCGCTTAAGGCGCTTTCCTGACCAAAAGTGGCGCTGCGGTGAATTTTATTTTATATTGTAATCACAACTTTAATAAAACTTTTCGTCGGCCCATAGTCAAGTATTTTTAGACGGTATATGATACGTGTAGTATACCCAGAATGTACTGAAATTCTCTCATTGTCACTGCTAGAAGTAGATAGCAAAACTGCTAAAAGTGGCCGTTTGCTAACTACTTTTACGAATGACGACGACAGAATGTCATGATACCTTCTAAAAATACTAGACTAAGCCCTAAACTATGAGCCCTAAATATTCCACGAGAAATTTTATAAAATCTTTTTCTATTAACAACTTATTAAATAAAAACTTCTGAGGGCGCTACTTTCGGTTAGGGAATCGCCTTAATATATAGGTAATATACTCTGATATCTTGAAGCAAGTGAAAACTTTGAGAAGGGAAAAACATCACTAAGATTTCCCTTAAGACTAATATAAAAGAATGAACGAAGTTGTTGACTCAATCATAGCCTGATAGAAATATCCGGCTATTATCCATAAAATCAATAAAGCACTGTCCGATGTAACAATGTAAGTATACAATTTTATTTCTCGATATGTATCAAATACCTACATATGTTGTAGTTCATCAAAGTTAATAACAATGTAGAATTGTCGATGTACAGTGTATTGTGTAAATTTGAGCTTTTTGTTAAAACTTTGGCCACAAAATTATTAATTCTAGTTAAGTATATCTTTTTTATACTACACCTGCTCGGAAAGTACCTTGATACTTTATCAAATTTACGGTAGAAAGTACGTCATTGCATATCGAACAAATATGCGGGGAGAAAACGCATCTGAGCTGGAGAGAAAAGTGAATGAAAATCCATTTCTTACGTGGTTTTTCTTTTTTAATTTTGGGTAAAGACTAAGCGCCGGTAACCTAAATATCAAAAGCCAAAAAGTTTTTACAGTGAGTTTTTATCTCCAAGTTCGCAAAATGACACTGGCCACTAGCTGTGTGTCGGATGGTGTCGGGCTGGCAGTGCGACCCTGCGGCAAAAATATACTGATTGATAACCTTAATTGATTGATTGATAATGGAAAAAAGTGTTACATTAAGCTTCACTAACTGCAACAATTTCAATATAAATTTCAATTAGTAAAGATTTCGTTTTTTATTTTCCTCGTAGGTGTAGTCTAAAGCACTACTTATGTATCACTCGAGAGAAAGTGCGATTCCCGATCTCTCTTTCTCCTCTCGGTGAACAATGTACTTTTATTTTAAATTTATCTTAACCATAAATTTTTTGTAATAAATATTTTATGTATCTATTTTTTCTTGTCGTATATATTTGTATTTATCTCCATAATAACTAGGCATAGACAAGACAGCTAATGCGTAAATTCTGAGCATTAATTTCATGCCGCTGTTTGATCCAACAAAACTGAGCATCTTTGTGAGAGTGACCCTAAAGGCTCCAGCACACCGGATGCGTAAGCGTATGCGTAAGCGTGCACGTAGACGTACCATGACGTTGTAATACCTGAAACTTTATGAGATATGGCACACCGCTTGCGTAACGTACGCGTGCACGTAGACCGATGCGTAACCCTACGCATTGCAGCTCTCATGAGACAACCAGGCTGCGTACTTACGCAGAGCGGAACGCATTGATGACGTTGTACTCAATGGCATTCCCTATTGGACGTCACACCGAACAAATACGAACACGCACGTATCTTTCCTGCGCGTCACTACGCGCGTGATCAAGCGCGTGACCACGCGCGTAACCACGCGCGTGACTACGCATTCAGTTGTTTTGTTCGGGACCCACCTATGAAATTTGCTTTTTTTCTTACAAATAGAGAACTTCGTCACTTCTATGAATTTAAACTAGTCATCTATTGCTTGATATCACTACATACATTATTATAAAACAAAGTCCCTCACCACGTCTGTCTGTCTGTCTGCGCTTCGCGATAAACTCAAAAACTACTAAACGTATATTTTTACCAAATGATAGAGTGATTCCTGAGGATATAGGTGAATTATAAGTTGAGGTTTTATGTATGTAGAAATATGAAAATGTCGGCAAAAATTAAGCCGCCTGGGAAGCCTAGCATCGAAAACACTGCATAAACTTGCAGCTCTAACAAAATAAATAATGTATTATGGAATGGGGAATGTCCCAAAAAAATCAAATTAAATCAAAGGTCGCATTTGGCAAAAAAAGGACTTGTGACCCGCCCTCGCTTCGCTTCGGTGTAGTGTGGAATTTGACACGATGACATAATTATAAACCTTCCTCTTGAATCACTCTTGAATCACATCATCAGACATCGTGCACAGGAATTGCAAACATAAAAAGTATGGCTGCCGCAGCGGCTGGGTATATGTCAGTGGGTTACGTGCGTAGCCACGCGCGTGTACACGCACGTGTCTACGCATCCGGTGTGCCCGCTGGGTACGCAAGGGACAGGCTGCGTTGCGTATGCGTATGCGTAAGCGTAGACGTATGCGTAACCCGGTGTGTCAGGGCGTAACCACGCGCGTGTACACGCATGCGTGACCACGCGCGTGTCTACGCATCCGGTGTGCCCAGGCCTTAAAACCGTAATAAGTTATGCGAGAAAATGACAATAAAATTGAAGACTATTGCTAAATTAGGTTACGTAAACATCGTGCCACATTTTGTGATCCCTAGAAGCAAATTTAATTAAGTTTCACCATCTCGGGAAATGACGATGAAGTTGGTTTAAGACAGTATTCTGATGAAATGATGTGAGTGTAAAAGCATGTGTATTGGTAAATTTACTAGTAAATCTAAGAACCTACCAACATGAGTTGGTAAATAGACGGATTTTATTTTAATGAGTGCACTGATACTTAGCATAATAAAACAATAATAGCATAATAATGAAGCATAAATTTATAGACTTTACAGTAACATTTTAATATGAAAAGAAATGCTTTTACTGATAAATTATTTCCAATCCCCAGATAGGTACAATTAAAGTTAAGCCTTAGGAGCGCAAACATTTAATAGAATAAAAAGAGAGTTTGAAACGGAATTTATTAGGTTATTTTAAAAAGACACTTGTGTTTTGCTATTGGAGGGAGGTATAAGCTTCTTGATTCTGGTCTTAGACTAAAAAAAAAACAGTTTTGAGACTTAATGCATTTTCGCATCTGTTCTAATTAGGGCCACAGCAGACACGACATTTGCATCGACGATGCAGTTTGGCTTTTGCATCGATGCTGCATCGCATTTCTGGTAACTGTCTACGCTCAGTCCCAGTCGCTAAACCGCGCGTTTTAGCGACTGCATCGATACTGCATCGCGTTTTGACGACTTGCGTGCATTGCGGTATCAAAAAAGCGACCAAAAGTACCTGCCACCGACGTGGCGTTAAAACGTGTGCGGGATGTACAGTCGCAGAATATATACTCTGGTACAGTCGCTGCGCTGAGCGACTCGGTGGCGCGATCGTTGTTTTCACGTGTACAAATGAAAAGGTATCATTATTTGTCGCAAAAACGGTTTGAAATACATTTGGTCGCTTCATATAGCTTCCGAAAAGCAATTATCGCGTCATGTTAAAATTATTGTATCTGTTGGGGACTTTAGTCCTTCAATAAACTGACGTACAGTAGCGACGGGTTAAGCTTTCCAACAATGTCCAATTTCCTCACTAATTTGAAATTTAGGTCCAAAATGTAGATTTTAGCATAATATTGAAAATTTCACGATGAAATAGATTGTTACAATTATACAGGACCTTTTCTACCGAGTATCATGTTTTGATTAGTAGCTACATCGATTATGTCCTTAGGTAATTTTCTTATGTTGTTAAAGATTTTATTAGAGTGCTTTTGCAAACCATTAATAGCATTGCCCATGTCTAATAGATTTATCGATCAAACAGCTTTATTACTTCAAGAAGAGCTTAGAGCTCTCTACCTCGTGTTTGTTAAAGGATAAGCGAAAACAAGCAAAGATTGATTGAAACTTTTCAAATCTTCGTAGTTTCCTTTGCTGAAGAAGAACCTATAAATAAGTCGATATTTATGAGTGAAACTGTCGCCCCTCGTGGATATTATGGTGACATTTGAGTATAAGCCCTGTATTGAGTACGCTATCAATCTTCGCAATGCAAGTAGTTTGCCCTAAAAGGTTCTTAAAGAAGGTGATGATACTATTCAAACGACCTGAACTCCCATTTCCTGATAAATTCGTTGTATGCCTAATTTTGACTGTGCGTGCACACTCTCACCACCAGCGAACTAAAAATCTATGGAAGTATAATTGCAAACGAATATTGCTTCAAAAATAGCATCAAGGGACTAAAAAATTACAATCCGCACCGCACAGCATATAGTCGGACAGACAGCGTTCTTTACAGTAATTGCAGTTTGTATTTTAAAGAAAAGAGAAAGTTTATTAGAAATTACGTATTGTATTGATCTCTGCATCACACCATTTGATAATACAATACGTAATTTCTAATAAACTTTATTTTTTCTTTAAAATACAAACTGCAATTACTGTAAAGAATGCTAACGTCTGTCACCGGCTGCATGGCTGGCGGTGCGGACTCATAGACGAGTGTTTTCTATAAAACACTCGTCTATGAGTATACAGATTATGGTCGCTATTATGCAACTAGTGTTCAGGAGTTTTGTGCTGCATAACTAAATGCCAGCATTTTTAGACCCGCCCACAAGGTTGTAATTTTTGTATGGTGCTATTTTTTGAACGAAATGCTTGTTCCATAGATTTTCGTTCGCTTATTACTTTAGAGTTTTGAGTAAAAAACATATTATTATTACGTAACACAACTTGTTTTCTGTTTCAGTTAATAATTTATTTAATAAATTTAAACTAACGTCACTTTTATTTTACCTCGTGTGGAACCGCGTCAATCTTTTGAGATGAGAAATTCTTGCACTAAGCTTTCATATCATTAATTCCGTTACTGTTAAAAAAATGGATCTTGTTTTTTTTTCTTTCTAATAAGTTAACATGTAACTGTTAATGTAGGTCTATAAAATTAGCTCCAGCCGCTTCTATTGGAGAAGCTCTCGGGATTTCAATGGAGCCCCGAGTTTAATTGTAAATGCTAACTACTCTTAACTTTCAAGACTGCGTTGCCGAGTTCGGCCACCTTAACAATATACAAACAGACGAGTTTCCTTAACTTCTTGGATTGGAATACCTAAAAGCTCTAACGTGAGTCCATAATGCGTGCGTCATGATTTTATAAAAATATTGGCATTCTTTATGTTACATGAAAACCTTGTACGTCTGCATAGTCCTTCTTAGGGATACAAAGGGAGAATACTCCCTCAGATCAAATATAAACGGAAGATGGAGCGTTTCGAAGACGTTGCGAACAACGAAGTGAGGCCGGTTTTTGACGGTACATGTGTGAGCCAAGGCGTAGTTGCGTCACATGTGTGTGCGTGAACTGTGTAGGTATACAGCCAAGGCGTAGTTTTACATGCCTCTCCGCTTTGTCGGAAGACTTCGTCTTTACTTTTTTATTTGGTCTGAGGGATACTCCATAACCCACCGCCCGGGCCTAGTGTGGATGTAAACGACTGTAATTTCCAATGTTCCACGGTAGTAAAAAATGGTCCCGATAGCTTGCTTAGTTGGGACCAATTTTTTCCTACCATGGACATTTGAAATCGAAAACCTGCAATGTTAATCAGGGGCCGTACCGGCTAACGAATCGATTATCGATTGAAACTCGGCAGACTTTTCGATAATCGATGCGTTAGCCGGTACGGCACCAGAATTTATCATTAAAATGATTCGATTTATTATTTCAAATAAACTTTTTAAATAAACTTTTTAAGATAAAAGGCTTTTTAATTAAACTCGTGGAACCATTTGCCTGATATTTCAAAGTAAAAATTAATTTTATACTTGACCACCCGATAATTTCGCAGATAAAATGAATATTAATTCTATGGACTCGCAAATTCCATCCATTTGTACTAGATTTTAAAATAATAAAATGTTCACATTAAAATGTTTATGTTACGAACAAAACTGATACAGTTTATAAAATTGGGATTAAAGTATGAAATTGCTGATTTGTATTGAAAAATAAAAACTCGTTTTTTTTCTAAAATATTACATTTTATTAATCAAAATATTTACCCTCATAATCTATTTTTGTTTCCATCTAATCGTAAATTCATTTGTGCCTTTGCGATAGAACTCTGGGGATCTAGATTCAACAAACTGTGTGAAAGCATTTTGTTTGCCTCTTGGAAATATTTTTTTTACCACGTAGAAAATTGTCCAAATCACGAAAAAAATGGTAGTCCGTTGGAGCAAGGTCTGGCGAGTATACGGAGGATGACGTATGGTTTCTATCTAAGTATAACTCCTGTAGAGTTATTAGGGGTCTTAGATTATATCAATAATCTAAGTTAGGGGTTTAAGAATAAAATTTACGTTTTTTTAATTTGCATTTCCATAAATATTGTCTTAATTTACTTAACAACTATGAACGCTAATGTTTAAAAACTTGCACAAAATTTTAACACTCAGCTAACTATAATGCCACAAGTATTAAATAAAAGAAAATAATATCGGCTAAGTTACAACAAATTAAGGTGGTTCGTCAAGCTCAGTAGCGCCACCAATGGAAATAAATCATTTACGTTTTATTACGCATTAGGCAAAAAGAAGAGTAAAGTGCAATATTTAAATATTTTTTCATGGCCTCAAATATAAGCAATTAGTTTTGAATGTCGATATTGCTAAATGTGGCCACTTTTGGCAATATCGACATTCATAACTTATTGCTTATATTTGAGGCCATGAAAAAATATTTAAATATTGCACTTTACTCTTCCATTTGCGCAAAATTATCAAAACTTTTAGTCTAAGCCTTTGATAAAACGTAATTGATTTATTTCCATTGGTGGCGCTACTGAGCTTGACGAACCACCTTAAGAGGTTATTTCTGCTAACGAAATAAGCAGTCACTTTTAAGATACTTTTTTAACGTCCAGGAAAAAAAATCTGAAATATTTTTATTACTGATAGTGGACCGTTATGATCATAATTCGAAAATTCGATCCGGCCACTGCGCCCGTGGATCCAGTTAAAAGAGAGCACAGTCGCCGGAAGACTCATATTAACAAGTAACCGAAGCATCTTTAATATCATCGACGATTATGAGTGCCTCTGTGTCATCATCCTCCTGTCCTTATCCCAATTTATTTGTAGTGCTATGTCTACACAAAATAAAATTTTGCGCTCGTAGAACGACCACTATTGGGGTCGGCGCAGCATGTAATACATACTGAATTAGTTTTGGCAAAATTTTACGGTCGGCCGCCTGCCTGACACCAACCCTCCTTAGGAATGCTGTTGTTGACAGTTTCCTCGCTACCATTCGAGTGACCCTTTGTGCGATGGTCTGCACCGGGTCCCTAAAACTTCCCTCTATCGCCTTCTACGATACCCACGGAATGAGATGGGACAGTCCTATTCTTAACCGGAACTGTGCGGCATATATATATGAGTGCCTCTGTGTGTGAGAAAAAAATCGCCATTCCTATAATTATTATGAATTTAAGGTCGTCGCTTTTGACCCTCTTTAGTGTAGGAAATGTAGCGATCTTCTGTATGGAGACCCCAACATTAAATCCTCAGTCAATGAAACTTTGCAGGGATGAAATATAGTATGAACCAAAACCTTTGTACAAATATTCAAAAATAAAAAAAATCGATTTGGATAATTTAAAAAATATGTTTCATTTATGATACTTTATCATACCGTAAAGTTTCGTCTACTGAGGATTTACTGTGGGGTCCACTACCTTCCTTTCCTACACTAATAAGAAGGGAGTTAAAAGTGTCTGTTTGTGGCATCGTAGCTCCCGAACGAACGTACCGATTTTGGTTTCTTTTATTTTGTTTGAGAACGTTGACTTGATCGAGTGTTCTTGGCTATAATGTCAAGAAAATCTGTTTAGCCACTTGAGGTTCGACAGCTACTTTCTGAAGGCCTAATACGTAAAAAGAAATGTGATAATTCGTTCAATTTACTTGATATTGAACCTAATAGGGATGACGACTAATGAATAAAATAACAAAATACTATTAAAAATCGTAAACATATTGAACTTTTAGAGTAGCTTGTAACCTCTTGGTTTTATATATTGCGTATTATTTGTTTTATGACCCTTCAAAGTTGGGCGGACAAGTTCATTTAAAAAGTATAAAATTTATTAAAATAATTATACCTTTAATTAGTCTGTAAAATGTATAGCAAATTTGTCTAAGAAACCATTTTGATAAACACAATATTTAATATAGCTGCCAAACAAATTTCCTACGCGTTGCATACAAACTACTGAGGCGTGACGTCATAATTCATTCGCCGTTAGTATGGAGCGTGTTTGGGCGAGTCCATTTGTGTGCATTTCACACTGTGATATCTCGGACAGTTTTCAAGCTAGCAAAATAATTATTTTACCAATGTTTCTTTTTTTGAGAGGTAATTTATGTAATATAAAATAAAAAAAGTTGTCAACATCACAATTTACTTGATATTGAACCTAATTCGTGAATTTTGCTACTATGTCATTACGCGATTCAGTCATAACCAAGAAGCTTATACCTCCCTCCAATGGAGATTGCACGGCCATATGTCATAGTGAAGATTGAAAAAAGGTCCTTCAGTGACGTGACGGCTTATTGCTACCTCTTTCTTTAGTGTTACAATACGTGTTCGTTGTTCGTCGTTCGTTCGTTCGTGAGAAACGAAAACGTATTGTAAAACAAAAAGAAAGAGATAGCAATACGCCGTGACGTCACTAAAGAGTTTTTTTCAATCTTCACTATGTTACTAGGCGTCAGTGGCGAGGGGTGAATTTATGGCGAAGGTAAGCCGCTCTACAAAAATGAAGCACTCGGACCCTTGTACCAAACCAACCTAATTGCGCGTATCTTTACACCATATAACACAGATCGACACTCTATTTGATACATTTTTTTCCTTCTTCCTTTTTTACTTTTGGTATTTTTGTACATTATTTTCAACATTTACTAACTTAAATACTGATTATCAGTTTTGACAATTATCTATATATAGCGGTATGAGAAAATTCTCATGGAAAAGTTTACATGTGTAAAATAAAAATAAAAACAAATCTACGACAGAGATTACAATTTTCTTCACTTTAAACAATTTATTATTCTTATATTCTTTGGTTCAATGAATAAAATGATAACAATAGTTTTATGAAATTAAATACGAAAGACCGGGTCAATGCTACCTAGCGGCGAAGTTTCAAACTTTTGATTCAGCTGTTTATATTAAAGCAAACAGCATGCTTGTCGAGTGTTTTAGAACCATTTGATGGGAAAAGTACACCCAACAATTGATAGATGGCGCTGTCAATATGTTATTCCGCAAAGCCTTTGGATAAAAAAAAATGAAATAATTTAATTACTCGTTCTTTAGAAGCTGCCAGGACAAAGAATAATAGAATAAAGCTACCACATAATTTGCAAATGAAAAGCTTACCAGGCATGACGAAAGAAGATTTTTTTTTAGTCGTACAAACAATAGTATGTTCTTCGCCATGAATCTAATCTTCCTCATTTTTCTTGGTTCTGTCCATTGCTAGGATGTGTCAGTCAATGCTGTTAAGGTTCATTAAGCATAGCCATCAATAAAATCCAGGAGGGACTTGAAATCTGAAAACATTAAAACACAAAATATAAAATGTGACACCGACTACAATAGGTCAATTTTTTAAAGGAATTAAACTAAATCTAGATATTTTGTAGTATTATTGTAGTATACCATATGTAGTGATAAGGATTAAATAAACTTGAACAGTGCTCAGTGTTTAACCAGTTGACAAAGCCAAAAATTAAAATGGATAAAAATTTTGCCCGACGACAAAAACTAAAATTTCATTAAAAATGCAGTGTTTTTGTATTCTTTATGAAAGGTTTTATACTTTATTATTACTACTAAATTAGTCCAACATTTCAACACTAAATTCAACCTTTACAATTGCTTAAATTTTAGATGAGAACGAAAGAGCAGAAATTTTCATGTAAAAAATTCATAAAATAAAGCTAATTCAAAAATGTTAATATCTTTTTTGTTTATAAACGAATTCACCAAATTAATGTAAATTTAATAAATTCAGTTTGTCCTTATTATAGTATAATATAAATTGCATCATAAAATATAGGAAAACATTATTTTTATTGTGTAAGAAAAAACATCAAATATGTCAAATTTGCACCAACACTAATGTTTGGTCAATGACATTGTGAGGGTCTAAGTGGTCTGTCTATAAGCATCAATATACATGCTTAATTGCTTGAAGAAAGGTAGAACTCTTCACAAGGAGATGTTCACTTTGTTGTACAGAGACCTTTGTAGCAATGCGCTGAAGACAAAGTGATTCTTTACGCTGGGAATTGACTAGCAAATACGATTGGCAATTAAAATTTATAAAAGAATACGCAGGTTAAACCATTCCATGTACCAAAATAATATTTGATAATAACTTTTTAATTTTCATAGGATGCGTTCGAAACCTAAAACTGAAAAATCAGTCAAGTGCGAGTCGGACTCACGCACGAAGCATTCTGTACCAGAAAACGAAAGGGAAACCTTGGTTGTTGTATGGGAGACCCGCCTTAGATGTGAATTTTGTCCTGTTTTGGTATTCGTTAGGTGCGCCATCTGTGAAAGGTTCAACTGTCTGGATATCATGGTTCGTGAAATGAGGCATGGTGGCGGACGGACGGACAGACAGAAGGACGGACGGACAGCGGATTCTTGGTAGTGGGGTCCCGTTTTGTCCTTGGGTACGGAACTCTAAAAAAACCAATTTACGTCATAACGGCTGCGTTCAAATGTGTTAGAGAATAATTCAATGTGAATGATGCCTTTGTCACAGTGTGGTCATAACGTGCATTATTATACAGCTGTAAACTTGTCTGCTACCTCAGCCGTCATGTCGCCAACTTATTAAGAGAATTATTATAATAAGCTTATAGGAAATAGGAACCGTTTTATTGTAATATCACATCACATATGGCTAGCGCTGTTGTCAAAATAACGCATTTTAGGTACGGTAAACACAGAGCAATGAATTACAAGTTCGTATGACTACTATATTTACTGACTATGGTTAGCGGTTTTAAAAACGCTAACTGTGTGACGAGGCCTTTATTTGGAGTGCTCGCCTGCTCGTTTGATGTGAATAGGTCATTAAACTAGATTGTCTATGGATTATGACAGATACATGGGTTGACAGCCAATCAGAAAAAACTGTGAGGAAAATATGTGTTAACCGATCAAATTACCCCGGTTTTAGGGTAAATCAGCAGATTAAAGTAACTTAAATTGGGGAACCGATTTTGTAAAACTTGAATAATTTAACAGAAAAATAGGTTATTAATGATCAAAACAGTTGATGGAATGGAATAAAAGACAAATAGCGCGTGACTGAGGTATAAAAATATATAAATGTTGAAGTAAATCTAAGAAATATGCTGTGAAAATTTTATAGGATATTTGGGATTTATAAGCTGCTATCTTGTTAATGGGGTTATACCGGTTAAATGTATTAAGTATTTATTTATATACATTGTTTAACTATTTATTTAGGCTATCCCAAGAGTTATAAACGAACATTACTATGTTGCCGACATATTGAAAGGTTAAGAAATCAGTTGGTACACCTTAGGATATGAATATATATATATCTAAATATAATTGAAGTCGTTTATTTGATAAAAAAGTGACAAATAAAATAATTATTGAGAAAAACATTATAGAATCCTAATGGGGAGTTTTGAGCACATATGGCCACATTAGATAGTCTGTCTCTTTCTAATGCAAAATCTCAGGATGGAGTAAAGAATTCCTTCATTATATACATTACCAAATAAGGTTATTTATATAAGAAAAACGCGAATTTTCGCGAGAAGACCATATTTGGTCAGCAGCCAGGGTCTTTTGAGGGTATAAATATCGGAGCAGACGCTCCTCAGGGATCAGTCCGGCACGTACTATAGAAGTGGCAAAGTTCTGCCCAAATACCCAGTGAAGTCAAGTATTTCTGAAAGTTTCAAAGTAATTTTCTTATTTTATTTTAAAAGTTAAATAGTGCTAACTTATGTGAAATTCGTCGCGTTTATTGAGTTAGGCGTTGGGCTGGTAAGCTAGTTTCAGCTTCGCGAAGTTGTGTTTATAGTCTTTTTCACGAAGTTTTAATTGAAGGAACCTTGCGATTGTTTGTACAAGTAAGGGCCCGCTTGTTACTGACGATGGCAAGGGATAGAGTCCTGTAAATATTCAGTTACCGTCGTTCTCCAGAATTCTGGAGAACTCCTGAAGAAATCCATGTGGGCGCGTCCGAGCACGATTTCGTATATGGAACCGTGTTTGGTGTGCTTATCGTGACTGGAATCTAGTGGGGAAAGGTGAAATATGCTTATTGCCTAACGAATAGGTAGGCAGGACTTCAATCTTTGCTCCGGGAAAGCTCAGGAATCGTCGTTCCTTCGAGCTTAGCAAAGATATCGCCGCGGGTGAATTTGTCAGCTAAGTGTCAAGTTCTGTGTAGTGAAAGTGTAGTTGTGTTTAAAAGTTTTCAGTGCTCGAGTGAAAGTGTGAAATTTGTAATTTACAGTGAAGAGTGGTTGTTTGTTTTCAAGTATTGTGTAGTGTATAGCTTGTGGTTCAAAGTGAAGGTGGTTTTAAGTGCTGTGTGGTCGAGATAATGCCGAAAGGTATCAGGATAAATCTACTTACGAGGAATAACAAGTAGATTGACAGGTAAGTAAGCATGTTTGCTAAAATCTCTCTCCGGTTATATTGGAAAATCTGTGTTTTCTTTCAGGAATATCATTTTTTGTGTTAAGATGAGTCGTTAAACAACTCAGATATATTTAAAATCAAAAGTATTCTGTGTTATTATAGGTACCATTCCCACAATAATAAATCTAGAATCTTAAAATTGAACCTAAATTCTCTATTTCATTGCCATACTGTTCTTTTATTGGACAAATGTAGGATAGGGGACGATAAGCTATGCGGTTAAATAAATACTTTGTTCACATCTTCTTGTATGATTCTAGCTTTAATTGTAGGTCTAAATTAGCTGTATGCTTTAGTTCTAATATCCAGTAGTTTAGGTGTAAAAGTACAAAACTATTACAGGATTCAAGATTTTACCATATAAAACTAGTTCAGATAAAACTTAATATTAGATTTTACTCAAAAATATGTGGACAAAATATCATTCTTTCTATAGGGACAACATCTAGGTCACATACAGGTCTTATAACAATTACTAGGTTTTGACTGTACTAGCCATTTGAAGAGATAAATTCACATAAAAATTTTGTGTTTTTTTTTCATGTCTGATTTAGATGTCTTTTTCAAGGGTTGCCTTATTTGTTGGAGCACTTAAATGCCCCAATAAGCTATGATAGTGACCGAAGGAATCTTGAAAATGACAGAAGCTACTATGTTGATATGTGTGCAAACTTTTACTACTGCTTGGATGAAGTAAAATAAACACTTATTATTTAAGCTCAAAAGTTAGCTAGTGTTAAAGCCTAGGCTCTAACCAACCAAGTTGAGATTGATCTTTCATCCAAGCAATACCTACTTATTGCTTATATAGTATACATTTCTATACTATTGATATGTATGTACCTTCATATATATATACAAACGCTACATGTCCACACATGACTATCAAATTTGGTGTAGTTTGAAATATTGGTGGATTTAATTCAGAAATATTTCAAACGAGGTAAATGGTAACAAGGTAAAAAGTCAAGCTGTTATTTATTTTGACAGAATTTGTCAGACTAGGAGCACTTCACTAGACGATTGCAAAATCCACCGAGTTTTACTTTAGGTGTCTCCTCGAAGCAGTTTTTCTTACCACGCTACGACACATTCTCGCATTTATCAAGCCGGCTAATAAGCTTGTTTGAAATCTGTTGAGGTGTGGGTGAATTATCTTTGATAAATCCCTAACACCATGGTTAGTGGCTGTTTGTTGGAATATGATGAGATGCCAGATCTCCTTAAGCCGTGTTAGGCTGACCAGCCAGCGGAGACTCTGAGAGATCTGACATTGTTATATTCTGAGGAGATCGCTATTAATCATGAGGTATGAATCGGATACTCTTTGAGTGTCTGAATCTAATTGCTTCAGTCTAAACTTTGACCTTGTGGTACCAGTAGTTGTGGACATATCTTCATTCGATTATTGGTATGCAAGGCAAGGTACACCCCTCCTTGTGTTAATAAATCTTGTGACCGTCTACTGAATTGACACCTGGACAAACTTTAAAAGCAAACCAAACTGGTAGCTTGACTAGGTAAAAGGTTTTTGGTTGGTGAAATACCTATTATACAGACACACTGTATACAACACAAAATAGAACTATTTATCTATATTATAATCCTACTACTTCATATGAATCCCTAATCTAACCATTCTATCAATTATTAAGGTGTTCAATTTCACCTTGGATTGTTCCATTCGAATAAACAAACAATATGATAATTCCATGTCATTGTAAATGCCATGAATCATGTATAGGTTCTACATACAGAACACAAACTATACAAAATGTAATGCGTTAATAACATATTACTGTCATCCATATCTATATCTTACCCTTGACTAAGTGAAGTAGAGAATATTCGGGTTGCGAATATACATCAGTAATGGATTGGTCTTAAAACCACCATCCAGAGAACGTGTTGACGGTAAACCTGTCTCATCTGATCTTAGTGGGTTATCCTACACTATACATTCCTGATGGGTATAAAATTGTACCTGGGAACCTCACATCGTACTTCCATCAATGGGTCGGTACTTTCATTAACACTTGTATCCATTCAGTATATACTCTACGGAGTTATCTCAGTGGATACATAAACTTCTGTCTGTACATGGAGCTTGGTGACACAATGACATGGATTTCCATCTGGAACACTTATATCTAATTTAAAATGGTTAAATTAGTGCACTTACCTATCCAATTATGTCGTTGTTGAATAGCGCCATCGTTGCGCAGTACTTAATCTTCGGGAGCATCTTTGTTATGCTGGTGAGGATTGGAAAAGAACGGAGGGGAGGATGGCCGCGTTCTTCTAGGGCCACATTGGCCCTGGCTCCTTTATCATACCCTTAAAACTCTAACTTTATCCTATCCCTATCCAATTTATAAATATATTTTATACGCTATATCAAATACTAATATTCTTATTATATAATTTCTTATTAAATCAATACATTAATGATAAGGCTTCTTAGTTACAAAATAGGATGAGTACATGTGCACTTGATATTGAGACGTCTAAACTTAGTCCAGACATACCAAAAGAGCCGGGGTTTCTATATTCTATAAATCACAACGTAGGTCTTTTTAAATCTAGACGATCATATTTGGCCAATACTATGTTTTCATAATGACTAAGATCTGGTTAGTTAACATCTCTACTAAGGAATCTCTACGAGGGTCCGGGAGAGTGTTACACCCTATAATATCAGAACAAAAGGAAAGTCACTTATGAATACTTTTCCCTTTTTCTCAAGGTTCCCAAGACTGCACTATCTGAGCACTTTTTTGATGACTTAGAATTAACTTCTGCGAACATGATGCTTCGTAACGTGCGATTTTATGACATGCAAAAATTGGGAAAGAATCTTTCAAACTTCAATAGCATGCTAACAACATTGATAAAAACTTATTAATGCTATGGTGGACATTTAGCCAGTCTGATGGTGAAGATGAGTTAAACATGGCGAATTAAATAAAAACTTATATAACTTTCTTTAACGACCACATGAAAGCACCACTTTAATTTACGGTAAAGAATTCTATAAATATTATCAATCAAGATAGAAAGTACAATGAACAAAAACGGAACAAACATTATTATAATTATGCTGAACTTGAAAATCCTTTTTTAATTTGCTGTTTATTTAATGTTAACTTTATTACTATCATCTGAGTGAGTAGATATGTACTGTACACGAGTACCTACACATTACTTTTTTATGTTTATTTTAAAAAGGATCCTGTTCATGTAATCTGAATTCAATCATGTTCAAGAAGTCTGAATTGTCCTCAGTTTTCAGATATGCACTAAAATGGAACAGAATTTCATGATATTTTCCGTCAAGTAAATTAGTATTTCTCAAACATGCTTGGAAATTCGAACATTATTTTGACAACCTTCTTCGTGCTAAATCGGAGTTTACGGACAGACCTAAACCGCGCCGGTAACTTTTGTATGAAAATCCATTACTAACGTGTAATAATGGATTTTCATACTAAAAATGCCTGCGTCTGACCGTAGGTTAGTACTGAAACTCATTATACACGTGTAATTCAGAAATGGAACGAAATTTTCAATGAAACACGACAGCCAATGAGGTCTGTGATTATCATCAATATTTAAAATTAGAACTGGCTTTGTAAATGGAAAGTTCCGAATCACGGTAACAGAGTGTCATGAGCGAAGTAACGCCCGCCCATTAATCCGTATTCCTGGTTACAAAACTTACGTGTAACATACGATTCGGACAGGCGGCATAAAAATATTCGGTTCGGTTCGGCGGTTTCTTGTTTTGTCAAATATTTTATATTCGATTTAAATTAAGTAATTAATCTATCATATAAATGAGTTCAAGCGACTAAAGTGATATTTTGACGCCACCTGAAATTCAAGAAGCGGCAAGAACTGAAAAAGAAAACATGTTGACTCCAAAATAAAAAAACATTAAGTAAACCAGATGTAAACCTAACTGCAATGCACAAAAGACAATCACAAGGGTATAAATGTAGGAAGTCTGCATCAAATGTGCAAATTTTGTTGTCTAGCATCAGACAGTGTGTATTTGGATCCTAAAGTAAGATTTCGTATTGATAAGTACCTAGGTACTACGAGTAATGTACCACTTTGTTTTAGTCAAACAGCTAACATCACAACTTTACACGTTCTTTATTTTTGTTGCAGGTTTGATTTTTGGCATTTTCGGTGCATGAATATGCAATCACATATAAAGTATTCATGTAAAAGACGTAGAAACTCAAGACAGTGCGATTTTACTTTCAATCTAAGATTTAATCTTTGCTTTTAATTACTGTAATTTTAAATAAAAATAAAATGTTAGAAAAGTTACTAAGTACTTGGTTTGAATTTCCGCGCATTATTTAAGAAAAGTACTATACAAGCCTTGGCAGCAACTGGGCATTGATGGACTCACGTATGTGTATTTTCACGTTCGTCCTTCAATACCTGAGTTGCCTGCCGCTGCAGTAATGTACTATTGGAACTTAGCCCGTAGTCCGGCAAAGTCCACAGTATGAAAAAGCTTATATAAAATAAACTGTGCTATGACGACCCTAAACTTTATTTGTGTTAAGGTAAGACCGCACTAGGCGGAACTGCACTGCAGCGGAGCGACGCGACGCGACACGGCCAAATAATCTTTGTATGAAATTGTATGAGATAGAACGCACTACGCGGCAGCGGAACTATGCGACGTGCCACGGCGCGACAAAGTTGACCAACTAAGCAACTAAATCGCGCGGTGTCGCGATGCGCAGTTCCGTTGCCGCTAAGTGCGTTACAGTCAGCAGCACGACCGCGACGCGACACCTCATATTTCATACAAGTTACGTAGTTATTGCTTTCTCTGTGATCAGAACGAGTCGGACGTGCAATTTGTTTTGCAAAATGGATGAATAAAAGTTAATTTTATTAGTTAGTAACTATTCAGAGCTACACAATATTCAAACGACGTTCCGCTGCAGTGCAGTACCGCCCAGTGCGGTCTTACCTTTAGTGGTACTCCGCGTGGTATTTCGCGAAAGCGGGCATCACCACAGCAGCCACCGCAGCAGATACAATTTAATATGGAACTTGCCGTGGCACAGAATATGCCGCATAACATGGCACATAGCTTTCTTGTGCGGTTTTCCGTAACACCGAATATCTCCCGTGTAGCATAGCATAAATGTCGTGCACTGTCATACGAGTTAAGAGGTTCAAAATAAAATGGAAACGTTTTGATATTTCACTTTCCTGCAATATCATGAATGAATTTGTATAACACGCAGTTCAAAAATAATTCATCAATTTTGAATACAGTGAAAAAGTAATTTGGCGTAGCTATTCGTGATTCTTTCTTAGTAGGTAATAGTATACGAAAACTGATATCCAAAATAACTAATAATACCACCGTATCAACTGATATGCTGACATCATGGTTTTCAATCAAGACCAAATGGAGAATGAATAAACTTACACCTATTCGTACGTGGGGAACATATAAAAGAAATCAATTTGTCCCGCAGTGCGGAGCTCCATATAAACATTACGCGTCTGTGACGTAGCGAATATGGGTCGGTGTTTAAAGTCCAACCTTATGATAATAAAGTTTGCATAGGTGCATGAAAAAGAACATAAAACAAAACAAATGTGTATTTAGGTGGACGCGACCGCTGAGTCCACAGAAATTGTCGGACACAGTTTGCTGGCTAAAACTTTTTTTTTAAATGAAGTAAATCCGTAACGGATACGACCATTCCACTGGCCGCTGTATCTTGATTTCGGAAGATCGAGGATTGAGTAGGACTCTCCCCTACCACTTTTGAATCTTCATGTAGACCGTATGAAGTTTGGTTGGTACTTACCTACCCATTAAAACTTCATGAGGTCACGCCCCGTGAATTGTTTATCGTCCATTGTTATGCCTTTACTTTTGTCTGTGAAAATTTGAATCAAAACGCAGTGCAAACGCAAGACGCAGATTTTATTTTTTTACGTTAGAAGACTTCCGTTGAGACCTTGTATTCACTATGGGCAATGTTGTGCAACATAAAGAGAGTCAGGTTATTTCATGGTGGTCAAGAATCTTATATTCATATAGAATATGAATATAAGATTCTTGGTGGTGGTGTTTCACACCGAACATAGAAACAATAGTGGTGTTTCGTTTACAGTCTGTCTATCTTTACTTGTCCTATTTAAGTTAACAGCTTTTGACAGTTGTCATGGGTACGTCTTTAAAAAAATCGTTATTTTTTTTTTTGGTTTTATTAAATCAAATTGTCACTAATATTAGTAATTTCTTTCGTAATCTATATGTGAAAAACCATTTGTTGTATTTTATAATTGACAACATATCAAAATTTTTATCCTGTTTTTTTATTTGTTATTTAGGAATTACTGGTGAAAACATGAGACACGTATTTTTTTATTTTCCAAAATTTTTATTTTAAGTCAACGTAATATTAATTTGAAAACTTATCTATTCTAAAAGAGCGTAAGTGCCGTTTAAAGGATTTTTTGCGGACAATATCCTTTGCCCATATGGATAAAAAAATCATTATGACGTCAACCTGCCGAATGGGGAGGAAAAGCGCAATTTTATCCCGATAGGTGGCGACTGGTCTTTGGTACCGGGCCGCCTCAAAGAAAGTGTCAAAACATATGGGAATCTCTTGGAGTATTGCACTTTTTAATTTTATACTGAGAAAATGCCGCATTGTTATGCATGTAACTTGTAAAATATTGGAGTTCATCGATTTCCCAGTAACAAAAAAAATATTGGGCAAAAAAATATCAAAAAAAAAATGCTTTTCCCTCGATTTTCTCCT
The DNA here is from genome assembly GCA_928269145.1 of Agriphila tristella. NCBI lineage: Eukaryota > Metazoa > Arthropoda > Insecta > Lepidoptera > Crambidae > Agriphila > Agriphila tristella. The sequence continues at coordinate 17,810,734 of OV743430.1, forward strand.
TTGCTGAGCCTGAGAAACATTATAAATCAAAAGGAATGTTTCATGAATTTGATGAAGCTTCGCCAAAATAAAACAACATTTGAATTATAACAGCGTTGTTCTTTAATATTTCAACCTCAGCAGTTTCTAACATATTTATAACTTGGATGAATTTGATAGGTATATCAAATATGGAATAAGCCCAATATTGGGGCCAAACAGAGAATTAATAGAATTTTATATGCCAGAGTCATTCAAGAAACTTAGAATAATAAAATAAATATGATAAAACGGTTCGTGTAATTTTGGATGGTACAGAAATTCCAGTACAGAAACCTGAAATTACTATCGCACAGAAGGCATCATCAGGCAACTATAAACACGGAAATTCACACTCAGTTGCTTTGTTAAAATTTAAATCATATGCTTCTAATCTGAAATAAAAAGATTACTTGTAAATCTTACACGAAATTTAAAGAAATGTAATGCTTGTTAGCAATTTTTTGTAAGTTGCTATAAACTTTCTTGCCTGTTGTTTTGGCTTTTCTTTTCCGTACTTCTTCTTTTATCTGAGCTAAAGTTAGCATAGAATACATTGTTTGTCCGCAAAACCGAAAAAAATACAATATAAGAAAGTAAAATCACGTAATACACAGTCAAGACAATATAAGCTCAAACTGACAATAGGGAATATGCATAAGTCACCGATTTTCCTAAAATTGAGCTTGATCGCTGCGGACACTTGTAAAAACATGATGGAACAGAAAGAAAAATAAAAAAAAAAGTTTATTTTTGTTTTATCACACGATAAAATCAGGGAAAATAACGATATTTTTTTTTTCGTTTTCGGATATAATGCACTTTACAGTCAGATAGAATATCGAAAAAGAAATAATATTTTGTATGACACATATTATCTACTTAAACGCAAAATTTAGGGAGATAATTGAAGATTATTGGCTAACTCCATATTAAACGCGCCCGAAACACACCGAAACGTGATGTGTGACGTCACCGTTTTGTAGAGAGCGTTTTCGGCGGGAGCTGATGCGTGCTAACTTCAAGTAACTATATTACAAGAAAAAAACGCAAGAGACAAGTTTCAATATTACAGTTGATTTTCTCACGCATTATACTATTGATTTTGATAAAAAAAAATTTTGATGCATATTCCCTATTGTTCCAAAGACTGAGCGCCATCTGTAATTCACTTTGCCTTCGCCTCCCCATTTAGGCCGCGTTCCGAATCACGCTCACAGTCACAGCGCTGTGAGCGCGAACCGACCAAATTCAATAGTCAGAAAATATTACACAAATAGGGTATTTGTGTACCTACTTAATTTAATGGATTATACGCTAACAGTGCTGTTGGCGTGATTTGGAACTAGGCCAATGATTTCAAAAGGAAGGATGAGCCCATCCGAATATTTGCTTTATAATTCCTTCATACAAGCAAAATCAGCGACATCTTTTAGATCCCACTCGAACTACTGCCATATTAGAGGTGGGCAAAAAATATTCCTGAAGTGAACTATTCAGTTCAATTGGAGTTAAGGACAAGTTCACTCATCTGGCTCCTTTGGGTCGCTAGTACTTTTAACTTTTTTTATATTTTTATAATGGTAATTATATCAGTTTTTCGATGGTATTAAGACCATAAATAAAACGTAAGCATTACAAAATCTCAAACATGTTTATTTCAAATTAGATGTTTTTGTTCTTTTTCACAGCTGTACTAAACTAATATTATAAACTATTTAAATTATTAAATATAAAAAGGAAAGATTTGTTTGTTGGTTTGATTGTTTGTAATGCAAAAATTCAAAAACTAACTGAGCAGATTTTATAAAACTTTCACCTATTGAAATTATCAGCAAGTAACATTAGCAGTATTTTATCTAAAAAAAATTAGAGATCCCAATGAAAATAGGAATAATGAAAGGAACAGTATATATTTTTTTCTATAAAAGTAATTATTGATCGGTAGATGATGACATTCGTATCATGATATGCTTTCAGCTTCGATAGTCCAGCTTTTGACATCCGTGTCATAAAAAAGAGCAGAGCATATTCTTGCGTTTTTAGGAGGCTTATGAAATAGGACTGTTTTCGTTATTTTATCTACACCCATGCTTTAAATCCTCTATAAAAGGTTCTGCAACGGTTAGCTTACTGCCACCATTACAGTATCCGAGCGGGAGGAGGACCTGCTGTGCCGCACGACCACGCGCTCAGCGTTGCATAATGAAATTCAGTACAACATTATAACACTCTCGCGGAAGACATAATGACGAGGAGGGGGAGGAAGGTCAAAGTCAAAACCTTAATAGATGATATATATCATGGGTGTAGATAAATATCATGGGTGTTTTTAATCCATAATATGTATTAATATTGTTTATTCCCAAATAAAAAAAATGAAATAAAAAAAATGGGTGTAGATAAAGTCTTGTATGCAACTGTACATAATTAGGTATTAAAACACTCATGTGATACTATTATCACACTCGGCTTCGCCTCGTTCGATAAACCCACATTCGTGTTTTAATACCCCTCATTATAGTACAGTTGCATAAATAACTATTATTCAACTCCATATTTCTTTACGCACTAGATCATTAGGCAATCTGTAATTATTTTAATTGAAATGTAATGTAGATAATTATTTTTGCAGCAATTATATGTTTCATAGGAGACATTTCTGTACGCAGTATTCGTAATCTATCCTTTCCGTTTACTCTCGTTCTTTGAGTTAACTAGCTATGGAACTAAATGAACTAAGGATCTTTTTATGGACTCAAGTGAACTACATAGTTCATTTGAATCCATATAAAGATCTTCAAGTGAACGAGTTCATTTGAGTCATGATGACCCATCTCTATTGCCTCGAACAATAACAAGTAATAGTAAAATATTTTATAATTTATTAAAATTGTTAGACACGTAATAAAAATAATGTAAAGCTACTAACCGATGATATGATATTCCATTTAACTTTTTAACGTTTGCATTATAATTTTAGCAATCTACAAATGCGCCATTCGCCATTTTTATGTCACGTCAGTCACCGTCTGTCTACCATAGTCTTCCGCGGATGACTGAATCGCGTTGGCCCTAAAATTGTAATTTTAGGGCCAACCAACTGGCGTCACTTCGCAGCGACGTTGACCGTGTCCTTACGCTAGTAATATAATAAGTCTATGAACTAGGCACTAATCTATGGACGGTAATGACGTTTGTTTGTTTATCTTTTGCTCGAGGTTGTTTTCTTTTATTGTAGTTATTTTTACCTTATTTTCAACAATAATAAATAAAGATACTCGTAAATTAGATTCCATAATCTCATGTGTAGTTCCTGCCTGCAAAAATACTGTGATTGAATGCCCAAACAAACACTGTTTTACGTGCCAAACCAAAGTCTACACGTTTACAAGTGGTGTGTTGCTTTAAAGTTTTATGGAAATTTAAACTAATGCACTTCAAAACAAACTGTATTTATTAAACAAATTCAAACGTACACAATATCTTTTTATTTCTAAAAATAAAATGTTTCGCAGAAGAATTCATCTTTTACAGCATGATGAAGTCCATTTTGGTAAGGTTGCGACTGTCTGCTATTAAAAATCCTTCAGAAAACTTGATATTATATTTCGATAGATGTTAAATTTAACCAAAATACTAATTCAAGTTAAAAATATCATGAATACATTCAAAACATAACTAATCAAAGTGAAAAATATTTTGATTCTTGACACAGACTTTGACATAAATTGTAACCTTGACAGCGACAGTTTTTATGATTATTATTTTTTTAAGATAAAATCACACAACTTTTTCACGCAAAGGAGTTAAATATTTAATATTCCTTTATCTCGATGATACAGTGTTTTTTCTACATATTTCGTTAAATTATTGATCAAAAGCCCCGAAAAATTATGTACGGTGTCAGAAATTGAAAAACCTCGAAATGGTTTTCGATTTAAGGTACCTTGTAAAAAATGAAAACATGTCAATTGTATTGTTTTTTTCATTAAAGAGTTGGATTATGATTGTTTACCAAATAAGACAATTAATGATAGACTGTACAACTGTTGCTTATAAGTAAACTAGTGGTCGCCCGCGGTTTCACCCGCGTCGGCGGCGCAGCGCACCGCCTATCCGAGCGGTTTTCTCCGCGCCCCCGCGCCGTTCGACGTCTGACGCGTCCCCGTCGCGTTCCGGCTGGGCGCGTTGTGTAACCTCATGTGCTGCTTACTGTATCTACCAAATGGCACTAAAATGGGTGTATATCCAAGCCACGAAACATTTAAAAAACCAGAGGGAATCCCGCCATCGTAACGTTCATCGAAAACCAGCCGCGGGGCGCGTCGCAGTGTGTTGTACCCCGCGGTAACGCGCCGGCGCAAATCGCTCGCGGATGGCCGGCGGCACGCGGCGGTGCGCGCTCACGCGCCGCGGCGCGCCTCGGTGTGTTGGACGAGGCGGTTTTCAATACAAATTGATGTACTTGCATACAACGCAAAACACGCGTCGCCAGTGTGAGAACCGTCTTACTTATTATCACTGCAATTTGGAATATTTTATATTAATTATACCGCACAAAGTACCGCAGTACCTATTATCTAACTCTATTAAGATTTACTGAATCCATTTTCAAAGCGCCTATTAAATCTCCGCTGGCATAGATTTTAATAATCGGATCTACTATCTATGTGATTACTGACTGAAACTAATAACATAGCGATATTCATATTTTATTGAGGAGCCGATGTTGAAAATTGAAATAGATATCTTCATCTATTAAAATTTTCATTGGAATATTACAAGAATAATTGAATAGGTAATATCATATTGATAATAGGTGTTAGCTATGCCTACAATCGTATTGGTTTTTACTACAAACAATCTAGTTACTGGATTCTAGTATGTGTCAATCAATACAAGGTTTCTGAGTCAGGGGTGCATATTCTAGGCTTACATAATAAAATCTATTTTTAAATAAATTCGCATCGAGAGTTGGAATTCGAAATGATCGAACACTCAGCAATTTTTAAGTAACAACTGGTAAGTTATGCAGTTGCCAGTGAAAATAATATTAATCTGCTTGAAAGTGTATTCTCCGCGTATTGGAAATATTTCGAGATTGGATGGCGTTAAGTGTTTAAATTAAAAAGTTAGTAGAACATCTCGTGGATTTGTTTTTACATGTCGAAGGCAGCAAAGAATATTCGGTTATCACAAAATCGTTACTTTCCAGGACACTGTTTAAAACGCAAAACTTTTATAACTTAAGATTAATATATAATTGAAAAATATTAGAAAAAATCGACTCACCCGTAGCAGCTCAGACGGGACTCGAACCCGCAGCCTTAGGATTCCGGCCCAATGCACTAACCTTTTATAACTTGTACAGAACAATAACAAAATAGCTATCTTCTTCAAATGTTGAATACGAGGGTGGTTTGATAAGTCCATGACTTTGAAAAGAAGAAATACTTTTTTTTCATAATTTATTTTTTTGTCTTAAAAAGAAACTCCTTAGGGCTCCTTACACTACATTTTTTTTCAAATTCGGCAAAAGATTATTACTTTTGGAAACAAAAAGCTCAAGCGAGTTCTAACTTTTCTTAATGACCCTGTCGACCCTCTCGGCGGCACTCATGACATCAAAACTCATCGAATGAAGATGCGAATCCTTCCTATTCTCTAGATTCAACCCCAGTGAGATATTTTCTCCTACCAAACATGAATAAATGTCTTGGCGGGCAAAGATTTTCATCAAGCCAAAAGGTGAGGTCTGAAATGGGCCCTCATTTCAGTTACCAGTTTTCAGGCGATGAAAGAAAAAAATAATGGGTTAAAGAGGTAGGAACTTCGTTGGACTGAATACGCAGGGCTACAATAAGATTATGTACAGAAATAAAACAAAATATTCCGAAAAAAAATCTTTCTTCATTAAAAAGTCATGGACTTATCAATGCACCCTCGTATTTGAACTAAAAGGGCTTTCTCTAGCAATCGGTTCAGCCCTCGTTAACCTCAATTGACTGTGATATATACAGAACATAGAAGTAGATAGAAGTAGTATGAGCTCAATTTAGTATGAAAACCAGTGTAACCAAACAAACACATTAAAAATCGAAGCCAAGCCCCCCACTCGATAGTTACATGCTACGCACACACACTTTGTGAACACATTATTGGATAAAAAGTAAAAATGTATAATATCCAGAAAGCCATAAATCACAAAGTTTATTTATTTAGATTCAGTCGTATTACCATAGCAACTTGGTAACAAATTAAATAATACGTATATTTATAATGCTGCTACTCAGCCGCTAGATGGGGTAAGCTAATTTTAATAGTGCGATTTACCACCTTATTTATTAACACATAAAGTACTTTAAGAAAATTTAATGAGATAAGGGAAACCGGGTTGGTTAACATTCTTCACTTAGCTTATCCTAAATAGTTTCATATCAATAATTCGTGTAAACCCTATTTCATAATTCGGTGGAATCCTGACATTTCTTAATTACTAGGCAAAAAATATTTGAATTTCAAAATTCAGAAACCCAAATAAAATAAATATATCGGATGTTTCGAAAAGCAACACTTACAGATAGATACCTCAATGGTGAATTCCACCACCATCCTTTACAGTTAGCTACCTACCATAGGGAAATCTTTGTTTCGGAGAGTATGCGGGAATTATAAGTAATCACCCTATTTACAGCAAATAAAGTTATTTGTATTTGGGATCTGTGACCAACAAGACCTGACCGCTGAGCTTCAGCATGTCAAGCACGTTCTGCGAAGTAACAAATTGCCACTACCACGCCTCCCCTCCAACCCAGAAACCGTGTCAAGCCAGCCATAGTAGAACGACGACCTGCCATTCTTTCTACCTTACATGAAAGGTGTCATTGACAAGATTGTAGGTATTCTGAAGAGTGTGTCTATCAAGACCTCAAGCCGACTAGGAAGATCTTTTCCAACTCTTACGACCTGTCAAGTGCAACATCCCTTTTCAAGGTGCAGGCGCTAGGCGTCTACAAACTAGATTGCTACTGGGCTCTCTTACATCGGGCAAACAAATAAAAGTATAGGCGTAGAAGTATATGCGCGTTAGAGAACTTGCCAAGTTATGTGCCGGCACCTATACCTATCGAGTTAATTTCAATAGTTACTTTCCGCCCCGCACAAGTCCAGGGGGTCAAGTCTGCTAATGTTAACGTCAAAAACGTGGATTTATGGTGTTGGAATGGTAGTGCTTTTTGACACAGTTCTTGTTTCTTATACCCAAAATCTAGATACAATGTGTTTCCGTTTTGGGTTTAAGAATCACAATGTGTTTCGGTTTTGGGTTTAAAAAACAAGAACTGTGTCAAAAAGCATTACCATTCAAACACCACTGAACCACGATTTCGACGTTAACATTAGCAGAATTGACCCCCAGGAGTGTAGTATTCTAAATCTAAAAATAACTATAAAACGTTATTTTTATCAAACTTTATGGCTACATGACCAATTTCAAAATTACATTTTAACTAAGAATTTTTTTCCTCTTATTTCTTGAGACTTCGCAGCCTTGTAAGAGAAGCAATTTTCATTAAATTGCCTCGAATGATTAAAATCCTTGACAATAAAATGCTAGCTTCCTGGACTCGCCTATAACGTACTATTAAGGTGAGTGTATCAAATCAACTGTTATTTAGACGTTTATCATTTACTTATCAATGTTTTGCTATGGTGATAATACTTTTCAACTCTTCACAGTCACAACTTTTCTCAGTCTCCCCTATTGAGTGACATTTCCACCATTCTATATTTTAGTGTTTATGAAAGTTCAAGAATATGTCAAATTGTTCGTTGGACTATGGATCATAAGTGTATACCACATAAAGGTGGATATTTCTTGTTATGAATTTTAAAAGGAAAATATCAGTTGAATTTTTAATTAAAATCAAAATTAATTAAATAAAGCTCGCCTCCGATATTTTATGCACCCGTTTGCTAAATGATATATGTGGATATCGATTTTGCTCTTTTATATAATGCACCTCGGCATTTTTATATTATTTTTGAAGATTTTTTTGTTTGGCGTTCGTTCATACGACTGACGGAGCAAAATTCAAAGATGTGCGGAGCTCCGCAGATATTATGTTACACGGGTGCCGCCCACATGCGACTTCTACTGGGGGGAAAAAAAAAAATCTTTGTTCTGTGGTGATATATGTTTTTGTCATAATAAGATACATGTATTTATCTACTTTGCACAATTAATTAATGCTAATTAATGCTGGAGTGGCCCCACTCTTCGGCTATCTAAAATTCAAAGGCCCCACTGTAAAACGGCTATCTGACTATGTCTTTATCCTTACTATCCTTACTAATATTATAAATGCGAAAGTCCGTTTGTTTGTTTGTTTGTTTGTAACGCCTTTACGTCTTAACTACTGAACCGATCATCATGAAATTTTGCATAGACGTTGTTAGGGGTACAGAGAAGGACATAGGGTACCATTCATCCCGAAAAAAGTATAGTTCCCGAGAGATAGCAAAAAAACCTTTCCACGCAGACGAAGTCGCGGGCGGCCGCTAGTTTCTAATATGCGGTGCGCTGATTGTCCGACGCAAACACGGACAGGCCCATGTATGTAGGCACCATGTGAATATGTCTTTATATTCGCGAGAAAAAATCAACAATGTATAAAATAATTAAGTTTTTTGAATTCATATGTGATTTTCGTAAAAAGTGCGGATATCTCTTTGTTCTTTGATGCCGTCGCAGTAACTTTCGGTAGGTAGTGGATATACATATTTTTATATTACGTATCTTTCAAAAATAAGTACACACACAAACACCCAGACCTGAGACAATATAGTAAAGTTTTTCTAAATTGACTCAGTTGAGGATTGAACCCGGGACTTCCAGAGATGTAGACACTATGAAAACCATGGAGCTCGTTAATACATATTGCTAACAATAAAACATGACTGGTATCTAAGCAAACTCATTGTAATAGTTAAGTACTTATTTTAAGAAATTGACATAGACAAATTTTTACGTTGTAAGAAAATCAACTTCCAAGTACTACTATGAAAACTGGAACTAAACTATAAGAAAATACGATAAAATACGACAAATTGGCTATCGCATACTGAAAACATGAAGATCACTGCATGAATACAACTGTGAGATCAACCATTCAGAACACCGGAAGGGAGAAAATCGGACAGGAAATAACCAATAGGTTTTCATTAGATTGAGCATTCTCGACATCGCTCCCTTTTCAAAAAGCCAGTCGGAAAATATATGTACTGCCCTTTTATAGGCTTATGACTGCGAAGTATGCCTTGCTGAGAGGTCATTCTGTAAAGGTCGTATCAAATTGATACGTAAATAAAATCAACAAAATTTTGTATTTTGTCCGTTGTATGTTGTATCCGTGTCCCTATCACTTTTACCCTCTTGGTGGTACCACTGTTAAAAAGCCATAAAAGTACTGTTCTGCTCAAATAAGTTACATTTATTTTTTGTATTTAATGATTTAAGTTCAATTATATAGTGATTTCAAGGGGTAATGAGTAGCTTCAGCGTTTGAATATTATAAATTGAATAATTATTCAAATTGCATTGCGGCAGAATATTCAAATCGTTATAATTTTAGTATGATTTCAATGTTTGATGTTGACTTGCGTTTTTTTAATTCCAGAACTGCGTGACCATGTGACCATGTCTGCCTGAAGCAAAAACACCGCAGGCAACTTTATTCGATGCCTTTTCACAAACGAACCAGATATATTTTTTATTTCCTGCATAGCGTAGCAACGACAGCAGAGCGTGTATACAGATTATGCTTAAAAAATGTGATTATGATTCTTCACTTTATAACAGGAAGCGGGATAGTTTTTCTTTTTTAGAAAGTAACATCTCTACAAAATAATTCCTATCCTACGATACTCAAAGCAAGCATTATAGCATCTGCTATTAGCATCTCAATATCGAAACCTTATTATATTCCTCTTATTAACAGATAGAAATTAAAAACTTCCAACGTTGTTTACATAGCAAAGTCAAACGAAATTAATTTTACAAGGGAATTATTTCGGAAAGAACGAAGTGCGTGCACAAAACACCATGATTTGTTCCACAAACTTCTATTGAGAAAGAAAATGGTACCCTTAGCACAAACCTCTATTGAGAAAGAAAACGCACCTAATAGATTGATCGAAGAGTACCTACCTAAAATTTAAATCCGCTTTTCGGCGATAGATGCCGCTGTACAACCATACAAAATTAATTTATCGAATGTTTTACGCGCGTTATTTTTTTCGATAGCCTGTAAAAGGGTTTTATTATTCGATGTACAAATTATATAAGGTAGGTGTTTAGGCAAACCCTGTAAAGTCCACTAGCAGTTTTAGTATTCACTATTAATTAACATCTCCATAGTACTATATCTAATGGACTCGGATGTGTAATCTCCGTTCCAAAACAACAAACCTTAAAGCTTTATAAAGTTAGGCTGATAGGTTATTTATTAGTTAATTTTGTAGTAAAATCAGTGAGTAGTTAGTAGTTAGCCACCAAAGATAACAATCACAATTGTATAACTGAAACATAACTTTGAAAAAAAGCATAAACTTAATATTTTTTCTAAGTCTATGGTTAAAAGGAACTCCTTTCAAAATGGCCTAATTTACACCGAAGGCATAATTAATAAATCCAATCCAACTGCATATTATAGAGTTTACTGTTTTCACACTTTTTCCAGTAGGTAAGCCACCAATCCTGAAAGCTCCGTGACACGGATTCTAATATTTTTAATAAAAAATAAAAGTTAACGTTTAGACGAACAAGATTTGCTTGGTCGGCGTGGATTTGTGATTAGCCGGAAATATTTTGATTAAATTATTTATTATTAAATTTTCATATTTTTTTTTCGTCATCACGGATTTTGATCAATCTTATATAGAATTTTGTGTGAAATATTATGTCCAACAAGAAAAAATCCGGCCGACCATTGATTTTTAGCCGGAAAGGTCACGCATACCTATTTGAATGGTGTGATAAGGGGTAAAATTTATCCATTATCACGGAAAGCTTTTTTGGTTTTTTTAATTCACGCGTTTTAATGTCACATTTATAATTATCTTGGTATGCGGGCTTACAAACTGCCGAAAGTATCGCGCATACCAAATTTTAACTCTTCGTTTTTTAACGGTTTCTATATTTCTGTAAAGAGTGAGTGAGGCGTATGTATTAAAATGTTTGTTTTCTAAATAATTTCATTTATTATATAATAATCAACCCAAATATTTTTTTCCTGTATTTCCTCTTTTCCATATTGTGGTATCTTCTTCAATATTATCGGCTCTTAGACGCGCGTGCCCACACAACAACCTGCCGTTCACAGCCGACTGAGCTGTGTTCGACCGCACGTGCGCTAGAGACGACACAATGCTTCCTTCTCTTTTACTCACATACACTACATCCCTTCCTTATTTTATTAATTTTTATTTTATAAAACAATTTTCAAATTCTTACTTCATCAATTTATTATCAGCATAAGATCACCATTACCTCTGAAACACATGACTGAAAATCAACTATAATTTACATAACAATTTTCAGATTCTTACTTCGAGAATTTATCATCATCATAACCTCTTAAACACATAACTGAAAATCAACTACAATTTTATAATGTTTTATTTTATTTTTTAATTCTAGTCTTTTAAGTCCGGATTACCTTCAATATTCTCCTCTTGACTTTCATCTACTGCCATTTCTAAATTCTGTCCATCAATTTGTTTGTTCACAGATTTCCATTCTCCTTCCACTTTTTTTAAATGCAATATGTTGCGTCTTAACTGCTGTCCTGTTTCGTCGTTCTGTACTTCAACATCTCCCCCCTTTTTAGACTTAACCGTATGCGTGACTGTATCAAAATTAAGGCTGAGTTTATTAATTTTATTGGCATTCTTCACATACACTTTATCTCCCACTTGTATGTCAACATCGCGTGCTCTTCGTCTTTTATCTGTATACTCTCTCCCTTTTTCTTTTTCTTTTTTGTCTTTATCTCTTACATCCATGTCTCCAAAACTTTGTTCTGCAATATCTATCATCGGAATCTTGTCCCTGAATTTCCTTTGAAAGAATAGCTCTGCCGGTGTTTTCCCAGTCACACTATGTGGGGTACTATTGTACATCGTCAAATACTCCATCAATGCTTCTTTCCAGCTTTTTCTTTCAACTTGGCATATTTTGAGTCGTTTAATTATATCTCTGTTTTGTCGCTCCACCTCTCCGTTCTGTTGCGGCCAGTAAGGTATTGAATGAAATAGTTTAATATCATTTTCATGGCAATAAGTCTTGAACTCTGCACTAATAAATTGTTTTCCATTATCGGAAGTTATGGAAACTGGATGTCCTAAACGGCTAAAAATCTCTAAGTAAGCGAATCATTTCCTTACTGCTTATGTCTCGACATACTTTGATTTCTTTGTACCTAGAATAGTAATCAATGACAACTAATAGGTAATCACCACTTGGCAACGGACCCAAAAGATCTATGGCGATATCAACCCAGGATTGGGTGGGTAATTCTCTCCTCTTGAGTGGGTGTGGTGGATTTGGTGCCGATACCAGTGTACATCCTTTACAGGACCGTACTAAATTTTCCACGTCCTAGTTAGGCCACCAAACCTTCGCTCTGAGTCTCAATTTCATCGCGACCATTCCAGGATGGCCCTCATGAGCAGCATCTAAAACAAGTCGTCGTAATTGTGTCGGGATAACTATTTTGGTCCCCCTTAACAATATGTCACCAAAGAAACATAGCTCGTTCTCAAAAAGCTTATAATTCTTTACTGCGTCATCCCACTTTTTGTGAAATACGCCCTGTTTCACTTTTTGTATAAACATATCAGTCTTTGAATGTTCTTCAATATCTTCTAGCGAAACGGCTATTGGTCTAGCATGGTCAATAATATCCTGGACGTAGTCTCTGTACTGAGTCTTATCGTTGTTAAAAGTACATAATCTAGACAAGGGATCGGCTATATTATTTTTCCCAGGACGATAAATGACGTTATATTTATAAGATTGAAGTCTCAGTACCCAACGCTCAATCCGTGCACAGGGTTTGGATTTTGGACCGAATATAACTTCAAGAGGTTTATGGTCAGTAATTAAGTCAAATTCCTTACCGTACAGAAACATGTGGAAGTGCTCCACGGCCCACACCAGTGCCAAAGCCTCCTTTTCGGTTTGGCAATACCGACGTTCACAATCACTAAGAGTTTTATTTCCAAACCCAATAATGCGTGGACCAGTTTCATTTGTCTGCACTAAGATTGCTCCGAGTCCAACCGGGCTTGCATCAGCAAATACCATCGTTTTATCGTCCACATTGTAGTACCCCAAATTTGGTATGTCACTCAATGCAGTCTTTAGAGCACAAAATGCTGTTTGTTGGCTTTTCCCCCAAGAATCTCTAATATCAGCATTTCTGGCTGATTTTCGACGAAGCAATTGCTTCAAAAAACTGATTTTCGACGAAGCAATTGCTTCAAGAGGAGCTCGATGGCGCAGTGGTTGAGCGCCTGGCCCAGCGATTGCGGAAGTTAAGCAACGTTCGCAAGGGTCGGTCATGGGATGGGTGACCAAAAATGTATTATCTCGAGCTCCTCCGTGCTTCGGAAGGCACGTTAAGCCGTTGGTCCCGGCTGCATTTGCAGTCGTTAACACCCACCAATCCGCATTGGGCCCGCGTGGTGGGTTATGGCCCGTCCTCCTTATCCACCCATAAGGAAGGCCTGAGCCCCAGCAGTGAGGACATAAAAAATGGCTGATGGACAATTGCTTCAATGGTTCGGTAAGGGTAGCCATATTAGGTATCCATTTCCCAATATAGTTAATAAGCCCTAAAAAGCTTTGTAGTTCCGAAATGTTGATCGGAGTCTTAAAATCTTTTATAGCCGATAAATATTTGTCTAGTGGTCGAATTCCTTGATCTGACAACTCATGTCCTAGAAATTGAACTTTTGTTGTTCCGTAGATACATTTATCTTCTCTTAACATGATGTCATTCGTTCTTAATGTTTCTATTACTTTTTGCAACCGTTTATCATGTTCTTGCTTGTTTTTTCCATATACTAAAATATCATCAATAAAATTAACCACCCCTTCGCATTCAATTAGCACCCTTTCAAGTGTTTTCTGAAACATTTCCGGCGCACAGGTGATTCCAAACATTAACCTTTTAAAACGATATAATCCTTTACCAGATATGAATGTTGTAATATGTCTTGAGTCGGGTACAAGCTCCAACTGATGAAACGCATCCTTTATATCTAATTTACTAAACATTTTAGCATTTTGGATCTTTGGTAGTAGTTGTTCCATCGTTGGTAGCGGGTGATTTTCTCGCTTGATGGCTAAATTTGCACGCCTCATATCAATACAGAGACGGACATCCCCATCTGCTTTTAAAATCGGCACTACCGGCGTTATCCATTCAGACGGTCCTTCTACCTTTTCTATTATGTCTTTTTGAAGTAGTTCATCTATTTTTGCATTTATTTTTTCTTCCAATGGAATTGGTATTCGTCTGTAAGGTTGCGATACTGGATTCACATCACTATTAATTGGTATTTGTATTTGAGTGTTTTTGAATTTAGGGAAAGGTGCCATCTCGACTTGGTTTATATCTAATCCGAGTTTTAGTACGCCTAGTGCTATTGCCGTCGTTTTACCTAATAAATTACGTGTCCCTTTGTCTATTACGTAAAAGGTGGCGTTTAGTGTTTTTGATCCCACACGAATATCTGCATTAAAGGACGTCAATAACTTGAGAGGGACTTCACTTCCATAAGCAACAAATGTTTTTCCTGGATTTTTTACTTCTTTTCCTGTCTTCATAATTTTATTCTTAATTTCCAGCCACGTCTTATCTGTTATTAAGTTATGTCGACATCCTGAATCAATCAGCATCTTTACTTGGGTTCCACCTACTAAGCAATCGAGTGTATGATACATGGAGAACATTAAAAACGTAATCAATTTTATCTTCTATCGCATTTGCCTGCTTTATATCTTCAACTCTTTGGTTCGACTTCTTTGATCTTTTCGCATCTACGCTCCTTTCTACTTTGCTATCTTCAATGCTTCGCTTTAGGCCTGTTCCTTTGCACTGAGTTTGAAAATGTCCCACTTTCTTGCATTTGTTACATATTTTTCCTAAAGCTGGGCATTTCGGATCGCTAGCCAGATGATTCCAGCTACCACATCGGAAACAAGTCTTTTTCTATTATTGATGAATATCTTTTCCTTCACTCGTGTATCAATTTTATTAACAGTTGGATCTTTTCCTTTCTGACTGAAATCACCTAATTGACGTTCCACCACCTCAAGAGTATTTGCTTCGGTTATTACTTCCGTTAAGGTAATCTTTTCGCCTGCGCGAAGTATTTTCTTCCTGAGTTCTTCCGATGAACACTTTTCAATTATCTGATCAATCAAACTGTCATCCACATCCGTAAATTGACATTTCAAAGCTTGTTGTCTTAATCGAACTAAATATTTTTCAAACTTCTCGTTTTCATCCTGTTTAATTTTTCTGAATAAGTGTCTCTCATACCGTTTATTTTGCTTAGGTGCAAAATATTCATCTAACTTCTTTATTGCTACTTCAAATACATCTATGCCTTCTATCGCCGTGACGTAGCCACCCGGTATATTAAACAGTATTTCTTGAAGTTCTTGTCCTCCCCAATGCAACAAACTTGCGCGTTTTTTAGAACTAGAATTAACATCGGCAGCTTCCAAGTAAATATATAAACTCCTTTTCCAACGTTCCCATCTAGCTCCAACAGATCCTGCTTCACCATCGCACTCAAATTTTTCTAAGGTAAGACTTGACATCATTTAATCTGTGGACAAGGAAACAAATAAAGAATGTCTAATTTAGGTTACCAAATGGGCATCATCCTTTTAACAACCTGGCACATTCATTATTTATTCCCTACAGCGTTCATTTAATCATCATTGAATAGTTTAAATTTAAACTAACAATGTTGTATGAATTAATTTCAAGCTTCAGTAAACGGGCGTTACGCGTGTAAAACTTCATATTACGGGCGTAACCCGTGTAAAACTTCGTATTACAGGCGTAACCCGTGTAAAACATCGTATTACGGGCGTTACCCGTGCAAAACTTCGTATAACGGGCGTTAGCCGTGTAAAACTTCGTATAACGGGCGTCACCCGTGTAAAACTTCGTATTACGGGCGTCACCCATGTAAAGCTTCGTATTACGGGCGTAACCCGTGCAAAACTTCATATTACGGGCGTTACCCGTGCAAAACTTCGTCTAACGGGCGTCACCCGTACAAAACTTCATATTACGGGCGTCACCCATGCAAAACTTCGTATTACATTAAGTCCTTGCAGGCGTCACCTGTTTCTGAACTACCAGGCATCATCTGGTACTTGTATCTTTTACTTGATAATGAAAAATCAAACAATAGAAAAATCTCGTTTAGTACCTATTAGATAACGAAGTCGATCATGCAATGCAATGCAACTCAATAGTACGTAAGTACGCAATATTTTATTTTTATTTTATTAGTTAAGGGACAACAACAGTCAATAACCACCAGCCAATATATTATTAATCTGAAAAAAAAAACAATTATAAGCCGACCGGGAATTGAACCCGGGCCCTCACAGTTCAGAGGTAAGTATTTTAAATATAGGTAACTTGTAAATGTATTCGTTAATCGTATGACATTATTTGAAAATAGTAAGTAAATAAAACGTTTAGGTATACTGGCTACACAGTTATCTAGTTAACATAGAGTGCACTGGTAGGGGCCTAGCAGTAGCGACATCGGACGTGCAAAAATTTCAAAAAATACAAATCCTACAATTTAGCTGCAAAACATTTGATTGGCTGTATGGCTGTAATTTCCTTTGCTTTCACAGTAAAGGAAGGCTGTCTCAAAAAAAAATATATTCTAATCTGTGGTTGATGAAAAAGCATTGCATAGACCATAGAAGAAAGTAAAAACATTGACTTTAAAAAATGACAAACAAAATGGTGGTGGTGAATTTATTATAAAAATAACATGATGATCACTGAATAACTCAAACATAAACGACCCTATAAAAAGCACTTTTACAGCAATTAGAAAATAAATGACCCCATAAGAAAGCATTTATAGCATAAGGAATGTAAAAATGTCCCACTTGAAAACAATAAAGTACAACATCAACAAAACCTCAAAACACGATTTAAATCTTTGCCGCCATCACCATTTCTTTTCCTTTTCTTTTTCATGAATGTAATTTTATAATAATTACTCACAGTAGTCCTGTTAGCCCTCGTCGTCAAAATGTGGTATCTTCTTCAATATTATCGGCTCTTAGACGCGCGTGCCCACACAACAACCTGCCGTTCACAGCCGACTGAGCTGTGTTCGACCGCACGTGCGCTAGAGACGACACAATGCTTCCTTCTCTTTTACTCACATACACTACACATATTTCATAGCCTCCTATAATTGCAAGCCGTGAACATAAGTTTGGCAACGTCTGTTACTGTCAGTTCGTGGTCATGTCGTCGGCCAGTCTCCATACTAAATGTATGGGAATATTTCAATTTTAAGAGGTCGATATTTTTTTCCCTAGTAATCGTGTGAGTTTTAAAATATGAAAATAATTTAGTTCTTTTATTGAAATGCTTTGTGTATTAAACAATAAGAAAAATATCAATGTTAACCAGGAAAAAATGTCTGTCAAAGATGTCATCTTTTTTGTTGATTTTCTTCAGCAGGGAGTTGATTAAGACGCCCTCTAGCAATAAATGATATATCATTAGGAAGGTCTTTTAAAGACAAATATTTGCTGTTAATATAAAAATTTTACCTTACAATAAAATTTGTATTATGTTTCCTCCTGACGTCCGAAGTCCATTATGAGAGAGTACATCGTCTTCTTTTCCGTTCATTTAACTTGAAATCTATAGCTCCATCACGTTGCCGACCTCCTCCCCGAGCGCAGCGCCCCCTTCCGCCTGACCTGTCAAACTTACTCACCACAAACAAGCCGCCATTTTGGCATTGTGTGGCTCATAATGATATGATGTTGAGCACCAGAAAGACATTATGTGGACTTCGGACGTCAGGAGGAAACATAATACAAATTTTATTGTAAGGTAAAATTTTTATATTATGTGTTCCGTTAGACGTCCGAAGTCCATTATGAGAGAGTTGTTTGTTATCTTCTGGTGGCTTGTTAGTAAGTAATAAACGCAACAATGTGATATGAATTCTAATGACTTCTAAAATAAACAAGACTTGTCTATTTTGTATTTAGATTTTATTGTCCAAACTACAAAATTGATTTGCATTATAATTAAAAAAAAAATATTTTAATTCTGACAAATTATTTTAAAATAAAAATTAATCAGTAGAAAACAATTGGGAAAGAGATCGGTCATCAATTAAATTACAATTATTAGTATTATTAGACTCAATTTGTCTATGATAAAACTTTCTAAATGTTTGCTCATGTTGCCAATTTGCTTTAGCCAAAATGTCATTAATTGGGTAATTTTCTATCCAATTTAAAGATGCTACAGCGGCTCGAAAACTTCCAGCCGAAGCCTGCACTCCTGCATCTGATAGGAGACGCTTTAACCAATTTCCTATAACAGTACGTGTTGCTGGCCTAGGAGGACCTTTAGCTATTAAAAATAAGTTAGTAACCGAGCCTCGGATATCTTTGGTAAGATTTTTTAATGTTCTTAGCCATCGCACTGGGTCAATGTTTATGTCGGGGGATGTCAGTAAAGTCCAATTTGACTGCTGATAATTAGTAGAATCTGTTTTTGAACCAAAGGCAGGTATTAAAGTTATTGAATCCTGATTGTCTATAAAATGGCTATCATCACAGTGTAACAGAGTTAGGTCATGGACTCTTCTACCTGACGCTAGCAAGAGAATAGCCGCGACGCGCCTAGATACATCATAAATACTATCAGAAATGGGGGACTCATTTTTTAGAAATCTTATGAGTATACGGGCATCCCAAATAGGGGCTTTAGGAGCTATTGGTTTGGATAAAGATATAGCCTTGAGAATGTGCTTAATTATGTGACTAGAAGAAATTTTTGTAGCTGAAGAAGTCTCACAAATTGAAGCAATAACAGACTTGTGAACAAGGATTGTACGGTAAGCTAAATGTTCAACTAAATGTAGATAGGCTAAAAACCTAGCTACGTCCGCAGGACGAGGTAAACATGGATCTATATCCTTATCGCGACACCAAACAGACCACTTATTCCATATAGGGACATAAGTCTTTATAGTTGATGATCTCCAACAAGATGTTAGGAGATTCTTCTCTGTATCAGACCATTTTTCGGTTATTGAATCCCACCCGAAACTAGCCAAGCTTCCAGGCGTAGATTGTTGATGCCTGGTGGAGGTCGGCCCGTCACTGTATCTATCAGACACTGTTCCAGATTCCTTATCTTTTGAGGACGGGCCAGAGATCTGTTTTTCAAGTCGGTTCTCCAAAATGGTTTCTTCCACTTGGGTGCTATTATCACAAAAAGTCCTTGGGCCGAGTTCAGGTGGTTGAGCACACGAGGAATTAAACTCGGTGGTGGAAAAATCCAGGCCAGATCGTAGTGCCAAGCCCTGCTGAAGGCGTCGTGAAAGGATGCGTTCGAGTCTGCTAAGTCTAGCGTAGCATAGTTTGGTACGACGTGAGCAGTCTGAGATGCGAATAAGTCGATGTCTGGAACTCCCCATTTTTGAAAGACGTCTAATGTGGCTTTTTCTTGTAGAGACCATTCTGCCCTGGTTCGACTTCTTGACAGGTGATCGGCTTCGGTGTTGTAAATGCCTGGCAGATGGTGAGGGACTAACACGGCATTCAGACTGTCTACTAGGGCTAGTAGGTCCTTTGTTAGATTCAAAAGCTTGCAAGATTTTGTCCCGCCCTCGTTCTTTATATAGGAGACTACTGTCGTGTTGTCGGTCTGAAGTACAATTTTCGAGTTCTTTAGAATGGATTCGTGAGCTGAGATAGCCGCTATCACAGCATACATTTCCTTCATGTTGCAATGCCAAGCTCTCTGATGACGCTTCCACGACCCTTGTACGCTGTTGTTGTTTACTAGAGCACCCCATTGAATATCCGATGCATCTGTTATTACGTAGTTTGTAACCTTTTTCATTACATGAATTGGAGTCCTTAAATGTAGGTTTTCCAACCACCATTCTATTTCTGTTATTTCGTCTATGGTTAACCGGCTGGACTTTTGCTCTGTGAGTCGCAACTGGTTGCTGTGAAGCTGCAATGTTCGGCAATGCAACTTTCCCCGGTGGGTGATGAAGGAAGCAAAGTTGAAATGTCCTAAGAGGCGTTGTGCCTGCTTGAGGGACCAACTGCCTGCAGCAAGTCGAGCCAATATCAACTGGCGGATCTTCGCCACTTTTTCGGGAGGAAGAGATTTTGTGTTGAAATGAGTATCCCATCTTATCCCTAGAAAATCGATCAATTGTGTGGGTTTGACAATCGACTTTTCTTTGTTGACTGACCAGCCTAAGTGTCTCAAGAGTTTGATGGCTGTCGCTAAATGCATACTTAAAAGTTCTCTTTTCTGGTGGACTATTAGAAAATCGTCGAGGTAGACTATCAGACGCATTCCTCGTTTTCGAAGCACTTCTGCTATCCAATTCGTCACAGATGCGAACAATCGGGGAGCCGCAGCGAGTCCAAATGGTAGGCATTTCATTTGATAGAGTTGACCCTCGAAACTGATTCGGAGATAAGGTCGATGCTCTTGACTTATAGGCAGGTGATAATATGCTTGGCTGAGATCTAGTTTTACCATCCAGTCGCCTGGTTGAAGAAACTCGTGCATGTGGTAGTGATTGAACAGATGAAATGGTTTTGGATCCATAAACTGATTCAGCGCTTTTAAATTTAAAATTACTCTGTTCTTTCCATTTGATTTTACTACTAGGAACATCGGAGAAATGAAAGATGGTGTTAAAGGGGCTAATTCCAATACCTTGCTCTGAATTAGTAACCGAATTTCTGCAGACATTGCTTGAGAGGCCGGAGTTTGAAATTTTTTCAGAAAGTCTGGGGTTGGTAGCACTAAAGGAGGTTGGTTGTTGAATGGAATTCGAGTGCCTATTATCATTTTCATAATAGATTTCGGAGGGTTTAGTTGCAACCAGTTGTTGTGATAAAGTTTCAGACAACCCCCCGAAAAGGTCTCCGAGTCACTTTCTCTTGCCGCTGTAATTTGGCCTTCTGTTGCTTTTGTCCTTTCTCCCCCCCCTTCTCTTCTGTGAATAGTCTTCACCCGTTCTCTGCGGTTTGGTATTTTCAGTCTTATCGTTTCGCTTTTTAGTAGCTGTGAACCGAAAGGGCTTATTCTCAAAAGTCATGGAATGTTGAGGAGACTTAGCGTGTGAACGTTTCATATTATTACTATTAACTTTTTCTAATTTATCTATTCCACCAATTTTCTGTAAGTAAGAAGACAATTGTTGAGGGTTAAACATGTATTCGGAGGAAGGAGGGATCTTATCTAAATCTTCACGAACATATTTGTCTTTCAAAGATTTAACTAAAGAGCGGCGTCTTAATTCCAGCGCTTCTGCCCGCTTTCCGCAAATAATTTGCAAAATATCATGGGAAACTGACTTATATGAAGAGTTATTTCCGAATAACTCTTTACACTTTGTATAGAGTGTCTGCGGTGAGAGTTGCAAATTAGGAGTGGCTGACCAATCTATCAGGGTTTGTAAAGCTGAATTTACTGCTTCGTTCTGAGCTAGGAATGCGTTTGATAAAGCAGCGAAACTGCGTTCCATCTGGAACCATCTCACCGGGGAGAATGGGTCTTCGAAACGTCGCATCTCTTCATTAACTTTTGATTCTGTAAATCCTGGGGTAGCCAGGTATTTCTTTTGCACATCTGTATATCGAACTGAATTCCAATCTGGAGAATCAAATCTTTGCATCGAGGTGATTTTAGCTAAACGTTCTGGAATCGCTCTAGTTATTACTGGCTTTTTAATTGATACCTCTAGTTCAGCGATATCACTATTATCAATTATCTCTGTTGTGGCCGGAGGTCTTAGAAAACTATCATCTTCCACACTGGGATTTGTTGCTGACATTTTCGTATTATGACTGGGATTTGTTGCTGACATTATCGTACTATAATTCGATAGAAAAAGATTATTTACGTGACTCACCAGCTGTTGTGATAGTAAATCAAACTTTCGATTCAACACCGAAGTGTCAGTGTCAGCCTCCATATGACCGCCCGACCTCTTACGTCTTTTAGACGGCGGCGGTCTGTTCTCCTCCTGCGAGTCCGAGGAAGAACTGCTTGATGACGACGAACACGATTTCCTCCCGATTTCAATCGAATTTCTTGATTGCACATCCCGTGAATCCTGTTGATCACTCATGATGAAAAAGCAACCTCTAAATTTGCCACAACACACACTTTCACTTGTAATGGAGCTATTTACTACTCTTTATCGAAAATAATTACTCTTTTAGGTTTGATAACAATTAAGTGAACTCAAATTTATGAATTTTTTACTTCTATCTCAAAAATTATAAATTTTATTTCGGAAGTCGTTTTGAACGGATTGAAAAACGACGCAACAATGACAAAATGGCGGCTTGTTTGTGGTGAGTAAGTTTGACAGGTCAGGCGGAAGGGGGCGCTGCGCTCGGGGAGGAGGTCGGCAACGTGATGGAGCTATAGATTTCAAGTTAAATGAACGGAAAAGAAGACGATGTACTCTCTCATAATGGACTTCGGACGTCTAACGGAACACATAATATACTTTATATCAATTGTTTATACTTTTGAAGTTAATGGTTATTAAAATATAAAAGTGGTTTATTGTCTATGGGAGTTGATTTTCCCCACTTCTACCAATAAATGATATATCATAAGAAAGGTTTTTATATGACAAATATTTGCTGTAAACATACTTTCAATTAATTGTTAGTAATTTCGGAGTTTTAGGTCATTAATGTTAAAAAAATTGGTCAAGTTTAGAGCGTTATAACTCTCAAAGTACTAATAGTTCACGATTATAGTAATATAATAAAGTGTTTCAAATTTAAATACCTTTCCAATGATGTAAGATTTATTGCTAAAGGAGGCTTAGATCAAAATACTTATCCTACTAAAGGACCCCCGAAAAGTTCACATAATTTGACTCAAACCTTATGTTCTAATAAATAAATAATAATTATTATTATAAAACTTTATTGAAATAATCTTACATCACAATTTACAACTAGTTTAAACATAGATAATATAGGAAAAACAAATAATAAATAATTTTTAAAATAATTTTATACTATGTGCTTGACCACATGCGATGTTGCCGTTCTGCTCAACTTCAGGGCTTGGAAGATATAGAAGGCTATGGTATAATAAATAGTTACAAACTTAAGGAAGAGACCAGAGGTAGAAGAAGGACTCTAAAAGAAATGTCATCAAGTAAGTGAAATCTATAACAGTATGATCCTCACTCACACAATAAAATTTGGTATGCGCGATACTTTCGGCAGTTTGTAAGCCCGCATACCAAGATAATTATAAATGTGACATTAAAACGCGTGAATTAAAAAAACCAAAAAAGCTTTCCGTGATAATGGATAAATTTTACCCCTTATCACACCATTCAAATAGGTATGCGTGACCTTTCCGGCTAAAAATCAATGGTCGGCCGGATTTTTTCTTGTTGAACATAATATTTCACACAAAATTCTATATAAGATTGATCAAAATGCGTGATGACGGAAAAATATTATGGAAATTTAATAATAAATAATTTAATTAAAATATTTCCGGCTAATCAAATTCACGCCGACCAAGCAAATCTTGTTCGTCTAAACGTTAACTTTTATTTTTTATTTAAAAATATTAGATTCCGTGTCATGGAGCTTTCAGGATTGGTGGCTCCTGGGCTACAGAGACAATTTTCTTAACACGAGTTGATTGCAGTTTGCTATAAAGGGCGAGTTGTAGTAATTAGTTTTTATCATATTACAATATTTCCTCTCAATATAAATATTGAATTGATTTGATATAAGTAAATAGGTATGATAAAAAATTATGATCAATGCTCAAAGTAGTAAAGACTGCAAGCACATATTCAGTACCCGTACCCAGAACAGCTATCGAAAAAACTAACGCGTTTCAAAATATTCGATAATTTAATTTCAAATAATTTTAATATGTTGATTATTAGCATTTGTTAGAAATAATTCTAATTTTAATAGGTATGTTGATTATTATTAGCATTTGTCAGAATCTAAGTGAACACCTAACACAATATGACCGCCAATATCGTGCAAACCGCAATTTATTGCACATCCCAAAGGATGTAGTTGCAACATTGAAATCGGCCTCTCCAAGCCCAACTAAGAAAGTAAAATACGTCGTAAAAGAGGTAGAAAATACAGCAATGTTGCCAGGACACCGCATGAATTATACATGTTCCCACTGATAACAGACTCGGCACTTAAGCAAACTGTGTACTTACCGTAAGTTGCAGGTTGTGTCGTTTGCTTACATGGTAACTGCCGTCACAGTGTTGTATGCTGCGTACATTTTATACTTATCAGACATCTGCATAGCTAATACTTAACCTGCGTAGGGGAGGTTTCATATGTGAAAAACGTCCCCTACGCAAACACAAGTCTGAAAATTTTGATTAATATGAATATTCGTATGAGGTTTACTCTCGACTTTATACTCTTAATTAAAAAATACTAAGTTTACTCATGAGGCTAGTAGGTATTCCAGTTTCAATACTTTTACAAATTCACCTGCATTTGTAAACAGTGAATAATTTGATAATACGTTGTAATATCCTACTAATATTATAAATGTGTGTTATACTCATACCCAGTTTTTGAGGTACTTGTCGGTAGTTTATCGGAGGTTTAACTTTATCGGTGGAGTCGATATTATCTGGTTTAAAGTTAATTTTAATACTTTAAACCAGATAATATGAGCCCCTTCCCATTAAGTTAAAACTCCGATAAAGTACCACAGAAATCGAGAATGAATGAAATTTGACACACAGTTCATAACCTGATTAAAATACAGGCTTATTTTTATCCCGGTGATAGGTTCTATATGGATTTTTAAATGACCATGCTGATGAAGTCTAAAGCTACCTTATATTAAAATTCTTTAGTGTAGAGGTCATGTTGATAGATTTCAACTTAGTATATTTTCAAGACGTGAAGCTAATGTTAGCGAGCTTTCGATATCTTCGCGGTAAACATAAAAAAGTCTAGAGAGTTCTTTGAAGGTAATCGAGCAAAAGAGCCACTATTAACTCGACGCGTCTCAATATATCGCAGCATCACTATGTGGTGACTATTTTCTATCTTACGTGAAACTAGGGGCTAAACAGTCTCGAATAAATGAAGAAAATATTTTGTCTTATCCTTACTAATATTATCAATGTGAAAGTCCGTTTGTTTGTTTGTTTTTTGTTACGCCTTCACCTCTTAAATACTGAACCGATCATCATTAAATTTTGCATACACATTTTTAGGGGTACAGAGATGGACATAGGGTACTTTTCATCCTGAAAAACAATATTTTTCCCGAGGGATAGCAAAACAACTTTCCACGCAGACGAAGTCGCGGGCGGCCGCTCGTACATTTTATAAAGCTAGATAATTCAAATCATTTATTTTTTTTGGACAAAATCAAAAATTAATAACTGTTATGTGATTTTTTTATCTCTGGCTTAAACGGCAGTAAATGACAATATTAACACGATGATTTTCATTACAAAACCTTTATTTAAATTATTTGAAAATTATATGTACTTTACTAAAATTACTAATAAGACATGTATTTTTTTATAAAAATTAGCCAAATAGAAATGACATAAGAAACCTCAACGAGAACAATAAAAAAGCCATCAGACACGCTAGCGACCCTAATAAAAGTACGTTGTTTGAGGAAAATTTCTTTATACATGTCTTTTACCAAGTTTCCAAGTCAAAGCAGCCATCACAAATGACCCAGTAGTCAGTTTTATTATCCTGTATTCGATTTGCAGCGAACCTTAACGATACAAGTGATTATCCTTGATATTGCTCGCTATCTCGGGTTCCCAGCGATCGCCGTTGGTTAGTAGTTTCTCTTTATTGTACAAAAGTTCTTCTCTTGTTTCGGTGCAATATTCGAAATTAGGTCCTTCAACAATGGCGTCGACGGGGCAGGCTTCTTGACAGTAACCGCAGAAGATACATTTAGTTAGATCTATGTCGTACCTGGTTGCTCGTCTGGAGCCATCGCAGCGCTCCTCGGCGTCAATGGTGATAGCTTGCGCCGGGCAAATCGCCTCGCAAAGCTTGCAAGCTATGCATCTTTCCTCTCCTGAAGGATATCTCCTTAACACATGTTCCCCCCTAAATCGAGGCGAGAGAGGACCTTTCTCGAACGGGTAGTTTATAGTCGCTGGCTCTTTAAATATGTGGCCCAGCGTAATCGCAAACCCTGGGAACCAATGAATTATTGTTTTTTCTATTTGACAACATTACATCTGTGGAATACGCTCAAAAAATGGCACCACACGAAAAGTACAACTAAAGGGATAGAGCTAAAAATGCTGGCATTTAATTAATCAGCACAAAGCGTCTGAACACTGGTTGCTTATTAGCGACCAGAATTTGTATATACTCATAGATATAAATAAGATACGTTATTTCTGCTTCTTTTTACTGCCTTCTTTGCGTCTTTTACATGATTTGACTATAAAAGACGTCATTTCTAATAAACTCTCTCTTTCTATCTTTTCCCTACAATACAAACTGCAATTATTGAAAAGAACACTAAAGTGAGTCACCAAATGCGTGGCTGGCCCTACTAAAGCTGGGCGGGTTGTACTTTTTCGGCCCCGTGGTGCCATTTTTTAAGCAAAATTTGTTTGCAATTACACTTCCATAGATTTTAGTTTGCTGCATTGTTCCGATTCTTTGGAATCGGTAACCCTAGCTTTACCAATTTACTTTGGTAAAGCTAGGGTTTCCTAGGATAGCGGTGACGTCATATTACGGCCGTAATATAACGGCGTTGAATGTTGTCTATGTAAACAATACGGTGACACCGTATCGTCAGAATCCGCGCCGTATAGTTTACGTAGACAACATTCTACGCCACTAAATTACGGCCGTGATATGACGGCACCGTCATTCTAGGAAACCCTAGCTTTAGTAGCTAAAGCACTTGTGTTATGGAAATCAGAGACTACAATGGTATCACAAACACAATTGAGACAATACACCTGAGAAAATAAATAGAAAAGTTCATTTTCTACATTGACCCAGCCGGGGAACAAACACGGGACCTCAAGAGATGGTGACACCTTGAAAACCGGCGTGCAA
The DNA here is from genome assembly GCA_928269145.1 of Agriphila tristella. Lineage (NCBI taxonomy): Eukaryota > Metazoa > Arthropoda > Insecta > Lepidoptera > Crambidae > Agriphila > Agriphila tristella. The sequence goes on from OV743430.1 coordinate 17,838,206, forward strand.
ACCACTCACCCAAAACAAACAACTAAAACTTTAACAGTACAAATTGATTTAATTATTTAAGCCTGTGGTTTGACTTTATTAGGGTATTCGCTTCAACTTCGTCCGTGTGATTGCCCGAGATAAAAAGTAGGTATCTTTTTATTATAATGGTCAGAATCTACTATTTTAACCTGAACTAGTGTTACCGCGAAACTAAAAATACAAAACTTTATTTCATTTGTAATATTATGTTTTACCATGACGAAATTCACTTTTACTTTTGAATAAATTTGGGAAAAGATAATGACTTCTCATTTCAAATGAAGTTGAAACATTTTCCAGTTACAAGTTACAAGTCCTAGAAACGTGAAGTTTGTTGGCATCCTTTTATGACAAGGACATATTCTATGTAGAGATTTGATGACACGAACTTAGTTGTGAGCTCTTGGTGGTTGACCTAGTTATAATTGCTTCACGTAACAATCAAAACTTTATCTACTTGTTATTTTCGATGTTATATTATAATTTATACAACGTGGCGATGAAAATACGACAGTGAATTAAATATCGTAAATCTAATGAGGCTACCAAGTTTCACTGTTAATTTCGAAGTTACATTAGGAGTATAATTTTTTATTCAAAATATTTCTATGGGCTGTATGTATTTTAGCCCTACAAATTGTTTTATAACAATTCTAAACTTCTTGTTTAAATATTCCACTGAAATTTTAAGAAGATACGAACAAAAGCTTTGAATTATCAGATTTATGAGTGAAAAGGCGTAAAATCACAGAATATAATAATATAATAGTCTGCTACTTCGTCCCATATCGAAACACAATCAACAAGTCAAGCAATTAAGAAGTTCTTCCATTTGGGTTTCGACGCCCGCTACTGAGAAAGATAAAAAAAAAACAACATCAGCGATTCCAGTAACCAGGGGGTCTAGCTAGGTATTACCTACGAAAAAAGAATGCCAACAGTCAGATTCGTCGTTCAATTTACACAATTTTTTACGTTTTTTTATGCTAATCGCTTGCCGTTATAGCTAGAGCGCGTGTTGAGTTAAACTGCGGCTTAAAACTAAAACACATCCTTAAAAAAAATCAACCCCTTGGTATCTCATACAATTTGTTCATACCTCTAATGATCTCCGTCCAAAAGAAGGTCTGTGATGCACGATCGAAGAAATCCCTCATCGTGGTCGTCGGTGGTTTGTCGTGGACGTAAATAAACTTTACATCATACTTGGTTCTGGGACAGCAATAATAAGGTGGTGGAGGAGGGGGAGGGCATGGGGGCAAGCTGGGGTAGCAAGGGGGACATGGGGGACACGGAGGGTAGGGGGGGCTATCAGGAACACATGGGTTACAGTAATTACGCACTGATATCACAATCCTGTTCGCTTTTAACAAAGATCCGGCGTTTGGTTTGGCTAATATCATTTTGCAATTACTTATCCCAACTAATGTTTCCTTTTATTTGTTTTTTAAATAAATTGCCAAAATAGGCGATTCTTACGATTGTTATAAATGACTCTTTATTGACAAGACATGGTCAAGCACTGACATTATTGCCATAGATTGATAACTTTACCAAAGTTATCAACAAACCTCTTTTTAAAGTATTTTTTTGTTTCTTTTTTGTTTGGCATAGAAAGATTTTAAAAACAATCAAGTAAGGCAGTGCCTCCGCTGCCGGTACCAGTAAAGCAGCCGGCGATACCGATTGCGAGGACGACTGCCGAAACGGAACCTAGAACTTCGTAAAATGTCGACTGATTTTGTATGGAACACAAAATGGTAAAGAAACAAAATCAAGGATAGGGAGCGCAGTCCCCCAGAGTCCCCCACAAGAAAGGCGAACCTTTCGAACGGGGCGAAACCCTCTGCCATGAAAAAAACTTAAAGAGTTCACAAGTTAGGTTAGGTTAGTACTGCGATAAAAAACGAGCGAGCCGAGCGAGCGAAGCGAGCATGCCTCGGCAGCGGCCGGCGAACAAATATTTTTCAAACAAAAAAGTAATTTCAAAGAAATAGGTGAAAGGTGTTTGAAGAACAGTTTTAACTGATTGTCAATAATTAATTATTTCCACATCGATGTCATGTATACCTTGCTGGTATATGTGTCCTAGGATAATAAAATTATAAAAACCAAATCTTTGCAAAAACCATTGGTTGATTTGATTGTAGAGAACCGAATAATTTGATTGGATTGGAATCGAAAGATTTTTGCAATGATCCGTCCAATTAATTGTAATCTTGTAAAAATCAGTATTTTAAACTTGAACGCTGATTTGGTAGGACTAAAGGCAGCCATTAACCAACCAGAACATCGGTCAGTCAATATCATTGACATCAGTCAATCGGCGCGCGCAAAATGATCGTAATTCAGGAGTTACCAAAGATACGCTGGATTTAAAAAAAATACTACATATTCTCGGATGACTCCAAAAATCTGTCTCAGATTCTAATTACTTACTTATCCGGTTGCAATCATTATAGGATTTTTGTAAAGATCCGATTTGTCCGAATATCCTACGACATAAGTAATCGTAGCAAGCTCAATGCTTGTAATATACCTACGTTAAAGTTGCAATGTTGGCATAGTAGATAATTGGGATGTTGACAACTTTTTTTATTTTATATTACATAAATTACCTCTCAAAAAAAGAAACATTGGTAAAATAATTATTTCGCTAGCTTGAAAACTGCCCGAGATATCACAGTGTGAAATGCACACAAATGGACTCGCCCAAAAACGCTCCATACTAACGGCTACTGAGGTATGACGTCACGCCTCGCTAGTTAGTATGCAACGCGTAGGAAATTTGTTCGGCAGTTATATTAAATATTGTGTTTATCAAAATGGTTTCTTAGACAAATTTGCTATACATTTTACGAACTAATTAAAGGTATCAATTATTTTAATAAATTTTATACTTTTTAAATGGACTTGTCCACCCAACTTTGAAGGGTCATAAAACAAATAATATGCAATATATAAAACCAAGAGGTATACAAGCTACTCTAAAAGTTTAATATGTTTACGATTTTTATTAGTATTTCGTTATTTTATTCATTAGTCAACATCCCAATTATGCTATGTCGGGCTAGGCTGTTTCACTGAGATTATAAACAATATATTTAAATAAAACTAACCTATTACTTGGAAGATTAAATTAGTGTAAGTACGGACCTCTAGCACGAATATGTACCAAGAAAAAAAAACGCGCGTAAAATTCGATAGAAAATTTGTGCAGCGTTATACCACTCACCACTGAAAAGTAAAATGATATTTCCCATAGAGATTAAGTTATATTTTCTAACATTTCATTATTTTATACGAAAATGCTCATAAATGATTATTTGCGAATAAATATAATATGTCGATAAATAAATAAAATCCAAGATATTCAATTTAATAGGGGAAATTAGAATAATGTGTTATATTCCTTTAATTCCATTAATATATTATATTCCTTTAACTTCATTATGTATAAACATTTCTAATAAGTATTATTGCTTTATGTATATTCTATTTTTGTGAAATTCTTTGAAGAAATGACATGATCACTCCGAAATACTAAAAGGTTTAATTCCACTTCTTTCAAAAACAAATACTTGTATCGTCTAAGTACTGTAACGCTCTTGCGAGCGCTACTTAAATAAAACCAATGCTTTGACTGGAAACTATTATTTATTTTATCTTTTTAATTAAATTCGAATACATAATAATAAAAACCAGGATGCGCCTCCATGGCCGCGCACCGAGTCCTCTGTAGAAAATCGAATCTTAACTTTTTAAACTTGAATTCAAATCCATGTCAAACGCGCCACCGCAATATCGGCCAGTACGCGGGCATAGACACCACAGTACCTACTTGTATTTTTTTTCATAATAAAATATCATGGCCATCGGCAGCCAGCGCCGTTGTTGCGAAAAAAGAAAAGACGAACTTCTATTCAAACTTGAGGAATGAACTTTTTTCTTACTAGCACCCGTAGTTTTTACATTGTCATAAAAAACGCTCTGGTGCCCTTTTCCAATAACGCACAAATATTTTTCGAACAAACAAGTTATTTCAAAGAAATTGGCACTTATAATAATGTGCTAACATTATACGTGTCAGTTTTAACTAAGGTATTAAAAGTGTATGAATTTATCATGATAAGGAAATAAATAAAATGAGTGATATCATTAGTAAGTAAAAGATCTCTTTATTTGCAAAAATAAATAAATCTCGTTCGATCGGGTTTTTTTTTTATTTCCGCTATAATTGGAGCGTGAATATAAATACCAAAATATGTTCATAATTTAATATTTCCACATCGATGACATATTTTAAAACAAATTGGCGATTCCCAGATTTGGCCATCATAAACATATTATATTACCTATGTCATTAGCGTGCCTATTTCCAACAAATTTTCATTTTATTTTTAGCTCAACGATAACATGACTTTTTTTGTCCATGACCTACTTCGGGGAGCCATGTAGTAATAAAGTTCTTGGGTACCACAGAAATTCGTGAGCAAAGAAATACAGACGCCCACCGAAGCCGTCTAGTCGATATTATGAGAATAAATAAACACGTAGAAATACTAAGATCTATACGGTGAACCATTTTCGTTGCTGTCAGGGGATACATTTTGCAAAAGGAATCCGCACACACACGTAATAATACGCATTAGGCTAGGAAATAATGTGTTTAGGGTACCTCTAAACTCACTATTTGGTGAATGTATATTTTGACGACTGGATTTAACGGATACGGTTTGAATCCCGCTACGGTTTTTTTAGTATGATTACATGAATTTGTAGCACAGGTTCAGTAAGGTATGTCTATTTAACTTTCGTATTTTGTAGGTATCCATAGTTTGGACTTGCTCCATTAAGATAGGTATGCATATAACAACGATCATTATATCAAAAGTGCTTTATAGAAGCTAAGTAGGTAATTCAATTGCCGATATCACTTCTTAATCAACCAAAAATAACTAAGTCAATAGCGTAATGATTAATAATGAAAAAATAATATTGTTTACTACCAACAATAGTTGAACCCAAAACATACATACAACATTGAAGTCTTTGACTGCTAAATTTAAATCACATTTAAACCTACTCATAAAGAACTGGGTAAAGAGGGGAATACATAAAAAAGTTACTAAAGAAAGAACAATAACAAAGCTGCGCATGAAAAATGTTTCCAAGGAACATGAAACAGTAGGAAAGCGCATGTCGAGCATTTTTTGTAAAAGTGTGAAAATAAGCAGTTTCGCGAAGACAGAAGGCCAAAAATTTCTCATCTTTAAGCATCATGCTCACGACATATCTCTGTTATTCCTATGATTTGTGGCGAGACGGCGTATGTGCGTGGGTACATGTGCTGCTGTGAAAGTTTGAGGTTGTGCCAAATTCAAAAGTACTAGAAAGTTTATTATCTGATGATGTTTGAAATTATTTGATTATCTGATGATTATTATGATTATCTAGGGGCCTTTAAGTCGTTAGTAAATAGGTATCTTCTTAGCAAGCGCGTTTCATCGTAAATCGCATCATCGCTTACCATCAGGCGTGATAGCGGGCAAATGCTTGCCTATCTATCATAAAAAATTTAAGAGTTAGTAAAAAGAAAAGTTTTTAATATTAATATTATAGAATTTTATTTATAATTATCAAATAATGTTAACTTTGACAAAACTGTGAGTTGAGCTTTCGATTGTTGACGATACCATTTAACTTGTATAATTCTACAGACACTTTGTTGAATTATACAAATTAAATGGATCGTTCAATTAATTTTCCAACCAATATGATGTCGTATCCAAACGTATGAAAGGTTCTTAACATTCTCAATTACTCCAATCGCCCTGCTCTTGATACTTACCTGCGCTTACTTACATTACCTATACATTATTCCAGGAATTTTACCAATTTGACGTATGTAACACAGTAAATATTATATATGTTTTTTGAAAAAACTTATATATATACTGTGTTTGTAATCTTCACATTTCAAGGTGAATTTATCAAATTCAATTAAAAGGTAATATAATGAATATAATATAGAAATATTTGTATTTTTGAAAGAGATAAAGTACGACATGATACCTAAGTGAATTTTCTTGTCATGATACTTATTGTAAAAACAGAAAAGCTACATGTGTCATTAGCTCTTTGTAATCATAAGCTGCAGCGATGCTAATAAATGACCTATTACACAACTATTCTGTCCTCCACTACAATTAAATCAATCGGTATGACTGTACCAATTGAAATATAAGCAACTGAACAACCTCCTCTTGAGCTGAGTGTACTCAACGCAACAAGGGAGAATTCCCCGTTACACAATAATATTTAATTAATTATTCCATGAAACTCAATTTACTTACGTTACGTAATTGAAACTTCAAAGGTATTTCTCGTTTATTTCTATAAATAAATCCCCTTTCCCAAAGATACATTATTCAGATATTTCGCGTTACGTCCGATTCAGTGAATTGCCGGTGGCACATATAAAGCAAGCGGAGCGATGTCACGTGCTCTCTGTAGTCGTTAGCTGGTCGTTATGCTAATGTCCCGCTGAAACGAGTCCCATCACCCACTCCCGCGATTCAATCGGTTTGCAAATTAGTTATTCTTCATTATAAGAGACATATCTACTTGCTTATGTTGATGATTGTATTGTAACTTGGATTTCCTTCAAATAAAACACTTTTTAACGGATACTAGCGCGGATACTTTTATTTCATGTCTAGTGAGCGCGAAATTGGATTTCCTAATTACTTTTACAAAACTTCTAACTACTTAACAGTATCTTTGCTGTATTAATAACAGTTTAATTATTATTATTAAAGGGTATCTTATGTTTATACCACTAAAACTTAGTATAATTAAAAGTCTGATGTGCCTGAAATCCTAGTGTTACTTTTTTGAGGACCTTTTTGACCCAAGGGCCACAAATGTATTTTTTTTTCTTTCTTCTTTTTATTGTTCTGTGCTATCTGTGTACCGACTTACTATAACATCACTGTTTTGTTATTTTTTGTGTTGTGTGGTCTTTGGTTAAAATAAATACTTTCTCTCTCTCTCTCTCTCTCTCTCTTTTTAATTCAATCTTATAGTTGTGATTATACGTGCGGGCAGAATTATGCGCTATACATGATTTGCTATTCTTGACATAACTAGAATTAATTATTTGTTTTAAGTACTTCTTATTTTAATTTTTTTGTTATTAGTAGAACCTCTTGTTTCGTATCTTTCTGCTTTTTTTTGTCAATACAATTTCTCTTTAACATTTTCTTCCTTCAATAATTATGTCGACATTTATAGCAAACAGGATGTTTTGAAATCTATATACATATATAAAACTCTAAATTGATCGATTTATTGTTGGGATACCTATCCCAACAATGAATCGATCAATTTAGATCTGTTATTTACACCAAGTTTACACCTGTAAAGTCCTAACGGCTGAAAGAAGAGACACCATTTTTGGAGGGTAGAAACCTTTCGTGATGTAGATGAGCACTAAGAAAGGGTTTTGGAAAATTCCCGTTATACAGAGTGCTACAGCGTGTTCCAGTTTGTATGGAGATTTGTATAAGGCTGAGGGTAGAGACACCATTTTTGGAGGGTAGATACCTTTCATGGTCTAGGTGAGCACTAAGAAAGGATTTTGGAAAATTCCCGTTATACAGGGTACTGCAAAGTGTTCCAGTTTGTACATGACTTTTTTATGGGAAAATTTAAATGTGTGAAATGAGGTCTACTGATACCTAGGTCTTCTACAACTATCTTAATCACGCGGATGAAGTCGCGGGCAAAAGCTAGTAGCCTTATAAAGCTGAATATGTTGGATAGGGTAGGTACCATGCATACAACCCCGAAATATTAGTACCTATTAACCCTGAAAACAACCACAGGGCTAACAAAGGATATCATCCATTTTGGTCCAAATGTGAAAGTGCCAGCCAAAAAGCAAAAGTACTTTATTCTGATAGATTTTGTCCACCTAAGCATTTATTATTATGGCACCGAAGCTGTAGCACCGCTATACTCGATTTTAAATAAGTTCAAAAAGTCTGTTTTTTTATACATTTTGGCACAAATGTAAAAAAGTTGGCCAAAAAGCCAATTCTGATAGATTTTATCCGCCTAAGCATTTCTTATTACAGTACCAAAGCTGTAGCACCACTGCACTTGATTTTAATTGTGTTCAAAAAGTCTGTCTTTTCATAAATTTTGACACAAATGTGAAGCGGTGCTACAGCTTCGGTGCCATAATAAAAAATGCTTAGAAAGACCCAATCAATCAGAATAAAGCACTTTTGTCTTTTGGCCGGCACTTTCATATTTGGACCAAAAATGTATGAAACGTGGATGATATCCCTTTGTTTTTTTTTTGTTTTTTTTTAAAGGAAAGTTGCTAAGTAACAAACCTAGACGCAAATAGATATTTGTTTTCAATAATAAAATCCCAGTAATAGGCAAAAGCAAAACACAAAATTGGTCTAGGGTTGCCACTATGCATTTTAACATAAAAAGAAAAAGAAAATGATGTTTTATGTGAGTTTTAATTTTCCATTGACTTTAAAAGGCTATTTCAAAACACCGTGTAGGTATACCTTTCGCATATTCTCGAAAGTTCTGAAGTAAACTAAATTTATTTGATATCACATTCCTGTGATTACACTTAGAAACTTTATGCTGAGCCTTTTGCAAGCTATGTTTTGTGCATTTTAATAAACTTAAAAGAAAGGTGAGCTAGAAAGTGTTGATATAATTTAAGTTACAATCAAAACATTTCTGAGAACTCTCTTTTCAATAGAATTTTGGAGCATTCAAATATTAAAAATGCTTTGAGGCAGAATGGCTCATAATAAAAACATCGTTTGGTTGCCAAATATTTTTATTTTATTTTTGAATAAACAATGATAAGTTAATCATACGCTGACTGGATACAAAACAAATAAGCTTGTGGATTAATATAAATATAAAGTGATACTGATTCATAATACAGGTTTTGTTACATTTAATTTTCCAAATAATAATATTAATTTGTAGTACAAAGTATAATTGTAAATCAACGATTTGATGTTTAAAGTAAAGTTCTACTTACGTCACAAAACACTTATTTCCAATAAGCAAAACGGATATGTCGTTTTATCACATAATTTTAAAAGTGTAATTTAATTTCTACAAAATTTTATGAAAACATTTCCACAAGGGATCGAAATGTTATAAAAATTATTAAATAGCTATTTTGGACTTTCCAAGACAGAAGACAAACAAATTATAGACTACTTTTTGGTTTATATATTATTTCTTAATAAACTATTTATTTATCATTATTATATTACTGATCTATCTATGCATTACAATACCTTTTATAATAAAGACATATAAAAATAACTTAAAAATATAAAAATTAACAAAGATCAGTTGAAAATGTTAAAATTAAATATAAAAGCGCGACTTAAATACAACAAAATATGTAAAATAGTAAGGTTCCAACATTTCTATGAAAGGGCCATTTTTTGCCTAAAATTTGTAAGGAATTAGATCAATAATAAAAATAAAATTCTTAAGTTTGGCCATTGCTATATTCTAATTTTATTTTTCCTTGCCAATTCTAGTGTGTTTTTTTAATGAAACTGCAACTTCTGCCGTTTAAATAAAAAGGATTTTTTTTATTTTTTAAACCTACAAGTGAGATTACAAAAGCCTGTTGATTTCGGCCAGGTACTTGGACGAAACGCTCTGGCTTTTGTTGTGATATTTTATACTTCAAAAGCTAGTGTTTCGGCCAATTAGCTGGCCAAAATTAACAGGCTATTAGAGTAAAGTTATTTAAAAAAGCGAGACTAAAAAACCAGTTAAATTCGGCCAGTGTCGTAACCTTTGTTGACATAAAACACCTCAAATTATAGATTTAAAAAAAATCGCATAGAAATCAAACCTACGTATGTTTATTGCTTTTTTAATTCTGTTTGAAGCATGAAGTACCTAGTGAATTTTTAATCACCTACCTACTCATTATCTGTTAATAGGTATGTAGCTCGCGTAGTCGCGTATGTTAGTACAAATTATTATTTATGAATTGGCCGATATTTAAGTATTTTATAAAGGTCGGTAAGTAGACAAAAACAAACATAAAAAACTAAGTACGAAACTACGTATAGTCTACCTATAGTGTAGTTTAGACTCTACACTGAAGCAAAGCGAGGAAGGCTAGTTTAACACGTGACTCGGCCGAATCACTCTGGGCTTTAAACTTGTTTGTTCAACTTAAAAAGCCTGTTGATTTCATCCAAGTACCTGGCCGAGTTTAACAGGCTTTTATAGTATCGCTTTTTCATAAACATTACTCTAATAACCTGTTGATTTCGGCCAAGTACCTGGTCAAAATCAACAGGCTTTTGTAATCTCGCTACTTATAACGCCAAATCATTTTTTGTCTGATCAAAATTCATCATCGTTTTTTTTCGCTTGCCTGATAATACTTTTGAATTATTATTATTTAAAATAATTCCCACATTTTAAGCATTAATCCTATTAACTATAGTATAATTATGAATTTTAAAGCAATCTTCAAAATCCACCATTTTCTTATTGATAATAACGGAATAGAATATGTATTATTTACAGCACTTTTTAAACTGCTTATGATTTTCAATTTACTTACATTCTCCCTTTATAAAAAATCAAATAAAAATTAGTGTGAAAAAAACTTGAAAACTTTTAGCGATATTTCGTAAGAACGAAGCTTATAAGAATCAGGTGGCTTACAAATTAGAATAAAAGATAATGGCCAATCATTAATAAAGTTCCAAGAAGAACTTTAATGCCCTCAAGACAAGTATTAATTAATGTAAGAGTCGAAAAACTCGGGTCACTTAGTTTCTTCTTTTTAACTCTAACAAATCACTATTATTACCATCTTATCTTATGGGCCTTCGATCACAATTATTTACAGTAAAGTAATGACAATATAGCATGTATTTTAGTTCCATAATAAATTGTTGGTTTTCATGTTTTATTTGCACAAGAAAGCTTCACAAAATTAAAATAAAAGTGACGTCATACTCAATAAAAAACCACAAAATTTAATATTTAAATAAAACAAGCACTTAATTTCTAAACTAACCACATAAAAAGTTGATTTTCAACTTCCACTCTCAACTTCCAATAAGCGGAAAAGTCAATAAATTAATCTTTAGGTAAGTTATAATTTTACATTTACATGGTGGTACAAACTAATATAATATAGGTACTGTGGTGGTACGCTGCAGCAAGGTGGTATGTTAAACAGTTTGAACTACGAAAATAGCTTTTTGTACGTACGGCATAAAGAGGTCAACATGGTATAGTCTGACGTGCCGTTGACTGTACATTACGAACAAATAATAATCAGTCCTATTTTTTAACCGACTTCAAAAAAAGGAGGAGGTTCTCAAGTCGTCGGTTTTTTTTTATGTATGTTTTAACATAACTTCTTCAGTTGTCAAACGATTTTAAAAATTCTTTTTTTATCTTAAAGAACATAGTTTGTGTGTGGTCCCATGAAATTTTTACAGAGATCTGGCCAGTAGTTTTTTCATAATCCTGAAAAATATCAATTATTTAGCTCGCCATCGCACGAGTTTTTACGGAATTTCGGTCATAACATCTTTGTTTATGAACCGATTTAGATGATTATTTGTTTGTTTGAAAGGGTATACTTTAAGAGTGGTCGCATATTCATTTTATCGGTGTTGAACTTTGAACTTCGAAGATGCAAAAGGGAACTCCTCAAAGTCAAAATAATAGTAAATGTAAAGTGATTTAGGTTTTGGTAAGTTTATGGCAATCCAAAACAAACCAAATCATGGTTTGCAATGCAACGTTCTGGACTAGACTTGGACTACGAAGACACAACGGAACTCCTCAAAAACAAACAGCGTAAATTTGGAAATTGAGTTCTGGGCATTTTACCATTGAAAATATTATAATATAAAGTTAAAAAATATTTACACGCTGCGCTTACATACCTACCACTAAAAAGTTGAAAATAAAAAAACATAAAAAAAAGAAAAACCGCCTTCAAAAAACTGAAAACAAAAACAGCTTAAAAATTAAATACCTCTAAAAAGCAAGAAATAAATTCGAATCATTCGTTACACATATCAATATTAATAAAACACGTCTAATGAAGTCGGGTGGGGCTTTTAGAAAAAAATTAAGTTGTCCTCCAGCCCCACCCGACTTCAATAAACGTGTTTTATTAATATTGATATGTGTAACGAATGATTCGAATTTATTTCTTGCTTTTTAGAGGTATTTAATTTTTAAGCTGTTTTTGTTTTCAGTTTATTGAAGGCGGTTTTTCTTTTTTTTATATCCTCTAGTTCTAGTATAGTAGTCATGATACTCATAATGATATTGATGATTAATTTATACTAATTCAAAATACTATTTAGTTTGTAGTTTGTACAATATTGTTTTGGTCATCCCCGCAGTTTCATGTATCACTGAACGAATGAAGGTTTGGTGCATCATTGACTAATTTTTTGTGACGCATGCGAGTCATTCTCTACATATTATAAACAGTAGTTTGCAAATAAATAAAAATGGAGTGGCTTATCTATAAATACAGATATCAATGCGTTCAGAGGACTTGTCCGGTTTCCCTATGACAAGTACGGGTAAGCGCCCCCGGACCCTCAGCCTCCGCTGCTGCAACCTCTCAACCCCCCCGCAGCAACGGTGTCCTTTTTGTACCCTGATCCGTCCCATTTTACACACTCCTATACCGACCTCACATCCCTATCCTAATCCTATTCCTTCCCCTCCGCTAAGCTAAGGTCTGCCGTGCCGATGGCTGCATGGCTAGGGGCGTGCCTAGTCATAAGCGTGCCGCCCTGGAAATTGGTGCCCTCCAGGCGTAAATAGCCTTACCACACACGCGGGGCTCTGTGTGGTGGACAGTTGTCTTTCCCTAGCTAATCGTGGGAACAAAATGGTTTCAAATTTTTTTAATAAACCTGGCTGCGGCGATAGAGCTCGCCACTCATCACGCGTAACTTGTTTCTCTCGGGGCGAAAAGCGGGCATCGGAGACCCGTTTTGCTACGCTGAATGTATGTGGAGCGATGGAGGAGAAAATGGATGAGGTGTGTTTGATTATGAAAGAAAAGAAGTTGGATGTTTTATGCGTGAACGAGACGAAAAGAAAGGGCAAAGGAGTCTCAGAACATGGCCCGTTTAAAGTTCTGTGGTCGGGCGTTGCCGAAAATGAGCACGCGAGTATGGGCGTGGGACTCCTGCTGTCGGAAAGGATGATAGAATGCATGACTGAGTATGAGTGTGTTAGTCCCAGACTTCTCTGGGTTAGACTCAAAGTAGGATTACTTCGGATACGCGTCATTGGCGTGTATGCTCCCGATATATCCAAGTCAGCAACGGAAAAGGAGGATTTCTGGAAAAGTGTGGAAGACATCTTGAATGAATGCAAAGATAATGAAAGGATAGTTATGCTTGGAGATTTTAACGGATGGGTAGGTGTGAGAAGAGAGGGATGTGAGGGAGTTTTAGGAATATATGGAGACAAAAGAGTAAATGATAATGGCATGAGTTTGATTGAGGTATGTTTAGAAAAGAATCTTGTGGTAACGAACACCATGTTTGACCACAAGGAAATTCATATGTACACTTGGCAGAGAGGGGAAAAGAAGAGTATGATCGATTTTGTGATTGTTGATGAAAGACTGAAGGGCAGAGTTGTAGACACCAGGGTCTTTAGGGGTAGTAACATTGGAACAGACCACTTTCTTGTAGTGTCTCGGGTTAGTGGTCTGTTCAAAAGTTGGCGTCATCGTCCCACAGTGTCAACAACGGAGCTGACTAGAGTAAAAGTTGAGAACCTGGATGAAGTGGAAGTGCAAAAGACATATTTGTGCAAATTGAAAGAAAGATTGGGAAATGTGGCTGAAGTGAAAGATGGCAAGCTTGAGGAAGTTTGGGAAAAGTTTAAAAAAGGTGTGACTGAAACAGCTGAGGAAATATGTGGAGTGAGTAAAAGGAAGAATGCTCCCCCAATAAACTGGTGGGATAGTGAGGTAAGACAGATAGTGAATGAAAAGAAAAAAGTATGGCAGGATCTGCTGGCCATCAAAGCCAGTAAAAGAGTGAATGCAAGTGTTACAGAAGAGGATGTTGATACAGTTGCAAGGGAGTTTAAAAGGATTAAGAAAGTAGTGAAAGAAAAAGTAGACGAAAAAAAGAGAAAGATGAAAGAAAAGTGTGACTTCAAACTCTGTGATAACTTTCGAGACAATATAAAATTGTTTTGGAAACAAGTGAAAACGTCTCGAAGTGGATCACATAAGTCTAAAATGAATGTGATAAGAGATGAAAAAGGTGAGCTAGTGACAGATAAAAAAGGTGTACTACAGGAGTGGATGAAATATTTTGAGAGTTTGTTTGAGGCGGATGGCTCTATGCTAGAAGCCTCGGATAAAAGGGTGGAAGACGAGGAAGAGACAGAAGTGGATGAAAGAGATATATATATGGATGAGATTATTAGTGCAATGAAGAGCATGAAAAAAGGGAAAGCAGCAGGATATGACAGAATTACTGTTGAAATGCTGAGAGGTGGGAAAGAGCTGGTTGCGTCCTGGCTGTGCCTGATCTTTAATAAATGTTGGAACAGTGGCAAAGTGCCGGAAGATTGGCGTAAAGCCGTGGTCGTGCCGCTGTACAAAGGGAAAGGGTCACGGCAGGATGCTAAAAACTACCGCGGGATCAGTCTTCTCAGCATTGTCAGTAAATTGTATGCAAAGGTACTGATTGAAAGAGTGATGCAAAAAACTGATCAGAGTATTTGGGATGTGCAAGCGGGATTCAGAAAGGGAATGGGATGCACGGATCAGGTCTTCTCCTTGAGGTGCTTAACCGAAAAACACCTGGCTAAGCACAAAAAGGTTTACTGTGCCTTTGTGGACCTGGAGAAGGCCTACGATCGAGTTGACAGGAATGAGCTATGGAAGGTGTTGTCCGAATACGGATTGGAGAGCAGACTGATTCATGCACTGAAATCTCTCTATGAGGATTCCCATGCATGCGTCAGGATTGACGGCGTATACACTGACTGGTTTGGCATCTCTAGGGGTGTCAGACAGGGATGTGTTGCGTCACCATGGCTCTTTAATCTGTTTTTGGCCAGTTGTATGAAAGGTCTGAAAGAACGTGACTGTGGGGTTGTGATGAATGGGACTCAAATCAAGTGCCTTCTCTACGCTGACGACCAAGTTATACTTGCGTCTTCTGCGCAAGAGTTGCAGGAAATGATGTCGGTTATGAATGAAGATTTTGTGAGAAAAGGGATGAAAGTGAATGTAACTAAGACTAAAGTGATGGTGTTTGAGAGAGATGAAGAAATGACTGACTGTACGGTAATGTTAGGTGGCGAATAAGTGGAACAAGTCCGTGAGTTTGTATACTTGGGGAGTTTGTTCACAAGGGACGGAAAGAGTGAGGAAGACATAGAAAGACGAGTGAAGAAAGGAAATTCGGTGAGTGGTGCTATACACTCGGTTATGAGTAGCCAAACCGTTTCTGCAAAGGCGCGAATGGCTATTCATAACGGAGTGCTGGTACCGACACTGATGTATGGAAGTGAATCTTGGGTATGGCAGAAGAAGAATGAAAGCAGAATAAATGCGGTAGAGATGCGATCGTTGAGGAAAATATGCGGAGTAAAACTGAGTGATAGAGTGAGCAATGAGGTGATTCGCAAAAGGTGTGGTCTGAAAGATGATATAGTGACAAGAATTGAGAAAGGAATGCTCCAGTGGTTTGGTCACTTAGAGAGGATGAATGAAAGGCGAATCACGAAAGAGATATACTGTGCGAATGTGGAAGGAACGATTGCACGAGGGCGTCCCAGAAAAACCTACGCGGACCAAATAGAGGTTATTATAAAAAAGGCTGGTGTACGCAGTGACAAAAACCGCAGGGCATGTATGAAAAGAGTGATGGATATGAATGAAGCGAAAGAAGTGTGCAAGGATCGTAGCAGGTGGCGATCCATAGTCTCTGCCTACCCCCATGGGAAACAGGCGTGAGTGTATGTATGTATGTATCAATGCGTACTAAGAAACGAACACGCACAAACATTTAATTTTGATAACTGATATTGAGCCGTGTGTTACATTTTTTTTTGCAGACAGTGGATTTAAGTGCATCTAAATCTATTGCAGATGGTTATGGTAAACATTCAATAAATTAGTACATTGATACAATTATTATTTCAGTGATCCGCCAAGTTAAAGCGATGTGAATAGGTATACTTATTTACAAAAAATCTTCCACTGAAATTCAGTTGTCCAAAAAACTTATTTTTGCAAAAAATGTAACACACTGCTCACTATCAGTTATGAAAATTAAAACTCAGTCCATGTTTGTTTCTTGGCACGCATTGATATACTGTATTTGTGGATAAGCCACTCTATTTTTATTTATTTGCAATTTATTTGTACTGTTTACAAAACGTAGAGAATGACTCGCATTTCGGATCATGACTCGGACTCGCATGAAAATGTGTCAAAAGGTAATAAGTTTGCAAGGGAATGAAATGCAATGTGCCAAAGTATCCCTTCACCGTTCAGAGAGACATGAAACTGCGGAGATGTCCAGCAGGCTTATTTTGTAACTCAACTGGTAGCTTAAAATATTCATCACTGATCTAAGTTTTAAGTACATTGCTGGGTTTTAGTAGAGAGTCATAACATTGATTTTTACAATAGCAGCAATGTACTTACAAATTAGATCAGTGATGATCATTTTTAGCTGTCAGTTGAGTTACAAAATAGGCCTGCTGAACAAGGTTGAACAAACTCAATAGTATTATGTATCAGTGACGAAAACATACAAGGTATCATGAAAGCTTTATTAGTACAGAATTGCTTTTTTTTTATTTTGGTAGCATTTCAAATGACATGGGCTGCATATTAATAAGCTTATCTAGAATAACAGATCAGTGGTAATGTCTCTCAGCTGGTTATAGATTGTATGGATTTATTATTTATTACAATAATTTATTAATACTGGTGACCTGGTATGTAAGTATCTTATTGGCTAAGTTATACTGTACTTAATTCATTAAAGAATAAATAAAGTAATAGCGAAATTATCATATTTTTTGGAATCTTGATTATTTAATTACAAAATAAAGTTACTTGATTATTCATAGATTTGAAACTGTTGATTACTCTGTGTTTCTATTATTTAAAAGACAGAATGATGGCAAAACACACATGGGCATTTTTTCGCTGGGCGAACGCTTCGTTTATCGCTTTACATTTAATTTAAAAAGGTTTTGCATTTTTTACTGTATAAAATAAAACAACAAAAAGCGCGGGTTGATGATACCTATTTATATTTTCTGTTTTTTTTATTAAGCTTTAATTTTTTGCATTTAGTATTGCCAAAATAACTAACTTGATATTAAGTGGTACTCAATAAATTATAGGTATATTTCATAGAATATTTACAAAGTTTAATTACAAAAGCCTGAGCTCTTTATAAGAGAAAGAAAAACCTGTTTTGATATTCAAGTTGTCTTACCTAGCGCATATACATAAAATAAGTTTCTAGAATAAATAAGAACTACTTGAGATGTCTTTTGAAATTAAGCCTTAAACTATTTCTTGGTCTTCAGATTTAAAACAGATAACTTATTATTATTAATATCAAGCTTGGGACAGTTAAGCATACTCAACACACTTATATTCTTACGAAACTATTAACTGCAAAGCTGTACAGCGAACGTCATACAGAGACAGCCAATACACCAAAATTAAGGAATATTCAAAGTGATAAACTATATCCGAACAACCAAAGTGTCTAAATACTCTTATAAGACAATTAAGTACATAAGAGGGAATGTTCTAAGAAAGAGGTTTTTTCAATTTTGTTGTGACGATATTTTTGATCACTTTGGATGTTAGTCACGTTGACTATACAAGAATTATCTATAAGAACAAAATTTACAAGTCAATGAGGATCAGTAACAGGTTTGTATCCTATAGTTTTATTGATATAATATAAACACATATTGATACTATGAAACCTAGTGAAAGAATTTTTGAAATCCGTTTAGAAATGGTTGAGTTAAAAGGGTTTGAAGGAAATGCCAAGCTATTAATGCAATATGTGCTTTATCACGTACGGCATAAGGTTCGCGTACGTCGCGATGACGTCATAAGGACCCCCAAAAACCAGTATTTTAGCTCTTATAACTCCTCAGGTTTAAGAGATATCGTAAAAAAAATATCACAGTTAATCATGTGGTGGCATAAGCTTTCTAATTAGCCACTAAACAAAAATCGTTACTGATCCTCATTATTTAATTACACAAACACAATAATAATACTCGTAAAGACATTTAGTATATTGATTGATGTATTATGTACTTATTTAAACGGCTAGACATCTTATTTGTACATCGTATGTACATTGTACATGTACATACAAGGTAGGTACATACAAACCCATACTATTTCCTATTGCGTATTGTATTACTAATAATCTACTAGTTTGGTGTTCATCTTACAGTGCAACCGTTTTCAGTTGCCGAAAAAAAATTAACAATAAATTATTTAATATTGTTAATACATCTCTTTATAATTCAATATACGGTAATATTATGTCTGCTAACTGTATTACTTTGTCCATGGTTATTGACGTTAATAGAATAAACTATGTCGGGTTTTACTATGTTTTATTTTTGAGACTCCGATAATTCGGCGATAGTTCTTCCGTGATCATGGCGCGTGCAACTGCGGCGAAATATCGGAGTCTCAAAAATAAACAGGTACTATGGGCAACAGGGTCGCTTAACCAGTTTGCAACAAAATTGGTGTGCGCGCGTATCGCCCCTGCACGAACTAAACGTATGTGACAGCGGGCGCGGCGTACAAGCGACTTTAACCTTAGCAGTGGTTAAGCGACGCTGTTGCCCATGGTACATGGTGTAAATCCCGACATAGTTTATTTTATTAACTGTATTACATTTTATAATGAACTAGCATCTTATGATTTTTTATTATCTTATAAACTCTTCAAACATGCGACACTTATATGTAGAATGCACAGAAGGAACTTATGGGTTGTGATTAATGACAATAGACTTTGTAAACCAACACATTGGATACAAAAACAAAAAAGTATATAAATACATTATTATTAGAAGCATGGATATAATCACTCTATTGCATGCTGACTAAAGCAAAGGTAGAAGGAAATTATTCTAATCGTCTTATCGATACTCTATGGGTACGTGTATTTACATTTACCTTGTTTATCCTCTCATAAGCTCACAGTTTTTAAAATAACTACTGTTGTAGGTACTATAGGTACTGTGACGCCACAAAATATAAAAAATATTCAAAGTACGAGTAATATCATTCATACTGTTAAAACCTACTTAAACCTATATACGTATTTGAAAAGTTCATTGAACGACAAAATACCTTTTCCACTGCCTCTTGGTGGCACATGGTCGGTGGCACGAGAAAAAAAACTCGCTTCGTCGCCATCGGACGTTTTCAGTTCGTTGGTTGATAATGGTCTTTTCATTTATTTATGGCCTGTGCTGTATAGTTCTTGTCGCCCATGCTCACACATATTCACAGTAGAACATACAAAGAGGAAATTTGACGATTTGGTTATGTATCAGAAAAAGCTATATTTTAAATGCAAATTGTCTGAGTAGGTACATCACATTAAAATGCAAATCAACACGAGATCATAAAAACAAAGTCTGTAAAATATTTTTATAAATTAATGCAAACTAAATACAAACATTTTGTGCTTAAGATATCAAAAATTATACGATAATATATTCTTTTGGCACTGAGCCTTTAAAATAGGTATTTTAAGTATATAGAGTATCTTTTTAACATCATATAATTTTATAAATACAGATAAATTTCAGTGAGCAAATTATTAAGCCATCATAAATCTAATATTTTAATTTCTTTACGACTACGATCTTATCTAAATATTCAGTGCTAATTTGGTGATTATGGTGCAAATGGTGTTGAATATAAGAAATCGAAAAAAAACCTATTCATAATATGATATATAGAAATATAATATCACTTGATCTGCCCCTTGGCTATCCCTTACCAAACGAGTTACCTGAACATTAGTCAAAAATGTCCAGCTGAAACGAAACTTTCAGTGAGAAATGAATACCGCATAAATCTTTGTCATCTTAGCAACGTTTATTTCAGTAAAATTTTATCGCACTGATTCGAAAATTTACGAGTCGAAAAAGTTATCGTATTATTTTAACATTAGTGAGAGTAGAGACCGTTTCTATAAAACTTATTAATAGGTAGTTAAAAAAGGGGCTTTAATTCTTTTTTTAATAAAATATCTAGAAAACCTCACACTGTTTATAACAATGCATATAATAGTACATTATGAGACAAGTTAGCTTAGATTGCTCATTGCACACAAGGCTTTGGGTTGCAGCCCGAGCCGCAGGCGAGGGCGTAACTCAGACGAGTGTGCAAAAGCTCACGAGTTTTATACGATGTTTTTCAAGAAATAGGTATGCGAGGAAAAAACAAAGTAATTTACCACACAACAACAAATACGACAAAAAGGCGCGCAGGTTTTTGTTTTTTTCACACGCCCAATGCAAGAATATTTTCCGAACAAAGGGGTGAGTGACCATACAGCCTACTTCAAAATTATAATTTTAAGTGGTAAAATGCAAATATTTTCATACCTATTTGATAACAAAATATTGTGAATTATGAATAACTTGATAATAATAAATATTTGTTTGACTTATTAAGGACTCGCACATTTATTTATTACAAAAATGTATATAAATTTTCAGTGGCATAAAACCACTTTGTTGTTACTAAAAAAAAAATTGTATTACCCGGGAATGCTCGGTTTACTCGCATAGAACTTGCAGTAAGGTACTAATTTAACTTTGTAGGGTTAATTCTATAACGTACTATTGTTTTATATATTATTGCACGGTGTTTGATTCAGTTCGGTTTATGGCTCTAAAAGCGATGTATTAAGGCTCACTTTACGAGCAAGTGTATTGAAAATTCACTTCTTTGTCTATTCTATCTGAAACCAACTTCCAGTGTCTGTAAAGCGCTAACCGAATGAGAAACTTCTTACTGGTTAATGATTAATTAGTGACACGATAGTAGGTACCTGGTACAGAGATGATGTTGACCTAATTACTTCTAAAGCTTCTATCGATTCCGTCAGAGGCTGGACTTATTAACAAGGAGTCAGATGCAAATTAGGTTAAACCAAGCCCAAACAAGGACGTTTTCTTTTGTTGCCTCCATACACAATATAAAGTTAACTCAGAAAGTTTTTTTGGAAGTTGCGCCCAATGTTTTGTTAAACGCATAAATAATTTGGAAGTATATTTTAATTTATGATTATTTTTGAGAAGCCCATACCCAGCAGTGGGGATGGAGCGGCAGATATGGATGATAATGATTTCTATGGCGATGCATTAAGTGATGTGCGTAAGTAAAAACCTTAAAAATACAAAAAAATAACTGTCAAAGCCTTTTTGTTCCTATGCCATTTTTACCATGATCACCAAACTTTTACAATTTATTTGATACATACCTTCATACTTACGTCAGAATAATTTACTGGATACTTACTTAATTACATCATATCTACTATTAACAGTCCTGTTTCAGGTGCAGTTTGGAAACTTACATTATATAAAACTCTATTTGTAGAAAAATATCTCTTTCTTATTATTTGAAGTCATTTTCTAACTAATGTCAATATCAACAATTTTTAGATAGTCCTTTGGAAATAAAATAGATATTAAAACGTCTGTTGCTCAAATTCTTTGGCTTTACACTAGATCATCTTCGAATTCATATTCGTATCACATATCGTTGGCTTCTAGAACCGGTGGGGGGATGGGTGGGAAATAGCGCAGGGGGACGGCGTCGAGGGGCGACCCGGAGAACGGCGCCGGCGCAGGCAGCGTGTCGAGCGCCACGCGCAGCATTTTATGCGCGCCCGGCGGGCACGGCGTCTGCGCGGGCAGCGGGCTGCGCTGTTAGCTGCCCTTGGAGACCAGGTGGTAAGGCGCGTGGATAGTAGCCACACTGCCGAGCTCAGTCCGCCCCAACAGTTCCTCAGGATGTTCGTGCTCGTGTTCGCGACGTTTCTCTTCATTCGTGTAATAATGAGCGGCGCGCCGCCTCGTACAACACAGCGCACCCGCCACCGCTGCCAGAACAGCAATACACAACAACATCAAACCCGCGATCACGCTCATTTGAGCCTCGTGTGTAGTAGGGCATGGGTCCAATCGATCGAACGTCATATCAGCGAAGCTCGTCCCTCGAAGTCTCATTGGCGAGTAACATTTCAGTTGTCGTATTGTTCCGTTCAGCACTGTAGTTGTCATATAGACGAGCATTGTTCCGGCCGAACACTGGTCACAGTGCCAAGAATTTTTTGACAAATTTATTTGCGCTATGGCTTCCAAACGTTGTAAATCTTGCTCGCTCAGCGTTTGTAACCTGTTATGCGATATGTCTAGTCTTTGAAGAAATTTTGTCTTAGTCAGCAATTTATATGGAAATTTTGTTAATTTATTCCAAGATATATCTAAAGCGACCAAATGTTCATTGTACGTGAAGAAATTGGGCGGTATTTCCGGCAACGAGAGATTTGCAAGCCCCACTCCGTGAATGTCTGGTAATATCTGTAGGACGATAGCAATTTCATTGAGCGGTAAGTTATTGCCGCTGAAATTTATAGTCTTTAAGGAATCCACTACAGGCGCGAACGTCTGTAAATGGAACCTGTCGATTTTGTTATGGCTAATGTCTAAGTACAGGAGCGTGGTCAGGTTGGTGAGGGCGGCGGGCGCCAGCAGGGCGAGACGGTTGCGCGCCAACGAAAGCACGCGAAGTTCTCGGTTCCGCCCAAACATGTTGTCGACCACCACCGACAATTGGTTACCGTCTAAACGTAACTTTTTGAGTTTCTTTAAACTTATAAATTCATCTGACGTAAGATACTTAAATTGATTCTCCCCTAAATCCAATTCCTCTAAATGAGGTACCAAATGATAAATCTGGGTATTAACTCTTCTTAGTAGACATCGTCTGCATTTAAGCACTCTTAAGTGTTGTATGTCTTTGAAAACCTCCGGGTTTAATTCAGCCAGAGGATTATCGCTTAAATCTAAATAGGACAGTTTTGCTAACATTCGAAATAATCTGGGCACCAGTGTTTCTATTTGGTTATTTGATAAAATTAAAGTTTTGAGAGCCGTGAGGTGGCGGAATGTTTCGCTCGGCATTTGCTCTATATTGTTGTGGTCTAGGTGCAGCTCGGTTAGATTTATGAGGCCGCGGAAGTTATCGGCGTTTATGCTCGTGAGGTTATTGTATGTTAGGTTGATGAGTCTCAAATTTTGTAAGCCCCAGAAGGAATACTGGCCAATGGATGGGATGTTGGAGTTGACTATGTGTAGCTCTCGCAAGTTTGCAAAAGGTATTGGCTGTGTGAAGATTGGTCCGATGGTAAGGAAATTGGGTTTGTCAGGAGGTGCGTCGATGGTGATGAAGCGGGCGTTCCTGTCAAAGAAGTCTACGGGGATCGAGTGCATGTCTCCACGGGAGCAGGAGACGTGCAGCACGCTGCCTTCCTCGCGGTCGTAGCTGGTGCGGCAGCTGCACTCCTCCGGGCAGCTGATCTCTGCACCATCGTTGCCAGCTGCCAGTAACAACGTCCATCCTAAGTAAGTAAGTAGTAAATGTCGCCCCATACATCTGTAACAAATGAAAGTATAGATTCAATAATGAACAATTTTGTAATTAGTATGCAAAAATATTGCAAAGGTCTTCATTATAGTATTTGGAAATACGTATAGAGTGTTCATGATCTTTTCTTTTTCCTTAGTGTTTATTAACAATGTTTGTGGCAATAATTACGCCAAACAACGGGCTACTTTTCGGCAAACTAACACAGTAACCATAGACGCCAGCAACATCAAAATGATCAGACTAGATACACCATGACCTGATCAGTATTTGTGACTAAAGTAACACAAGATTACAAATAGGATTACGGCAGTCCTCTCTAAGGCAGAGATTACCAAACCCTGGAGGGTGCCTCAAATCGAGCGGATAAACCGCTGTGCCCTACCTCTTAAACAGTTAACTACTTCGATAATCATTAGCCCCCTCTCCTTAAAACAAACTCTGTTAATCGCACCCTGTTTTATAAGATTGATTACATACATTAATCACGATTGGTTTGCTATTTAGGGATATTTATCTTTCATTCTCGGTCTTCGAATATCTTTTGTATCTATTAATGCACATACAATTTAGTTAAAATATGTTACATTAAACTTAAACATTAACAATTAATTGAAACGAATATATCTTCAAACGCTAAAGGCACCTACGAGCATTGTAACAAAACACGCAGTGATACATTATCAGGATGAAACATTTTAGCTTTTCAGACTTTCATACCCATCACTTTCTGCCTTTATAATACAATAGAGGCAGGTATAATGGTCGACGGTAATTGTTCCCTGGAGATCTGTCGAGGCGGTCAGAATAAATCAAGGAGAATTAACGTGGCAAAGTGTAAAAAACTTGCTTAAATCCTGTGAACTAGGCGAGATTAGAGTCTTGTGAAATATGCGGCCCGCTTTGTCCGCGGAATCCAAGCGCTCTGAAAAATAACGTGTAGATAACAAAGGGCTTTTTGACGCGAAGACTAAGCGGCGTCCATTACACAAAATTCCGAAATATTCATTCACACCTCCATAAAAAGGGAATTTTTTAATCTTGACTTGTTAAGGAATAACCGGGTAAAATTGGGATTCCTGTTTATTTGTCTGTTTAAATTATGAATATTAGTTATACCGTCTACCGACGCCCGTTGTATTCGAAAATTTGTAGGTTTTTATAGCTAAACAAATGATATTTTGTGAGCTCATTGTAGCATAATATTAGATTATTTCAAATACAAATAATTTTTAGTTTCCACATCTGCGTTCAACCTAATAACATAGTTCGCAGTACTAAGCATTCAACCAGACGAGTAAATAAGAGATTTTCCTATTTTCGTTTTTCCCTCGCTCTGTCAAGTGCCAATTATTTGCAATTGAACGCAGCCGAATAGATGGGAATCCTGTTGGCATATCGGTTCTTCTTTTTGATTTCTGATTAGGAACAAATTAGCACGATACTTTTCAAGAGTGCCATGATGCATCAGCTCGTTGAATGTTTGCACAATGTGGAGCAAGCAATACTAGACGCTCATTAGAGCCCCATGAAGAGTTTATCGTTTATTTTGCTAGTCTTCGTTCGTGTTTCATTCGTCTAGTTCAATCCTTTAGTCGTAAATCTTCGTTTTCTATAGAGGTCTACGTGTGAGTTTTTATAGTCGATAAATACCTTAACACCTATTATATATCACCGCATTATATGGAAACTAGTCTTTCGTTTTACGGTTCGTATATTCATTGAAAAATGCTCCAACTGTTGCTTACGATCTTATCGCAAAGAACACATTCGACAAATCAGTGACTTTGGAAAGATAACAAAGAGCATTTGCGCCCTCCAAACTCTACAACTATTGAGTGCCATTATGAAGGTGATCTTACTATGCTAAACACTTTAAAGCTCACTTAACCTATTAGTATTCTAATGTGTTGGTTTCTGAGCATTTACTATGTAATGATAAGGACGCCGTGCCGCAACTGATTGCTGGCAGCTAGCGGCTGATGTGATTTATACTAATTGAGGATTAAATGGACTGATGCAATAACGTGCTCGATCAATTGACTAATTAGCTTGTACTCTCTCTCTCACACACACTCTATTTTGATTTAATTATGTAGTTAAGGGATGTATAATGAGCATCATCAAGGTAGCTAAAACGTGTATATTATAGTAGATTGTTATACAAGACGCTAAAATGACCCATTGCATACGAGGTAGTTTTATTCCCGAGCTTGAGCGAGGGAATAAATAGAAACCGAGTTACAATGGGTTTTAGCGTCGTGTGTTACACTCTACTTTTCACTACGAAGGCGAGAAAATAAAATACAATATTAAATACCTAGTTTATACTTACGTAAACGAATCCACTCATTTTTCTATCCTCCACTTCATACAGTATTTAAATAAATGATTTGTGCTTGACGGCAAAAGATTAAAATTATTTCTTTCCTATTACTTACTTACAGTCACACAATTCAATCAGTTTGGTATTAGAGAAAAATTCTAAAGATTTCGCGCCTTTTTTAATTTCTACTGTAGCAGCTAAGAAACCATAGCCTTCTTATAGAAGGCTATGTAAGAAACCATAGCCTTCTTTAATTGCAAGCCGTGAACATAAGTTTGGCAACGTCTGTTACTGTCAGTTCGTGGTCATGCCGTCGGCCAGTCTCCATACTAAATGTATGGGAATATTTCAATTTTAAGAGGTCGATATTTTTTTTCATAGTAATCGTGTGAGGTTTTAAATAAGAAAATAATGTAGTTCTTTTATTGAAATGCTGTGTATATTAAACAATAAGAAAAATATCAATGTTAACCAGGAAAAAATGGCTGTAAAAGATGTCATCTTTTTTGTTGATTTTCTTCAGCAGGGAATTGATTTACACGCCCTCTAGCAATAAATGATATATCATTAGAAAGGTCTTTTAAAGACAAATATTTGCTGTTAAAATACTTTATATGAATTGTTAATACTTTTGGAGTTAAAGGTTATTAAAGTATAAAAGTGGTTTATTGTCTATGGGAGTTGATCTACTACACCTATAGAAATGAGTGCTATATCATAAGAACGGTATTTATATGACAAATATTTGCTGCAAACATACTTTCTATTAGTTGTTAGTATTTTCGGAGTTTTAGGTCATTAATGTTGAAAAAATTGGTCAAGCTTAGAGCGTTATAACTCTCAAAGTACTATTAGTTGACGTTTATCGTAAAACAATAAAGTGTTTCAAATTTAAATACCTTTCTAATGATGTAAGATTTATTGCTAGAGGAGGCTTAGATCAAAATGCTCATCGTACTAAAGGACCCCCGAAAAGTTCAAATAATTTGACTCAAACCTTATGTTCTAATAAATAAATAATAATAATAAATATAAAACTTTACTGAAATAATCTTACATCACAATTTACAACTAGTTTAAACATAGATAATATAGGAAAAACAAATAATAAATAATTTTCAAAATAATTTTATACTATGTGCTTGACCACATGCGATGTTGCCGTTCTGATCAACTTCAGGGCTTGGAAGATATAGAAGGCTATGTAAGAAACACAATGCACGCATTCTACGATCAAACTTTAAGTCACAGAGTATAAATAAGTCTATGATTTCACCGAAGAGATCGCTGCTTTTAGTTCCATTTTCAAAAATATAAATGAGAAACAGTATTAAGTCGAGCGAGTCTTTATTCGTGATTATGAATAAAGACTTTTTCGTTTTAGTAGGCTCATTGGTAATAGACATACATTAAAAAAGAAAAAACTTTATCCCCTAGGGGTAATTTTGCTATTTTATCCTGGCTCTTGTACCTTACAATGACGGACTTTTAGAGCAAGAGGAGTGAAAAAATAATTCTTATATTCATCTAATTAACGGGTAGTAGGATTTGTTCCTGATTCGTCATATAATTGGTCACATTCCTAACTTGTCATACCATATACATGATATACATTATTGCCTGCAGTGTATTTTTTTTGTTCTAAGCTTAGAGCAACACGGGCTTCCTTAAGCCGGCGTTGCTCTAAGGTTCTAAGTGAGCAACCAACCAATGTGTTCGTAAAACGTTTTACATAACCAAAGAGTTTATAGTTCTAGCTCTTTAACAGTTCGCTAGTTTCCAGTCGAGTTTGCAGATGGCATACTTTAGACTCCAGTCGTAAATCATGACTATTTTCAACGCTGTGGGTCCTAGCAAATTTTGCCACAATTTAACTTTTGGTTGCCTCGCCAGTTATATTAAAAAAAATACTGCTGTTCTTAGCTAACTCATACAATGTTTAGTATCAAGTTTAAGAAAATGACGAAGTCGTCCAGAGGGTATAAAGTTACCTTTGTTCAAATATGACAAGTAGCTCTGGGAGCTCTAGACCTCTCTTGAACATAGGTCATCCGCCATTTTGAAAAGTTTCGGAAAACTTAATCGATATAAAAATAATTAATTATTACATAATATCAAAATTTCACGTCTCGTGAAATTGTCGAAAGCTTTTAAAATGGCGGAGACCTATGTTAAAGAGAGGTCTGCAGCTCACATAGAAATGCGACCTATAGATGAGAACAGTCAAACATTCGAAATCATTTTTGTTCAAGCTGTAACGGAGACGCTTCGCTCGCGCTTCATGCTAGCTGGATCAAAAAACAATGACACGAACAGAACACTCGATAGGTAATTATGTAATGCTTATAAACTTTTTATTGATAAGAAGGTAAAAGTTCAAAG
This sequence comes from Agriphila tristella, assembly GCA_928269145.1. NCBI lineage: Eukaryota > Metazoa > Arthropoda > Insecta > Lepidoptera > Crambidae > Agriphila > Agriphila tristella. Next base: position 17,866,732 of record OV743430.1, read on the forward strand.
GGGATAAGGGTGTGAATGTAATTACTTCAGTAGATTTTTTATACCTATCAGGCCAGATCAAATGCAAATTGAAATAACTTTTCGAAACAAATATTTATAAGATACATAACAAACAATATACAAGCCAATATAACAGAAAGGAATAATAGTGTAGGAAAGGAAGGTAGTGGACCCCCACAGTAAATCCTCAGTAGACGAAACTTTACAGTATGATAAGGTATCATAAATGAAACGTATTTTTTTAAATTATATCCAAACGTGTTTTTTTTGTTTTTGTTTTGACTTTTTTTTAATACTTTTTTTACGTTCAGGAAAGAGAATCAGAAATATTTTTTATCGCGCTGACAGTGCGCCGTAACAAGTAACTTGAAGCATATGTACGAGTATCATCATCGAAGATAAGAGAGCCCCTGTGTGTGAGAAAAAAATCGGCAATTTCATACTTTAAACCCTACTACATCATTAATCGCTCTATAAAAGAAAATGGCAGTGTATTTATTTTGTTCTCTAATTTTTAAACGTCGGACTAACAAAAAACTAAATAAAAAGCATTCAAATGTATACCCTTAAAAATACTTTAATTAAAATGAAAACCCGATTGCATCTTGGAATAAAATCCCTATTACAATAGAACTCGAGTAAAAAGCCAAAGAATATTAGTGCTCCACAAAGAGGACTATCAGCTCTCGGCCTGCAGCCAATACCCTAATGTCGTTAAAACTTTCCATCTCCAAACTGCAGGCGATCCAGACGCGCTAACTTGTAACTTGGCAAAAAACAATTCGAGCATTCTTTTCTTCACTTCCACAATAGTAAGTTGGAAGTAACCTCTTTATTTTAAAGTGACATAAAACCTTTTTTGGTTACCTGTTTTATTTGACTGCAAGTTTTTTTATATTTCAGAATCTCTTTTTAAAAGATAGGTTTTGATCTGGAACCTAAGAAACGTCATTGAGGGAGCTTACGTGATCAGTCTGGCGTTAGTCCATTCCATCAGCCTGTATAGTCTTTGACTTTTTTCCAGACTGATGATTCCTAAATTGTATTAGACTAATGAAATGGACGATGCAAAACTGAATGTGTAATCTTCCTCTTAAGTATTGATGCGCACTAAAATTAAGCCTAGTTTGAAACTACTGACATTTCTATCCTAATAAAAAAATAGCATAATTCCCGAAATTTTGTTATAATAATTGATAATTTAGGTGATTTTTCATCAGGTAGATGGTTCCAGCTGTTGATATTTTTTATAAAATATAGATTGTCCCAATAAGAGAGCACTTTTCCGGGCATTATTTTTTTTTCGTGGCGAATACACCAGAAACAATTCTTGGGCTTAATCGTTAATCCAACGCGTCATCAGTGAGATACAGCCAAATCTTGCAAAAAAAAGTCATCGAAAATTTAATTAAAAAGCACCAGCCTGTTGTTAGTAGAGCCACGGGGGCTTTATCAAATATTTTTATTCCATATTTAATCGGAAACTTTACAATGCAATAAAAATATTACAGCTCGCTGAAAAAAAATGTTTTTTTTTTATTTAAATTGCAAACTGCACTCTTATTGCGACACTTATAGGTATATACAGTCCAGAGTCACACGCCTTGTTGGTGACAATCCGTTGCATCCCGCATTACACCATAATCTCAAACTACGTAGTTTCGCAGTAACTATTCATGCACTGCCTCATATTGTCGTCTCGGCGAAACATGTCTGCATTAATAATTAAATTCACATAAACAGTTGGCAACAGCTGGAAACTAAAATGCAGATCAGGACACAGTTACTAAAGTTAATATTCCAAACACTTTGTGAGCTCAAACCTGCTCGGTTCATTTAGCGACAGCCTTTAAGAACCACTTAGTACGTAAACAAACAATGATAGACACAGTCCTCTTAATTATCAGTGGTTCTTGAGTAATTTAAGTTTTTGCTGGGGTAACGTTTTGGGATTTCCCAGATCTCGAAAACGGTTCAACGCAGAAGTTTGAAAAAAATGCCACTAAGAGACCTTAATTTGTTTAAACGTTAATTTTTTATTTGGTTGTCGCAAACCAACGTAATTAAATGGTTTCGAAAAACAGAAAAAACTAATTTGGAAGTAAACAAGTGCACTTATAATTAAATAAACAGCTGTAAAAAATAGCCGTGGTAGACACTTACTACGTCAAGAATTTTAGGCTTTGTTACTTTACACGATATACACATGCTATGGATCTTTTGTTAGTACAGTTGCGTACAAAAGTTTGCTGGTCGGATTATCTTTAAATATAAAATAAGTATCGGGAAAACTCACGATTGGCTAGGCCGATTTTGGTTTTTAAATGTTTGTCGTATTCCAGGGGAAGGTTTAAGCGGTAAAAAATATATATGAAAAAAGTGCGAGGTAGTTCCCGTAAAAACTTACGGGTAAATGTTTTTACCTGTCAAACATAGTGGTCACTGGATTGACATGAGTAGGTTTGGTATTAAAATAAAACATTTGGTTTGATCAAACAGAAGCAATAAATTACTATAAATTTATATATTGATACTGACCAATAAATCACACTATAAATTGCTTACCGAGATTATTACCTACTTAGGTTTAGATTATTATTTACATTTATTTATGGTTGAGTGCCTTCAAAGTTTTAACTTTCGTGAATCATTCATTACATTCTTTAAAACTACTATTAATCGCGTAAATGTATTTTTTGATATTAATAAACACGATATTAATTTATAAAATAGAAAACTAGTAAAATCTTTGCAATATGAATAACACTTTTCTTCATAACTGTACAAAACATCGGATGCTAAGCTGCTAATTTGCGAAGATAACCCGTACGTATGGTGCGGTCGCTTTTTAGTGACCTTTACAATTTGGTCGGCTTATTCAAGAATTGCTGTCTCAATCTTGTTTTTGTTAAAACTTTCATGATAGGCGTAATTGAAAGCTGAAATTAACAGGAAGGAATGTTAATGAATTACTTAAATTTGTTTAATGTATGCCATGTGTCTTAATGTTATGGAAACTGTGTATTCGATCGCTAAAGCACGACCGGTCTAAAATTTATCAAATTTGTTTATATCTTTATATCCTGTAAAGTTACAAAACCTAAAATTCTTGACGTAATAAGTGTCTACCACGGCTATTTTTTACAGCTGTTTATTTAATTATAAGTGTACTAGTTAACTTGCAAATTCGTTTTTTCTGTTTTTAGAAACTATTTAATTACGTTGGTTTGCGACAACCAAATCAAAAACTAACGTTTAAACAAATTTAAACAAATTAAGGTCTCTTAGTGGTATTTTTTTCAAACTTCTGCGTTGAACCGTTTTCGAGATCTGGGAAATCCCAAAACGTTACCCCAGCAAAAACTTAAATAACTCAAGAACCATAACACACACAATTTTTGCTATTTGCTAACATTTACCATGCAACAAAAGCTATCTATTCATGTATTTGGTTCCAGGCTGAAAAGGGTAATGTTTAGAACGTGACCCCAGCAAAATCTGTTTTTCTTAAATATCTTAAAACTACAATTCACACAAATTTTGCTATTAGTAAACAAATTTCTCCTCATGACACACTAATTATCTGATAAGGTCTCATCTCTCTAAAGCACAACTTTTTGCTGGGGTAACGCACACCATTTAACCGGTCGGCCTATAGTACCAATACGAACAAGAATTGTTAACGACATAATCGCCTAAAACGTCACGTTTTCGAGTTGTAAGCTATTAAAGTTGAACTGGTGGCGACACCACTGGGTAGATTTGAAGCTAAAATAAAACGTAGATATGGGCTCTAGAATATTGTTTTATGGTCATCTAGGTCCCGTCTAAGTTGCTACGGGTGAGCCGATTTTTTCTAATATTTTTCATTATTTATTCATCTATAAAACAGCTTATGTCACTTTGTTAGATACCTACTTATTATAGCGTGCGCATGATGCGTGCCTAAATAAATAACGTAATAATGCGAGACGTAAGTATTCGTTTTGAGATTATTTATTATTATTGCTATTCTTTTTGCTTTGCCGTTGTCGCGTAAAGAGACTAATGATTCTGCAAAATAATAATATTTGTTCACGATCGAAACTTGTAAAAGTTAAAAGTTGTACCACGGGTCGGGAAAGAAATTTTATTTCACAATATTTATTAGTTTATTGTTTTGTTACGCAATGGCGACTCTTGGAAGGTTTGTTCTGTTGATAATTTTCATCTCCTAAAAATAGGTTGGATAAGTATTAGAGACTCTTTGTCTTTGAAATATGAGAGAAATTAAAACTGTCATTGTCAGTATACTGTCATTTTACGTGTTTTGGCTGGTAAATTTTTGGAGCGCTCAAGCACAGGTCTGTCCTCAAGGAAGGCTCGCGGCCGTCTGAAATTTCGGTGCAAAGAGGTAAAGTAATATAGCTTCCCAGCGCAAAGAAAGGGACAACAATAGCGCACGCATTCCGAAATAAAATAACGTAAGCGACATTATGAAAATAGTTGATTTATTAAAAAACTAAATTATTTTTGAAAAAATTGGTTTTATCAAAAGTTGGAACTATTTATTACTTATCTTATTAACATAATTTCAGTTCAAACTATGAGTCCGTTTGCTTACAGTACTGCAAAAATGATATGAGAGGCATCAACTTTGGATTTTTTTTCTATCGAGAAAATTGTTTCCATTCATGTTTTGAGCTTGATCAAAAAATTTTGTTATTAGTCTATTTTAACATATTCCAAAATTAGAACAATAGTAGTAGGATCAATAGGACTAAATCTAAATTGAAAACCATGAAAATCCACGAGGTATCCTCTTAAATCGTCGCTGCATCGCGTTTTGGATAATACTCATTGCTGTGTTCGGTCGCAGTCATCAAAAACGTGCATCAATATTGTATCGCATTTTGGCGACTTGCTGCATTCAGTTAACTTTAGGGTTAGCTCTCACCGACAGGCACTCAAACGTATGCAGGGTGTAGCGTTCATAGTCCGTGAGCCCGCGACAGTATTGCCTACGACATATGACATCACGATGAAATGCATGGCACACGGTCGGAAAAGTTGTGCTCAGCGAGGATCAGAAGATTATCGCAAATAATATTGGCCGGAAGCTTAAGAAAATCTTCCACTGCCTGTTAAAATTTTAAGATTATATTTACGTCATGTGACATCAGTAAGAGACCCGTGTCATCATTTAGTTTTCAATCGTAGAGAGAGTAAACATAAGTCTGTCAGTTCTGAAATGGCCGGAATACCTTAAACTTAATTTTTTTGTTTTTTAGTCATTTCAGAACTGACAGACTTATGTTTACTCTCTCTACGATTGAAAACTAAATGATGACACGGGTCTCTTACTGATGTCACACTACGTAAATATAATCTTAAAATTTTGACCGGAAGTGGAAGATTTTCTTAAGCTTCCGGCCAATTTTATTTGCGATAATCTTCTGATACTCGCTCAGCACAACTTTTCCGACCGTGTGCCATGCATTTCATCGTGATGTCATATATTATGACGTAGGCAATACTGTCGTGGGCTCACGGACTATCAGTCGTTGTGTTGAGCAACAAAAATGCCGCAATCGTTGTTTTTGCGTGTGCCAAAGGATCGCCATTGCCAAAAGTACGGCGTCATGACGGGCACAGAACAAAGAAACTTTTTTGTCTTTTTTTTACTTTTTAATGCACAAACGCGAGGACTATACAGCTCACTCAGCCACTAGTTTACTTGGTGTTGACTATGTCCCTACACGCATACAACCTTCAGAGGGCTTCCTGCCATTCATAACTTAGACGGCTTACATTAAATTCGTATTTACATAGGAAATTGTATTGATGTTAATACGGGCCATTTGACATCGATTGCGTTTCCGTACATGTCGTCCCGTAATTAATGGAGAGTGTAGACTATGTATGCTTATAGGTACGCTTCCTGCTTGAAACGGAACGGGATGAAAAGCCCTTTTCAGGGCGTTGTAAATAAAAATATGCTCCGATGTGAAGATCGATGTTGCATTCGTTTTCAAATGAAATAAATTGAGTTACGAATAATATGTAATTTAGAATTAATCTACGTTCTTGGCAATCTCTTTTTTCCTATTCGTGATTCAATAATGAATGCAAAATTATACTAAAATTCCATAGGTAATAAGATACAATTCTGTTTAGTTTAGAGAGATTATAAGAGCAAAACAGTTACATTTTCAAAGTCCTCGTTTCTTAACGATAATTAATGTCAATCATGAAGTGTACGTAATAAAGTATACATAACTCTGCAGCCTTCACACGAGCAGTTGCTTTTGCTTATCAATAAATTAACATTTCTCTTCCTTAATGAAATTAGCATTTGTGCGCTCGTAATCGGCTCTGTTTGCTCGAGGGAAATCATAATAGTTAGTTAAACATAACACTGATAAAGTTGTTTGTATAATACCATATAACTAATGGGATCCAACGTTTACTGAGCTATATTGCATTGCATAACACTAGAATCTGCTATCTAAGAACTTTGATTTAAAGTATTACAGAGTCTTGCTGTCTAAGAATCACTATCTCTTGGTCTAATTATTTTAAAAGGTATACGTTATTATACGCGTGAGCGTGAAAGCACTAAACTTAAGAATTGCCTAAGTCTTTTCTTATCTACAACTCGACCAAGTTAACTTAGCGAATGACAGCTACATGACGGCTAAGTTTATGACGCCATTTTAATTTGGTCATGTTGTAGTTAGGAAAAGACTTAGGCGATTCTTAAGTTTAGTCCAATCGGCCATAATTATGTGTTTTAAAAATATATGTTTATCATGTTTCTTTCGTGAAGAAAAATTTGTAGTACATATTACATTTTAAACTTTTAGATTTTTGCATTCATAATGCTATTTTTATATTAAGATGAATAAATAATGAAAAAATATTAGAAAAAATCGACTCACCGAGTCGTGAGTCGATTTTTTCTAATATTTTTTCATTATTTATTCATCTTAGTACATATTACATTTTAATTCTAATTATTAATTTATCAAAAAAATCTTTTTCAAACCACCTTTTTAGCAGATTTTTAAGACTGACTATTTTTTTCTAAAAACTTGTTTTTGTGTTAGTAAAAATAATTAGTAGTATAGCACTTCTACGAAGTTTCAAATCAAAATGCCTATTAAATATTATTTTTCCCTACGAAATTTTTATTTCAACCATTTAGGGGTTGATAATGTCTACAATGGTCGGATTGATAAATGCCATTATCGCAATCAACGCCCTATAAAACCTCAATAACGACATCTATATCGATATTAGGTTTTTTACCCCACTTACCTAAAGGGTTGATTTTCAGAAATCATGAAATATGTGTTTTTGTTATTTGTTTACAGAAGTACTCCTATGAAGTTTCAAGTCGAATTGTCTATTTTATATTTTTTTTCAATACAAAGTTTAAACCCCAAAGTTTAAATTATCGCAATAAACATCCCATAAAACCCCAATAACGGAAACCATATCAATTTTGGGGTTTTTTCCCTAATCCCCTAAGGTCTTGAGTTTCAGAAAACCACAAAACACGTATTTGCTTATTTGGTTTTAGAAGTACTAGAATTATTCCCACGAATTTAGTACTAGAATTACTCCCACGAAGTTTCAAGTTGAAACGTATTTTTTTTTATTCCATACAATTTTTGTATCCCCATTTCACCTCTTTAGGGGTGGAATTCCCAAAAGTCCTTGCTTAGTGGATGTTTACACTGTATAAAGTATCTATGTACAATATTTCAAGTCTCTAGGTCCAGTGGTTTGGGCTTGGCGAATGCTGGGCGTAAGTCTGTCAGTCACCCCTTCATTTTTATATAAGAGATATTGTTTTAAAATTATAATTTTCAGGTGTTAGTAAAAAAATAACTTACTTTTAAAAACTTTAAACTAAGTGAAGATTTAGGTTTTCTGCGATCCTTTCTGGTGACAAAGGTTCATAGTCATGTTAGAAAATTATTCCTTCGTCTCAAAACATCGTAATTTTTAAGCTACTCTTACACAGCCTGATATAAAATCTTTGTCTAAGTATAAAATTAACAACGAGGAAGAATTTCACAAATTTCTTCAAAACATTCGTCTACCGAGAGTCAAAGTTAAAGTTACTAAATGCGTGTTTGATGAAAGTCAACTTTTGATCAAAAGTAACTCTTTGATAGCAGTTCGTCGTCAAAAATCCAAATGAGAAAAGTTATCTACGTCGAGCCTAGGTCCCGCCCAACGCGGTAACATGTAGGTACTTCTAAGACACTGTATATGTAGGACACAAAGAAACGCCTAAGTTTCATCTTTGTTTTCGCTTCAGCTATTTCGAGTGCTCAAGCGGCAAATAGGTTAGGACATCTTTTATAAGGCTTGTTAAGACCTCCTAAGGAGATATATCTTTTTTATTTATTTATTGTATGTACGTGTATGTATTTCTCATAAAGTATATTTGATTATATATTTAACACTAGAAAAATCTTCTCACAGAATAGATAGCACCCTTTAAATAATAAAGAATTCAGTTTCAAATTGAAAGTAACTTTTCCTACCGTAGCGTGTTCATCACCGCATTAGCACAATGTAAATCAAGAATTGTGGTGCGGAACTCTAAAAAGTTTGATTAATTTGTTAACTCGAGAAGTTTTCCCATTATAAATTCTGAAGGAGAATAATAATTGTTATTGTGATACTTTGTCGCTTTATGATCGTTGCAGAAACGACTCTTTGACAGAAACAAGAGCGAGCGAAGCGTCTCCGTTTTTTTAGAAAAAAAAAGAAAAAATCGACTCAGCCGTAGCAGCTCAGACGGGATTCGAACCCGCACCCTTGGGATTCTGGCCCAATTCACTCCCAATAAGGGTGCGGGTTACAATCCCGTCTAAGCTGCTACGGGTGAGTCGATTTTTTCTAGTATTTTTCTAATACTAAAATTTAAAAATTCTTTATTTTGTCCGGCTGTTCGTCTATTCTCTTCTACAAGTTGTATTTCTTAACAGATTCTTAAGAAGTTTTGTGAGCAGTTTCGATAATTATAATATAGAGTTTTTGTCGATTCAGTTGTCAAAAAAAACCTATTTCAGCCATTTTTAAGAATGCTCAAAAATGTCACAAACTTGGGGTCGACAGCTCACAGAGAGCCACTAATATTATTATTTTCAAATGACAAATCTGCGACATCCCTTTATAATCAGCTTAAAAAGGTTGAGATCCATCTCCTCCCTTTGTGCTTCAACGGTGGTTGTTTGGTTTCATATTAGTTATAAAATTTATTAAATTAATTCTTAATTAATTTAGAAGTTTGTTGATAGAACAGCGCAGTCTGTATTTTAACCTAATTTAATATACAGTAATTATGAACTAACTGGATTTGAAACTTGGAACGTGCTTGAACCACATTAGAATGGAATTCATATTTCTGAATTCAACATTATAAATTGGAAGAACTCGTTAGTACCGCTGCCACAACTGATAGGCGCAGTAATAAAATTATGTTAGTCGAGTGAAATATATGACAATAAGTAATATAATTCTCCAATTATTTCGATACTCTCACTCGATTGGAATTTACATTTTTACAGAACATATCGCACATAGATAGATAGATAGATAGATAAATCGTTTATTGCTGCTTTTTAACACACATATAACATAATTTTCATAAAAAAATTAAAGATACAAATACAACAAAACATGATCTTATATAATATGTGTGCAGCAGCAACAGGGCCAAGGCTCAGCGTAGTATTCGCTGAAAGCAAAAAACGCCGATTTTCAGCCATCACCCTATGGCGAATGGTGATACGCGGGTAGCAGAAAAAAAATGAATAATAAACTTATTTAGGACTAATAAATATAAAAGCATCGTAATTTAAACCTAGTATGATAAAAAATATTTTAGGGTATTCACTATGTTATTTACCTTATAGAAGTTGTACATATATAAAAGAAAATAATCGCACATGATATTCAACATAGTATTAACTCAAAAAAATTGAATTTTGAGTTATTTATATGTATATTCGGAATCAGGATTTTTTCTCTACAATCTGGTAAAACAGTCATAGCTCTAGGTCGTTTGAATTGCCTTTTAAGATGGTCTTGCCTGTTACCGAGGCTACTGAAACATAAATTTGTGGCACATCTCGAGTTAACACACCAAATCAGAAAATTATTTATAAATGTGAGCGTATTAACTGTGACTTGATACTGTTTTGCTTGTCAACTTTTATATCAAATTAATTGTTATTTTGAGTTATTACTGTTTTGCTTGTTTATTTTTACTCCTGTTTTTAAGTTAATACTCTTTGCACTCTAGGTGGTTCTAGAAAGTAGCTTGTATATTCTTAGATATTAGTCTCAAAGACTTTATTTTTGAAGTATACAAAATAGAAGAATGTAGCTTTTTAACGATATAAAAATTAGGCCACAAATACTTCACAGTCAGGAACTATATTTTTTTTTATCTTTTAAACGCTATACCTCGAAACTACGTTTTTTGAGTTAATACTATGTTGAATATCATGTGCGATATCTGCTGAAAAAACTATATTGATTATTTTATCTGTAACTCTTACTACTGTGGTCGAATTATGTAGTTTCTTCATAATGAAGCATACAGCTTCATTTCCTTATTTCGTTGTTGCTTTTCACAATTTCGACAAATAACTGATGACCTGTCATTCCTCACAGAGGGCGTGATGTAATTTATGAGTGGGCCAGTGTAACTTGTATAAGTGAGGTAAGAGGTTGGTTTCCGTCAAAACATCGCAATTTGCATAAAGCTGTGATAAATAAATAGCGTGATTTGCCGCGTGCGGCCGACACGCATCACTCTGGGTATTTTTTACCCCTGAGCAACATGCAGGCACACCCCGCACACTCCATACAACCGTGCCATTATAAACAGATGACGTCAGATGACGTTGTTGTACACGCGCAACTGTGTGTGTAAGTCTAGGCCTACCGTGCAGTTTGTACAGGTAATATTAACTTTATGGTTTGTACTGTATTAGCCTTAGAGTAAGACGGGCTTCTACCACCTCGAACGAGGTACCTATCACATTATGATAAATCAGGCCATTTTTGAGACATTGAATGTACAGTTTCTTAGAAAAATAATGATATATTTTACTATATTGACGACATTATCAAAATCAGTTTGCTATTTTTTTATTCAACGGTCGGTCAAAATTCAAATTGTTGGGTGGCAGTACTGTCATGGAGCGATGTTCAGTGTCAGCATCCTGAGCCCAACGTCCCTGGGTACACATAAGTCACAACCCAATCACCTACACTCTCGAGCTTTTTGTATAAAGCTCAAGCGTATAAAAATGACCTCTTTGTTGTTATTCACCCCATCGTAAAATGATTGAGTTTGTAACCTTTATTCCTTTTTCCGTATCGATATTGCTGCATCGATAGTTGAGCCCAGCCCTTTATGTCAAAAACGTGTCATATTTTGATGTGTGACTCATCCGTACACAATTTTTTGCTGTTTTGTTTTATTTTTTATGTGTGAGTGTCGTCATTACAGTGTTGTTTTTGTATGTGGGTATGCGGAACTGCACTTGTGTGCATTTTCCCCCCCCGCAAAAAATGCCAGAATAATTTGAATAGAGTTTAATCGCTAAGGCTTCTCCCTTCGTGAAAAACGAAGCCTTTGTTGCTCGAAGGTATTAGCCTTCGAGCAACAAAGGCTTCGTTTCTGAAGAAGCCCGTCTTACTCTAAGGTATTAGCGGCGTTCAATCATAATTCGAACTTTTTGGTAAATAACGTAAGGACGCATTGTTTTGAATATCAAAATAACTTGACAGTTGACAAACACGACTAAAAAGTTACGACGACGCATTGCTTTGAATATCCAAATATGGTCAAGTTGACAAACACGACTAAATGAGCACACGATTCGGCACACGTACTCGCGGGTGGGGTGAAGTAATTGATACTGGGACGGGGCGGAGGGTGTCCTTTCTGTGGTGTCGGTAGTACTTATATCTATTCTGCGATACAGGGTTCCATCCTTTGCCGCAAATCACGGTATGCTGCTGATTTTAATAAAAACTGACTTGCTAGAGCACCGAAATATTATATAAAATCTACACATCTTTACAATGTAACAAAGAAACACAAATCTGTGGAAAGTGGTAAAAATTTTGAAAACCATTTCTTAAATAAATCCTTACTAATATCCTTACTAATGTCCTTACTAATATCCTTACTAATATTATAAATGCGAAAGTCCGTTTGTTTGTTTGTTTGTTACGCCTTCACATCTTAACTACTGAACCGATCACCATGAAATTTTGCATACACGTTGTCAGGGGTACAGAAAAGTACATAGGGTACCTTTCATCCCGAAAAAAGTATTGTTCCCGAGGGATAGCAAAAAACCTTTCCACGCAGACGAAGTCGCGGGCGGCCGCTAGTCATTAATAAGTATTTATTTCATGGAATGTTAGGCATTTAATGTGCATGCCATTAGTAGCGAGTAAAAGGTGTAAATTAAGTTCAATTAAATTAAGGCTAATGCATAGATTAGTACACACAACACGTTTATTTGAATGCTTTGGAATTTAAAACTGTGGGATTTGATCAATAATTTTCCTTTGTCACAGTCTTGAAAAAGCGTATTTTAATACAGTATAACATCATTGACCACATACCATGAACTTGGTGTAACTGTAATGTAATGCATTGTTATAACGGTGCTTATTCAAGTTTTCCAATGAAAGGATTTTGTACTTACATCTCATCAAATTATAAAGCAAATGTTGCTTCATAATCGAGATCGTCAGTTTTTTTTATAACACAAATCTCTAACACGACACTATTTTTTACTTTCGGCTTTTCCACGTGAAATAAGAAACCTCGTGGAACGGATTTTCACAAATTGGGGCAACAACAGTGTGAGGGATTATTTCTCGCGCTGGTGAAGCTCTATGAGTAGGTACTACGACGCGAACATGGAGATAAAAAAAATTTTGATGCTTAAATAAGTGGGCAGATATAATTTTCCTTATACGAAAAGTAAATGATAAAAAAATGCTTTTTAAAAATAAATCAAATGTCGTATAATGAAGTTAAAGATAATAATGGGACAAGTTACACGTAGGAACTGAGCCGAAAGAAGGCAAAGGTGGGTATAATAATGGATGACTGCTTAAATAGGTAATGACTTTGTATTAAAACTAGACCTAAGTATGCTGAGTTCGTTACCTATATCAAATACTTATTTGAGGTAATATAGTCTGAGTTCGAAATTATAATAACGCTTTGAATCTAACAATTAATGAACTTAATAAGTTTTACTATGATAGAAATGTAATTAAAACCTTAGTGTCATAAAGTCTTTAAGGGGCTATGTAAATAATAAAGCGTAAAGCGAAATAGCAATGAGAAAACGACGCGCGCGGGAGTGAGACCGATTCGGCAGATTTGGCGCTAAAATCACTAAAATCAAATCGTAGTAAATAACTATTTTGACTAAGAGCTAGCCCCGAAAATAGGTGGACAATTTACAAAGTGACGAAATCCCTCTAGGTTGTGTGCCATACTATCATTTTTAACAGATCCGGGCACCTGGCAGATTTTCAGTGGTGGGAGTGGAAGTAATTGAGCAACAAAGGGGCTGAAAAAGCTATTGTAGGTATAGATACAATTTACAGAGCTCTGGATTTGGTGTGGTATAATAGCAAGCCAATCATGTAGGTATCTAAATCCTACTTCCTACTAATATTATAAATGTGAAAGTTTGTGGGTTTGGATGTTTAGATGTTTGGATGTTTGTTCCTCAATCACGCAAAAACTACTGAACGGATTTGGTTGGAATTTGGCACACAGATAGTAGATAGCCTAGATTAAAACATACAATACTTTTATCCGTGGTAAAACCGCGGGCGGCCGCTAGTCGAATATAAAATTGCCAGGAATTTTGATGTGTCGAAAAGTAGTGCCAGGAGGCGGCATCAAAAGTGCGCGAAAAAGTTCCGTACATTTTGATGCCGCCTGGATCTACTTCACTCTACACCTATTTCCGGGGTCAGCTCTTAGTACAATAGCTATTAAAGAGAAATGCTTCTAGACGATTGTGAATAAGTATTGATGATACAAATAATTTAAATGAATTTCGACTTGTATACCTAATGTTCTTTCTAAATAATTTCGGACTTAAGAATTTTCAAGAGGTATTTTCGAAATTAAAATGTATCGAGCCAAAATTACTGAATCGTGTTTCTGGTTCTCTATGTATCTGAAGAAAGCCTACATTCTCATCGAGTCACGCTGAAAGGACTCACACTGTGACTGGTTGAGAAAAAAATTCGCAACGAGTAACACTGTGACTCAATGCGAATTTTTGTCTCAACCAGTCACTGTGTGACACGATTCAGTTATCATTCGATGAGAATATAGGGTTACTACATGAGAATAAAAATTAGAATATTTTTCTCAACCAGTCACAGTGTGACTCGTTTCAGTGTGACTCGATCAGAATATAATAAGTAGTCACTTTCCGCGACCTATGGCATTACATGAAAAAGTGAAAAAAAATTGACGTATCCCCTTAAATCTTTGCATTACTAAACAAAGATTCTCAAAGTCTTGAAGCATTCTCCGAGGCCCAATATCTACCACCGCCTCAGCACGTAGGGCGGGTCATCACGTGCGCGGCCCGGTGCTTGCCCGTTGGAGGCAACCATCGGGTGGTTTATGACTGACGCCGACAAAATCCGTAATTACGACCAAATTCTTTCACAGGAACAGGTTAAACCATAGAAATAGAATGCCAAAGAACAACAATGTCAATAAACAGGTGATCCGAAAAACGAATGTATACATTATAATTGAGATACGTAAAATATGACTTACATACATGAAATATGACTATATTATGGCAAAGGAATTTTTTTAACTATTTTCCACACTGTTTTCTTCGTCGATAAACGAATAAATCTAGCTAAATTTGGTTTTAGTGAAATGTGTAGCAAAATCTTATTTACCTTTGAAATGTGTGATTACTTGGATTGTTTCTTTTTATCACATCACAATTACTTAGAGCACAAGACACCATGGCTCCACGATGCCTTTATTTGTAATTCTAATAAGCATTAACAAATATTTTAAACAAACTGTGATCGCTCATTTGCAAGGCGGGACTCTAGGGGCTCTTACTGTAAAAAATGTTGGCACATTGTCACTTTTTTCTTTGTCTCTTATTTTCACAGACCGTGTCCGTATAATGTTAACTTCTCTTTTCCACACTTTGTTGGTCTTCTTGAGCGCAGCGAAAATTTTTCTTTGTCTATGGGTTAAACGTATTGCGCCGTTTCGACATGAATAAGTAAGACAAAAAAAAATGTACACTGGTTAAATGGAAAGTTTTTGCTTTGTTTTTTAGTAGAAATACGAATTCTTCGCGGAATACAGGTTGGGCTGAATGTTTCCCAAATTAGTGTTTTCCTAATATTATGGTTACTGTACAATATAATATGAATAGAGAGCAGGAAAGCCGAGTTTTTTTAAGGAGAATATTTTGAAAAGTTTTGTGTAGAATGCAGGCCCAAATAATCATTACTTACCTAATCACAACATCAGTGAAATGATTAAGGTGATAGACAATATTAAACAATTTTTTACTGTAAAAACTTTTCATTTTATTTATACTTAGCAATAAATAAATGGATAAAAGTGTGAATTGTCGTAAAGTTGGTCGTATTAAAATAGCAGTGACATTTTCATCTCAACCACTTAAGGCTAATTGGTGTTGATTTACTGTATTAATTTTTAACTTAACACCAGTGTACTATAATTGATGTATTGAAGGTATTGGTTTCAACCGCATAGTGCTTCCCGATACCCATCTTTTACGAGAGATGATTATTAAAACAGAATTTTGAAGTGAAGGGGAACGAACCAGCATGATATTGATATCTAAAATTTAATTTTGAGTAGCTACCTAAGTAGTAACATCGTCACAAATATCAATTTTAATAGCGGCGTAACAGCAGCGAAACAATACACCATGACCCTCTACCGTAACACTCATAAACTCTATAGCCGGGTATAAGCGTTACGGTAGCGTTACGGTAGGGTTACCTTATAAGGTCGACCGTAAATATTAATAGAAAATTTGGCCGCACACTGGCCCTTGGGCGAGAAGCGGTGTTTTACGAATATGGGCAACATTATGCAGCCGAAGTGTTATGATGCATAATTCATGCATAAACCTGTTATCTAATAAATATTCCTTACGCTACTCTAGCCGGGAAGGATCGGTTGGTACAATTGTCATCTTTACCGACAGGCTAAGCCGATCAATTTCAATTTTAAAATAAGTAACTATACTTTGTAAAGAGAATACTAATTCCATCAGGAGTTACATAGAAAAACATAAACTCAGGTCATCTCTTTACGGGCTTGACCGACCATGAAAAATGCATTTCGGAATTTACGAGCATTTTATGCTCAGATTCCGGAACACCCTAACAAAAAAGTAATTTATCTAGTCGCTCTCGGCTTTGTGAAACGAATCTAAAAAGGGATAGTGGGCAGTGTGGGCACACGTTTCCCTCGAGATCACATCTCTGGAACGTACTCAATATAACAGGTGATTATGAATTTATTTTAAAGTAAGGTTATGTACATGAATCTTCCAATAAATTGTTCATTATTACATCAGTTTATAATATAATCAGCCTATATCTAAATAATTATTATGAATTTCAAAGTATTATTTTGAATACTTATTTCTTTAACTTTTAAATGAGTGAGTCATTAATGCAAAAAAAACTCGACTTGAAAAATAAGAATATTTGAATAACATTATTAATACAAATGAGAAAATTATTTGATTTCGTGTGCTTCTTAGATTCATATCTATTTAGGGCAGAAAGGGGTCTTACATTAGGTAAACAAAACTTTCATAATTTAGTAGCTACCAAGAATGGAAATCATCTCCAAAAAATAGTCATAAAATAACGAAAATTTCTAAATCAAAATGTGTCCAGTAGTTGTGTCAGTATCCGTTCATCAGTAAAACAAAAAAATAAGTTTAAAAACTAAAACCCGACTACGGAAAAATCGTGCTCTAAAAAGTAAGAAACAAGAAAATATTCATAAAAAGGATAACCGAAGTCGCATACCACTTTGTCCTAGACACGCACGGCACGGGCTGGAGGTGGCATGCGACTACGGTTATCCTTTTTATGAATGTTTTCTTGTTTCTTACTTTTTAGAGCACGATTTTTCCGTTGTCAGGTTTTAGTTTTTAAACTTCTTTTTTATTTAAAAAAATTTGGAGTTGTCAATTGGGTGAAAGCAAGCAAAGCCACAGACAAAAGCTAACAATTTATATATTTTTGAAAAGTGCTCATTATGCCCTTTCATTTAGTACCCAACACGGCATTATTAAAAAATATTTTTTTTTAGTTCATGTCTTTAACTCCTCTAGAGGGCGCCACATTCAATTTAATGTAACGTCATATAGCCTATGTTCATTGGACAATTAAGACGCTTCTAACGATACCTCATTTGTCAAAATATAACAAGTAGTTTAGAAGTTCTGAGGGAACAGATGAATTTACAAACATACATAAAAATCATATACCCTCCGTTTGGCTTCGCCGTAGTCGGGTAAAAAATACCGTTTTTGTTTAAACAGTTTCAGGTCAAATATAACCGTGCATATATGAAATTAAAAGTCCAACAAAAAATTTGTGACCAAAGTTGAGATAAAATATAGGGTAAAAACTGTGTTGACTTTTGTTTCGTGCTCAAAACTGCAACATAACTTTCCGCTCACATAGACGTGCTTTAACCGATAACTTTTGACGTTAGAATAACATTTTTAATTCATTTTACCATTGAAAATGGTTATCAAATGCAAATCGTCTGAGACATATTTTTGGTCATAGTTCCGAGGATTTCAGGAGGATCGAGATGGGAATAGTACCAAAAGTTGAGGAATTTATTGAGACACGTGTGAACGTTTGAATTTTGAAAATCGTCTGGTAACTTTTTTTGAAATTTCGAAAAATTCGGGTTTTTTTGGGGGTGTTTGTTTACTAAATTGTAAATATTTCGAGAAAAAAACCGACTTAAGAAAAAATGAAAAAAAAAAGGGTCCTAGGGTATTAGTTTAGCTACAACATAGCGAATTTTTTTTGAAAACGGTTTATAATTGTGACCTGTAGGTGGTCCCTTTAGATTTGGAATTGTAGAAAAACGGGTATTTCGGTATATAAAAAATGATGTAGTTTCTATGATTATTGACCGATCGTCATGGTAAAGGTATTGAAAGATGCGGAAGCAGACGAGAAATGCATTAGTTGATTTTTGTGAATCGGTTTATAATATTTCAGCCGCGTCGAAGCAGTCAGGGGCACTTTTGTGACACGAGGCGCAGCCGAGTATCACAATCGATCGTAAAAATAAAAAGGTACCTAGTATACCTTAGAAAAATTATAGGAGTTTGCTTTTGATTTGATTTAGTTTTTTCGTAAATTTTTGTATTCATTTTCAATGCTCCGATTCTTGCGGGAACTGCGAAATCTGTGAATTTTTTTATACTAAGAAGATAATGCTTTTGTATGATAATTTGTTTAAAAACTATCACTTATTTAATTTAGTCGTGACAAAGGCTTTATTACAATTTCATGGAGCGTCTTAGAAAGTTATCATGAAAGATAAAAGTGGACACGAGAGCGGACTCAAACCGAGGGCTTATCGTTATTATTTATCAGGGAAACACATTTGTAGGATCTTCTTTTTATATCCCTTTATTTTACATGATGACGGTACAAATTGATTTGCCAGGGCTTCCGACGGCCGGCCCGCTCAAATACGTAATAGCGGATCGAGGACAAAGAAATGGGTTTACTTTTCACATTGTCGAAAACTTTGCAGTTTTTATTGAATGAAGAATTTATTACAGAAACGTTATCATAAACGAAACGACATACTTTTTCAAATAATATTATTTTATTTAGGTAAAATGACCATCAGCCATTCTTAATGTCCCACTGCTGGGGCTCAGGCCTTTCTTATGGGTGGATAAGGAGGGTTGGCCATAACCCACCAAGCGGGCCCAATGTGGATTTGAGGGTGTTAACGACTGCAAATGCAGCTGGGACCAACGGCTTAACGTGTCTTCCGAAGCACGGAGGAGCACGAGATAACATATTTTTGGTCACCCATCCCATGACCGACGATTTCATGTGTTTTTTTATGTCATGATTTCTTTTTCTTTTGTCTGTTCCAAACACTAATTGCCTTAGAAAACGACTTTACTTGTGAACAGGGATCCTATATTTGCTTTGATCAATTGAAGAAAATATAAATATCGCATGAGATTTGACATTTTCGTGTTCAATGTCGATTACCTTTGCGCATACCACATTTTGATGTATTCGTTTATCAAATTCCAAAAATAGGATATTACTCTACTATACAACGAATTTTTCACGGCAATCGAATTACTTTTATTTGCAATACTTACAGGTATAGGATGAAATTGTTTGAGAATGAGATCGGCTAAAAGTCTACAGGAAAAAGCGAAGCAAATTTTGTTGCAAATTCCCGAACGTTGGCAGCCAACAAAAAAAGTGTACCCTAGCTCTCCGCACACAAACTCGACCCCGCTATAGTAGGGTGACTCCCGGTCCCGGTCCGAAGCAAATAATCTACGGTTCGATTCGAACTATGTGTGTTCAACTAAACGCGGCCGCGACGCGCATAGAATCGAAAACTTCGTGGAATGTCATATGTGAAAGACTGGACTTAAACAGATTGCAACATAGACTGGCATCCATAGCTATTTGGAAAGATTTTGAAGTTAAATGCCTAATTTATGAAGTTGGATTAATGGTCGTATTTGTTTTAGGTGCCTTACCTACGTATAAAAATACCCTTTAGACACCTTACAAAACTCTACCATCAATTATACAAAATATCTTTCATAGTTAAATAGTCACACAAAACGTTATACAATTCAATGTAGGTATTTACTCTTACTTCTCAGCACATTATTCCAGGACCTACGTCTTAAACATTTGGATAAAGGGTGACGACAGAAAAATCCCTAAAGGCTCTAAAGGCTCAGTTGTGATATTCAACGAATAATAACCAGTAGTCCGCCAGATCAAAGAGACTACTTTGAATATCCAAACAAGTTTTACTTGATAAATAGGGTTATCAGACAATGCGATCTCTCCCCTTGGCTCTTTTAATCTCAGACAAATAGGTTTACACACGTGTGCGTGACATGGCGGCCGTTCACATTAACGTTCATTTTGTTAAAAATATCGTATTCATTTTGTGACCATTGTGAATCTAACTGTTATACCTATCATAATTCTTTGCAATGAAAGCCTAATAAATTAGTACTTCCAGGTGTGCTCTTTATGAATGCTATAAATTGATGCTTTGGTCCTTTCAATTTGAAAATCTTTTGATATTATCGTCCTCAGTAATTTTCAAAAGTCTCACATCCCATTTACAGGACCTGACAGCGCTAATTTTGTACGATAAAGCCAAACTGAAACGTCGTTATGTTGGTTGTTTATGAAAAGGATTTTAATTTAGGTTAAGTGTTTTTGTTTAAAAAAACCGTTGTCATCCAGGGCTCCCCTTCCATATGCATAAGTTTCAATGATTACCCCCAAAGCTCGGAGGAACTCAAGTCAAGATAATACATTATTTGATTACCCTCCGATAACCGAAATGCGCTAAACCTCTGCACCAACGAGTTCGTCAGTTAATTTCAAGTTTTCATACAATATTCTGCATCCTAACGACTGTGGATCGCAGAAACTTTGACAATATGGCAACGATGTTGTTGTGGCTGGTACTTTCGACATTAAATTAAACATTGATACTCAACCATTACTCATTTGAATTTGAGTTAAATTAGGAACTTCATATCAAATACATAGATTACTTACCTTACTTAAAATCAGATACAGACCGTGTTATAAAAGCCGACTCGGCTATCTAGCGTGACCTATTTGTAAGTGACGTGACAGGCTGTTATTACTTGGTATGTTAAGTGACACAAAGGTCAGTGTTAATTTCGGGATTCAACCCAGACTTCTGAAATAATTATATAAAACATCATACCTATAGGTATTAAACTGTTGTTAGATTTTTTCTTTGTTCTTCTAACAATTCTTCGCCACACCTAAGATGTTAGAGTTTTATATTAAATGTTGTGTTACTAATTACTTAATTTACTTTATTATAATACTTGTAAATCGTGTTACAGAGTTGATAATACTCTGTATTAAAGTTATAAACTTTTTATAACTTTATAATATAGACCAGTAAAGGCGTCCATAGTCACGTTTCTGCAATAATTCAAGGAAAGTGATATTTATTTACATAGTCATAAGGTAGCCGCTCGCGCTCTTACAAATAAAGAATAATTCGAAAAATTGGTTAAGCCGCGAACAGTCGAAGCATTTGTAAGAGAGCCAATTGATATTCAAAGGGAGATTTTAAATGGAATAAAATTGGTATTGATGCGTGTGAGGCCGCGCGGCGGGCGTGGTTAGATGCCCCTAATAAGAATGCCGTCAAGGGTAATAGGGTAGGATTTGCTTCATGAAGAAAAGATTAGGCGCTCAGCCAAGGCACCCTTTTTCCCAACCGCTACCTAGCCAGCCTCAATATTGACCTTTACTTCCCCAAAATGTTGCCAGTTCGCATATTACAACACGATGACCGGCAAATTGATTCGATGCTGAATTAAATAAAATACATCGCACAACTGACGAATTTCATTAAGCATAACAAATTGCCAGGGGTCTACAGACAAAATAAAAATAATTGTTATTGAACGCTGTAAGTCCCGTATCGTTGTTTTTGTTCACAATAAAAATTAAATGCAACCATTTGTCAAGAGTATTTCAATTAATTAAAAACGTGTTTACGTGAAAAAGACCGAATAAAATTTGAACCCAGATACTGATATATTGGTCGTGAGAAAAGGATTAATGACATTTAGCAGCTCGCCATTGTCATGATCGATTGCTACCGTATGTACCTATATGTACAGACGGCCGCGTGTTAAGGCTATACATTTATTTTTTCTTACTAAATCAAACATTACATGTAAACTAGGTATAGAAGGACTATTTAAAACTAGGTCTTACACTTTTCCGCTATTACACCCAAATAAATAAAATAAATAAATATTTGACAACATCACATACATTGCTCCAATCCCAAAGTAAGTAGCTATAGCACTTGTGTTATGGAAATCAGAAACAACGGTGGTATGACACACACCCAGACCTGAGACAATATTGAAAAGTTCATTTTCTACATTGACCCAGCCGGGGATCGAAACCGGGACCTCAAGAGATGGTGACGCCTTGAAAACCGGCGTGCGAACCACTCGACCACGGAGGTCGTCAAAAATGTAAGGTATGTAGATTCTTTCGTTATCTCAGTTGAAAATTAACACAAAGGGAAGTGCTTATAAATAATTGCAAAGTAATAGTATTTTGTTCCGCTACAGTTTCAAGAAAACTAGGTACTCTTACTGTAATTAGCTGTAGTTACCAGCTCAAAGGAAATGTGAATAGTAAGTACATTTGAAGTGGTGTGGTTTGTGCGGAGCTGTTGTCTGAACATCATGAATTGATAACTAATGGGGCTCTTAAGTTTAAGGGTGCAAAAGTGATATTTATTTGATTCAAAATGTATCTATCTGACGTACGCCTAGAATTTATACAGGTAATTTCTTGGGTGCCTTTGTAACTTTTCAAAGTAACAATTATTTTATTGAATAATATTATTAAAAACTGTCTCATCGGCTATTCTACTATGCAATTACATAGAATTACAATGCAATTCTATAGAATTGCATAGTAGAATTAAGCCATGGCACACGTTTTGCGCTTTTAGATATTTTTCCGTAAAATAATGGGTACTTACTTACTTGTGTTTTTTTACCACTTATGACGTTACCGACCCGTCTGAAACACCACATAACAGAGGTTTAATAAGGAATATATTTCGTTTATAACCGTAACCTATTTTTAACTATACAAAGTGTAAAAAAAATACCCCTAGTGCCAAATATGGTAGATAGGGACCATCAAACTGAACAACTATTACTATGGGACCAAATCTGTAATTGCAAAAAAAAAACAGATGTTTCATCCAATCATCCAAAAATTCATAACGAAAATATCAAAAAGTATGTAAAAGCTGTATTATTTACGATTTCAAAGTTGGTACCATAGTAAAAAAAACAGTTTGATGGTCCAGTTTGGTAACAGTTTGGCATTAGGGGTATTTTTGTAACACGTTGTACGTATATCTACTCAAATCCTGTTTTTAAACATTATCTACTTACAACACTATTTTGATTATTTTATACACCTCCTCAAACACCTCCACCTTATAATATAAGACAGTGTTGCCCTCATCAACATCAAATTACGCTCACACAACGTAAACGATGGCTAATTTTGTTAATTTCTCATTTCCCGATAAATGTGTTACGTAAATATCGTCTCGGGGCCTTTGTCTACAAAGCCTCCGATGTGAATTATGGGAAACTAGTTGTGCGTAACTACAAAGAAGGAAGCCACTTGAATTTCCTTTTAGGAGCTACAACAGACAGGCCGCTCGACCAAGATTCCTCATTTCTTGGTTACGCTTATGAACGGCCAGGTCCTTTCATAAGATGCCTTTAATAATCTGAGTTGTAAAGCGAACTTCACCAAACAAATTGTACAGCTGACTTTAATAGGTTACCTCCGCGATAAAATTTTCTTTCTCTGCCTAACTTATTAAAAAATCAGGGATCCAATCCTATAGTACAGACTTTAACCACATACATTTTGTGGAAACAATTTTTTGCCGGAAAAATGTTTCACAAGTCAAAAGTCAAAACTTTTTTCATTAATTTCGTTTATCACGACTGCAGAATAATTTATGGGGATCAAAGTTAAAAATTATTGTTTTCACGTTTCAGAAGTTTGTGTGAAGGACCATTATCTCGGTTGGTTTTATTTACCTCCGCTTACGCGTTTGTGGCTTGTTTATGATGCTTGATAAGCCACTTTAAAGTCCGTTGTTTTTAAAAATCTACAGAATTATGCATCATAGTTTGTTGCGAGACGCAGTGAACTGACATAAAACTCGAGTGGAAATCTGCACTCTGCAAAAAATATTAAAGCTGTAGTGTTAAAAAATCCAAGTACTTTACTTGACCTTAGTGTTTTTATTTTATCTCTATGACAATTAAGTATATTGCTAGAACCACAATGTCAACCGCAACTGTCCGAGAAACTCGATGCAAGAAGGTAGTAACTCGTAACATTCCTATCTATTTAGATACAAATACCTTGATCAAGAGGGTACTTAAAACGCGTTGGATGCTTGAGCCCATTGAATCTTTATTAAATTTTATCCGAAGATCAAAGGTTCCAACCCTAATTAACCTCCATAAATAACCTTTAATATAAAAATGAACGTCTGAGTTTCATTGATTCAAATACTTGTACTACCTACCGTGAGCAAATACGGACATGTGAATAACCTCTTCAAATAACTGTTGGATTTAATTAAATACTAGGGATTGAAAAGGATTTCTTAATTGCTGTACAAAAACCAAAAGAGCATTCACATGGAAGTAATTGGTATCCGTCAAACATTTGCGCACGATTTTCAGGGACTGACAACCTTAATTTATCAGATTTTTAATTTAGATAAGTCTGATTTAATGTATTTATTCTAAAACTAGCGGCCGCCCGCGACTTCGTCTGCTTAGAAAGTTTTTTTGCTATGCCTCGGGAACAATACTTTTTTGGGGTGAAATACCTATGTCCTTCTCTGTACCCTTGACAACGTGTACGTAAAATTTCATGTTGATCGGTTTAGTAGTTAAGACGTCAGACGACGTAAATTTCATAATGATCGGTTTAATAGTTAAGACGTCAGACGACGTAAATTTCATGTTGATCGGTTTAGTAGTAAGACAGTTACAAACAAACAAAATGACTTTCGCATTTGTAATATTTGTAAAGAATATTAGTAAGGATTCAATTAAGTTAAATGATATAACAGCATCAAATAAACAAGAAAACAATCTAAGAAGATAAAAAGCAGATTAATTTAAAAATTTCAGTAACCAATGTATGGAAACCTATACAAAGTGATTTTGACATAACGCTCTAAAATAAATATCTGATATTTTATGTTCGCACGCCATATATTTGCAATGAAAGTGATGACAGGGATCGACTACTGGGTACCCATCTATAAAAAATGGTTGAAGAAGTATTTTTTTTTTCCGCGATATATATTTCGTCCATAACTTTTCTACTAGGAAAGCTAATTTGTAACAAGCACCTATTAATTATTTTCATTTATAAACTTGCCGAGTGAAATTCTCTTAGTTTTCATGATATTTTCTATTATTCTTACACTTAATTAACCAACAGTTTTTGTTATCGAAAACCCTAAGTCTCTTTTGTTTGGGAAGAGCAACAAGGACCAAACAATTTATCAGAGAGATGTCTGAAACCAACGCCTGTAATTATTCAGTTGTTTGTAAGAAACTTCAAGGAATGTCGGTTTCACAATACTTCGTACTATAAATTGTGATCCAGTCAACATTGTTACGTTTGTACTATAGAACATTTAAAATGACGAAAAAAGTCTAGAAGTTAGAATACACGAAATAAAATAAAATTTTACATCTGAAAAAAGACGTAATATTTTTTTTAACACACTTACTCGTAAAGCTGATGTAATTCCACCGGTTTTAAATATGTAAAGCGGGTCATAAAAAACGCGTGTGTTACCAAAACAAATAGTTAAGTTATAGTCCATACAAATTCCATAACAGTATTATTTGCCATTTCAAATATCGAATTGACCGCCGCCGCACGACTCCAGCTAGTGAGCAGCGCGCTGTTGCTATTCAAGTTTCGAACTATCGCCGCGAGGCGCCAGTTAGAAGACAGTGTGCATTCACAGATTGACTTTATTTAAAATAAAATAAACAGTTTATTCGGGAATTCAAAAACTTGGCTGCATGCTCTAGCGTCTTTGTCAACATTTTCACGCAGCCACGGCAGAAAATAATCCTCGCGCCATTTTTCTCAAATTTTCTTTTCTTTGTACTTGTATTTTGAATATCTAAAAATGACAACTTTCAATAATGAAGGTGAGCAATATATTACTTGAACTTCACCGGATATACTAACAGAAGCGCGAACCGCATGAGATAGCTTGCTGCCGTCAATATCCAAGGACAGATACATAACCACGTATGAAAATTTCTTGAAGTGGAAAAACATGAAAAATGCCAAGTCATTTTCCGAAAATGTACTTTTGGCGTATTTTATTTTCTGTTTCCTCGCAAATGTGTTAAAAAACGTCGTACGATATACGTGCGTATTGGTTATAACGCACTAATATCGTAATGTACTATTACGGCTTTATTCGTTTGGGCCGTCGATATTATTAAAGTTGGTCGTTTCCATAGAGAATAGAATCATATAATTTTTCGATGTTACCTTTTTTGTTGAGTACAAAAGTAGAGTAATCTTTATAATGAAAGTGAAAGTGAAAGTGAAAGTGAAAGTGAAATATATTTTATTTAAATAAGCTCACATAATAAGCATTTTTAAATCGTCAATTCTTTTACCCTACCACCCATTATGACGTCTTTTAACTGACAAGAAAAATGGGCGCAAAAAACTTGTCAGCTTTATCAATCAGATGGAACGATATTTACAAATATGTATATCGTTTCCAGACTTTATATTAACAAAGATTAACAAATAAATAACATTATTGAATTAGCTCATTTCTTAATGAGTTTCAAATTTCTTAATCAATTTACAGATTTTAAGCTAAATTCAAAGTTTGAACTTGTTATTCAGTCTAGGCTGTTACAATAAATAAAAATAAAAGAAAAACATACAATTCAATATGCATTAAGATTGGTAGTCAGAAGCAGACCCATTCCCACTGGCAGCACCAGTTCCCGAACATGACGCATGAACCAGCAATCTCTTCGCTCAACCATATTTGAGGGAACGTAACGACCCGCCTCATACGACACCACCGCAGAAATGATTAAAGAGAGCATGACATACTAAGACTACCCATGTTAAGGCATCGAATTGAAAATTTATATCCAAAAGCTTTTCATAGGTCTTTCACTAAACTACTGACTATAGAAAGTAAAAATATTGCAATTAAATAAATCAAAACAAGGTAAGCTATTAAGAATTATATTTTTTGAGTAAGAAGTGCCATACATACGGACAATATAAAACAGATCTTTTATATACGAGTTATACGACGCCCTTAATACAAGCAGACAGAAGCAGACCCATTCCCACTGGCAGCACCCGTTCACGAGCATGACGCATGAACCAGCCATCGCTTCGCTCAACCATATTTGAGGGAACGTAACGACCCGCCTCACACGACACCACCGCAGAAATGTTTGAAGTGAGCATGACATACTAATAATAATCGTAACGATTTCATTGGACAGAATCCCTAAGTTTTCACTTCAGGACACCGGACACATCTCACTAGGACATCAGTGGCATTGCAACCAGCCACGCTTCTAACAGAATGTAGATTTAAACATAAAGTATGGAGGGTACACCACAGCTGGTGTCAATTTGGGGGCGAGCAAGCCGCCTGGTTTCGCAACCATGGAGTCCTAGTGCAGTGGTTTCCGAATGGCGTTCCGTGGAATCCTGGGATTCCGTAAGAGTCTCTTAGGGGTTCCGCGAAAATTCAAGAGTAAAGTAAATATCTTTTTGTTCTAATCTAACCAAATAAAGATTTTTTCATCTTAAAAAGCCCTTCTTTTAAAGTCAAACTATACTTACAAGTTGCAAACACCAAGCTAAAAAGCCTCAGTATGGTGTTATTTCGAGGTAAAAAAACATGTTACAGTTAGTTTAGGTACTTCTTATTTGAGCTAGAGTTCCGCCCAAAAAAGATGAACCAAAAAGGGTTCCGTAGCCAAAAAAAAATGAAAACCGCTGTCTAGTGAGATAGGGCCCTAATATCATCTGTTTTCAGTCGGTTACCCACTCGGCCGCTGACTCATGCTGACATGCGAAAAGCTTTGTCATTCCGAACTCGAAATTAACTTACGTATTCACTGCGTCGAGTGTATTATCCCCCACTTCCTGGGACATTGACGCACTTGTAATTGTGTTGCTTTTGAATTGAAGATAATTTATTTCAGTAGATAAGTATTTTATTATAATATTATTTTACAAATCTTTTGTTTTGTTTGCTTTCCTGCTATCAATGAAACATCGTCAGAAAAATTTAATACTGATGCAAACCAAACTTCTTTTTAATTTTTTCACTCCTTGGTGTCACACCCTGTACTCCTAGCCGTCAATGGCTCCATTGGACATGAGATCACATTGCTATGGCTTCCTAAAATGTGCAAATACACTAGTGACGTGGTAAACAAATTATCCCATTTTGTCTCTTATGAAACTTGTTTCATTACCTACCCGAATTTGTAATTACAAGAAATAGTTTTTGTTTGACCAAGAATTAGTTGCTGGATTCCGTGCTGACTTGATGTGTAGTAGTTGTAGCAAGAATTCGAGAAAGGCTGGAGCTAATGTGACCCGCAAGGGAAACTTAGAAAGAGCAATTCCCCTTCTTGCTGCATATACAGGAATGGCTACGCCTTCGTCCCCACTCGGACTTAGGATTGCCAGATGGTCGGGATTCGCCTGGATTCTCCCGGAATTTCAAGTGAGCTCCCGACTCCCGACAAATCAAAAAATCTCCCAGAATAACAGCTGTTCCGAAAGTTCTCTAGAAAACAATAAATAAAAATTGCCGCATGCTTTCCCGTCGAACGGAACGTTGGTAGAATCGAGGTGAAGGCAGCGGCCTACGTATAGGGTTACATTTCCGCATTTTTGAATTTCGCGGATGAAACCACAGATTACAATGTTAGTGGATGAAACTGACTGTAAATTGCGCTGCGTGGCCATTTTTTTACAACAGACAGGCAAAATTTCAAGATTTGTGGATGAAATTCACTATAAATCATGCTGCGCTGCCGACTTTTTTTATTATATAGAGGCAATAGTACAAATTAATGGATGAAACTAACTAAAAATCGCGTTTTCTTACTATAAACAGGCATTTAAGATACATTTTTATTTTCAATATTTATTTCACCCGACAACAACCACAAAATCCCGACATTTTCAAATTCTCTCCAGATATTTTGTATTTCCGATCTGGCAACCCCACTTGGACCCGATGGGAGCGATGGAAGTCCGACTATTGCACACTAAATTCTTACGATAACTAAAGAGTCTAATTTCGTGTAACTTCTCTTAATGTTATTACCAACTTGGGTATCATCAAAGATCCTTGGCTAAAGATTTAGAACACATTTATTTTTAATTATGTACTTACACCTCTGAGGTAAGACTCGGTCTTTTATTTCTAGATACGTACATTATTTGCCTTTTCTTGACAATTTTAGTCGTTTTACTTTACTTTATCTTGTAAGCTTTAAAGATTAAGATCCTATTGTATAAAATTGTATGATCTGATATAAAGGAAATCAAGGAAAATATGGAAATCGGTGTTTTAATCCCCTTATTTCTAAAATCTAAATTTTGATTTACATAATTATTTTGATTTACCCACTGCTGGGTAATGGGTGGAGAAGAATGGACTATAACCACCAGGCAGGCCCAATGCGGATTGGTCTTGTGCAATATCTTATAACTTGTAAATTGTTTTAGATTTAATTCGATATACTAAAGAACTGTGCCTGCTGACATTTTATCAACATATATATTTTTATATTGGTCCTAATTTCTCAAGAACTCTTTTGAGTTCAAGCTCTTTTCAAGTCTACTTAAAGCAGTGTTTCTTTGTAACAAACAGAGACACTATCTTGATAATAACATTACAATGGATGACAAAACGGTGACAAAAGTATCCTTGAGGATCCTAGCTAATGAGGATCCGTAACGATTTTTTTTAGTTGCTAATAAGAAAGCTAATGCCACCACATGATTAGCTGTAAAAAAATTTACGATATCTCTTAAACTTGAGAAGTTATAAGAGGTAAAACACTGATTTTTTGGGGGTCCTTATGACGTCATCGCGACGGACACGAACCTTATGTCGTACGTGATAAAGCACATATTGCATTGAGCTTGGCATTTCCTTCAAACCCTTTTAACTCAACCATTTCTAAACGGATTTCAAATATTCTTTCACTTGGTTTCATAGATATCAATATGTGTTTATATTATATCAATAAAACTATTGGATTCAAACCTGTTACTGATCCTCATTGTAAATTACTATTTGATTGATATATTTACTTTCTTTATTATCTATACCTACATATAAAACTCTAAATTGATTGACTGATTCGTTCACTGATTCGTTGTTGGGATAGGCGTAGAGCCCTAACGGCTGAAGGTAGAGACAGCATTTTTGGAGGGAAAATACCTTTCATGATGTAGATGAGCACTAAGAAAGTGTTTTGGAAAATTCCCGTTTTACAGGGTGCTACAGGGTGTTTCAATTTGTATTGGGATTCTTATAGGGCTGAACCATTTTTATTGGTAGAGAGAGATACCATTTTTGGAGGGTAGATACCTTTCATGGTGTAGGTAGCACTAAGAAAGGGTTTTGGAAAATTTCCGTTTTACAGGGTGCTACAGAGTGTTCCAGTTTGAACATGAATTTTATGGGAAAATTTAAATGTGTGAAATGAGGTCTACTGATAAATACCTAGGTATATTGATAATCCGTGATTTTCAAAATGAATGCACAACTAAGTATCTTAATCACGCAAACGAAGTCGCGGGCAAAAGCTATTACTTTATAGATAGAGCTAGTACATTCCTACTATAACTTCTAACAGTTTATAGAGAAAATGTACATTAGCATTTGTTTGCTTAAGTTTTCTTAAAAGTTGCTTTCCAACCCGTTGTAACCAATATATCCGTAACTGTCACCATTATAGAGTAAAAGTACAAAACAACGTAGATAAGGTCTATAACAATTCGGCTACAGAGTTTCAAGCTTTTGTGATTGTTTCACTGTTCCACCAAATTCACTAATCAACTTACTAGGCAGAGAAAATAACAACGCTTCTGCCTAAAGCCTTAGAATTAATCAGGTTTAAATCAAAGTAGTTTGTACTGTGAAATGTGAGACGACTGAAATGAGAATTTCGTTCGGTTAAAGGCTTACAATAAGACTTGAGATTTTTGTGGAAAGGTAAAATACCGATTTCACTTTTTAATTATGAAATAAATATCAAATTCTTCTTATAAAACACTAGCGGCCACCCGCGACTTCGTCTGCGTGGAAAGTTTTTTTGCTATCCCTCGGGAACAATATTGTTTTTCGAGATGAAAAGTACCCTATGTCCTTCTCTGTACCCCTGAGAACGTGTATGCAAAATTTCATGATGATCGGTTCAGTAGTTAAGACGTGAAAGGGTAACAAAGAAACAAACGGACTTTCGCAATTAGGTATAATTACTAGCGACCGCCCGCGACTTCTTCCGCGTGTTTAATGTTTTGTCTATCCCTCGGGAACAATTCCCTTTTTCGGGATGAAAGGTACCCTATGTCCTTTTCTGTACCTCTGACAATTTGTATGCAAAATTTCACGATGATCGGTTGAGTAGTTAAGATGTGAAGGCGTAACAAACAAACAAATAAATAAACAAACAAACGGACTTTCGCATTTATAATATTAGTAAGGATAGTCTAAAGTATATAGTAAAGATAAATCGAATTCTAAGGTAGTCCTATTATTTTAAAGACATTTAATAAATCTCCTGATAAGGTTAGATTAATGATTTGATATAAGTAATTAGTAGTGTATCTTATTTAGGTTTTTTTTGTTATTATATGAGTATAGTATTAATAGTGTAATAATAATAATTTCCTAGTAAAGACATCATCAACAAGATATAATAAAACTTTAGCTCTTTGGAACCTTTAACGAATCTCCAAGCTCCTTCTTTTTCATCATTTTATCACAACAGGGGGGCTATTCAAATGGCCACTTTTCTATTCGTTCGCTAACTTAAAAATTAAAAATAAGCCATAAACTTCAATATAACGTGTCGTAGGCTTCTGAATTCCAATAATGTCTGTGATTTACATAAACTTGCGACGTGTGACTTGATCGTTTAATTGCTTATTTTTAAGCTTTAAGTTAGTAACGAATAGAAAAGTGGCCATTTGAGTAGGATCATCATTTGGGCAGGGTTTCAAATTTTTTTCCATTATTCGTGTGGTTTTAAAGCTACGTTAGATTCCTAATGTACCCAAAAGCTTTTTAGTTTTTTTATGTTACTAAAGATGTTAAATATTCTGTAGAGTCGACAAACCCTACAACACAGAACGTGGCAAGCAATAAATGAGACATAAATTAAAAAAGAAACTACACACCACCATATCTCTTTCCTTCGATGACGTGATAGCCATATTTCATAACGTGACCATTATCACGTTATCACGTTGTCTTTCAAGCTTTTTTACCTTTTCAATAATAACATGTTATCTGATAGCCCGGTGGCACAACAAATTTATCAAGCACCACGCAACCCTGTCATGGGTGATTCTTTATACGGCGTCAAAGCCATGTTTCAGGTTTAAATTCTGTGCTTTATAAGCAATAATGTTCTGTGCGTTATAGAAAAAATATAACCACCTCACTAGTCTAGTGGTTAACCCTGTGGGTGAAGACTCGGACGCAGGAGTCCCATGTTTGATTCCCAGAATGGACGTTGCATTTGTATTCGGTTTGGACAATGGGCTTGTTTCAAGCCTAGCCTAGCTAGATACCACCGTCTTCTTTCTGACACCCTACAACAATTATCTTTAACATTGTTGTGTTTCGGCAGTGTGGTAATATACAGTTCCTCAGTTGATGAGGATTCCGCTTGGACGAAGTGGTTGATTCGTCCAAGGGAAAAATCATAGAACTTAAGCACTATGATATTTTTCCAATGGCGGCGCTAGAGAGCTATATAAACCCTCAGTATATGCACTAAAAAATAACTCACTGCTTACAAAAAATATTCAATGTTCGATTATATTAAAAATGTTTAGCACATGATTTGAAGAATTACCCTCATAATCTGCTCATAATAAAGTCGCGTGCTGTGACACACAATATTAATATCGAGACATCGATAACACGCGGTACCTTCTAATGAAAGTACGGTCAACGACATAATTCTTTGGTGCTTGTCATATTCGCATACCGTACTCATTGGTAACGAAAGGAAAATAATTATTTATGACAGATAAGTCATAATACCCACAGTAGTCAAAATCCGTGATTCTTAGCAATAAAACAGCACCAAACGCAGATTTAATCATTACTTACACCATTGACACAGTTTTATTTCTGTAGCTTTTCGTTTAAATTATGTGACGAAAATCTTAGCTTGTGAGAACTGGCGGAAGAAACTCAGGCCAATGATCTTCTCTTCATCTTATTAGCAGAGAGAACAAAAAATTGTTATCATAATATTTGAGTGTAAGTGCCGAAAGAATGGCTTTTCAAGCAGGTTATATCCCAAGTAATATCTATTTTCTCCTTTGGAAATAGGGTGTTTCTTAAATCCACTTTCTTTTGTAACTCAGTCAGAGCGATTGTTATGTAGCTTTTACGTTAACTTTAGACAAGGCTTTTAAGCTGGTTTAAAGTTACCTACCTACCGGACCGTGAACCTATTATGTTAACTTTTCCGCTACAACATGTTTATAATGTAAGCCGATTGGGACAAGCTCTCGGACGGAATCTCGAGGGTTTTGAAAGGACAAAATCCCGCAACATTATTTACTGTTTTATATTCACACAAAGGACAGTCCCGACTTCAATTAATGACGCAGCCGGATTATTATCTTTAGTGAAAAATGTTAAGAGACAACTATTAGCACGCGGACATTAAGTAAAGTAAACATAACAGCTGTAGAGGCTTATTAATAATTATTATATTACCAGGTTTAATGCCAAAGACGAACATTAATGAGATTTGGGATATTGTATAATATACCTATATATACACACTTAATAAAAAGACTAGTAACTAAATAAGAAAGACTAGTCCAAATTATGTCTCGCTCGTCATGTTTTCACAAGAAAGACTAGATAAGAAAAGTATTATCTGGTCTTTCTTGTGATAATTTTTGTCAATTCTGTTAGTACTAATCTAATCACTACTTTAACTATCGATTTGCGATTTGACCCTGTTTCAGTACATCCTAAATGCATAACCCCATCCAAAGTTATGTAAAAATCTCAGCAATGCCAATCTGATTCTTGTCCATGTCCAGTAGCTATCAAAGCACCCAATAGCCTCAGGAAACAACCTTGTCTATTTACAAACCCAAAGCGATTGGCTCTTTGTCTATCCTATAATGTGGTTCTTTGCTTGATTTTTATCCAATGTATTTGAATTGCTCGTTGGCCATAGTTGTCAGTGTAACACCTATACAATGCGAGTGGCAATTGTGACATTACGTCGCATGTCACTTAAATCAAATATAGCCGGCGAACAGTGAACAAACGTTATACCAAAATGATTTGCATTTTGAGCATATTTAACTCGTCGTATGACAATACATACATACATACATACATACACTCACGCCTGTTTCCCATGGGGGTAGGCAGAGACTATGGATCGCCACCTGCTACGATCCTTGCACACTTCTTTCGCTTCATTCATATCCATCAATCTTTTCATACATGCCCTGCGGTTTTTGTCACTGCGTACACCAGCCTTTTTTATAATAACCTCTATTTGGTCCGCGTAGGTTTTTCTGGGACGCCCTCGTGCAATCGTTCCTTCCACATTCGCACAGTATATCTCTTTCGTGATTCGCCTTTCATTCATCCTCTCTAAGTGACCAAACCACTGGAGCATTCCTTTCTCAATTCTTGTCACTATATCATCTTTCAGACCACACCTTTTGCGAATCACCTCATTGCTCACTCTATCACTCAGTTTTACTCCGCATATTTTCCTCAACGATCGCATCTCTACCGCATTTATTCTGCTTTCATTCTTCTTCTGCCATACCCAAGATTCACTTCCATACATCAGTGTCGGTACTAGCACTCCGCTATGAATAGCCATTCGCGCCTTTGCAGAAACGGTTTGGCTACTCATAACCGAGTGTATAGCACCACTTACCGAATTTCCTTTCTTCACTCGTCTTTCTATGTCTTCCTCACTCTTTCCGTCCCTTGTGAACAAACTCCCCAAGTATACAAACTCACGGACTTGTTCCACTTTTTCGCCACCTAACATTACCGTACAGTCAGTCATTTCTTCATCTCTCTCAAACACCATCACTTTAGTCTTAGTTACATTCACTTTCATCCCTTTTCTCACAAAATCTTCATTCATAACCGACATCATTTCCTGCAACTCTTGCGCAGAAGACGCAAGTATAACTTGGTCGTCAGCGTAGAGAAGGCACTTGATTTGAGTCCCATTCATCACAACCCCACAGTCACGTTCTTTCAGACCTTTCATACAACTGTCCAAAAACAGATTAAAGAGCCATGGTGACGCAACACATCCCTGTCTGACACCCCTAGAGATGCCAAACCAGTCAGTGTATACGCCGTCAATCCTGACGCATGCACGGGAATCCTCATAGAGAGATTTCAGTGCATGAATCAGTCTGCTCTCCAATCCGTATTCGGACAACACCTTCCATAGCTCATTCCTGTCAACTCGATCGTAGGCCTTCTCCAGGTCCACAAAGGCACAGTAAACCTTTGTCGTCAGCGTAGAGAAGGCACTTGATTTGAGTCCCATTCATCACAACCCCACAGTCACGTTCTTTCAGACCTTTCATACAACTGTCCAAAAACAGATTAAAGAGCCATGGTGACGCAACACATCCCTGTCTGACACCCCTAGAGATGCCAAACCAGTCAGTGTATACGCCGTCAATCCTGACGCATGCACGGGAATCCTCATAGAGAGATTTCAGTGCATGAATCAGTCTGCTCTCCAATCCGTATTCGGACAACACCTTCCATAGCTCATTCCTGTCAACTCGATCGTAGGCCTTCTCCAGGTCCACAAAGGCACAGTAAACCTTTTTGTGCTTAGCCAGTATGACAATATTTGTCTATGATTCTTAAAATCCAAAATCCCAAACCAAAAAAAAATTAATGCGTTAATCAGTTTTGTTTGAAAAAAATTGGCATTTATTTTTAATAGAACCCTATAAAAATACTGTCTTAATTCGAATACCATCACAAGAATAGTTAGTTAGTTACGCTCAAATTGCAAATCATTTTGGTATTACGTTTGTATAGGAAGTTCACTGTTCGCCGTCCTCATAATTAGCTCATGACATCATGCGACAATTCGACATTCAAATAACAAATGTTTGTGCACAACTTACAATACTTATAACTGGCATTGTAAATATTATACAAAACTGTCAACAACAATATGAAATTAACAATGTGATTTAATATTTTTTTTTTACTGTGATGCTAAATAGAAATGGTGTAGAAT
Organism: Agriphila tristella; assembly: GCA_928269145.1. Classification (NCBI taxonomy): domain Eukaryota; kingdom Metazoa; phylum Arthropoda; class Insecta; order Lepidoptera; family Crambidae; genus Agriphila; species Agriphila tristella. The sequence continues at coordinate 17,903,292 of OV743430.1, forward strand.
ATTTCTACGTCTCCCCAATCTATAAAAATAAGATATCTTACATCTTATATAACTATCATCATGCAAATCTAATATCATATCATCTAACATAACAATCTAACATTGCAGTTATATAAACGTATTTTGATAATAGTGACAAATGCAAGAATGATCGTTTGGTCTTCATAGCAAAAAACTTATTTGAAACTAGAAAATAAACTACTTACAGACACCGCAATGTATCCAAATGAATATAGCAAATGACAAATAGTAATGTTTATGAAATAGGCCGCAGGCGGCCAAATCGACCACAAATGTGCCGCCACCTTCTATGTAATCAAAATTCGTAATAACAGCAAGCGACATAACCCTATCTAACCTTTACAAGATACATTACTCGCTTAGAGCAATTACACCGGCTTCGTTTTTTTTTCCATCAGCCATTTTTAATGTCCCCACTGCTGAGGCACAGGCCTTCCTTATGGGTGAATAAGGAGGACGGGCCATAACCCACTACGCGGGCCCAATGCGGATTGGTGGGTGTTAACGACTGCAACAGCCGAGACCAACGGCTTAACGTGCCTTCCGAAGCACGGAGGAGCTCGAGATAATAAATTTTTGGTCACCCATCCCATGACCGACCCTTGCGAACGTTGCTTAACCTCCGCAATCACTGGGCCAGGCACTAAACCACTGCGCAACCGAGCTCCTCTTCGGCTCCGGCTTCGTTACTCGTAATAAAAGTAAAAGACTAATCCTAATTTTAAAAAAGGAAAGAATTTAAAAAGAAGTAGAGGAGGCAGAGACTATTTTTTTAAGCAGATGCTAATAAGAATAACACACAGTTATAAAATGAATCGTCTCCAGCAATCACCAGTTAAGTAACAATACAACTGGCCGTTGGTCCTTTGTATAGTCCCAGCCGGTCCCAGGGAAGCATTAACGCGGGGTACAGAACGGCTCTTTTATTCCCCCTTTTTCTTTACAAATGGGAAATCGTACCCACATTATTACATGTCTGTGTCCGTGCGTAGATATGGACTGCTCCCTTCAGCTAACACCCAACGACATACTACGTTTTCATCGATGAATCGATTTCCGAAATACGAACTATCTGTTCGATTTTATAAACATAAATCTGTGTAATACCGCTATTAGGTTATAGTCAAAATTACGTAACGAATTAACAACAAAGTGAATTCGCTCATCCAAAAGAATTGCTTTAATTATCGGTTCCTCTCCTCTACTGGCCTTAATTGGAGCTGAAGTTTGACACATTTCATCAATAACTGTTACAATTTGCGAATAATTTACCAATTAATGAATTGATCGTGAAACGTCAGAACATGCTTTTATCGTCCAATATTGGTATAAAAGTGTAAAAGTGTTAAATTAAAGTTTAAACTTTTTAAACGATAGGTACCGACTTTATTGGCCCTATTAAAATAGAGTTAGTTAAAAGTTCTGACCAATGCTAATGAGCGAGTTGCTTACCGAAGAACATTCACAACTAACTATTAGTCGACAACTATTGTGAAGTCTAATTGAATTACAGAAGTTTGATCGAGTGCCCCCTAGAGAAAGGCCGTGATTGCAGATAGCGGAAAAGAAAAAGGTTGAAATCACTATTTGCCCCGCAATCGGGAATAGCTATCTACCAATATAACCCTTATTTACTATACGGTTGGAATCAATTTTGCTTGATCCACAAACACAATCGTAACAAAACTGTTTTCGTACGAAACTGTCGCCATGCTTTTTTAAAGTAAACAACGTTGAGAAAAACAAATACTTTTACATTGATTGTTAGCAATAAAAAGGTTAACAAACCAATAGTGATCTACAGAAAATTGATAGTAATATTAAATGAGTATGTAAAATTGATATCAACCAAAATTGATATCAGATTTATTTAGTAGATCAAAATGATATATAAATGATTTAGAAACAAACATTTTATTTTATTTAGATACGAACCATTTTAAATATTTTCACACCGTCACCGAAACGTATTTAGGTAAGGTAGAATAAATATGCGTAACGAAGCATAAAGCACGCCCTTCATGTTTTTCTGGCTAAATTAATCGGCCCCACGTGTCTACACTTTACTTTGCCAGCTTAATGACAATTTACTTACAGTATAGCCACTTTTACATCTTAATTAAACCAACCGAGGCAAAGAACTAGGCGTCTGGGACCAAATTCTACTAATTTACAAATAGTAATCGTTCAACTACGGTAGTGATTATGTTTACGTTACGTCTAAATTGAATTTATGAGTTGTGAACAAGTCGACCGATCGAAAACATGAAGTTTATGAAAAGTAAAGTTAAAGAAGCGCTCATGGCGGAACTTGACAGACTGATCGTACCCGATCAGGTTTGTTAAGCAACGCTCGGTCCGGTGGTGTCGGATGGGTGACCGTTAAAGTGGCATTACAACTGAGCGCTTCCGTGCTTCGGAGGGCACGTTAAACCGTCGGTCCCGGCTGTTGTCATCTGATAACAGTCGTTAAGCCAAGATAGAGGCCTTACAGGCGGCTTTGTAAACTCTAACACCAGAGGTGGCTACTAATCCACATTCGATAAGAAGAAGAAGATAAAAAATGAAGTTCAACAGTTACCCCGGTCACTCACATGTGCGCAAAGGTTCGCGAATACATGTGTAGGACGACCTTCGCGAATGACTTCGCGAATGGTTTTCCATACAAAATTTAAAACATTCGTACAATGTACGAACCTTTGCGCCATAGATATAGTATATTAAAAAGGGGTAGATGCGCCACCGAGCGACCGGGTGTAAGGGATAGATATATTATGACGTCAAAATATGGGGCTGCCATGATCGCAAAAAAAATACCCTAAAATGTAATTGGAATCGTTACAGTACTTGAATTCCGTAGTGAGTGAAAGTCAACATTTTGACTCGCTAATTAAACAAAGTATTGCAAGCGAAATCGCGAATGTGAGTGACCGGGGTTAGTTCAACGTCGACTGAATCAAATCTATATTCACAAAATATAATAGTATGTACGGTGGCATCAGACTTGAAACTGGTGCCATTTTAGAGTGATTTGTGCAGTCATTCGATCTGGGATAGCAACGTTCATTAAATCCATAGACATAGAAAAATTTTCGCTGCGCTCAAGAAGACCAACAAAGCGTGGAAAAGAGAACTTAACATTATAAAGACACGGTCTGTGAAAAAAGAATTAAGTGACAATGTGCCATAATTTTAACAGTAAGAGCCCCTAGCGTCCCGCCTTGCAACTGAGCAATCACAGTTTGTTTAAAATATTCGTTAATCCTTATTAGAATTTCAAATAAAGCTATCGTGGAGCCATGGTGTCTTGTGCTCTAAGTAATTGTGATGTGATAAAAAGAAACAATCCAAGTAATCACACTTTTCAAAGGTAAATAAGATTTTGCCACACATTTCTCTAAAACCAAATTTCGCTACACTTATTCGTTTATCGATGAAGAAACAGTATGGAACATAATTTATTAATTTATTTTGCCATAATATAGTCATATTTTATGTATGTAAGTTATATTTTACGTATCTCATATAAAGTGTATATGTTACGGCTAATACCCGAAGTGAGGCTAAACCTAGTTTTAGCCGGCTAAAACTAGGTGTAGCCGATTTGCTCGCGGCGAATACTAGGTGTGGCCGGCTAAAACTAGGTGCAGCATGGGATATAAAGAAAGTTTTTTTCTGTTGTCTGTTAAAAAAAATAACATCGAAATTTAAGGCTCACGCTCCGCTGCGCTTCGAGCTCGCCTTAAATTTCTAACCTAACCCGGGACCTACAGGAGTAAAACAGATCGGTTACACCTAGTTTTAGCCGGCTAGAACTAGGTTTAGCCGCACTTCGGGTATTAGCCGTAACATATACATTCGTTTTTCGGATCACCTATTTATTGACATAGTTGTTCTTTGGCATTAAATTTCTATGGTTGAATCAGTGAACTATGTACTATGGGCAACGGCGTCACTTGACCAGTTAGCAGCAAAATTCGAGTGCGCACATTACGTTATCGCCCCTGCACGAACTAAACGTAGGTACGATATGTTGTGACGGCGAGCGTGCAAGTGATTTTAACATTAGAAGTGGTTAATCGATGGAAAATCCCTAAGGAACCTTTGACTGGTATAAAAGTATCCTATGCTTTAATCCAGGCTATAAACTATGTGTGTCAAATTTTATCCAAACCCGTTCAGCCGTTTTTGCGTGATTCAGGAACAAACAGCCAAACCCACAAAATTTCAGTTATAAAATTGCTAGGATTTATTACACAAACACAGTTGAAAATGTGGGTCGCAAGAATATAAAAAAATGTGTCAAAAATATATTTTCTTCACTTTTTTTATTATGCTACATATATTTATTCCTTCTTTATGTGAAAATGAAACCATTAACTCTTAAGTAACGCTACTTATCTAACAAGATTGGATTAACCATACCCAAATGTTGTTTGCGTTGAAAAGTTTCGTATAATATGCTTTCACCATAATTTGTACAAAAGGAGCTGCGGTTCGTGTAACGTTAACGTCCTTAGGATGTCGACATAAGTTTTTCACAAGGTTATGTGGTGTGCTAACCAACCATCAAGGTTTTAGATTAATAACAATACAACGTGATGATGGTATCAGTATACGAGTATAATTTTATAGGAAGAAATGATAATCACTGCTAGGACTTTTTACAAGTCACATCTATTTTTTAAGAGCCGTTTTAGGTTAGGATGGACACTTAATTTGGGTTGGGGTCTAGCACTGTTAAATTGTTTTTGCGACTATCTTCAATCGTATCCTCATGACTGAGGCACAAAATATAAAGTCTGTTTTACGTAACGTAATTCTGTGTATTCTCCTATAAATGCCTTCGGCCGGTTTGCACGTCATGCCGCTGCGCGCCGTACGCCGCTAGCGAAAATTTTTCTAGTCTATGGTTTCTATGCACTGTTGTGATTTCTTTCACACGATAATGTTGACCACAGAACAAAGAAAGTTTTTTATCTACCTATGGAACGTATCCAGCCTTAATATATATTTTTATATCTCATGTACGGAGCTGCAGCAGCTACTACCACCTATGTCATCTAAAGCATTTCGTCTCCACTGATTACTCAACTATTCAATGTGATTTTAATAACTCTGTAGTTTATCAGGTTGCAGATAAGCACTAAATAACTGCCTCAGCGAGTAGGTTTCATGCAGTGCTCTCTGCCAACGGAAACGAAAGAACCTTCTTTTCTTACTTAAGATAAAATTTCGAGAATTCTGGCTCCATTCTCGCCTGTGAAGCGAATTTCCTTGAAACAGGATACCAGCTTTAAGCTGCTCAAGAGTAGGTACTCGAAATGTTTAGAGAAAAAGGATTTTGTCTAGAATTTTTCTAAATAAAGTTAAATATCCTCAAAAACGTGACGTGTATTTCCTAGACAATTTTACTTTACCCCGTGTTTTATAATCCCCTTCGCAAGGTAACAGCTGTTTGTCATCTTATACCGACCACTTCATAACACATTCTTTATTACTTGTCTGAAATCCACTTCAGTTCTGTGTGCTTAAATGTGAGACGACGTAGGTACGTAAAATGTTACGACATCGAAAACTATTGGTTATACTGTTCATGTGGGTAAAACAGACAGATAGTTATGGATAAAAGCTAAGTGCTTTACACGGAATCCTAATCATAACCTATTTGGCTTTCATTATTGAAAAACTCAAACTTAGATTTCTGAATGACATTTCTCTCCTGACCGCTAATTTGGTAACTTGATTCAACTTGTCATAAACATCATCATCATTGTATCATGCCTCTCACAAGAATCTCCACGACGATTGGTCCTGCGCTGCCTGCATCTCGAGACCTTCACCAGATCGTTAGTACACCTTGTCAGATTTGGTGATGATTATAACAAGTAACTTATTACTAAGTTAGTGGTGAGGAGGCCTCCTATACTAACAGAACACCAATCGGTCCTTTCCGCCAAGTTTCCATCCCAACGCCAATCGTTTCTCCTACCGATCTCTTCATTTTAAATTCGATCACACAATGTTTGGCTCTCTGACCTTGAGCTTTCTTATGAAACACTTATTAGCGACCATGTTTCGCTCCCATGTCATCACTGCACTGGATACACTCTATTCATGAAGAGGGATTTGCACATCAGCCATCTGTAATGTCCCTACGGCTGGGACGCAAGATTAACGTGCCTTCAAAAGCACGGATGAGAAGATAATATTAGTCACCCATATCGCATGACCGAGCGATGAGCTAACCAACTGCAACATCGAGCTTCTCCAGGGGGATTTATGTGTTGTATTTTACGTTGATACGTGGAGTCGCCAGTAACCCTGTATTTGATATGTCTTATACGAGGGATATACATTCTCGAGAATCATTGACGAAGCTACGTAACCTTTACGATATAGAAACAGTTTCAGTCGTAACTCTTGTCGTTTGGACTCAGGTAACTCTTTGGGGAATATGATTTATTTTAACAGTAACTTAAGTTATGATTCAAGGAAATAGGCGAAGGGGAATCATATTTTAATACTTCCTATTCTTATGTTTATGTGACGTTAAACTTTTATTTTGTAAATAATATTGAAGTATAAATAGCACCTAACAATGGTATTTTGGTTTAAAAATGACCGCAGCGGCGCGCGTGTAGCTGTCCTTTTGTTTTTGATAATCTGTGACACGCTTTACGTCTCTAATATTAATGTAATTCTATTACACCTGTGTCCTCTTTACCGACGCATATCTACCATATTTTATGCACATTTTTTACATGAGTAAAATTTTGTAATATTATCAAGATATTGCCTGCAATTCATAATCCTAAAAACTAAGCTATGCAGAATTTGACGAAACAATCAAATATGGAAATAGATCAGCGAAACCAACATCTAACTTTGATAAACATGTTAGATTTAAAGTCAAAACAGATAATATGTAAGCAGTATTCATAATAAACAACAATAGGGAACATGCATATTTTTTTTAAATCTTAATCAAAAGTATGATGCGTGAGAAAATTTACTGTAATATTAAAACTTTTCTCTTGCGTTTTTTTCTCGTGATATAGGTACCTACTTGAAGTTAGTGCGCAGCAGCACCCGCCGAAAACGCTCCATACAAAACGGTGACGTCACATATCACGTTTCAGGTGTGTTTCGGCGCGTTTAATATGGAGTTAGCCAATAATCTTCAATTATCTCCCTAAATTTTGCGTTTAAGTACATATGTGTCATACAAAATATTGTTTCTTATTCGATATTCTATCTGACTGTAAAGTGCATTATATCCGAAAATGAAAAAAAATATCTTTCTTTTTTCCTGATTTCATCGTGTGATAAAACTAAAATAATACATTTTTATTTTTTTTCCTGTTCCATCATGTTTTTATAAGTGTCCACAGCGATCAAGCTCAAATTCATCAAAATCGGTGACTTATGCATATTCCCTATTACAGCTCATTATAACATCTATTGAGTAATAAAATAAGTAATCTAAAATTGCGCTTAAAGCTTGTGAATATAAAACAGGTTACACGTATCGACGTTCCTTCTTATTCCAAAAATACGTTTACGTCCGGACGAAGTAATAATTTAATGAGTTCCCTAGAGCCTTTCTGCAGATATCCTCATCAATAAAATGTACAGCTTCCTTCCTAGTTTACATTCAAAAGCTTGTTTAATTTTTTCAAATGGTTTTGGGATAATGTGTATCGTCATATAAATGGTATAGAATAGAATAGAATAGAATAGAATAGAATAGAATAGAATAGAATAGAATAGAATAGAATAGAATAGAATAGAATAGAATAGAATAGAATAGAATAGAATAGAATAGAATAGAATAGAATAGAATAGAATAATTATTTATTTTCCATTGGTGCAGATACAAAGTTTTTGTGCAAGGTTTACATAATGAACAATATATAACGTTTGCCTGAACTAGGAAATCCTGTGTTTCAGGCGATTTGAGCTAATAATATTCACAAAAATTTGTTAATCACTAACTTATTACTTAAGCAAATTTTTTTTTTCTCCAGAATAAAAGTTTTTGTTAAAGTTAAAGTAGGTACACATACATTACAAATTATTCTTTGATTAAAACTTACTTAAATAAATATACAATTTACTATTTTAATACAACCAATAGTCTCTCTGTATCTTCATAGGACATTATAGTATAGAATATTATTGGTTTATTTATTAGGATAGTAAAAGATAATTTCAAAAAACCTTCAAAATAAACCTTTTACCGTATCTCTGAAGTAAAACCTAGAATTTACCGAGTGAATGGTAGTAAAAGCCCAAGAGTTGGTAAATCTTAGATTTTTTTGGATTTTCCAAAGTTCGGGATTTCACAGTCACATTATGTACATTTTTATATCTGACAGAATCAGATAGTAAATCCTTAATAGCTAATGATAATGTTAGCACGATTCATTAAAAACTTATTTTGTTCATAATCTAAATGCGGCAGGCTACCTAAAGCTGCTGAAAATAAGCAACAACACAAAATCATCTCGCCCCGTTCATACTTTAAGTTAGATGTGGTTAGACGAAGGTATCATACTTACATTAAAAAACGCAGCTGTGTTAGGCGAATCAAGGTTGATACACTGTCTAGGTACGATTTTTGCTTCGATCGTGACCCGGAGTGGGGTCGGACCCTTCGGATTTTAATAGGCGTTTGTAGGGTTCGATCGGAAGGGGTCTGCCGGGACACGAGGGTGCCGTCGTGATGTTCGCTCGCATTATTCAAAATAGAATATTTTGAAATCAGTCGAGTATTTAGTGCGTAATACACGCACAAAGAACTGGATTCGCAATACTACGTAGTTACTCTTTTACACAGCAAATACCTGCATTTTTCACTCTCATTGATATTATTCGAAAATTATGTAAATTAAAAAAGCACTTTAGCAGCTCTCTTTCCAGCATTGGCAATAATTGCTCTTTTAGCAATTTTACTAAAATAAAATAAAATTATTTTAGTAAAATTACAATGACGCTGCCCATTCGATTCAATACAAAAAGCTGAAAAAATGAACATTTTACCAAAGTTACAAATAAATAATTTAAGTGAGATGTGAGGTAGAATCTGTTCAAATTGAAACAATTATTTTTTTAATTGACGCTTTGAAATCATTAATTTGTTTGTACTTTCATGAAGATGATACAAGTACCTACATATAGATATAGGCAAAACAATATGTCTTTCATGAATAAACATGTAAAAGGGTATTATACAACTAATTAACTCAAGTTTCCTCCTTAAATTATAATAGCTACAGCCAAAGTTAAATTCAGAGTCTGTATATTAACTAATTTGAATCACAACCGACTTTGTAACAAACAAGGCGAAAAAGTTGTCTTTATAATTTTAATGTAACTCTGTAAAATTGTGACGCCGTAATAAAGTGATAAAGAGTTTCATTTTCCACATTTCGGTGGGTAATGAAATTGCTATCATATTTATATTCAAATTATGGACCGTTCTGTGGGAGGGCGACGGAGAGTAATATAATAAGGCATACATCGTTTAAGGTAGCCTTTTGATATTAAATATGTATGGATATTCGGACTTCTTACTTTTTTGGATTCAATCCTAGCATATATTCTTAAATTAAAAAAGAAAGTTCAGGAATTACAATTTCTTTTTTCAAACAAAATCAGAATCATGGCGAATTCTATTCTTAAAAAAAAAATAGTCTAGTCTTTTTGTTTTCAAAAGCCACTTTATATCATTCATTAACTTTTTCATCGACTAACAAACAAGGAAATGGCGTAGTTGCCACTTCATTTGAGTATCAATATTTCCGTTCGCTTGGTGTCTTTTTAGGGTTCCGTACCCAAAGGTTAAAAACGTGACACTATTACTAAGACTCCGCTGTCCGTCTGTCTGTCTGTCACCAGGCTGTATATAATGAACCGTGACCGTGACAGTTGAAATTTTCACAGATTACGTATTTCTGTGGCCGCTATAACAACAAATACTAAAACCAGAATAAAACAAGTATTTGAGTGGTGCTCCCATACAACAAACATTATTTTTTTGCCATTTTTTAGTACAGAACCCTTCGTGCGCAAGTCCGACTCGTACTTGGCCGGTTTTTATTTATTATGTGTAAGCTTTATTTTAATCAGTACAACGCATATCCTAGATCTCTGCTTTATATCTTCGATCATCCTATACTTACATGATCAAAGATGATGAAAATTCCTCAATCTAAAATAGATACATGGATATTTAAAACACGCAATACTTTAGACAATTAGTTACCTCATTATACATATAAAAACAATGGCTTTACAATATTTTAATACCAGGAAAAAACATGTTAAAATGTACAGATTTTAGCAATTCTTTAATATTTTTTCTTTCTCTTTGTAATTAAAAACGTGTGTATCTTTTCCTCCATATACAATACAATGCTCTTGACAATACATGTGAAAAATATAATATGATAATATATTATGTTTTTCTTCTTATACGGCACTAATTTAAGATTTTGGTCGCTAAAACTAAACTTTGCATCAATAATGCTTTCATTTTAAATTTCATCTTTGGAAAAACGCTAATTTCGTTTGAAATAGGATATACAGTCAACTTAAGTGGAAAAAAGGTACCTATTGTGAATTTGTGAAACTTTTGACGAAAGCGTTAAACTTTCAACGGCAATTTAAATTACCGTTATTTTTATGCTAAAATGCCTAAGTTTCGCATGAATGGGACTTTAATCATCCATTAACAGAAGCGCCCATATTTTATGCCAAAGTTTACAATAGGGAGTTCTCAAGTTTTTTTTATATTTATTTTTATTTAAAATTAAAATCACGGAGTAAATAGTTAGATAGGAGAATAATGTCTCCTCAAAATTGTACGTACTTATTTTCCTGAATGTTGTCCACTGAAACAAAGAGTGAAATAAATAAAGGAAATAATCTTATTAAATCGCGATTCCTTAGTCAATTAATTCCGTATTGACTATTACAGTATGGAATCAATACCATTTTAACTATTCATAAAATTTCTGTCTACGTAACTACAAGATTTTTCGGTCTGAGTAGCATACCCCTATTAGACCTAATTTAGGTACTCACAGGCGCCAGAGGTTTACTTATCAAATAGCCCATTTCTCATTTTGACTACTTCTCTAGGTGACTACTTCGTTATCGGACTACGCGGCAAACAGCCATTACACATTTGCTTGGACGAGTGGTTAATTCGTCCAAGCACATTTGTCTTTCTTAATGTGTTCGCAAACCGTCAACATTTTTTCTGAAACGTCATTTTCGGACAGTTAGCATCAAAATGGATTTCCTTCCCTTTCGGCTTATTAGGTCCACGTCTTGCAAGGGCGCCCCAATAGATTTTCTAGGTAGGCAACATTTTTTAACCTGTGGCGGCGCCGGGCCACAACTTTTAAGCCGGGCTGCCCGTGCCTGTGGCCCGCGTGCCTGTGTTTGGCCTTGCCTGGCCTTGCTAGTGTCTGATACTTTTTCTGCGAAAGTCATTTCAAAGGGGAATGGGCACAAATATATGGACTCTGGTCCTGGATCCAATAGATATAATATAATTATATCGTATGAAAGGTATATTCTCATAGAGCACGAATAGGTATGGCGCTTGTCCTGAAATGTTGTCCTGATATTCTATGGACCCGCCGCCGTTAAGCGACTTTTATTGCTGACTGTACTATCCGAGTCTCCGAGATACTGTAAGTAAACACATACTTTATAAGCCGATATCTCGAATCGGACAACAAATCTTAATGTAACCCATAGCAACTTTTTTCCTCTTGAAAAGAACTATCCATCGATGTACGATTCCGAAAGTGCCCGAACCCCTTTCAACTTTGTTAGCAACTTTCCTTCATTTTTTCATGCTCAATGGTCATCATAAAAGCTGTTCACGATTTGACAGTTGGTGCACTGTCTGTACAACTCGCAAACACTGCTATTGCCATGCCACAGTATAAATATATAATGTTGTACTATTATGTTGTTAAAACTTGACACATGTGCATGTAATATCGATTCAAGGGGATGCACAACAACCCCCATGGGACATTCCGGAAAAGGGTATAGATACCTACCCTATGAGTACCTAAGCTGACGCAGAACGGAGGCGATAGACTGGATGTTATCATAAAACACAAAAACCCTTTAATTGTGTAGGTAATAAAATAAGTTAGAGAAGATATTTTATTTAACATTGGAACTGAAATCGAGGTATCTCCATAATAAGCTTCTGATGTACCTATTAAAATATCATACATAATCATACCCTTTTATAACATCTACTACTAACGTTACTCCAAGCAAAACAGCTGCACCGTTACACCTTAATTTTATCATTGAGGTTAAATTAACATGAAAGTTACGACGAACTAACCCTAAACTAGCAAATATGAATTTCACATTTTAACCCCACTCTTAAATTCGCCGAGTTCCACAATTTATTATAATGCAGAATGTGTTTTTCCCTTTTCGTTCTACTAACGAGTGTTAACTACTTTCTTTTTGAGACTTTTTTCGCCACCAACCGACGTGGCCTTTAAGTTTTACTCCTTCAAATTTACTAACATTCGCCATTTTCATATTTCTACTTGCTAAAATTTTAACATTTTTATTAGCTAGGTTAGTTTGTAGAAGTAAGACTCCACGTGTTGCTTAATATAATTGTTACTCATGAAAAAAAATACTGTTTAACATGACCGTTCATTAAATGATCGCAGATGTTCGCGCCCCTAATCTCTTCGACCCACAACGGTTGTAGCTGTCCTACAGCTAGCAACGTGGGACCCTCTTTAATTGAATTTCGATATAATTTATTCTTTGTCAATAAAGAGGAACCTTTTTGAATCCTATTACTTGTTATTTATTACCATGCAAAGATATAATCACGCTCTCGTAACAGGGGCTGTAAAGCTTTTATTAACAAAGGATACTAAGCTATACCTAAGTGGTAAATTTAGTTTGGGATCTGTTTTCGACAGCGATTTGCTTGAGTAGCCATATTTAGAAAACTAAGGGCTTCATCCGCATGCATGCGTGCCGTCCATTTCCTCTATTTGCATGAATGCCATTCCACACGAATGCGGATGCGGAAGCATGCGGACCCCACTAAGGTGAGAGCATTCACAAGAGAAACGCACTAACTACACTATAAAACAAAACAAATGACTCTCACTTCTTGTTAACTATGATCAGCTTTTAAATATTTGAAATTAATAACAAAACGTTATTCACGAAGTTACTTGTTTACGTATAAATGCTTCAACTGAAAATTAATTAAACAGCATGAAAGATTGCCAACCAGCTCGACCTAGCCAAAATATTTTTTAGTTTTAGTTTGGTCGTGAACCAACTATTTAGCGGATGGGAAGCTGCAAAAATGGTAGATTACGAAACTTTGTCAGGCAACTTTAGTAGGGTCAGCAGAATAAACAGCATGGAGTACTTAGTACGACTAATGTCCAAATGTAAAAGGGCATATTTTTTCGAAATGGAATGAATTTTTCGAAAGAATTGTTGATGTGAAGCTTTATCAAAACTCAGAATAGAATGATTGTCAGAAAATATTATGATAAATATTTGACTGTACTGTCATCATAGCATCTTTCAAGTTCATTTCCTGTTCCGTTTGTTTCATAGTAACAACAGCACTTTGAATAAAGCTAAACTTGATAAAAACAAACTATCACGGGCCTAACTGTACAGCTAGCCATTTCACAATTCTTTCATAGGGAAAATGTTTGCGAGATAAAACAACATTCGTTTGAGCTAAGACTTGCCTACTTAAATTTATCCGATTTTTATTACTTTAGTTGTACTAATACAAGTCTTTACTTGTAGGTACTAATAAGTCTTCCACTTTCCAAAGAGTCGCTACATTTCATTTGTACGCCGGAGATTTCAATTAAACAAACCCAAGTACTCGAGTGCTCGCCTACATAGGCAATAGGCAACTTTACTGAGCAAACGCAATTAAGGAAAATATATTTGACTGCCCCCGAAACCCTCTACACTCCAATTTCCGCAGCAGTAATTGAGTGAAGAAAGCAAGACTAATTTCCCACCTATTACTGCGCTTTGACCATTGAGCCACCGGCGGGCGCAAACGTTTGTGTTTGCTTTATTATCCTGTTCACGGCCTGGCCACGCAAAAGGGCGGCCTGTAGTGTGATATGAGCGAATTTGTAATACATGGGGCGGGAGACGCTAATTAACTGATGTTCGGTGCATATTCACTTCTTTTCGTTGTTCTGTCTCTCTTCCGCGTGGTGAAGTCATTACTGTATGTGCAGAAATGTTGAGGAATAGATTTTTTATGCACGACGGGGTATTGCTTGGCCTTCACCTAACCTGATGTTAAGTGACGATAAGGCTGAAAGTTGAAGCTCACTACACCCGGAATGCTCGTATCATCATACCACCTCATCACTGAGAAACGGGCTATCTTACCTCTAACTGCCGGAACACAACAGTTTTTAAATTGTAGTTAATGCGTCAGACTTAGGTAAGATAGTGGTAGCTAGCCAGGCAGACTTACAGTAATGTCTACCACCAACCAAACCGAGTACAAATTGTACCCCGCTTGGGAATCGAACCCGGGACCCCTGCGCTGCGTCTTACACGGCTGGGCTAGCCACTAGACCCAGAGGCGGTTAAAAGAAGGGAATAATAACTACATACAGGGTGTGTGAAGCCATAGTGAAGAATCCAGTCAACCTTCACAGTCCAACCCTTCACATTTGACCCCACGGCGCGCGCGCGTCCTGCGTTTTGCGTCTTAGCAGGGCTCCGTCACTCCGCGCGCGAGTATTAATCGCTCGGCGTCCTCTGAGAGGACAAATTTCATACATCAGAAAGAATAGAAGACCTACGCGATAGAAAGAGAGGCAACTACTAAGTGAATGTTTTGGAGCGAAGGGAGCGTTGTGCGACCTGAATTGCACTTTATTGTGTCGGGGCTGAAGTCGCTATTTATTTAAACGTTTCTGCGGAGTGCAAATTCTGTACGTTAGTGCTATTATCTATTCTGTGCTAACACCTGGACATTATGGGAAGATCCTCCCTCGTAGGTTTACCAGATGACAGGATTTTTTCTGACATATCAGGAATTTAAGGCATCTGTCAGGAAAACAAGGAAAGATTGTAGTTGTTGGATTTTTGAAATCGCAAAAAGTGTGAGGTTAAACATTTGGTGAGCAAATATTATTAAACGTCAACATTAAGAATGTAGATGTAGGTGTACAAAATGTCAGGAAATTTCCTGAAAGTCAGGGAAAAAGTCAGGAAATCTCAATATTAGATCTGGTTACCCTACTCCCACATGAGAGGCCTACTTACTGCAGTGGACTGTAATGGGCTGCTATTAATAAAGAAGAAATATTTAGAAAATGTTATGCGCTCCGGTGACAATAATTTGTGATTGTCAATTTTTACGTACTAATTACGCACATTGACGCGAAAATTGATAATTTACATGGGCAATTGAATTGTCTATTGCTCTAAATGGCATTGACGAAAAAATTGCGGGGAATATGCATGTCACCGATTTTGATAAATTTGAGCTTGATCGCTGCGGAAACTTATAAAAACATGATGGAACAGAAAAATAAAAAATATAAAAAGTATTATTTTAGTTTTATCACACGATGAAATCAGTGGAAAATGACGATTTGTTTTTCATTTTCGGATATAATTCACTTAACAGTCAGATAAAATATCGAATAAGAAATAATATTTTGCATGACACATTATGTACTTTAACGCAACATTTAGGGAATAATTGAAAATTTTTTGCTAATTCCATAATAAACGCGCCTGAAACGTGACTGGTGACGTTACAAATCATGACCGTTTCGGCGGGTGCTGCTGCGTGCTTACTTCATATCAAGAAAAAAAACGCAAGAAAAAATATATATAGGTACTTTTGATTTTGATACAAAAAAAAATTATACATATTCCCTATTGATCGCTACCGGGGGCCTTTAATTATGTTATTGAATTATTAAAAGCTCTTTAAAAAGGCTTATTTGCCAGCAAAACCTTCAATATCTATTACGCCGCGTGTGCGTTATACGCTTTAATTTTAATGAGTGATTTAACGTTTCTGATATTGTTTTGGAACTATGCGATTCTGCAATATCATTGAATATTTGATTGAATGATCTTGAAATCAAATTGTAACCTTAACACAATTCGTTGAGCTGTCGTTAAATTAAAGAAAACTAATTATTGTACTCAAGTGAGTAAAAGAGAAAAGGTTTTTTGCCTGTTACAATATTATTACTTAATAATAATTATTTTTTTCAAATATTATTTTTATATAATCTCTCAGTAGCGAGGGGTTGAAATATGGCGAAGGCAAACCGGACTAAAAAATCCTTTTTACCATCGCCACTCAAAAAAGTGCGTTTAATTCAACGTAAAGAGTGAATAATAAGCGATTTTATTCACCGAGTGAATAAAAATAATTTGAATTTGGAACAAGCGCGCATTATGAATTAGAAGAAAAATAGTGCTGAAAGTACGTACGTACTGGCTGCTACGGAGCTATTCCATAGAGAAAAAAAAATTAAACGAAAAAAAAATATAGCTAGGTTCTTTTTAGTGTCTTATCCTTGGGTTCTTTTCTATCTATTAGAGGGAGATTAAATGTTCAGTCTTGCATCAGTCCATTCCATCAGTCTCTTACGATACTCAGTCTGCAAAAATTCAAAGTCTATACAGACTGATGAAATGGACTGATGCCAGACTGATCATGTAATCTCTCTCTTAGCGTGGTTGTTTTATGTCATTGGAAAACTTCTAATTTCACTATTTTCTATGTTTAAATATTAGCGATTACCTCAATAATAAAATGTGATAACTATAAAGAGGCGCTCGACGGCACAGTGGTTTAGCGCCTGGCTCAGCAATTGTGGAAGTAAAGCAACTTTCGCAGGGGTCGGTCATGGGATGGGTGACCAAAAATGTATTATCTCAAGCTCCTCCGTGCTTCGGAAGGCACGTTAAGCCGTTGGTTCCGGCTGCATTTGCAGTCGTTAACACCCATCAATCCGCATTGGGCCCACGTGGTGGGTTATGGCCCATCCTCCCACCCATAAGGAAGGCCTGTGCCCCAGCAGTGGGGACATTAAAAATGGCTGATGGTCAACTATAAATACATACTATGAGTACTGCTAGGCATTTGTTTTCTCGCAGTCGATGGTAAAAAGTAGAGTACACAACTCGTGAAAAAAAAATTTCATCTCGGTCCTTTGTATCCCTCGTTTCGCTCAGGATTCTACTTTTGAATCCCTCGCTACGCTCGGGATTCAACTCTAGAATCCTTCGCTACTCTCGGGATCCAACTTAGTCCCTCGAACTAAATTCCCTTTTTATTCACTTGTTGTATAATCTACTATTAATCAATTTTGAATGCTCTAAGAAAAAATCACTCACCACTTTCACCATACAAAAAGCACTGATAAGATAGTGACAGTGTCCTTGCATTCTCTATACATGGTGTTAGAAAAAACCCGCAATCCCGAAAATGGTACGTCATAGCGTAGGGATAACTTCAAAAGCAAGGAATGATGAATAAGAGAGCAATTATACTTTTAGCTGTTTACCGCAAACAGTATGTTTTACATTTCGCATTTCGGTACAATATTAATGGCGGGATGTCAATTTTATGGCCTGAATATCGATTTTCTTTTGTTTAAGAAACATAAACTGATCGTATGAAATGAAAAGAGGTTTTATATTTCTTTGCATTGAGATTTGTTGCAAAGAGGTTTCATATCTCTTTGCATTGACATTGCGTTGTACATTTTATAAGAGTGATTCGATACAAAATCAATTAGACGTACATACATACAATCATATCAAAACAATTAAATATTATTCATTAAATCTGAAGTAAATTATAATTAATACGGAATTAGGCTTACTTAATATAATATAGGCTAACATAGAGGCCGAACTGAACAACTTTTACTATGGGACCAACTTCGAAATCGCGAAAAAAAACAGCTGTTTCATTTCATTTTAATTTATATGAAACAACAGTTTTTTTGCGATTTTAGATTTGGTCCTATAGTAAAAGTTGTTCAGGTTGATGGTCCCATCTACCATATTCGGTATTGTGGGTTTATTTTGAAACAACCGGTAAAATACCCCTGTAGCCACTTTGTTCTGTTATTTCCAAAGAAGAAACTTGATAGGTATTATCGATTGTTAAATAAAACACAAGAGAGAAAACAACAAGTTTCTTCCTACGTCAAAAAATTCAATAGTATATTTGATATTTCCTTCGGCTGGAACAAATATTTATCCATTATCCACCGCAATCATAAACAAAGCTCGGAGCAGTCTTCAAATCACATCTTCAAATTCCCAATTACGAGAACCGTGAATCCGATATTATTGATTTGTTGAAAACAAATGAATGTCAAGCCAACGTGCCGTAAGATGAGAAAAAATTAAAAATACTTCTACCGCAGCATAACAGACTATCTTATACCTTTAAACGAGCAATTCTTGTATTATATAAATTTATTTCTGCGATCTCGGAAACGGCTTTAACGATTTCCCTGAAATTTGGTATATGGGGGTTTTCGGGGGTAAACAATCGATCTAGATTAGTCTTATGTTTGGGAAAACGCGTGTTTTCGAGTTTTCATGCATTTTTCTTTCGATGCAGAATATGGTCGCTAATTTCGTCCTGCCGGCCATTGTCCGTCTGGTCCAACGGGTTAAGACGCGGACGGCAAGAAACGAGTGTTACGGGTTTAAATCCCGCTCGGTGACTTACTTTTGTATTTTTTATATGTTCCAGTTTATTTACAATTTTTGGAATTGGAAATAGTAGTCGTAATGTCTACTTTGTATTTTTCCATAGAAAGTTTGATCCCCATTTGACCCCTTTAGGGGTTGAATAATGTGTACCACTTAAAAATAAATGCCATTTTTGCAATCAACATCCCATAAAACCTTAAAAACGACACTCATATCCATGTTGGGCTTTTTTTACCCCATTTACCCCCTAAAGGGTTGAGTTTCGGAAAACCACGAAACACGTGTTTGCTTAATTGTTTTTAGAAGTACTCCTATGAAGTTTTAAGTTGAAATGTCTATTTTTTTTCCATACAAACTTTGTACCTTTAGGGATGGAATTTCCAAAAATCCCATCTTAGTGGGGGTTTACACTGTATAAAGTATCTATGTACAAAATTTGAAGTCTCTAGGCATAAACTTAATATTCAACTGTAACGAAAAATTTTCTAAGTCTATGGTCTCTAGGTTCAGTGGTCAGGGCTGGGTAGTAGTCTGTCAGTCACCCCTTCACTTTTATATAAGAGATGTTTCACAAAACTGGGGTGTAAGACGGTTCTAACAAAACCTGCTTTTATGCTTAGATCCCAGACTAGCCCGTATGATTCCGCTCGTAAACCATCCTTTGACGTGGGACTAAACGTTGAACTGTCACTCTGAATACGATTTGCGCTAAAATTTTGTAAGTCCGCAGCCTAACGCCATGTTAACTTTAGCCCCAGTTTAACGAACGCACTCTGAATAAGACAGTAAGAGCACAGTACATATATAAGTTTTGAAAAAACTTATATATACTGTGGTAAGAGTCTCATTTCACAATGACTATGACTACAACGGTTGTTAACGCAAATATGTTTTTGTATACATGTCATGATTTAAATAAACTTTTATTTATTTTATTTATTTATTTACAAGCTTATTCAAAGATTGACTTGTAATTTTATAGTTTATTGCTAATTGTGAGTTAGAACAACGTTCTAATAAATTTAAAGTCAGCATTTTTATCGTCCCCTGAAGTCCCTGAATTCTTTTCAACGAAACATCGCATCGCTTCGGAATAACCGAAGTCTCGTGGAATGAACAGGACGATGAGGAGTCGTCGCGATTCTCCCGCTCGTGTAGGTGGCACCTAAGTTTGACCAGTAGGTATTTTATATATATAAGCAATATATATAATACAACATACTCTGTGCCACAATTAGCGACGACATCCCAACATACCACAACTAACTGGCGACTAATGAGATATGGCGGCTCGTACGGTTTCGACTGCGGTCTTTCCGGAATACGCCGAGCTTATCCCTTAGTTTACAGGCATTAATTATTGGCACACCAGCCTTCATTAACTATCAGTTGCTATTTTCAATGGTGTGTAATGGATCTATATTTGTTATCTCATGTAAACTTCGTGAATCAAATATATAAATAGACTAAACTATAGCTAACTGCACTTTGATAATAATTAAACAGTGTTGTGGAAAAAACATTCGAAAATCTGGACAACAGACTTTTGTAGTTAAATATTATGAATATTTAAAACAAAGTTAATCTTAAAGTCAGATGAAATAAAAACCTTATCAAAACATCTTAGCATCTTTCACTTCTCAAGCTTACGCGCTCACTAGACATGAAATAAAACACTTTTTAACGGATACTAGCGCGGTTTTATTGAAAGTACTTTGGTAATTAGTTGGTATTTGGATTGATTTTTAATTTTACCGACTAATTACCAAAGTACTTTCAATAAAACCGCGCTAGTATCCGTTATAAAGTGTTTAATTTCATCTTAGCATCCGTTAAATTATTATGACAACTTTCTTCGTGTTAAAAATCCATATTTACCGTGTTTAGTGACCTCAAATATTATGCTACTATGAAAACTCATATTTCTCATGTAATTAAAAATATTTCTTTATGAAACACGGCGACCAAGTAAGTTTGTGAGTCATCATCAATATTTAAAATGGCTTATGTTTGACTTATCACCAGATATAGTAAAATATAACCAAAAAAACACTATTTATTGCCAAAAATAGTCCATCCATTTTAATGTGAAATTAGAACCAAAGTTTTTGCATTTTGCTACTAAACTAATCATTGTTAACCCAAAAATAATTAAACACCGCTAAAATTTTAACCACATTTTAATTTAAATGCCTGTTTTGCATGCCACTGCAGTAATGTATTATATTTCAATAAGGAAAAATACTTACTAAAACGTCAGTAAACCATAAACGTTTCTTTCCCAGCGTTAGAAATAAACGGTCTAATGTCCGTGTAGGTACGCACTTTGATGCGGTTAGGAGCACGTAAACGAGATCACCTGGGCAAGAGAACGTGACACGGCAAACAAGATCCAGGAAATTATATATTTAACGGTGGATGGCACCCCACGACGCTTTTTAATGTTACTTAGAAAAAAAATGCTATTGCCTAGGCGTTTAAAACATGAAATTGATAAACGGTCTCATTAGACCGTTGGGCATTTCTATGTACACATTTTGATGCGGTTAAGGACACGTAACGAGATCATCTGGGTAAGAGAACGTGACACGGCAAACAAGATCCAGGAAACATCATATTACGGTGAGGGTGAACGGCACTCAACGTCGCTTAATGTTACTTACTAAGAAAAAAAAGAAAATTTTATTTAGTTAATGAAACTGCTGAATAATACAAACAATTTTCAAGAAATCACATTCTCCATAACATTTCAATAAAAGAAATCAGTTTTGACGATCAGGAAAAAAAATTGAAATAGTATCCTTTTAATTGATTTTAATAGAAATTAGTTGATAAATGTAATAGATCTCCAATTTCTTTTTACTTAATTGCAGTTTCTAACATCTGAACAACTAGACTATCAGAAGATGATAGTGGGCCATTATGATCATAATTCGAAATAATAACAAGCAACCGAAGTATCTTTAACATAATAGAAGATATGAGAGCCTCTGTGTGAGAAAAAATTCAATTTTATACTATAACCTCTAAATATCATTTTATTAACTTTAGGGAAACTCAACTAATACATTATAATAATATTATTTTAAACTCTCATGCTAGTAATTATAAAAACTGACTTCTGCGAATGTGTTTTATTGTGACCTTAAACTTATGTTAAAGTCACTTTAACGAATGCTGTACGAAATAAGACGAGGTGAAAAACAGCCCTTGTCGAGTCTCTTGCCTGCTCTTCTCAGCACAAGGTCGCTTTATCGTTCACAAGTAGGTAGGCACTTGTAATAGCCTAGACTGAATAAATGATTCGAGTTTCGAGTTTTTACTCTATCGTTGGTGTACAGAGGATGACGATAGGGTTTGTTTCAAGCTATGTACCTATATTATATAACCAAATTAGTTAGGTACGTCAACATAATAGGGAATATGCATCAAATTTTTTTTTAATCAAAATCAATAGTATAATGCGTGAGAAAATCAACTGTAATATTGAATCTTGTCTCTTGCGTTTTTTTCTCGTAATATAGTTACTTGAAGTTACCACGCATCAGCTCCCGCCGAAAACGCTCTATACAAAAAGGTGACGTCACACATCACGTTTCAGTGTGTTTCGGGCGCGTTTAATATGGAGTTAGCCAATAATCTTCAATTATCTCCCTAAATTTTGCGTTTAAGTAGATATGTGCCGTACAAAATATTATTTCTTTTTCGATATTCTATCTGACTGTAAAGTGCATTATATCCGAAAACGAAAAAAAAATATCGTTATTTTCCCCTGATTTCATCGTGTGATAAAACGAAAATAATATTTATTTTTTATTTTTCTTTCTGTTCCATCATGTTTTTACAAGTGTCCGCAGCGATAAAGCTCAATTTTAGGAAAATCGGTGACTTATGCATATTCCCTATTGTAATAGGTAGGTAATTAGATAGATAATTATATGATAAGTATTATATTTCTATAAAAGTTAAGGTGATTTAATAAATGTAATTTCATGAAGAATTTACCTAAACCATACCATATTCGTTGGACCATGTTACGTGCTGTAAATTGTAATAACATATTTTTTTGCTTGTATGATTGCCGCCTTTCACTCGTGTTTTGCGTTTTGACATTTTATTAATTTCTTTTTGGTTTACTAGCTAGTTTATTGATCGTAGCGATATCTGTGTTGTGATACGGCAATTAATTTGTTATTCCTGCTTTATCGACATGTCGCTATAGAGAAAAACTAGGTACGATAGTTTCTTATTATTGTTGGGTGTTTCCCTCGCGTCGCTGTTTTTCTTGCCCCACCCGACCTTATTTAATACTAGCAGCCGCCCGTGGTTTCACCCGCGTGGTTCCCGTTCCCATGGGGATATCGAGATAAAAAGTATTCTTTGTTTTAATATAGGCTATCTACTATCTGTGTGCCAAATTTCAACCAAATCCGTTTAGTAGTTTTTGCGTTATTGAGGAACAAACATTCAAACATCTAAACATCCAAACCCACAAACTTTTACATTTATTATATTAGTAGAATAATATGACCTTTATCTGCCAAATGGGTTAACCGGAACCTGCAAAGGCTCTTAACTGTCAGTTTTCTGTTTATGTCAGCACTAACTTCTGGTTTAATATAAAAATTGAACAGAATTTCTATAAAATTATTACTGTCAAGTTAATTGGAACTTAACCAGAGCCTGTGAAAGAGGCCCTAAGTATACATAAATGGCAGATAACTTTGGGTCATCCGAAAACCCTTGGACGCCTGCGGAATCCAAACTCATTTCTAAACACCCCAGAATTCATTGCTCGAAAAAATTACGCTCGTCTTTTATTCATTCGGCGGTGTAATTTTACGCTTCCAAAATTAATAAGCGAATTGTTTTATTTACGCTGCCTTGTTTAAAATTCGGAGTATCTTTTTAACCATTTGTTTTGAATAACCTTACTTTTTATTTAAGGCTTAATTAAAATATCCACATTAGGCTCCTAAATTTTACATACCTACCTAATTAATATTTAACAAAACATAACAGAAAGTTAATTAAGATTTCCTCGTTGATTGTAAAGAAAACAGACTTCAAAAAATATTGATGAACGTGACGTGACATACAAACATTATATTGTGACTTTACAGTGTTTAACTGAATGGTTATATCACAACCAAAAAGTCAATATGAAAAATTTTACTATGCGAAACAAATGTTTCATATACATATACTTTTCATAGGCCCAGTAGGTATTAAACTATCTTTCATAAAAAAATTGCTGATTTGAGAGTTATTTCCATATGTTTATAAAATGTTGGCTTTCAGTTTGAAACATTTTTGCGTTATATATCAATGTATGGAATACACAGAAAAATACATATATCTAGGGAAAAGAATAAGTTTTGAAAAAAAAATAACGAACTTGAAGTAGAGAGAAGGATACAACTAACGTGGAATAAATACTGGAGTCTGAAAGAAATATTCAAAAGCAACATGCCGATAGCAATCAAAACGAATGTCATGAACTCTAGTCTTCTACCGTGCTTGTTATATGGCTGTCAGACGTGGAAATTTACGACCAAAGTAAAAAACAAAATCAATAGTTGCCAACGAGCTCTAGAACGTAGTATGCTTAATATAAAAAATTCACAGATTTTACAGTCCCCGCAAGAATCGGAGCATTGAAAATGAACACAAAAATTTACGAAAAACCAAAATTAAATCAAATGCATAGTCCTATTATATTTTAAAAGTTACCTAGGTAGTACCTATTTATTTTTACGATTGTGACACTCGGCTCCGCCTCGTGTCACAAAAGCGCCCGCTGACTGCCTCGACGCGGCCGAAATAATATTAAAAATTCCAACGAATGCACTTCTCGTCCGCTTCTGCATCTTTTAACACTATTACCATGACGATCGGTCAATAATCATAGAAGCTACATCACTTTTTATGCACGGAAACAGCAGTTTTTCTACAATTCCAAATCTAAAGGGACCACCTACAGGTCACAATTATAAACCGATTTTCAAAATTATTTCGCCATTTGATAGCTAAACTAATACCCTAGGACCTTTTTTTTCATTTTTTCTTAAGTCGGTTTTTTTTCCGAAATATTTACAATTTAGTAAAGAAACATCCCCCAAAAAATTTTTGGAGTTTTGCAAAATTCCAAAAAAAGTTTCCAGTAGATTTTCAAAATTCAAACGTTCACATATGTCTCGATAAATTCCTCAACTTTTGGTACTATTTTCATCTCTATCCTCTCAAAATCCTCGGAGATATGGCCAAAAATACGTCTCAGGCGATTTGCATCTGATAACCATTTTCAATGGTAAAAACTGGATAAAATACGACACACAAGAATAAGAGCAATAACCAAAGCAACTAATGCTCTGTCACACGCACAAAAACTAAAATGGAAGTGGGCAGGTCATGTCGCAAGGCTCACTGACCAGAGATGGACTGTCAGAACGGCACAGTGGCACGGACCGCAAGGGAAAAGAAGCAGAGGGAGACCGTTAACACGTTGGGAGGATGACATCAGGAAATCAGTCGGCCCACATTGGAGTCAAATTGCACAGGATAGAGACGAATGGACATCCTTGGAGGAGGCCTTCACCCAATCTGGGGTTCTTGCAGATTCAACTGTTTTAAATTAAAACAAAAAAAACTAACAACCTACATACTAATCAATACACACTAACATTAATAATAAGTTTAAGAATTTTTAAGAAAAACTATAATTAAGTAAATTAGGAAAATGTAAAACTACATTTGCAAGAAATAAAGGCTTTTTTATTTTATTTTATTTATTTATATCAATGTATAGCCTAAAGCTAGGGTTTCCTAGGATGACGATGCCGTCATATTACGGCCGTAATATAGCAGTGTTAAATTTTGTCTATGTAAACAATATGGCGACACCGTAACGTAAGAAACCGCGCCGTATTGTTTACATAGATAACGTTCTACGCCGCTAAATGACGGCCGTAATTTGACGGCACTGTCATCCTAAGAAACCCCAGCTTAACTTATGTCCGTAATGCTCTTTTTGACTTCGTGAAACCGGAAAGATGCAGGTGTCTATTTCTAGACAAAACGGAGCAGTATTACAACCAATAGACAGACTTTAAGGTACAATTTAAAGGAATTAAGTTTAGGCCATAGGAGCTCGGTGGCGCAGTGGTTTAGCGCTTGGCCCAGCGATTGCGGAGGTTAAGCAACGTTTGCAAGGGTCGGTCAAGGGATGGGTGACCAAAAATGTATTATCTCGAGCTCCTCCGTGCTTCGGAAGGCACGTTAAGCCGTTGGTCCCGGCTGCATTTTCAGTCATTAACTCCCACCAATCCGCATTGGTCCCGCGAGGTGTGTTATGACCTGTCCTCCTTATCCACCCATAAGGAAGGTCTGTGCCTCAGCAGTGGGGACATAAAAATGGCTGATGGACAAGTTTATAATGTAAATGGCTTAAATACACAACTAATTTTGGTAATGATGGTTTGTTCAGTTGTTCGGAATCATTTAGATTTTTCTGTTTTATATATAATTTAATGTTGCAAATTCATTTAAAAAATATAATATAACGTTATGGTTCAGATATGATCATGCTTTAAAAGACAATCTGGAACGTAACTTACACACGTATTCAAGAAAAATACTCAAACGACCCTTGCCTATGCGACCGCACTGCGTTGAAATTGAGCTCTTTTGGTTTGTGTCGTGTCTGCGGCTACTGTGAGACCTCATAGTAATGATTGTGAGTACGAGTTTGAGTGCTCGCTTATTGTTTAGCAAGGTCAATAAAGGTTAAAACAGTGATCGTCGCTAATGCGGAGTACCCTCACAACCCTTAATGGCCGCGGTGATAATGGCTTCGGATTCCTCAACGGACCATCCATTCATGGCCCCTTAAATCCAGCAAAACCACTGGGTTTCCACAGAAAATAATATCTCCCTCGAATCACTTTATTCAAATGATCGTACCTCTTTTAGCGGATCAAATCATTTACATATTTTCTTTTCAATCAAGATTGTAAATATGAATATATTTGTGGCACTCCGAAGATTGACGAAATCGTGCGGATAAATGGATATTTTCACGATTAATCTCGCGTATTCGAGAGATTCGCGCTTTTTACGTAAATAAGTGTGCTTACATAGCCGACCGACGCGATTGTGGAAATTTACAAAGAAAATAGAAAAGTGGCTTTTGACAATCTGTACCGACAGTCGCAAATGTTAAATCAAAGGTTTGCAAATCTGAAATCATTTCCCTTTCTTCATTTCTCTTTGTAAAATCATATAACTTTACATGCGTCCTTATTAGAATCAAGCAATTTCGTCTTATCGTTCGGTGTGGGTTCTCACTTTGAAACAATTTTCTGAAGTTTGACAAATAATTTCACAAGAAAATTAAATAGCTAATTACTTTTGCACGATTTTATTTTTCTTTATTTACTAGTATATAAGTTTATCTTTAGTTTAATAACAAAACTATAAGTAATTTATCATACCATATCAATCAATTCTATCTTGATAGGTTGAACTTCACAGATATTTTCGTTGACTCTTGAATAAAATATGTAGGTACCTACTTAAATGCAAGTCAAATATTTCGTGAAAATCAATCTGTGCTCTGACAACTAGAAATTAACTCACATCAAGTTGTTTTAGGTTGATGTTTTAAGATATGCTACGTTCCTTTGTTGTTGATTACTTATAGCAACTTTGACGGCTCGTAAACTTAAGATAGCTACTCGTAAGTAGCTTATGTAAGGTACGCGGTCTGATTATCGGTAGCTTGAATAGTTGTAATATGAAACAACTAGCTTTCCCCCGCAGCTTTTCTCGTGTGGTCTACATGTTATATCGTGCAAGTGGAGACCCGTGCCCAGCACTTTGATAACAAGTAGCCTATGTCCTACCCCAAGGTCCCATTGTACCATATTTCGTCAAAATCGGACTTTCACATTTATAATATCAGTATGGAATTATGGATAAAGGAACTGACAACATGGTTTTGTTTTTCATTATAACCTTTGCAACTAAAATTTTCATATCACGTCACTTTCATATTTATACGCGAGAGATATTTTGGTAAGTATAATATTGAGGTCGAAAAATGCTCTTGAATTAATTGTAAAAAAATAAATGTAATTTTATGTGGGGATAAACAACAAATTATTGTAACATTTTTATAAATCATAACATTATTATTTTTGTTTTGGATTATAAAACGCTTCATCCAAATCACTTTGCCCAAAGTTTTAGAAGAGTTTTTAATTTAAAAGTAAATCAGTGATGCATTATGATGAGATGACCAGTTAGGAAAACATATCGATATACAATATGTATGGTTGCCGATGTTGGAGCTTTTAAAGCCAAATATATGATCAATTTAGCGACAAAACACCCCACATGTTGGGGTCTATCCCCTCTCCTGTTGGAATGACCGGCATTTTAAATAAGACTTTTTATTTTAGATAACCCTGCTGAAAAATATTATTTTCTCCGGATTTGAAAACCCTACAGTTAAAAAAAACTTTTCGAAAACTAATAATATCACCTGTCAAGTAAAAAATATAATTATGTAATCTTTTAACTTTAATACGTCATAAAAAATTACTAAAATAAATTTTAATCCGGAATTAGTAAGCTGTTTTTTAGTTTTCTTACAGATCTCAAACTTGGGCATTAATGTGCAATTTTTATGCATGTGCAACAAAAATATTATCTACAAAACGACATCAAAATCAATCAACGAATCGAAATATGCAACTCAGAGCAATGATTTTGATGTTGTTTTGTAGATAATATTCCTGTGTATTATAAAAATGCAAAAAAAATTGCACATGAATGTCCTAGTTTTGAGATCTGCGAGAAAAACTAAAAAAAGCTCACTAATTTCGTTAAGTAAATTAGTATTTAAGTTAAAAGTTTACATAAATATTTTTTTACTTGATAGGTGATCGAAAAGTTTTTTTATAACTAAAATCCGGAGTAATTAATATTTTTCAGCAGGGCCATCTAAAATAAAGAGTCATATTTAAAATGCCGGTCATTCCAACAGGAGAAGGGATATACCCCAATATGTATGGGAGGTTTTGTCGTAAAATTGATCAAATTATCTGCCTTTAAAAGCTCCGACATCAGTAACCAAACATATTGTAAACATTTTTTTACCATTGAAAATGGTTATCAGATGCAAATCGCCTGAGACGTACTTTTGGCCATATCTCCGAGGATTTTGGAAGGATCGAAATAAAAATAGTACCAAAAGTTGAGAAGTTTATCGAGACACGTGTGAACGTTTGAATTTTGAAAATCTACTGGTAACTTTTTTTGGAATTTTGCGAAATTTCAAAAATTCCGGGTTTTTTGGGGGATGTTTGTTCACTAAATTGTAAATATTTCGAAAAAACAACCGATTTAAGAAAAAATTAAAAAAAGGGTCCTAGGGTATTAGTTTAGCTATCAAATAGCGAAATACTTTAGAAAATCGGTTTATAATTGTGACCTGTAGGTGGTCCCTTTAGATTTGGAATTGTAGAAAAACGGCTGTTTCCGTACATAAAAAGTGATGTAGCTTCTATGATTATTGACCGATCGTCATGGTAATAGTGTTAAAAGATGCAGAAGTGGACGAGAAGTGCATTCGTTGGAATTTTCAAAATTGGTTAATATTATTTCGGCCGCGTCGAGGCAGTCAGCGGGCGCTTTTGTGACACGAGGCGGAGCCGAGTGTCATAATCGTAAAAATAAATAGGTACTACCACAGATAATATAATACTATACTAGTGTACTGCCTAGGTAACTTTAAAAATATATTTGATTTTGGTTTTTCGTAAATTTTTGTGTTCATTTTCAATGCTCCGATTCTTGCGGGGACTGTAAAATCTGTGAATTTTTTATTTATTAAGGATAGTACACAGCTCAATATTATTATCGATTACAATCATATTTGGCAGTTTTGGAGGAAAATGTTAGAACTATCCAATCCAACGTATTACACACATTCTGCTCTCGAATCAGCGTGACAAGAAAGACATTTCTTCTTGTTTTTATTATAGTGAAATAATTATATATTCTGTGCTGTAGCTTTATAAGTAATCCGACTGAAATAAAAATTAAGCCGTATTCATGTAACATATATCAGTGAGTTTAATTATGAACCAAATAAAATAAAATAAGCATTCAAAAATGTGAGAGACAAATGTATGACAAACATTTTCAATTTGGCGGTATATATATATACGCTATCAAAAGAATAAAGCTTTATCTAGGCATTGAAAAATCAGCCTGAGAAACGACCCTACGTGACGAGGGCAGGAAACGCGTAATCATAATTCGCTAACATAACAATAATAGCCCTGCGATTTATTTTTTCAGCAGACTGCGCGAGGACGGCATTGGTGCAAATAAATATAAACCCGAAATAACGCTAGTAAATAAACCTTCAGGCGTGTCCGAAAAATATTTTTATTTGTTCCAATACGTATGATTGGGTTTATCTGTCCACGGAAATTGATTTATTGAGCCCAATAGGGATCACTGAGCTCGTTACTCATTAGTGGCTTTCACCAAAAAGTATGAAACAGGTCAATGCGTTTTTCCCGCATTAAATTGTGTCTGCAACCATCGAACAGTAGATGGAAATATTTGACTGAAAAGTTTGGACACGCGCCCGCAACTAGAAGCCAGAAGAAATTGTCTCCAATAACACTCAACACACAATCGATACAGTTTCTGACACTTTTTCACTCATACGACCACCACACGAGGACACACGACACTCTTTTATAAACTTTTTTCTTTACACATAATATCAAGGCTACTAAATAAATTTTCGATTGCCTAACATAAAACATTTTGTTTCGAAATATGAGTGATAAATGTTGAACATTAGAATCGCAAAGCACGTAAAAAAACAGTCGCAGAGTCGTAAACAAACATTCGCAAACAGCCACTAAGAACACGAACTCCTATCTATCCACCGCATAGTTTCTGAAAAATTTAAGGATACTCGGAAAAGTTAATACATACCTCGATAGAGGCTGGAGGTTGGGCCGCCGCAAAAGGTTTTTCATTTTGCACTGTACTTAATTTTCAGAGGTTCGGGTAAAGTTTGCGCGTAGACATAGCGCGTCGAGTTGCGGCAGAGGGCGAGTGGAGCGCGGGCGCTCGCTGTGCGGACTGGCGCCTCTATGCAGCTGCCGCCTGCCTGCTGGCTCGACGGAGGGTCCCGTCCCGCGCACCCTTCCGAGCTAGACACCTACACCCACTGCCCCTGGCTTTAAGGCATTATTCAACGACAGACACCGAGCTTTCTAAAAAACTGAACGTGATATTGTTCACACTTTAATGGGAACTTTTTTCATTGTGCGAAATCTTCGGTTCGGAAAACAGGAAAATAGGCTTGTCTGCTCCCCCAAAAGGAAACATTACCGTACAAAACCGCCGCGATGTTTGGGTGCGTGTTGTACAAAAAACAAGAGTTTATTGTTTCTAACGGCGTGGATATCAATCTAATTCCATCGAGGCTTTTAAGGGGTGGTTTTTGTAAGCGTACACCCAAATACTTTTTGCTTGAATTTAAAGTGTGATAAGCAGTGGCAAGAAATGGATTTCGTTTCAAATCTCTTTTCTTGAAAGATGATTTCTTAAGCTTTATGTATTGTAATGGTTTTTGTTTCAATGGATATCGGAAAACATTAACGAACAAAAGATAAACTGTTTTTTTTTACTTCTACTCGTATTTGTATTACAAAAAGAAAATAACTATATGCTGGAATATTTTTATAGATTCTATTGATTGTTATTATTAAATAATGATTGAATTCAGCGACATGTGTGTTACCAAACAGGCATTTAAATGAAAAAGTTTAATATTCAAAGCAAGTTAGCTGACTAGGTGAAACTTCTCAGCC